>OW203735.1:20899376-22392926 GCA_934045075.1 Yponomeuta sedellus
GTAGTCCTTCCTTAATGAGCGTGATAGCGCCCTGTCTTCAGCTTACCGCATCCAGCATCTGCCCTGCAGTTTTTCGCTGATCGTCATCCCACCTGGTCGGAGGGCGTCCTACACTACGTTTGCTAAGTCGCGGTCTCCACTCAAGAACACGTTTACTGCAACGGTTGTCGGTTCTTCGCGAGATATGGCCACCCCAGTGCCACTTCAGCTTGCTGATTCTCTGAGCTATGTCGATAACTTTGGTTATCTCTGTCGGATGCATTTGTTACGAATCCTATCCTTCAGAGAAACTCCGAGCATAGCTCTCTCCATAGCTCGCTGAGCGACTTTGAACTGGCGGACTAAGTATTTTATGACTCGAAGTGGGTCTTGGTCTGCGACCCAGAAATAGCCACTTGTTTCTGTCCAATGCAGTCTTTTGCCAGAAAAAATTAATTAATAATCTGAAAACTGTGGATGTGTATCTAAACAAATACACATCCACAATGCACGCGTCCGACGGTATCAACGCATGCGCACAGCGAGATCATCGCTTGTATTTATTAACAATTGAACGAAGCCAGATGTACCGGCGCGATTGTACGTTAATTACCTTTGCAGATACTGAGCTTACTGAATTTTAATGGGATGTTTTGTAACGTTGTAAGAAATAAGTATTAAATAGTCCACTCGTGGGTTTCGCTTCGGTAATTGTTTTTAGTATAGTGTTCTTGTCCTGTAATATATGCCCAAGCTTTAGTCAGAATTTTTTACTAATGTATAGACAAGTAAGCGCTTGTGGTCTAGTCGAACCGAGTGATTGGACGGCAATCACTTGAGTTAAGAAACAACCGGCGCGGTCAGGTGCTGGATGGGTGACCGTCTCGTGACTACCGCTAGTGGCAGTTTTCTGAGCGATTCCGGGCTTCGTAAAGCACGTAAAGCCGTTCGTGCCGGCTGTCTTGTAATGGCAGTCTTTAAGCCATGTCAGAGGCCTAATGGGCGGCTTGATTACTTCTGACAGTAAGGCCCACTACTGTGTTACAGTCCTCCACCAACCCGGACTTGGCCCCCGTGGTGGAGTATGGCCTAACCTTCCTGCGATGCAGGAAGAGACACGTGCCCCAGCAATGGGGACATACAAGGATTGATATCGATAGATAAATGTGAAGGAGTCAGCCACCACATTGAGAGATACGCACAGACTATCCAACAGTCCGAGATGTCAAGCTTATAACACCCTTTTTTTTTACAAATCGGGGGTCAGATGCCTGGTCGCACGTATTTTCACGTAAACAATTCCCGGTAGAAACTACCGTGTGAACGCCCGCGGCAACGTGTGGAGTCGATCCCGCCCAATTTACATCCGATATGGAAAGACATGAAAATCGACTGACTTGATGCTCGTAGAAAACACACTACGCTGTTATGTAGCCTACTTAGGCTTCGAACTCGATATCAACCCTTGTATACATATATCTCCACTGGGTTCGATTCCCGGCCGGGTCAAACTAGAAAACGAACTTTTATTGCTGCCATAAGGCCGTCAATTGTACTGTATCTTTGTAATTATGTTTTGTTTGTTTTTTCCTGGTGTACAATAAAGAATATTCTTATCTTATCTTAACTTTTCTAGTTTGTCTCGGGTCTTGGATGTTATCTATGTATTTATTATATTTAATCTATCGTCGAGTTAGCACCTATAACACAAGTCATTTAGTTGTACTTAGTATAGGGCTAACGGGATCTGTGTAATATGTCCATGAATATTTATTTATTTACTGCTGGGGCACGGGTCTCTTCCTGCATCGCAGGAAGGTGAGGCCATATGATACTCCACCACGGGGCCAAGTCCGGTTGGTGGAGGATTGTAAGACAGTGGGAGGGCTATGCCAGCAGTGGACTAATGGACTAGCCTGACGATGACGATGATACACAAGTTATCATTTATCAAGTTATTTTATTGAACCTCTTAAATGTGGTTTAAGAGGTTTAATAAAATTATTTAATATTTAACATTTTATATAAATAAATAGAGAACAATCATGATTTTAAATACTTTTTGATTTGCCTTTGCTTAGTTTTACATAAAAGTATAATATTTATTATTGCCGGTTTTTACTCCAAACACCTTCTATAATTAACCATAATGTCTATCATTATTCAATGCTAGTGTCACTATCAAACAATGATGAAATCCAGTTATTTGCAAGAATTTATAACCTAGACACTTACTACAGAATAAAGTAGCTACTTCATAAAAAGCGGACAAAGTGCTACAGCAATATAACCATTTTCTTTTTAAGCGAAGTGGTGCAGATAGCCCCTGCCACCCTGTACAGTGGGAAACATGAGGCAGCTTTGCAACTGATCTCTCCATTGCTACATTATGCTGAGTCGCGCCCATTTTGGGGACTCGATACTTCGACGTCAATCCCTGCAAGTCCCCACTGCTGGGGCACGGGTCTCTTCCTGCATCGCAGGGAGGTGAGGCCGTACTCCACCACGTAGGCCAAGTCCGGGTTGCTGAAGGATTGTAAGGCAGTAGCGGGCCCAACTGTCAGAAGTTATCAAGCCGCCCATAAGGCCTCTGATATGGCTTAACGATTGCCATTATATGACAGCCGGCACCGACGTCTTAGCGTGCCTTGCGAAGCACGGAAGCGCTCCGATAAATATTTTACATTTATTTAACTTTTGGCAGATGCACACCGCTGTGTGCTGTGTGGTGTCGGCCTAGAATAACACCAACCCAAGTTCTTCCCGCGGGTGTCGTAAAAGGCGACTGAGGGACACAAACCGGGGGGTGGGCAGCAGCGCCCCCTGCAGTACAATTCCACCGAACTGCGATCCCCAACCCGCATGCCCAGCGTGGCGATTATGGGTATTACCCCCCAATTATGGCACAACCTTGCGCTATGGCGCTCATTACGGAAGGGCTGTGTCCAGCAGTGGACTAATATAGCCTGAAGAAGATGCGCACCTACGGAGTAAATGTTAAATTATGTTATATTATTAAGTTCCTTGTTTATTTGACAAGAAACCACAGGTGAAAAATGCAAAACTTCATGGACACCTTTTTTTTCACTATAGTGATGCGATTTGTTTTACAATTTTATAACGAGTATATTACGTAGCGAAGACTATGGAAGTTCATTTTCAAGCCAGAATCGCGGCTAAATGTGTAAAGCAAACTTTGTGCCATAATAATAATAATAGTGGCCTTTTGCATCTACTTAATGAGATGATTTATGCAGCGTCCAGTGGCATCTTCACTCACACTAGATGGGTGAAGGGACCACTCCGACGCAGTAGTGCCTAGGACATGGTTTTATAGATGGTGTAGGCTTGCCCAGCATCTATACCATCCTGACAGCTTAGTTGGCCTAGACCACAGGAAAGACTAGTCAATACGTGCGGAGCCAACCAAGCCGCGGGTTTCCTCACGATGTTTTCCTTCACCGTTAGCGTGTGGTATTGCGACTACAAATTCGCAAATGTACGTCACTTTGAAATTAAACAAAGATCCCCGCACTGGGGATCGAACCTGGGGCTCTCGCTTGCGAGTCCATGGTTCTACCCTCTGAGCTACCACCGCTTCCATAAGAGCTACTATTATTACATTGAAGAATATTTAGTTGATAAAGATGTCTGGGATTAATACATTCCGGGTAAAATTGAAGAAACTCAATTAAGGACTAAACTTTATAAGACTGTTTGAGCGAACATACCTGCGATACGAGTGACAACCTACGACTTCAGCGATGCTATTTGACTTCGATTGGACCTGCGATTTGGAATCTTCGTGTGGATGTCGTGTCGTAAAGACCTGCAGACCAGACCCTGCGTGAATAAATCCTAAGAAGTTGTCATTGGCGTTTTACCTCCAGATCTACAACCCTAGCCCGTAACAATATTCTAGCATAAAATATTGTAGGTACTGAATGAAAATAAACTCTTCTGCTACGTTAACAAACGGCCGAATGTACCCTACTTAAGTGGCGCGATGGTGAGGGCGTCAAGCTTAGCAGTTCACGGCACACCTGCTGCTGGGGCTAACCCGGACGTTTATATTATGCCGGGCTAAATTAGACCTACGAGTATATTCTCGTACACTTGGCAAGTTCGTCCTAAAACTTGGATCGTATTCGTACCCTTAAAGCTGGGTACAGACCAACGTCACGAGGTGTAATGTAACACGTTACACAGCGAGCATTCATGATGTCGGTACGTAGGGTTACTGTCACAGTCTAAACTTTTAAACGTTCAAAACGAGTTTTGACTGCTAAAATCAGTCAAAAGTACTTTTGTCCGAAGCTTACATTTGAAATACCAAATGATAAAAACATCTAAAACGATGCTCCACTCAATCTCCGAAACAAAAATGTAGGTTTGCACCTATATTTTTCTTGTCGCAGGTTTGCAACTGAATTTTAGCGGAGCGTGTAGCGTTGCGGAGCGCGAAGGAGCGTGTTCGGTTAAAATTGTAAGACCGAAAATCAACTCGAAATTGTTGGATACATATTAGAATTTTACTTTATTTTCTGCAGTCAAAACTAGTTGTTAGTAGTTGAAAAACTGGCAAAATCTCCATTCATCACGTAATCAAACTATCATAATTCATCACATCACACTTAATAAATATTATAAAGGGGAAAGTTCGTGACTATGTATATTTAAAAACCTATTTAGAGGCTAAAAATATCACCCATGCCGGGATTCGAACCCGCAACCTCTGGCTATCCGTGCCAGCGCTCTACCAATTGAGCCAATGGGCGACTCACCGGCATCAGTGAAATTTCGAACCTCTTTACACTATTCTCTGTATTACGTGCATTATGTATATTTGTTATTTCTTCACGTCTAAACGGATAGAGCGCTTTTAATAAAATTTGGTAAGGAGCTAGCTGACACCCTGGATAAACACATAGGCTACTTTTTACTGCGGAAAAAAATCTTATTCCCTTTGGAAACTCAATCATTTTCCCTGATTAACCGCGGGTAACACCGCGGGGCACAGCTACCTAGTCATATTTTTCAGAACACTGGATACACTGTATTATATTATAAGGGAGCGCCTTTTAAACATAACCGGGTTAGATAAACCGTACACGGCACACATTTAACAAAAGGTCAGTAGAAGCTAAGCGATCTGCAGCCGATAGTAATTTGTAGATAGGTTGATTTCAACTTGATAGCAAACAAAAGGTGAGCCTTTGAGTAAGGATTGTGCTGCAAAAAAATTATTTAAATAAGTAACCCATTTAAATTCTCTTCAAAAGTAATGGAACTAACTATAAAAAATAATGGTAAAAATAACAAACATATGTTTCTTCAATGTAAGAGAAGCGCTCGTGGCCTAGTCGACCCGAGCGATTGGGTTTCAATCACTTGAGTTAAGCAACAACAGGCGCGCTCAGGTGCAGGATGGGTGACCATCCCATGACTACCGCTAGTGACATTTTTCCGAGCGCTTCCGTGCTTCGCAAGGCACGTTAAGGCGTTGGTGCCGGCTGTCATGTAATAGCAGTTGTTAAGCCATGTCAGAGGCCTTATGGGCGACTTGATAACTTCTGACAGTAAGGCCCGCCACTGTCTTACAATCCTCCACCGACCCGGGCTTGGCCCCAGAGATTTAGTAAGCTGCGTTTACTTCGTAACAGAACCTCACACCTGCCGAGCGCCTCCGTGCTTCGCAAGGCACGCTAAGCCGTTGGTGTCCGCTATCACGTAATCGCAGTCGTTAAGCCATGTCAGAGGCCGTATTCACGGCCTGACAACTTCTGACAGTGAGGCCCGCCACTGTCTTACATTCCTCCACCAACCAGCACTTGGCCCCCGTGGTGGAGTAAGGCATAACCTTCCTGCGATGAAGGAAGAAACCCGTGCCCCAGCAGTGGGGACATTTAAAGACTTGATATCAACCTAAAGCTTCACGTGTTCTTTACGTGTTCTTCACGTGTTCACCATCATCATGCCCCAGGCCTTCTCTTTCTGAGAGAAGGCCTGTGGCATGATGTGGAATGAATATAGACTACATAAAGAAAGAAAAAAGAAAATAATATAATCATGTGGGAACAGCGATATCATTCCGATATAAAACCTAACTGCAAAGTAGGTACTCGGGGCTGCAAGTAAATGCAAAGTATTTCAGCCAGATGTCACTGCCTGTATTTCACTGATGCTGGGTAGTCGCCCATTAGCTCAGATAGGAGAGCGCTGGCACCGTTAGCCAGAGGTCGCGGGTTTGAGTCCAGGCATGGGTGGAATTTTTAGCCTCTAAATAGGCTTATAAAAAAAAAATCCAACCACTCGGTCCCATTAGGCCACGAAGCTTTAGGTCGTGATTGAATAAATGAATAAGCAATGCAATAAATGAATACGCATTAAAATGGGTATGATTTCCTTGTTACAGGACGAGCCAGCTTCCTCGGGCGATAGTGGCGACGAGAGCGGAAGTGAACCAGAGTCCCCCGGCGATAAGCTGCACCTGCAACCGTCAAGCCACCGGCCACAAGACTGGGCGCGTCGGGACAGCCCTCAGGATGACAGGTAAGGGTCCACTTCATCCACAGAGCAGTGAAATCAAAAAAATATTTCAAAAACCTTTTTATCCCGAACACGCGACCTCTGGCTATCCGTGCCAGCGCTCTTTCCAACTGAGCTAATGGGCGACTCGCCGGCATCAGTGAAATTTCGAACCTCCTTACATAATTCTCTGTATTACGTACAGGCAGCGACATCTGGCTGAAATAATCTGAAGAGCGCTGGCACGAATAGCCAGAGGTTGCGGGTTTGAATCCCGGCATGGGTGAAATTTTTAGTCTCTATAAATAGGTTTTTAAAATTGGTAAATATAAATAGGTTTTTAGCCTCTATAAATAGGTTTTTAAAATTGTCCTTAGTACGGGTTAGTGCATTAAAAATAATATAATCAAACAAATACATACATACATACGTTACCTCACGCCTGTATCCCAGAGGGGTAGGCAGAGACCAGGGACTGCCACTTGCCATGATCCTGACAAATCACCTTCGCTTCATCAACGTTCATAAGTCGTTGCATGCATGCACGCCGGTTCCGGGTACTTTTTATCTTTCCCTTTGGTAATACATCCCCTATTTGGTCGACGTATTTCCTCCTGGGACGTCTCTTACCGGCCCTTCTACTAACATTCGCAATATATATTTGTTTCGTCAATCTTTCTTCCTTCATCCTCTTCACATTACCAAACCAACGCAACATTCCTTTCTCAATCTAATCACTACATACTCTTTGAGTCCACAACGTTCGCTAATCAGACTATTGCGTATCGATATCAACCCTTGTATGTCCCCACTGCTGCGGTACGGGTCTCTTCCTGCATCGAGGAAGGTCAGGCCATACTCCACCACGGGGGCCAAGTCCGGGTTGGTGGAGGATTGTAAGACAGTGGCGGGTCTTACTGTCAGAAGTTATCAAGCCGCCCATGAGGCCTCTGACATGGCTTAACGACTGCCACTATTGCGTATCCTGTCATTTAATTTATTTTACGTAAATTATTATGTATAAGACCTGACGAAAAAGCGGGACCCACCAGACGTGGGCTTAATATATACTTGGCGGTTTTCTTTCACGTTACGGACTTGAATTGGACGACCTCTGTAGCGCAGCCACAGCGAATCAGCCTACCATGCGAGAGAACCCGGGTTCGAACCCCGGCTGGGGATAAAAAAACCCCAGGTCTTGGATATTTACATGTTTGTGATGTCGCTGTTTCTGGTTCCCACGGCACAGGGTATCCTAGTATGGCCCAAAAGAATTGTATGTGCCGGTATGTATATGTTAGTAAAATTGTATTTTCAAACTGACCGTTAACGTTCCAGGGAACCCCAAGCCTCAACCTCTTCCACGCCTCAAGAAGCCGACAGTAGCAAATCCTCGCAGCCTTCTTTACCAAAGCTGGTCCCGAAGCTGGAGATGCCGGGCGGGGCAATGCTGTACCACGGTATGCCGGGTATGCCAGGTATGCCGGGTATGCTCGCCGGCGTCGGCCTGGAGGGACTGGGCTCCAATCTGGGACTCGGGAACCTGGCTATGGGATACCCGCACAGCTTTATACTCGGACTGGCCAATCAAAGTCAGGAAGGAGGTTAGTGGTCTTAATACATTTTTATTTAATTCGGTTCTTTATTTGTGGATAGTCTACAGTAAAAGTGAAGAAAAAGTTTAATTCCCTTAAAAAAAATGATCAAGCCTCTGGATTCCAGACTGACCTGTATGATCCGTGTCTTTTGTTTTACTTCTAATAGGCGTATCTTTGATTCAGAAAAAAAGAGTAAACTTTTAAAGAAGAACTGAAACTTTTGTAATCGCTCGTAGCACCGGTTGCCTGAGTAACCTTAAAAGATCTCGAAAATTAAGCAACTAGGGAGCGTTCAGTGGATGGGTGGGTGACCGTCTATGACTAACGCTAGTGGCATTTTTCCTAATGGTTCCGTGCTTCGCAAGGCACTTTAAGCAGTCGGTGCTGGCTACCGTCGATAGCTGCCTTACAATCCTCCGCTAACACGGACCTGGCCCCAGTGGTGGAGTATGCCCTACCTTCCTGGTGCAGGAAGAGACCCGTGCCCCAGCAGTGGGGGCATGCAAAGGATTGATATCCTAGTTGATGCTACGTTTTTACACTTACCTATGTTACAAATTCAATTGTTATGTACACTAGATACCTTTTTTTACCCAGGAGGAACCCTATTATGGGTACCACCGGGCTCGGGGGAGCGCGGTGGTTATGTCGGACTCCCCGCCCTGAAAAGGGCGGTATACCGACTAAAACTTCTGGGGTATTCCTCCGTAGTCGCAAGGGACGGGGCCACGGGAACGCTTGCGCACACTACATGCTGACTAATTTTATCTTATCTAATCTTTCCTTGCATCTACCCAGCCTAATCATCGACAACTCAGCCTCAATTCATGGCGATTCCGCTGTCGACTATGATTCTATGAATAAATTTTGTTTTATTACGGCCTCGGTGGCGCAGCGGTTTGGCACGCTGTCTGTAAAACCGAAGGTCTCGGGTTCGATCCCCGGCCGGGTCAAACTAGAAAACAAACTTTTCTAGTTTGTCTCGGATCTTGGATGTTATCTATGTATTTATTGTATTAAATCTATCGTCGAGGTACGAGTAGCACCTGTAACACAAGTCATTTAGTTGTACTTAGTATAGGGCTGACGAGATCTGTGTAATATGTCCATGAATATTTATTATTGTTATTTGTTATTATATTATTACCCTGTATCTTCCCAGCCTCATCATCGACAACTCAGCCTCAATTCATCACGATCCCTCTGTCGATGGCAAACATGGCAATGGCGGCTGCAGCGGGCAACTCCACTGCCACGAGCTCCGCCGGCAACGGGTGTCCCGTCAGCGCGTCCAGCGATGACTCCAGCGAACTCCAAGACCTGAGCACTTCCGCAAGAAAGTGACCGGAGAAGTGAGTATCGATTGCAATCCTGTATGTCCCCACTGCTGGGGCACGGGTCTCTGCCTGCATTGCAGAAAAGATGGGCCATACTCCACCACGGGGGCCAAGTCCGGGTTGGTGGAGGTTTGTAAGACAGTGGGGGGCGGCCCTTACCGTCAGAAGTTATCAAGCCGCCCATAAGGCCTCGGACATGGCTTAACGACTGCCATTACATGACAGCCGTCACCCACGGCTTAGTGTGCCTTGCGACGCACGGAAGCGCTCGGAAAAATGCCACTAGCGGTTGTAACGGGACGGTCACCCATCCAGCACCTGACGACCGTGTGGGCTTGATTACCGCGCGTGCCCACAGCTGTTTGCTGCCCACAGAGAAGTGAGTACATTATTATATAGCCTATAAACGTCCCATAGCAGTGCACAAGCCTTCAAGAGAGAAAGTATGGGCCTAATTACAAAGCGTGCCCACAGCTGGTTGGCAATTTCGTGAGGAAGTGAGTATAAGGATGAAATCAATGTAGAGAAACTATGACGCTTAGAAGGGTACGCTTAGGACGCTTAATGGTAGATCGTGCAGGTTAAAAGACTGAGGGTAGTCCAGTGACGATTTCAGCGAACTTCAAGACTTGAACACTTCTGCAAGAAAGTGTCCGGAGAAGTAAGTATACGTGTTATTATTCAGCCTATAAACGTCCCACTGCAGGACACGGGCCTTCTTTCAGAGAGACAGTATGGGCTTAATTACCACGAGTGCCCATAGCTGTTTGCTGCCCACAGATTAGTGAGTACATTATTATATAGCCTATAAACGCCCCTCTCCAGCGCTCGTGGCCTAGTCGCACCAAGTGATTGGAATCAATCACCTGAGTTAAACAACAACAGGCGCGGTCAGGTGCAGGATAGGTGACCATCCCGTGACTACTGTAAGTGGAATTTGTCCGAGCGTTTCCGTGCTTCGCAAGGCACGTTAAGCCGTTGGTTGCAGGTGTCATGTAATGGCAGTCGTTAAGCTACATCAGAGGTCTTATGGGCGGCTTGATAACTTCTGACAGTAAAGCAGCTACTGTCTTACAATCCTTCACCAACCCTGTCTTGGCCCTGTGGTGGAGTATGGTCTAACCTTCCTGCGATGCAGGAAGAGACCCGTGCCTCAGTAGTGGGGACACACAAGGGCTACTATCGAAACATCCCGTGGGGCACACACACATAAGGTCGGTACAAAATGTACTTAGATGGTAGAGGAAAGGGAGAGCAAACGGAGGGTTGAAAGGTCTTAGCTGACAATCCATCCACAATTACCCACTGGCTTTTTTAGCTTCAAGCTAAATTAAATTTTGGCCTTTGCATCTACGTAACGAGATATGATAAGAATATTCTTTATTGTGCACTGGGAAAACTACAAATACAAAACAATTGCAAATATACATAGTACAATTGGCGGAATTATTGCTAAAAGCAATTTCTTCCACACAACCTTACGATGGAAAGTTGCTGAAGGAAATTAGATGATTTATACAGCACCTAGTGGCACTTTTACTCACACTAGATGCTTGAACGGAACACGCGGACGCCGCAGTGCCTGGGACGTTGTTTTAGACGGTGTATGCTTGCCCAGCACCTATACCATCCTGACAGCTTAGTCGGCCTAGCCCACAGGAAACACTAGCTCAAGCTATACGTATAAAAGTATTATTATATTTAGGTATAATCGGCTCGGCTCGGCCTAGTGTGGGGAGCACTGCTTAACTATCTTTAAAATAAAACAATGGAACTGAACAAATGGAATGACGACCTCTGTGGCGTAGCGGTAGCGCGTCTGCCTACCATGCAAGAGGTCCCGGGTTCGAATCCCGGCTGGAAACAAAAAAAAAGTCCAGGTCTTGGATGTTTACATGTTTGTGATGTCGTTGTTTTTGGTTCCCACGACACAGGGTATCCTAGTGTGGGCCAGAAGCAATGTATGTGCCAGTATGTAAAATAATAAAAAAAAAATTGTACATAAGTATAATAAATTACCCTAATTTAAAGGATACCTCTAAAAGATGTTTGGGGGCAAATAAATTTAATTTAATTTCATTTCAAAACAGTGCCTAGGCCGTTGTTTTAGATGGATTAGGCTTGAACAGCACCTATACTGACAGCTTAGTCGGCCTAGCCCACAGGAAAAACAAGGTACAGTGCTACACAAGAAATAAGTCTCGCGGATGTACCTGCGCAGATGACCAAATTTTGGATGTGCGGCAAGGCGGCAAAATTTGGATGATCGACCAATCACTTTCATTTTATGGCAGGCCGCGCGCCTTTGTTGCTATTGGTTGATTCAACGTCATCGATGCAGGTGACTATTAGTTTGGCAATATTAGCGTGAGCGAAATAGGTAGCGCTACTGCGGCAATCAATTCTGCACCTTAACCGTATCGGTTAAAGATCATGTTGAATGTACTTATAGCTTCGGGTACTTTCGTTACACTTCTTCCTAGTCTGCGCGAACGTAGATTCCCGAAGGGACTTTTATGATGTGTAGTACTGTAAAGCTACGCGTATAAAACAATGACATACCATTGTTTTTTGTTACAGGTCTACCAACGTATCATAGCAAGCTGTAAAGTCAACAATATTAGTACTTGAACACCCGTAAGTTCCTGGAAGTAAGGCCTATATTAGTTTGCGTATTCATAAAGTTGGTTCTTGGATGATCTTGTTAAACCAAAGTAATGAAAATTGTAGTTATCAATGTAACAATAATTCCAAAGCCTTTTTGACTTGCCTTTAGGAAAATAATTTGTCGTTTTACTGTAGCCGGTATATTAATGTTGCGTGAACGTACGTGGCGTACTTAATTGTACTCTTTGGCTAAATTAATAACCTCATATACGTCTGTATGTCACTGATTACTGTAACAAATCAATATCATAAATTGTCTACGAATGCAAAGCACGCGATGAAAAGAATGCGTTTCGATAATCTTTTATAAACCTATACACGATTCAGCTAATATGTATCTTGTGAAATTCATTGCATAAGTAATAATAAACATGGTGGTATCAACTCTTTGTAAGTTCCCATTGCGGGGGCGCCGGTCTCTTCCTGCATCGCAGTAAGGTTAGGCTCCACCACGGGGGCCAAATCTGGGAGGGTGGAGGATTGTAAGACAGTGGCGGGCCTTACAAATAATAGTAAAAAAAAAGATGAATAAGTCGACCTGAAGCCACGAAGCGCTCGTGGCCTAATCGAACCCAGAGATTGGAATTAAGTACATGAGTTAAGCAACAACAGGTGCGGTCAGGGGCCAGATGGGTGACCGTCCTTGGCTACCGCTAGTGGCATCTTTTCTGAGAACTTCCGTGCTTCGCAAGGCACGCTAAGCCGTTGTTGCCGGTTGGCATGTAATAGCAGTCGTTAAGCCATGTCAGTGGGCTCATGGGCTGTTTGATAACTTCTGACAGTAAGGCCCGCCGCTGCCTTACAATCCTCCGCCATCCCGGACCTGGCCCCCGTGGTGGAGTACCTATTGCCTAACCTTCCTGCGATGCCGGAAGAAACCCGTTTTCCAGCAGTGGGAACATACAAGGGTTGTTATCGAATCGTGCTGTTTAATTCCAGAAATCTTTTTTTTTTCTAAATAATCCTTTATGGTATAGAAAGCTTTTCTACACAGAGGATATATTGCTCCATAAGGCACGAATCAACTTTTTCAAGCCTTAATGGTAGAAATTACAGTTTATGCTTATTTCTAGTGTTACCATGATGATGGCTACCACTATAAAGATTTCCGAAGCGCATTACTTTCTCATAAATTTTTAAGCCTATTCGTAGTTGCAGCAAACATTATAAAAATACGGCCAAATAATTATTTTTAATACAGTTGCTCAAAAAGTGGCGTATTACAGGGACGTATAGCGTAACCTGTACCACACTCCTACATTTTCTTTCCCAACTGTCAAAATAATGTCTATTAAAAAGAAAAACCAACCATGATGTTTTTACTAAAAAAAAAACATAGAATAGCAATAATTTACTACGCGATTAAGCCCCGAAAATATTCTAACTATGTGTACAAGTCGCGAAAGTTTAAAATATGTTAAAATTCATAGAAGTTTTTATGAGCTACTATTTTTTTTCAATATCAGAATTATATATATATAAAGCTGCAATCCGGTATACTCACTGATCTAACATAATACGTTTTCTCGGAAATGGCACGAGTTGGACGAAAATGATGTATGACAAAGTTGTAGGGAATGTACGATATACGGCCATCCTATGGAGCCGATTTTTGAATTTCGAACGCGTTCCACAACGCGAGGGTGCTAACTCTGTCGTTTACCGACCGATTTGGATGAAATTTTCACCCGGCCTTTTCTTCGACACGCCATTTTCGGTTCCGCCGACGGTCGTTCCAAATTCAAAATACCACCGGAGCTATAGCCCTCCGAAAATCGGCCTTTTTTCGACCTCTACGCAAAAAAGTCGGCAGCCAACTGGGCGCATGCCAGGGACCAGCCGTAAACGGCATCGTGTCGTCGAAGGACCCAGGTATATGAGAAAAATCCGACATTCTGACATTTCAAGATGGCGGCCGAGATATTGGCTTTCAAAGGTGTCAAATTTACTATGGAGAATTTCTACAAAAAAATTGTACTGAAAATCATCTTTTTCGTAGAAAATCTTAATTTTTTTGTACCATCGATAGAGGCTAAGCGCCAAAATGAGTACTTGGCTGAGAATGGCGTCACCACGCCGAGGTGCTGTGGCATTCCAGTTGGCCATCGACCCATTAAAGTTTGAAAATCACCCACTTTAATAGAAAATTTTCACCCAAAATAGTTATTTTCATACAAAAATGCATTTCTTTAGTACCACCGACGGAGGCCAAAGGCCTAAACTACTACTCGGCTGGGAGCGGCTACTCAGTGCCGAGGTGCTGTGGCATTCCAGTTGGCCATCGACTCATCAATGTTTGAAAATCACGCACTATAATAGAAAAATTTCACCCGACATAGTTATTTTCATACAAAAATGCATTTCTTTAGTACCACCGACGGAGGCCAAAGGCCTAAACTACTACTCGGCTGGGAGCGGCTACTTAGTGCCGAGGTGCTGTGGCATTCCAGTTGGCCATCGACTCATCAAAGTTTGAAAATCACGCACTTTAATAGAAAAATTTCACACGAAATAGTTATTTTCATACAAAAATGCATTTCTTTAGTACCACCGACGGAGGCCAAAGGCCGAAACTACTACTCGGCTGGGAGCGGCTACTTAGTGCCGAGGTGCTGTGGCATTCCAGTTGGCCATCGACTCATCAAAGTTTGAAAATCACGCACTTTAATAGAAAAATTTCACCCGAAATAGTTATTTTCATACAAAAATGCATTTCTTTAGTACCACCGACGGAGGCCAAAGGCCAAAAAAATTGCTCGTCTGTGAATGGCATCGTGTCACGTAGATATTCAGGTCCCTGAGAAAAATCAAACATTTTGAAATTTATAATTGCCGGCCGAGTTATTGACGATTGATCAAGGCCAACTTTGTATGAACATTTTGTACTGAAAATCGATTTCCTATAGAAGCCCTCCGCAAGTACTGCCTGCCGCAAATACCTACCGGGTGAACGACCCGAGTCATTATTATTTTATTATTATATATATATAAAGCTGCAATCCGGTATACTCACTGATCTAACATAATACGTTTTCTCGGAAATGGCACGAGTTGGACGAAAATGATGTATGACAAAGTTGTAGGGAATGTACGATATACGGCCATCCTATGGAGCCGATTTTTGAATTTCGAACGCGTTCCACAACGCGAGGGTGCTAACTCTGTCGTTTACCGACCGATTTGGATGAAATTTTCACCCGGCCTTTTCTTCGACACGCCATTTTCGGTTCCGCCGACGGTCGTTCCAAATTCAAAATACCACCGGAGCTATAGCCCTCCGAAAATCGGCCTTTTTTCGACCTCTACGCAAAAAAGTCGGCAGCCAACTGGGCGCATGCCAGGGACCAGCCGTAAACGGCATCGTGTCGTCGAAGGACCCAGGTATATGAGAAAAATCCGACATTCTGACATTTCAAGATGGCGGCCGAGATATTGGCTTTCAAAGGTGTCAAATTTACTATGGAGAATTTCTACAAAAAAATTGTACTGAAAATCATCTTTTTCGTAGAAAATCTTAATTTTTTTGTACCATCGATAGAGGCTAAGCGCCAAAATGAGTACTTGGCTGAGAATGGCGTCACCACGCCGAGGTGCTGTGGCATTCCAGTTGGCCATCGACCCATTAAAGTTTGAAAATCACCCACTTTAATAGAAAATTTTCACCCAAAATAGTTATTTTCATACAAAAATGCATTTCTTTAGTACCACCGACGGAGGCCAAAGGCCTAAACTACTACTCGGCTGGGAGCGGCTACTCAGTGCCGAGGTGCTGTGGCATTCCAGTTGGCCATCGACTCATCAATGTTTGAAAATCACGCACTATAATAGAAAAATTTCACCCGACATAGTTATTTTCATACAAAAATGCATTTCTTTAGTACCACCGACGGAGGCCAAAGGCCTAAACTACTACTCGGCTGGGAGCGGCTACTTAGTGCCGAGGTGCTGTGGCATTCCAGTTGGCCATCGACTCATCAAAGTTTGAAAATCACGCACTTTAATAGAAAAATTTCACACGAAATAGTTATTTTCATACAAAAATGCATTTCTTTAGTACCACCGACGGAGGCCAAAGGCCGAAACTACTACTCGGCTGGGAGCGGCTACTTAGTGCCGAGGTGCTGTGGCATTCCAGTTGGCCATCGACTCATCAAAGTTTGAAAATCACGCACTTTAATAGAAAAATTTCACCCGAAATAGTTATTTTCATACAAAAATGCATTTCTTTAGTACCACCGACGGAGGCCAAAGGCCAAAAAAATTGCTCGTCTGTGAATGGCATCGTGTCACGTAGATATTCAGGTCCCTGAGAAAAATCAAACATTTTGAAATTTATAATTGCCGGCCGAGTTATTGACGATTGATCAAGGCCAACTTTGTATGAACATTTTGTACTGAAAATCGATTTCCTATAGAAGCCCTCCGCAAGTACTGCCTGCCGCAAATACCTACCGGGTGAACGACCCGAGTCATTATTATTTTATTATTATTTATTATTATATATATATAAAGCTGCAATCCGGTATACTCACTGATCTAACATAATACGTTTTCTCGGAAATGGCACGAGTTGGACGAAAATGATGTATGACAAAGTTGTAGGGAATGTACGATATACGGCCATCCTATGGAGCCGATTTTTGAATTTCGAACGCGTTCCACTATGCGAGGGTGCCAACTCTGTCGTTTACCGACCGATTTGGATGAAATTTTGATAGAATGGTGTTTTAGTAATCCGATTGAAAAAAAAAATTTTGGTTGTTCGAAATTCAAAATGGCGGCGCAGATATAGCCGACCGAAAAATCGACCTTTGCGCAAAAAAGTCGGCAGCCAACTGGGCATATGCTAGAGATATGCCGTAAGCGGCATCGTGTTGGCAAAGGACCCAGGTATTTGAGAAAAATCCGACATCTTGGAATTTCAAGATGGCGGCCGAGATATTGATGATTGAAAATGACAAATTTTTGTATGGAGATTTAGTACTAAAATTGACTTTTCAATAGAGAAATGAGACAAACTTGCGAGGCCGGAGGCCGAGCTTCGCGAAGCGGGCACAAAAAGTTCTGCCGCGGCGAGGCCGAAGGCCGAGCTCCGTTTAGGCCTAGGCTGAAGGCCGAGACCATTCAAATTGCGGCGCACAAGTACCAGCGCAAGAGCAAAAAGGGACAATCTTGCGAGGCCGCAGGCCGAGCTCCGCGGAGCGGGCACGAGAAACCCCGCCGCGGCGAGGCCGAAGGCCGAGCTCCGTTTAGGCCGAGGCCGAAGGCCGAGACCATTTAGGTTACGGCGCACAAGTACCAGCGCAAAAGTAAAAAGGGACAAACTTGCGAGGCCGGAGGCCGAGCTCCGCGAAGCGGGCACGAGACACTCCGCCACGGCGAGGCCGAAGGCCGAGCTCCGTCCAGGCCGAGGCCGAAGGCCGAGAACGTTCAGGTTACGGCGGACAAGTACCAGCGCGAGAGCAAAAAGGGACAAACTTGCGAGGCCGCAGGCCGAGCTCCGCGGAGCGGGCACGAGAAACCCCGCCGCGGCGAGGCCGAAGGCCGAGCTCCGTCCAGGCCGAGGCCGAAGGCCGAGACCATACATGTTCCCATGCAACAATTCACTACAATAAGTGTCTAGCGAGGCCTTAGGCCGAGCGCCGCGGAGAGCGCAGCTCGGAGCGGCTGGGGGTTGGCGCGCGTAAGCGCGCAGGGGGCTCGCCCCCTAGTTTAATGATATGATTGAATGAGTTAAGTTAGGTTTCATTTCATTTCATCTCATTAATTATCATTTTCATTTCATATCAATAAAAAAACTCTACTGAAGACTTGGCTGTATGGGCATAGTTCCCTTTGCCACTAGAATGGGTGAAGAAAAAAAACTCTGCTTATATTTTTTTACGGTTGGCGCCATTTTCCAAATATTTTTTCTTCATTAAGGGCTGATTTTTCAATAGTTAGACAACTTTTATCTGAGGAATAAAAATGGCGGTTTGACAGCTTATGTATGCAAATTATGTCAAACCGCCATTTTTATTCCTCATTTAAAAGTTATTTGACTAATGAAAAATCAGCTCTAAATTGCTTGTTTTTTTCGCAACTGTATTAAAAATAGTCGTTCAGTACACGTGCGGAACCGTCATTGCAACTTGTTCCGACTGTCAACCCTCGCCTTCGGCTGCTCCTCGGCTCGGGTAGACATTTGTCGGAACTCTTTGCAATGACAGCCTTTCCGCACTTGTAATGAAATATACTATTTTATGTTAAAAGAAACTCAGTGTAAACATTTTCAATGTAGTTTTCAAATAAATCGTGTGTCAAATGTGTAATCAATTAATTGACATATTTTTGTACGTATATAATTAATAGTGAAATACACAGCGAACAACAATGTGTTACTGTTACGAAATGCGAAGTACACAGTCAGATATTAATTACAAAGTAAAAATTGTTTACCTAAGCTTAGGTGTGACCTGAAATTACTATAAAGATGTATGGTTTTAATCTCAACTAGAAGCAGTGATTGATACAGTTCCTTACAATGTGTATTGGCCGATACACCGCAGAAAATAAAGTACATGGTGTATTTTTACGAACTTTAAGTAGTGGTAACCTGAAATAGCTTTTTACGAATTGACAGTTAACAGAATGTGAAATAGCTTATTGGCGTGATTTCGAGTAGGTCTAAATCGGATGAAAAGACAAAAAAATATATTTAAAGATTAGTCAAATTATGCACTAACATAGTAATTTACGGAAAATGGAAAGTAACAAACGAAAGTTTGTTACTTTCCATTTTTTTAGGAAAGTACACCTCCCGAAAAATACCCATTAAGAATACGTACTTGTTAAGATGAATATAATACAGTTTTTCAAAAAATTCAAGAAACCGGAAGATAAACTTTATTATTGGTATTATCGAAAATTAAGACCATTTACTACCTTTGATTAAGCACAATACATCCTTTTAATGTAATGACTCTATTTTTTATTTTTATAATGCTTTTAAGTACAAGAAATTATGTAACACAGACAAAAAGTCTGAGCGAAACCTTACTCTTTAAATTCTACACTTTTTTGACAAAGTATGCCTGTATACATTAAAAGAGTCTTTGAAATTCCATACAAACTGAATGTTATGTTATTTTTTTTTTCAATTCAATATATTTATTTCAGATATTATTATATTATTATGATACGATAACTAAAGTTTTTATTTTAAAAATAGAAAATATAGTGTGCTCTACGCAAATTCATAATTTTGACGTAAGATTTAAAGTCCTGTCTATTTTATTTATTGTGTGTTTTTTCAAACTACGTTTGAATACCATTTGTTAGTTGTTATAGTATGGGACTTCGACGAACTAGAGAAATCAGAAATCAAAAGTTATTTCAACGTATAAAGTCTGAATTCTGTTCTTTGAACGTTAAGGACTCTTAAAACTTACTGAACTATCAAATCACTACTTTATTTGGGATTGAAAACGTCAGTATACGTAATTTTTAAAGTTCTCAGATTCGGCCTTAGGTAGTTATTAAAATATTTGTATAATTTTGTAAATGTTACTTAAAATGTATGTGAAAGCATTTATAATTTAACCTCGTTTTTCGTATCTTCAGTATTCTTAGTTACATAAAAGTTTTCGACCCGATCACACAAAAAAAAAATAGGCAGATGTACATGGTGTACCAAAATCTCAAAAAATATATGATAGGTTTAAAGCAGAAATCTGGCGGGACTTTGAAAATCGCGGAAAAATATCAGCTACTCCATACTCAACATACTAAACTATATTAAACAGATATTTAATTGTTAATATTTGAATATGTGAATAACAGCCGATATTCCTTTCAATCAGTTTTGGATAACTATATATGGAAATTTTGTTACACCCTGTATGAAATTGCATCCTGTAAGAAATTATAGGTACGAGAATAACTATTTGAATGATCGCATGGGCGATAGTTGCAAACTAAAACAGTGAAATTCCTAGAATAAATTTGATCACCCTGTTGTGTTGGTGTAACGACTGTTTTTACTAAACTACTTTGATTTAGTCTGATTTTGTTTCTGTGTCTCCCTTTTTTAATAAAGATAATGCTAAAAATATGTTTGGACCTTTGTTTTTGCTATCCCTGAAATTCCGCTTCTTTCTTTTTCAAAAACCTATTTAGAGGCTAAAAATTCCACCCATGCCGGGACTCGAACCCGCGACCTCTGGCTATCCGTGCCAGCGCTCTTTCCAACTGAGCCAATGGGCGACTCACCGGCGTCAGTGAAATTTCGAACCTCTTTACACTATCCTCTGTATTACGTACAGGCAGCGACATCTGACTTAAGTAAATTGCATCACTTTTTTAGCCTCTAAATTGGTTTTTAAAATTGTCCATAGCACGGGTTGGTGCATTAAAAATAGTATATTCTTTCTTTTTCTTTCACCCTTTTTTATTTAGACTACATACGGCTTTCTCTCAGAGAGAGAGTACGGGTTTAATTACCACGTGTGCCCACCGCGGATTGGAAATTTCAAGCGCTGAGGTAGTTTAATACATAGAATATTTTCGGGGCTTAATCGCGTAGTAATTTTACCTCGACGTAAATTACTACGCGATTAAGCCCTATCTATGTGTACAAGTCGCGAAAGTTTAAAATATGTACTTGAATACCTTTGTCAAAGAGTGGTATTGCAACCATAACTTCAAAAATGATACGGCCTCTATGGCGCAGCGTTAGCGCATCTGCCTACCATGCGACAGGTCCCGGGTACGATCCTCCGCTCGGGACAAAAAAATCCCCAGGTCTTGGATGCTTACATGTTTGTGAAGTCGTTGTTTCTGGTTCCGACGACACAGGGTATCCTAGTGATGGGCCAGAAGCAATTTATGTGCCTGTATGTAAATGTTATGTTATGTTAATTTACATAACCTTGAAAATAAAGTCATCGGTGCAGTCCGGGATTCGAACCCACATTTAATTATAATTATTTTTGCTCTTTTAACTTTTGTAGTTTTGTTTCAACGTCTAGCCGTTGGAGTAAACGTGTTCTTGAGTGGAGACCGCGACTCGGCAAACGTAGTGTAGGACGCCCTCCGACCAGGGGGGATGACGATCTGCGAAAAACTGCCGGCAGATGCTGGATGCGGCAAGCTGAAGACAGGGCGCTATGGCGATAAGCGCATTAGAGGAGGGCTATGTCCAGCAGTGGACTACATAATATAGCCTGAAGAAGAAGAAGAAGCCGAACAAAATAGGTTGTATTTTGAAGGTGAAGATAAAAAGTACTCGTAACCTGTGATCATATGCAGCTGCAAAAGAATGGTATTTGAGTATAATTTTATATTTTTCGTACTACTTTATATACGTATGTGTATTTAAACTATATTTAATTTTGTATTATTTAAATAATTATATATGTCTAATTATTATAAACATCTGTGTGCAAAAGCGAAATGTTTACTTAGCTCTGCCGTATAGATATGAGGAGTAATACTCGTATGTATCACACATAGTGGATACCGCGTTTCAGTGGATATCTGATACGTGACAATTATATTGAGCCACAAAAAACAGTAGATATTTGGTTTTTGCACAAAGATGTATAAGTGAAAACTTACATAATCAAGACACCGATTTGCCACTTGCCACGATTCTGACAAACCTCATTCGCAGGTTCAAATAACCTCGATATTCTAACACGTTGTTATACTTATTTTACAAATCTGCGTCGCGACGCCTGTAAACATAAATTAATTGTGAAAAATGATCTTAAACGGATTTAATGATTAATCATATAAAAACCAGCCAAGTGTGAGAAGGACTCACGCACGAAGGGTTCCGTACCATTTATATTTAAATATTTCAATCATCTACCAATAATAATTGCCTTTATTCATATCGAGCAAGAACCGGCAAAGATATCACGTTTTTTGTATGTATGGGATTTTTTTTAAGAATACTTATATGGGTCCCACTAGAGGGCACAGGTGTTCCCTTAGAAAGAAAGAGTATGGGCTTAATTATTAGGCGAGCCCACCGCAGATTGGCAATTTCAAGCACTAATTTAATTTTTACTTGTAAAATGAATATGCAAGTAAATATTCTATGAAAATTTACAGTGTCTACCTGTTACCACCGTTTTTAATATCGAGCTTACTCGTACCTTTTAAACGGAACCCTAAAGTAAACAAAACTCGAACCCCGCAAAAGAATGTCCTCTCTATAGACGTAAATTAAACTTTTTGCTGTGGGTTTACCTTCACATTCTTTCGCGTCCGAGCAAAAACATGTAACTATTCTCATCGAAAAAACTCGATATATCGACCAGGTTACGTTGACCCAACGTCCTGAACTACTGAACACAGGATTGTACCATGGTTCGTAGGTCACTAAGAGTGGTTTTTATTATTAATATTTGGCGCACCCATTATAATAGTAAAGGCAATTTGTTATACGATTTTTAAACGCTGTACGGCTCTTGCCATTGGCTAGCTGTCGGCCAATGAAGCTGGTTGATTGATAATGAACGTCTGATATTGACAGGCTGGAAGGAATGGAGTCGCCATTTTAGTTAAAAATAAAAAATAATATGGAATTCAAGTTTTATGTTGAGAATCTTTTCTATCCGTACCAAATACTAGGAAGCTAAAAAACATACAATATCATAACATGTTCCGTGACGTTGTCGTGCAAAATGTTGTGTCGACTCATGGCATCAATATATGGTCAATACATGGAGTAAATACGTCGTGATGAAATGACTGTCTCTTGATTATCGTTAAGTAGTACCTGGTTAATATTATACAGCTGTGATTTATAGGTAAACCTCATCATCATCGTCATCATCAAGCATCAACCCATTATGTCCCCACTGAGGGGCACGGGTCTCTCCCTAAAGAAGGTATAGGCTATACTCCACCACTGGACGCAGTCCCGATTGGTGGAGGCTTGCAAAACTAGTGGCTGGTCTTACTGTCAGAAGTTTTAAAGCCGCACTAAGGCCTCTGACTTGGCTTGTCGACTTGAGACTTGATGATGACAAGGTAAGCCTACTGGTGATTAAAAATTTATGAGTCTCCCCTTACAAGTTATGATGTCAAATATCAACTCTTGGTAGATTAACTTAAAATTCCCGAATGAAATATGCGCTGGTTCATACATTCGCTGAAGCTTTCCAAGTCTCCCGTACGCATATATTTTTTTTGTGAACTCATGTAATATATATATATATATTAATATAAAATATTCGTATTCGTTAAACGTGTAAACTTGTTAACGTATTCTTATTTATATTTAGGATTTTCACCAGAATTTTCTGCAGCAATCCGTAGGAAATCATTGTATGAAATACAAAATCGACTCCACGCCGTCTCTGTTCGCGTCTCTTATTTGACATGGTCTCTGCAACTTGGCCACAGCATAAGTACATAATTCCTTCACCCATTGGCCACACAACGCAGTGTGCATGTGTATGAGTCTCTATGTACCTACGCAGGTAATAAGCACACACAAACCTACTTTACATTAAGCGCAAGTGTGTATGCGTTTCGATGGAATAATGTGAGTAATAAAAATGATACGTGGAAACACGTTTCATAGGGAGGTTGTAATGCATTCTTCTCGTAAAGTCATGAAATACCATCGTTGTTAAAATACGTGTTTTTGTATTTTTTATATAGCCTATAAACGTCCCTCTGCAGAGCACAGGCCTCGTCTCAAAACATGAGAGTATGGGCTTAAGTACCACGTGAGCCCACCGAGGGGTGGCAATTTCCATAGGAATTTCTGAGGTTTTTGAACACCTCAGGTTTCCTCGCAACGTTTTCCTTCACGTTAGCGTTTGGTGTCTCTACCATAACTTCACAAATGTACGTAACTTAGAAAACATGGATAATGGTACGTGCCCGCAGCGGGAATCGAACCGGAGTCTCTCGCTATACAAATATAAAATGGCTTATATTATCTAGGAAACCTCAGACGCACAGGTTTCCTGACGATGTTTTCTTTCACAGTGAGCGAGTAGTATAACTTAACTATAACTTTAACAAATGTAGGTACGTAACTTAGAAAACAGTGTTAGGTGTCCGCACTGAGAGTCGAGTCTGAGTCTTTTGCTAAACAAATATACTTTTTTTGTCTTCGTCATTTTATTGCAACTGTCATCTAAGACATTTTGCAATCGTCGTCGTCATCGTCAGGCTATACTAGTCCACTGCTGGACATAGCCCTCCCTCAAGAGCGCCACCTTGTGCTATCATAGGGGGTAATGCCCATAATCCCCACGCTAGGTATGCGGGTGGTGGATCGCAGTTCGGTGGAATTGTACTGCAGGGGGCGCTGCTGCCTTCCCCCCGGTTTGTGTCCCTTAGTCGCCTTTTACGACACCCGCGGGAAGAATTGGGTTGGTGCCGTTCTCTAGGCCGACACCACACAGTTAGCATTTTGCAATAGGTTTGTTCTTCTTAAGCTCGTCTTTCAGGGAGTGAGACCATAGTCTCATTCTCTGATATCAACCCTTGTATGTTCCCACTGCTGGGGCACGTGTCTCTTCTTGCATCGCAGGAAGGTTAGGCCATACTTCACCACGGGGGCCAAGTCCGGGTTGGTGGAGGATTGTAGGGCAATGGCGGGCCATACCGTCAGAAGTTATCAAGCCGCCTGTAAGGCCTCTATCATGGCTTAACGACTGCCATTACATGACAACCGGCACCACCGTCTTTACGTACCTTGCGAAGCAAAGAAGCGGTCGAAAATTGGAAACTAGTGGTAGTCACGGGAAGGTCACCCATGCTGCACCTGACCGCGCCTATGTTCTAACTCAAGTGATTCCAATCACTCGGTTTGACTAGGCCACGAGCGCTACTATTCAATTCAATTAAAACTTCTTTGGAGAGATATTCCTTTATATTTCAATATAGAAGGAGATGGGGAGCGCCTTATCGGGAGCCTGATTACTAACTTTCTCTGCTCTTCTTCTTCTTCGTCGTTCCCTCATGACTCAGAATCGCGATCACGAGCCGCTCGTTTTCCGCCATATGGACCGCCTGGTACATGCTGCCACAGGCTGCTGCTTTTATGACGTCCGACCATCTCGCCCTTCCTCTGTCGCGTTTGAAATCCACCTGGCCGGTGATCATGACCCTCTTTCTCCGATCATAGAAAGAGCCTCTCTAAACCATGCCTAGGAGAACGCATGATGGGCGTGTTTTGATGACTAACACAAAATATTAAATTAGTGTAAATTTATTGCTGTGTGGTGTCGGTCTAGAGAATAGCTCCAACCCAAATTCTTCCCGCGCGTGTCGTAAAAGGCGACTAAGGGATAAAAACCGAGGGGTGGGCAGCAGCGCCCCCTGCAGTACAATTCCACCAAACTACGATCCCCAACCCGCATGCCCAGCGTGGGGATTATGGGCATTACCCCCCAATGATGGCACAACCTTGCGCTATGGCGCTCATTAGGGGAGGGCTATGTCCAGCAGTGGACTAACATAGCCTGAAGAAGAAGAAGAAGATGTAAATACGAACTAAAGGCCTGGCCAAACCAACGCGTCCAGCTCGCGTCCGCGGTGGCGTGCGCGGTGGCGATAACTGCGCGTGCAAAAGTTGTTCACACTGTCGCGTTTGTTCTTGCGTTCACCGGGCTGGAGTCACGTCATTAACTACAATGCTCTCTGATACAGAAAGTGAAATTGAAGAAGTTTTACTTTTGGCTGCTCTCATTGAAGATGAAGAGGAACAAGAAAGGTAAGTACAACACAATCACAGTAATTCTAGTGAACGTCAATTGTAAGCTAATGTCTCATTAGGTATGTTTTTTTTTCAGAAGAGTATGGGTACACAGTATAAATGAAACCAGAAAAAGGGAAGGTGAATTCCATACCTTGCACTGGCAATTACATGAAGATGAAAAGCTATTTTTCATTTACTATAGAACTTCTATCGAATGCTTTGATAAGCTTTTGGATATGATTAGAGACTCTATTAAAAAGAGTACACAAACTATCGCACTCCAATATCACCAGAAGAACGACTGTGCTTTACGTCATGAATACTTTAAAAACTAAAAAACACAGTTTTTCCAACAAAAATTGCTGCGTGCAGCGTCCTAATGTAACAAGCGCGATCTGATCGCCACCGCTGCGTGCAGACGCTGCACCGGGACACCGCGGCCAAACAGATGACGCCTCGATGTGAACACGTCGCTACAAGTTCGTATGCAACAACTGATCGCTACCGCGCACGCCACGGCGGACGCGAGCTGGACGCGTTGGTTTGGCCAGGCCTTAACAGTCCGAAATAAATGTATGGACTTGAATTAAATTCTTTGCGTTAGAGCCATCATTCTTTAGTCATCACCATTATTTTAAACAGCCCTTACATGGCTCCCTTATGTATTCCACGCGGTCCCACCTTTTTGTGCAGGCTGGCACCGTGTAAGTGTCACTCGAACAAGATAATTAGATTTAACAGCCTCCGTTCGATAACTAAATTGAATCGGCCATCGGCCGTTAATACCAAAAGCGACGCGTTACCCGCTCTTTTGCATGGAAAACGTCGGAATTCCAGCCATTTTCCGACGCCCGCTGCGAAATGCCCAGAATTGGTGTGACATGTCATAAACATAGCCAGTGACTTTGGAAAAACTGGCCTCGTTCCGTGGACGTAAAAACTTTCACGCGTAAGGTGGACGCCGGAAGTGAGTGGACGCGTCTTTGGAAATGCTGTGATATGACAGAAGTGGTAAAACCGAATTTTCAAAGGTTCACAGTTTTTGAACTAAAACTTTCGTAAGCACAACACATTGTAGACTTTTAGTCCGGATTTACTTACGGGTGTTGTTGTTATTTGTAGTGTGAGACGAGCAACCGACGACGCGAGCTCCGTCTCTGCTCACCATGATTAAGCTCTGCAAATCGGAGCGAAACCTGGTCGGACTTTTCCGATATAACAACACCCGTAAGTAAATCCGGACTAAAAGTCTACAATGTGTTCAAAGTTTTTCTGGAAAAGTTGAAGTGATTGATTCCAATCACTCGGTTCCTAGGATACGAGGGTCCCTCAAGAGCAGAAGGACTTTCAGCGTCGACAGTACGTCCTCCGCAAACTCCAAGCTGTCCACCGTCGGCTAAGGCTATCTGACATCTCAACAACGGCATAGCGTGTCGCTCCGTCACTGAGGCCATTTGCAAACGTAATGTACTACTGCGCTTACGCCGCTCTACGTTTGTACAGTCGACTGAAGGCCCTCACCGATAGCTCGCGTTTGTTTTTGTAAACAACCGGCCAAGAGCGAGTCATTTTATCGGTTTTGTCAGTAGCAATAGAGACTCTCTGAAACTTTTATGTAAGCTAAACGTAGTCGAGCGCCTGCGATACAGGATTTCCTAGTGCAGGGCTCAATGCTAATCTTATGTTGTTTTCCGTAATCTGAAATAAATGTTTTGTATTTTATTTTGTATTTTGTCTGTGTATTTAAGTACTCGTATTTTGACGACCTCTGTGGCGTAGCGGTAGCGCGTCTGCCTACAATGCAAGTGGTCTCGGGTTCGAATCCCGGCTGGGAACAAAAAAAAGCACAGGTCTTGGATGTGTTTGTGATGTCGTTGTTTCTGGTTCCCACGACACAGGGTATCTTAGTGTGGGCCAGAAACAATGTATGTGCTTGCATGTAAATGTTATGTTATGTTATCCTCCGAAGACCTAATCTTGAAAATAACAACTGTTTTCGTACAAAATGTACACACTAGGTCTTAGAAAGAAAGAATAGGTGCTCCAACTTAGCATACTTCACTGGTGTGTGCTAAGGATAGCATATCATCAGTAAAACTGATTTTCATTTGGGTCTAAACGATTCCTTTTTTTGGATTTGGATAAATCTCTACATATTTTATGTACACCTGCCTCTCTTCATCTGTCAATCCTATCCATTCTAAGGTTGTGTAGAAGAGATCGGTTGTAGCGATAAGACAGCCAATTTTATACTATGTAACTTAGAAATTTAAGTATAACGTTATCAACCCTTGTATGTCCCCACTGCTGGGGCACGGGTTTCTTCCTGCATCGCAGGAAGGTTAGGCCTAACTCCACCACGGGGGCTACGTCCGGGTTGGTGGAGGGTTGTAAGACAGTAGCAAGCCTTACTGTCAGAAGTTATCAAGCTGCCCATAAGCCCTCTGACATGGCTTAACGACTTCCATTATATGACAGCCAGCACCAACGGCTTAACGTGCCTAGCGAAGCACGGAAGCGCTCGGAAAAATGCCGCGAGCGATAGTCACGGGAATCTCACCCATCCCATACCTGCCGCGCCTGTTGTTGCTTAACCAAGTGACTGATTCCAATCACTCGGTTCGCCCAGGCCACGAGCGCTTCAAGTATTTCATGTACTCTCAAAATGTATGGTGTGTAATAAGGAGTATTCATCTAATCTAATCGTAGTCACGTTCCGATTCCGCACCACCGCCTATTTTAATTAAAAAATCAACTTAAACCCTCGCCCTGGTCAAATGGTTGATGTTGATGATGGCTGACTCCTGTGTTATGCTCGTGAACGAGTGCTGTTGTGTGTCTAACCGCAGCACTTATGTTTTCCTTGCTTTTGTACGTAATGTTGTGGCGTTTAAATTTATTGATGGCAATCATGGAAACTTATACGTATAGGTGGCAACCGATGTATTACGTTTAAGATAACGTGAGAGATGATGGTCAGAGTGGAGTATTTTTTCCCTTTGCCTTTTTCTCCACTACACTACGGCCCGAATGCAACGGCTTACATTTAACACTTATATTCAGCAAACAGCATGTAAATTCTTTACGTTAAAATAAAAATGATTTTATTTGATAAGCTGTAATCCTACTAAAATTATAAATGTTGAAGTTTGGATGTTTGTTACTCAATCACGCAGTAATGGCTGTGGTTACATGAAACTTGGCATACACATAGACAAAGATCTGAGTCCAGACCTTGGATTCGAGATATCCCGGTACCTAATGTGTTCCCGTGTGATATTTTATTGGTACCGTAACCCTTTCAAGCCGTAGCCTTTTTTTAAAAAAGGAGGTTCTTAGTTTGACGATTGAAAGATTGACGAAACAAATATATATTGCGAATATGAGTGGAAGGGCTGGTAAGGGACGACCCAGACGGACTTACATCGACCAAATAGGGGATGTATTAGCAAAGGGAAAGATAAAAAGTACCCGGAACCGGCGTGCGTGCATGAAACGACTTATGAACGTTGATGAAGCGAAGGTGATCCGTCAGGATCGTGGCAAGTGTCAGTCCCTGGTCTCTGCCTTCCCCTCTGGGATACAGGCGTGAGGTTTTGTATGTATGTTCTCAGTTTCTCTTCTTTCTCCTAGCGGAGCATAGGGCCTCAACCACAGATTTACACTTCTGACGGTGGTCCACGGTAGCCCCCAATTCAGGCCAGCCAGTGCCGTTCGACTTGGCCTCTTGGTCTTTTGATCTTTTCCAGGTGGTCCTTGACCGCCCCCTCTTTCGGCTGCCCAAGTGCGTAAGTGCTTGTCTGGTCAGGCATCTCTCAGGTTCTCAGTTTGATTGAGTTAATTTGTCCCGACCTGAGAAATGTCACCTTCAGCGAATATAACGTAGTTTTTTCAGACTGGATCTACAAAAGTGAGAACCGCTGTTCTCACTTTTGCAGATCTGTTCGTAGGTACATCGGTGTCCTGAATAGCGGTAGAGACAATTTAGACTGAATACATTCTTCTTTATCGTGTAAAAAATCGGTTGACTCTTCCAATGACCGCACGCCGTATTTGTTCGGCTGTACGACGGCGAGACGTTTTTGTTCCGGCCTTGTTTGGGTAAAACGTAGTTGCTGTGTTTAGATTTGGCTTTATCGATTTTAGCACAGATGATCAACGTGTTCCTTTCTTTAATCCTGAACGAAAGGACTGCTGGTGGTAGCGTAGCGGTGTATAATGCCGGCTTCTCAATCGGGAGGTCGTGGGTTCGAACCCCGGCATGTACCAATGACTTTGTTTTCTAAATTATGTACATTTGTGAAATTAACAATACTACTCGCTGACGGTGAAGCATCGTAAGGAAACCCTAGTGTCTGAGGTGTTAGCGTACCTCAGCACTTGCTACGTACAATGGCCCAACTATGAGGCTAAGTGCGGAAATATCAGGTCTAACTATTGTGGACCAAATCTTTGCGACAATGACTGCGTTGTTACTTGCAATCTTTAAGCCCTATTGAATGCAATAAAAATTAATTTAATGTGCTTACAGAGGTTTTTACCTGTTTTACTACCATCTAGACAATAAGATGATCTGTACAGCAGCTTTAAAATATTTAATGATCTATCTATCTATAACCAGCCCACATCAACCCACTGCTGGGCATAGGCCTCCTTTTTGCTGCGCCATTCCTCACGGTCCTGTGCTAACCTGATCCATCTCTGACCCGCAACCCTCGCGATGTCGTCTGACCATCGTGTCGGTGGTCTGCCTACCAACCTCCTTCCCTCCCTTGGCCACCACTCCGATACTGCCCTAACCACGATAATCCACGGCCGGTGGATTTAATGATAAAAGAAAAGAATTAAAAGATCTCAGTACAAAAAAAAATCCACATGGACTGAAGTTTCACCTCTAGGATTCATATAAAACTTAAATGCAGGTTGTATTCGTATGTACATTAGTGCATACTTACTTTTTTTACTTAACCTCTAAATTTGTAAAAATCAACTTAAGATTTAAAAACCTATTTAGAGGCTAAAAATTTCACCCATGCCGGGATTCGAACCCGCAACCTCTGGCTATCCGTACCAGCGCTCTACCAATTGAGCCAATGGGCGACTCACGGCATCAGTGAAATTTCGAACCTCTTTATAATTCTCTGTATTACGTACAGGCAGCGACATCTGACTTAAGCAAATTGCATTACTTACAGCCCCGACCACCTACTTTGCAGTTAGGTTTAACATCGGAACGATATCACTGTACCCACATGATTACACTATTAGCACGGGTTAGTGCATTAAAAATAAAAATAGTGTAATCAACTTAAGAGTTCAGTTCCTGAGTGTGTAAGGTGATCAAATACTACAGCGGTTGAAATTGCAAATTCGCGGTGGGAACAAGTAGTAATTAAGCCTGTTTTTTCTCTCTGAGAGAAGGCCTGTGCCCTGCAGTGGGGCGTTTATAGGCTACGTAAAAAAACTGAACAGATTTTCAGTTTAGGCTGACTTTATATGTTGCCGACGGGCCAACCAACCTTTTTTAAGTATTTTACTTTTTGGTGGCGTTATATGACTTAAGTCTATTTTTAAAAATGGCATTCTTTTCGAAAAAGGACAGATTAAAGATCTTACAAGTTATTTGCGTTTTCATCAATTTTTACGTACAGTCGTTTCACTATCGGTGTAGAAAAACCTTAATATTTTAGCAAGTTCCTTAAACTCTATTGTTAGTTTTAATGTACCGCCATTATTGTTAATGACTGACGAGTGACAAATGCGCGAGCGTCATATTTGGTAGGGTGACCAATGTAATTTTTATTTTATTTTATTAGGAAAACTAACAGCTTATCACTATTAACCATTAATGTAATGTTACGGTTACGAGTACATCAGGGTGAAAATCGTCGAAAACAATTTCAGATGAGTAATAGACGGGAGTAATAGACAATCCTTAATATGAGTTTTGTACTTTAAAAATACTCCGCTTTATGCAAAATTATTTTAAAATGCGATCCTGAATCATAACAATTACGGTTTGTAATTTAAATCAACTTTGCTGTCAAAATACTAACAAAAAACCTAAATATATGAATAAATTAATTAGCTTATAATTAGTAATACATATTTAGTTATATTCTTTACGTTGAAATAAATTTATTACTTTGCTGTTATATTTGATTTTCAAATTCGTTTAGAATTTATATTTATTTTAATATTTATTTTAATTTGATGTAGCTTAACATGTTGTCGGCACTAGAAATAGTGGCAGTGTCTGATAACCAATGTCTAAAATCATATATGTTTGGTAGAATAGAATTCTCTTCTTGGAAAACACAGATTTACGAGAATATTTATTTTAAAGCAAAGGGAAAGATAAAAAGTACCCGGAACCGGCGTGCGTGCATGCAACGACTTATGAACGTTGATTAAGCGAGGGTGATCTGTCAGGATCATTACAAGTGGCAGTCCCTGGTCTCTGCCTACCCCTCTGGGATACAGGTGTTAAGTTTTGTACGAGTATGTATGTATTTATTTCAAAAGTATTAAATATTCTTATATACTTGCACAGAATATTTATATCAAAAGTATATTTATTGCACGCGAAATAAATAAACACTTTCATATTCTTACCAAATATTCTTTCTGCACGTCAATCTGTAAAATTTATTATTAGTATTAAATTCCTAATTGTACCAGTGAAAAATTTAACAATTGGCAATTGTACATTGTTGAATTTTCTCAAAAAAGGTACCGCATGCTCACCCTACAGCACTTAAAATGCCGGCGCGCGCGCCCCCAACTTTGGCGCGTCCGCTACCAACATGGCGAAGGCGCGGCGATTGTGCGGCGAATTGATGCGCACGCGCCGCCCATGCCAAGCGCTGTGCTGAAGGACGTTTTTCAGTTTGACAAACCAAACACTGACAAATTCTTCGATAGCACAGTGCCGCGATGGGTACTATGTCTTAACAATGTAAGGTAAGCTGAGAATATGCTTTATTGTACACACCAGAAAACAATTATAGAGAAAATAGTTACAAAAGAAGAGGTAAAATTGGCGGCCTTATGACATTTAGAAAATTACTAGCTGGTGCCCGCGACTTCGTCTACGCAGGATTGTCGAGTAAATTTTACTACGTACTTGGCACTTATCGTCATATTTTGGACAATTCACACAATATTTTTATGAATTGTAGCCTATGTGTTATTCTGATGAATAAGCAATATATATATTTTTTAAATCTATTTAGATACAAAAAAAATCCGCCCATGCCGGGACTCAAACCCGCGACCTCTGGCTAACCGTACCAGCGCTCTCCCAACTGAGCTAATGGGCAAGTGCCGGCATCGGCGAAATTTCGAACCTCTTTACAATATTCTCTGTATTATTTACAGGCAACGACATCTGGCTGAAGTAATTTGCATCACTTACAGCCCTGAGTACCTACTTTTCAGTTAGGTTTACGTCATCGAAACATCGGTACATCGGAATGATGTCGCTGTACCCACATGATTATATTGTTTTTGTTGCTCTAACCCGTGCTGAGGACAATTTATTAAAATCCTTTTTGTACCTTACCGTACCGTGTACATTTTTGTGATGTCGCTGTTTCTAGTACCTACGACACAGGGTAGCCTAGTGTGGGGCCTGAAGTAATGTATGTGCCTATATGTAAGTGTTGTGTTATGTTAATACGACTAAATCATTCGGCTGCCTGAGTGATCTTAAAACGATCACGAAGATTAGACAGCATAGGGCGCGTTCTGTGCATGGATGGGTGACCGTCTATGACTAACGCCAGTGGCTTATTTCTGAGCGGTTACTTGCTTCGCAAGGTACGTTAAGCAGTTGCCGGCTGCCGTCGACAGATGTTAGTCGCTAAGCCAAGTCAGAGGCTTGAAAACTTCTGACAGTAAGACCAGCCACTAGTCTTGCGAGCTTCCACCAAACGAACTTGGCCCCCGTGGTGGAGTATGGCCTATACCTTCCTCAGGGAAGAGACCCGTGCCCCTCGGTGGGGACATAATGGGTTGATGATGAAGATGATGAATACGACTAAAAGCGTTTTAAATTCAGCTGTGAAAATTTGCCAAGTCAAGCAAATCGCAAAACGTTTCACACTCAATTCAGATGCAACAAGAAGTAATGTATTCATCGTTTCGCCAACTTTGTAGAAATTATAACTATTATGTCAATACTGATTTATAAGTAGCGCCTCCTTATACAGGGATCCAGCCTGCATTGCGACGCGTACCGGGTTCGATTCCCGGCTAAGTATGGCCGGTGGACCGTCGGAAAAACTGAAAAGTTATGAGATGGGACGACCGGGCCGATTTGCCACTTGTGAAAAAAGTCTGTTACGTCGACGTGGTTTTATTGCAGGGCATTTGTCTCCACTTTTTGCTTCAGAGATTGTAACATTTTATTGATCGAGTTTTTAATTTATCGCCCGAGTGGCTATCGATAAGTTATCGTTCGGAAAAAAAACCGCAGTCGATATTACGAGCAAGTTTATGGTGCGTGGGCTACGCTCTACTTTGTTCCTGGCAAGATTACAACGAAAAATAATGTTGAAAATAAAGCTTATGAAAAGGTGGCGCTTGACACGAAAATTTGTATTTTGATACTTTTTTTTTCAAAATTCGAGAATCTTGAGACTAAAAGATTTGTTTTGTTTTCAGTTACAAATTATATGTCTTCTAAAATAGGCTTAGCATAAAAAATATGATCAACTTGCTATGTAATGCAAACGAGAATAAGGTTTTGCAGATATCGTCTATATTTAATTTATTTATTCAAAGAATTTTAAATATATATATCCACAAAGAATCGAAACAAATTGTTTTTCTGAAACAAAAATTACTGCTTCACATATTTTGCTAGAGAAATATCATTAAATTGCATATGAAATAGCTGTAATTTTTTTCCATATTTCACATTGGGACACTGTGAACATAATTAAAGTTGTTTCTAGTGATGATTCCGATGAAATGTCTTTTCTGAGACACCTAATATTCCAATAGATTCGATTCCTAGACCTCGAGACCAATATTTTACGAATCGACGAGACTGAACTTTTAATGTACATACACTTATAGATTTCTGACAATGCGACTCGATATTCATGAGCGGCGATTCGATTCGACTCGATTAATTTCAGTCCGCGTATCCCAAGTGGCCTATCCAAGATGGGGTCCCGCAAAAAGCGCGGGAGCGCGTACTGGCGTAGTACGGCGATCCGAGTTAGACGCGCGGGCGTAGGTCTGTCTCGCGGGGCGCATGCGCCTGAGTGGGGTCACACGGGGGGATTTCTTTACCAGCCACGGCTGTATAAAGACAAAAAATGTATTAAGCCAAAAATTAAAATCCAGACAACATTGTATGTTTCTTACAGCTAAATATTTGATATAGATTAATGTTGAAAGACTCAGATTATAATATACATCAATGATGCCTAGGAAGTTGCACCTGCGGCCTCCACACTAGGATACCCTGTGTTGTGGAGACCCGATTAGATCCCGACCCGTACCTATAGATAGCAATAAGGCCGCCAATTAAAGATAGATTAACATTTTCATTTACATACAGGCGTATACATTGCTTCTGGCCCCACACTAGTATACCCTGTGTCGTGGGAACCAGAATCAGCGATATCACAAACATGTAAACATCCAAGACCTGGGGTTTTTTCGTCCCCAGCGGGGGTTCGAACCTGGGATCTCTTGCATGGTAGGCAGATGCACTACCGCTGCGCCACAGAGGTCGTCGCGAGATAGAAATGGAGAACACTTTATTGTACATAAAAATGGAAATTACACAGATATTTCTTAGCCTAAGAGTACATACGGCGGCCTTATCACTAAAAGTGATCTTTTCCAGACAACCTTTGGATGGAATGTACTAATACATTAGATAAGGAAGTAGATGTACAAAAAAAACATAGAAAATGATAACATTCCTGTAACTTTGTAAATATTTTATGTATGTTTTGGTAAGGGATGTCCCAGGCGGACGTACATCGACCAAATAGGGATGTATTAGCAAAGGGGAAGATAAAAAGTACCCGGAACCGCCGTGCGTGCATGCAACGACTTATGAACGTTGATGAAGCGAATGTGATCTGTCAGGATCGTGGCAAGTGGCAGTCCCTGGTCTCTGCCTAGCCCTCTGGGATACAGGCGTGAGGTTATGCATACAATGTATGTAGGTTTTTTCCTGGCGTACAATGAAGATTGAAGGAGAACAAGGGAGCGGTAGCCCAGTGGGTAGAACATTCCATGAGGGTATTCACGGGATGGTCACGCATCCAGTAGGTACCTGACCGCGCCTGTTGTTGCTTAACCCAAGTGATTGACTCAATTCACTCGGGTCCCCTAGGCCACGAGTGCTCCACCAATATGAGCTGTTTGACTGGTTGAGACCCTACATACATACATACATACATACATACATACATACATACATACATACATACATACATACATACATACATACATACATACATACATACATACATACATACATACATACATACATACATACATACATACATACATACATACATACATACATACATACATACATACATACATACATACATACATACATACATACATACATACATACATACATACATACATACATACATACATACATACATACATACATACATAACCTCACGCCTGTATCCCAGAGGGGTAGGCAGAGACCAGAGACTGCCACTTGCCACGATCCTGACAGATCACCTTCGCTTCATCAACGTTCATAAGTCGTTGCATACACGCACGCCGGTTCCGGGTACTTTTTATCTTTCCCTGCTGAAACATCCCCTATCTGGTCGATGTATGTCCGCCTGGGACAACCCTTACCAACCCTTCCACTCACCCTTTAGGTTGAGACCCTACTAAGGCCTTAAAGAGAATCCACGAGGAAAAATGCACTCGTGTGAGTCTACGTTTGTGTCGAGCTTATGATATTCAGCGTACGCGCCGAGACAAAAACTGGACGCGGCCATTTTGAGCAGGACCGGCCATGTTATTACGGGAAATCTCATGTTGATTACAACTACGCAAGCGCGGGTGTAAGTTATACAGGGGCAGAGTTGCCATGTGACGGAAGCTTCCCGGTCCTGACGGGAATTAGGGTGCTCTGTTATAAAATTGGGGTATAAATTGTTAATCATCAATTTACGACCTCTGTAGCGCAGCAGTAGATGCACTACCGATGCAAGAGGTAAATGTTATGTTTTTTATTTGATTTCTTTTAACCGACTTCAAAAAAGGAGGAGGTTATCAGTTCAACGCGTATATTACTTGTTTTTGTAATTTTGAGGGACTGTATACCTGAGTATATGGTTTTATGTTCAACTCGATTGTACTATATGTTTTTTAGGCAAATGGTCTTGATAGAGACGGACAGACGGTCAACAAAGTGGTTTTATAAGGTTATGTTTTTTCTTTTGAGGTACGGAATCCTAAAAAGACTTTCATAAATAAATCAAATCCTGTAAGCAAATGAGATTAGTGAAGGTTATCTTCAATTGGTGTGATATTGTCATTTGATATGTGCATAAATAATAAATTAAAAAATCCACACAGTGCACAGCAAGTTACCAAGAAAATTCGGAAATGTTTACGTTATCCTTTATTCTCGAAGGCGTGATGATTAAGCCTATATTATTTTATCTCTTGTATGTAGTATGTATAAAAGCTGCTTTAAGTATCTTATACTTTATAATATAAGCACACCAGAGCTCTAAAAAGAACATAAACAAAAGTGAGCTTGTCTGCAAGATTGTTATAAAATGAAGAATTTATCAGAGATCTGATATTTGCATCTGGTAACACTATGAGGGAGCCTGTTGTAGGCTTGCCGTTACGCATAAGATATGTTGGACCCTCACGCTTCGGGCAAGGGAGGGAAGGGGGGCACCGTTTTTTAAAAAGTAAAATGTAATTTATTTACATGAATAGTACATTATAAATTTATAATAGAACTTTAAACAATACATTTACTAGTCCTGGACAATACGTCCCATGATATGCTAAGAAAGCAAGGACATCACAACATAATTGAATTTGAAGGCGCAGACTGAAAATACTCAGTCTGTGCCCTCAGCGGCTCCCAGAGGGAATTTTAATATGTCATACGGCTTTGGCAGGAATAAAATTGTTTACTTAATAATCCAGGACCTGCATGCCTATATTTAGAAACAAATTTTGGCCTTATCATCTACGTAATAAGATGATTTATACAGCGTTCAGTGGCACTTTCTCTCAGAAACGCAGTGCTGGGGACATTGTTTTCAGATGGTGTGTTCATTGTTTTCAGAAGCATGGTTAAAACCTATACCAGCCTAAGTCAGCTTAACTCACAGCAAGGGTTTCCTCAGGATGTTTTCGTTCACCGTTAGCCTGCGATATTTATACTTTTTCTTCTTCATCAGGCTATATTATGTAGTCCACTGCTGGACATAGCCCTCCCCTAACGAGCGCCACAGCGCCCTGTCTTCAGCTTGCCGCAGCCAGCATCTGCCGGCAGGTTTTCGCAGATCGTCATCCCACCTGGTCGGAGGGCGTCCTACACTACGTTTGCCGAGTCGAGGTCTCCACTCAAGAACACGTTTACTCCAACGGTTGTCGGTTCTTCGCGAGATATGGCCAGCCCACTGCCACTTCAGCTCGCTAATTCTCTGAGCTATGTCAATAGCTTTGATATTTACTACAGATTCATAAATGTACGTGCCTAACATAGGAAAGATTGTTACACTACGGGATTGTAAAACACGAACTCGCAAATATGATGCCGGCCTTCTACCGCTGCGCTACCACTGCCACTTGTACGATAAGATAAGAATATTCTTTATCGTACACCAGAAAAAAAACAAACATAAAGCATACTATGATAGGTATCCAACTATGGGATATCATAGTATGAATGTCTTTATTAGGTTAGAAGTCTTTACGTGCCCACCACACGTAACAAAAGTACGGCTGTACATTCTCTAAGCAGACAATTTAAAAAACTGCGGAATATCGCTGAGCAAATAGCTCCCCCTTAGACCAGTTTCTTGTCTGATAATACGAGAGTCTTTAGCAAAATATTCCATGTGCGTCAACGTACTACGCGTAGAGCGTGTAATTTTTTCACCCTTTCGACGCGGAAAAAAATATGTCAGCGTACCTAAGTATGACAAATATGTGAGAGACGTTAGAGCGTTGACAGTTGAGTAGTGAGTGAGGGCTCGATCAATTGTTCCTAATTGTCTAGACCAGCGATTCCTAAATGGTGGTCCGCGGAGCCGTGGGGTTAGAAAAATTAATAGTGACTACCCACAATAAAAAAGGCATGTAAAGTTATTGATGGCAATCATGGAATTCTATTAGACGAATTAGTCCGCAACTGATGTATGGGTTCGTTATCAACCCTTGTATGCCCCCACTGCTGGGGCACGGGTCTCTTCCTGCATCGCAGGAAGGTTAGGCCATCCTCCACCACGGGGGCCAAATCCGGGTAACCGGCCTTACTGTCAGAAGTTATAAAGCCGCCCATAAGGCCTCTGACATGGCTTAACGACTGCCATTACATGACAGCCGGCACCAACGGCTTAACGTGCCTTGCGCGCTTGAAGCGCTCGGAAAAATGCCACTAGCGGTAGTCACGGGACGCTCACCCATCCGGTAACTGACCGCGCCTGTTGTTGCTTAACCAAGTGATTGATTCCAATCACTCGGTTCACCTAGGCCACGAGCGCTTCGTATAGGTTTAAGATGACTTATTTACAACATTATTATTAGGCGCCATAAACGGCGGTAATTTTGTTTTGGGTTTTTTTCACAACTTCGAGCGACTGTAAAAGTATGTTAAAAAAATTCTATGCTACATCACGTGATTAATGAACAACCCCTGAATGAAATTATTCAGCAAAATCACGCGCCGAATCGTCTTGAAATAATTAAAAATTTTGGTTACAATAGGAAAATACTGATGTTATTACCCAGCATAGGTAACAGAGCTTATCAAATAAAGTTATCTTAATTATGGCGTCTTCTTTACTAAGTTCAATGCTTATATTATTATAATTTTTTTAATAAAATACTTGGTGTTGGATAGGTCATTTCATTTTCTATTTCTATTCTACTATTTTCATCTATTTTCTCACTGGTTTTGTCAACTCTCCATTTTAATCCCAAAATCTTACAAAAAACAAAAAGAGGTTTTCTAACGTTTCAAACTAACACCCACTTTATAGACGAATTGTTATGGTTCTCCTTTCCTTTCCGAATACCCAGTGGAAATCTTCTCTCAGCATCAAAGGTTCCCAATATGGAAATATACAACCTGAAATTCCCTCCAGGCCATGGTTTTTCCAGTACCGTGTTGCTGATAGAAAAGTCACATCCACAATTTGTCGGCTTCGTTTGGGTCATGCTTGCACCCCTGTTTTCCTTGCGAAAATACGGGTGAGGGACCACTTCTTATGTGAGTGTGGTCTTGACGAGGGCTCACTGGACCATATCTTTTTCAACTGAACAAAACTGTCTTCTTCACTTTATAATTATCTACCTTCAAACTTCCCTCTCCCAACTAACTTTCGTTCTGTGTTACCTTTAGTGTTTACACCATTTATTAATATTTTATGTAACTTTATAAAAAATAACAATATAAGATTATAAAAACATTTTTTTACATTGTAATATATTAACAGATATGCGACGTATTTATATCTATTTTGTGCTGTTTTGTTCTAGGTATCTCAACCACCGACATCACCGGTTAAAAAAAACAGTTCTTTAAAAAAAAAAAAGATGCCATCTCCAAAACTCGACATTGGCAGAATCCTAGGGTAGCCATAAAATAAGAATTGAATTGTTCTCCTTTCTATGAGTGACATACAATTATTTTCAAACATTCTTTACCTTGCCTACTTATTTTATCGTGTATGTCTGGAAAAAGTAGCGTGTCTCTGTAATATAGATAGATAGACAGATAGAGAACACTTTATTGTACATAAAAATGGAAATTACAGAGATGTTTCTTAACCAAAGAGTACATACGGCGGCCCTATTACTAAAAGTGATCTTTTCCAGACAACCTTTGGATGGAATGTACTAATTAGTACATTAGAGGAGGAAGTAGATGTACAATAGGTATATCCGCATTAAAGAAATAAACACTCTAATAGCCTCCACCTATTACGTAGAAAATGCTTGTGCTCCGTACAATATCACACAGAGACTAGCTCCGTGTATGCTTCCGTATTCATTTCATACTATAAAAGCTCTTCAAGTCACCTTTGTGTCAGCTAACAAGATGAAAAATTCACTATGCAAAGCTTGCAGTTAAGCCGTTATTGGCAGCAAATTTCCCTCTCATTATATTGCTCCTTGTTGCAATTATTAGCTTAGAAAAGTTTGTTGGATGTATACCTATACGACGATTTATGAAATTGAACAATTGTTAAAGCTTCCTTTATCATTACAATGTGCAAAACTATTGTGCCCTTTATAACATAAGAATTATTTAAAAGGCAAAAATGTCTGGTCACTAAATTAATGTTGACGGGGACAATTAATCATGTCTAATGTCGTCGTCGTCGTCGTCAGGCTATACTAGTCCACTGCTGGACTTAGCCCTCCCCTAAAGAGCGCCACGTTTTGCTATCATAGTCTATATCATATGTCTACTGTAGTGTAGCTTTATGTTGAAAACTCTGATAATTAAGTTAAAGCGAGTTTTGAAAACAATAAATGTGGAATTTCTTGAACTAAAACTTTCGTAAGCACAACACATTGTAGACTTTTAGTCCGGATCTACTTACGGGTGTTGTTATATCGGAAAAGTCCGACCAGGTTTCGCTCCGATTCGCAGAGCTTAATCATGGTGAGCAGAATGGAATTTCTTTGTTAGCTTCGTCTCCACATAATCTATTAATTGTGAAACTACTCGTATAAGCTTTGGCGTTAATTGAGTAAACATTTTGTTTTATAGTGAGCTAGTTGACCCAGCGAACTTGGTACCGCCTCATAGTCAATTCTTTTTTTTTTCTCTCTCTCCGTAAGAACCATTCTCGTACTTCAAGGAATATTCTACAAAACGAATTAACGAAATCGGTTTAGCTGCTCTCGAGATTTGCGCTTACCAACACATGCCAACCAACACAGGTGCTCTATCTTAAGTTATATGGGGTATATCCATTCTATCCCTTAATGTATCCCACCCTGTTCGTATTAGGTATGGTTGGATACAACCAATTGGAGGTACGTAGTTAGTCTGCACTAGCGGCATACTTACTGAAGTTGCTGCGTAGGACTATTGGTCTATGTGTGCCGGAGCGCTACGTATGGCGGCGCCGCCGCGTGCCGCTGCTGGCCGTGCCGCGCGCACTTTCCGGTCTGCTGCAGAACTCGCCTCTCACGTGAGCCTTACGCACTATTAATCGCGTTGCCGAGCTTGTGGGCCTATTCGTCTGTCCTCTGAGTGAATTCACAAGAGCTACGCTTTTTGTGTTGTGTTACAGTAAATATATATTTTTCTACCATTTTGTTATCTATATACGTTAACCCTTTCGCGGACGCGCGGATGCTATAGCATACATAACAATTATAAGAACAATAGATTTTAAAAACGTCCGCGAAAGTGTTAATTGCACATAACTATGTATATTTTTGGAACTTGCTACCGCAAAAGGGGCTCGCTGTAATGTTAGCGTTAAATTTTTGGGTATAAATATTAAAAAAAAAACATTCAGCAATTCATTTTTATATTATATATAGAGAAGATAAGATTTTTGTATTTTTTAATAATATTGTTTGAACATACAATTTCTGTACTAATCTAATGAAATAACTCATATTTACGCTATCTTCTATGTACCTGCATATAAAAACATCCGTACCTACACCGTTGCCGTATTGAGGAGATTGAAGGAGATTACCACATTCTTTGTTCAACAATAGAGGTATTTGTACAAAGGCGAGCTGGGTTACTCTGGTATCTGCAAGCTTTGTTGTAAGTATGACAAAGTAAGATGATACTCGACTGCGCTGTATCTATACAGTTTTGTAAAAACGTTTGTAAATATCTCATCTACAGTCTATTGATTCTTACTTGTCCAATTTAGTAAACAAGATTCTACCCTTAAAGTGTGACTTTTTAGTCCAAAACTGCCATATTTCCGTAAATGAAGTAACCTCTTATAGATAACACGCTGCCAATTTTATAAACATAGTTCATGAATTTGCGAAAAAATGTCTAGTTTAGGCATCTAATCTTAATTTTAAGCTTAGAATCTTGTTTACTAAATAGGACAAGTAAGAATGAATAGACTATACTTAAGGTGGATTGAAACTTAGTTTTTTGCGAAAAATCGTATAGTATAAGTTGGGTGCAAATAGCAAGATTATCGGATTTTCCGTTCAAAGAACTACGAACTTCATACGTAAATTACGAAGCGCTCGTAGCCCAGTGGAGCCGAGTGATTGGAATCAATCACTTTCGTCAAGCAACAACAGGCGCAGTCAGGTACTGGATGTGTGACCACCCTATGACTACCTCTAGTGGATTTTTTCCCGAGCTCTTCCGTGCTTCGCAAGGCACGTTAAGCCATTGGTGCCGGCTGTCGTGTAATGAAAGTCGTTACGCCATGTCAGAGGCCTTATGGGCGGCTTGATAACTTCTGACAGCAAAGCCCGCCACTTACAATCCTCCACCAACCGGACTGGGCCCCCGTGGTGGAGTATGGCCTAATCTTCTTGCGATGCAGGAAGCCCGTGCCCCAGAAGTGTGGACATACAAGGGTTGATATCGACTGCCACTTGAGTTTGCTAGTCCGTTAAGCTGTATCAATCTTTTTAGTTCTCAAAATAAAATTTAATAATGGAATAAACAGCTCATGATAAGTTGATAACCGAACCATTTTAGCAATAAGTGTTTGCTTTACCTTATAGCGTTTTAGGTCCTTGTGTGTGACAACATAAATCCATCAGAAGTGTCAATCATAACACTAGTCACTTGACGGCGAACGTGATTTTGTACTAATCTACACTATTACAGAAATATACTGTAAGATTTGCTCGGAATGCAACAATAAAGATACATTGGCCTGCAAAACTGAGTATCACACTTGTACAATTGCAATAAATTTTTAAGTACACAAGATATTTCTTTCAAATAAAAAGGACTCGAAAAAGAAGCTTAATTTTGTTAAATTAAGCTTCTTTTTCAAAATTTATTTGATTACTATAGTTTCAAGAAGAACTTATTAACTTATTATTGTCAGGTTCACAAATTATAAATCTGGGTTGCATGCGATCCAAGGATAAATTCCTAGTTACAATTATTGTACAGTTTCGACTAAACTTTAAAAATGTGTGTTACAATAAATGTCTTTTGATTTCTTTCTACAGAGGCTGTTAGAATAACAAAATCCCCGATATATCCGCAGTATTAATTTCCTTCGGTACAACCAATCTCTCGACATAAGACTGGACTCCTTTGACCTACCTACCTATGTGCTGGTACCACTGGCCACCAGGATCACGTAGGAAACCGGAAGGCGGAGCACAGTTAGCTTTCGCGCCTTTATTGCATAACAATCGATGCCATATTGACCGGAAGTGCGTGAGAGAGGTTCTCAAATGCGTTCTTTCCACCCGAATGCGGCAGGCAGTAGGTATATGTGTTTGGCTTGTATGTGTGTCCGATTACATGTTCTTTCACAATGCATCGACTAACTACTGTTATTACTATTATTAGAATTCTTTATTGAATAAAAACTTTGCACATAACATAATTTTTTTACATACTGGCACATACAGTGCTTCTGGCTCCACAGGATACCCTGTATCGTGGGTACCAGAAAAAGCGACTTCATAAACATGTGAACATCCAAGACCTATTATTTTAACATAACATTTTTACATACTGGCACATACAGTGCTTATGTTCCACAGGGTACCCTGTGTCGTGGGTACCAGAAAAAGCGACATCACAAACATGTAAACATCCAAGACCTGGGGTTTCTTTGTCCCCAGCCGGGGATCGAACCCGAGACCTCTCGCGTGGTAGGCAAAGGTCGTCATGGGCAAGCTTAATGCTACTTAGCATTATTTATCAGCTAAGTACCTAATCGTGTGAATTTGATCAGTAAGGACTCAATCGTAACCGTTTTGTGACTATAAGTGGTATGCCTTTTCTCTCTTATAATGTGTTAATTTGTTGTATGGAACCAAACGTTACTTTGCGGAAATCCATAATATCATTAAAATGTGAAAATTACTTTCCTAAATTCCGCTAAATTTTTTATTTAATTTTTTTTTGGCGGAATTTAGCAGAGTAGTAGTAGTACTCAGCTCTTACTACATAGTGCCCAACTGTCTAAATTATTGCTACAGGCTAAATGCGGAAATCTCTGGTCTAAAAACTTTTTCGTGGAAAGGACAAACTGTAATCGATATGTATTTTGTGGATTTTACTAATAACCTTGTTTTTCAACGCTTTTTTCTAATGTAAGTTATATTACATTACATCACGTAATGTTACATTAGAAACATACATTAGAGATTTTTCTAATGTATGTTTCTAATGTAATTCCCCACTGCAGAGCAGAGAGGCCTTTCAAGACAATTTCCAGCGCTGAGGTATTTGGACACCTCAGACCGTCAACTTTTCCTCACGATGTTTTCCTTCAAATTCAACGTTTAGAACGTATGTTTTGTTCAACTTTAACGTAACCTAGAATCTACCTGACCTGCATACCCGGTGTGCAGTTCGGTCACCAATCAGCTACGTTTACTTCGCGCATGCGCACTTCCGCAGGACGCGGACCGCTCGGCGCGTGCGCACGGTAGGCCTAACTCGACGGCGACGAGAACCGCGACAAATTGCTGCTTTTTAAGTGGGAAAAAAAATGTTTTGACGGATTTCTGAACGATTAACGTAATTAATTTGGAACGACATTTTATTTCACTGGCTTAGACGATTGATTTTTATTTATTTTAAGTACCGTAATAAAGTCCTTAAGGCCAGTTTCTAAATTGTGACTTTTGCTAAGTAAATCGTTATTTTGAAAACCTATTTAGAGGCTAAAAATTCCGCCCATGCCGGGATTCGAGCCCGCGACCTCTGGCTATCCGTGCCAGCGCTATTCCAACTGAGCTAATGGGCGACTCACCGGCATAAATTTCGAACTGTACGTACATGATTTTTTAGCCTCTAAATAGGTTTTTAAAATTGTCCTTAACACGGGTTAGTGCATTAAAAAGACTATATTAAATCGTTATTGTAATGTAAAACACTAGAGTTTCTTTTTAATAAGGTAAAAAAACGCACGGTATATCAAGATGCTCAAACAAACGGTACTATTTTTAAATCTTAGCAAAGAGTTTTCAACATTTTAAAACTCTTTGCTAAGATTTAAGAAAGAAAAGTGGTCAACATTTTATGAATAAAATTAACTTTGGGAGATAATAATCCGGGCTGCAAGTGATGCAAATTACTTCATCCAGATGTTGCTGCCTGTACGTAAAACAGAGAGTATTGTAAAGAGGTTCGAAATTTCACTAATGCCGGTAAATCGCCCATTAGCTCAGTTGCGAGACGCTGGCACGGTTAGCCAGAGGTCGCGGGTTCGATTATCGGCATGGGTGGAATTTTTAGCCTCTAAATAGGTTTTAAAAAAGCACGGGTTAGTGCATTAAAAAGAATATGATAATAATCCAGTTTAAAGATTTATTTCCTTAAGAAAGTCCGAGTTTTATTTATTTACAAAATATGTAATCAAACGTAGGAAGACACACGTGCGTTTGATAATTACAGCCTCTGTTTTCTTGGAGCCGTTTAGACGTGAAATGGTAACAAATATTCTTCTTCTATGGTCGCTTTACTCCTCCGTGGAGGCTTGGGCTGACACAAGGGCCTTCCATTTTATCTCTGTTCATGGCTAGGGATGGAGCTCCAGCCAAGTTTTTCCCAAGTAACAAACATACACACTCACAAACTTTCAATATTAGTCTACAGTAAACGCCTTTACAATATTAGTCTGATATCTTCTATATAAATAAAATTCAAAGTCCGGACTGACTGACTCACTCATCAACGCCCAGCGCAACCCGTCGGAACTAGGAAGCTGAAATTTTGCACAGAGGGTCTATATATAATGTAGGCAAGGAATAAGACCGGTTTTTTTTAAATTCAACCCCTAAGGGGTGAAAAAGTTATATAATATGTAATTATAATATAACTAGCTTTTGCCCGCGACTCTATCCGCGTGGACTTTTTTGCAACCCCTTTCACTCCCTTAAGGGTTAAGTTTAGAAAAACGGCGAAACACGTGTTCAATCAATTGTGTTGAAGAGTGTTTATTTAAAGTTTCAAGAAAATTAGACAACATTCTTTATACCTCCCATACAAAGTTTGGCAACCCTTTTCGCCCCCTTAGGGGTCGAATTTCAAAAAATCCGGTCTTATTCCTTACCTACATAATATATAGACCCTCTGTGCAAAATTTCAGCTTCCTAGGTCCGACGGCTTGGGCTGGGCGTTGATGAGTAAGTCAGTCAGGCAGGACTTTCAATTTTATTTATATAGATAGATACAGAGTGATGTGAGGAAGTTTTTTGTTTCTATCTATCTAGTCGCTACTTACCCTATCAGTCCACAGCGTGTCTAATCACACTGTGTATCCTGTCATTCAAATAACTGTACCTAGTCTAAGCAGAATCATATTCGAGTCACGCCTCGTTAAGTCCTAGGATCCTATCAGCCCTGTGACTCGATAATGAGCGTTCGTTGTGTGGTGAATGGATGAGGTAACTGGGTTGGGTGGCCACTGCACAGACTGTGCGTCTGCCTCTTTGCATGCCAATTGGTTGCTAAGGCCTGTGTGCGACTGATGAAGTTAGATTACGTCCGCAATGAAGGTGGAAAGTGACTGCTGGCTAGACAATTAACACAATATGGGGTTTGACAGTTAATGCACTATTCATTTTGGGTAGTTCGAGAGGCAGAGGAATATTAAGGTACTTTAACCATAATCAGTAGAGGATAGCCAGAGGTCGCGGGTTCGAATCGTGGCATGAGTGGAATTTTAGCCTCTAAATAGGTTTTTAAAATCGTCCTTAGCACGGGTTAGTGCATTAAAAAATTATATAATAATCAGTAGTTTTTGGAAAAGTCGGTACACTATTTTTATATCATTTCCGTAATACTCGAAGCTCAACCCAAATTAAAATTTTCGAAACCTAATTAATATTAAAATAGTATGCGTAGCGTACGCTGCAACCACCGTTTGTATGAAAATCGGATCGTGATGTTTATTTATCCAAAACAGTCCTGCGTGTACCGCTATTCACTCACAGTTTCGGCTGATACCAATTTCGTTTGGACAAGTTTGTCAACCTTCCCTTATTCGCAGTGCGAGTATCAAATATGGGTTAATGTCAAGGCGAGGGAACCCCTTCTGTAGTCGGAGATCCTGTGGAGCTATGATCAGAGGTATTCGAGTAACTGAAAACTTTCAAAACTCAAACAATTTTTTTTATATTCTTTTTTGTTGCATTAACCCGCGCTGAGGACATTTTTTTAAAAACCTATTTAGCGGCTAAAAATTCCGCCCATGCCGGGACTCGAACCCGCGACCACTGGCTAACCGTACGAGCGCTATCCCAACTAAGCTAATGGGCCAGTGCCGGCATTGGCGAAATTTCGAACCTCTTTACAATATTCTCTGTATTATTTACAGGCAGCGACATCTGGCTGAAGTAATTTGCACTACTTGGCAGCCCCGAGTACCTACCTACTTTGCAGTTAGGTTTTACATCGGAATGATATCGCTGTACCCACATGATTATATTCTTTTTTGTTGCACTTACCCGTGCTGACGAGAATATTTTAAAACTTATTTAGAGTTAAAAGTTCCACCCATACCGGGACTTGAACCCGCGTCCTCTGGCTAACCGTGCCAGCGCTCAGCGCACGAGTCCCGGCATGGGCGGAATTTTTAGCCTCTAAATATATTTTTTAAATTGTCTTAACACGGATCAGTGCATTAAAAAGAATATAATGAAGCAATATCAGTAAACTTTCGAATCAAACGTCCAAATCTGGTCCAATTACCCGCTTGCCCTGTTCGGCTATACGGATCTTAGCCTATAACTGGCCATGAAGTCGAGGGAACCCCTTGAGTGGACGAAAGTGAAGACACGGCCATCACTTATGGCAGTGTTACTCAAACTCCAGTTTATGGCATCGGAGAGTATAAGGTATACCACGCGGTCGTGTCTCCAAACGGGCGGCAGACGGTCCATAAATTTATTTTGGATCCGATCCATAAAGATGCTTCCCATATACGACTGGCACTTAGATTCTACGCTGTCAAACATGAGACAAAGTGTGAGCTCATGTGTATAGTAGAATTTGAGTTCAGTGATTTTCCAAGACTGGTTCTTAATAACTTAAACTCATCAGGATATCTTAAACTAGAAGGGAGGGTGCCTGAAGCCAGTTTAATTTCTACATATCGTCTGGAAGCGCTCGTAGCCTAGCGAAACCAAGTGATTGGAATCAATCACATGAGTTAAGCAACAACAGGCGCGGTCAGGTGCAGGATGGGTGACCGTCCCGTGACTAACGCTAGTGGCATTTTTCCGAGCGCTTCCGTGCTTTCCAAGGCACGTTAAGCCGTTGGTGCCGGCTGTCATGTAATGGCAGTCGTTAAGCCATGTCAGAGGCCTTATGGGCTGCTTGAAAAAGAGCGTAAACCACCCGTCACCCACGACACAGGCAGCGCCTAGTGTGGGAGTCGTAATAGACCATAATTACTGTATTCAATTTCTTATAAATATATATTTTTTTTTATTGATAACATCTGACAGTAAGGCCCGCCACTTACAACACAGTTTAATTTACATGTTACATGTCGTTGGTGGTGGTCGTGGTGGAGTACGGCCTAACATTCCTGCGATGCAGGAAGAGACCCGTGCCCCAGCAGTGGGGGCATACAAAGTGTTGATATCAATATCAATCTTTAGATTTGAAACTTATATTGTTTTTAGTAATTCCCAAAGGTTATATATGAGGGATCTTATCGCGCATGTATATTGATTCATTTATTAATGCAACCATCTTACAAGGCAAAGACTTATCATCATCAGCTCACCACTGCTCAGTTAAATCTGACCGGTGCGGAATATAGTCCTTAATCCTGTGGCCTCTTGCCATCCAAATTCATGGACCTCCCCCTGCCTGTTAAGTCAGGTTTTCACGGTCTCAGTACGCTCGGACCGAGTACGGCATCCGAGTAAACTAATGCTCCTGATTGGACGGTTTTTCGTGACAACACCAAAACAGCCAATCAGAAACATTAGCTTACTTGGATGGCGCAATCGGACCGAGCGCACTAGGACCGTGAAAACGCTGCTTAAGAAAACAAAAAACTTTGCACATCACGAAGCTCTCTCTACTTAGTCCTTGTCATTAGGCCTTTCTACTTAGTACGCCAATTTGTAAAGCATAGAAGAAAAAATATTATAAAATTTAGATCTGGCTACGCTAAACTATAATGTAAGCAAAATACCCATGTTTGAAGAAATAAATCCGAGTCCTTAAGCTAACAAATTAAAACCCCCCTACGCGCGTTTTCAATTAGGCCTACCATTCCACGTCCGCTGTCTCTCGATCAGTAGCGCACGAGGTACATCAAGGCCAGGAAACCCCATCATCTCCGTTGAAAGCGAACGGTCTCCAGTATATGGCCCTCCACGTGGAGGCTTCTCCAAAGCGGACCGCAGACGGGCCATAATTTTGGATCCCTACCTTAATAGTGAGGTGAACGGATGACTGACCGTACTCCAGTTTAGCTGCCAAGTGCACGTGTTGTAGTCAAACTATGGAGGCGGTCAAAGCCGGTTATTACTGGGAAAAGTAAGATTTTCGGTCGGAGATATAGAAAAAGAAGTTAAACTGGCACGGATAGCCAGAGGTTGCGGGTTCGAATCCCGGCATGGGTGAAATTTTTAGCCTCTAAATAGGTTTTTAAAAGAAATTAAATTTAGTACAAGCAGCCTTTTTTATGTAGTTTTATAAACATTCCACTGAAGAGCAAAGGCCTTATCTCAGAAAGAGAGAGTACGAGTATATGCTTAGTCACCACATGTTCCCACCGCAGATTGGCAATTACAAGCGCCGAGGTAGTTGAACACCTCTGGCATTTTATTATTTTTTATTTACAGACACTATATCCGCAATAAGGCCGCCAATTGTATTTGATCTTTTGTATCTGCCGTTTTCGTAACAATTTTTCTGGTATACAGTAAAGAATATTTTTATCTTATCTTATATCCAATCATTTATTTGTAACAACAAATAACAAACATAAAACGTAGCGTATAGTTAGTATTTAGCAGTGACTTACACCCGTATTCTAAGACGTACTCCACTCTTGTTCAACCGAGGAAAACAGTATGTTAAAACGTATTAAATTTCTTATAAAGTTTCTCACTCGAGTCGAGGAATCAACTGCCAAAGCTAAGGTACCTCGAGACCTATCTTAAAGTCTCATCGAGAAAGAAAAACTTTTGCCTGCTAAGCCTTAGCAATGACATCGCCATTGCCAACATGAAAAACCAAATTCTCACTAGATTTAAATTCAATGCTAGATGATAGAGTTAAGCCACAGAGTACTTACTCACTCGTGTACACTTTAAATACTGATTGGTAATACTAACTCAAGGAAATGCCTCCACCTCTCCTCGACTCCAGCTCCGTTGAGTATTGAGTCGAGGAGACTTTGAGGAACGTCTTGGAACACGGGTGTTAGTGCATATCATTCAAATCCATATCAGTGGATTGTCTTGCCTAGATGAAATCGCACTCTGAATATTCATAGGTATGTTCATCCTACTGCTAGGAACAGGAACCCTCTTAGAAAGAGATAGAGTATGGGCTGATTTCAAGCGTTTAGGTACGTGTACAGTACAAGCCAAACACATAGGTTACCTCATTTTCCTTTAATTTTATTTTATATACTATCGACGGGGATTACAAATCCACTAAATTTTAATAATGTGGTCTAAAACCGCAAATGTGTTATATAGCTGATGATGAGTGAGTGACTCTGATTTAAAACAAAACCTCGCCCTAGACATTTACCAGACTGGCCAACTATTTCTGCTATCTGCCACACAGTGCAGCTCGTGTGGCGCTCGCCATATTAACCCTCCTCTATGGACGGCGAAACCTTATGCGGAACTTGCTAAAGAGGCCTTATAGGACTCCTGGGATTCACTCTTTTGGTCAGAGGTTCCTTCATAAGGGGGACCGTTATATTATGCCTATTGCATAACAGCGGGATGAATGAGTGAAGGTTGTCAACTTGATTTGGTTTTGTTTACACTTATGCTTCTTATGGACGAGCTGCGGCTTGATTTGTCGATGTGTGTCTTTTGCGGTTGTTGACATTGCTGTCGGTACTGAAAATCTTTACTGGTATAAATTATGATTCGAACCCTAAAAAGAGTCATATCAAAATTAAAGTAAAAAAGTATTTTTTTTATAATTGCTCATAACTTAAAAGTAGATGCTTTTTCCGTCTCCACCCACATAGGGGACCCCATACCGTGGGTACCAGTTTTTCATATTACCTATATTAAGAATCAATGAAGAAGTTGATATTATCTCGCACATGGACACCGACGGGCGTAGAGACTATTCAAATAGGCCTATGGGGGGGCCTATGGGCCGGCTGGGGACAAAAAAAAAACTCCACGTCTTGGATGTTTACATGTTTGTGACGTCGTTGTTTCTGGTTTCCACGACACAGGGTATCCTAGTGTGGGGCCAGAAGCAATGTATGTGACTGTATGTAAAAGTTATGTTATGCTGTGACGTACAAGTAGCCTGTAAACGTCACAATTCAGGGCATAGGCCATCTCTCAGATTGAGAGTATGGGCTTGTGCCCGCCGCGGATTAATGACATCAAGCGCTATTTTTTTTATAATGTTGACACCCACACATAATGTGAAAAAGTCTCCCCACGTAAGTTTTTAAGCCTAACCTTGAGTTGTGTGGAAGTTACTATTATTATAATAAACAGAAATAAATAAAATAAAAGCTTTGAACTTAGTTAAGTAAAATAGACAAGAGCGGCTTAAAACAACTTAAAAAGTCTACTATAGTAACTTCCGTTTACTATAGTCTATAGTAACTTCCAGACAACACATAATGAGGCTTAAAAAAAATTATGGGGACATTATTTTGTAAGCCTAGTTGTGTGGAAGTAACTATTAATATTATTTATTTATTTAATTAGGTTTATCAACAATATATACATCCTCACGTGCTTAAAATTATTATGAAGTTATGTTGAACTAGATGTATAACTAATTATAGATAAACACAGCATGCATAACAAAAGTAGGTATCTACGTACCTACAGCTAGATCTTAATTATAAGTTACTACAGTCTAATGACAATAATGCTGCTTATGTACTTGACAGAAAATTATTAAATATATTTTTTCGATACTGATGTGCAACATCAAAGTGCACATCCAGGATGGTACTTAATTTATTGTAAAGGCGACACATACGTGGAATTGGTGAGTTCTGGCCTAACACCGATTTTCTGTAAGGGACTGAAAGAGGATTTGGAATGATTTTACGGGGATATGAACAGGGGACCTTGAGCTTAAATTAACTAATTAATTATAAACAGAAGAATATAAAATAATAACTTTCAACCTAGTTAAGTAAAGCAGACAATTATCACTCTAAATCTACTTAAGATAAGATAAGAATATTCTTTATTGTACACCAGGAAAAAAACAAACCATAAATAATTACAAAGATACAGTACAATTGGCGGCCTTATTGCTTAGAGCAATGTCTTCCATACAACCAACGATGGTGAGTTGCTGAAGGAAAAATGAGACGGGTAGTTGGTGCAAATATGAATATTGATATACATACTTATTTAAAAAAATTATATATTTATAATTTTACGCTGCCTGTACGTAATACAGAGAATATTGTAAAGAGGTTCGAAGTTTCACTGATGCCGTGAGTCGCCCATTGGCTCAATTGGTAGAGCGCTGGTACGGATAGCCAGAGGTGGCGGGTTCGAATCCCGGCATGGGTGAAATTTTTAGCCTCTAAATAGGTTTTTAAATTTGTTCCTTAGCACGGGTTAGTGCATTAAAAATAAAAATAGTGTAATCATGTGGGTACAGTGATATCGTTCCGATGTTAAAGCCTAACTGCAAAGTAGGTAGTCGGGGCTGTAAGTAATGCAATTTGCTTAAGTCAGATGTCGCTGCCTGTACGTAATACAGAGAATATTGTAAAGAGGTTCGAAGTTTCACTGATGCCGTGAGTCGCCCATTGGCTCAATTGGTAGAGCGCTGGTACGGATAGCCAGAGGTTGCGGGTTCGAATCCCGGCATGGGTGAAATTTTTAGCCTCTAAATAGGTTTTTAAATTTGTTCCTTAGCACGGGTTAGTGCATTAAAAATAAAAATAGTGTAATTATATACTTACATAAACCATACATACACATACACAAAGTTACATTATTTTCGATAAAGTTCTACAAGAGAACAAAAAGAAAGACAACATACCAACATTAAAAAAAAAACAATAACAAAATCAAATAAAAAAATAAAAAAGAATTGGAGTGATAGATACAAATCATAAACCTACTATTTAAAAACCTATTTAGAGGCTAAAAATTTCACCCATGCCGGGATTCGAACCCGCAACCTCTGGCTATCCGTACCAGCGCTCTACCAATTGAGCCAATGGGCGACTCACGGCATCAGTGAAATTTCGAACCTCTTTACAATATTCTCTGTATTACGTACAGGCAGCGACATCTGACTTAAGCAAATTGCATTACTTACAGCCCCGACTACCTACTTTGCAGTTAGGTTTAACATCGGTTTAGCCTCTAAATAGGTTTTTATATTTGTTCCTTAGCACGGGTTAGTGCATTAAAAATAAAAATAGTGTAATCATGTGGGTACAGTGATATCGTTCCGATGTTAAACCTAACTGCAAAGTAGGTAGTCGGGGATGTAAGTAATGCAATTTGCTTAAGTCAGATGTCGCTGCCTGTACGTAATACAGAGAATATTGTAAAGAGGTTCGAAATTTCACTGATGCCGTGAGTCGCCCATTGGCTCAATTGGTAGAGCGCTGGTACGGATAGCCAGAGGTTGCGGGTTCGAATCCCGGCATGGGTGAAATTTTTAGCCTCTAAATAGGTTTTTAAATTTGTTCCTTAGCACGGGTTAGTGCATTAAAAATAAAAATAGTGTAATAAACCTACTACTTAAGAAGTCTCCCCACGTAAGTTTTCAAGCCTAACCTTCAGAGGCGTAAAGCAAACAGGCCAGTGACGAAATCAGGCATTTAACACCACTTCCTAAGAGAGGAGACAAACAAAAACAACAGCTAGGTACCTACGCGTACCAATTCACGCCACCATATAAGCAGGACAAAGATGGCAGCTTTGGGGGGCGAGTGAGTCGGACAGAAGGACCAAAACGAAAAAGTCAACGTGAAATGGTCTTATTTATGAAAATACGATTGCTCTAAAACACTCCTCAGAGTCAGTTTAGTAGTCAATAGTCTGTGGTTACGTATTCGATTTACTGCAGACCATTTAACCTGTCTCAGCGGAGTGTTTTGAGGTTTTTTTTTTATAAATAAGACAAAAATTGTTTTATTTCAAGTAGTGTTTAAAAAAACAGTCAGAGAAACTTAAAACTGTCTTTAATTAAAGTATATTTAATTTTAAAAAGGATTTTAAAGTCAAGAGCGCCAATGCTCAAAAAACGCTGCATATCATCTGCAAAATTGTACCAAAGGTGGAAGAAACACTGGTAAATTAGAACACAAAAGATATCAAGGACTTTGACCCCCTGCGATACAGGGTTGCCCTAGAGCAGGGGTCAACGAACTGCGAAATGTAACAGGACTCATATGTTAGTTAACCTGATCTAGGTTAAGTTCATTAAGTATAATTAAGTTAGCTAAGATAACTATGTGTGCAAATAATGTGGGACCTCAGGGAAAATCTTCGAGGAAAACAACGAACTCACACTTCAACGTTAGTATAATCAATATAATATGATAACAGTTCACACAATATACAGTCACACGTGCGCGCGTCACAACGGTTGATTGCCAAGTGAGTGCCACAGTGCCCAGTGCCGCCTTATTGGCTCGACACAGATTAGGTTGGGACGTTTGACAGTTGTATTGTAAGTCGCAGACTATCGGCTACTGGCACATCGTAGCAAAACAATACAAAACAGAATAACCAGCCACAACTGTCAGACGTCTACACGGGTCAAAGAACACAGACAATATTTATACATCAGAATCGAAATGAAATAAATGAAGGGTTCCTAACTGAGCAAAGAATAATTGATTGTTACAATAGTTTATTTTGAGATTTTTTCTTTAATGAAATGGTCATTTATGATGATTTCGATTTAATAATGAATGATTATAAATTCTAATAACTTAAAACTCGTGAGTTCTAAAATGAGTAATGTAATTCATCTTTATACCTACCAGGTATGGCATTAAGTTGCCATGAACTGACTCTCCCAGTTAACTTTGTAATGTTGTATAACTTTTGTAAATAATAAAAACTGGAACGACTTCAATTATGCTTTATTTGTAGATAGGTACTGTTATTTTATAATAAGAACAGAAAAACTGGATAGGAACGGATAAGCAGGTAAATAGTCAGATCTAGTCGATGGGTAAAGTTGTAATGATGAAAATGAAGGAAATTTCGAAATGTGTGACATAATTTAAATATTTGAAAATGATAGATAGAAACAGAAATATAAAGAATGGTGTAAAGAGGTTTGCACCGTTACAACTTCTCCTTCTGGTAAATGTGATTAATCCTTGCCTTAATCCCGACGTTTCGGCAGCGTTACAGTTGCCGTGGTCACGGGTAGACTGAAGCGACGGGTACAGTCAATTATTGTGAGTAGACACTTTTAATTTTTCGCATCTGGCCGACACACAATACTCACTAGGCCCGCTACTCACTAGGCCAGGTCCGGTGATAAGGCGCGTGATTTGTATTTACTTAGCACTCGATTCCTCGTAGGTACTTGAAAAATTTAATAAACCATCCTCTTTTGAAATTCTTGTTTTTTTTTAATTTCAATTGCTTCCCGAACGATTCTTTTATAATACTGTCGATCGGTTGAACAACAGGCGCAGTAAGGTGCAGGATGGGTGCCTGTCCCGTGACTACCGCTAGTGGCATTTTTCCGAGCGCTTACGAGCTGAGCAAGGCACGTTAAGCCGTTGGTGCCGGCTGTCATGAAATGGCAGTCGTTAAGCCTTGTCAGAGGCCTTATGGGCGGCTTGATAACTTCTGACAGTAAGGCTCGCCACTGTCTTACAATCCTCCACCAAACCGGTCTTGACCCCCGTGGTGGAGTATGGCCTAACCTTCCTGCGATGCACGAAGAGACCCGTGCCCCAGCAGTGGGACATACAAGGGTTGATAGCGTCGTATCGGTTGAGAGTTCTTTCGGCCGATGTAGCTCGATCCAGTGGTTCCAATAAATGCTCAGCTATCGCGGACTCGTTTACCTGTCTGTTACTATGTATGAGTATCGCGAATTTTTAAGAAATACAGTCGAGGCTACATAAAACAAAACAGCAAAAATTTGACAGGTAGGTACTATGGGAGAGCCCCCAGTCCTTCTGTGGTGTTTCATAGTTTGTATTTCAAGTGCCAACTGTTTAGCTCCACAATCTGTGGGGACGAAAATGGTAAACAACTAAACACCCCTTTTGGAGTGACCACTCTAATTGTTGAATAACTAATTTTGTCCTTAAACGTTTCGTTTTATTGTTGTTTGGTTTGCGTAAGCGATGCGGTTCGTCGCTCCATTGTCTATGTATTAGCAAAAAACTAACTATAGTATGTATGTATGTGTATCCCGAGCCTATTCGGCCACAGCGACTGTTATTAACCCTTGGGGCACGGGTCTCTTCATATATCGCAAGAAGGTTGTAACGGTGCAAACCTCTCTATACCATTTTTTTATGTTTCTTTAATTCTTTCTATAATTTTAAAAATTTAAAATTACGTCACCTATTTTTGAGATTTCCCTCATTTTTAGCATTACTACTTCACATTTCGACTAGACCTGACTATTTTTACCTGCTTATTCTGTTTTTATCCAGTTTCCTGTTTATATTACTAAAAATTAAATAAAACACAAAGTTGAAGTCGTTCCAGTTTTATCTATAATATAAAAATGAATCGCTGAATGTGTTGGTAAGCGCAAATCTCAAGAGCAGCTGAACCGATTTTGCTAATTCTTTTTTTAGAATATTCCTTGAAGTAAGAGGATTGATCTTACGGCGAGAAAAAACTAAAAAAATGGTAGGCGGTACAAAGTTCGCTGAGTCAGCTAGTTATTTATGGATTGTTCTTACGGCGAGAAAAAAATAAAAAAAATGGTAGGCGGTACAAAGTTCGCTGAGTCAGCTAGTTATTTATTAATCTATTTACAACAACTCAAGGTTAGACCATACTCCACCAAAGGAGCCAAGTACTGGTTGGTGGAGGATTGTAAGACAGTGGCGGGCTTTACTGTCCGAAGTTATCAAGCCGCCCATAAGGACTCTGACATGGCTTAACGTCTGCCATTACATAACAGCTGGCGCCAACGGCTAAAAGTGCCTTGCGAAAAGCGCTCGGAAAAATGCCACTAGCGATAGTCTCTGGACACCCATCCTGCATCTGTACGCGCCTGTTGTGATTGATTCCAATCACTGGGTCGCCTAGGCCACGAGCGCTTGGGTTCTGACTGTTCAGAGTGCTTAGTGCGAGTTTGACAGATCCAATCGAATAACTTTACTAGCGCGTTAATCGAGCATTGAGTAGTGGGTATGAGTAAGTTAACCGTTCGAACTGGCAAAACGCTGTCACAGTACAACTCGCACTCGCGTTTATTCGTGTTTTGGCTGGTAAACGTGTTCAATTCTCAACGTAAACCATTACAACTCGCACTCAGCAATTTTTATTTCCATACTTGTCGCTAGGTGGCGCTTCCTCGATGCCATAGAAATATGAGTTTACGTTAACGCGATCGAGTAGTTAAAAAACTCGCACTAAGCTCTCTGAGTGATGCGCATCTGCTCTCAAGTGGCTGAAATAGTCAATTTTGGCGGAGAGCTGCAATATGCTATCCAATTCAATATTTTTATGTGAATAAGCCTCATTGCAGGACACGGGCCTTCTCTCAAAACGAGAGAATGTTGGATTAATTACCACGCGTGCATACAGTGGATTGGCAATTTCAAGCACTGAGTAGTTAACAGCAAGCTGAAGTGGCAGTGGGCTGGCCATATCCCGCGAAGAACCGACAACCGTTGGAGTAAACGTGTTCTTGAGTGGAGACAGCGACTCGGCAAACGTAGTGTAGGACGGCCTCCGACCAGGTGGGATGACGATCTGCGAAAAACTGCCGGCAAATGCTGGATGCGGCAAGCTGAAGACAGGACGCTATGGCGCTCATTAGGGGAGGGCTATCTCCAGCAGTGGACTACATAATATAGCCTGAAGAAGAAGAGGAGAAGCACAAGCACTTAATAGTTAACACCTCAGACTTTTAGGTTTGCTAAAGATGTTTTCTTTCACGGGTAGCGAATGGTAACACAGGTTTATTACCTAGCATAGGTATCAGAGCTGATTAAAAAAAATTATAACAATTACTGTAAGTAGGATGTTATTGGGCATTCTGGACCAGCTTCCATTCGTTTGAGCTCACGACGCACCGCGCCGGTTGGCGCGGCTTGTCGTTCACTCAAACTCATTACATCTGTTCCAGAATACCCAATAATATTGATTGATTCTGAATTTTACTTGCGGCAGGAAATGAAATGATGTTAGTAACACAGATAAATACTGAAGTTTAATCGTGATGATCGCATTTCAGTAATGAGGACATCACTGGTAACATATTTCTCCAAAAATGAAATTTGTTAAACAACCTACATCACTAAATCTTGAGAATATTGATGTAGGATCTGAAAAAAATACATATCGTCACGGAAAGCTATTACCAAACACCATCCGTTGTATAGTTTGCGGACCGTCTAACTGCGGAAAAACAAACTTAGTCCTTGGGTTACTTTTACATCCTAATGGTTTACATTTCCGTAACGTGTACGTTTATTCGAAAACGTTGTATCAACCAAAATACATATTTTTAGAGAAGGTAATGAATCTCGTTCCAGGAATACGTTATTATAAATATCGCGATAACAAAGAAGTCTTAAATCCAAGCTTAGCGTCTCAAAATTCTGTCATTATTTTCGACGATGTTGCCTGTGAAAATCAAAATAACATTCGTGATTACTTTGCCATGGGTAGACATAAAAATATAGACTGTTTTTATTTGAACCAAACTTATAGCAAAGTCCCAAAACAACTGGTTCGCGACAATGCAAATCTACTCATCATATTCAAACAGGATGATATTAACTTACGTCATATTTATGATGAACATGTGAACACTGATATGCCTTGGCATCAATTTCGCGAACTTTGTTCACAAGTTTGGAAAGATACATTTAGCTATTTAGTGATTAATAAAGACTGTCAAAGAAATAACGGATGCTACAGAATGAAATTCGACACCTTTATTACTTTCGACGAGTGAGATACATAAATGCCGTTTTTTTTAAATCAGAAGCCACTTTCTTATCTTCTTTATATGCGAGTAGTTGTAAAATAAGAAAAAATGTGTGATGAAAAATCAATTAAACAACAAATAATTAAGTCTGCTGAGGCTGTTAAAAAGAAGGTTCAAAACATGAAAAATACTAAAATGGATTCTGAGTTGGCATTAGAAACTATGTTCAAACCAGTAACAGATCCACTTAAACAGCTAACGAGAACCCCGTATCAAGAACAGTTAAGTAATGAAGATGTTGATTCGCTTGAACATTTAGCACGACAGTCTACACCTACGAAGAAACGAAAATTTTCTGAAATTAGCTCTTCAAGGGAATCACTCCAAGAGGTATCGAATGCTAGTAACAGCGATGATAACATAAGTGACTCTGAACTGAATCAAAGTCTTAGAAATAACATGAGTGACATATTTTTTGAAACAAATTCGGATGGTGCTTCAACACCAAATGCAAAGTCTTTATCGTCATGGTCTTTATCATCAGAAGTATTCAAAGATGTACCTTATGGAATTAGATTGGAAAATGGAAAACCTATGATAGGATCAGCACCGCTCTCCATAACTAATGATGCATTTGAAATAGCAGGTCATTCGTATGTCAAAACTAATGGACTCAGTGAATTACTTTACAAAAAAAATCCTGATCTAAACATTATCACTGAAGATGATAAAAGGAATTATAAATTTATACTAATAAGCACAAACGCTCATCGACGTAAATATGATCCCAATCAACCAATCAATAGCAACAGAGGATTTAAGTATTTACAAATTGTAAAACCCTTATTATGTTCCGCCAATGTTTCCAAAGGAAAGGGTTTATCATTGCTTAAAAAAGTTGATAACAAAGTAGATTACATTTTTTGGAATGATCCAAACGAATTAGTTGAAACATTGAAATTATTAATAGCTTCGAAAGATGCCGGTAATACTGGCTTAGATGATGAAATTGTATCAGTTTTAACAGAACTGAAAAAACGTGGTGTGATATAAAATGAATAAATACTTATGTAATCTATATTTTATTTTATTTCTACTCTAACCTTCACACTATTTACAAGATGAATATAGATAAATTTGGACATCATGTTCATAAAAGACTGCGTGTGTCAGATCCATTAAATTTGGTTCCTATAAACACAGGGCTAAGTAAAAATGAGTCAGGAGTTTACGACTTAAAACAATGTATATTGAGAGGATTACCGTTAGCTGTAGCAGCAGATGAAGCTGTTAGCAAGGAGTATGTAGAAAAAAACAATAAATTATATTGTAAAAAACAAGATTTCATTAATGAACTTAAAAGTATAAAAACTCAAATACAACTGCTACAGAAACAGTTAGATGAGAAGTGTTCAAAGGTAGAAGCGAGTAATATTATTAAAGATCATATAGTAGCACTCAGAGACTCATCGAAACCAGCATGAGCAAACAATCTGTTGTAAATGAAATCCATAAAGCAGCTAGAAGAAATTTCCCACGTCGTTCTGTTATTTTAAAAGGGATTGATGATTTATGGCAAGCCGATTTGATTGATATGCAAAACTATCAGAAGGTTAACAAAGGATTCAAATTTATTTTAGTAGTCATCGATGCTTTTTCTAAATACGCATGGATCGCTCCATTAAAGAATAAAACAAAAACTGAGGTGTCTCTAGCGTTTGATAAGGTTTTACAAGAAGGCCGATCACCTGCTAATTTACAAACCGACAAGGGTACCGAATTTCACAATGACGTTTTTCAGAAGCTTACGAACCGATGGAAAATAAATCATTATTCAACTTATTCAACAAAAAAAGCGTCTATAGTAGAAAGATTAATAAGAACTTTGAAGAGCAAGTTGTTTAAACATTTTAGCTTGTTTGGAAATTATAAGTGGATTGGAGAACCTTTATGTGATATAGTTAAGAGCTATAATAATACTATGCATCGCACTACAAAACATATGCCGTCTGAAATAAACAAGTTAAATGAATCACTCGTTGCATGTAATATAAACAAATCACAACCTTCCTTACCTGCAAAGAAAATTAAATTTCGTGTTGGAGACTTTGTCCGTATCAGCAAGCACAAAGGAGATTTTCAAAAAGGATATACACCAAACTGGTCTACCGAATTATTCACTGTTGTAAAAGTAATAAAATCTATACCCACAACATATTACATACGAGATCAACATTGTATACCAATAAAAGGTTGTTTTTACGAACACGAACTGCAAAAAACTAGCTGTCCCAATATTTATTTAGTTGAGAAGGTAATTAAAAAAAAGGGAAACAAATATCTTGTTAAATGGCTCGGCTTAGGTCAAGAGGAAAATAGTTGGATTAATAAAAGTGCTATAATAAAGCATTGAAGTATATTACTACAGATTAGTTAACTTATTTTTCATTACATCGTTAGTTATGAAAGGGAAAGGACTTCTCAATACTTTAATCAATAATTTACCAATAGAGTTACACTTACCAGGCTACAACTACTGCGGTCCAGGTACTCGATTACAAGAACGTTTGCAAAGAGGCGATAAAGGCATAAACCCTTTGGACAGCGCTTGTATGCTGCACGACATAGCTTATTCAAAGTATTCAAGTTTAGAAGATCGGCATAAGGCTGACTTAGAGCTAAGAAAGATGGCAAAGCAACGATTAAAATCAGAAGATGCTAGCAGAGGTGAAAAAGTTGCATCATGGTTGGTGAATAAAGTAATGAAAGCAAAAATTAAATCGGGTGCTGGAATTAAATCATTCAAAACTTCTATGGCTAAATTAAAATCGCATCTGAAAAAAAAGAAACCTAAAAATATTCAAGATGCTATTCAGTTTGCATACTTAGCAGCAAAAAAAATATTTCATAAGAAAAATAATATGAAGCTGCCAAGAATTATTCCCATCCCTAAAACTGGAGGAATACTTCCACTCATTCCTATTTTTGCTGGTCTATCAGCATTGGGTTCTTTAGCTGGAGGTATTGGTGGAATAGCAAAAGCAGTTAATGATTACAAGTCAGCCCAAAAAAATCTTTCTGAATCCGTGCGTCACAATAAAATGATGGAATCGATCTCCTTAGGCAAAGGTTTATACATCAAACCATACAAGACAGGTAAGGGATTGTGCGTACATTCTTCAAAAAACTAGTTAAAAGGTTACCCAGACGAGCACTGAGTAATATAGATTTAATATATTATACTCGGGACATCCCATACTTTCGAGGTGTCTATATGAGAGACACTTTACCAAGCAAATCAAATAACATCGAGTGCGCTATCCTGAATCTAGATAATTCAATAAATCCGGGAACTCACTGGGTAGCCTACATTAAGATAAATAATTACAGCGTGTACTTTGATAGTTATGGTTTAAAACCACCTGTAGAATTAATCAAGTACTTAACAAAAAACACTAACGTTTATTATAGTTATATGAACTATCAACAAAACAACACCTATAATTGCGGTCATTTATGCATAAAATTTTTAAAAACATTCTGGTTGAAACATTTATATTAAGAAATCATAAACTATTCTCACCATTATTACGATGTCATTCACGCTATCAATAACCGGTTGTAAACCAGCTTTGTCAACATTTTATTCGCCGGCTCTGCAGCTTGATGGTGAATATGAATGTGGGCTGATCTTTTTTTCGACGTTTAATTCGATTCCTAACATAGAATGCTACAACAACAAATTTCATTATGGCGACAACGAAATGATTGAAATACCCGAAGGATCATACGAGCTATTAGATATAAATGACTTTTTAAAAACAAATTTAGTAGACTGTACGTTTAATTTGATATGTAACAATAACACTTTGAGCACAAAAATAATTTGTTCAAAAGATATTCATTTTGAGAAATCCGGTTCAATCGGAAGGATATTGGGTTTTGGAAATCAGACTCTTAAAGCTAATATATTACATGAGTCTCTCTTCCCTGTAAACATTCTACCAACAACCATCGTTCGAATAGAATGTGATATCGTGAGCGGATCGTACATAAATGGGAAGCCTAGCCATATAATTTACGAATTTGCACCTAATGTACCGCCAGGGTACAGGATTATAGAAATCCCAAAAAATTTGATATATTTCCCAGTAAATCAAAATACAGTTAGCGAGATTAATATAAGGATTTTGGATGCAAATAACAACCATATAAATCTACGACAAGAAGAACTACAGTTATATTTACACCTAAGACGAAAATGATAGATTTCATAAATAAAACATTGGTACCCGAAACCAAAGATCTCAGTACAACACATCCACCGCAACAGAAACCACCTGCTAAAAAGAAAAAACTGACTAAGGAAAATAAACAATTTCTCAGATACTTAAAAGTCATAAAATGAATATCTTAAATATCTTGGATTCTTTCGCCTACGACAACAGCATTGAAAGCTACCAAATCCATTCGTATAAGCCCTACATTAATAGTTTTAACAAAAACGATGAAATACGCATTCCCATCAATCAACAAGACTTATACGTCTTACCGTCACAGAGTACACTATACATCGAAGGTTCTATCACAGTGCACCGTCCAAATGGCGATAAAAAAGAGAGAGTGAGTAATATTGAGTTGGTGAATAATGCAGCGCTTTTTCTTTTCCAAGACATTCGATATGAACTAAATGGCGTAGAAATTGATAGGATAAAAAATGCTGGGATCACAACTACTATTAAATCATTGCTCTCGATGAATGAAAATGAATCAAAAATGTCACGGCTATGGGGGTGGGACATTGATGGAATAAAAAATACTACTGGTAATTTTTCCGCCTGTATCCCATTGAATAAAGTTTTAGGTTTCGCTGAAGATTATAATAAAATAATAATGAACTGTAAACATGAGCTGGTTCTTTTGCGTAGTAATACAAACCTTAATTCTATTAAATTAACCACTAATGAAGTGTTAGATGACATAACCATTAACAAAATTGTATGGAGAGTACCGCATATAAAAGTATCTGATCGTGAAAGAGTTAACTTGCTGAGATGTTTGGAGAAAGATAGACCTATCAGTTTAGCATTTAGGAATTGGGATCTCTATGAATACCCTCTTTTACCACAGACTACAAAACATACTTGGTCTATAAAAACCACATCTCAATTAGAGAAACCACGTTATGTGATTATTGGTTTACAAACTAATCGGAAAAGTTTAGGTATGAAAGACATGTCTCACTTTGATCATTGTTATGTACGTGATGTCAAGGTTTTTTTAAATTCAACTTACTTTCCATATGAAAGTCTCAATATTAAGTTTACTGAAGAAAGGTATATGATATTATATGAGCAGTACGCTAGATTCCAACAGTCTTACTATGGACGTCGGTGTGAGCCGTTGTTAAATCTGAAGGATTTCAAAGATAAAGCACCATTATTTGTAATAGATTGCTGCAGGCAAAATGAGACCCTGAAGACAGGTCCCATTGATGTTAGAGTAGAAATAGAGAGTGATTTAGAAATACCAGATCAAACTTCTGCTTACTGCCTCATACTAAACGATTGTGTAATCGAATATAAACCACTTTCTAACATCGTTAAAAAAATAACATGAATTCTGAACATATTTTTGTAGATTTACAAGGATTTAGAGATTATAAAAATAATTTTATTATTAAAGAGTTTGCTCTCGCTACTAAAGAATTTACTATGGTCTACTTGGTAAAACCTCCTTATCCATTTTCTACTTTATCAGATAGCGAAAAAAAGCAAGTTGTTTGGTTGGAAAAGAATAGAGGAATTTATTGGCGTGAAGGTTTTATTGACTACCGCGAATTTCATAGGTTAATTTATAGTTTATTGAGGAATAAGAAAATTTTTGTAAAAGGTTTAGAAAAAATCATGTGGGTAAATAAACTTTGTGGTGATTGTTGTGTTATTAATATCGAGGAAAATCAATGTCCTAATATAAAATACCTGCATGATAAATATAGTGTATGCAATTTTACGTGTTTTTCTCACCACAAACAATGTGCGTTGAAAAATGTACTATGTGTCAAGAAATGGTTTTATGAAAATAATGTTATAGAATTTATTTAGAATAAGCAAGTATTTATGTAACTTTTTTATTGAAAGTAAGAAATAAATGTAAATGTATTTAAAAAAGAAAACATGTTTTATTTAATTAATTTTTAATTTAAAACGAAATTAATAACTATTGCACATATTTTTAGAAATGTTCTTAACTACGTTTTCCACCATGTCCATTATTTCGTCTACAGGATCTATCACAACATATTGGGCACTTAACACCGCACTTTCACTGTTTGTGTCCTTACACTCATTTAAGTCGAATACTTCTATTTTTATCAACCGATTTCCTCTTCTTGCCGCCTTGCTAACCACATATGATGTAGACGTGGAGTCCTTTGCAACCCGTTTCCTTGAAGTCTTACTTTTCCGCTTCCCCACGTCTGATGGAGCCGGGTTTCGTATTTCTTCGACATCACTATCGAACCCACTCAAAATATTTTGCGCGTAGTAGTAAGGGTCAGTCGGATCAGTCTCGCCTAAAATCTAAAAAAACTCGCCTCACTATTATCATACAGTGAATAAACTTGTTTAATAAATTTCTGTAATACGTCCCAGTGCGGTGTGTCCGTATCAGTCTGCAATTTTATTACCATCAACGCTTTTTTCCACCTCTCTTGAACGTTGGTACTTGCAGCATCGGTAGTGTTGTAGACCTTCAATTCTATATAGAATTCTCCTTCCGTCGTTGCTGTCCGACGAACGTGACCATTGGCGACCCGCGTCACTAGACTCGACCCCAGTTGGTGCTGCTCGGGAGTCGCTTTAGCGACCTTCTCTGCGTCTCGCAAAATCCCGAAAAGATCTCCCACCGTCTTTTTCTTTAAGGTGCTTGCAGACCTGTAAAAGTGAACAATATATTTTAAAACATAAGTACCTTCATAAACTTATACCTATATTCCGATTGGGTAGGCTATCTATAGGAGATACACATACATTGAACGAGTATGAAGTGGATGATAGTTTAATATGAAGGGTACATATCTACTTTTGATCTATCCCATATATGTCATTCTTAATAAGCAAATATCCCAAGTGATTCTTAATAAGCATATCTTACATGGAAAACAAAAATACTACGCGAAGCGGGTATCGAACCCACGACTAGTAAGATGCAAAGTAAACAGTCGACAGCATGTTAACCTTTACGAGTACATGCCTGCAATGTAATCAACGATTCAATGACTCAGCGGTGTGCTAGAGTCAAATGACGCGACAACGTAACAACGAATAATATAACGAGACTAATTCTATTCCAGTAAACTTTTCCCTGGATGTAAACATTTACCGTAACGATCAATGTTAAGCCGGGTCCGCTGCGCCATGTTACGCGTGTTACAAAAAATGTAACACGTTATTAAAACAAAAATGGGGAGTGGTATTAACACTTTACGTGTTACGTAACGTAACGTTATATAACAAGTACCTAACGTGTTATACCATGTCCCACTTTTATTATATTTAAGTGTTACGTTTTTTGTAACACGCGTAACATGGTGCAGCGGCCCCGGCTTTAGGCTATAGAAAATAAGGTTTAAGGGTCAAACCTATGGTTTGAATTATTAAGACGAATAAACAACTTTTAGTTATGAAACAAACAAATAAACAGTTGTTATCTCTTTCAATGTTCCAAGATTTTCATCAACAGCTTGATTACATCGAGGGAATCGTCATTTGAAACGATGTGTAAAGTGTACAATCATTTATAATAAACTATAGATGTATTGTATTCTTACCTAACTGTCTCCTCAACGTAGCTCGATGCTTTGCGTTTGGAGCTGGTTGGAGTCTTTTGCTTCTTACTCGACTGCACAGCAATAGGTACACCAGAGAATTCAAACTCGGAGTCAGACCTGAAATAATAATAACATAGTTTTATACCAGTCTTATACATTTAACCTAAACGATTTATACACCGTATTGTAATTACTATACTAGATAAATGTAGTGACTGGAACATATTTTTTAGACATAGTTCGGGACATAGTTTTCATATAGGGACTAATACGGTTTAGTCAGTGGAACACGTAAAAAAAAAAAAATTAGGATGTAAATAAATATACTTACTAACATTTTGATACCGATGGAGTGACTGGTAGCGAGGAAGTCGTAGATAATTACACCACACGGAGACTGTACTGAACAGCGTTATCACGTTATCGGAAGTGATGAGAATTTTAGATAAATCAGGGTGTTATAGGTTTATATCCTAAATGTGTATGTTGTTTTTTTATTACAAGTACTGTAATGAAGTAAATGCGAAAATCGCCTTTATTTATAGGTGTATGAATATAGGTGATTGTTGATAAAAGTAATACATATTACTTTTTAGTATCGAACACCCAAAATTTTTGCTTTGCCTTCAAAAGTAGGTACTTAACCAAATCATCTTGACCGGTAGCAAGGTCAAGCCTATATGTTATTCTCATAATGTCAGCACTATTTAATAGCTCAAGTTAATGTGGCTGGTTGCCATTGCAACATAATGTGACCAATATATCGATTATTGTAGGTAAGATGTTTCGCAATCAGAAGCTTGCAACGGATCCAATAACGTTAACGTAGCAAATTCGTAGGTTTCATACCTAGGTAGGAGTAAATAGTCCTAGATACACATGTTGCAATTTACTTTAGATTTTCTTGATCTTAATCAGATAATGTTCGAATTGGGTGAATATTTCACTATAGCAGAAGAAAATAAACTGTTATTTCCAGTTACCAGAAATCGGATGATGAGCTAAATAGGAAATTATAATTAATTCCTCTAGCTTATCCATAGAAAACATCGTATGATATCGATGAAATTACTATATAAATGTATTTCAGGATAAATAATACTTATCTAGGTATTCTTTATAAAGCATTTGGTAGACTCCACAATATTATGTGAAAGTCAAACATTAGGTATTAATGATACCTACAGCTAAATATTTTGATGCAACGAGTTTTTTCCGTGTGGATCTTAGACTAGAGTATAGCTAGTATAGTCAACCTTTGGTTATCTCTTATGTAGGTGATACATTAAAATATTATGACCCCTCTAAATTCTTTATTTATGGGTTATGTAAAATTTACTGTATTTATTTTACTGTATGTTACAGATAAATTTAGATAGAAAATGAACGAGAACTGATGTTAGAAAACTGTTGAAAAAATATAAAACTATCTGCATAGGTTCAGTTACGTATAATGGGATGAGAATAATATCTTCAAGTTTCAATTAAAAAAAGACAAAATGCTGTCGGTCGTATTTACAAAATCATGATTTCTTAAAATACTTTAACATCAAGTCTTAAAAAAATAATAACATGGAAAATGCTTTATTACCGGAATACCTTTAAGGAATGTTCAAAGGAACCAACTTTTATAAATAAAACTGTACTTTTTGACAACATATTTTTTCTTACACCGTGTATACTTCGTATCAAATTTATAACTCCTGCGTCAACAGCTAAAGGTTGACAATCCCTGCCAGCCACCTATCATATTCGCATTCGCGTTAACTAAAGTGACACGTTAGTAGGAAATAGATTTCCATTAATGAAAGTATACTTTTATGTGTCAGTGATATTATCATTAATTCACGATTTTACTTAAGTATACCCAAGGATTCAAGTAACTGTAGAAGTACATTTTTCCTACTGTGCAATGTTTTGTGTTTTCCGTAGTGAACGATAAACAGGAGACTTCAATCTGATCACTAACATTTTTGTGGGAAAAGTAAGGTATTCTTTGTGCCGACCATAAAATATGCCTAAAATACAAGTATTTCCTGGTTCTGCCAATCACCCAGTATTTGTGTCACATGAAAAGGATCACAAAATTTTGTTGTGTTGGAATCACCTTTTTTACAATGGGAGACGTCAATCTGACCATAAAATACAGTTAAGACGAAAATGTTTTGTGTCACTGTTGCGCAAGAAGGTTCATCACATGAAGTCAATCTGATCACAAAGTAATTTGTGGTGCTGAATCTTTCTAACAGTGGGAGCCGTCAATCTGACCACAAAATATGATTAAGTTGAAATTGTACTTTTATGTTATTGTATGAAGGGCCATCACGGGAAGTCAATCTGATAACAAAATTTGTGGTGTTGTACCTTGTTCATGTGGGAGACGTCAATCTGACTACAAAACAAACTGGGTTGAAAAAGCAAAGTTTTGTGTCACTGTTATGAAAAGTAGACACCAGTGGTGTTAAACTCATTCAGTGGGAGAAGCCAATCTGGTCACAAAACTATGACTGGGTAAATACAAGTATCACTTGGAATATTTCATGTCATTGTCTTAATGAGGAAACCTAACCGATACCGCAAATAATGTGTGCTGTTTTATCTAGTATATTACGAAACTGCACAAAACATAGCTAGTGGGTAAATACAATTCAGTTGAGCTTGGGGATCCTTTATTTAATTCAACTCAGTGACTATGCGGACCTATCTCCACCAAGATGATGGTGAGTTGCATTCACTCAAGCTTCCTAGTGTCATTCGTTTTCATTGATGGAATTTATCATAAACTGTGTAGGTTGCTCGTAAAATTATTGAAACTATAAATTAGAATCACTCGATGTTATTGGGTATTCTGGAATAGCTGTAATGAGTTTGAGAGAGCGACAAGCCGCGCCAACCGGCGCGGTGCGTCGTGAGCTCAAACGAATGGAAGCTGGTCCAGAATGCCCAATAACATCCTACTACTGTACCTCCTTTGCTTTGTTATCATAAAATTATTAACATTTGCTTTTAAATTAATTTTGTTGTAAAATACTTGGTGTTACACATAAACTTTTCATTTTCATTTCATTGCTACTTTTACTTCACAAATGTACCAACGACTTAGAAGAAAAACTCCACTCTGACCATCTTTTCTCGAGTCATCATACCTAATACATCAGTTGCCACATAAGATGAGATAAAATAAGAATATTCTTTATTGTACACTGGAAAAACAACAATTACAAAACAATTGCAAATATACATAGTACAATTGGCGGCCCTGTTGCTAAAAGCAATTTCTTCCAAACAACCTTACGATGGAAAGTTGCTAAAGGAAATTAGAAAGACGGGTAGCCAGTGCAAATTTGAATATTGATACATACTTATACTTAATAATAATACACTTACATACCGTATGATAAGATTTGAAAGCAACATTGAATCGAAATTGAACCGTGCAATGTCGCCTTAATCCACAAATACTCAATTGACTGTAAATCAATTCAGTAAATAGGTATAATTTACACTCTTTCCGTATTTTAGGTTTTCGTCATGAGCGGACGTTCTCTCGAACATTGCACTCGGCCCGTCAATAATGTGATTGTGTGTTAGAAAAAAAAATCTGACACCCTTGTATCTGTTAACATGCTCCCGGCTTTCAAAGGTTACTCATCTGTTAACCGCACCAAGTCAACCCAGAAAAAATACTTGAATGCAAATATATTCAACCGACTTCAAAATAGGAGGAGGTTTTAATTCGTATTTTTCGTGTTGGTATATTTTTTAAGGCACTGTATCGATAGAATGTAGTGTACATCACTACGAGACGGAACAGCGCCATCTTGGAGCGAGTGACAAGGTCTGTCAGATTGAGAGATTAGCCTAGCTGACCCAGCGAACTTCGTACCGCCTAAAACAGTCGATTCTTTATTTTTCTCACCGTAAGAACCATCCTTGTACTTCAAGGAACATTCTAATAAAAGAATTAACGAAATCGGTTCAGCTGATCTCGAGATTTGCGCTTACCAACACATTCAGCGATTCATTTTTATATTATAGACTAGCTGACCCAGCGAACTTCGTACCGCCTACCATAGATTCTTAATTTATTTCATTTTTTTTTCCGTAAGAACCATCCTCGTACTTCAAGGAACATTCTTAAAAAAGAATTAACGAAATCGGTTCAGCTGCTCTCGAGTTTTGGGTTTACCAACACATTCAGCGATTCATTTTTATATTATAGAAGATGTATTATGTCGCTTAAAGCATTTGTCAATATTCTACACCACACATGGCGTTCAGGGACATTCATGGGCGAAAACACATCAAATCCGCTGGTAAGTAATTTTTATGGCCTTATGGAAAATGAAGTCATCTATCACTACCTTGTTTCTGGCACAACAGATGTTTTTTCATCGATAAATTGTTACTCTACCGTTTTAATGTCCGAAGAAACGGTTCTCGTTCCACAAAACAATCGTAAATATCCCAAAGCGGAGAGAAACAATTATTAGAGCATTGGTTCAGGAAGTGATATCACTTATTGCCTTTTTCGTAGCCAACGGGGCTTTTGGAAAACCTACAATGAGGTAAACGATGCTGTTACTGGCTGTTGACTGTGGTGAACACAAATATTGTGTTTTGGTTTGGCATAAAAATATGTTAGTGACTTGAAATGGTAAGCAATTTTTGAGGGCATGTTCTTTTCGTCTTTACATCTAATGACGTTAAGACGACAGGTTATTAAAATTGCTTTTGAAGAGTGTTTTACAGGAATCATGTTTTATAAATAAAAAAATATTAAACAGTTTGTTTCACAGAAAAATACAAATTATTCTAGCTATACGCTAAATCTTCCACTTTATATTTTGTTGTATTTAATTTCAAATTATTTTTCTCCTTTTTGTTAATAAAAAGTCCGTTACCAGACCGGACCGGTCCCAGAGGCAGCCAACGTTTGGGCGCAGATTTTATATTTAGTTACGTGTATTTACTTAACTATTTATGAAAAACTATGAATCGCTCGTAGCCCCGGCTGCCTAGGTGACCTTAAATGCTCACGAACGTTAAGCAACACAGGGCGCGTTCAGTGCATGGATGGGTAAACCGTCTATGACTAACACTAGTGGCATTTTCCGAGCGATTCCGTGCTTCGCAAGGCACGTTATGCGGTTGGTGCCGGCTGTCGTCGATAGTTGGCAGTCGTTAAGCCAAAGTCAGAGGCCTTAAGGCGGCTTGAAAACGTCTGACAGTAAGACCAGCAACTATTCTTGCAAGCCTCCACCAATCCGGACGTGGCCTACTATGGCCTCAGGGAAAAGACCTGTACCCCTCGGTGGGGACATAATGGGTTGATGATGTACTTAACTATTTAATTTTAAGTTAAAGTATTATATCTATAAATAACTATCTTAGAAACTATCTAAGATATAATTATCAGATGAATACCATTACATTAACTAATAATAAAGATATAATACATGTCCTTTACGTTGTTTGTGCTTTAGTTTGTACCATTCTCTACATAGGTCCGCAACTGAAGCATCCACCCTACAGACTATAGGCATGACGCGTGCATTGAACCTGTGTCCCATGCACTCCAAATCAGCCACCCAAGGAGTCCTTAAAGAGAAGTGCGTGGTCGATAATGTGCACCGGATATTGTTTCTCACACTCGTCGTAGGTTGTTTTCCATATTATGTTTTACGCAGCAGCCTGCATCCTACAGGGTGTTAATTACAGTGGACTGCATAGGAAAACTTACGATAAAGGAAGGAAAACGCCAGTAAAAAATTTAATGTCGTCGTCGTCGTAGTCAGGCTATTCTAGTCCACTGCTGACATAGCCCTCCCCTAAAGAGCGCCACGTTGTGCAATCAAAGGGGATAATGCCCATAATCCCCACGCTGAGCATGCGGGTTGGGGATCGCAGTTCGGTGGAATTGTACTGCAGGGGGCGCTGCTGCCCACCCCCCGGTCTCTTAGTCGCCTTTTACGACACCCGCGGGAAGAATTGGGTTGGTGCTATTCTCTAGGCCGACACTACACAGCAGCATTTTTTTATTAATGTAATTCATTTAAAGAGGTGGACATCTTTCTTCATCAGCGGAGTTTATTTTTTCCCGCTGCCTTTTTCTCCACTACACTACAGCCCGAAGGCAGCAGCTTTCACTTTCATGTTACATTGTACTTTGACATTCAGCAAACAGAATGTAAATTCTTTACTTTGAAATAAATTTAATTTAATTTAATTTTTCTAGGGCTTCAAGGGTCCAATCACAAAAAATACTTAAATACTTTATTTCAATTAAAATAGTAAGTTTATTGTATAACTTCGGCGGCTTGATAACTTCTGACAGTAAGGCCCGCCACTGTCTTACGATCCGCCATCAACCCGGACTTGGCCCCCGTGGTGGAGTAGTGGCTATCGTCCGGCTATGCAGGAAGAGACCCGTGACAAGTGGATGAGATCATTCGTTCATATTGTATAACTTCACAATACATCTTATTTTATTTATATATATTATTCTTTGAGTACGCCCGCAAATAAATAAATAAAAGTTTAGTCGGTATTATAGCTTACTTGGTTAATCTAAACTTAAAAAGATAAACCTGTTATTGGCCTTTCTTATCTTATATTATGAAACTCTGTAACGCTGTTGGTTTTTGGAATAGAATAAAACTAAAAAAATAAGAGACTGTTACAAAAAGGTGATAACGAAACATAGAATTTACTTATCTTCGAAAAATTCTTGTTGAGGTGCTATAATAGCATTATTGAATTAATAGAACTTTAAGTTCCTTTTAGAAAACTGTATCTTTGTCTATTTGTTTCATAGCATTGAAGTAACTTAAAATGATTGCCTACTCCTGAATGTAATCGCTTTCTAAATAATTAATAGGCATGACGAAAGATTTTTAAATCCTCTTCCATAACGTGGGGACACATTTATTGCAAAAAAAACTATTCAGTAATAAACCAAAGTTTAACAAAGGTTAAAGCCATTCTAAAATTATTTTATATTTGTGGGAAAACTGCTCGTAGTATCATGGCGTCGAATCTAATTTCACAACTAGGTAAAAAAATATCAAACGTCAAATGTGTTACGAGTAATCACAACAAAGCACGCGTGAAGTTTACCTAAGCGTGACGCCACGCGGCGTGGTTGGTTTTTCAGTCAAAATGGCTGAAAACTGTATTATAATCTTTTATTTTATTGAAAATATTGGTGATCTTATTTTTTTATAAAACTTAATCAGTGTTTTAAATCTTTTTGATATGCCCTTTCCCTAATATCATTAAATCTTTGATTATTTGTTGCTGTCGTCAGACCCTATTATCAATGTTATAGTACGAGTAGATTTTTTTTTGCAGTTATCTTATTTTTTTTATAAAATTTAATCAGTGTTTTAAATCCTTTTGATATGTCCTTTCCCTAATATCATTAAATCTTTGATTATTTGTTGCTGTCGTTAGACGCTATTATCAATGTTATAGTACGAGTAGATCTTTTTTTGCAGTGCGCTTAATATTTTATTCTTTACACCCGGTCGAAGGTAATTCTAATTATGTATCAGTGAATTATTAAGCTATGTTACTAGTTTTTCTACGTAAAGGCCTAGTTTAATCAAATATTTTGTTATTGAGAAACTTAGAATATGAATAATCAATACCGATTGTTTTTTTTTTCACTGAACAAAGTCAAATTAAATTACGGAAACTTTTTCACGTGACTTACAAATATCTCACTGCAGGGCACAAGCGTTCTCACAAAGAGAGAGTATGGGCATAATTACTACGCGTGCCCACCGCGGATTGACAATTTCGAGCGCTGAGGTACCTATTTGAACGGTGTTTTCCTTCATTTATTCGACGGCCTCGGTGGCGCAGCGGTTTGTCACGCTGCTGTAATACCGAAGGTCTTGGATTCGATCCCCGGCCGGGTCAAACTAGGAAACGAACTTTTCTAGTTTGTCTCGGCTCTTGGATGTTATCTATGGATTTGTTGTATTAAATCTATCGTCCAGTTAGCACCTATAACACAAGTCATTTAGTTGTACTTAGTATAGGGCTAACGAGATCTGTGTAATATGTCCATGAATATACTATTTTTATTTTTAATGCACTAACCCGTGCTAAGGACAAATTTAAAAACCTATTTAGAGGTTAAAAATAAAAATAGTATAATCATGTGAGTACAGTGATATCGTTCCGATGTAAACCCTAACTGCAAAGTAGGTAGTCGGGGCTGTAAGTGCAATTTGCTTAAGCCAGATGTCGCTGCCTGTACGTAGGTAATACAGAGAATAGTGTAAAGAGGTTCGAAATTTCACTGATGCCGTGAGTCGCCCATTGACTCAATTGGTAGAGCGCTGGCATGGATAGCCAGAGGTTGCGGGTTCGAATCCCGGCATGGGTGAAATTTTTAGCGTCTAAATAGGTTTTTAAATTTGTCCTTAGCACGGGTTAGTGCATTTAAAATAAAAATAGTATAATCATGTGAGTACAGTGATATCGTTCCGATGTAAACCCTAACTGCAAAGTAGGTAGTCGGGGCTGTAAGTGCAATTTGCTTAAGCCAGATGTCGCTGCCTGTACGTAATACAGAGAATAGTGTAAAGAGGTTCGAAATTTCACTGATGCCGTGAGTCGCCCATTGGCTCAATTGGTAGAGCGCTGGTACGGATAGCCAGAGGTTGCGGGTTCGAATCCCGGCATGGGTGAAATTTTTAGCCTCTAAATAGGTTTTTAAATTTGTCCTTAGCACGGGTTAGTGCATTTAAAATAAAAATAGTATAATCATGTGAGTACAGTGATATCGTTCCGATGTAAAACCTAACTGCAAAGTAGGTAGTCGGGGCTGTAAGTGCAATTTGCTTAAGCCAGATGTCGCTGCCTGTACGTAGGTAATACAGAGAATAGTGTAAATAGGTTCGAAATTTCACTGATGCCGTTGAGTCGCCCATTGGCTCAATTGGTAGAGCGCTGGCACGGATAGCCAGAGGTTGCGGGTTCGAATCCCGGCATGGGTGAAATTTTTAGCCTCTAAATAGGTTTTTAAAAATGTCCATGAATAAAAATAAAAAAAATGTTAGCGAGCGGTATAACTAATAATTATAACTTTATATTCAGACCGAGGTAACGTAGTTCATGAACCACGTAATCGTGTCATTAATATTTCAGCTATGAGAATACTGTGAAGCGTTTCTTATGGACACGCGCTACTTAGCAATTATCTGCAAAAAAGTTGAATAAGTATTCAATTTAATTTTTAGGTCTTTGTTCCTAATTTGTACCTACATTTTTAACTAGAGTACTAGTTGAAAACGTAGTAAATGTTTAAGTAGCCCTTTTAGCCGACTTAAAAAAAGGTTATTAATTCGACGCGTATGTTACTTTTTAACCGACTTCAAAAAAGGAGGAGGTTATCAATTCGACGCGTATATTATTTTTTTATTTTGACTATGTTTTTTTGTCATATTATGTTTTCGGATACTTCGCCAAATATTATGTAGTTCAAAGTTGGATGAGGGCCATCTGTAGTTTAATTTAATGCTTGTCCCATTGTCTCTAATCATGAGGGCTACCTTATTTAGTTTGTCTATGTATTTTAACATGCATCAAGTATACTTTGGCTGTCAATCTAGCTTACAACTAGTTTAATATACTCCTACTACAATTATTATTTTGTACTAAGATTGTTACCTGTTTTACATGCCTAACAAACCAAATAAATAAAACTTGATAATTTTACATACAGAATCACTCGTAGCCCCGACTGCTTCAGTGATCTTAAGCGATCACGAAGGCTAAGCAACATAGGGCGCGTTTAGTGCATGGATGGGTGACCGTCCCGTAACTACCGCTAGTGGCATTTTTTCCGAGCGCTTCCGTGCTTCGCTAGGCACGTTAAGCCGTTGGTGCCGGCTGGCATGTAATGGCAGTCGTTAAGCCTTGTCGGAGGCCTTATGGGCGGCTTGATAACTTCTGACAGTAAGGCCCGCCACTGTCTTACAACCAACACCACCAACGCGGAATTGGTGGAGGAGTGTAAGAGCAGTGGGGACATACAAGGGTTGTTTCCGTGAGTGTCACCCTGGGTTCTGACAGAATATCAGCGTTACGGGAAAACTTGTAACACATGCTGAGTCTGGTAGGTACTCCTTTATTGCCACGACACATAGTATCGTTATCAACCCTTGTATGTCCCCACTGCTGGGGCACGGGTCTCTTTCTGCGTCGCAGGAAGATTAGGCCATACTCCTGGATCGATACAGTATCGATCCAGGTAAATTTTAATTTTTCTATAATGTATTTTCTTAAAAACCTATTTAGAGGCTAAAAATTTCACCCATGCCGGGATTCGAACCCGCAACCTCTGGCTATCCGTGCCAGAGGTTGCGGGTTCGAATCCCGGCATGGGTGAAATTTTTAGCCTCTAAATAGGTTTTTAAATTTGTTCCTTAGCACGTGTTAGTGCATTAAAAATAAAAATAGAATAATGTATTTTCTTGTTGTTATTTGTGTTAAAATTGTTTTGTGTGTTATAAAATAACTGTTTCAATTCTATTCTATTCTATATCGTTTTACCTACAAATATGTACGGAACCTCAGAGCGTGAGACTTACTTGCACTTGGTCGGCTTCTTTTACCATACTTAGATATAGATAGATAGAATATTCTTTATTGTACACAGAAATTACAATAATAGAAATTGTATAAAAATATAGTACAATTGGCGGCCTTTTTACTAAAAGCTATTTCTTCCAGGCAACCATACTTTCACAATAACAGGCTATTATTCCATATTTACAGCTGAGAAAAACTGGGCAAGTGTGATTGTGGGTTCTGTACAACATTTGTAGGGTACATAACAAAAATATGTTTTGTTATGTTATGTATTATACTAGCTGTGCCCCGCGGTGTTACCCGCGGTTTGTTAGGGAAAATAAATTGTGTATTACAAGTAAAATATATTTTCCCGCAGTAAAACGTGGCTGCTAACTCCATACCAAATTTTATTAAAATCGCTCCAGCCGTTTAGACGTGAAAAAGTAACAAAAACTTTTGCCTTTATAATATTAGTGTCATTTGATGCAATGTGATGTGATTATTATTTTGAAAACGTGTCAAATTTGAATACAGCTAACGCCATCTTTGTTTGCCGAAACTAAACCACGCAATCGATTGATTGCTGGTACAGTACAATCAATACCAACTCCGCGTGAAAATATTCAAAGACTTTATCCGCTCTATATTGAAATTAGTACCGAAGTTTTTCGCTAGATGGCAGTTATTGAAAATGTATTGTTTGCGAGAAGTTTTGTGAAATAGAAATAATAATAATAGCAATCACTTGTCCTGGTTCCCGAACTGGGATACCTTGTCCTATGATAATCAGACAAGGACAACACAAACATGGAAATGAAGATTGAGATCATTTGAACTGATTTAGTACGGCGGCGCACGGTGGTCAATTATCAGTTTTTAGAAGGCAAAAAGTCTATTGTAAAGCTAGGCAATAAGTCTGTTGTAAAAAAGTAGTCGAAGGAAGCAAAAATAACACTATAATTATAGAGATCATACTACGATATTGCTCTACAGTGAACATCTCGTGATACCGCATGAAACTTTTTTTATTTTACTATATAAAGTCAAAATAATACATAAATTGTCTATGTACATAATCTGCAGTTTTCAATAACATAGTTAGTAATTCTTTCAGTGATATTCATAGCTGATATGCAGTTGATAATGCTCCGCTAAAGAGATTTGTACAAATGAAAACACAATTGTCAATTCGTAACAAGTTACAACGTGCAAATGAGACTCAAAATCAAGTTAATGCCACTTCAAGCGTCAGTATTTGCCTGATTACTACACTTTAAATTATTAGACTACCCCCAATTATAGATAAACTAATAATACTTACAAAAACTAGAACTAGATGGCGCTATCTGCCAAGTGATTTTTATACTTGTTGCGTTCTAAAACCTGTTAATTGGCCACCGTGCGGCGGCCTCCGACACAGAGAAATTAATGAATGGGATTTGCTACATAAATAGCGTTGATAATGTTTAATTACCAACCACATAACTCTCCTACTTTCGAAGAGTAGGTGGAATGCTGAGAGTCTTTCCCTCCTAAAGCCGGCTTTTCACTATGGGATGTAATGTAGGTGTAATATTGCTCTTTGGGTGAATGCACAGAAGAAATAAAAAAAAATCTTTGTTGTTGATTTGTTAAATATTTACTTAGGCTTTTTAATTTGCTAGGTAATTGACAGTTTATTGTTTCGAATTTATAGTTTAGTCTAAAAAAAATTAAAATTTACCTAGAATAAAAATTTAAATTTCGATGTTCCACACGCATGTATACAACAGTCGTTAAGCCAAGTCAGAGGCCTTAGGGCGGCTTGAAAACTTCTGACAGTAAGACCAGCCACTAGTTGCAAACCTCCACCATCCGGAATTGGCCCCCGTGGTGGAGTATGGCCTGTACCTTCCTCAGGGAAAATACCCGTGCCCCTCGGTGGGGACATAAGGGGTTGATGATGATGACACGCATGTATACGTGAAAAGTTACATAATCAGGGCGCAAAAGACTTTAATCTACACGGGTGGCCATTGTAATTATTGCTAAGTGCTCATTTATTTCGTCAATCATCGTGACTCCCAAAACATTACATTACACTCACTAATCCGCGAAAACCAAAATGGGTTTCATGGAACTCCCACTGTGTCACCTCCAATATTGACTGACGTGTCATCGACGTCGCGTCACAAAAATACAAACGTTACCCCAAAGCCCGCATTTGCCGACCCAGACGACAATCAAATAGCAAATTGACCAATTTTCTTTAGGCGTCAACACATGACACACTAAAAACCTGCCATCCACAATCACCAAATTTCCAGTCACCCCGTCTTTCATACTTTTAACGCAAATAAAAGCTCACCACTTAGCGAACGCATTGGAAAACTAAAAGTAAACCATAAAATATTCTGGTCACCTCTATTCTTGTTACTTTCGACGGGCGTAAAGCGGTCACCAATTTGCCTACAGCGCGCCATTAGAGTAGACTAGACATGAAGCTTGTAATTATTCGAATCGATTGCTCTAGTCATGTGTGTGCCGTGCACTGACGTCACCAGCCAACTGTGACCTGCCACGTTGCCCCTATCGTTACCACCGTCAGGAGCGCAGCGTAGTTTCAAAGGTCTCAAAAGCTGGTCAGGAAGATAATTTGAGGCCAAGGGGGTAGGGTGTCTATGCATTATGTAGCGACAATCAATGGTAGGTGTTGTGGTGATTGTTTGACCGTATACGTGGAGGTACTAGTTTCGATACTTGCGGTTCGACACTCGCTCGTAACACTCACAAGGTACCTTTTGATATAACATATAACAAAGACATAGTCAGCCAGTTTCTGTCCTTTTAATCTACGCGAATCTAACTAACCGCAACGTGGTCTCGACAGAATACCAGAGTTGTGGGTAGGTAACACTCCCGCAACACAATGCTGAGTCGAGTCCACTTTAGGGACTCGATACTGAAAACCAATATCTGTTATTACTGTTGTTTAAATCTTTAAAGGTTATAATTGTTGTTTTTATTTTATTTTTTTACGTATAATTGTTTCCATTGTTTAAAAACCTATTTAGAGGCTAAAAATTTCACCCATGCCGGGATTCGAACCCGCAACCTCTGGCTATCCGTACCAGCGCTCTACCAATTGAGCATTTTTTAAATTTGTTCCTTAGCACGGGTTAGTGCATTAAAAATAAAAATAGTGTAATGTTTCCATTGTTTTTAATTGTGTTCGTATTTAATTACATTGTTATTAGTCCGTTTCGGTATGTTCGTTTTTAGTATTGTGTTCGTAAATAAATATACTTCTACCTTTTGAGTGTTGATTAACTGACTCCTTGTCGATCACGGTCAAAAAAAACATCGTTAGGAAACCAGCGGCTTGGTTGGCGCCGCCTGTATTGACTTATCTTTCCTGTGGGTTCGGTAGACTAAGCTCACAGGATGGTATATGTGCTAGGCAAGCCTACTCCATCTAAAACAATGTCCCAGTCAAGGCAGCGTCCGAGTGACCCCTTCTCACTCAATTAGTGTCAGTGAAGGTGCCACTGGGCTAGAAATCATTCCATTACGTATATACAGTCTATTTATTCTTACTTGTCCAATTTAGCAAACAAGATTATGACCTTAAAATTGAGATTAGATGCCTAAACTAGACATTTTTTCGCAAATTCACGAACTATCATGAAATATGTTTATAAAATTGGCAGCGTGTTATCTAAAAGAGTGTTCCAAGTTACTTCATTTATGAAAATATAGCAGTTTTGGACTAAAAAGTCACAGTTTAAGGGTAGAAATCTTGTTTACTAAATTGGACAAGTAAGAATAAATAGACTGTACAAAGGTCATTTTTTATCACGATTTTTTCCCGCAGGAACCATGAATGGGGTATCAATAGCTTAGTAGACATTGTGGTCAAAATAAAAAGTTTTTTGCTTATTTTCCAGATATGCATCTAGTATCCTGCACTGAATTTCTAGCTTTATTTTAGAAAAGGTGTTTGAAATATCAACGTGAATTGTATTCAAAAGATAGGGATCTCAAGTATCGTAGCGCTGGTTTTTACTAGCATTCCATGCAAAGTTACGAATACAGTACGAGTAGCTGCCTATGAGTTAGATTTAATTTTTTATTTGTTAATTCCCTGAGAGTACCTGCGATACAGGGTTTGCTAGTGCAAGGCTCACAGTTATGTATTTCTGGCAAAACTGCTAGTAAACACAAATGCGCCTAGCGACCATAATCTTCATGCAATCCATTCCAGCCATACGGTGTCTAGAAGAGATCGCTCTCAGCAATAAGATCGCCAATTGTATAACAGTACCAACTCAGATTTAAGAAATTGTAATTATTTTTAATGGATGTGCAATAAAGTGTTCTGTTACTTACTATATAAAAAAACTAATTCAATTCAATGCAATTTATTTCAACGTAAAGAATTTACATTCTGTTTGCTGAAAGTCAAAGTACAATGTAACATAAAAGTGAAAGTGCTTTCGGGCCGTAGTGTATAGTATATTAGGAGTTCCTAGTATATTACGATTTTGAAAAAGATGGTCAGAATGAAGTTATTTTATGCCGCCATTTTCTTCGCTAGACTACCACAGAGCCCTCAGGCAGTCGTTAACATTGTTGAATTTACTTTCAACAGAATGTAAATTCTTTTTGTCGAAATAGAATGTTGATTTCGGATTTCCGAACGTATACGCAAATAACGTTCGCGCAGTCAAGAGGCCATCAAGAATCAAGCACCTACTTCGACGTGTACCGTAGTACTTGTCGACTCCACACACCTACAATTATCAAGTCTGTTCAACCCCTTTACTTAGTGCGTACAGCGGTATACGGAGCGGGGTGTGGGGCCACCACTAGTTGGTAATTTCTATGTAACAATTGTTCGCCTGTCCTATAACGCGGCGCGACCTAGCGGTCTTGATACTTAATGCTCGTGAATATTTACGTAGGGCACTGATGTGTAAATACTGGAGTGATAAGGACGGAAAATAAAATGAAACCCGTAAATGCACGCGGGATTGGAACTATACTACCAGGGGAGATGAGACAGAAGAAGAAATACTTGCAGGGTGTGTCATCGATCTATGTATTTACTGTATTCAATATATCGTCGAGTTAGCACCTATAACACAAGTCATTTAGTTGTTTGAGACTACCCCCGCCTTCTGTTGGTTGGCTAGAATAAAATACTATTTAGTATTAAGCCCGCCAATTGTACAATCTTTACAGGTACAATAAAGAATTTAATAAATAAATAGATAGATAGATAGATAGATAGATAGATAGATAGATAGATAGATAGATAGATAGATAGATAGATAGATAGATAGATAGATAGATAGATAGATAGATAGATAGATAGATAGATATATAGATAGATAGATAGATAGATAGATAGATAGATAGATAGATAGATAGATAGATAGATAGATAGATAGATAGATAGATAGATAGATAGATAGATAGATAGATAGATAGATAGATAGATAGATAGATAGATAGATAGATAGATAGATAGATAGATAGATAGATAGATAGATAGATAGATAGATAGATAGATAGATAGATAGATAGATAGATAGATAGATAGATAGATAGATAGATAGATAGATAGATAGATAGATAGATAGATAGATAGATAGATAGATAGATAGATAGATAGATAGATAGATAGATAGATAGATAGATAGATAGATAGATAGATAGATAGATAGATAGATAGATAGATAGATAGATAGATAGATAGATAGATAGATAGATAGATAGATAGATAGATAGATAGATAGATAGATAGATAGATAGATAGATAGATAGATAGATAGATAGATAGATAGATAGATAGATAGATAGATAGATAGATAGATATATAGATAGATAGATAGATAGATAGATAGATAGATAGATAGATAGATAGATAGATAGATAGATAGATAGATAGATAGATAGATAGATAGATAGATAGATAGATAGATAGATAGATAGATAGATAGATAGATAGATAGATAGATAGATAGATAGATAGATAGATAGATAGATAGATAGATAGATAGATAGATAGATAGATAGATAGATAGATAGATAGATAGATAGATAGATAGATAGATAGATAGATAGATAGATAGATAGATAGATAGATAGATAGATAGATAGATAGATAGATAGATAGATAGATAGATAGATAGATAGATAGATAGATAGATAGATAGATAGATAGATAGATAGATAGATAAATAAATACATAGTATAGGGCTAACGAGATCTGTATAATATGCCCATGAATATTTATTTATTGTTATTATCAGAATAGTTTATTCATGAACATAGGTAAAAAAAATTAAATACAGGTCTTAAATATATTTCTTGATGATCATTTCATGTTCTACCGAGCGTATGAATATTCATGCAGGCATGCAAAAAAACAAATTTAAATGTCAAGTACAAACTAAAATGACTAATTAAAACTGTTTTTATACGGATTTATGCTCGTTTATTACATTTTTACAATTTTCCAACGTTTCGGCACTTTTTCAGGTGCCGTGGTCCCGGATGACTGAGGTGACAGGTGTCTTTTAGAAATCATTAACGGTTAGTTTACTACCCTCGGCAAAAATTACAAATGTTAATTATGAGGTTACGTTCCAAAATAGACAAACCAATTATTTTTTATATAAAGTCAACAATATTGATTATTAGTAATTGAAGTTAAAATTAAATTTATAAACTAATTACTTTATATGAACTTAAAGATACCGATTATTAATTGAAATTAAATTGATTTTTTATTTATTCTACAGTCACACTTCTAGCAAGGGGGTCTCATGCACTTAAGCACTGGTTCCCATGCTACCGGTATGTTCCAACCATGGAACAAATTTTAATAGAGATCGTGGTTGGAACATACCGGTAGCATGGGAACCAGTGCTTAAGTGCATGAGACCCCCTTGCTAGAAGTGTGACTGTAGAATAAATAAAAAATCAATTTAATTTCAATTAATAATCGGTATCTTTAAGTTCATATAAAGTAATTAGTTTATAAATTTAATTTTAACTTCAATTACTAATAATCAATATTGTTGACTTTATATAAAAAATAATTGGTTTGTCTATTTTGGAACGTAACCTCATAATTAACTTTTGTAATTTTTGCCGAGGGTAGTAAACTAACCGTTAATGATTTCTAAAAGACACCTGTCACCTCAGTCATCCGGGACCACGGCACCTGAAAAAGTGCCGAAACGTTGGAAAATTGTAAAAATGTAATAAACGAGCATAAATCCGTATAAAAACAGTTTTAATTATGTCTACTGCTCGTGTTAACCTTAGAAAATACTATAAAATGACTAAGTTTAGTGTTAAATATACGATGTTTAGTGTGATCTTACTCGTTTTGTCATTCTATCTTCTTTAGAAGTAAAGTCCTGACTTTATCCTGCATCCAGAATAAAGACAAAAATCACACCATTCTGCGCTCATGAGAGCGAGACTTTTGGCCTTTAAAGTTTCAGAAGTGTTTTGAGGAGTCGTATTTTTATAAATAGCACCGTTAATTTTTTGTAAATCCCAAATGAAAAATCCTAATGTGCAGTTACTAGTCGGTAAAATGGTAGATATGATTTTGAAGTAAAGTAAAAATACATTTAAATGATATTGATAATTACTTTGCTAATTTCCGCCAAAAATCCCACAAGCACCATGCGGTTAATTAATGCATCGCCCTACATCCCACTTTTTCAAGCAGAAGCAAGACACGAACACACCACCACCCACGCATAGTTGTGTGAGAAAACACGCGACGCGTTTCGCGTCTAACACAAGGCATCAATATAGTATATTTCATTACAAGTGCGGAAAGGCTGTCATTGCAAAGAGTTCCGACAAATGACTACAATTGACAGTCAGAACAAGTTGCAATGACGGTTCTGCACGTGTACTGAACGACTATTTTTAATACAGTTGCGAAAAAATTAAGCAATTTATTAAAATAAAAATATTTGGAAAATGGCGCCAACCCTAAAAGAATATGAGAAGCAGAGATTTTTTTTTCTTCACCCATTCTGGTAGGCAAAGGGAACTATGCCCTTCAGTCGACACCCAAGTCTTCAGTAGAATTTTTTTATTGATATGAAATGAAAAAAAAAAAACTATTAATGAAGTAATGAAACAAATCAGCTTCTTTTTAGAAATATACGTATTTGCATGAATCATAAAAATCATAAATGTGAATCATAACAATGGGCGTTTTTCCTCACAGATAAATACTGTAGCAATAACTGTCAAATTCGGTCTATTAACTGTGGTTTCCTTATAAACCATAGAGCAGTGCACGGAGTTTGATAGTGGTTCCAACTATTTTGGACTTAAGGAAAAATACCCATTCTATGATTTTTTTTAGTAAAAACTTCTGGGTGTTTTTTTTAATAGACATTATTTTAACACTTGGGAAAGAGAACGCACTAGTGCGGGAAAGGTAAGAAAAAGCACGAGTGTGTAATAGTCTAACGAGTCCCTGCAATACGCCATTTTTTGAGCAACTGTGTTAAAATAGTACATTATACAACTAGGGTGGTAATACAAAGAAAGGCCGAGATCGCAGAAGTTTGCGGCCCGAGCTGCAAGCGAGGGACGTAAATATGCGATCGAGAGCTTTCTTTATTACCTCCCGTGTTGTGTACATCTTTTTATGTCTACACTTGGCCAGAAAGCGGCTTTTTCCGTACGCGCAGCGTGCGGAAAAATCCACTTTATTGCCAGGTGTGGCATATAATACATTTATTGTGCCCAACAGCAAGTTTCACAAAAAACATCTATAGCTTTCTTGACCTATGGTTTACTTCTATATTTTGAATAAACCTAGCAGTTTTCATTTAATTTAATTTATTTAAAAAGTAAACTTACAGGTTACGTTATCAACCCTTGTATGTCCCCACTGCTGGGGCACGGGTCTCCTCCTGCATCGCAGGAAGGTTAGGCCATACTCCACCACGGGGGCCAAGTCCGGGTTGGTGGAGGATTGTAAGACAGTGGCGGGCCTTACTGTCAGAAATTATCAAGCCGCCCATAAGGCCTCTGACATGCTTAACGACTGCTATTATATGACAGCCGGCACCAACGGCTTAACGTGCCTTGCGAAGCACGGAGCGCTGAAAAAAAATGCCACTAGCGGTGATCACGGGATGCTCACCCATCCCGTACCTGACCGCACCTGTTGTTGCTTAACCAAGTGATTGATTCCAATCACTCGGTTCGCCTAGGCCTTCGAAAGTTACAGGTATCAACCACTTATTATACGAGGTATTTAAAAACAAAACAATCTTCGACTAGCTGCCATCATTCCAAATTATCTATTGGAATTCGAGCTCAAATATCAAAACCGTTTGCCCGAACTACACGAACCGCCATCACTCGTTGGAAAAGGCTGCTAGTGAAAATATATTTATGTTTATCGAGGAGTAGTGGCTTCTGTGATGCCTTCGCGGTCGCACGGGCGTTCGATTCCCGTGTCAGAACCTTTTACTGAGTCTCTGTCAAGACACGAACCAAATACCTAGTGGTTTTAAAGTGAGTTTACGACAAACTGTGACGAAAGTGCCGTGCACGTCGTAGGATTTGATAAATTAAAATTTCGCGTAAATTCTAGGGATATTGCGAAAACACGGCTAATAAAATGAAATTTGTTTGGCAGAAAGAAAGCTTTTACATTGTTTTTTTTTAAATTTAAAATACTTATGGAGATGTGATATAGTTGAGGTTTCAGAAGTAAAGGTACAGCTGGTATCTAAGCTAGACTGGATCTGTAATATGGATATCAGCTTCCATCAATAATATGCTCTGAGGCTAGAATACAGTTCAATTATTGAGAACCTGGAAGGCACAATAATTGGTTTACTTTTATTAATTATTAAGTTTACTTAGTCCGCTAAGTTAATTTTTGTTTAATAGGGGTAAAACAAAAATTAAATCCTGCATAGTTTATCAATAGTGATGACATTCCTCGTCTCGCTAACCGTGGGGGTAGACTGGTTCTAGAGTGGAAACCATAGATAAGTATAAAAACCTATTTAAAGGCTAAAAATTTCATCCATGCCGGGATTCGAACCCGCAACCTCTGGCTATCAGTGCCACGAATAGCCAGAGGTTGCGGGTTCGAATCCCGGCATGTGTGAAAATTTTTAGCCTCTAAATAGGTTTTTAAATTTGTCCTTAGCACGGGTTAGTGCATTAAAAATAAAAATAGTATAATCATAGATAAGTATATTTACTGGTGGAAACCACGAATCGGCAAACGTATTGTAGACGCCCCGTGAAAGTGGTGATGACATTCGCCGAGCACTGGGCAGTGACTGGAAGAGGAGAGCCGAAGATCGGGCTCAGTGACGTGTCTTGGCAGAGGCTTATGTCCAGCACTGGACTGACACGGGCTGATTATGATGATGTTTTTTTTTAGTTTAAATATAGAAAAAAAAATCGCTTTTCGATGCAATTTATCTTACTTCAAATTTAAGCAAAAACGCGAGACGCCTCAAGCCGGATTTCTCCAAAGTCGTAAGCTTAGATCAATTCACCTTGATCTCGATCACAAGCGTTAACTGAGTGCTTAGTGCGAGTTTTTTAACTACTCGATCGCGTTAACGTAAACTCATATGTCTATGGCATCGAGGAAGCGCCACCTAGCGACAAGTATGGAAATTTAAATTGCTGAGTGCGAGTTGTAATGGTTTACGTTGAGAAGTGAACACGTTTACCAGCCAAAACACGAATAAACGCGAGTGCGAGTTGTACTGTGACAGCGTTTTGCCAGTTCGAACGGTTAACTTACTCATACTCACTACTCAATGCTCGATTAACGCGGTAGTAAAGTTATTTGATTGGATCTGTCAAACTCGCACTAAGCACTCTGAGTGCTTAGTGCGACTTTTTTAACTACTCGATCGCGTTAACGTAAACTCATGTATCTATGGCATCGAGTAAGCGCCACCTAGCGACAAGTATGGAAATTAAAATTGCTGAGTGCGAGTTGTAATGGTTTACGTTGAGAAGTGAACACGTTTACCAGCCAAAACACAAATAAACGCGAGTGCGAGTTGTACTGTGACAGCGTTTTGCCAGTTCGAGCGGTTAACTTACTCATACTCACTACTCAATGCTCGATTAACGCGGTGGTAAAGTTATTCGATTGGATCTGTCAAACTCGCACTAAGCACTCTGAGATTATAGCTCCAAAATGTACGGGAATAATAATAATGTAACAATACACTCACTCATAAAGGCGATTCGCATGAATATTTTAGTTGTATGTAATCAACGGCTCGACGCACAATCGGCACAATATAATTATTTTCAAACGTTATCGTATTAGACTATTATTATTGTGATTAATTCTTTATTGCACAAAAGATAAGTACAAAAGGTGGACTTAACAAAACTTTGGTCGATGAAACAAAATGTAAAGTCCCACCAAAACATTCATGTGATAAAGCGCGTCAACTTTTCAAAAGTGAATGATAGGTAATGAAGTGTAGACTATGTTTTTTAAATTTTGAATATCTAAGAAATATTCAAAATTTGAAAACAGTAGTTTACAAAATTTACAAAATCTATTAGTGATCTGTAAGCATAGGTAGTGAAATAACAACAACGCATCCGTGAAATCGAGTTAACATGCAAAATATAGCAATTATTATTAGGTAATGCACTGTTCGAGAATAGGTCAATAAAGACCGCCGGGAAGTTATGCATTCGTGTACCGAGTGAAATAATCATACTAAAAACTTGGCTCTAACTTGAGAAAAGAGACCATGATTCTTTATGGACTGAAACTCGAGTGTATTTACGTGAAGATCACATTGATATAAGTCCTTTAATAATTAATGTCCACAGAAGCTGTCTGACAGATGTTTGTTTACAAACCAAAGATCCTTAAGAAATGGCGGATTGTGTTCCGAATTAAAAGCGGTTTTTTTTTAAATGCAAAATTTTCAGCCATCCTGCATATTTACTTAGCAAATTCAATATATTTCGGTTTCTTACGTTAAACACGACAGGAAATATTCATTTAGATTACCACTCGTGCCCTCCGTGGATTGGTAGTCTGACGTCACGAATAGCTGACAAGGTAGCAGGTTAAACTTCGCATGGTCGTATTTCGGACCTCATTGGCACGTTATGACCTTGAATTCCCCGAACTTTAGTTAAGACAAATAATCAAATTATTTGGAAAAAAAAGAAGCGTCCGTTGTCAAGTCGAACCGAGCGATTAAAATCAATCACTTAAGTTATGCATCAACAGGAAAAGTGCTGGATGGGTGACCATCCAGTTACTACCGCTTTTGACACTTTTGCCGAGCGCTTCCGTGTTTCGCAAGGCACTTTAAGCCACCGGCCGGCTGTCATCTATGGGCAGTCATAACTTCTGACAGTAAGGCGCGGGCCTTACTGTCAGAAGTTACTGTCTTAAAATCTTCCACCAACCCGAACTTAGCTTAACAGTCCTGCGATGCAGGAAGAGATCCATGCCCCAGCAGCGGGGACATACAAGGGTTGATATCGAACGATTTGAAATGTGCTCTTACTTGTCCATCGCGAATTGATCCCAACGGCGGCGTGGGTTTGTTTTCCAAGTTACCTGTCGGGCATTTTACCCAGACCGGGCAATTTAACAAATCGGAAGGGCACCCAGTTCCGCCTCGCAATCGGTTTGAAGAAATTGCCGACTATCCATCTTATTTCCCGCCTATTGCCGGTAAAACGGAAATGCAATGTACAGAGGGACTACCGTCTTTCAAAGGAAGATTTACGTTAGAAGCAAGCCACTACATCGTTTTGCTCCGTTCAGCTCTAAAATTTCTGAGTTTTCTAGTATTCACTTTTTCCCCTGAAATTTTTTTCCTCGTGAGCGATTAAGAGGCTCCATGCAGTAAACTAGCGCCACCAATGCTATGTTCTCGGTCTTGGCTCTTAAAGATCTAGCTTATTAATATATTAAAAATCTCGTTCTTGTTGTGTTTTCACCATTTTTATGATTTTTGTGTATATTTAGTACAATCTATTTATTCTTACTTGACCAATTTAGTAAACAAGATTCTAACCTTAAAATTGAGATTAGATGCCTAAACTAGACATTTTCTCGCAAATTCATGAACTATCATGAACTATGTTGATAAAATTGGCAGCGTGTTATCTAAAAGAATGTTCCAAGTTACTTCATTAATGGAAATATGGCAGTTTTGGACTAAAAAGTTACAGTTTACGGGTAGAATCTTGTTTACTAAATTGGACAAGTAAGAATAAATAGACTGTAGGTATGACAATAGGTCGTAGGCTTATTAATATGCCAAAGAAATGTTTGCGGTTCAGGTAGTTTATAAATCTTAATAGCGTTAAAAGTGATTTTCTGGACCCACAATCGAGAACCTAGAATTAAGAACTTGGGACAAGATAGCATTAATGCCGAAAATGGCCAGTTTTGACCTACATTGGCGTCATGGCCATGGGTCCTAAGATGGGTGGGATGTGGATGGGACCCTTTGCAAAAACGATAGATAGAAAACACTTTAATATTGCACATAAAAATATAAATGGCATAGATATTTCTTGTCTCAAGAGTATAGACAGCGGTAAAAATGTATCTCTAAAAGTTATTACTAAAAATGATCTATTCCAGACTACCTTTGCCTGGACTAAACTGATAAATTCGAGAAATAAGTAAATGTATAAACATACAAAATGATAATTACTAAAGAGGTATATGATTTCAAAATCGTTGTCAACCCTTGTATGTCCCCACTTCTGGGGCACGGGTCTCTTCCTACATCGCAGGAAGGTGAGGCCATACTCCACCACGGGGGCCAAGTCCGGGTTGGTGGAGGATTGTAAGACAGTGGCGGGCCTTACTGTCAGAATTTATCAAGCCGCCCATAAGGCCTCTGACATGGCTTAACGACTGCCATTATAAGACATCCGGCACCAATGGCTTAACGTGCCTTGCGAAGCACGGAAGCGCTCGGAAAAATGCCACTAGCGGTAGTCACGGGATGCTCACCCATCCTGTACCTGACCGCGCCTGTTGTTGCTTAACTAAGTGATTGATTCCAATCACTCGGTTTTGCCTAGGCCACAAGCGCTTCAAAATAGATTTCAAAATACGGTCTGTCAAAAAGAGATAATATGATTTTTTTCCTTTAGTGAGAAAGGAAAAAATTGCTGCATAAAACCCCTCAATATAGTAATAGGAGTAGAAAAAAAAATTCAAATTAATAAATTCGTGTAGAAAAATAGTCGATAGAGTTCTGATTTAAAAATAAATTTGAGAAATAAGTAGATGTACAAACGTCTTCGTAAATTCGTGAGTCTTTGATTGAATTTTCTAGAACATAGTTATTTACGCTCATCAAAAGTGTATAATCATTGGACATCATTATTATAACACTGGACCACGTTGTCTGTAAATTAATTGAAAATGTATGTAAATAAATAAATAAATAAACATATTGGAGAAGCTCAGTGGCATGTCTGGGGAAGGCCTACGTCCAGCAGTGGACTCACACCGGCTGTTATGATGATGAAGATTATAAAATATAAAACGCGATATAAGCGAGAGGGAATGCCGACGACATGTGCGTTCTTAAGATAGAAAACAGATCTCTATCTACTGCGGTCGTAAATTTCTTTTTCTTCAGGCTATATTATGTAGTCCACCGCTGGACATAGTCCTCCCCTAATCAGCGCCATAGCGCCCGTTCTTCAGCTTGCCGCATCCAGCATCTGCCGGCAGTTTTTCGCAGATCGTCATCCCACCTAGTCGGAGGGCGTCCTACACTACGTTTACCGAGTCGCGGTCTCCACTCAAGAACACGTTTACTCCAACGGTTGTCGGTTCTTCGCGAGATATGGCCAGCCTACAGCCACTTCAGCTTGCTGTTTCTCTGAGCTGTGTCGATAACTTTGGTTCTCTGTCGGATGCATTCGTTACGAATCCTATCCTTCAGAGAAACTCCGAGCATAGCTCTCTCCATAGCTTCCATCGGTCGTACATTTACACACACTATAAGCATTGCAATTTACAATGCAGTAGGCCGTCTGTCTTATTTCGTAATTGGTGGTGGGAGCGTTTGTGCTGCAATATTTCACGGGGGTCATTCGGGCAGAATGCAAGTTTGGTTTCGTTCGTGAACAGGCGACAATTAATTTTTATTTATATATTTTACAATAGCCCGACGAACTTCCTACCACTACAGAAACCGTTTATACGATTCTTGTTACCATTGGTAACGTAATAAATAATTCAATAAATAGCATTAAAAAGTTAAAATTACTTTGCTGAATTCCGCCAAAAATCCCACAAGCACCATGCAGCTAGCTAATGCACCGCCCTCCCTCCCACTTTTTCAAGCAGAAGCAAGACACGAACACACCACCACCAACACCAATACTTGTGTGAGAAAACACGCGACGCGTTTCGCCTCTAACACGAGGCATCCTCAGGCTCCCAAATGCAAGTGACCGTCTCCGCAAAAACGCTAATCAGGCGTTACTTTTGCTTGTGGGATTTTTGGCGGAATTCAGCAAAGTAATTTTAACTTTTTAATGCTATTATGGATTTCCGCAAACTAACGCCTGATTCTATACAACATCATTCAATAAATATCTTAAAGTATAGCTTGAAAAAGGTTACGGTAACAATAAAATATTGTCGCACTGTATATCAAGTATCTTATGTCCCAAAACAGATATTATCCGCTGTTTATCGACGCATTCTACTTTTACAAGGAAGTTTTGCTTCGATATCAACCCTTGTATGTCCTCACTGCTGGTGCAAGGGTCACTTCGTTCATCGCAGGAAGGTTAGACCATACTTCACCACAGGGGTCAAGTTCGGGTTGCTGGAGGATTATAAAACAGTGGCGGGCCTTACTGTCAGAAGTTATCAAGCCGCCCATAAGGCCTCTGGCATGTCTTAACGACTGCCATTGCATGACAGCCGGCACCACTTAACGTGCCTTGCGAATCACGGAAGCGCTCGGGAAAATGCAACTAGCGGTAGTCACGGGACGGTCACCCATCCCAAACTTGACCGCACCTGTTGTTGCTTAACTCAAGTGATTGATTCCGATCACTTGTTCGGCTAGGCCACGAGCGCTTGTGCTTACACGGACGAACATTTTGCCCTTTGCATATAGTACTGAGATGATTTCTACAGCGATCAGTGGCACCTTCACCCACACTAGATTGGTGAAGGGATCACTCTAACGAATAGTGCCGGGAACCATAAATTGCAATGCCTGGAACATTTTTTTAGATGGAGTAGGCTTGCCTAGCGCCTATCCTGACAGCTTAGTCGGCCTAACCCGCAGGAAAGTCAATACGTGGGGTTTTGTCACGATGTTTTCCTTCACAGATAGCGTTTGGTATTGCTTTTACAAAGATATGTATTCAATTTCTAATCGCGGTCATTAACTAGGTAAAACGTAGTTACTTTAATAACCGACGCGACGTTTAAGCAGCGTTGCAGTAGTCGTGGTCACGGGTAGGCTGATCGGATAATCGCGATGAGACCTGTTTATATATAGGTAACTATGTTCGAGCATCGCGAATCAATATGAAATACTACTGCTATTGCATATTAGAGGCCTCATGGGCGGCTTGATAACTTCTGACAGTAAGGCCCGCTACTATCTTAAGCCAGGTTTTCACGGTCTTTGCGCTCGGTCCGAGTGCGCCATCCAAGTATACTAATGCTTCTGATTGGCTATTTTGGTGGTGTCACGAAAAACCGTCCAATCAGAAGCATTAGTTTACTCGGATGTCGCACTTGGTCCGAGCGTACTAAGGCCGTGAAAACCGGTCTTTACAATCATCCACCAACCCGGACTTGGCCCTCGTGGTGGAGTGTGGCCTCACCTTCCTGCGATGCAGGAAGAGACCCGTGCCCCAGCAGCGGGGATGTACGAAAGGTTGATATCATTGCTATTCAAATTCGCAGATGTTTGTAACTTTGAAAATAAGCAAAGTCCTAAGAGTCTTTCTGTCGTCACGAACGAAAGTTACGTAAATTCAGACGTTTCAGTGTAAACGCACGGACCCAAATTGTTACAAAGGATGCTCTAAGTAGAGATGTACTGGCTGGTTAATTGTTTATGTTGTTTGCTTTGTTTTGTTATGGAAGCAGTAGGCCTGATGTTTCAATTTCTTTGGGAGGTTGTAAATTTTACGGGAGGTTTTTAAATTCCTGATAAATATAAGGAGTTTCTGAAATGTTCATTGAACATCGCCAATTCGCGTTGAATATTTTCGTTTTTTGTAGCCTATAAGCGACCCACTGCCCTCCCAGGGCACAGGCCTTTTCTCAGAGAGAGTTTGGGCATAATTAGCTCGTGTGCCCACCGCAGATTGGGTGGGCACCGCAATTTCAATGCGGTATGTGAACAATTTAGACAATCAGGTTTACTCATGAGGTCTTCCTTCACTGTAAGCGTGGTATTGCTATTACAATAGTATTTCCTAATAATTCGCAATGCTCATACATAGTTATACCAATATATTAAACTACAACGTCACAAATACTTGAGAATACAGTGTGAAAGACAGAGAGACTTATCATATTATTAATCTTTCACATTTATGAACATTTATTTACTCAAAATTCTACATATATTTTAATTCACTGTCATCATGTGTGTGTACTGTTATATAGTGTGAGTGAATCTTCACTGTATAGTGCGTTCACATTAACTTGACGCGTGAGAGAATTGGTAGCACTGAGATGTTTACTGTTACCATGTTTAAATAAGAAATCATTCCCATTACTTGGGGAAAATAAAAGGATTGAGGGCTTGTTTTACCATCTTCCGATTAGGTTCAAAAGCTAATTCACATGTTATGTCCTTGTTACCAATTCTCTCACGCGTCAAGTTAATGTGAACGCACTGTACGCTGTATAAATCATGTCATTAAGTAGATGCAAAAAGGCCATTATTATTATTATTATTATTATTATTATTATTATTATTATTATTATTATTATTATTATTATTATTATTATTATTATTATTATTATTATTATTATTATTATTATTATTATTATTATTATTATTATTATTATTATTATTATTATTATTATTATTATTATTATTATTATTATTATTATTATTATTATTATTATTATTATTATTATTATTATTATTATTATTATTATTATTATTATTATTATTATTATTATTATTATTATTATTATTATTATTATTATTATTATTATTGTGTATCGTATCATATTCATAAGTATCATTGGGGTAGTATAAATAAAAGTTGGGCTTAATGTAACTTAAATCGCGGAAACTTACTTGACTTTGTTTTATTCTTTTAATCTCGTGTTTCTCTTGGCTCTTATTCTTTATATCCTTCGAGTCCTCGGAATCCCAAAACTTAGAATCCTAAAGTCCGTTTCACTGGTTTCCTCCAAACAGGGTATCCTAGCGAGGGGACCATGGTTGTACCTACTGATATTACGGGTTGAACTTAGTAGAACACTAACTCAAATGTCAAGGAATCTCCTTCTTGTAATTCCAGTTTTTTTAGGCTTAGTTTGTAACCCTGTATGTACCTACGAGTAAGGGGCAAATAAATGAATAAAGTATTATTATTATTATAGAGAGAGATATTTCAGTTTCTCTCTCTTTTTGGAAGAAGATTCATATAGAGTGTTAATTTACTAATAACCCGCGGCAATATCCAGATATTATTATTTTCTCCATCACCTTGAATAATGAAATGAAAAGATTTCATTTAATGTAGCGCAGAAACTGCGGCTTAATGCACGTCACAAGTCAAACTAGGTGTCCATTTTAAAAACTAGATCGTTGGTTATCGTTCGTACGTTATTCAACCCTTGTATGTCCCCACTGCTGGGGCACGGGTCTCTTTCTGGATCGCAGGTAGGTTAGGCCATACTCCACCACAGGGGCTAAGGCCAGGGGTTGGTGGAGGATTGTAAGACAGTGGCGGGCCTTACTGTCAGAAGTTATCAAGCCGCCCATAAGGCCTCTGACATGGCTTAACGACTGCCATTATATGACAGCCGGCACCAACGGCTTAACGTGCTTTGCGAAGCACGGATCATTTTAAATCTAGATCATTTTGGAGAAAAAATGGACTTTTTCCAAAGTCCTTCATTAACAGAGTTTACATAATTACTTTAAAACTAGAACTCATGCATTGTACTGGCTTTAATTCCAGATATCATTGTTGTCTAAATAATCCTAAGTAATCTCAATACTTTTCCATAAAACTTTTTTTTTGCACATATATTTACGATAAGTAAAAAAGCCATAATAACGGCTCATAGGGCTAATTTAATCTTGCAGCCTGGGCCGTGTTTCATAGAAATGCAAGTCATGGTTTACTATGATTAATAGGTTGAATTTGATATTTCGCTGTAGGTACATTGCTAAATCGATCGATTTATAGATTGAGATTAAGAGTAAATTTTTCATAAATTATATACCACCTAACAGACATTCAATACAATTCTAAATTACATAATGCTAGCCTTATATTAGAATATAACTTTACTTTTAACGTCAAAAAAATACTTTCAAAGTAACATGCAAACATTATAACTTATTTATATTCTTTTTGTTACACTAACCCGTGCTAAGGGCAATTTTAAAACCTATTTAGAGGCTAAAAGTTCCACCCGTGCCGGGACTCGAACCAGCAACCTCTGGCTAACCGTGCCAGCGCTCTCCCAACTGAGCTAATGGGAAAGTACCAGTATCCGCGAAATTTCGAACCTCTTAGGTTTTAAAATTGTCCTTAGCACGGGTTAGTGGAACAAAAAGAATATAATCATGCGGGTACAGCGATATCATTCCGATGTAAAACCTAACTGCAAAGAAGGTACTCGGGACTGCAAGTGATGCAAATTACGTCAGCCAGATATCGCTGTCTGTAAATAATACAGAGAATATTGTAAAGAGGTTCGAAATTTCGCTGATGCCGGCACTTGCCCATTAGCTCAGTTGGGAGAGCGCAGGCACGGTTAGCTAGAAGTCGCGGGTTCCAGTCGAGGCATGGGTGGAGGTTTTAGCCTCTAAATAGGTTTTTAAAATTATAACTTATAATAATAATTATAATATTACATCGGTTGGTGGCAATGTGTAATAATTAGAAAGAATCGGTTGGGAAAATACATTGGATTGTGATTGTAAACCATGAATTTATATTTTAATACGATAATTCGATATACATTTCATAGCCGAGTCCCAGAGAGGCCGCTGGAGCTTATTTCATAAAACAACGATTCATAGTTTATTATTATTATTATTTTACTTTATTGGTCACGTGAATCCCTTTATAGGCAAAACAGGAAAATGGCGAAAATATGTACAAAGGTGTCCTTATCTCCGTTTGAGACATCTTCCAGAAAACCTCGGGTAGTCGGAGTGGAGGACACCTTTACTGTGACAATATTGATGTCCATCCTGCTTGTTAATCTGCAGGTTAACCGACTTTGCCATGTACATCGAATTGTCATATCACCTAAACCACAAAATTTTGTTTTCATGAAACAGGCCTCTTTTACAGATCGTTTACGTACGAGAAACTGGGCGTTAACATGGTAGCTCCGCTCGCCCAATAATTAGTTACCCATACTATTAAAACTTATCTACAAAACACATTATTACCATCTATACGGGCGTGGAGAAAGCTTCCGTGGCAAAATCATTTTTTATTTCAGGTGAAAATAACGTTCAAATTACTTTGGTCCCGACTTTAATAAGGCAAACGTGCCAATAACCCGGGTGTGTGGGTGGTTGTATTAACCCCAAAACCCACTAGAAACGCCCTACATTTGTAATAATAGGGAGAAGTATAACAATGTACATAATTATATCAAACTGTGTTCAGTTTAATTTCCAAAGTGCCCTTCCAAAGAAATAATATATTATTATCAATGATATTGGCCGGTCGAAATACACTGGGCAAGACTAGCATCCTCACGATAAGGACATCGTGAGGAAACCTAAGTGTCTGACGTATTCAGACACCAAATTGCCAAACCGCGGTAGGTAGGCAATACTCTCTCTCTTGCTCCGGGAGAAGGCCTGTGCTCTACACCTAATAAGATTTTTTATTGAGCTCATACACATTAATAGTTGCTATTTAAAATACATTCACCAAATATTACCTTAGCAGGTGTACTCAAACCTGAGTGTCTGAAGTATTCAGACACCAAATTGCCAAGCCGCGGTAGATAATACTTTCTCTCTTTCTCCGGGAGAAGGCCTGTGCTCTACACTGAATAAGAATAAGAATATTTATTGAGCGGATAGACATGGGTTACACATCTAGCAGTAATAGTTGCTATTTAAAATACATTCACCAAATCTTACCTTAGCAGGTGTACTCACATTCATCCAGTCTTTAGATACAATTATGTTTTATAATTATTATGTAAACTATGTTAATTAAGGACTTAAAAGACTAAGGGCGAGATAAATAGTCGCTTCTAAGAACGAGTCTTAGCGAAAGCACTTGCTTAAGAATCGATTTGTATAACATAGACAGTAATTTGGCACTCTCTAAGTCGCGAAACCCGGACAAATTCTTAGCATTGGCCTAAGAACATGCTTAGCTAAGCAAACGTCTACTTTGATACTTAGCTAAGTTAGCCTGAAGTAATGCTTAGGGAAGCTTGAGTACGGACTTGGGCTAAGCAACGACTGTTTATCTCGCCCTACGTTTCTAGTATTTTTGTCCATTTTTTCTCCAAAATGATCTAGATTTTGAAACGGACACCTAGTTCGAATTGTAATGTTTTTTAAACCGAACAATATTCTGTGCTACTTTGAATAAAACCTTTTCATTTCATTATATTTTTTACTGGGACACGCATACCTTCGAAATTCAGGACTACCCAGTGCCTCCACCAACTGTAGAGATGTACTTGTAGCGATCCTGCTACAAAGAAGTATCGTTACAATACATTATAGGCCTTCCAAATTAAAATGAAAGTGAAAGTGAACTACATTTATTGCTCAATTGGTAGAGCGCTGGCACGGATAGCCAGAGGTTGCGGGTTCGAATCCCGGCATGGGTGAAATTTTTAGCCTCTGAAGAGGTTTTTAAATTTGTCCTTAGCACGGGTTAGTGCATTAAAAATAAAAATAGTATAATCATGTGGGTACAGTGATATCGTTCCGATGTAAAACCAGACTCCAGAGTAGGTAGTCGGGGCTGTAAGTGATGCAATTTGCTTAAGCCAGATGTCGCTGCCTGTACGTAATACAGAGAATAGTGTAAAGAGGTTCGAAATTTCACTGGTGCCGGTGAGTCGCCCATTGGCTCAATTGGTAGAGCGCTGGCACGGATAGCCAGAGGTTGCGAGTTCGAATCCCGGCATGGGTGAAATTTTTAGCCTCTAAATAGGTTTTTAAATTTTAAAAATTTAATTAAAAATAAAAATAGCATAATACATTTATTGCCACAACACAAATTATACCCAAAAAAAAATTATACACAAAAAAATCAAAAAAATTACATAAATGTAGACAGACACCATCTAAAACCATAGAAATAGAATCATATGGAACAGGCATAGGTTGTCAACCCTTGTATGTCCCCACTGCTGGGGCACGGGTCTCTTCCTGCATCGCAGGAAGGTTAGGCCATGTTCCACCACGGGGGCCAAGTCCGGGTTGGTGCAGGAACAGACATACCGAAAAAAATCTGTGTCGCGTAACGTTAGTACTAGACATACGTAGTATCTCTATATAGTCTCTAAATCGACCCGTTGACTAAATATTGACCTGACAAACATGAAAAGCCGAAGATCCTGCTCAGTGGCGTGTTTTTGGAGAGGCCTATGTCCAGCAGTGGACTGGCACCGGCTGTTTGTGATGATAATGAAACATGATGCCCGTACTTTCCTACCTCCCCCTCTTCCTTTCTCTGAGAGATATTATATGCCCTATAGTGGGACGTATAGTGGCTAAGCAAAATATATTATTTGATTTTTTTTTTAAATAAAACACTTGAGAACATTCAAATGATTTGTTTAAAAACTTACTGATTCCAATTTTAAATTTAAGTTTAAATTTATTTATTATTATTATCTATCACTATTGTATGTGTTAATTTATTTTAATCAATGTGAATGTAATGTCTGAAATAAATATATTGAATTGAATTTAATATATATTATAATTTATACATAATGCATAATGCATCGGGGCTGTAGTGTCATTTGAACTCACTTTGTATTACTTTTACGTGTTACTTAGCTACCATATGCGGAAACTTCTTTTTAGCTTTCCTATAGTTACACTAAAATCTATCCGTTTTTATGAAAGCTGCAAGGTTCCTTAAAATAAATGAATGAATAACTTCGCTAAAATTGAGTAAGAAAACAAATAAACGCCTTTCATTAACAGTTGTTCCCACTTAACACCATCGACTATAAAAAAGCAGTTATGCTAAAAACAATGTACCCAACCTAAACATTCAAAAACCAGTGACAAATCAGTGCTCTTTCACGGGGCGTACGATGTAACCTCTGACAATGGGTTGCGGATCGTCCAGCCAAGTGATACCGTCGGCCGAGGCCACTGCCAACGGCCACGGCAAGGTCAACGGCCAGGCCAACGGGAAAGGCCATGAACAGGACGAACCCGATGACCTGCCGACGATGATGCTGCCTGATACGCCGGTGCAGCCTAAAGCTCGTAAGTTTCTCTTGTCACTTATTACCTGTAGTCGAAATTATGTAATACTATTTGTTAATGCGAAGCGCTCGTGGTCTAGTCGAACCGAGTGAAAGAAATCAATCACTTCTTTATAAACCTATGGGTGGAAATTTTAGCCTCTAAATAGGTTTTAGAATTGTCCTAAGCACGGGTTAGTGCATTAAAAATAATATAATCAATCACTCCGGTTAAGCAACAAAAGGCTCGGTCAGGCGCAGGATGGGTAAACGTAATTTTTCCGAGCGCTTCCGTGCTTTGCAAGGCACGTTAAGCCGTTGGTGCCGGTTGTCTTGTAATGACAGTCGTTAAGCCAAGTCAGCGGCCTTATGCGGCGGCTTGACAACTTCTGACAGTAAGGCCCGCCACTGTCTTACAATCCCCCACCATCCCGGACTTAGCCCTCGTGGTGAAGTATGGCCTAACCTTCCTGCGATGCAGGAAGAGACCCATGACCCAGCAATGGGGACATACAAGGGTTGATATCGTAACTCACTGCGAGGTACCTAGGTTTGTTCTACCTGCTTAGTAGTCCAGCTGTTGGTTACACTATTTAAAGTCTTTTCGTAACCACGATGACTGTAACGTCGCCGAAACGTCGAGGTAAAACAGCAATAAATTACTATGCGATTAAGCCCCGAACATATTAAGTCTTCTCGTGACCACGATGAATGTAACGTCGTCGAAACGTCGAGGTAAAATAGCAATAAATTGCTACGCGATTAAGCCCCGAAAATATTCTAACAATGTTTTCAAGTCGCGAAAGTTTAAAATATGTTACACTATTTAAGTATTTTGTACCCAACATCCGAGTGAAATATACACTCACGACTGAAAACAGTCAGCCAACAAAACCAAAACTTTCCATCCCCTCAACTGAAGTATCAACCGGCGCTCATAAAAGAAAGGAATTCTCTTCGAGAGCGTTTTTCAAGCATTCACTCGAACTGCAGTACTTCTCTGAAGTCTTATTTAGCTGAAGTACTCGACTTGGACACTTTGAACTGTGCTTAAATCATACTGGGGTCTACTTGGGATTTTCTTATTAGTCGCGGCTAGCGAGGGTGGCTGCTAAGATGAAAATAATCTTCGGTTTGATTTAGTGCTCATTTTGGAACAATGAGTAATATTGCATGGACCCCGTAGACTACACAAAAAAAAATTGAATGAATAAATTTCAGAATGAAATTACAGTATTTAATTTATTGTATCGCGGCACGGACTCACAAAAAAATTCGGCATATTTTAATGTCAAATAACTTTTTCTTTAGCAAGATACTAAGTTTAAATTTCCATCAAGGAGAAGTTTTTTTAATGGTCTCATAAGTTTCATAGCAATGTAAAGAAGTTCAATATAAATACCTGCAGTTGGAATGTGTGGAAATTAGTATACCAGCCCCTTATACATAATATTGTTATTGTATTGTTATCAATCCTTGTATGTCCCCACCGCTGGGGCACGGGTCTTTTCCTGCATCGCAGGAAGGTTAGGCCATACTCCACCACGGGGGCCAAGTCCGGTACATAACATACTCGTACATTAATATCTTCTTGACTACATTGTTGGTCTAGCAGTTAACACGCTTGACTACCATAACAGAGGTCGTGTTTTCGATTTCCACTAGATCCGCCATATTGTATTTGTACAAATGCCTTCACTAGGAGTGTTAATCTATGTTTATGATGTCCTTGCCTGATTACCATAGCAACCCATATCCTAGTTTGGGGCAAGTTCGTGGAACTATCAAAAAAGGATTCCCAATTATTCATCTACAATTAACGAAAAAACGATGACTATTTTGTCTATAATCAACTGTCTGAATTAAATTGAACTTAACATAACATTTAATAATAACACTAGGATTGCTTCTGGCCCCACACTAGGATACTCTGTGTCGTGGGAATCAGAAACAACGACATCACAAACATGTAAACATCCAAGACGTGGGTTTTTTTAAATCCTCAACGGGGGTTCGAACCCGGGACCTCTTGCATGGTAGGCAGATGCGCTATCGCTGCGCCACAGAGGTCGTAAATTCATGTTAATAATTTATACCTCAATTCTGAACGATTCGTGAACCTACTCAGGCGTTCAAGTACGCCTGAGTAGTTTCACCAATGAACGCAAAGTTTAACCAATTTACTAGTGAGAGGGTAGAGGCCCATTATTGAAACTTTGCTTTTAGATAGTTTGCCCACTTTCCGAATTGTTTTAGTAATTGATTCGATCAGAGTCGATATCGATTTAAAATTTAGTAAGTTACTCCAGTGCTAATTAGTTATTTGAAATACACTTACCTACTTCAATAACTCAAATCGCTCGTAGCTCCGGCTGCCTGAGTGATCTTGAACGATCACGAAGAACACAGGGCGCGTTTAGTGCATGGACGGGTAAAACGTCTATCGTCGTCGTCGTCAGGCTATACTAGTCCACTGCTGGACATACCCATCCCCAACCCGCATGCCTAGCGTGGGGATTATGGGCATTACCCCCTTCATAGCAAAACGTGATATATGACTAACGCTAATAGCATTTTTCGAGCGGTTCCGTACTTCGCAAGACACGCTAAGCAGTTGGTGCCGTCGATTGATGGCAGTCGTTAAGCCAAGTCAGAGGCCTTAGGGCGGCTTGAAAACTTTTGACGGTAAGAGCAGCCACTAGTCTGGCAAGCCTCCAAAAATCCGGACTTGACCCCCGTGGTGGAGTATGGCCTAAACCTTCCTCAAGGAAGAGGCCCGTGCGCCTCGGTGGGGACATAATGGGTTGATGATGACTTCAATAACTGGAAATGTAAAGAAATAGAAGTTTGTTGAGCACAGAAAAAGTTGTACTAAAGTTTATCTACTTAAGCCAGATGTCGCTGCCTGTACGTAATACAGGGAATATTGTAAAGAGGTTCGAAATTTCACTGGTGCCGGTGAGTCGCCCTTTAGGTCAGTTGGAAAGAGCGCTGGCACGGATAATCAGAGGTCGCGGGTTCGAATCCCGGCATGGGTGGAATTTTTAGCCTCTAAATAGGTTATTTTTATCTATTCACCAAGTATATTGATGGGCTCATTTTTGTTATTAAACGCTATTGGGCTAAACTTCCGTTCGAGAAATCAAATACGTAGGGCCCTCACGAAGCAATTTCCATTCAAACGAAGTTGGGGTTTTATAGACAAACGACGATCGCAATGAACTTTTCAATACGTTTAGAGAGTACAAATCGAGGTTCGATCGCACTTAGAATTGGCAATAAACTTATTAAAACGAAATGAAAGCCTCATACTAAGTCTATAATTTCTTTACGGTATGATTTTTCCGAACTGCGATCCCCAACCCGCATGCCCAGTGTGGGGATTATGGGCATTACCCCCTATGATAGCACAACGTAGGGCTCTTTAGGGGAGGGCTATGTCCAGCAGTGGACTGCTAGCCTGACGACGATGATTTTTGTCAATATTATTTATCTTTAACGAAAAAAAATTGTCAAAATAAATGATTTGATTGGAAGTATTTTCATAAAAACTACTCAAAGCCATAGTATCGTTTGAACGCAGACGTGGTTAGCTGGAAGGAATTTCTATAGAAATAAAGTCGCCTCTATTCTCATTTATAAATAAATATTCATTTACATATTACACAGATCTCGTTATATAACATTATTTTTTAGGAAGAATTAGAAAGGATTTTTTTTGTAAAGTTGAAAAGACATTTTTGTAAATACTTTATTCGTGTACGGTATTAAATACTTTGCTTGTGTAAAATAAAGTAGATTTTTTTAGAGTTTCGTATACTAAGATTTTCAATTCCTCTAGGCATTCTAGGTTTAAAAAACTATTTAGAGGCTAAAAATTCCACCCATACTGGGATTCGAACCCGCGACCTCTGGCTATCCGTGCCAGAGGTCGCGGGTTCGAATCCCGGCATGGGTTGAATTTTTAGCCTCTAAATAGGTTTTTAAAATTGTCCTTAGCACTGGTTAGTGCATTAAGAGTAAAAATAGTATATTCTAGGTTTAGTTATTTTTCTATTCTCTTTTGTGTTCCACTGCCGGGCAAAGACCTCTGCTTCTTTTTTCCATCTCTCCCTGTCTCCAGCCGCCTCGTACCATCCCGGCAAGAATGCATTTATATTATCAGTATAAGCATTAGTATTATTAGCATAGTATTTGAAGAGTATTTCGTCCGTAAGTCCTCAGGTATTAGGTATTTGATTTAAGACGTCTTTTGAATAGAAACTAGATTTTAATGGATTTTAAAAGGTGTTAAAAAACAGATGCTTGCGCTACGTGTCAACAAATCTTACAAAAGTGGCCGGTAGGCCGCGCAACGAGCGTATAGACAACGCCTAGAATAAATATAATAGCAATTATTACACTATTGTATTTGTCAGGCGCCAACAGTATTATCTATAATATAAAAATGAATCGCTGAATGTGTTGGTAAGCGCAAATCTCGAGAGCAGCATCGATTTCACTTATTATTATTTATCCTTGAAGTACGAAGACGGTTCTTACGAAGAGAAAAATAAAAAAAATGAAAGAATCGACTTTTAGGCGGTACGAAGTTCGCTGGGTCAGCTAGTTATTAATATATGAACCACACATTTAAATCTTTTTTCATAATATTTAATTCTTTTTTACTCATGTTAAAAAATAAATAAAAAAAGGTTATTTCTTTAAAATTGTACTCCTACTTTAGTAAAAGTCAATTATTATCACGTTATTCATCGTCCACAGCGATAGCGTTCGAGATTCCCCTTGAGGAGCTCGATGCGACCCGCAAGGGAGCCCCGGCGACTCCGCCCCCGCGGGTGCAGCGGCTCCTGCAGCCGCCGCAGCCCGACATCACACTCCCTGACATCGAAGAGAAGCTGGCCGAGGCAGAGATAAGGAGGCTGGCGGTAACATTATAATAGTGACGTGACGTGACTTGACTTGACGTGACGTGACGTGACGTGACGTGACGGGACTTGACGTGACGTGACAAGACACGACACGACACGACACGACATGACATGACATGATACCTATAACGTGACATGACATGACACGACGTGTTGCACAGCATTCGCCCCCTCGTACTGTCTCTTCTGTGTGGGTTCCGTCCCGTCCCTTTATTACATTTTCTATGAAATACACGTCCCTTTTGGGTGTCTGGCTCGCCTGAAACCTCTTTCTACTAATTGAGTATATCACTAAGTATTGTACAACAGGATATTAAGGCACTTCGGTGTGCTAACTAGCGCCATGAATGACAGAATACGCAATAGTCTGATTAGAGACCGTTGTGGACTGAAAGAGGATGTAGTCACTAGAATTGAGACAGGAATGTTGCGTTGGTTTGGACATGTGAAGAGGATGAGGGTAGAATGATTGACGAAACAAATATGTATTGCGAGTGTAAGTGGAAGGGCTGGTAAGGGACGTCCCAGACGTACATCGACCAAATAGGGGATGTATTAGCAAAGGGGAAGATAAAAAGTACCCGGAACCGGCGTGCGTGCATGCAACGACTTACGATCGTTGATGAAGCGAAGGTGATCCGTCAGGATCGTAGCAATTGGCAGTCCCTGGTCTCTGCCTACCCCTCTGGGATACAGGCGTGAGGTTATGTATGTATGTACGAGCGCCACCAATGGAAAAAAATACTTAAAATAATTGTCTTATAATACGTTTTTTTTAAGTAAAAATCGTAAATCTTAACCTCTATGACAACTATTTTTAGAACCTACAGTCTAGAACCTAGGATCAACAACCTAAAGTCTGATTTTTAATTCCGTAGAATTCTGACAGTTATCATTTTTTGACATATCAGAGATTACAAACCTTTTGGGCCAGGCACATTTTTCAATTTCAATACGAGTATGAATATCTGAGTCTATACATTTTATTTGTTAGTGAATGTTTCCATTTTATAAAGTGCGGTGCTCCACATTAAAAGTGAATTTACGACGAGTGATAATTACGTCTGTTTTCGTCATAACCAGCAAAAACCGTTAAGATAACATATTTTTATTAAAATATTTAATCAAAGAAGTCGAATGAATAAATTGAATGAAAATCAATCAAAGTGACAGACACGACGTGACAGCTAACATTTTATTTTCTAAAAAGGTTTACTAAACCTTAAATTAGGTGGCGGTGTTATCACCTCTAGAATAAAATAAAGTGATTAAAGTTAATTCGATGTATTGTTTATGATTTTGAAATATTTGTTATTTTTGTATTAAGTCACTTAAGCAAGTAAATACGTAGATTTAACCTTATGTAAGTAGGTAAAACATTAAAAATACGCAGCATTTAATTTTTTATTATTCTGAAATGGGTCAAATTTGTCTCTTTTGGAGAACTCTTTTTAGTGGCAACACTTACGAAATGTCAGAATTCTACGGAATGAAAAATCAGACTGTAGGACTTTGATCCTAGACTTTAATTTAACAATTAAAGTCTTGGGATGTTGATATTAAGTGCTAGGCCGCAAGTTCTAAAAATATTTATCACAAATATTAAGATTTTTGATGTTTTGATCTTCTTCAGGATATACCAGTCCACTGCTGGACACAGCCCTCCCCTAATGAGCGCAATAGCGCAAGGTTGTGCCATCATTGGGGGGTAATGCACATAATCCCCACGCTGGGCATGTGGGTTGGGGATCGCAGTTCGGTGGAATTGTACTGCAGGGGGCGCCCCCAGTTCGTGTCCCTTAGTCGCCTTTTACGACACCCGCGGGAAGAATTTTTGATCACAAACGTGTTATAAAACAAGTGGTAGTTTTTATTTCATTAGTGATGCTAGTAAGCACCTTCAAGCGCCTTATATCCTATTGTAAATAACACGAAGATTACTACGCGATGACTTATTGAAGTCCTCAAGTCCTCTCGCAAGAGCGCCTGTGGTGAAGGAATAGCAAACTATATTACAACGTTCATTTTGCTCTATTTTCAATTAATTAATTCGACGGCCTCGGTGGCGCAGCGGTTTGGCACGCTGACTGTCAAACCGAAGGTCTCGGGTTCGATCCCAGCCGGGTCAAACTAGGAAACGAACTTTCCTAGTGTGTCTCAGGTCTAGGATGTTATCAATGTATTTATTGTATCAAATGTATCGTCAAGTTAGCACCTGTAACACAAGTAATTTAGCTGTAGGTACTTAGTATGGAGTAACGCGATCATGAATATTTATTTATAATTGCAGATTCTTCAGCAGCGGGCTGCGTCTGCGCAGAAAAGGACGCAAAAAATGATGCGAACCCATCATGAAATTGATATAGTGGATTCTGAACATGTAAGTTTTATTTATAAACATTTTATAAAAAATACACGAAGCGCTAGTGGCCTAGTGGAACCGAGTAATTAGAATCAATCACGTGGCTTAAGCGACACCAGGCGCGGTCAGGTGCTGGATGGGTGACCATCCCGTGACTACCGCTAGTGGCATTTTTTCCGAGCACTTCTGAGCTTCGCAAGGCACGTTAAGCCGTTGGTGCCGGATGTCGTGTAATGCAAGTCGTTAAGCCATGTCAGAGGCCTTCCGGGCGGCTTCATAACTTCTGACTGTAAGACCCGCCACTGTCTTACAATAGTCTACCTATCCGGACTTGGCCCCAGTGGTGGAGTATGGCCTAAACTTCCTGAGATGCAGAAAGAGAGCCGTGCCCCAGCAGTGGGGACAAACAAAGGATTGATATAAACATCATCAAGTTCTATTATATCGAAACCGTGTAGTTTAATCAAATCTTATAAAATCCCGTAAGTCTAACCCACCAAAAAATATATAAAAAAAAAGGCTAACTCCTTGTCGTTAGTGTTTTGGTAGCGATTGGCCGCCCCCAGTACCCTACTTAGCCTTAAGTCGATACGGAGAGCTAACTAACGCCACCCGTGGAATAAAAATCATGACTTCTTTTATATTAAGTGTTTCACCGCCGAGCGCCTAAACGCTTTCACTAACGCTAGTGTAAGTTTTTCAAAGTGATAAGGTTCAACTTATGGTGGGAATTACTACACCATTCTCTGGTAAAGGGTTAAGGAAAATCCGCCTTCAGGGTCTTGATGTTCCACGTGTATTGTTATTGAGTGGCAATAGAATAATTATATTTGCATACCAGATGTCGTATAATTACTTTGGCGGCTCAAGGACTTTGCGACGTGTTTATGCAGCCTATGTTGTGACATATGGCGTCGGTAATAAGTACACTTTGTGCCAAAAGGGCTACTATACCATAAATTATTATTTAGATGACAATTATGTCTGGAATTACATACATACACACATACATAACCTCACGCCTGTATCCCAGAGGGGTAGGTAGAGACCAGGGACTGCCACCTGCCACGATCCTGACAGATCACCTTCGCTTCGTCAACGTTCATAAGTCCGGGTACTTTTTAACGTCTGGAATTAAAGCCAGTAGGTACAATGCATGAGCCCTAAGTTTTAGAATAATTATGTTAACTCTGTTAATCAAGGACTTTGAAAAGACTAAGTTTGGAGTTTTTTTTGTACATTTTTGCTTCAAAACGATCTAGATTTTGAAATGGACACATAGCTTTGAATAAAACCTTTTCATTTCATATCATTGAAGCGCTCGTGGCCTAGGCGAACCGAGTGATTGGAATCAATCGCTTGGTTAAGCAACAACAGGCGCGGTCAGGTACGGGATGGGTGAGCGTCTCGTGACTACCACTAGTGGCATTTTTCCGAGCGCTTCCGTGCTTCGCAAGGCATGTTAAGCCGTTGGTGCCGGCTGTGATATAATGGCAGTCGTTAAACCATGTCAGAGGCCTTATGGGCGGCTTGATTTCTAACAGTAAGGCCCGCCACTGTTTTACAATCCTCCACCAACCCGGACTTGGCCCCCGTGGTGGAGTATGGCCTAACCTTCCTGCGATGCAGGAAGAGACCCGTGCCCCAGCAGTGTGGACATACAAGGGTTGAAAACGATAACGATTTCATATCATTAATAATATGGGGCCTCTATCCGACTTTCCACTTCTCTAACATAACATTTACGTACAGGTGCGCGATAGGAAGCGCTCGTGGCCTAGTCGAACCGAGTGATGAGTGATGACAGGTGTGGTCAGGTGTAGGATGGGTGACCGTCCCACGACTACCGCTAGTGGCATTTTTCCGAGCGCTTCCGTTCTTCGCAAGGCGCGATAAGCCGTTGGTGCCGGCTGTCATGTAATGGCGGTCGTTAAGCCATGTCAAAGGCCTTTGGGCGGTTTGATAACTTCTGACAGTAAGGCCCGCCACTGTCTTACAATCCTTTTTTTTTTTTTCACCCAGGAGAAACCCCAATTACGGGTACCACCGGCTCGGGGGAGCACAGTGGTTATGTCGGACTCCCCGCCCTGAAAAGGGCGGTATACCGACTAAAACTCCTGGGGTGTTCCTCCGCACCGCAAAGGACGGGGCCACGGGGACGCTTACGCACACTTCCGCGACCCCGTCTGCGGGCGCCCTTTCGGGCACTCCTTCGGCAGCGCCCCTGCCCCATCGCATCGGACCGAACGACGGGGCGAGGGAACGCCGCATCTCTTCTTTGGAGCGCATAGTGGCCAAGTGCGAACCCCTTGGCCACCACACGCCCCAACGCGCCGCCCCCTCCATCCCATTGTTGTGTGGTCCAATGGGGTTAGAGGAGGGCGGCGCACCTCCTCGTTGGGGCGCATGGGGGCCAATGTCCTGTTGGCCCCCACACGCCCCAAACGCGAGGCCCGTCACGTCGCCCACCAGCACTTCTCTGAAAACAGAGAAGGCGGTGAGCGACCGCGCGGGCCCCCTCCGTGCCAGAAGGCACCCTCGGAACACGCAAGGGCGCCTTCCGGCCCGCCGTGATGGACGCGGAGGGTCCCCCGACCCTCCGCGTCCCGGCGGCCACTCTGGTCCGACTGGTACGAGGCGCGCGCGCTTCCGCGCAGCGGCGCCCCCCCGGTCCTTCATTCGGTTGGTCGCCTGGGTCCCGCTCCACAAAGTGAAACAGGGCCCACGTGACCCCTCCCGCCAGATTATTCGCCGTTAGCCAGTAAGATCCGACAAGAAGAAGTTACTGACTAACGCTCAGGGTGCACCGACCCCACCACTTGCCCCTCCATCTGGTTCATGGAATCAGATGGAACGGAAAGCGGAGGGGTACACGTGAAGGTTATCTGGCATCGCACCCCACTGTCTTACAATCCTCCACCAACCCTGGCCACCGTGGTGGAGTATGGCCTAACATTCCTGCGATGTAGGAAGAGACTCGTGCCCCAGCAGTGGAGATATACCATATCGACTCGATGCCTAAAAAAACGTATCATATCTAAATCTTTGAATCCAGTTCAGAATATTTAAAAATTTGAGGACAGTCTCCTAAACCCGTTTTCCTGTAACGGTTATATAGGTATCTGACGTTACTAGCCCATCTCAAAAAATTTACCTTGTATACTTGTGTTGCCGTAAACACTGCATATGTTTAATGTGTTGTCGACTGTGCGTGAACTAAACCTTTCCGACGTTTCTCTTTCCAGGAGACGAGTATTGAGCCTGAAAACGTCAAGCACCCATCGGGGAACACGTTGCCCATACCGCCAGAGCCCAAGGCGGGTGAAGACAAAAATATCTAAGCAGATTGAAGACACTTAGGCCGGGCGCATGCTGAGACGCAGGCGACGCAGCACAGCGCAGCACAGTTCAGTAAAGGGAGAGGCAGTTGAGGCAGACATAGGCCCCCACCGCATGCTGCGAAGCAACTATTCGCTCCATTCCTTGGCTATTCTCACCCATAATAACTCTTGCAATGTCTTTTTTGAATAGACTGGATGATTTGTATCGTACAAACAATGTTTACAGCGAACTAACTGAAAAAGAAGGAGAAGAAGAAAAACATTTATTATAGAAACAGTTCACACGCCACAGTAACAAATTCAGAACATTACTAAACATACCATTCACAAAAAACAAAAAGAAACGAAGAAAAACGAAAGGTCACGGCGTGTCACTGCTGCTATAAAAATAATTCAATTAAATGTTTTGTCATTGCAACAAAATTGTTAGTTAACACGCCTCGACGTGCACGCGTCGCGCATCTATGCTGGCACTACAACTAGACGCAGGGCAGACACATGCCTGCAATGACGTTCTATGCTTTATAAGATCTGCGATGCCCTGCGCTGCGTCGCCTGCGTCTCAGCATGCACCCAGCCTTACACGGTCACATGTTTGTGCAACTCGCTTAAATGCGTTACCCCAACTCTTTTACCTTTTATCGCGCCATTCGAAGGTTAGCTAATTCTACATAGTGTCATAATTTGTCATAATTTTTATCAAAAAATCGTAGGATGATTCGTCATAAAAAGTGTTAAACAGTATAAAACTAAACTAAATTAATCGAAAATACCGCCCTGGGACACACCCGACCCAAAAGTTCCCATGACGCATGATGAGTTTGTGTGATGCCTCTTTCTATGCTCTTAATAAAAAGTAACTCATTTTTATCATATCTTTTTCTATACAATTTACCTCGACTTTTAATGAATAAGTCAGTTGTACTGGTCCCAAACTAGGGTACGCTAGACTATGCTAACCAGGCGAGGGCAGAACAAACATGAAAATACACCAAGACTGAGACCACTTGTACAAATGCGCGGCGACCCCCAGTGGGAATCGAACCAACGGCCTCTGTCTTGATAGCTAAGCGCCTTCACGGCTAGACCAAAGAGTTATTTTAAAGGTCACGACTAAGGAGGTTATAGCAGCAGGTTCAGTATATTTTTTTTTACAAATAAAAAGTATATTAATCTGAGGTTCATATTACCGTTTCATACTGCTCTCCGTGCATCTTTAGATACGTATGTAATTCTACTGTAGGTACGTGAATATATGTCACCGAACTCCTAAACAGCTGGACAGATTAGAATGAACTTTTTTGCATGCGTTTGGGTGGCGCCCTGGATGGTTTAGATTAGCAAATCAGCCCGGCAGATGGCGCTGCATGTAGGACAACGTCAGTCGGGTCCGCTAGTAAATTAATATAAAAGTATTAAAAATGTTACAGAGTATGTCGCCCTAATGATAATACCTTTATTCAAACAAAACATGCACATACAGAACATTCGTTATCAACCCTTGTATGTCCCCACTGCTGGGGCACGGGTCTCTTCCTGCATCGCAGGAAGGTTAGGCCATACTCCACCACGGGGGCCAAGTCCGGGTTGGTGGAGGATTGTGAGACAGTGGCGGGCCTTACTGTCAGAAGTTATCAAGCCGCCCATAAGGCCTCTGACATGGCTTAACGACTGCCATTAATGACAGCCGGCACCAACGGCTTAACGTGCCTTGCGAAGCACGGAAGCGCTCGGAAAAATGCCACTAGCGGTAGTCACGGGACGCTCACCCATCCTGTACCTGACCGCGCCTGCCATTGCTTAACCAAGTGATTGATTCCAATCACTCGGTTCGCCTAGGCCACGAGCGCTTCAGAACATTGCTTTCATTTAATTTACTTATCATACCAAAACGCCAATGCTACGTGATCGAGTCAGGTGCACAGATATTGTGACCGTGTATTGATAATAAAACTACTCGCTATGTGCAAAGAAGAACATCGTCCTGGGAAGAAAAAAATCGTCTCTCAGAGAGAAGGCTGCAGGTGTACGCCTCACGAAGTTTTTCTTCACAATTAGCGAGTGGAATTGTTACAGTAAATGTTAGAAAGAAGGTACTCGGGGCTGCAAGTAATGCAAATTACTTCAGCCAGATGTCGCTGCCTGTACCTACGTAATACAGAGAATATTGTAAAGAGGTTCGAAATTTCACTGATGCCGGTGAGTCGCCCATTAGCTCAGTTGGAAAGAGCGCTGGCACGGATAGCCAGAGGTCGCGGGTTTGAATCCCGGCACGCGTGGAATTTTTAGCCTCTAAATAGGTTTTTAAAAATGTTGAAAATTTAGAAAATATAGGTCATAAAGTAGATAGGTACTTATTTCATGAAAATTAGCGTTAGGACAGAAATGTAACATTTCATATTAAAGAAACCTATAAATAGATAATAATTACTAGATTAATGGTTTGCATTTGTAAATACCTATTCAGTGTAATAATAACAAATAAAATGCGCAATTCTTGAAATACCTACATCAATTTATTACAGTTTGTCATTTACAACAACCTACGTTGATTTCGATTTGTTTTATTCAGTTATCTTTGCATTAGCATTGTTGGACATCTTCTTCTTCAGGCTATATTAGTCCACTGCTGGACACAGCCCTCCCCCAGTGAGCACCATAGCGCAAGGTTGTGCCATCATTGGGGGGTAATGCCCATAATCCCCACGCTAGGCATGCGGGTTGGGGATCGCAGTATGGTGGAATTGCACTGCTGGGGGCGCTGCTGTCCACCCCCCGGTTTGTGTCCCTTAGTCGCCTTTTACGACACCCGCAGGAAGACTTTGGGTTGAATGAATTGTTTGACATGTAATTTTTAAATATAAGGGAAATTCTTCTATGCTGAAAGAAGTTTCGTTTCCTAGGCTTGTTTATAATATCAATAAATCTTTATTTAATAATTACCCCATAAGATAGCACAACGTGGCGCTCTTTAGGGGAGGGCTGTCCAGCAGTGGACTAGTATAGCCTGACGACGATTCAATAAGCAGCGGTTACAGTTAACACGTCATTGGGGCTCTGTATTAAGTCGAAACCTGTGGTACAGATACCCCGCTCTTCCTCGTTCTTCTTTATTACACTTATGTTTGTGTATATATTTATTTCGTTGTTATATATTTATTTCGTTTTGCATAATAAAGTATAATACATATAATCAATTACGGGATGTTTCGACCTTTGTACAACGCATAATATGAGTACGCGAGTTGAATTAAATTATAAGAACCCTCACATTCCTAGTAATGTAAATGTAAGGGAAAACTTTGAGAACAAAATTTGTTGTATAGCACAAAGTCTAGTTTTTGAGATGTGTCAGGACTGAAGAGCTTGCACACAAAAAAGTTTTAATCTTTTTGGAGTGGCCATCATTATCACCTGCCTCTCCCGGGGTACAGGCCTGAGTTTATAAATGTATGTAGGTAGATACTACTCTGTTGTACTAGGCGCGGCCTGTAAAGATATATACCTATAAGTGGACACAATAAATAAATCATCATCGGCCATTTGACGCTCACTGCAGAAAAAGCCTTCCTCATGGTTTCCAGGCTTTTTTCAGGCTTACTTAAACATGCTTAACTACTGAGCATTTTTAAGTAAGCATAAGCATAGACAGCAACAAACGCTTGTGTTTTCTGTTCCGAGTGTTTGGCTTTGTTTTATTTTCCATTTTTATATCTTGTTTAAATTTTATATTATTACTAGTTGATCCAGCGAACTTCGTACCGCCTAAAAGTCGATTCTTTATTTTTTTATATTTTTCTCTCCGTAAGAACCATCCTCGTATTTGAAGAAATATTCTTAAAAAAAGAATTAGCGAATTCGGTTCAGCTACTCTCAAGATTTGCGCTTACCAACACATTCAGCGATTCTTTTTTATATTATAGAAGATTGTAGATATAACATAATTATAGACAGGCACATACGAGTACATTGCTTCTGGCCCCACACTAGGATACCCTGTGTCGCGGGAACCAGAAACAACGACATCACAAACATGTAAACATCCAATACCTGGGGTTTTTTTGGTCCCCATCCGGGATTCAAACCCGGGACCTCTTGAATGGTAGGCAGACGCGCTACCGCTACGCCACAGAGGTCGTCGATATAGATAACTTAAATGTCTCAATAGGAACAAAAATTTAAATTGTGTGCTGTCTCTTCTGATTCTTCAGAAAAGAGCGTGACGGAACGTTGCTTAAGTATTTACTTAGTGAAATTTTCAATTCAGAAACCAACCCTGGTAGAAAACTCGAGTCTCTAAGGTGTTCAAATATCTCAGCGATTGAAATTGCAAATCCGTGGTCGACACGCGTGGTAATAAGCATGTGCCCTGCTTGGGACATTTTATTATTTAGCCCATATGGCATCATTTTTTTATGTGGCCTATATGGCTACGATACGGCTACATAAAATATATATTTTATTTCGTCAATATGGCTACATAAAATAATTATGCCCAATAGATTACACAACGCACTCAATTTTTTTTCATATTTATGTTTTTTTTTTATTATTACTTCGAACGAAACGTTTGTGGATGTATATTTTCATGCTCGTCTAAGATTGTGCTTTGTATTTTTCTTACGATTTGATAACAATAAATTTATTCTTTATGCCCTCGTTAAGTAATTTTACGTTATTCTTGGACGGTCCTTGGTCTAGCCAACAAGGCATCAACGATTGTTGCTGACTGTACTTTTCCAACTATTTCCTGCTATTAGATAGCTACATTTCCTGATTTAAAGGTTTTGTACAGAAATATGATTCGACGACTAGTTCTAAAACAATTCTTGAAATCTGTTTGAACTGTTTGTAAACAAATATTTGTGAAAGATTATCTCCATAGAGAAGATAAGGATAATTCAGTAAAAGTACCATATTTTATGGATACTTCTTGATAAGATAATGTTAATAAATAAGTTTCATACATTTTGAGCTTTTAAATGGTTCAGAAAAATGTAAAATGGTCGCGGGAGACTATAACCTACACAAATAGAACTTTAAGTGTCATTCAAATTTAGGGAAGTTTTTACAACAACATTTGTATTAATAATGAAATACCTAGCTTTTGCAATATCCTTCATATTTTTAACTTAATAAACAGTTTGGACAAAAATGTGCTTTATTTTTTTGTAACACCTTTTAAAGTTTGAAAAAGCCGATATCAAACCAATAGATAAAGTCCACGCACCAAATTTAAATGCAAAACTGTATATCGAGGGATTTTTAACATCTTATACATTTTTCACACTCCATTTTCACTTTACCAGAGTAACGTAATGCACTTTAAATCTGCCCTCGCCTCGGAAAACAATCTTCGAGGGAAACAAGAAAAGCCCTCTCAAAACGTGTGTAGGCAGACCTAATACAACGCGACACAAGCGAGCGACGCGATCAAACATACTGGCATCAATTGAGTGTTCTAATAATTCGCTATTTGAAAGCGTGACACGATCAAACATACTGCCCGGGGAATACGGCGACGCTCGTCACGCGTTTTAAATGTCAAAAGTCGTGTCTTTCAACTTTCCAGTACACTAATTGTCAAATTCTGACATTTGGGCGCCACAAAACGCGTGACTCGTGCCCTTACATATGCTGATGTCAAATGAGTGTTCCAATACATCGCGATGTGAACTAGTGGCGCGATCAAACATAGTAGTGTCGAATGAGTCTCTTGATACATCGCGATGTGAACGAATCGTTCGATCAAACATACTAGCGTCAAAGGACGTCAGCTTAATGTCGATAGATTATTTACTGAAGGGGCGTGACTACAGGCAGATTTGGCCACCAGCGCACTCCTTGTTTCACGCGGTATTAAACGCCAGTATATTTGATCGCGCCACTTCCTCGCGGCTTATTAGTTTTGTTGTTGTGTTTTGAGTTGAAGACTGTTCTTTGATATTCGCGTGTTTGGTTGCGTCGCTCGCACGCGCCAAGTTGAATTAGGACAACGTCTTAGGTTGCAATTAACTGGGGAGCGTGATAACCAACACAAGATATTATTTCCTTTAATTCGCACACTTTATACGTATATATTTTAATCATGCTGCTATCGTCATTACTGTACCTTTACGAAGGTTCTTTAATCATCCTTGAAATCGGAACATTTAAATATTCCTGAATTTAAATTGGAATGTTTTGCAGCTGGCAATGTGAATAATTTTTCGACTTCTCACAACGAAATTCTGGCCTGACTGTCAAACTTCATGACAATTTGAAAGTCGATTGAAGTCGCTCAGCAATTAGTGCGCGTAATATTAACGAATTCCTTCTAATACAGGTGCAAACTTTAATGGAGGATTTGACCCTATCATTTTTACAGCTATAATGAAATGAAATGAGATAACTTTATTGTAAAACGGCTACAAAACCTGGTACCTGGCTCCCAAACTAGGATTCCCTGTGATATGGGTAGCCAAATAAATGGGTAAAAAATAAATAGTTGTGATTTTTCTTTTAAATGAACACGACGGTGTGAGTGTTATGGTTAAAAAAATACGCTTCCTTCAGTTCATATTCATCCAATGTAGCCCAGGGGCTAGCCGTTTTACGGCTACAGCATTGTTATACTACATTCAATAACAAAATGGTACCTGAACGTAATACAGAGAGTATTGTAAACAGGTTCGAAATTTCAATGTTGCCGGTAAATCGCCCATTAGCTCAGTTGGAAGAGCGCTGGCACGGATAGCCAGAGCTCGCGGGTTCAAGTCCCGGCATGGGTGGAATTTTTAGCCCCTAAATAGGTTTTTAAAAAAGGGTACCTGACGAACTGGTTCATCCTGGGCAGTACGATGATGCGAGTCATGAGTTATGTGGCGATGAAATGTCAGAATTTGACAATTAATGTACTGGAAAGTCGCGACGTGAAAGTCGTACTACCCAGGCTGGTCTCATAACAGGTCGGTTTATGATCATACAGTCTGTTATATACTTTTTTTTAATGCACTAAACCGTGCTAAGGACAATATTAAAAACCTATTTAGAGGCTAAAAATGCCACCCATGATAATACGTAATACAGAGAGTATTGTAAAGAGGTTCGAAATTCCACTGGTGCCGGTAAGTCGCCCATTAGCTCAGTTGGAAGAGCGCTAGCACGGATAGCCAGAGCTCGCGGGTCCCGGAATTATTTGTGGTGTCTGTGGAATTTTTAGCGTCTAAATAGGTTTTTAAAAAAGGGTACCTGACGAACTGGTTCATCCTGGGCAGTACGATGATGACGCAAGTAGAGAGTATTGTAAACAGGTTCGAAATTTCACTGGTGCCGGAAAGTCGCCCATTAGCTCAGTTGGAAGAGCGCTGGCACGGATAGCCAGAGCTCGCGGGTTCGAGTCCCGGAATTATTTGTGGTGTCTGCGGATTTTTTAGCGTCTAAATAGGTTTTTAAAAAAGGGTACCTGACGAACTGGTTCATCCTGGGCAGCGATGACGCGAATCATGCGTGTTTGCGATGATTGCCTCCGTCTCTAGTCTTAGGTTAAGAAATATCCGTGTAATTTCCTTTTTTATGTACAATAAAGTGTTATCTGTCTATCTATAGTGTAAAAGGCCCCTAAGACCTCTTCGCCTCGTGCTAACATTCCCGGGTAATCCCCGTCCCCGGATAATACCGGGGACGCTTGAGTTTGTCTTGCACTCACGTTACTTGTTTGCTGACTGAGATCTCACGGTGTAAGGGAACAGGGTAGAGTCGACAGCACATCGAACTTTAAATAAGTGCACTCTAATCAGTTACGTTAAGGCCGGCTTTGCAATAAACATGTAAAGGAAGTGTTGTCGACTGTAGAAAGGTCTGGACGCGCTTTCGCAACGGTCTCTTAGGAGGGTCTCCAAAGCGGTCCCATATCTACGAAATTAGATGATAATAATATAGAAGATAAGTACGCCTTGCAACGCCTACAAAACAAAATCTTGCGAGACATTGCGAATGTACCATGGTATTCATATTCGTATTCGTATTCGTATGCGTATTCGTATTCGTATTCGTGTTCGTGTTCGTGTTCGTGTTCGTGTTCGTGTTCGTGTTCGTGTTCGTGTTCGTGTTCGTCTTCGTGTTCGTGTTCGTGTTCGTGTTCGTGTTCGTGTTCGTGTTCGTGTTCGTGTTCGTGTTCGTGTTCGTGTTCGTGTTCGTGTTCGTGTTCGTGTTCGTGTTCGTGTTCGTGTTCGTGTACGTGTTCGTGTTCGTGTTCGTGTTCGTGTTCGTGTTCGTGTTCGTGTTCGTGTTCGTGTTCGTGTTCGTGTTCGTGTTCGTGTTCGTGTTCGTGTTCGTGTTCGTGTTCGTGTTCGTGTTCGTGTTCGTGTTCGTGTTCGTGTTCGTGTTCGTGTTCGTGTTCGTGTTCGTGTTCGTGTTCGTGTTCGTGTTCGTGTTCGTGTTCGTGTTCGTATTCGTATTCGTGTTCGTGTTCGTGTTCGTGTTCGTGTTCGTGTTCGTGTTCGTGTTCGTGTTCGTGTTCGTGTTCGTGTTCGTGTTCGTGTTCGTGTTCTTGTTCGTGTTCGTGTTCGTGTTCGTGTTCGTGTTCGTGTTCGTGTTCGTATTCGTATTCGTATTCGTATTCGTATTCGTATTCGTGTTCGTGTTCGTGTTCGTGTTCGTGTTCGTGTTCGTGTTCGTGTTCGTGTTCGTGTTCGTGTTCGTGTTCGTGTTCGTGTTCGTGTTCGTGTTCGTGTTCGTGTTCGTGTTCGTGTTCGTGTTCGTGTTCGTGTTCGTGTTCGTGTTCGTGTTCGTGTTCGTATTCGTATTCGTATTCGTATTCGTATTAGTATTCGTATTCGTATTCGTACTCGTATTCGTATGCGTATTCGTACTCGTACTCGTATGCGTATTCGTATTCGTATTCGTATTCGTATTCGTATTCGTATTCGTATTCGTATTCGTATTCGTATTCGTATTCGTATTCGTATTCGTATTCGTATTCATATTCATATTCAGATTCATATTCATTTATTCAGTTTAGGTAACAACATCGTCAATTTATATTTCAAGTATAAAACAAAAGCAGAAGTTTAGCTTAAATTACAATAAAACATAGTTACAATTTCATAATGAAAACAAATAAATCTGTATAATCAATTAACAGTTAAAATAATATATCCATAATAATATAAATGTCAAATAATGATGTCAATTCAGTTGTTCGTCCAGATATTCATCAACAGATTAAAAAGCTTTACAGTACATAACCAATAAAGAAATACACGAGCAACTTGGAATAAACACTGTAAAAGAGGAGATCCGAATTACAGCAGAAAAGTACAAGAGCCGTTTATTGTGCCATCCAAATATATTGGCGCAACAACTAATAGCATTGGATTACCAGAGAAGGCTAAAGCGATACAGCGTACAAGACGTAGACTGCAGATATTGACAGCAGCTTAAAGATGAGGATATGCTCAAGTGGAGAACAAGCTCGACAAAACAGATACAGACAACAAATCTGATAATAGTCCGAGGACTGATTGCAGATCTACATAGAAAGGACAAAAAAGTACTTACGTGGTATATTTTAAAAAACTATTTAGAGGCAAAAAATTCCAGCTTTTGTCTTAGAAACATATTAGGTTTAAATTGATAATCCCGTCTTCGACCTGTACATTCACTTCAATAATTCGTAGTGATATTATATTATTACCTCTTTCCATATATTATATAGTTTAATTATCAGTAGGTGTATGTACTGTGGGTATGTACTGCTGTGTGGTGTCGGCCTAGAGAATAGCACCAACCCAATTCTTCCCGCGGGTGTGTCGTAAGAGGCGACTATTGGACACAAACCGGGGGGTGGGCAGCTGCGCCCCCTACAGTACAATTCCACCAAACTGCGATCCCCAACCCACATGCCCAGCGTGGGGATTATGGGCGTTGGCCCCTATGATAGCACAACGTGGCGCTCTTTAGGGGAGGGCTATGTTCAGCAGTGGACTAGTATAGCCTGATGACGACGACGATGTACTGTTCGTATTTAATTCTTTAATTATTCTTGTATGATTTAAGTAAGTATATAAATTTTCTACTTCTTAGTTTTCTTCAATATTTACTTCGATATTTCTTAATTCCAACGACTGCCCGTCTCTAATTTCTTTCTCGTCGTCGCCTTTGGTTACCTGGAAGAAATTGATTTTAGTAATAGGGCCGCTAAGTGTACTATATATAGATAATTGCTGTTACTGTCATTTCTGTGTATAATAGAGAATATTCTATGTATCTATATTATGATCGAAATCCCTCGACAGTAAAATACCAAAGTTGCCCGGAGTTTTATTATCGAGGGATTTCTCTGTGCAAGCTATCTAATACGCGTCGTCTGAGATCGGCATTACTTATACTCTTATCGTTGCCCGAACCTTAAGCCCTGGCCGAGGTCAAATCCCTGAAGGTTGACCCTTAATTACGGGACTCGTGACCTCAAGGTTCTGTTTAGTTAAGGAATTTGAGGTAGCTAATGAAAACTATCGGAGAAGTTTAGCGGGAAAATATCTCGACGTATATTAAGGCTCGTGTTACACTAGCTTTTCTGTAGGATCGTATGCGATTTCTATTGCGGGTTTAAGATAAGATACATTTTACATTACATGTAGCAAACAGAATGTAAATTCTTTACGTTGAAATAAAATTATTTGAATTTGAATAAGATAAGAATATTCTTTATTGTACACCAGGAAAAAAACAAACAAAAAATAATCACAAAGATACATTACAATTGGCGGTCTTATTGCTCAGAGCAATTTCTTCCAGGCAACCGAGAATGGAGAGTTGCTGAAGGAAAAGTGAGACGGTTAGTTGGTGCAAATATGAATATTGATATACATACTTAAAAATAATAAGATATTTATAAAGCCATAACATATAAAACATAAAGTAATTTATTAATCATAATCATTTATTTATTGCAAGTCATGGTAATAGGACAGGTGGTAATAATATTAATAAATAAGAATTCATTATTATTGCACTAGAAATTTGCTAAAACTATATATTTTCAGATTATACAATTATTTACAATTCCAATATCAATGAGTGAATGAATGTGGGTACAGCGACATCATTCCTGTTAGAGAAGCACAGTATACTTTAGCGTGATAGCATAGGAAAATCACTAGAAATAATATCAAGCAGAATGTCTGTATTTCGTACGTCTTTACAAAAACCCGTGACACCGTAAGATAAACACAAAAGTCACCGTAACATAAGTCAATGCAACTTATGGCCAATAACTTATAATATGCCAGACTTCCAACAAACACCGCCTCAAATTCTAAGTGGTTGGTCTAAATAACTAAGAAACATAATTAAATATCCACTAAATAAACTTAACTTCAAAATAAACAAAACACCCAAAACTAACAGTTATATCAACAGTTAGCAGGGCTTGACTCCTAACCCATGAACACATTTGTAATGCTTGACGCTGGGCAGTGGCTTTGTTAATACATCTGCCAGCATGTCTCCCGTGGGCACGTGGCCCAATGTGACATTCTCGTTATCTCTTAAGACCCCTCTGATGAAATGGTACTTAATATCGATGTGCTTGCTCCTACCATGAAACACGGGGTCTTGTGCAAGAAAAATAGCAGAACGACTATCGGCATGGATTGAGATAGGGGCGTACTTATGAAATCCTATTTCCTCCAATAAGCTTTGTAGATATAAGCCCTCTTTCATCGCCTCTGCTAGACTCACATATTCTGCCTCGCAACTAGACGTTGCCACGGTCCTCTGCTTACGCGAGCTCCAAGATATGCACGCACCGCCTAGAACAAAAGCATATCCCGAAAATGATCGTCTGTCTATGTGACAGCCTCCCCAATCTGCATCAGAGTACCCTTCTATAGACTTGCCATTCTTTCTATAAACAAGTCCGTAACTAGCTGTACCTTTCAAGTACCTGAGAATACGTTTTGCAGCATTCCAGTGTTCCTTACCTGGCTTTGTAGTGAACTGCGCTAGCTTTATGACCGAGTTACTTATATCGGGTCTAGTAGCCACGCTCAAGTACATGAGTGCTCCGATAAGTTCGCGATAAGGCCACTGTTCCGGACCGTCTGCGCTATGTTCTCCTTCACTCATATTTAAGTTGTTTTCCATAGGAGTTTTGCACGGATTACAATCGTGCATTTTGTATTTTGCTAATATATCTTTTGTGTATTTCTCCTGTGACAAAAGGATGACGCTGTCAGTTCTCTTAATATCAATACCCAAGAAGTATTTTGCTCGTCCATAATCCTTTAAATCAAACTCTTTTCTTAATTCATTTTTAAACCGCGTAATGCGTTCTTCTTTCTCCGATGCAATTAAAATATCATCGACGAAAACCAAAACCAATAGATGCTCACCACCTTGCGCCCTCGTATAAAGACAAGGCTCGTTTAGACTCTGTCTCATGCCCATGTCTTTTAACTTCTTGTCTAGCTTTATATTCCACTGCCGACCCGCTTGCTTTAATCCATATAAAGATTTTCTTAGCAAACATGTATCACCGCCTGAGTCCATGCTCTGCAGCATAATTTTTGCTCGCTCAATCACAGCAGGATCTTCCTCTCTATTACAAGAGAGCTTCATCAGGCACTCCTTCAATAATCTAGGAGGCCGCATATATATCTCTTCATCCAGATCTCCATTCAGATATGCTGTGTTAATATCTAACTGGTGTATTTCTAAATTCAATTCTACAGCTAGAGCCATCAATAACCTTACTGAATCTAGTCTAGCTACGGGTGCGAACGTTTTGTCGTAGTCGATTCCAAAGCGTTGACTAAACCCTTGTGCTACTAGCCTCGCTTTCTTCTTTGTTGTTTTGTCCACATTGCATTTTGTTGTCAAAACATATCTACAACAAACTACATTTCTATTTTGCGGTTTTTCCACTATCTCCCAAGTGCCTTTACTTACTAAGCTCCTTATTTCTGATAGTATTGCTCCCTCCCGTTCTGACTTTTCGTCACTTTGTAGAGCATCGTCTAGAGATATCCCTGCCACTCCTGCAAAGTCGACACAATCTCTGAATAAATCGTCTGAAGATTCAGACCTTTGTGTTTCGAGCTCTCGTTGTTCAAGAAGTGTCTCTGCCTCTGTAAATTCGGGAACCTCGGCTGTTTCTTCTTGTGGTGGATCTACTTCTACTTCGACAAGTCTATACATTTTCCTGGGACGGCCTACTTGGCCAGTGCGATCTAATCTCGGCCTACCGGGTCCCCTTTTTAGTACCTGTGCTACTGTCGTATTTTCCACAGGATCTGTTTCTATGGGACCGATTCTATCTTCAGTTTCAACTTCCACAACAGGCATAGCAGGTTCCAATACTCTCGATTCACTGATTCTATCTCCTTGTTCAGCTTCTATTCTTCTATCAATCATATCGATCTCTATAAATTTCTTTTCGATATCATTGTGATCTTCAGATTCCAGCATCGTCTTAGGTACATTCTCAGATATGTGATTTCTTTGCCCCATGGTTTCGTGAAATTTTATATCTCTCGCGATAGTAAATCGCCTTTCTTCGGGTATCCAAACTCGAAACCCTCTAGAAGTTCTTGGATATCCCACAAATATCCCAGGTATCCCACGCGCCGCAAATTTATCTTTATTAGGATTTTTATCCAAAATATGAACTTCCGTGCCAAACGTTCTAAGATAAGCAATCTTGACAGGTTTATTAAACCATTTCTCATAGGGTATTTCTCCCCCTAGACCGCTAGTCGGACAGCGGTTCCTGACATAGCAAGCTGTATCTACAGCTTCAGCCCAAAATACTGTCGACAAATCGCAATTTAACAGCATACATCTCGCCATTTCTACCAAGGTACGGTTCATCCTTTCCGCCACTCCATTTTGCTGCGGCGTATAAGCTACTGTTAGTCTTCTCGATATGCCCTCTTTTTGTAGAAAATCTTCAAAATCAGCACTGCAATATTCCCCACCATTATCTGTTTGGAAATACTTTATCCTGGATCCAGTCTGATTTTCAACTTGATTTTTATATATTTTAAAAGCTTCCAAAGCCTTCCCCTTGTTGCTTAGAAAATATACTTCGCACCAACGAGTGCAATCATCAATGAAGGTAATGAAATATTTGGCACCCGTTTTAGATTGACACCTCATCGGCCCCACAATATCGGAATATACTATACGTAACTTTTCGGAACAGGGTCCAGTTGAATCGGAGAAGGATGATACACACATTTTACCCTTTGCACAAATTTTACAATCACGTAATGAGCGTATATTATTTTCATCTACGTGTTGCCCTAATTTATTCAATAGCTTCGCAACATCTCTCCCATTTAGATGACCTAAACGCTCATGCCAACCACGTAACTCTACCTTAGCATCGATTATAGCATTAGCTGACTCACATTCTCGTAGACAATATAAATTGCCGCTACGGTATGCCGTCAACTTGACATCACCACTCTCATCGATTACTTTAGCGAGATCACGAGTGAAATTCACACTGCATCCCATATCAGTAAGTTTAGCCATAGCAACCTCATCAGATACGGGTTTGGGTATCTTCCCACACACATAGTTCCAGAGTTCGTTCTTGACTAAGAGGGCCTCGACGTGGATTTTCCAACTCTCAAAATTCTCTTTATTCAGGGGTTCTATACGTAAAGCTGACATCTCGAAACACCAGTCTATTTACGAGTAGTAAATACCTGAATCTTTTCTTCTTTTCCTAAGCTTTATAATCTGGGCCCATAACCATTGTTAGAGAAGCACAGTATACTTTAGCGTGATAGCATAGGAAAATCACTAGAAATAATATCAAGCAGAATGTCTGTATTTCGTACGTCTTTACAAAAACCCGTGACACCGTAAGATAAACACAAAAGTCACCGTAACATAAGTCAATGCAACTTATGGCCAATAACTTATAATATGCCAGACTTCCAACAATTCCGATGTAAAAACCTAACTGCAAAGTAGGTACTCGGGGGGCTGCAAGTGATTCAATTTACTTCAGCCAGATGTCGCTGCCTGTAATACAGAGAATATTGTAAAGAGGTTCGAAATTTCGCTGATGCCGGTGAGTCGCCTATTAGCTCGGTTGGAAGAGCGCTGGTGCGGTTAGCCAGAGGTCGCGGGTTCGAATCCGGCATGGGTGGAATTTTTAGCCTCTAATTAGGTTTTTTAAAACAGTGCACACGCCAAAAACTTAAAAGATAATACTAAACATAACATTCACAAAAAAAAGGAAGAAAAACGAAAGGTCGTGACCTTTTGTTTCGAAAGGGCGTGTCCCTGCTGCTATAAATGACAACTGACTTAGCAATATGCTGATCTCAGATGCTGATGGACAAGCCTTCAGCGCTGATTTTCAGTCAGTGACAGGTGCTACCCCACGAGCGTCACAGACTGCGGTGCGATACAATGGGAAATATCATATAGAGTAGAATACTTATATTATATATTGAATAATACCTATATGAATAGAATACGTAATATGTATACAGAATGAAAGATATACCTAAATAGTTTTAATTAAGTGACAGAATAAGCTACAACATTATACAAATAAAATTATATACCAATGAATAACCAACTCTAGTACAAAAAATATGAAGCGCTCGTGGCCTAGGCGAACCGAGTGATTGGAACCAATCACTTGAGTTAAGCAACACAGGCGCGGTCAGGTGGAGCATGGGTGACCGTCCCGTGACTACCGCTAGTGGGATTTTTCCGAGCGCACGTTAAGCCGTTGGTACCGGCTGTCATGTAATGGCAGTCGTTAAGCCATGTCAGAGGCCTTATTTGCGGCTTGATAACTTCTGACAGTAAGGAACGCCACTGTCTTACAATCGTCCACCAACCCGGACTTGGCCCCCGTGGTGGAGTATGGCCTAACCTTACTGCGGTGCAAAAAAAGACCCGTGCCCCAGCAGTGGGGACATACAAGGGTTGATAACGAACGAACAAAAAATATTGCAACCAGTGTCCCTTATACATTTCTTCGGTAGGTATATCTTATATTGGTAAGGTATACTGAAATTTCTATTGTTTCCAACCCGAAGCAATTACAATACAGTTACGTCGTGGATGTGAACACTTCGTGGCGTTCGGTAATGACTTAATTGCATGCTAAATGAACGTATTAACTGCAATACAAAGAATAATTATAATTAATTTATGTAACAGAACCGCCAAGGAGTTTTAAGATTTACGCTTGATTTGCCGCTCTAATTATTCTTGAAATTTATGGATGACATAGAAACAATAGCCTTGATTTTCAGCTGCTTTCAGTTAGGGGCTTGTTTGTGGATATATTTCTTAAGGTGCTACGCGGTGGCTTGTTTGTGGATATTTTTTAAAATGTAACGTGTAACGCGGTGGCTTGTTTGTGGATATGTTTTTTTAAATGTAACGCGGTGGCTTGTTGTGGATATGTTTTAAGATGCTACGCGGTGGCTTGTTTGTGGATATGTTTTTTTAAATGTAACGCGGTGGCTTGTTTGTGGATATGTTTAAAGATGCTACGCGGTGGCTTCTTTGTGGATATGTTTTTTTAAATATAACGCGGTGGCTTGTTTGTGGATATGTTTTTAAGATACTACGCGGTGGCTTGTTTGTGGATATGTTTTTTTTAAATGTTACGCGGTGGCTTGTTTGTGGTTATGTTTTTAAGATGCTACGCGGTGGCTTGTTTGTGTGTAGCCAAGTGATAATGACGATAGCGCACGTAAGAGTATTGTCGGTAGGAGCGCTTTATTACTACTGACAACAACCGCCGGTTTCCAGAGGTTAGGTAGCTAGAGATCAGGCTTCGCCAGAATTTAACTAAGTAAATATTTGTTTATCGTTTTTGCGCTTCATCTTTCTCTAATACGTAAGTGATTGGCAGATATTCAAAGATGATTCCTCAATACGGAAGCCTGTGGTTGGTTTTACTAGAAACGAGTACCACATTAGAGAAAGCGACAGCTGAAATGGAGCTCTAGTTTATTAGCTAACTAGTTGAACGTATTGCACTTTATAGCGAAGAAACATCGAAATAATTCGGCTATCACCGCTGGACTAAGACGGCCTTATTGGTTCAGTGGTAGAACGGTCGACCGACACAGAGAGCGTAGGTGTTATTGCCTCTGGGTACCAGAATAAAGAAATAAATTTACAAATAGATGAATTAACAAACAATTATTTGTATTTCCGAAGACAGATAGATTAGAACAGGAGTGCCTTGGAGGAGTCTTATGTGCAGGAGTGGACGAATATGGGCTGATTCTTCTTTTTCTTATTTTGTCCCTCAACTCCTAGGGGAGCATAGGGCCTCAACTACAGATTTCCACTTCTGTCGGTGGTTCGCGGCAGATTCTAATTCAGGCCTAAGTCGATCGACTTCGATATCAACCTTTGTATGTCCCCACTGCTGGGGCACAGGTCTCTTCCTGCATAGCAGGAAGGTTAGGCCATACTCCACCACGGGGGCCAAGCCCAAGTTGTTGGAGGATGCATGCAAAAATGCAGCCTATATTCGTCTCACAATAGGGCACATGCCTCCGCTTGTTGAGAAAGTATGAGCTTAATCACCACTCACACCCACCGTGGATTGGCAATTTCAAACACTGAGTGAATCTCAGACAGACAGGTTCGCTCACGATGTTACCCTTCAGGGTTAGCGATTGGTACAGCTACTATCACTTGGCAAATGCACGTTACTTAGAAAACAAAGTTATTGATGGCAGATGCCGAGGTCCGAACCCGCGACACTGCATGGGGGGTGACCACCGTCAACACCGCTACCACCCCTTCACTGCCAATACCACCGTTCAGTGCCTGTCTCTCTGTCTCATCCCAGCTTTAGTCTCACACGGTGGTGGTTTCAGCGATTTTCTATCCCCATTTTGCTCTTTTCATGACCTCCTTCACCAAAACATCGCAATCTGCTTCAGTGCCTAAGCAATAAATAAAAGAATAATATTATAATGCACATGCTTTTGTCGGTAATGCCCTACGAAGTAGAACATTTCCCAGTTTCGTAATGTTCAGAGGCGAAGTCGAAGTCACCTCTCAGAGGACGCGCTGATTGGTCGACTGTAAATAAACTATAATGAACCACGTGACCAAAAAGAGAGAACACAGAATCCCGCAAGGATGAAAAATGCAAAACGCTGACGCAACGTAATAACATTTAACATTTACATAATGGCATACCTATACATTGCCTCTGGCCCCACTCTAGGATACGCTGTGTCGTGGGAACCAGAACCGACGACATCAAAAATATTTAACATCCAAGACCTGGGGTTTTTTTTTTGTCCCCAGCCGGGGATCGAACACGGGACCTCTCGCATGGTAGGCAGATGTGCTACCGCTGCGCCACAGAGGTCGTCGCTTTTGTTGGTAATGCATTACGAAGTTACGAAGTAGAACATTTCCCATTTTCGTAATGTTCAGGGGCAAAGTCGCAGTCGCGTCAGAGGACGCGCTGATTGGTCGATTGTAAATACATTAGAAGGGACCACGTGACCCTAAAAGAGAGAACACAGGATCTCGCAAGGATGTAAAATGCAAAACGCTGACGCAACGTACGCGCAGTTTGCAACAGCCTCGGTTGTCGACACGCTTCCTTCGAATTCGGCACCGGACGCGGGGTCAGCCGTATATAAGGCTCCGCTTCAGGAGTTCATCATCGCACTTCGACCGAAGATCGAAAATATGAACACCTACGTCACTGTGAGTTGTGCTTCCTTTAAAGTTGTTTTTTGTACCAGGTCTTGGGTTCACATCATACGGGGGACAAACTACCTCAGTTTGGGAGTTATTTATGTCTTGTCCTGGCCTAGTTAGCATGGGGTATCTTAGTTTGGGGGCAAGTGATTGTGCTGTGTATCAAAAATAATATTTTATTCTTTATATATTTTATCACGTCTTAAACAATCATCGTACAGTGTATAAGCACATAACGCTCTTTATGTGTTAGATGTATTTTTCTCGATGTTTGTTCGGATGTACCTACTTATTATTATGGAGACTACAAATTTAAAACGTTTGAGCAAAAACTTTGCAGATAACAATCGAATATACAAAAAAGTATATTTGAGTTTTTCTCGAAAGTGTTTTGTGGGTTGAAATCTTTCTGCGTAATACGGTCCAATTATTAAAAAGTCGTATTATTAGAATATTAGTTCTACGCCTGCTTTTGCTGCTAAATTATTGATTTACATTTTCTCATACACATAAAGTGAAACACCGTAAAAATAGCTTCATTATTTCGAAAAGTATCTTGAAAAGGGCACTCAGTAGCGATTTCAGTGGTAAAGACGCCATGATTAATCGAGCCTTTGCACTTTCAAACTATTTCTATACATTCATAGAGTAACTTGAAGAAGTTGTCATAATATTCAGATAGTCTCAATCCATTGAGTAAGAGGAGTGGTTCTGGAAGACGAACAACAATCCTTTGATCACTTTCAAGACTTCAATAAATTGACTCCATTTGCAATTTGTCCAAATGGAGTCATTTAACAACAACCAAATTTATACAAAAGCGAGCTGATTAAATGCATCCTAATGATTTTAATATTTCTAGTATGTTTGCGGTCATTGGGGATAAGTAATTTATTTGTGACTTACCTACATTTGACTAAAATGGATGGCGACATACCTAATATTATACTGAATCCATAACAATTTATTACTACAGAACACAATATAAATGAAAAAATATAGTTTTTCTATAAAATATACCCAGGACTCACAACAAGTTTCTTTATTGTCAAAATTATTACAGTAAAACAATATGATGTAAAAACAATAATATTTTTAAAAACCTATTTAGAGGCTAAAAATTTCACCCATGCCAGATAACCAGAGGTTGCGGGTTCGAATCCCGGCATGGGTGAAATTTTTAGCCTCTAAATAGGTTTTTAAATTTGTTCCTTAGCACGGGTTAGTGCATTAAAATAAAAATAGTATAATCATGTGAGTACAGTGATATAGTTCCGACGTTAAACCTAACTGCAAAGTAGGTAGTCGGGGCTGTAAGTAATGCAATTTGCTAAAGTCAGATGTCGCTGCCTGTACGTAATACAGAGAATAGTGTAAAGAGGTTCGAAATTTCACTGATGCCGTGAGTCGCCCATTGGCTCAATTGGTAGAGCGCTGGCACGGATAGGCAGAGGTTGCGGGTTCGAATCCCGGCATGGGTGAAATTTTTAGCCTCTAAATAGGTTTTTAAATTTGTTCCTTAGCACGGGTTAGTGCATTAAAAATAAAAATAGTATAATAATATTTTTTATCTACTCTGATATTTTAATACAAAGAGTATAAAACTGAAAACAAAACTCTTATGACAAACATTACGCGGAGGCCAAAAATAAAAGATTTATTAAGATACATCTTTTATTTTTGTATGAACACCTGTATTATAATATAACTTTTTAATCATAACGATACATACAACCTCCAGCTGGATCAAGAAGGTTGAACCTCTTCTTAAAAAAAAAGGATTCAATGAACGAGTCCGCGGCGACGCAACAACATCGATGTTTGCGCCTTGGCGCCAACATTTTACATTTAAAAAAACTTTTCATTATTTAAACAAAGTTAGGTTCTGTTTAATATGATTTTATGTATTATATGAGATGAGTATGAGAGTAGATAAAGTAGTGTATGACACTGTACACAACTTAGTCTTTTAACACTCGTGTGATACTATAAAAAAAACTCGTGTTATAAGAACCCTTATTATATAAACCGGGGGGTGGGCAGCAGCGCCCCCTGCAGTACAGTTCCACCGAACTGCGATCTCAAACCCGCATGCCCAGCGTGGGGATTATGGGGCGAACGCAATGATGGCACAAAATGTTGCGCTCTTTAGGGGAGGGCTATTTCCAGCAATGGACTAGTACAGCCTGACGAAGATTATGCAACAGTATCATAAACTACTATAATACTTGCGGATTACACAGTGTCGCTTTTCTTTTCCAGTTGGCTTGCCTGCTGGCGGTAGTTGGCCTGAGCCATGCCTCGGCCATCGGCTACGGGTCTGGCCTCGGATATGGCTACGGTATGCTCCATAGCTTTTTTGTCCTAACTAGCTTTTGCCCTCAACCCCATGGAATTTGAACAATGCCTATTTTCAAGGACCCAAAGTAAGAAATTTTGTTGAAACTAGCTTTTGCCCTCAACCCGCTGAATTTTGAACAATGCCAATTTTCAAGGCCCCAAAGTAAGAAATTTTGTTGAAACTAGCTTTTGCTCTCAACCCCAGGGAATTCGAACAATGCCTATTTTCACGGTCCCAAATTAGGAAAATAAATAAAGAAATGTTCATTCTACAACTTTTCTACTTCATCGACATTTGTTTTACCTAGTGAAGACTTTTTAGGGTGTTTTCCTAAACAATGAACGAAACTGAATTGTCTCATTTGAATCCGTGACTCTGAATCGAACGTACTCGGCTCGGCGTCGTCAAAATTTTTAGAAAATGTGGGTTTGGACCCCGAAATGTACCAATGACTTTGTTTTCTATGTTACGTATATTTGTGAAGTTTAAGTACTCGTACCACTCGTTAACTGGGAAGGAACACGTTACCAGGAAACCTTGTCTGATATGTTCACATACCTCGATATCAACCCTTCTATGTCCTCACTGCTGGGGCACGGGTCTCTTCCTGCATCGCAGGAAGGTTAGGCCATACTACACCACGGGGGCCAAGTCCGGGTTGGAGAAGTTCACATACCTCAGCGTTTGAAAGCGCCAATCTAGTGGTCAAATATAGGCTGCGTTATTAGCGCGTAAGTCGATCGGAACTAGCTGGCCCGAATTGGAACCGCGACCCACTTCTTCTTCTTCTTCAGGCTATATTACGTAGTCCACTGCTGGACATAGCCCTCCCCTAATGAGCGCCATAGCGCCCTGTCTTTAGCTTGCTGCATCTAGCATCTGCGACCCACTATCAGAAATGGAAGTCTGTGGTTGCGCCACTCTGCTCCCCTCCCGGAGTTAAGCATGCGCGTTAACTAAGCCCATTTTCTCCCTCTAAGTGAAGGCCTGCGCGCTGCAGTAGGACGTTATAGACTATGTACAAAAAGGCAGGAGTGTGAACCGTTCTTCTTTCTCCTCAGGCTCAGTGATCGCGACACCCATTCTGGCGCCAGCTGCCATTTCCACCGCCAACCAGTGGCGCGCCGCCCCCATCCCTGTGGTCCGCCAGGTCATCGCCGCCCCCGTCATCCGTACCGTCCCTGTTGTTAGGACCATCGCGCCCGTCGGCCTTGGACTAGGCGGACTTGGCTGGAACGGTCTTGGCTGGAACGGTGTCGGCTGGAACGGTGTCGGCTGGAACGGTCTGGGCGCTAAGGGCCTCGGCTGGGGCGGCCTTGGTGTTCACGGTTAAGAATCAACCCCTACCGTGCACGTAGCCTGACGATTCTTCAATTGCGATTCTTCGAGCGGAGTGTTTTGTGCCTCTGAATTGGTCCTCTTCACGATTGGTTTCTCTTTTTGTAACTTTCCTTCAAATAAAGTCGTTTCGATCATTCTGATTCTGTGGGTTTCATTCTGTTGAGATTGTTAGTGTGGGTTTCATTTGAAGTATTTTGATTAGTACTGAAACAAAGAATACGACCGCCACTTTAAGGCAAAGTTTTAGTTCTATTCAGAACTATGTTTACAATGCCAAATGTTTATTATGCCAATACATATAGTTTTGGTCCTTGACAAAATAGAAAAACTTATTCGGTAAGCTTAGCGATCGAAAAGGATTCTAAAGTTGGGGCTTTTATTTTCATCCGTACAGTTTTAATGAATTCAAAAACTCCGAACCTGGATCTTTAGGTGGCTCCTCAACTAGAAATTCCTACACAAAGATGGTTTGGTTTTTTTTACTCAAGGTTTGGTTTAAATACTTAAGAAGAAATTCGCATACAAACATATTTTTGTTGTTATTTACAAACGACATGCCGGATCGCAATGAAACTTTGCCAATATGTTAAAATAAATTATAGCCTTATAAAAACATTTATGAGGATATAATTTCATAGAATCTTCATCAACGCTATAATTGATTTTGGATAAGTTTATTTCTAATACTAAGCACGATCAAACCTTGTAAAGTATTGGCAAAGTTTTATTGCAGTCGTTTGTAATTTAAAAAAAAACTACGTTTGTATGGGAATTTCTCCTTGAGCATTTCTTATACGATATCAACACTTCATATGTCCCCACTGTTGGGACACGGGTCTCTTCCTGTATGGTAGGAAGGTTAGGCCATACTCCATATTTCTTATAAGGAATGACATAAATATTCTCATAACTACGATTCCTTCGTGAAAATCTAACTGTACCTAAATAGTATTCTGATCTTAAAAATAAAAGAATTTCAACGTTTGATAACCTTAGATAAATATACATGGATATATTACACAGATCTCGTTAGCCCCATACTAGGTACAGTTAAATTACTTGTGTGTTAATAAAGTGATCCCATAAGAATCAACGGGTAAATAAAGTTATTCACAAAATTTATCAAATTATCTATAATTTTCGTGTACGAAATTTTCTGTCAACATTGACCAAAATTGCGATGGTTTTTTAGCTCCTATTTTCTACTATTGAATGACTGATGCAAACTATCTCAACCTTACCATCATCATCATCATCATCAACCCATTATGTCCCCACTGAGAAGTATGTTCTCTTCCCTGAGGAAGGTATAGGCCATACTCCACCACGGGGGCCAAGTCCGGACTGGTGGAGGCTGGTCCTACTGCCAGGAGTTTTCAAACCACCCTAAGGCCACCGACTTGGCTTAACGACTGCCATCTATCGACGACAGCCACCAACTGCTTAACGTGCCTTGCGAAGCACGGAACCGCTCGGAAAAAATGCCACTAGCGTTAGTCATTGGCCTTACCAAACAGCCGCTAAAGGTAAGCCTGAGCTGAGCGCCTATAAAATTTCTCTATCCGATCCACATTCGCCTATAAAATTTCTCTATCCGATCCACATTCAGCCGCCGACATGGCAACATTGTTTTGTTCTTATTTCTTTTTTGTAATTGTTTTTTTCTCCTTTTGTGATGCATGCAGGGCCATACGTATTTTCTCAATTTAAAGTATATAGCCTGTTGCGTTTAATAATAAATTAGTGTGAAAACGTTTTAAATCTGATAATTTGGTCTGCGAAAGTATATTTTCCAACACAACATTCCACACCTATTTTCTACCCATTTTTAGCTATCTAGATACCTCTCAAATTCCCGTAATACAATCACGCTGATTCGCACTCTCTGTTTTAATTAACCCATTTAATTTACTCTTCTAGAGGGGGGGAAATTCTTAAAGGAAAAGTACAAGCAAAGGAAAATGTCACAGAATAACCAGCTTAAAAGAACAGCTCAAACTGGGGCGCTTCTACATAATTTCTTCACTATATGGACTTGACTGATTGAATCTATTCCGAAATGTCAAATACGTACACATAGACACTGAAAGCGTCAAATGGATAACACAATCTTATTACGTAACATACGTAATAAGATTACACTGGACGACGCAGCGCGGGCAGGCTCTCCACCAGATGGTCTGACGAACGGCCCTAGACTCTAATACCTACTTACATAGTTTAGTTTATACTTTATTGTACACGAAAAACACAAAAAAAGAAATACAATTAAAGAAAATACATGTACAAAGGCGAGCTTATCTCTGTAAGAGATTTCTTCCAGCAAACCTTGGGGTGTTGGAGTGGGGATGTGAAACGGGTCTATGCACGTGCACAACATACACTACATACTAATACACTTACACAGATAACAAAATCATGCCAAAATAGATATCTACCCAAATACATAAAAGCTAATAATGTAAAGAATAAACTACATAAACCATCAAAGAAATCTACCTACATACATACATACATACATAAACAATACATAATAATACGTAAACAATACAGAATAAGAACCTACTTACATACATACCTATCAAGGAGCTAAGATATAGACAGATAATGCTCTTTCAACCGTTTCCTGAAAGTACTGAATGACGGGCTAGTACGAATACTCTGCGGCAGTGCATTCCACAGCCTGACCGAATGGACCGAGAACGAATCCCCGTAGGCATAGTTTGTTACATAGTTTGTCAATAGAACGAAATAAGCACAAAAATGTTATTTGCCTCAATTTGGTTGTCTACAAAGCAAAAGCAGTACAATGTCATTTCAGGGGTATAACCCGCACAAATTAAATACGCTTTGATAACTTTTCTATTCGATTCATAAGCGTATAATGTCATTACAAAAATAGTGTTTAACTATGCATCATAATAACCAAAGAACATTTATTTGACCTCTTAAGTTACAAAAGTTAATAGGCATTATGTCAAATAATTTACATAAATACACAAAATAAAAAATATATATTATTTGTATATGATATAATATACAAATATATACGTAATCATATTATACGAATGTAGCACTACAATGTCATTCCAATAGTTTAATTTGGGCAAATTAAAAGAGTAGGTATCTCTTGCAAAAGAGATCGAAGAAGAGCAGTGAGAGGCGCCGAGTTAAGTTATACGGATTATAGCATTGACAAGAGTTTGCTTGGTAGATTATTACTGGTCCTTAATAACCCTATCGAACTAATGTTAACCAATGGACACATCATGCGTATGCAACAGACTCGCCCCCAAACCCGGGACTTTGCCTACTACTCCGGGACATAGACGTGAGCTTATCTATCTAAATGTTTTTATCTGTCTATCTTTATGTAAATAAATTAATATTCATGGACATATTATACAGATCTCGTTAGCCCTATACTAAGTACCACTAAATGACTTGTGTTATAGGTGCTAACTTGACGATAGATTTAATACAATAAATACATAGATAACATCCAAGACCCGAGCCAAACTAGAAAACTTCGTTTCCTAGTTTGACCCGGCCGGGGATCGAACCCGAGACCTTCGATTTACAGTCAGCATACATGTATGTATGTATGTATGTATGTATGTATGTATGTATGTATGTATGTATGTATGTATGTATGTATGTATGTATGTATGTATGTATGTATGTATGTATGTATGTATGTATGTATGTATGTATGTATGTATGTATGTATGTATGTATGTATGTATGTATGTATGTATGTACGTATGTATGTATGTATGTATGTATGTATGTATGTATGTATGTATGTATGTATGTATTGTTGCGAGTTTGAGACCTTCTGTATTTCGTCTTTACGTGTCTCAAGATCATTGTCTCAGGAACTATTTTCATGTGGAAATTGATATCAAATACTATAGCCGATACAATGTGTAAGTTTACTTGGTTACCTCATGCAGGCTTGGTTTTTTTGCCTATCAACTTTTTCCTGTGGTTGAGTGGCAGAAAATGCTTATGACGTGAAGTCCACCGCATTGTAAGATTTTTTTTACGTAAGTGCAATACAAATCATCAATCAATAAATAAATAAACGAACGAACGAACGGACAAACAAACAAACAAACAAACAAACAAACAAAAAAACAAACAACAAACGACACCGTCTTTAGTACAACCAAAAACGTTTAATTCGTCGAGTCTACAGTCTTTGCTTCATCTATGGACGAGAGCGTCTGTTATTCCATTTTCATCGCGCATCGGAAACTCGACGCATCTGAAAGGGGACTAACTAGCTGTCCCGGCGGCGGACTGAATCTACAATAAGATCGTTACTAAGAACTGGGTATAGATGAGAGATTAAACTTTAATTTTGTGTTGTCTGGGTGTCTGAAATTTTCTTCAGGGTCACACAGATGGGAGGTGGGACAAACACAGGGCGGATACTTGACGCATTGCTTCGTATTTCAGATCCGAAGCCGCCAAGAGATTTGGAGGATTCGATTTCCCAATGTCAGGTGCAGGATGGGTGACCGTCCCGTGACTACCGCTAGTGGGTTTTTTTCGAGCGCACGTTAAGCCGTTGGTGCCGGCTGTCATGAAATGGCAGTCGTTAAACCTTATGGGCGGTTTGATAACTTCTGACAGTAAAGCCCGCCACTGCCTTACAATCCTCCACCACCCGGAGGCCCCCGTGGTGGAGTATGTCTAACCTTCCTGCGATGCAAGAAGAGACCCATACCCCAACCTTGGGGACATACAAGAGCTGATATCGATGATATCAATTTCCCAAACATGTCAACAATTTGGCTATTGGGGTTTCCTACGTTTTTCTTCAGTATTAGCTTACTATTAAAACATTTCAAAGGGTTTATTTGCTTCTCGCTTACACAATACCGTCTACTGATCTATCATGATCAATCATCGCTGCGTGCATTCTGGTTTCGGGTGCTTTTTATCTTAAATTAATAGTGCTATATTTCGAACAGTGATATGCAAAGAGTTACATTTCGTATGAGTTTGTGACGGAGATCAATTCGATTCGATGCCAAATGAGTCGATTTGATTCGATACCATTCTATTCGATTCGATTGGATTCAGGTCAATTCAATATAATTCAAAAAATCTTTATTGCGCTAAAACAATTTTGTGCAAAGGCGAGCTTAATGCTGGATATTATTTTTATCCAGGGCCGATGGGGTAAAGCCAGAATATACCCAAATACCTCCCCTATGCTATCGTTATCTATGAGGAGAAGATACACCTTTCCAGCAACAACGTATTTCTCTTTGCAGGCATTTTTAATCAGCGACTAGGCATTAAGTTTCCGCCGACAAAGGTAACTGTTTGGACGCTACAAGTAAACAGAAGGTACTTGCTTGACACAGTTTTGATAGGCACTTTTTATGTAGCTTATTCAATGATTACTTTTATTTAGAAAAAGGCGTAATCACGTATTAAATAAAATACCCTCTAGAAGTGTTTTAGCGGAATTGTGGTTTTACAAATGAGTATTTACGTATTCATCGTGGTGCGGGTATTTAGAACTTAAAATGTGTCATTTGATTAAATCAAGCCTTCTCCCTGAACAAAAGATACAGAGAGATGGATACAGTGTTGTCCCCTAAACCACAACAGACCTTTTTTTTGTGTTTTATGGCTTTCCCCCACTGATGCCGGGACACTACTGAGCGTCCGCGCAGCTAAAAGTTTTAGCGACAAGTTGCCGCTCTTGGAAGATAGGTGCTGTTTTGTTGCGCGCTCGCGAAACTAGCAGAATCGTGTGACAGAGACATAATGCCTATTAACTTTTGTAACTTAAGAGGTCAAATAAATGTTCTTTGGTTATTATGATGCATAGTTAAACACTATTTTTGTAATGACATTATACGCTTATGAATCGAATAGAAAAGTTATCAAAGCGTATTTAATTTGTGCGGGTTATACCCCTGAAATGACATTGTACTGCTTTTGCTTTGTAGACAACCAAATTGAGGCAAATAACATTTTTGTGCTTATTTCGTTCTATTGACAAACTATGTAACAAACTATGCCTACGGGGATTCGTTCTCGGTCCATTCGGTCAGGCTGTGGAATGCACTGCCGCAGAGTATTCGTACTAGCCCGTCATTCAGTACTTTCAGGAAACGGTTGAAAGAGCATTATCTGTCTATATCTTAGCTCCTTGATAGGTATGTATGTAAGTAGGTTCTTATTCTGTATTGTTTACGTATTATTATGTATTGTATCTGTCTGTCTGTCTGTCTGTCTGTCTGTCTGTCTGTCTGTCTGTCTGTCTGTCTGTCTGTCTGTCTGTCTGTCTGTCTGTCTGTCTGTCTGTCTGTCTGTCTGTCTGTCTGTCTGTCTGTCTGTCTGTCTGTCTGTCTGTCTGTCTGTCTGTCTGTCTGTCTGTCTGTCTGTCTGTCTGTCTGTCTGTCTGTCTGTCTGTCTGTCTGTCTGTCTGTCTGTCTGTCTGTCTGTCTGTCTGTCTGTCTGTCTGTCTGTCTGTCTGTCTGTCTGTCTGTCTGTCTGTCTGTCTGTCTGTCTGTCTGTCTGTCTGTCTGTCTGTCTGTCTGTCTGTCTGTCTGTCTGTCTGTCTGTCTGTCTGTCTGTCTGTCTGTCTGTCTGTCTGTCTGTCTGTCTGTCTGTCTGTCTGTCTGTCTGTCTGTCTGTCTGTCTGTCTGTCTGTCTGTCTGTCTGTCTGTCTGTCTGTCTGTCTGTCTGTCTGTCTGTCTGTCTGTCTGTCTGTCTGTCTGTCTGTCTGTCTGTCTGTCTGTCTGTCTGTCTGTCTGTCTGTCTGTCTGTCTGTCTGTCTGTCTGTCTGTCTGTCTGTCTGTCTGTCTGTCTGTCTGTCTGTCTGTCTGTCTGTCTGTCTGTCTGTCTGTCTGTCTGTCTGTCTGTCTGTCTGTCTGTCTGTCTGTCTGTCTGTCTGTCTGTCTGTCTGTCTGTCTGGCTGGCTGGCTGGCTGGCTGGCTGGCTGGCTGGCTGGCTGGCTGGCTGGCTGGCTGGCTGGCTGGCTGGCTGGCTGGCTGGCTGGCTGGCTGGCTGGCTGGCTGGCTGGCTGGCTGGCTGGCTGGCTGGCTGGCTGGCTGGCTGGCTGGCTGGCTGGCTGGCTGGCTGGCTGGCTGGCTGGCTGGCTGGCTGGCTGGCTGGCTGGCTGGCTGGCTGGCTGGCTGGCTGGCTGGCTGGCTGGCTGGCTGGCTGGCTGGCTGGCTGGCTGGCTGGCTGGCTGGCTGGCTGGCTGGCTGGCTGGCTGGCTGGCTGGCTGGCTGGCTGGCTGGCTGGCTGGCTGGCTGGCTGGCTGGCTGGCTGGCTGGCTGGCTGGCTGGCTGGCTGGCTGGCTGGCTGGCTGGCTGGCTGGCTGGCTGGCTGGCTGGCTGGCTGGCTGGCTGGCTGGCTGGCTGGCTGGCTGGCTGGCTGGCTGGCTGGCTGGCTGGCTGGCTGGCTGGCTGGCTGGCTGGCTGGCTGGCTGGCTGGCTGGCTGGCTGGCTGTCTGTCTGTCTGTCTGTCTGTCTGTCTGTCTGTCTGTCTGTCTGTCTGTCTGTCTGTCTGTCTGTCTGTCTGTCTGTCTGTCTGTCTGTCTGTCTGTCTGTCTGTCTGTCTGTCTGTCTGTCTGTCTGTCTGTCTGTCTGTCTGTCTGTCTGTCTGTCTGTCTGTCTGTCTGTCTGTCTGTCTGTCTGTCTGTCTGTCTGTCTGTCTGTCTGTCTGTCTGTCTGTCTGTCTGTCTGTCTGTCTGTCTGTCTGTCTGTCTGTCTGTCTGTCTGTCTGTCTGTCTGTCTGTCTGTCTGTCTGTCTGTCTGTCTGTCTGTCTGTCTGTCTGTCTGTCTGTCTGTCTGTCTGTCTGTCTGTCTGTCTGTCTGTCTGTCTGTCTGTCTGTCTGTCTGTCTGTCTGTCTGTCTGTCTGTCTGTCTGTCTGTCTGTCTGTCTGTCTGTCTGTCTGTCTGTCTGTCTGTCTGTCTGTCTGTCTGTCTGTCTGTCTGTCTGTCTGTCTGTCTGTCTGTCTGTCTGTCTGTCTGTCTGTCTGTCTGTCTGTCTGTCTGTCTGTCTGTCTGTCTGTCTGTCTGTCTGTCTGTCTGTCTGTCTGTCTGGACGGACGGACGGACGGACGGACGGACGGTCCGTCCGTCCGTCCGTCCGTCCGTCCGTCCGTCCGTCCGTCCGTCCGTCTGTCTGTCTGTCTGTCTGTCTGTCTGTCTGTCTATCTATCTATCTATCTACATTCGAATTTAATTATAAAATGTATACTTAATGACCGTCAAAGTTATTACTTACACTAATAAATTATGTACGTAGGAACTCTGCATTTATTGTTTTGAAAATGATTTAACCTAATTAAAACAGTTAATTGAAGCTTCCGTGCTACGCAAGGTACTTTTGGTGTCATTGGTGCTGGCAGTCATGTAATGGCAGTTGCAAAGCCATTTCTATTTATTTATTGTTTATTTATTTATTTATTTATTGTATTTTAGGAAAACCATCGACTAATACAACAAAATGGAGGGTACATTTGTACAATATAGCAGTAAAAAGTTATTTAAAGGTTTTCACTTATAGCTACATAGAAAATAACAGGTTCGTGTGTTTACAACATCAAAACAAATAATTATATTAACCTACACTGCCGAATCTTAACATCAACTTAATATATAATAATCAAATCAAAACAACCAAGCCCATCATACAGTAGACAACTCGCTACCAAAGAAGTTCGCAGCAAACCTACGCCTAACTGAAGAAACGCTGTCGAGAATGACATCGACATCAGTGTCCGGGTTATCGCTTAGACCGTTAAATGTTGTGCAAGCCCGAAATAGGAAAGAATTAATTCTATAATTTTTTGAAGAAATAGGTGTATAAAATGTTTGTTTATGCCTAAGGGATCTAGCAGGAATGTGAAAGTTTAACCTGGAGAGCAAATCAGGACAATCAATAATTCCAGTGACAATTTTTATTAGCGTTGTGATGTCGGCTATTCGACGTCGTTGAACGAGTGGAAGAAGATGCATTGAGCGACAGGATGGCAGGTAATCCATTTCGATTCTTATACGGCGATTAATAAATTTGATAATTTTTTTTTGCAGCCTCTCTATTCGATCAACATATACATCGTATTGGGGGTTCCATACTTGTGAACCATATTCAAGAATACTTCTTACGTACGTGCAGTATAATAACTTTAAGGTTTTAACTTTCTTGAAGTCACGTGAAGTGCGCATTACAAAACCTAATGCTCTGAAGGCTTTTTTGCATATATTGTCAATGTGGCGATCAAAAATAAGCTTCGAATCATGTATGATACCCAAGTCACGTACTTCATCTACCCGATTGAGATTATGCCCTTTTAGTGAGTAACAATGTGATACAACTTTATTCTTCCTTGTAAACTTTATAGAGTGACACTTTAAGGGGTTGAGGTCCAATTTGTTTACATTACAGAAAGCGTCAAGCCTGTTTAGGTCCTCCTGGAGATCAGTTGCATCAGCGGTGGCTGCAATGGATTTGAAAACTTTCATATCGTCCGCAAAAATCAGAATATCGGAGTTTAAGAAGCATTTATCAATGTCGTTAATTAGAATAGCGAATAATAAGGGGCCGAGCAAGGAGCGCTGAGGAACGCCGCTGGGCACTTTAGTCCAGCTTGAGATGTGGTTACTGATAACTACTGCTTGAGATCGGTTATCAATATATGACGAGAACCATCTGAAAAGATCACCTCTTATGCCTATAGTGCTTAATTTGTGCAAGAGCTGAGAATGGTCCACTCTATCGAAGGCTTTGCTGTAATCCGTATAGATTACATCAGTTTGAAGACCTTTCTCCATATTACAGGTGATAGTGTCATTTAGCAACAGAAGGTTAGTTACGGTGGAACGACCCTTAAGAAAACCATGTTGGACAGGACTAAATGATTGACGCAAGGCAGAGTACATTTGGTCGTAGATGATTCTCTCAAATACCTTTGATATTATACATAGCTTAGAGATAGGTCTGTAATTTAAAACTTGATTGCACGGAGGTTTTTTTAATATCGGAGTTCCACGTTTCCAGGTGAGTGGTACTATGCCCTGTTCCAGTGACAACCGAAAGAGCTTACTTATTGGTTCTGAAAGGGTGTTAGCACAGTTACGAATGAATATAGCTGGAATCTCATCCGGTCCTGCAGATTTATTTACGTCGAGTTTCTTCAATTCCTTGTTCACGATACTCTCAGAGATTTCTATGGTAGATAAGTCGCAGATGCTGCTTTGTCCAGCATATTCAGGGTCAGCAATAGAATGTCCAAAGTCGGTTGACAGAAACATTGATTGGAAATAGTCAGAAAAAAGATTACAGATGTGGTCACCAGATGTCGCCAATTTATCATTGTAAATCACAGAGTTAGGAATACCATTAGACCTTGACAGGTGTTTTACGTGCGTCCAAAAATATTTCGGGTTTTTTACGATGCAACTCTCAACATTAGATATATATTTTTTGTAGCATTCAGCTTCAAGTAATTTAGCTCTTTTAGTCAAAAATTGCACACTGTGAAGATCAGCTGACATCTTATAGTTTTTATATTTTTTATAGAACTTATACCTCTCTTTGAGAACTTTTTTAAGCGGTGCCGGAAACCAACATGGAAATTTATTCATTCTAACTACGGTTTTAGTAACGTGTTTGTCTCTAATAAGAAAAATAGTGTTGTAAAATTCGTCTACCGCTTCGTTAACCGGCTTATTAAGGCAGTTCCAGTCAATTCCCGATAAATCTTTGTTAATTTCGTCGTAATTAGCCTTGTAAAATTGGTATTTGGTGCGTGGAGCAACATTGAGAGGCTGAAACTCGATATGACTAATGCTAGCGACCAAAGCTTTATGGTAGGGATCTAGTGGAACTAGAGGATGGTCACAGGAAGACACCAAAATATCAGAGTTACTTAAAATAAGGTCGAGTATTTTGTTGTACTGGTTACAAACAAAGTTAAATTGACACAAATTACAAACCGCGATCTCGTCTAGCAAGTACAATTCATCAACGGACGAAGCCATGTCTGTACCATGGTTATTTGAGTAGTCGGAGGCGCCAGAAATCCACTTTATTCCACTTAAATTAAAGTCACCCAAAATTATAAATTTGTCTGAGGGATTAGCAGTCATAATTTCATTAGCCTTTTCCCAAAAATTGCGCAACTGTTGAGCAAAAGAAAAGCCACCATTTTGCTTACACAAATAAATAACACCAATATGCAAAAATCCATGTTTTAATTTGACAGAAGTCCAAGTGTCTTCCGCTGAGGAATTCCACTCAGGTCTAGCAATGGTTGTGAGTCGCTTGTGTATTGCAAGTAACACGCCACCGCCCCGTGACTGACTAGTCAGCTCATAGCATCTGTCCCGTCGGAACACCGAATACCTAGAATCGAATAACTCTGAGTTGGAAATACCATCCACAAGCCAGGTCTCGCTTATAGCATAAATATCGTAATTATTTAGTAAAACATTGCGTCGGAATTGATTAGTTTTGCTCCTCAGGCCACGCACATTCTGATAGTATATTGTCAAGTCAGAATTGCCCTCTATTAATAATGTAAGTTACTAAACAAAATAGAAAAATAAAATTAATCAAATTAACGTAGGTAGCAATGCGATTGGTCGAATTGAATAGAAACCTTGGAGGTAGGTTGATAACAGGCACAAATTCAAGCAGGCAATAATTAAATTCTTCAATGCAGGAAAGTAGACAGATTTGACTTCTAATCTCAAAGCAATAGGGTTCAACTTTTTTAAATAGACACCAAGAGAACAGCTTTGCGTTAAGCAAATAGATTTCACTTGTAATATGTAGGCAATAGGGTTCATCGTTATTAAATAGATACCGAGTTAATGGGTTGGCGATAAGCGAACAAAGGAGAGGCGCAGGCATGAAATGCGAGGCAGAGATTGCGAACCTTCGGTAGTGAGTCGTCAACAGTAGCCATAGGCAAAGTAAACAAATTATGAAACAATAAAGTATGCATTTGATTACACCAACTTGTTTAAATCCTGCACGTTGCGTATAATTATAAGATGAGATACGTCATTCTTGCGTACATGGATCTTCGAAAACTTAACCCATACAAACTGGTATCCTTTGACCTTCGCAGCATCCTTTGTTTGAGTGAGGAGTTTCTTGTGGCTGGGTGACAGGTGGTCATTCACGAAGATACGTCTGGATTCATCGGCAAGGCCAATGTGGGCAGTGGAAAGGTTCTTCTTGGCCCGAGCGTGTGCCATAAATTCTTCCTTGACATATCTGTTCACAAACGATATGATTATGTTCTTGTCTTTGGAGCTATAGGTAGGCACGCGAGATAGGTAATTAACCTGACTTTTGGCCACAGCGTAGCCGATGGCTTCCGATAATTTGTCCAAGATATCGAACAAGTTTTCATTTTTGCTTACGGGAATATTTTTAATTTCCACATTGCTCAGACGTGACCACCCACCTTGGCTCGATTCATCGGTAGAAGGCTGCTCAAGCACCGCCAAACGGCCCTCCATGCCACTCACCCTCTCCTTGATACCGTCAACTTCGTCACTAGTAAACTGACAAGACGCTTTTAGCTCTTCAACTTGAACTTTCATTGTTTGCATGTCGAGTTTCAACTTAGATATATCCTTGAGTGTACACTCCATGGAAATTAGCTTGCTCATAATCGATGCCAAGGTAACAGTATCAGTCTGAGCAACGTCGGTTGCAGTAATGGTGGGTTGGTGCTCCTGCACGTGTTTTGATATGGGTACTGTTGGTGCTTTTCGGCAGACATGGGGACATCTCCAATTGGCTCTTCGCTCACCCCTGAGCTTGCGCCATCCAGCTTCGGTGATGTTTGCACATGCGAAGTCATAGTCATTACCACAGCCCTCACAGTGAATCCCGTCACTAAAACCATCCCCACACACGTGACACACCGATGAAATTTTCAAAATGGTGTAAAGGTTGACGACTCCCGGGTTTTAATCGAGAAGGCGAAAAGGCGTGCGAATCGAACAGACACTACGGCCCAACTGATTTCAGAGGCTTGATGGGGGGCTTCGGACAGAAAGGCCCGCCACTGCCTTAAAATCCTCCACCAACCCAGACTTGGCCCCCGTGGTGAAGTATGGCCTAAAGTTGCTGCGAAACAGGAAGAGGCCCGTGCTCCAGCAGTGGGGACTACCAATTGAAGCTATTACTTCGTAGCCTTAGCAGACTTAAAAAATACGTCTACCTATATTCGCTCGACATATTTCTTTGGACACAAAAAGTACGGTTGTGCGAATAAGTAAGTCTTTATAAATAAATAAATATTCATGAACATATTACACAGATCTCGTTAGCCCTATACTGAGTACAACTAAATGACTTGTGTTATAGGTGGTAACTGGACGACAGATTTAATACAATAAATACATAGATAACATCCAAGACCCGAGACAAACTAGAAAAGTTCGTTTCCTAGCGGGGATCGAACACGAGACCTTCGGTTTTACAATCAGCGCGCCAAACCGCTGCGCCACCGAGGCCGTCTTCTTCCCGCAGAATGCTTAATCTATGTCTCAGGAACTCAGGAACTCCATTACACTTCTCCGTAGTGAAAGTATGAGACGCGGGCATGCCCGAGGGTCCAGCGCTAATTGAAAAAGCAATTATAAGACTGCCTACACCCCCCCCAGCCTCCCTAGGTAGCGCGAACTATCCCCGAGAACGCTCAAAAGTTTTTATGAAATGTTGATTGGTTTTGTCGCTTTCCGTTCCGATAGCGTACTGTTACAACTTTCCTGTAAATGAATGATGGAATGGGGTACCTAATAAATGGTGTGCGATATTGTATATCTTAGGTAATATATCTTTATTTTATGCTGCCTGTAACAGTAGCACTGCAGGGCACAGGCCTACTCTCAGAGAGACAGAGTATGGGCATATTTACCACGCGTGCCCACCGAGGATTGGCAATTTCAAGCGCTGAGGTATCTGAACACCTCAGACACTCAGGTTTCCTCGCGATGTTTTCCTTCACAATTAGCAAGTGGTGTTACTATTATAACTTCACAAATGTACGTAACATTGAAATTAAACCCATTGTTTCATGCTGGGATTCGAAGCCACGACCTCCCGAATGAGAAGCCACCCTTCTGCCGCTCCGCTACAGCCGCCTTACGTGCATTATTTTTACGTGCTTCTCAAGAGTTAACGCTAAAGCATTCCAGGAGCTCACTATAAGACCTTCGATGGAGCAAGCGCGTGCCTTAAAAGCGAGAAAATTGGTACTACGTTAAGCTCTTTCAATTCTTAAAGAGTGAATATTGTAAGTGGTTTTCTAGATAGCCGCTGCATATTCCAGATGAAATGAAAATATTTTATTCAAAGTAGCGCAGAACCTGCGGCTTAATAAACGTTGCAAATCAAACTAGGTGTCTATTTCAAAATCTTGATCATTTTGAAGAAAAAATGGACAAAAAACTCTAAACTTACTCTTTTCAAGGTCCTTAACTAACAGAGTTTAAGTCTCCAACAGTGGGGACATAGGTACAAGGGTTGATATCGATATCAAGACATAATTATTACAAAGCTCATGCATAGTACTAGCTTTAATACCAGACATCATTGTCATCTAAATAATCCTTAATATTATAGTAGCAATTTTGGCACAAAGTGTACTTGAACCGTGTTTCAGTCAAACTTAATACATCTTCAGGTATTTTATTATAGAAATGTTTACAAAGCCCCATGAAGGATATATTAACCTTTTCCGGCCTAAATCGTTTTATTTTTTTATTTTTTTATCTTTAAAGAAATCTCTTAACGAATCTCTACTGCCCAGTTTATAGATGAATCTGATCGCTCTCTTTTGCACGACGAAGATGGTCTCAATGTCTGCTGCCCATCCCTACAGTAGTATGCCGTGTGACATACATCTATGGAAGAAACTGAAATAAACTAGCCTGGCAGTTGCGACGTCAGTTAGTTCCCAAATTCTTTTAACAGCATATGCTGCAGAGCTGAGCCTATTTCACATTTTTTTTATATGAGGACCCCATTGAAACTTTACATCATTTGTGATACCTAAAAACAGTTTCTTCGACAAGGTCTAGTTCTTCCTTTCCTAATATAACGTTGCAGTCAACTACTTTGACATTTGGTAGAGTCAACTTTATACATTTTGTTTTTTTTTTTAATTTAACAATAAGTTATTAGACGTGAACCAGTTAAGTACCTGAGAGAAAGCATCATTGTGATCGTTAGCATGTCAGAGATAGTCGTTACGCTATGTTACAGGCCTTATGGTCGGCTTGATAACTTCTGACAGCAAGGTCCGGGTGGACTGGCCTAATACAATAGAGAAGGACGTGGATATACAAACATACACAATGATAATTTCAGAGGTATCTGAGGAGAATATTTCCTGTTATTTAGGCCTATGCCTGAGTAATATATAATATTAACATGCATACATGCTTCGATATCAACCCTTGTATATCCCCACTGCTGGGCCACGGGTCTCTTCCTGCGTCGCAGGAAGATTAGGCCATACTCCACCAAGGGGGCCCTGTTCGGGTTGGTGGGTGATTGTAAGACAGTGGCGGGTCTTACTGTCAGAAGTTATCAAGCCGCCCATAAGGCCTCTGACATGACTTAACGACTGACATGACAGCCGGCACCAACGGCTTAACATGCCTGGCAAAGCATGGAAGCGCTCGGAAAAATGCCACTAGCTGTAGTTGCACCTTTTTGTTGCTTAACACGAGTGATTGATTTCAATCGCTCGGTTCGACTAGACAACGAGCGCTTCAGCGCTGCGAACAGTAAATAACGAATATTAACATAAGCCATGACGCGGGTGCATCTTCTCCGACGGTAACTGGTATTGGTTTCGACTCTCAAGAGTTTGATTTGGCACGAAGTCTCACGGGAAACTTGCCAATTTCCAGACTTTAGCAATTTGCTAGCGGCAGTTCAATTCATCTCACTAATGACTTTGAAGAAGAATGAGTACAAAAACGGTGTGAAAGGATAATAAAGAGTGTTTGTACAAAAAACCACAAATTCAATGCCAAAAATGAGAAGGCGACATTGTTAAATGTGGTATTGCAACGGTGGACTAAATAAAGTTGGTGGAGTGCATTTCCATGTTTCTTAGGTCCTTGTTTGGTTACCAAAGCATTCTAGTTTGGGAGTTACTTAGTTAGTTAGACCTGCGATTTCCGTACTAGACTCATAGTTGGGCCATTGTACGTAGCAAGCGCTGAGTTATGTTACTATTTCAGACACTATAGTTTCCTCACGGTGTTTTCCTTCACGGCCAGCTAGTTGTATTGCTACTATAACTTTACAAATGTATATAACATAGAAAAAAAAAGTCATTGCTACACGCCGGGGTTCGAACCCACGATCTCCCGATTGAGAAGGCGGCGTTCTGCACCGCTCTACCACCGCTTAGTTTGGGACCAGCAAAAGTTAGTGTTGTAAGTTAATTATGTATTTGTTGGCCCTCCAGGTATTGAACTGGTTGGCTGCCTAGATAAATTTTACAATAGGGTTGGATGGCAAAACAAGGGAACGCAGCGTAAAGAATATCATTGACATAATTTTTCTTAAAACTGTTTTTATACGGATTTATGCTCGTTTACTACATTTTTTGCAATTTTCCAACGTTTCGGCACTTTTTCAGGTGCCGTGGTCCCGGATGACTTTTCTTTTAGAGGAATGTATTTTAAAACTAGCTGAAAACTAGCCGTAAGAACCATCCTTGTACTTCAAGGAATATTCTAAAAAGGAATTAGCGAAATCGGTTCAGCTGCTCTCGAGATCTGCGCTTACCGACACATTCAGCAATTCATTTTTATATTATAGGTATATATAACTGACTATAGAAGAAAAGAATAGCTGTGCTTTCGTTCTTTTATTCGAATCAATCTTAATCTTGTTCTTTTCAAAGAAAGGATCTTTAAAGATTATCGTATGGTAAAAGTTGTTAGAATAGACGATCATCAAGCTAATTTTGAATGGATTCTTTACACCCAGTCTATTTACAAAGTTTCATTTCAATGCAGTTCGTAAGTACTTATAAAATTAAAACCAAACTATGTAAGCATTTCCACTATGCAATACATTTAATCGGCCAATCAGTGTAGTTTAAAGTAATAACTTAGGAAATCTGGAACACAACGCGACTCCCAAAAATATACGTTTCGTAACTTTCAGTCGCACTTCATTGTACTACGCAACACTGAAAACTTGCTCTAATAAAGCAACTATTATTGCAACTATTTGAACAGTCATAATACTGATACCAATATGAATAATAGCAGTGGTTACAAAAAGTGAAAAAAAGTGCGAACGGCTGCTCGGAGATGCATGAAATCCTCGGCTTATTATGAAAGATCAGAATGTTAACTAGCTACAGTCAAACGGTTGACTGCGTATCAACTATGAAGCAAGCAGTTCGCAACATCAGACATGTGTAAATCCCAACCCACTTTTAATTTGATATGATAACTACTCTAGGCGCATTTTTAAGGTTCCGTCGGGAACACGGAATGAAGATGATAAAGACGAGACAAAGACAAATGTTGTTTATTGCCAGATATAAAAAGAACAAAAAAAATAAAACTAATGTGTACATCTAAGCACATGTGAGGTATAACAACAAATACTTTACAGAGTAACACATTTTAAACTGGAAGGCTCTGGCAAAACGTACCACGCTCACCGTTATGCCTCCGAATGTGAATGTATAAATACTCAACATTGAAAAAGCGGTGATTTTCAGCAAGGCCCTAATAAGATGCTGAAGTGGATGTGCGGTGTAACGAGGCTCGATAAAATACGAAATGAATACGTGCGAGGGAGCATTGGAGTGCGTGACATGGCCGATAAACTGCAAGAGAGTAGGCTGAGTTGGTTTGGGCATGTGAAACGAAAGCCTCCCGACTACATAGGAAACGAAGTGCTACGTTTATCAATTCCTGGGTGGAGATCCAGAGGAAGACCGAATACCAGGTTTATGGATGTAATGACGAAAGATCTCACAGATTGCGAAGCCTCAATAAATGAGGTCATGAAGAGCAAAGTGGACAGAGAAAATAAAGAAAGCTGACCTCACCATCAAGTGGTAGGTACTAAAGCTGGGAAGAGAGAGAGGGGGAACAGGGCATCCCGATTTCTTTTTTACTCTCGGCTACACCATATTGTAGGTACCATTGGATTGGTATGCGAAACCAATCTTGCAAAATGTTAAGCTTTAAAACCCGAGTTTTTTTAGCAACGGAGAAGATAAAAAGTAACCGGCCTGCCTGCATGCCACGACTTATGAACGTTGATGAAGCAAAGGTCTGTCAGGACCGTGGCAAGTGGCAGTCCCTGATCTCTGCCTACCCCTCTGGGGTACAGACGTCAGGATATGTTATGTTTTTATTTTTGTGATGAAGTTTACGGCCCACGTTTATCCTTGCTTCCCTGCCAAAGCAGGGACGGATTTTGTGAAGCGTTATTGGGGTAGCAATTGTTTGGTTTCATTAAAAATAATTGTGTTTTTTTTTTTTAATCCAGCAGTTGTGTTGTCGATGCGGGACTCAATTTGTGCGTATCGATATTTATCGTAATTTTTAAGGATCTCCAACGTAAACATATTGCAATGATCTGATCTTGTTTGACTAACAATAAAAGGACAAAAAAGAGAGAGAGAGAGATAAGAGAAATGAAAAGGAGAACGGGAAAATAAGCAACCATTCGAACAGAATGCCGATTGCAAATATGTGTGTGGGTGTGTGTAGAGTTTTTATGTGCCTGTACCTATATATAGTATTAAGTTTCAAGAGAAATGGGAGCAGACTAAAAATCAGCGCTAACTATTACTGATTGAGGCACTAGTGGCCTAGTGAAGCGCTCGTAGCCTAATTGAACTGAGAGATTGGAATCAATCGCTAGGTTTAAGCAACAACACGTGCGATCAGATGCTGGATGGGTGACAGTGGCTAACGCTAGGGGGATTTTTTCCGAGTGCTTCCGTGCTTCGCAAGGCATGTTAAGCCGTCGGTGATGGCTGTCATGTAATGGCAGCCATTAACCCATGTAAGAGGCCTTATAGGCGGCTAGAAAACTTCTGGCAGTAAGGCCCTCCCTGTTTTACAATACTCCACCAACCGGGGCTGGGTCCCCGTGGTGTATGGGAAAACCCCGTGCCCCAGCAGTAGGGACATACAAAGGGTTAATATCAATCCGTCCAACAGTGTTAGAAAGACCGAATTTGACGCGAACGAAGTAGCGGGCACAACTAGACTGACACAAATATCGAGTTAGACAGAAATTAAATGAAATGAAAAGTTTTTATTCAAGGTAGCACAAAAACTGCGGCTTAAAGAACGTTACAATTCAAACTAGCTGTCAATTTCAATATTTAGATCATTTTAGAGAAAAAATGGACAAAAAATCTCCAAACGTAGTCTTTTCAAAGCTGATTTTACATAACTGTTATAAAATAGAACTCACGCATTGTACTGGCTTTATTTCCAGACATCATTGACATCTAAATGATCCTTTATGCAATAGTAGCCCTTTTCGCATAAAGTGTATTTAACACATTTTTTGAGCCGCGTTTCAGGCAGACTTAAATCATCAGGGATATAGCTATCGCCCGCGGGAATGTTTTCGCTAAATTACCGAAGGGCCAACGCATAAACATCATCCAGGAGCCTCTCCTTTATGAAATCCAATAAAAAGAATACCAAAAGGGTGCGTATCAATTCCAGACTCTTCCACCGAAGCGCCTACCCTTTTCCGTCATCGTAAACGGATTTTCCGCGGACATTTTCCTATTTTCACTTCGACACGCCGGAAGCCAAGAGGTTTTGGGTCACCGTTAGGTAGGAACGCTGCGAATAGTTGGTCCCTGGTCGTTCGGGGTTCTCACATACCTGCGCCTTTATATTACTTGCGGTGTAGGTTTTCCCCACCTTATCTACAGCGCGATTCTTTTATCAATGTTTTGTGGAATGTTCTTTTTATGATTAGCAGCGAATGACTACTTACTTTTGGAACCGGATGGGCTCTTCCGTTTATTTTATTTCCGTGTTTATGCATCTGTTTTGCTTTAATTCTAGTTTTTTATTTATTAAGAATAAGTGTAGGAAATCCCGGTGGAGACTGATAAGTCGCATTAATGCTCACCCTCAACCATTTGAATAGTTTTAACTTTCAAATTTACATAATTCAAAATTCTTATTTAAATTCTAATATTCTTATCGTAAATTTATAAACAATGCTATTAAAGATACCATTGATACACCGTCATGTTATACCATAGCTATTCAATCTGTGGGTAATTTTTATTTCTATTGTATTTTATCATATATAAAACGGGTCTAATCGAGCTTACGCCTTTTTTCCTCTGTTGTAGGATTACCTTAAAATTCCCAAGGATTAGAGCCGTTGAAATATTTATAATAGGCTTGTGTCCACTAAGAATAAATCGGATGGAAGAAAGTCTTTAAATACTGATTATGATATGCAGATGGGAAAAAACAAAGCTATTTATGATAAAATATAAATATTATTATTATTTTCTGAAAAGAAATTAGAAAAACTTTGTCATTAAGTCACGAAACAGTGAACACCAATCAGAGCGTGCCACGTCACGTCGTGGCGAGCATTGTTGTTGTTGACATTTAAGTATGTGTTTAGTTGATGATTATTTTCGTTTTTGATAGTTTACAACTGTTATTATTTTATTAAGAAACGCAGAGGTATTGAAAGTTATTTAGTGAAACATATAAGGCAAGATGGAAACAGGTTTTAGGAAAGCTAATGGCAATAATTTGCCCAGAATTGACCCCGTAATGCTTGGTAGATTTTTTGCATCAAAGAGTGACTTTTGCTCATCGGAATTCCGTAATACTCGTATTAAAACTTCAATTTTAGTATAAACAAGTGTTGAAATATTAATTATAGGTAAGCTTAAAGCGTAATATTTCAGTTTTTTAATCAGATTTATTTCACTATTAAATAATATTACGTCATATAGTTACAGCAAAATGATCTTCACAAAAATACATTCTTCAATTTTATCGATGAACAATAGAGATCGCTTCTTCTTGCAAGTGTTAACCACTTTTTTTGTATTTTTTGGTTGTGTGGGACATATACAAATAATTTATTTGGTGTTTTTCTCTTGTGCTTTCACACTGGGGCATCATGCCGCTGTTGCAAAACGAGAAAGTCATATTTAATTGAAATAACAGCAGAAAACTAACAATTGCCTACTGAAACTGTGTTCGTACACTACCTCGTGACGTCACTTAAGACGCCATGAGCGTTTTTGTGGGAAATTTAAATTGTTTTTTTTGGAATTCAAAATACTTATTGAATATGTTAAGTTTTAAAAAACACATAGTTGTTTAAAAACCTATTAAGAGGCTAAAAATTTCACCCATGCCGGGATTTGAACCCGCAACCTCTGGCTATCCGTGCCAGCGCTCTACCAATTGAGCCAATGGGCGACTCACCGGCATCAGTGAAATTTCGAACCTCTTTACACTATTCTCTGTATTACGTACAGGCAGTGACATCTGGCTTAATCAAATTGCATCACTACAGCCCCGACTACCTACTTTGCAGTTAGGTTTTACATCGGAACGATATCACTGTACCCACATGATTACTATTTTTATTTTTAATGCACTAACCCGTGCTAAGGACAAATTAAGGGTTACACACTTTAATACACTTAAAAGAACGTTATAAAACCATTTTCCAAATTCAGTCAACTAGCCTATTATGTACCTATGTGCATTACGAATCATTAAGAACTACGTTATCCTATTGAGTTAATGTTCAATGTTTAAGAGTCGTCCGCTATTTAAAAACCATTATTATTATGGCCGGTGCTACTCATAATAATCCTCCTGATATTGTAAGAAAATTGAAATTACAAATCTTTTAAGAACTAACGCCAACAAACTTACAACTTTAAAGGATTAAGTACTATACTACTCTTATGTTACATATTGTGATCTGATTTTAATTATAACATCTAATTTTTATTATTTTATTTCAATTATTGTAAATTACCTGTTAATTTTATTATATGTAAAAAAATATTAGCATGATTTATAGTAATTTTAGTATATGAATTAATGAATTGTATAATTAAGTCTATTATTTAACCTAAGATTATTGATTATTTATGTAACAAATTTGCACACCGGTCGGTAGATCATGATGGATCTTGACAATTTTTTTTTAAGAACTTTAGTACCCATGTTCTAGCAAATAAATGATTTTTACTTCAACCTTGCGCTATGGCGTTCATTATGGGATGGCTATGTCCAGCAGTGGACTAATATAGCCTGAAAAAGAAGAAGAATACGTAGCCTGTATTAACATGCAACGACTTATAAACGTTTATGAAGCGAAGGAGATCTGTCAGGATCGTGGCCAGTGGCAGTCCCTGGTCTCTGCCTACCCCTCTGGAATACAGGCGTGAGGTTATGTGAGCATGTATGTTTGGAGAAAAAATGGAAATAAAAAACTTTAAACTTAATCCTTTCAAAGTCCTTAATTAACAGAGTTTACATAATGATTTTAGAACATAGAACTCCTGCGTTGTACTGGCTTTAATTCCAGACATCATTGTCATCTAAATAATACTGAAACGAATGCACGTAAAATTGATGAAAACGCAAATATCTTGGAATCTATCAATCTGTCTTTTTCTAGTTTTGCAATGACAATGTCTCATTTTTAAAAAGTAGGCATAATAATATAAAACGCTATCAAAAAGTAAAATACTTCAAAAAGGTTGATTGGCCGGTCGGCAACAAATACTTTACACATTTTTTGAACCGCGTTTCAGGCAAGCTTAATATATCTTCAGGGATTTTATTATAGAAGCGTACACAATGCCCCATGAAGGATGTATTAACCTTTGCCAGCCTTAATAGAGGGTACGAGAGTTTACGTTTATTTCTAGTATTTACATTGTGTTGGCTACCCAAAGTTTTAAAGTTACTGATATTTTTCCTGACGTACATAATTGTTCATAGATATACTGACTGACAACTGTTAGGATGTTAGTTTCTTTAAAGAAATCTCTTAACGAATCTAGCGTAGCTTATGAATGAATCTGATGGCCCTCTTCTGCAAGACGAAGATCGTCTCAATGTCTGCAGCCCATCCCCACAGTAGTATGCCATAGGACATGACACTATGGAAGTATAAAAACCTATTTAGAGGCTAAAAATTCCACCCATGCCGTGATTCGAACCCGCGACCTCTGGTTATCCGTGCCAGAGGAATTTTTAGCCTCTAAATTAGGTTTTTAAATTGTCCTTAGCACGGGTTAGTGCATTAAAAATAAAAAAAAATGTATAACTATGGTAGTAACTAAAAATAAACAATCCTAGTAGTTGCGACGACAGTTATCCCTAACTCTTGCTGTTTGTTATCAATATATTTTCGATTTAATTATTTATGTACATGCACCACGTACCGACTATATTCTTCATGCAATCCACTCCATCCAAAGGTTGTCTGGAAGAGATCGCTCTTAGCGATAAGACCGCTAATTGTATAACATTACTTAGATTTAAGAATCATGGTTGTAATATTTTTCTGGTTGTGCAATAAAGTGTTCTCTATCTATCTATCTATCTATCTATCTATCTATCTATCTATCTATCTATCTATCTATCTATCTATCTATCTATCTATCTATCTATCTATCTATCTATCTATCTATCTATCTATCTATCTATCTATCTATCTATCTATCTATCTATCTATCTATCTATCTATCTATCTATCTATCTATCTATCTATCTATCTATCTATCTATCTATCTATCTATCTATCTATCTATCTATCTATCTATCTATCTATCTATCTATCTATCTATCTATCTATCTATCTATCTATCTATCTATCTATCTATCTATCTATCTATCTATCTATCTATCTATCTATCTATCTATCTATCTATCTATCTATCTATCTATCTATCTATCTATCTATCTATCTATCTATCTATCTATCTATCTATCTATCTATCTATCTATCTATCTATCTATCTATCTATCTATCTATCTATCTATCTATCTATCTATCTATCTATCTATCTATCTATCTATCTATCTATCTATCTATCTATCTATCTATCTATCTATCTATCTATCTATCTATCTATCTATCTATCTATCTATCTATCTATCTATCTATCTATCTATCTATCTATCTATCTATCTATCTATCTATCTATCTATCTATCTATCTATCTATCTATCTATCTATCTCTTTAAACTGCATATGCTGCTGGTTATAAAACCCTGACATCTTCCAAAGAGCACCAAACAGCGGCAACTCTAAGTAGTGTGGCGGCTGACCGCGCACTTTTGCTTTAGTCAGCATATACCTACGTGTGGCGCGGCCAGGCGCGCCCCACCGCTCCTAAAGCGTAGTAGCCCATCTATACCCTGTTTATTGAAGCTTGAGACAAAAGGTAATCACAGAAATAGTGATTCTCAAACTTTTATCGGAAGAAACAGCACGCTCGCGTCAACAAGTTGGGAGAATGAAAATGGCGGTTATAACCCGAACGAAAATAAAATAGCATCTTTCAAATTAAAACGTTTGCATTACATTACATCTTTAATGAGCAGTGTTATAAAACGTTCAAAATTTGTGAAGGGCTGACTTTTTGGGTTATTTATAGTGCCACAATTCTATTAAAAAGTTATGTACTAAAATAAAATTTATATAAAATGCATTATTTACCAAAATATGAAAACTAAATTTGATATTTGTTTTTTTTAAACATATATATTTTTACGATACTTTTAACAATCAATGTCGATTTTTTTTATTTTATTTCTGATTAATAACAAACTTGGCATAATAAATTACCCTTTCTATTGTTTGTTTACCTTTTGTCTCAAGCTTCAATAAATAGGGTATAGTATAATCAGGCTGTACGTAGTTTTTTCTGTGAACTTATGTTTTATAACTATTATAATGTGTGCACCAAATGACTCTTTTATTCAACTCCATAACTCCGTATAGACTATCATTGGCCTAAAGTAGCAATAGTGCCAAAGTAGTTTTCACACTCACCTATGAGAAATTCCAACAAAGCGCCCAGTTTACTGGTTACGTACAGCCATCAAACCCACTCGCGTGGCGCGGGCGGCGTGAGTTCTTAAAACGGTGGAAAAGAGCCGGAATCGCTGCGCAAAAACATGGCCGCTTCTTCCAGGAATGACACTAGAACGAACCATAAGAAACTGCTGAACACATGTGACTTTCTTAGTGTTGCTATAAGAGTAAGAAGCACTCGTGGCCTAGTGGAGATTGAAATCAATTACTTGGGTTAAGCAACAACAGGGGGGTTAGGTGTTGGAGGGGTGATCATCCCGTGACTATTGCTAGTGGCATTTTGGATGGTTGGTGGAGGATTGTAAGGCAGTGGCGGACCTTATTGTCAGACAAGCCGCCCATAAGGCCTGTGATATGGCTTAACGACTGCCATTATATGACAGCCGGCATCAACGGCTTAACGTGTCTTGCAAAGCACGGAAGCGGTCGGAAAAATGCCACTAGCGGTATTCACGGGACGGTCACCCGTCCTGTACCAGACTGTGGCTGTTGTTGCTTAACTCAATTGATTGATTCCAATCACTAGATTTGCCTAGGCCACAAGCGCCCCAGGTCTGGTTCCCATGACACAGGGTATCCTAGTGTGGGGCCAGAAGCAATGTATGTGCCTGTATGTAAATGTTAATTAATTTTATCAACCCCTTGTATATATCTTGTATATACCCCTTGTATATATCCCTTCCACAAACGCAATATATATTTGTCTCGTCAATCTTTCTTCCTTCATCCTCTACACATGTCCAAACCAACGCAATATTCCTAAACTTTCAACAACATTTTTAAAAACCTATTTAGTGACTAAAAATTCTACCCATGCCGGGATTCGAACCCGCGACCCCTGGCTATCCGTGCCAGCGCTCTTTCCAACTGAGCTAATGGGCGACTCACCGGCTTCAGCGAAATTTCTAACCTCTTTACAATATTCTCTGTATTACGTATTTTTAGCCTCTGAATAGGTTTTTAAAATTGTCCTTAGCACGGGTTAGTGCAAAAGAAATAGTTTATTCAACAACATTCGAAAGAAATCACCCTCTCTTTTTGTACTATACAGCTCTACAAGTCTACACAAGAGGTGGAGAAAAGCGAATATTCGCACCCCGCCTCGCACGTCGGTTTGCGTTTGAGATTTTCTCCTGGCGAGTGTTTATTTTAGTTTTCGCTTTGCCGTTGTATTTTGTGAGTTGGATTGTGAGCTCCATATCGACCTTTAAGAGAAAACAGCGTTGGACTGGTCATAGAGCCATTTACCACCCGGGCATCTTCCTGTGCACGCCCCCCGAGCGATTTTTTTTTGCCAAATTGGAACATTGAACTAAATTAAAATAGACGATAGTATAGTAGATTGTCAACCGAGGGTCAATTTCAGAGGTATTTAGGTATATTCCGAGGTATAGTCCAATATAAGTCGACTTTTTAAATTTTAAATATGGAACTCACCGCGTGATTGGCTATGCTACATTTTTTAATATGAACGGAAATCTCAAAACCATTTCGAGGATTTTGTTTTCCGTACAATTTCTATTTATCAGATTTGTAAATAAGTCTATATTTTTTAAGATATTCAGTAAAAAGCTTTGACCTTAAATGACTTTTGTATGACGTCAGCAAAGGCAGTTTGAGTATTAATCCTTTGCCTTACAAAAAAGAAAAACGAAATGGCAACGTGTGATTATTTATGTAGTCTGTGGATTATTTGTTTATTAGTGTATAACTGTATTGTTTGATTATCAAATACATACCTACATCTTACTAAATGATCTTCACAACAGAAATGCAAATATTTTTTCATATATTCCGTGTTCACTTTATGACACCATTCTTCTCGCAGTTGTTCTAAGATTGCTACGAATGACATATTCGGGTTATTGCTGATATTATTGGAACATAAAGGGACGAAACACTCTTTGCTTTCCATTTTATGAAGAAATTCACGAGTTTAAGTTTAAGAGTATAAAATAATGTAAGGTCAGACCACAGAATACACGGTTAGCCGACCATTGTTCTGTCAGCCGACCAAAAATTTTTTTTTTTAACATTTTACATACAAGCACATACATTGCTTCTGGCCCCACACTAGGATACCCTGTGTCGTGGGAACCAGAAACAACGACATCACAAACATGTAAACATCCAAGACCTGTTTTTTTTTTGTTCCCATTCGGGATTCGAACCCGGGACCTCTTGCATGGTAGGCAGACGCGCTACCGCTACGCCATAGAGGTCGTCAACGTTTAACTGTTCTGTAAAATCAACTGACGTTAATGACATTTGTTTTTTTTTAATTTAGGGCAATGACTATGTCTTCAAACATGCTATGATGACCAGTGGTCGGTGTAGGTATATTGAATTAAGGTCACTGACATCAAACGTATATGTTAATATGGATACGCCTCCGAGTTTCCGGATTATTATGATAAAAATACCGGAACTATTACTACATGAAACTAGTTAAAAATGTATCAATACTCTCAACGCTATGCTGCTAGTGGCGTAGATGACCAGAATTTAATAGTAAAAAATGACTGGTGTGTAAAAACCTTGTTGTAGTAAAAGTGTTGGAGTAAAAGCCTAAGCATGTATAAAATGATATAATAATAATAATCATTTCAACACACGACATCCGGCGACTGTCTTTTGTCCTCTTATCTCTATGCTCAACGCATCTGACCAATTAGAATCAAGTATCCAGGATGACTCATTGACTGTTTGTTCGAAAACAATGCGCTCGCACCGACATCCAGACCAAGTGGCTCACTCACTTATTTCGGTTCGTGGAGTGCGCTTATTTTATGTGTTGTGAATATCTTGACTTGACCCTGGCTTGTTTACTGTCTTCTGAAATCTACTTAAAACGACGAATTTGGCTTATAACTATGGACATCGATTTATTACTCTTGGATTGGGCCCATTTGAAGTTGTTTTTGTACGGGTAAGTTTTAATTATTTTCACTATTTAAGAAGGTTTTAGAACTTGGAAACAGTTAAAAAAATCACTTTATAGCAATCATCACAGCGCATGAGAGTCCGGTTTACCAAATTTTTGGAAACTCCGGTACATTCCGGAAGAAAGGCATGTCCATGCTATGATATCATGACGCAAGTATCTAAAATCAATATACCTACACCGACCACTGATGATGACGTCACAAACCACAAAATTTTAGGAAAATATTAAAAATATAAATAATTAATTAAATCCAAAACCAACGAAATTAGTTTCTTGAAATGGTCCATATTTACGAAGTAAATTATAAAAAACGTACTTATATCAAAAATAAGTAGCATGGCTAATTGTTGCGGCTTATTCCGCTCAAAGAAGTTTGCGCTAAGTTCACACTGGCTGTTTAGACACTCACATGGCCGTAGCATTTTTTTTTTCAATTAGTTCTTTTTACATAAAACTCTTCACAGCTGACAGTAGTTCTATTTTTAAAGTTCATTCCGTCCCGCTCAAGGGAAGCAACATTTTCCACCCAATAATCAGATCAAATCAACACTAATTTATCTAATTAACATTAATCAACACGAGTATAAGAAATGAAAACATATTTTAAACTTTCGCGACTTGAACACATTATTAGAATATTTTTGGGTCTTAATCGCGTAGTAATTTATTGCTATTTTACCTCGACGTTTCGACGACGTTACAGTCATTGTGGAACGTGAAGATGCGAACGGGCACCAGCCATCAGTGTTCTCGTGACCACGATGACTGTAAAATAGCAATAAATAACTACGCGATTAGTAGTAATTTACATATCAACCCAACCTTGGACCGAACAGCAAGAAACACTTTAATTCATTACTTTTTAATACGTTTGCTCTAAAACTGCCTTTATGAAGGCTGTATACTTTGTCCAAAAAGTGTAGAAATTAAAGAGTAAGGTTTTGCTCAGACTTTTTGGTCTATGATAGTTATTTCTTGCACATAAAAGCATTATAAATAGAAAAAGTAGTTTTTAGACAAAAGTAATTTTCGATAATACCAATAATAAAGTAAGTTTTACTTCCAGTTTCCTAAATTTTTGGAGAAATTGTAGGTACACATAGAGCAAAAGTTAAAAGTTGCGTTCTAAAAAACGGAGCGTGCTTTAAAGTAGGTACTCTCAAATAGATACATCTTTTACCGCACGCTCCGTTGTATGGCGGGGAATGTAAGTATTCGTTACTCTTTTTTCAAATTTCATAAAGAAAACCTATGAGGTGTATATTACGAGAATAAACAGGCTGAATGATTTTGCTCAATACGCTCCGTTCAATCGTTGCTGGTTCAAGTGTACGCGCGCACATACATCGAACCTTCTAGGCGTCAATAGTACGAAAAACACCCCACTTGACCCGACCATGTATCTGTCATGGTACTATAATGCACTGAGGCCTTGGTATATTGCCTTGCCATGTATTAACATAACATAACATAGCATGGCATGGCATGGCATGGCATGGCATAGCGTGGCATAGCGTGGCATAGCGTGGCATAGCGTGGCATAGTATGGCATAGCATGGCATAGCATGGCATAGCATGGCATAGCATGGCATAGCATGGCATAGCATGGCATAGCATGGCATAGCATGGCATAGCATGGCATAGCATGGCATAGCATGGCATAGCATGGCATAGCATGGCATAGCATGGCATAGCATGGCATAGCATGGCATAGCATGGCATAGCATGGCATAGCATGGCATAGCATGGCATAGCATGGCATAGCATGGCATAGCATGGCATAGCATGGCATAGCATGGCATAGCATGGCATAGCATGGCATAGCATGGCATAGGATGGCATAGCATGGCATAGCATGGCATAGCATGGCATGGCATGGCATGGCATGGCATGGCATGGCATAGCATGGCATGGCATGGCATGGCATGGCATGGCATGGCATGGCATGGCATAGCATGGCATAGCATGGCATAGCATGGCATAGCATGGCATGGCATGGCATGGCATGGCATGGCATAGCATGGCATGGCATGGCATGGCATGGCATGGCATGGCATGGCATGGCATGGCATGGCATGGCATGGCATGGCATAGCATGGCATGGCATGGCATGGCATGGCATGGCATGGCATGGCATGGCATGGCATGGCATGGCATGGCATGGCATGGCATGGCATGGCATGGCATGGCATGGCATGGCATGGCATGGCATGGCATGGCATGGCATGGCATGGCATGGCAGGAGACCCCTCCTGTGGTCCTAGTCGCCCATTAGTTCTTGAATGCTTTACGTAACTTAAAACTTGCCTATAAACGTCCCACCGCAGGGCACAGGCCTTCCATCTGAGAGAGAGTATAAGCGCCACGCGTGCCCACCACATGAAACATTTTCATTGCGCGATGCAGGAATGTTGGAGTTTGTAGTGCGCGCGCAGAGTTGACATGTGCTCGCCACACATGTATTTTTTTGTTACTTATAAAAAAACCACTGGGCTACCGCCGCACTTGCCAATTTGAAGGCAAACATCGTGAGGAAACCTGTGTGTCTGTGGTGGTCAAATACCTCGGCGCTTGAAATTGCCAATCCGCGGTGGGCACGCGTGGCGCTTATACTCTCTCTCAGATGGAAGGCCTGTGCCCTGCGGTAGGACGTTTATAGGCAAGTTTTTAGTTACGTAAAGCATTCAAGAAACCCCTCCTGTGGTCCTAGTCGCCCATTAGCTCTGTTGGAAAGAGCGCTGGCACGGATAGCCAGAGGTCGCGGGTTCGAATACATGGGTGAAATTTTTAGAATCTAAATAGCTTTTCAAAATTGTCCTTAGTACGTTAAAAAAAGGGTTAGTGCATTACAAAATATTATAATCATGTGGGTACAACGATATCATTCCGATGTAAAAACCTAACCGCAAAGTAGGCACTCGGGGCTGCAAGTGATGCAAATTAGTTCAGCCAGATGTCAGGCAGCGACGTCTGGCTCAAGTAATTTCCAAAGAAATCGATAAGGTTCTTTGAGGAAAAAAAACGACAATACTCCAACGCATTTCTGCAAAAAAGGTGCGACTTTGAAATTGGAATTCAACATTCCACTAACATCCACTTCAACACAACACAATCACTTGTCCTGGGGCATTATTACGTAAGTGTCCACTGAGTCGAGTGACGTTGCTTTTTACTTTTTTTAAGCTACTCCGGCTGTCAAATGCATACATTTTTTGACACTCAGGACTCGTCTAAATGCTTCACTCGATAGAGTGGAGTGCTACGTAATAGGAGGGCTGGTCCATAACTAGGACACCCTGTGTTACAGTAACGATGGTTATCGCAAACATAAAAATACACCCAGTGAAAACGACGGAATTAAATGGACTGTATGAATGCGAATGAAAACGTAAATCCTCGTAACATTATGATTTAATTAAATAGAAAACATGGACAGAACCGCAAACTACTTGACAACTAAAAATATTTCAAAACACCACCACTGACATAATTCATTCTTTTTTAAACGGTATAAAAACCAAACAGCGAGGAGTTCGCCACACCGAGACTGAGGCCATTTGTACAAATGCACGGCGGCCCCCAGTGGAAACCGAACCCAGAACCACCGGCATAGTAATCAGGCATTATACCACTAGATCAACGAGGCAGTTTTACCACATTAAAAACTGTTGCTGTTGGTCTGAATTGAGCTTATCATAGTGTATGTACGTATCGGCCCTTGTATGTCCTGTGGGCACGCGTCTCTTCCTACATCGCAGGAAGGTTAGGCCATACTTCACCACGGGGGCCAAGTTCGGGTTGGTGGAGGATTGTAAGATAGTGGCCGGCCTTACCGTCAAGAGTTATCAAGCCACCCGGAATACGTGCCGCTTGGGAAGTACGCCATTTGAAATACCTACTCTGTATATATTTCGCACTTCTGATCAGCGAAGTCTCATTCGATTAAAAAGCCATCAGAAATTGATTAGGTTTTGCTTCAATCATCAAATTGGAATGAAGAGCGAGATGTGGAGTCATACCTTATAATAATTCGATTGCTTTAGTAGGTCTGGTAAGGTTAACCCTTAATAAGCCATAGGGTAATTATTTCCCACCACAAATGTGACCACAAACCAATTTTTTATTATTTTTCTATTGGTGGTAAAGTAAAATAAATTGAACGCATCTTTAGATCGATACTTTTTTTATGTATTTTATGGCAACACTTATTCCTAAACGTCATCGCTGCACGTCAATCGGTATTCAAAGCGAACCGTTAATTTTTCACCTACATTTGCTCCCTGAATTTGAGTCTATTTTTGGTACTACATCAAGAAAAAATCCTGTAAGTATTTATTGGCTTTTGGTTGTTTTTGCTAGATATGTGTTGTATTGTATGGTAATAAAAACAAAGTATGTAATTTGTTGCTTTACTCTTTTTTTCTCATTTAAAAAAAGTAGGAAACTATTTCCCTGTGGCCGTTTATTAAAGTATTTAAGTGGGAATTTATTTCCCTATAACTGTTTAGGACAACTAATAATTATTAATATATAAAAAAAGTTTGTCTGTTTTTTACCTACTATTTTGTATATTACAGTTATTGGCGCCACCAAAAAAGAAGAAAAAAGTTAAGGATAAGTAGTTACAAACAATTGTTGACAGTTTGTCGGACTTGTGAGAGTTAATACTCCAGAAAACGCCAATCAATATCTTTTAAAAATAAAAAAAACTGAAATATACCACTAGATCAACGAGGCAGTTTTACCACATTAAAAACTGTTGCTGTTGGTCTGAATTGAGCTTATCATAGGGTCAATTTCCCAGGAGAAAATTTTCGCGGCGGGGCTTAAAAACGGTAGTGCCAATCGTTTTAATTGTGTCCTAATATTTTTTTATGTCTAGAATATAATGGTACCTACACGCGTACACTTATATATTTTTACTGAGATACTTAGAAATATTTTATAAAAAATCACAATCCCTCAAATTTTAAGTTCGGTGCTTGTCCCAGCTCCCGTTTACTTTGGAATATGACCTTCCAAAGAAAAACTAGTAAAATGTATGGACTAACTTTTATATAAGGTTGTTAGTAATTAGGTAAGGCATCGCTTGAAGGGTTTTTAATTCATTTAACAATACAAACGAGAAAGCAGAATGTCAAAACACAATGTCCCAAGAAATTCCATAAATTCGGTGAGCTAAACTAAATCAAGTACAACTTCGCCCAGTAAAGCGGCATTCCCCCCCCGCTGCTCCTAGCCTCCGTGGCCAGTCTCGCTTTGGCGTTCTCAACGGACAGACGCTCTAGATTTGCCTTCGTGTTCCCGCCAGAACTGTGAGTATTTCATATCGGTGCGTCACGAAGAAAATCCTTTAAAATCGGTGTACGGTCTACTTTTGTTCTGTGTGTCTTTTTAACTTTCATTATGATTAAAGGCAATGGCTTTTTGCGGGATGTTTTGAGTGTAGTATTCCAATAAAACCGGCAATGGCTCAATAACTAGTGATTTGTATTTTTGTTAAAAAATCATGCCTCGGTGTTTTCATTTCGGTTGACTCGGTGTAGCTAAATTGTCAACCGAAATGAAAAACCCTTTCATTTCGGTTATCTTTTTTCATTTCGGTTCCTTCGGTGTAAATCTGTTTCATTTCGGTGTAAGATCTATTAACTTCGGTGAATTTTTTTTCATCACGGTGTATTTTTACTGGGTAACAATCCGGTGTATTTTTATTTAATTTCGGTGTTTTCTATACAGGATGCTACTGCCAAAAAATATTGTAAGGAGGAAGAACAACATTTTCTAAGTACTACGGCCCATCGGCAACAAAAGGTTCGTATGTTGGAGTATGTATATATAGTATATTTCGATTAGCGCGCACAGTGACAGCATAAGGCCCGAATTAACGTTTTTTTGTTTGACTTCAAACTTTCAACATTAGTATAAATTGACAGTTTTAAATCAATGTGTGTCTGTATGTTTGTGTGATTGCGTGTCTGCGTGGAATATTATATAATAATTGAAATGAGAATATTATATTTTTTGTAGGTTTACTTTACTTTTTGAATGCATATCTTGTGAGCAGAAGATTATAAATCTAATGTAACAATTTGATCTCCTACCCCCTAATTAATAAAAGTTCATATGTAAAAGGTGGAACGAGACAGAGCACACACTACACACATACACACTATATTATAGCTGTACAATTTTTAATTAGTACGGAGGATAATGTGTAATTGTAACACGTGACAAAATTAATGTACCTGAAGTTATTGTGATAACGTTGTTTGCTTGTGTAAAATTTTGATATATTTAAAAGTGTGCGGTGATTGGTGCGTAATAAATGTTTAATCATATCTTATTCCTTTTACTTATTCCGCCAAATTCTGTTATTGTTGGGCGGAGATACGAGTGATATTTTAGACAGTAAAAGATTAATTAGTAGGGTGGGCCGAAATTTACGTTTTTTACAAAATGGATATGGCCTAGCAAAAAAAAGGTGTGTGCTAAAGTAAAAAATAGTTAAAAAATAGACTTCTTTCAGCCTCCAGTTTTTTTTTAAATGTTGACTTAGTATACCCTAGAATAAATAAATCCACTCCTTCCGCTAGAATCATACTGTAAATAGGCATATTTGAAATTCGGTGCACATCTTTAATTTTAGTGCTTTTTTTCTTTCATTTCAGTGTCGATTCTTTCATTTCGGTGGGCATTCGTTACATTTCGGTGATGCCTAAACTTTTATGCTCAATATCTACCTAAATATGTACAGTATCATAATGCTGTTCAAGTATGACAATAATACGTTAATGAGAATCACACTAAGACTTTCAAAACCGGGAAATACATTAAGATAAAAAAGTCAACCGAAATGAGTCAAAAATCACACTTGTTGAAATTGACCCCATAGTGTATGTACGTATCAGCCCTTGTATGTCCTGTGGGCACGCGTCTCTTCCTACATCGCTGGAAGGTTAGGCCATACTTCACCACGGGGGCCAAGTCCGGGTTGGTGGAGGATTGTAAGATAGTGGCCGGCCTTACCGTCAAGAGTTATCAAGCCGCCCGGAATACGTGCCGCTTGGGAAGTACGCCATTTGAAATACCTACTCTGTATATATTTCGCACTTCTGATCAGCGAAGTCTCATTCGATTAAAAAGCCATCAGAAATTGATTAGGTTTTGCTTCAATCATCAAATTGGAATGAAGAGCAAGATGTGGAGTCATACCTTATAATAATTCGATTGCTTTAGTAGGTCTGGTAAGGTTAAGAAAATATTTTCGTAAGCACAACACATTATTGATTTGAATCCGGATTAACTCACTTCATTTATCGTCAGAAGAGTCCGATCAAGTTTCGCTCTGTTCAGCAGAGCTTAATTGGTCAGACTCTTAAAACAAAAATTTAAGTAAGATAATCCAGTTTAAGTGGTTTAAAAACTAAAAAATATTTATTAAGCAGAGATACTTTGTATAAAGGTTTTATTACACTGTGGATATGACAAGGCATTGCTATGAGGTAGGCTATATCAATAACAAAAAGTAATGAAGATACATTTTGGCGAACACTCAAAGTAGGTATATCATGTAACAGCACATAACACAAAGCGATATATTTTAAAGCGCTAAATGCTGTTTGTTAGTATATTTCTGTATTTTGTTGTTGTTTGATATATAACCGCGGCCCCTACAGGACAGGCTCGGCCGAGCGTGGGGACCACTGCCTTACTCTAAGTATGTAAAAGAAAACAATCAAATTGGACATAATTATAATAAGATACCTTAATTTTAAGGATACCTGTAACAGGTTTTTAGGAGACAAATAAATTTAATTTTATTATTATAAGTGGTTTACCCCTGCAGTGGGGACATACAAGGGTTGATATCGAAATAAAGGCAAATGCACTTAGAGAATTGCAACACACTTAGAGGTCGACCTCTGTGGCGTAGGTCGACCTCTGTGGCGTAGCGGTAGCGCATCTGCCTACCATGCAAGAGGTCCCGGGTTCGAATCCCGGCTGGGAACAAAAAAAAAAGCCCAGGTCTTGGATGTTTACATGTTTGTGATGTCGTTGTTTCTGGTTCTCACGACACAGGGTATCCTAGTGTGGGGCTAGAAACAATGTATGTGCTTGTATGTAAATGTTATGCTATGCTTTGCTATGCTGTGCTGTGCTGTGCTGTGCTGTGCTGTGCTGTGCTGTGCTGTGCTGTGCTGTGCTGTGCTGTGCTGTGCTACGCAGTGCTACGCAGTGCTACGCAGTGCTACGCTACGCTACGCTATGCTATGCTATGCTATGCTATGCTATGCTATGCTATGCTATGCTATGCTATGCTATGCTATGCTATGCTATGCTATGCTATGCTATGCTATGCTATGCTATGCTATGCTATGCTATGCTATGCTATGCTATGCTATGCTATGCTATGCTATGCTATGCTATGCTATGCTATGCTATGCTATGCTATGCTATGCTATGCTATGCTATGCTATGCTATGCTATGCTATGCTATGCTATGCTATGCTATGCTATGCTATGCTATGCTATGCTATGCTATGCTATGCTATGCTATGCTATGCTATGCTATGCTATGCCATGCCATGCCATGCCATGCCATGCCATGCCATGCCATGCCATGCCATGCCATGCCATGCCATGCCATGCCATGCTATGCTATGCTATGCTATGCTATGCTATGCTATGCTATGCTATGCTATGCTATGCTATGCTATGCTATGCTATGCTATGCTATGCTATGCTATGCTATGCTATGCTATGCTATGCTATGCTATGCCATTCTATGCCATGCCATGCCATGCCATGCCATGCCATGCCATGCCATGCCATGCCATGCCATGCCATGCCATGCTATGCTATACCATGCCGATGTAAGAATGTTGAAGTTTGTAGTGCGCGTTTCAATGACATACCATAAATATAACGTCCGACTAACAATAGTTGGACTGGCCGTCCCCAGGCATACGATCTGCCTGGCGGGAAATTTCCCTTTATAGTGGAGAAGCACGATCGCCCGCTCTTCCCTATACATGCAATATAATGCCTCCCATCCCCCGAAACCGACAAGGTTTACCTGTGGATTGGGTTTATTTTTAGTAGTCACTAGCCTAACATGTTGTTGGAAATAGTATACTATAATAGTGCTGTGCTCAGCAAATAGCTTGAACGGACTCAGTATGAGCTCGCGATATACGCGCAAGAACAAACATAGAACAGTGGACTCGGAAGCGAGATCCCCAGGTTCGATTCCGTATTGTTTAACTAAAAGTTTCGTAAGCACTACTACACATTATTCATTGGCAACAAAAACAAAAACATTTCATGAAAGTAATAATAATTATAGTATTTGCTAAGGTTAACACGAGCAGTAGACATAATTAAAACTCTCCTCTCTGATGAGTCATCCGGGACCACGGCACCTGAAGAAGTGCCGAAACGTTGGAAAATTGTAAAAATGTAATAAACGAGCATAAATCCGTGTAAAAACAGTTTTAAGTAATATTAATTGTGCGACTTAACCTTTTATTAAATAATTTGAGCGAATTTTACTCGTTAGGTAACTTTTAAAACCTACGTAACAGTGATAGCTTTCCTTTTAACTTCATTGTTGTGCCACTGCTTTGAAGTTGACCCTTTTTTCACGTTTTCACCAACAGCCGTGTAGCCGGGAGAGGTTGGGAGGGTATACAAAATAGTGCGCGAAATTTCAAAAATAAATATCTGAAAAAAGTTGTTTTCCTACAGCCATAACATTTTTAAGCAACCAATCCAAAGGCTATGGGATAAAGGAGAAAAAAATGTATCTATGCCAAATATCAGCTTTTTAATGCTAATCGTCTCTGACCTAGGCCGTGCACACACAGATGGAACGTAAGCGAAACTGTAAGGGTTCCTTATTGTTTACGGAATCCAAAAAATGCGCAAAACCTAAAACATGTCAATTTGATTATATTCTTTTTAATGCACTTACCCCATGCTAAGGAACATTTTAAAAACCTATTTACCTGTACGTAATACAGAGAATATTGTAAAGAGGTTCGAAATTTCACTGATCCCGGTGAGTCGCCCATTAGCTCAGTTGGAAAGAGCGCTGGCACGGATAGCCAGAAGTCGCAGGTTCGAATCCCGGCATGGGTGGATTTTTAGCCTCTAAATAGGTTTTTAAAAATGATATATGAAATGAAAATTTGAGTTTGTTTTTGGGGACTGTACTTTATCATTGTATTTTATGTTATGTATATTTTTTTAGAATAAAATCCATATTTTTTATGTCTTCTACATAATTCCCTAAATATACAGACAGAATATAAATTAATTATATTTAATTTATAGTTAATTATAAATTTTAATTAACTACACTAAAATTCATACAATTATAATAAACAAATGAATAAATAATAATATTATTATAATTATCTATAAATGAAAATATAATTAACTATAAATTAGCTCCTATTATACATCAAATTTTGTTCTGAGAGTTTTTAGATTAAATCATTTATTTGCATTTTCACACACACAGTATTTTCTCAAGGTAATATTTTTCAGAAGGTGATATTTTTTGCAAAAACAGGACCTAAATAAACTTTGATGTTGCATTTTCTGTTAAATATTTGTGCTGCGTGAAAATTCCACAGATACACTTGCCCGAAAGCCAGCTAGTTTATCTTACATTGCGGATTTGACAGGACGAATACAGGGCCGATTGGACTCTCGGACAAATATTTGCCGCCGCCATACCCATCGTTGGTTTATTTAAATGACATAATGTAAACAAACGATTTAGTTAAATTTTTATTGTCTTTGGTTATACAAAAACGTGGATTAATTTTTAAAATAATTTACAAAACACATTTATTATTCTTTATCAATAAAATACATCGTGAGTGACTAAACTTGTACAATAATAATGTTAAATCTATGTTAAATTTGCGAGCTTGATACTTGACACTATATTTGACACTTCGTAATGACGTTTCAGTCAAAATAGGTAAGGGCAGTCGACAACACGTCGACCTTTACATGCGTGCAATCAGTTACGTTAAGAACGACTTTCCAACACAACGTAAAGGTTGACCGGCTCTTGAGTCTAACATGAGACTTACCCTTGAATAAATTGTATAAGGTTACTATATTTTATACAAGGTGCAAAAAAATCAAATTTAACTGTTTTCATCTTTATCGGAACACCATTTATCAGCGCGTCTACTATTTTCGTTATGCACTTATTTTTATATAAAAATCCGATACCTAACATTGAATGGTTTCCGAGCGTAATCGATTTTAGTTCCCATATTTTTTTTTACTTCTCTTTACATCACTACGGTACACGACAATATTATTTTAATTAAAATTTCAGTTCGTTATTTATCCCTTGTTATCGATTAATGATTTTAAAATTTGCCAACTAGCTATATCGCCTACTGTTTACAAAAACAAATCTTGTTATTTTATTTATCTAAAGGTACTGAGGTAAACTGTATTTAATCACTATGACACAAAGATATAAGCAAAAAAAAATGTTTTTATTATTTAGTAAAAACCACTGGCTAACTATTCGATTGCAAAATATTAGATAATTTCATTAAGTAATTATCGGATTACTTTACATAGGTACGTAGACTCACTTTGTACACAATAATCATTTATATGAATAAAAATGACAATAAATAAGAAAAAAAGTTACAATAAGCTTATGCGCTAAAAAACAGTAAATTTTGTTGAACTATTTACTTATTATGAGTTAGTTTCAAATTATTTATACAAATGACATAGCTTTATATGCTAGCCGAACATTTATTATGAGAAATAGTCTTCGAAACTCTCCAAAAAGCTTTTCTCTACTTAATTAATACTTACAGTAAATTGGCAAATGTTTGGTCACCCTTTAAATTCACGCACACAAGAACAATCGTGTTCGCTCTGCACGCACATTGGTTGGCGCTATAGTTGTGTGGCGTATTTAAAGTAGAGTGACCATACCTCTGCATGTTAACTGGTTATTATATAGGTTTACGCAAATAAGAATAAATAAAGAACAAAAAGATAAAAGCAAAAGTATGTAAAGCGTCTCAAAGTTGATCAAGGCTTGTCAAGCACAGTATTCAATTTGTCATTTTGATCATCTGAAAATCGATCGGCATAGATATAAAGTACCGTTTACAATTAACTGGCATACTGAATACTACGCCCAACTTTGATCTACTTCTCGAGTAGTGTAGAGGACTTAATAGGTAATGTCAAGCGTTAAATAGTCAGAGAGTGGTTAAAATTATATCGGTTTATACATTTATTTGTACTGAATTTTTGGTTTAAATAAATATATAGTTAACGTGAGCACATTTTAATGAAATTATATATTGATGGTTACCCTTATTAATGGAATTAATTAACTCTATTACCTTGTGGTTTATCTACTCTAGTAACAAAACAACATTGTATAGTATAAAGTAAAGTTTACAAAACAAATACATTTATAGGTTAGAACTAACTTTACTGTGCGCTTTGACAATATATTTTTAGGATATAAATATTGTTAGGTACAAATACTTAATTAAGCCTATTCAAAAACTGAATTTTGCAATATATTTTGATCGAATGGAACATCGGAGATTTTTGCGCATTTTTTCATTTATTCGATGACGTTAGAAGAATGTAAAAATCTATCAATATTATTCGTAAAACTTAAAATATTTAATGGATGAAATTAGGATAGCTTATGCTAAATTATGACGATACTTCAGGGTAGGAACGATTTAACCAAAATATAAGGATCTCTTAATATAAGGAGCTCTTGCCAAAATAGTTAAAATTTCAGGACAAGCAAAACAGTAAGTCCAAAAAAAATATTCATAACATTCATAAGGTTTGTGTAGTAGAAGAAGACACAGAAGTGTGTGAAATATATTGATTAATGCGGTGATTTTAAGTCACCAATTAGGTCCTCTTTACTTTCTATTACAATATTACAAAACACAAAAAAAAGAGTTTTTACGCATCTTCTTCAATGTATTACATTATTTTAATAACGCAAACCCTGAAAAACATTACTTTCTTAAAATCCAAGTAGTTTATTCTTTTTTTAGTGCACTAACCCACGCTAAGGAACAATTTAAAAAATCTGTTTAGAGGCTAAAAATTCCACCCATGCCGGGACTCAAACGCGCGACTTTGGCTAACCGTGCCAGAGGTTGCGAGTTCCGGCATGACTGGAATTTTTAGCTTCTAAATTGGTTTGTAAAATTGCATGTAGTTTTTTTTATTTTTATCAATCAATCAGCTCATACTCGTACACTGCTGGAAAAAGGCGTCTTCCAAGGTACACCACTTTTTCTGTCGTTGGCCATCCTCATCCAGCCACTTCTAGCAATCTGCTTCAAATCCTCTGCTCAGCGAGTGAGAGTCGGTGCGATTCCCAGATAATCTCCACTCAAGAATCATTTCACTTCATAAAGGTTTGTTGTTACAAAAAAACTTTGCTTTTAGTAAAAATTTATTTTACGAAAAAAAACGGCTTCATCTAAAACTTCGGAGTGTTTTAAGTAGTTAGCTATTTGTTTGACCTTGGAATAATCTGTCAATTTTAAATAGAATAGTTTGATAAAATGCGCAAATTGCTGATGACTTGTATAAAAATGTATCGATAAAATCTTTGGGCATTTTTTATTTCTTACAGGTATATTATAATATAACGTACGTTCTATGTCTACACAATTATGTTATAGTAATAAGTTTAATTATATAAATAGGTTAATAAAACCTCATTCACCACAAAAAGAACAATTTTACAACATTCATATTTTGATGTATATCGTTAATAATTATAATTATAGGCAAATACAATATTACACACATTCATAACTTCTTTATTATAATTTTATATACTTAATATTTAATGTTATATGTACGACATACAAATATCATAGGTATTAAGAATTATCGAATAAAAATTATATACAGTTTTTTATAGTTCATTAAGTACATATATTTAGAATTTCACTATTAAAATGTAATCAGTTTTACCATTTTATATTACGTAGATAGTTGTTAAATTAGATAAGTTATATACTACTATATCTCATTTTAGTATGTACATTTCACTAGGGAAAAGGTGATTTTTAAATTAATTTACTAAAAAAAAGCACTGGAATAAAATTATTTTTAAAATACATATTTAACAATCGTTGTCAAGTCATTTTTACAAGTTTATGTTAAAGACTTAGTAATCAAGTACATCATTTATAAATATGTAACAGACAAAAAAATCCGAGCGGTCACAACAATGTCTAGCGTAATCATACAAGTAGCTTAGGTCACAATAAAATGGTCGTCTAGATACCCAATAATTACCCAATAATCACTATCGAAGTACATTGAGAGTATTGCTTAAAATTGCTATTAAGACTAAACATTTAAAGACGTAAAAAGAAGGCGTGGCATTCTCTCTTCGACAATTAATTCGTTTCTTTATTCACAAACAATAAGAACAAAAAAATACTATAATCATATATTTTTTTAAAAGGTGGGTCATTGCTTTATACTTCTAAAAATGTAAGTAAAGCACTGCTTGTATAGAACTTCACTTTGGTCTTGATTTGGTCTCTCATTCCGGACCATAAGGAGAATGAATATGTAAAATTAAACAAATGCAAAATTAAATAAGGTTCAAGTATAAAAAATTGATATAAGTATCTAAATTCGTCAATAGTTAACCCTAAAAGCTCAACACTTAGTGAGAAATACCATTTAGAGAGAGTTTGACTAGAAAACTTTATAAAGTATTGTAGGTATTTCATTTTCTTATGTCGCGGGACGAAATCAAACTAATAAGAGTCTTTCTTAAAACCAAATATCACACAAAATTAATACAATCTAAGAATTGGACGGGACTCAACTCACTAACTTCGGTAGTAACAGAAAAATATAAACCTACACGAGCATTCACAATCAAAATTGCTTAAAACATAATGAGATCACATTGACTAGAAATAACTTCTCACAATAAATTTTAAGTAAATTATCAGGTACCAAAATTGGGCAATTGTTAGATTGGTACCACCTTAACACTAAAAATGAACAACACATTCAAGAGCGGAACAAAAGAATCATCCAAAGACAGGCTTGGTGACCAATCTAAGGATTTTTCAAAAACGCTAGTTATACACACCCCTTGTCATGGCCTCGCGGTTTCTATTGTGCCATTTGCATGTCAAGATTCTCACGTAAGTCCTCCTGAACGTGGCATTGCATAGCGCATAGCAGACCGGGTTTATCGTAGAGTTTATGTAACACAGCGCGTAGAAAAACGACCACAACTCGGCTGGGATACACTTGGTGCACGCCGTCAGCGGTTTCAACAACACCAGAATGTTGTACGGCGTCCAAGTGATGATGAATGACAGCAGAATTGCTGACAGCGTTTTCGCAGCTTTCGTCTCTTGTTTTTTCTCCTGGGTCTTTTTTTTCTTCGGCGTTTTCGACGGTATCCCCTTTCCGGCCAGCTGTTTCGGTATTATTTTCGCGTTCAGCGGTATCCTCACGTCCTGTATATGGGAGGTTCTCCTCGTCAACGCTGGATGCCCAGCTGGGTGCAGGTTGAACTCCGAATCGCCCCTAGTCGGAGGTCTATAATGCGTTCGGGCATTCGGCGGGGACTCTTCGGATATCATGGTGATACTCGGGCGGTCAGATTCTATGTTTTCTGCGCCTGGTAGTCTGATAAGTATGGTGTACACGGAGTCGGCAGATGCGGATTTTGGAGCTGGCGAGGTGGTAGCGGTAATCCTGGTGTTGGCCGGGAGGGAGCGGCTGTCTCTGGCGGCGGGGGCGGGGATCGCCGCAGGAGGGTCGTAGTTGCGGCGGAGGGGGGAGGCACCCCCGTCCGCGCCTGAGGAGCTGGAGCCCCCCCGAGTCGCGTAGGGGTCTCGGATGACGTTGAGAGATGTGCACCTGTGGAAATAGAAAATGTTTAGTGAGGATTGCATTGGTTCTCTGTTTTTTTTGCCAGGGATCGAGGGTTTATTTAATATCTATATTCTATAAATGTAATTGTTCAACATGGATAAGACGACTATTGAAACATAACAATGTAGTGTATGTGAGTGTCAGGCAATGTAATAAGGTCCCTAATTATGATTGTCACTAATTAGTTGTTACATCAGATTAAGGTTTAAAGTGTAGAAAAACACCGTGAGGAAACCTGAAAACCTGAGTGTCATAGGTGGTTACATAACTCAGCGCATGAAATTGATAATCCGCGGTAGGCACGCGGGGTAATTAAGCCCATACTCTCTCTCTCTCTCTCTGAGAGAAGGCGTGTGCCCTGCTGTCGTATATGTATATACCTAGTAGGCTTTTAGGCTATAATAAAAAAAATGCTTGAAACGCTTTTTTCTTTCGGTGAGTGGAGAATCCGTTGGGTCATGTGGTTGCAACATTTTAGGCATAATTAATTGAATTACACACTCACAAAATGAAAATAAAGAGTCTATGGCAAAAAAGATGAAGCTTTCTAGCCATCATTGTTATCTCATGATAACAATGATGGCTAGAAAGTTGTCACACACACATTGAAACGTTTTCAGCATTCGTCCCTATCTCACCAATAGGTACTTACCGTATGATTATGTTTTGTCTATGTTTCCTCTGTACTGTTTTACATCACTGTGATGTAATATGTGATGGTGTTTATACACGTGTGTGTCTCATAGAAATCAATCTTTTATCTATCTATATATCTAAAGTAGTTTGAGAGTCGTCGGTGATGTGGATAAATATTTGAAACCCCCTGGCAGTATAGTTACAATTGCAGTCGTGGTGGCTTAAGAGGCTATCTCTAGTATGTTACCTTGAGACGGAGCTCTGCAACGGGGTCTCCACAGAAACGGGCGTGGCGTATCCAGGATCTGAAGGCTCCTCTTCCATCTCGGTGTCTTCAGCGTCATCCCGACCGGAGTGCCACCACGCCACGCACCACGCGCGCACCGCTGGCCAGCCACGCTGTTGCCGCCCAGCCGCCCTCTGTTGATGAAGAGGTGGGCTTAATGGGAAATTTGATCTAGATATAGATAGATAGAATATTATAATTTTCAACCCATTATGTCCCCACCGAGAGGCACGGGTCTTCCCTGAAGAAGGTAAAGGCCATATTCCACCACGGGGGCCAAGTCCGGATTGGTGGAGGCTTGCAAGACTAGTTGGCTGGTCTTACTGACAGAAGTTTTCAAGCCGTCCTAAGGCCTCTGACTTGGCTTAATGACTGCCATCTATCGACGGCAGCCGGCCCCAACTGCCGCTCGGAAAATGCCACTAGCGTTAGCCATAGACGGTTACTCATCTATGCACTAAACGCGCCCTATGTTGCTTAACCTACGTGGTCGTTTAAGATCACTCAGGCAGCCGGGGCTACGAGCGGAAGAATATTATACGTAATACACAATTGTTTGCTATTGTGGGCTAATACACAGGCTTAGTTCAGTGTCAATGTTCCCGTCGGTCTCAAAAGGCTACAATAGTTCCCTGTTTTTTTCTAAATTAAAGTATGTAATAAATTAAAGTATGTGAAATCAATCCATTTTATTCATTTTAGACATAATGTTTCGTGCAAACATTTACTACTTAAGACCTACACAATCGATATCTAAAGAGAAATAGTGTAGGTTTTTTTCTCAAAACATCCGGGTTCGATTCCCGAACCTCCGTTCGGGAATCGAGTTTGATTCCCGAACGGAGGTTCGGGATGTTTTTTCAGATGTTTTTTAAAATGTATGAATGCAGTTTTACTTGTTATTAAAATCGATGACATTGTTCCTCAGAACAGATCTTCGTATGTCTTATAGTTTCAGACTTTCCCATACTGACCGATTTGAATGAGACACCCTGTATAACTCAACATTTTGGCAAAGTGTTGCGGTGCGATGTCATGTGAGAAGATTTGTAAAAGTTGTCACTTTACTAATTAATGATTGTATTTCTTGTATATTTGAAAAAGGCAAGTCGCACCTGTTACGCGACTGAATAAAACGCCGGCTTGATTGGCACTGCTTGTAATACGAATAGAGGCGCGTGGTGGTGTGCGTGCGCAGCAACACACATCGACCGCTAGGGTTGGACACATACATAACAGTATTGAAATGAATTACAGGTAATAAAGTGGACTGTGATATGTACGCAAGCATCATGCGTCACTCAGTACTGAACCAGCTATCGTCTCGATTGTTTTTTTCACTTGTTGCCTGCAATCCGCTATTTGACTCTCTTTGCAAGTAAGTCTTAAATGGTAAATATCTCTTCCATTAGATCAAAAAATATTATAGTACATTTTTTGAGGACCTAAAAGCAACCAAAAAATTTATTTTAAAACTTTGCTTTGCTAAACAGCCAAATACGCGGTCAGCCATTTTTGTGTATGGTTTGAAGACCTGAAATCTTGTAACAAAGTTTGACATTCAACAACTGTGAGTGATTTGTGAGCATAGTGAAATAACAATGACGAAACTATGATTTCATCGAGTTTACATGCAAAATATAGCAATAATCATTATTGCATTGTTGGAGAATGCAAAAACATGTCAATAAAAAACCCTGGGAAGTTGTGGATTCGTGTACCCAGTAAACTGAACAAACCAAAAAAAATGGCTCAAACTTGCCGAAAGAGACCCCGATACTTTATCGATTGAAACTCGGGTGTATTTACGTGAAGATCACTTTGATGTAAGTCCTACAATAATCAATGTCCACTGGTTCTGGCTGACAGATGAATGTTTACAACCGAAAGATGCTTTCAACATAGCGGATAGCGTTTTCACCGTTCCGAATTAAAATCGGCAATTTTTTTAATTTATTTGCGAATTTTGCAGCCATCCTATATACTTACTCAGCAAAGTCAATATATTTCAGTTTCTTAAGTTAAATACTACAGGAAATATTCATTTATCGCGTCAAATTTGATACGAGTCAAGTAGCGGATTCATTGACGACGAGGCTGTGGAATACCTTCATTTCAGAAAGTGAAAATGTCGTTCCAACTAAATATCAGCCATTTCAACCATAATGTTGATGACTGGGCTATATTCACTGGACGGTTAAAACGGTTCTTCCAAACAAAATTGTCTATCCCCCATGTAGAACAGAGTTTTGCCAAAGAAGTTGCTATCGAATGTTAATAAAAATCTATAACAGCCTACCAAAGTTATTAAAAGAGATGCATTTAGCCCCATTTAGAAAAACGCTTTTATTCAATAGTAGAGTACCTCGACCTGAAATATGTATAATGACATATGGTTATAATCTTTTTAAAAAAAATGTCAAGAAATGTAGGATATTGTAAATATATCTTGTAAATAATAATATGTTATGACATTATAAATAATTTAATTTATTGCATGCCTAAAGAGGTGAATTGTGAAGAAACTTATAAATATCTTACCAGCTGCTAACGATGTACCACTTTTCGTGCAAATAAGTAATTTCAATTTCAAAATAAACAAGGTGGAAGCTGAAAACCAGGGTGCAGTGCTACTCACGGACATATCGGACGAGTCGTTTCGCTTGGCGCAGAATCTGATCTACCCGCGCGAACTAGAAGTGGCAACTAGACTGAAACCAGCTGATTATGATGATGATGATGTGGAAATCAGTAACCCATGATCGCCATGAAGCAGAAGAACGAGATTAAAATTACAATATTTTTTTCTACGCCCCTCGTTCGCTGGAACAGTTTTGCCAGTGCAGTTAGTAAATCAACGCAGCATGTCGTTAAAATGCAAAGGCGTTTCACATTAAATAGACAATATCCAGTATTTACAGGCCATTCTGGTGAAGCGTGAACCTTACGCGCCAAATCGACCCCGCTACAGTGTTGCCAGATACATCAATTTTCCCCTTTTACACCAATTTTGCCCACTAATCCGCCCTTGCCCGTGAGGGGATTTCATATTATATTGTAAGGCGCTTGTAATATTTGAGCAGTTATATAACCTCACGCCTGTATCCCAGAGGGGTAGGCAGAAACCAGGGAATGCTACTAATAAATGACTATAAAGCATAAAATATTTCTCAGGTTTGTGACAGTTGCAAACCCTGGTTTTTGTCTATCCCTCCACAACATATCCGTGAGTTTGACTACGTATTGTTATATTAATATGGTGTTACAAAATCCTCGGCGAGCGAGTCTTACTGCCAATGAGCCGTTTTCGGCACAAATTCACATATCTGTTTTTGTTCGGCCATGACCGTAAGCGCCATCTATGAACTCATTTGTGAACTTGAAAACGGCTCATTAACCATTTTTTTAAATTTAGTTTAATCCGCTTTGCTTACACATTTTTCGGTTTGCCATCTAGCAACACTATTTCGCTGGCTTCCCCGTTGGCAGTGTGCCAAAAGAGCCATGCACAAAGTGGGTCTGTAACACTGGGACAACGAATAACAACCTTTAGCACGAAGGAGATAAGTATCAAGGTCAATGCACGGGAGGATAACGCATAACAGAGTAGAAAGCTAGGGCTTAACCGCTGCTTCGGTCATGGCTTTTCGTCTGTGCAGAGTGCTGTTCTCTGAAAACAATCAACCGACACTTCTACATGCTTTTTGAAGCGATTTGGCATAGCTGTACTTTAGAAATGTAAATGAACAAATAAATAAAAAAAAACATGTCTCGCCTGGTTTCCATACCACGGGGTATCCTAGTTTGAGACCAGGACAAGTTTAGCGTGAAGGTTGATAATTACTATAAACATTTTTTTAAAGTAGTAACCAAATTAATTACAATATTCGTCGCACGGAAGTTGTAAGACATTTTTATTCTTACATCTTTTGTATTAAGAAAAAAATTGTAATGGACGTTTTTCAGAAATTACTTACTTTATGGGTTAACCCTTGTTAGCATGATTATGTATGTCAAGCAAAGGATCAAGGCAGTCTCTCTGATGAACGGGAATTCATTGATTTAGTAGGTAAATCAACATTGTATAACATTAGTTACATTTAAGAATCATGGTTGTAATAGGTATTTTTCTGGTTGTGCAATAAAGTGTTCTCTATCTATATATCTAAATCGCCCCAACTTTCAAGAAATCAATTTATTTCAACCTTTATTTGCGACTTGCAACGACTGTTTGCTGAATGTCAACGTACAATGTAAATTGTAAGCCGCTGCCTTTGGGCCTTATTGTAGTGGAGAAAAAGGCAGCGCGGATAAAAACTCCACTCTGACCATCCTTTCTCAAGTCATCTTAAACCTTATATATCAGTTACCACTTATAGTTACGTATAATAAGATTTCACGATCAGTTACAAACAGACGAACACTGCGCGTAGCTTCTAAGTATAGCGGAGCGTGGATTTCCCGTTAATATACAGCCTTTATCCAGTGGTGATAAAGTTGAAAGTGGATTGTTCCATTAGGTAGGCGGCAGTTTATGTCGCTGGCCCCGGATTTCGGTATCCGATCTTGTTTTGTTTGGAATTCGAGAAGAAACTACGACAGCCCGTTGAAATTTGCGGTTTCGTATTCTAACTTCCAGCCTCCATTTGGACTGGACAGCCGAGCCGTGAGCTAAATACCTACTAACGTAAATCCACGCTAGGGTTCTTGTGAAAATAACCGGAAATCGTAGGTATACGGAGTTACGCAAAATGTGTCAGTTTCTCATTTGGGTACCTAAGTACAAACACTTTTCCGTCCTTCGCAAGGCACGTTAAGCCTTTCGTGCCGGCTGTCATGTAATGGTAGTCGTTGAGCCATGTCCGAGGCCTTATGGACGGCTTGATAACTTCTGACAGTAAAGTCCGACAGTCTTACAATCCTCCACCAACCCGGACTTGGCCCCCGTGATGGAGTATGGCCTGACCTTTCTGCGATGCAGAAAGAGACCCGTGCCCCAGCAGTGGGGACATACAAGGGTTGATATCAACAAATGCATTTGTTTTACAACTCTTGAACTTTATTTTTTGTTGAATTTTACATATTTTATTTATAATTGTTACGTTGTTTACGCTTTTCAGTTTCGTTGTGGCATTGTTTACTACTGTGTACCTCTACATGATGTTAAGCAGACTGGGCATTCTTCTGTGTAGGACAGTGATTTCTCTCGCATTGAATATCAAATAGAATAAATAAAAATTACTGTAGACACATCTTCATGTTTTAACAGATTTATTCATTTATCGTACTCGATATCTAAGAAAGAGCTGATCAACCGTCCCATTAGTGTTACCATTTTCAACCGTAACACAACTGCATAGAGTGCACAGTTTGTTATACAACTTTCACAATATTTGAAAAGCACACTGTAATGCCTTTCCACCCTTCACCACGCGCTCGTGCCCCAACAGTCAGGGCCCTGTTACACAGAACCACGATTGTTGGTATACTACGACAATTTACATTGCAAATTCGATAAGAATAATCGTACAGTACTACACATCATAAATGTCCCTTCGGGAATCTACGTTCGCGCAGACTAGGAAGAAGTGTAACGAAAGTACCCGAAGCTATAAGTACATTCAACATGATCTTTAGCATCGATGATGTTGAATCAACCAATAGCAACAAAGCGCGCGGCCTGCCATAAAATTAAACTATCTGATTGGTCGATCAACTTGCCGCACATCCAAAATTTGGTCATCTGCGCAGGTACATCCACGAGACTTATTTCTTCTGTAGCACTGTAATAAACTACGAAATGTAGACAGATAGACAGAACAGAGAACACTATTCTATAATATAAAAATGAATCGCTGGATGTTTGGTAAGCGCAAATCTCGAGAGCAGCTGAACCGATTTTGCTGATTCTTTTTTTAGAATATTCCTTGAAGTACGGGGTTAGTTGTTACGGTGAGAAAAAAAATTAAGAATCGACTGTTAGGCGGTGGGTGAATCTACACAAATTGTCGTCGTCATTGTCCTTGGAAGTGTCACACTTATTATGTTGTCAGTGCAACAGTTGTTAGAGATATTTTTATTTCTATATTAGTTGGAGTTGACTGACAAACTTACATACTAAAACGACAATAACTGTATTCTTAGTACATTTCTGTTGTGCTGAGAACTGTGAGAGATTAATGAGAACAATGACGAATTAGCGACAATTCGTGTAGATCCACCCTGGTACGAAGTTTGCTGAGTCAGCTAGTTGTACAATTATTACTATTATACATTTAGTATCTGCCACTTCCACGCACAATTTTTAAGTAAACATCTGTGACTGCAGATGTTTTTCAGTGTTTTCGTTCCAAATCCTAACTAAACAAAAACATTCAAAATGTGTCATTTGTTACCAAAAATAGCAATAAAATATTATAGCAAGTATTTTGAGACTTTGAAAACTACATAAAAGTGCCAATATTTCGAAAACTAAAGATTTTTTACTAAGGTTATATTACGTCATTCTGGTGAGTCATGAGCTGATATATCAGCCTCCGTAGGGACGACGTCGGCTTCTGGAGCATCCTGTACGTGGGACACTCAGAAAGTTTTGAGAAACTAAAAAACTAACTTCTGTGAAAAAAATATTTTTTTTAAATCTATTCAAAGAACTCTCCACCAGCCATACAAAGTTTCATGCGTCTGAACCAATTTTCAAAACATTTTTTTCAGTCCTCCGTAGACACCTCTTCCCCGGCCTTCTCAAACGCTGCTAGCGCGTCTTCCGGCGATGAAAACTGTATCCCTTTGAGCTGATTTTTAATTTTAGGGAATAAAAAGAAGTCACACGGAGCCAAATCAGGACTGTAAGGAGGGTGTCCCAAGACTCTGACTGGTGTTGAGTCCAGGAACTCCCTCGTTTTGATCGCAGAGTGCGCGGGCACGTTGTCGTGGTGAAGAAGGACCCCGCGGAGCCCGGTGTTCGGTTGCTTGTTGCTCAATTCAGAAAAAACTTCTGGCAGACATTTTGTGCTATAGCATTCTGTGTTGATGCTGCTTTGGTCTCGAAGTGGAATTGATATTAGGTACCCCGTCAAAGTGAAGAAACTAGCGATCAAAATGTTTCCTGCGCTCCTCGATCGCTTCACTTTCGTAGGCGTTTGTTAATTTTGAAAGAGCCAAACTGTCGACTGACGCTTTGTTTCTGAATCATACTGATAAATCCAGGATTCGTCACCTGTCATAATGTCGTGAACGCGCCGTGACGAGCCAGCATCAAATTTTTGTAACATAGGTATCACGGCACCAATCCACACGGGCCTGTTTCTGAGCTCCGGTGAGGTTGTGCGGCACCCAGCTGGAAACTATTCTACTTACACGAAGGTGCTCGTGCAAAATCTTGTGAACACTTCCTGAACCAATCTGCAGTGTATGCTGAATCTCTTCGTACGTAATTCGTCTGTTTTCTTGAATAATTTTTTTTACTGCTAGCACACTTTCTTCGGTGACAGCCGTCGTAGGACGACCACTCCTTTGTTCATCTCCCAAAGTATGACGACCGCGTACCAGCGGTAGATTTGAAGGTTCTTTGAAGGTCCTTCATCCATAAAAGCAATTCGAAGTCGATCAAATGACACATCAGGTTGTAAGCAACATTTGAAATCTTAAAAAATCATAGCACGAAAATGTTCTCGATGCAGATCCTATTTTTAATGAGCCACTAGCTGTCCCAGCGAACTTCGTACCGCCTAACAGTCGATTCTTTATTTTTTTTTATTTTCCTCTCCGTAAGAACCGTCCTCGTACTTTAAGGAATATTCTAAAAAAGGAATTAGCGAAATCGGTTTAGTTGATCTCGAGATTTGCGCTTACCAACATATTTAGCGATTCATTTTTATATTATAGAAGATGAAAATTTGAATTTGCTTTCAAAAAAATGCGGAGGGAAATTTGAAAATCGAATAATAGTATTTTTACTTTTAAATAATCGACGTTTTTAAAACAATTACAAATGGCCAGTGTCTTATATATAAAAACTTTTTTTCGAAACACTTTCTGAGTTGCCTGGTACAGTATACACATAAAACATGTATATATGTACCAATGTATGTATACACGTACATAAAACATCCTTCATATACTAAGTACCTACCTAACAACACCAAGTACCTAATACACCTTGAAGTTGGCAAGAGTGTCTCGGCGTAAGAAACTTTGATTTGTTTTTCCAGAGGGAGCATAGTTGATGCATTTTATATGCGGAAACTTTTCGGATTCAGTGTCGCCTTTAGATACCTTTTGAATACAGAATAGTATACTATGACGTGCGTGCAGGAGGCAACTATGAATGTTGATCACAGAACATTGTGATGTTGATAGAGCGGTAGAGATTTGACAGGATCATCTGCCACCCCTGGATATAGACGGAAGTTAATGTGTGTGCGTATGTAAACCGTGGCGAAATGAATGTAGGTATCTTAAAACGCGTGTTATACGTTACGTTATCAACCCTTGTATGTCCCCACTGCTGGGGCACGGGTCTCTTCCTGCATCGCAGGAAGGTTAGGCCATACTCTTTATTCAATATTCTTTATTAATATTAATAAGTTTATTAATATTCAATACTATACATTATGGAACAAAGTAAGAGTTAAACGCCTTACCCCTTTCATATACTTTTTTTTTGTAAAAGTTCCACTAAATCATTTAGCCAAAAGGTCTCTGAAGGAAAATAACTCGATCGTTAAAAGTATTTTCCTAAAACTGCATGGTGTATTTCGTGGATAAAGAATGCGTAAGAATCTTGAAGCTTGTAGCGGTTTTTTTTTATGTAGCAAACTTCCCAATGCACGTTTCTTCACTCAACCTCTTAGCCGGGGGAGAGGGGGGAAGGGGGGTTTCAACTCGGACAAAAATTTGAACTTCTAAGCTTAAAACTTTGCAAATAAATGAAACCCTAAATAGACAGAAGCGCTCGTGGCCTATCCGAACCGAGTGATTGGAATCAATGAGTTAAGTGACAGCAGGCGCGGTCGGGTGCAGGATGGGTCCCGTAATTACCGCTCGTGGCATTTTCTCCGAGCGATTCCGTGCTTCGCAAGGCACGTTAGGCCGTTCGTGCCGGCTGTCGTGTAATGACAGTTGCTAAGCCATGTCAGAGGCCTCATGGGCGGCTTGATAACTTCTGAATGTAAGGCCCGCCACTGTCTTACAATCCTCCACCAACCCGGACTAGGCAACCTTTCTGCGATGTAGGAAGAGACCCGTGCCCCAGCAGGACATACTGGACAGGGTTGATATCGAAATAGACAAACCGTCTTCTTACAATTTTAGCTCGAGGGGGGGGAGCCGAACTCGGTCGAAAATTCGCACTATTTCGCAAACGGAACCTAAATCAAAAAAGGCCTTCTTACACTCATAATCATAGTGCTTTTAAAAAACCAATCTAAATATCATGCAAACGAATCTCGAAATCTAAAAATGGTTTTTCTTTGACTATTTATTTAGAGCAACCAGTAGCTAGTACACGAATACATTGTAATTATGGAACTTATAGAGTTTAAAGGTAAGTGCCTCGCCTATTAATGTTGCCACATCATGCACATTTGCTGGTGTTTAAGTCAACAATTGTTTTAACATAGGTATTTTAAATGTTCGCGACTTGTACACATAGAATATTTTACGCGATTAAGCCCCGAAAATATTCTAACAACAATTGTTGTGTAATTGCCTTCTTAATTTAATTTTGCAAATAAAATTAAATTAAGAAGGAAAAATAAGAGTCTATTACTCTTGATCTGAAAATCTGTCTGATTTCTTTCGGCAGAAATGAAAAAAACAGAGCAAGATGATAATTTGTTATACCTTCTCAAGAGATGAGGTATTGTAACAACTATCGTTACTAGAGAAACATTTTGTACGATATCCATTTTCTGTGCCTTATCCATAGACTTGTTATATAAACCAGTAGAAAAATTGTTGTTAAAGTGCTTACCTACTGATAAGGTATATTACTTAATGATTCGCGATACTCATTTACAGTTATATACTAAACGGGTCTAATAACGTCAGTCTACCTAAGACCACGACAACTGTAGCGCTGCCGAAACGTCGGGAAATAAGGTAATGACGTTTTACCTGATAAATGATCGCGCTTAGACCAGTGTATTATATTACTAAGGTATATTACTTTTCTTGAAATCTTTTGTGTCATTTCCTATTTCCCCTGTGCCCCATTTTGCTGAAACCCAAATATATTTGTGGTTGCAATCACAAACTAACTGCACGTGCTAAATTAATACAACGTCTTTGAAACGTGATGCCTGACATATACCGACCGAACGAATACGAAGCGAACAAGACAATTTGATGTCACGGTGAAGACCAATGACAGAGGATTGAATTGACGAATTGACTACACATCTGTGGCGCAGCGGTAGCGCATCTGCCTACTATGCGAGAGATCCCGGGTTCGATCCCCGGCTGGGGGAAAACCTCCTTGTCTTGAATGTTTACATTTTAGTTACGTCTCTGTTTCTGGTTCCCGCGACACAGGGTATCCTAGTGTGGGGCCAGAAGCAATGTATGTGCTTGTATGTTAATTTTATGTTATGTTAATTTATATTGACAGTAACTAGAGAACGACTAGCTAACTGTGAAGGAAAACGTTGTAAGGAAACCTGAGCGTCTCAAGTAGTCGTGTACTTCACCGACTCAAATTGGCATTCCGCGATGGGCACGCGTGGTGATTAACCCCAAACTCTCTCTCTCTCCCTGAGAGAAGGCCTGTTTCTTACAGTGGGACCTATATAGGTATTTAGTACAATCAAGAACAATACAATTCTATTTTGAAAACGACATCGCTTGGTTAAAGACTATGTGATTTGGACATATGGAGAGGATGAAGGAAGAAACAATTAGAAACAAGAAATATTGTGATTGATTGAATGATTGTGGGTGGAAGGGCAGGTACGGGACGTCCCAGGCGTATACTTCGCCCAAATAGGTTATGTTTGAAAAAAGGCAGATAAAAAACACCCGAAACCGGCGTATGTGCATGCAACGACTAATGAATCGTCAACATTCGGCAAAAAATATCTGTTTGTACGGTGGCCAGCAGCAGTCCCTGGTTTCTGCATTTCGTTTGAATGTAACAAGTTACAGTCGACAGACCAATCTTTAGATTTTTGTTGCAAAGTCACCAATGACTTAATCTTTGGTCTTCTTCTTAAAAACATGATTCCTAACATATTTATGAAAACACGATTCCTTATATATCTCTCAGAGGCAGTTTAAATAGCCTGTGGCAACGAGAATGTTAAATTACATCTTAAGCTGCCTGTGAGGGATGTTTTAAGAAATCTTCTTTTTATAAATAACACTGTCAGATTTTGATGAAGAAAATGGTTTTAAAAGATCTGATATAGCTTAATAAAAGGTCCAAAATGCCCTTATACCAGTGTGTCCTAACATCACTCGTTGTCCTTTGCTCGCGCTTGTTCGCTCTTGTTCGCACTTTTTCGGTTGATCTACCGCGCACCAAACGAAGCCAAGTTTCCAAATTGCACCTCAAACTTGGCCTGAGGGTGTCGCCAACTTGCTCTCCAATGAAATTACTAACGAATTAAATTTCCACCGACCAAAGTTTGAAATTGGTATTCAAAAACGTTTTTTCGGTAAATTTTTAAGTTGGCTTCTTTCCTTAACTTTATCTTTTTGAATCGGGATGAAGCAACAGTTTTTGTTCTGTTCGCACTCGCAGTTTGGTGCCATTTTACGACTTCGCCTGGCATGTCACGTTAGACTAAAAACTTATTGACTGTTTTACGCACCAACATGCATTGATTTAATAATTTAATATAGAACTGATAAAAGATAATTACTCATTAATATAGAATCGAAACTGAACTTTAAACTCATTTTCTTATTTAAATAAAATATTTGAGCCAGATCGCTGTTGGGCGGTAGAGTGTAAAGTTGATACGTTTTACGCACCAATCAAATAAATTAAATATCAATTTAAAGATTTTTATAAATTTTTGGAGCCTAGCGGCATAAGCGGCATGGTTTGATCTTAATAATAAGAAAAAATCATAAACTAAATGCTTTTGCTTGTATCCATAAAACCTGCGCTGGCTGATGTGTTAACCGTGCTAAAATGTTTTTGTAAATTGCATGCAACTTTTACTGTAAAGTAAAATCCCACCAAAAACATTTTGTAAAAACTAGCCAAGTCTCGATGGAGCTGCTCGTTTATTTTTGAACTAAAACTTTCGTAAGCACAACACATTGTAGACTTTTAGTCCGGATTTACTTACGGGTGTTGTTATATCGGAAAAGTCCGTCCAGGTTTCGCCCCGATTCGCAGAGCTTAATCATGGTGAGCAGAGACGGAGCTCGCGTCGTCGGTTACTTGTCTCACACTACGGGCAAGCGCAAGATATATCCGGACTAAAAGTCTACACTGCTCGTTTATCTCTAAAAAGTAATGAAAATAAAAAGTAGGTAATTATAGTTATTGTTGTGTGACATGGCCGTTGAAGGGTACTGCCATGCCCCCCGATACAAATAAAAGAAACTGCGGATTCTGCTAATACTTGCATTATTTACGACCAATATGAGACAATGTGACTCAGTCTATTCAAGACAATTTGTATTTTTTTGGAAAGAGGTGAAAAAAACTATAGTGGCCGAGAAAATCTGTCTCATTAGGCTGTTTCCAGGGCTTAATCATATTAGATTAGTAGCTGAGCATTTGTCTGATCTAGAAAAAATATTTTTATTTGGCTAAAATATTAGCCTCTAAATAGGTTTTTAAAATATTATATTTAAAACGATGATTTTAAGTTTGAATTCTTGTTTTTTTTGTAACGTTAGCTAGAGCTAGGTTCAGTTTTTGACGCAATTCATAAATTAGGGTACAATCAGATACCATGGAAGCGTCATCGTCAACCTGAGACACAAATTCTTAAAATCATAAAAAAATATTGAAATTGTCATCGTCACCGCTGTGACAAAAGTTCCTAAAATAAAACAAAAGGTACAAAAATATTTTTTTGGATCAAAACACGGATCGCAACGGCTTCGGGCAACGAAACTCCCCAATTCGTTCTTTGACCCCTTACTTTGTGTTAAATACACCGTTTGTTTAGGAAGGGTCTTAAAGGTCGGAAGGGTAACTTCTAAAGATGCTATTTCCATGGTTAAATCAACAAGGTAAAATACTCGTTGATTGCTAGGGCGCTGGATTACTTGCCTTGTTTTAACTCAGAATTAATTCCAATTCCTAATACATTCCATTCTAATTATATTTTTATTATCAAGCTTCGTCAAGATCAAGGACACAGACATGAGCTTACGCCTATATCCCAAGGGGATACAGGTATGCGTTAAAAATCACAATATTTGTCGCTAATGCTCTTTATCTATAAACTATGTATTTTGACTTTTAGTCCGGATTTACTTACGGGTGTTGTTATATCGGAAAAGTCCGACCAGGTTTCGCTCCGATTCGCAGAGCTTAATCATGGTGAGCAGAGACGGAGCTCGCGTCGTCGGTTGCTCGTCTCACACTACGGGCATACCATGATTAAGCTCTGCGAATCGGAGCGAAACCTGGTCGGACTTTTCCGATATAACAACACCCGTAAGTAAATCCGGACTAAAAGTCTACAATGTTGTGCTTACGAAATTTTTAGTTCAAAAACTATGTATTGGCACAGAGGAAAAAGTTATTGGATGGGAAATATACACCAATATTGTGAAATCAGCCTTCACTAGATCAGGATCTAGAGAAGCCAGATTTTAACCGACTTAAAAAAGGCGGAGGTTCTCAATTCGTCGGAAACCTTTTTTATTTTGTTTATTTTTATGTATGTTCCCGATTACTCGCAGACGCGTGAAGCGATTTGAAAAAATATTTTTTCGTTTCAAAGGGTAGATTTTATTATTTTTATTTTCAATGCACCAACCCGTGCTAAGGACAATTTTAAAAAACTATTTAGAGGCTAAAAATTCCACCTATGCCGGGGTTCGAACCCGCGACCTCTGGCTATCCGTGCCAGCGCTCTATCCAACTGAGCTAATGGGCGACTCACCGGCATCAGTGAAATTTCGAACCTCTTTACACTATTCTCTGTATTACGTATAGGGTAGATTTTACAGGTGGTTCCATAGTCACCAAGTCAGGATCTGAGTAAAAGAGAGAACTCTTCAAATTTCCAAGGTACACTTGAAGCGGTTTGGGCGTTTCTTATTTAACTTGTGGGCGTTCATTTGTTTTCGGAATACACAATATGGCGGAGTCAATATTGAAAAAAGCGGCGAATTTGTGATCAACATTATCATCAGCCATTTGACGTCCACTGCAGGACATAGGCCTCCTTCATGGTTTTCCAAGCTTCATGGTCTTGCGCCGTCCGCATCAAGCGACGGTGGTCGCTTGATGCTGATGGTCTGACGACCTGGTAACGGAAGCCCCGCCAAGACCGTCTAGTGGAAGGCCTGCCCACGCTGGGCCGTCCAGTCCGTGGTCGTCGTCAGGCTATACTAGTCCACTGCTGGACATAGCCCTCCCCTAAAGAGCGCCACGTTGTGCTATCATAGGGGATTATGGCCCCACGCTGGGCATGCGGGTTGGGGATCGCAGTTCGGTGGAATTGTACTGCAGGGGGCGCTGCTGCCCACCCCCCGATTTGTGTTCCTTAGTCGCCTTTTACGACACCCGCGGGAAGAATTAGGTCTCCCGCCTGGTGACCACTTAATACCGTAGGGTTTGTAATAAAAACCCTACGGTATTTAGAATAGGGAAATAGTTTAAACGAATATGACCTTTAGGTTCGATGTATGTCTTAAGGTGTATATATAAAAGTACACTGTGAATAAATCCACTCGACTTAGGTATGCTTATGCATACCGCCCGTGGCCTAGTCGAACCGAGTGATTGGAATCAATCACTTGAGTTAAGCAACAACAGGCTTAACTCAAAGGTAAGGTTCAGGATGGGAGACCGTCCTGTGACTACCGCTAGTGGCATTTTTCTGAGCGCTTCCGTACTTCGCAAGGCACGCTAAGCCGTTAGTGCTGGCTGTCATGTAATGGCAGTGGTTAAGCCATGTCAGAGGCCTCATGGGCGGCTTGATAACTTCTGACAGTAAGGCCCGCCACTGTCTTACAACCCTCCACCAACCCGGACTTGGCCCCCGTGGTGGAGTATGGCCTAACCTTCCTGCGATGCAGGAAGAGACCCGTGCCCCAACAGTGGGGACATACAAGGGTTGATATCGATGCATAAGGCTGCTGACAGCAGAACCCCTACAGTTAGTACCAATATGCCGGTCCTTCCACTGATGGTTTTACCAGCTCATAACCCGTTTGTCTTGACCTCATCAGCCCGTACAGCCAATACTAACCTGCTGGTCCCTCCATCGATGATCGTGTAACGCGCCCCTCACGTGATACACGGAGTCCGCGTCGCCAGACTCCGACCGAGCTCTCCCGTCGATCTCTCTCGTTTCGTCACTGCGGGAGGGAGAGAGATAGATAAATAAATAGATTTTGTACTGTATATATTTAAACTACAACATTAATATAATGCTCCAAGGACACTCTAAAGTGTAAAAAATGCTTTATTACTCGTGATAAAATTAACTTAGGTACATATTTGTAGATTCCCAATATTTTTGTAAGTACCTACACGACCACGAGTAAATATGTCGCACCATTCAATTAAAGCGATAAAATGCTCTTTCTTAACTCTCTAAGAATGAGATTACACAATTATTTTGAAGTGTAAATATATATAACTCTTATATTATCTTTAATGCACTAACCCGTGCTAAGGACAATATTAAAAACCTATTTAGAGGCTAAAAATTCCACCCATGCCGCGACTCCAACCCGCGACCTCTGGCTATCCATGCCAGCGCTCTTTCCAACTGAGGTAATGGGCGACTCACCGGCATCAGTGAAGTTTCGAACCTCTTTACGACATTCTCTGTATTACGTACAGGCAGTGACGGTGATATATAACTCTTGGTAAGTATTAATATTGTATATAGTTATAGGAAAATTTATAATTTTATTTAGTATAGATTTATTTATCTATCATTTAGTATAAATTAATTTTCAACTGAGAAAAAAGATGGAAACATAGATAGAGATCACTTTATTGTACATAAAAATGAGACAGATATTTCATAAACTAAAAGTACAGACGGCGGGCTTATCGCTAAAGTGATCTCTTCAAGATAACCTTTGGATGGACTTGAGCAATACATAGGAGAAGGAAGTAGTTGTACAAACAAATCAAATTATTTCAAATATACGTGTATCCTACGCCTGTATCCCAGAGGGGTAGGCAGAGACCAGGGACTGCCACTTGCCACGATCCTGACAGATCACCTTCGCTTCATCAACGTGCATAAGTCGTTGCATGCATGCACGCACGGTTCCGGGTCCTTTTGTATCTTTCATTTTGCTAATACATCCCCTATTTGGTCGATGTATGTCCGCCTGGGACGTCCCTTGCCAGTCCTTCCACTCACATTCGCAATATATATTCGTTTCGTCAATCTTTCTTCCTTCATCCTCTCCACATGTCCAAACCAAACACGTATATACGTGAATTATACATCAAATTAGGTCCGTGCTTCGCAAGGCACGTTAAGCAGTTGGTGCCGGCTGCCGTCGATAGATGGCAGTCCTTAAGCCAAGTCAGAGGCCTAAAGGCGGCTTCAAAACTTCTGACACTAAGGCTAGCCACTATTCTTGCGAGCCTCCACCAATTCGGACTTCGCCCCCGTGATGGAGTATGGCCTATACCTTCCTCAGGGTAGAGACCCGTGCCTCTCGGTGGGGACATATGGGTTGAATGATCTACTTCGATATGTCCCCACTGCTGGGGCACGGGTTATGTTGGCTAGAGTTAGAGAATAGAGTAAATTGGTTAAATATTGTAAACTCTGGAAACATTGTTCTGTTCACTGATATACATAAAAGTGAAATACTTGACTTGCATGAAATATACAACGAGACTTAAAAAACATTCAACACCTTATAATTAAAATAGCTTTATTTACACTGGTGTTTACAAAATGATTTTTTGGCCATATTAATGACGATATTTTAAAGAATAAATATAAATAAATAAATATCCATGGACATATAACAGATATGTCGCTAGCCCTATACTAAGTACAACTAAATGACTTGTGTTGCAGGAGCTAACGCGACAAAAGATTTAATACAATAGATAACATCCAAGACCCGAGACAAATTAGAAAAGTTCGTTTTCCTAGTTTGATCCGGCCGGGGATCGAACCCGAGACCTTCGGGTTTACAGTCAGCGCAACCAAGGCCGTCAAAAGAATAGAATATTCAGAATATTCTTAAGTCTTTACTTTGTCGACATCAGTTGGTTGCCATTTTAATAAGAAAGAAATGGATAGATAGAACTTTTTACAGCACATTATTGTAAGTTTCAACAAGATTGGAATAAATAACGATCCCTAATCTCCGCGCAAGGCTGGAGTAATTACTTATCTAAAACAAAAGAGCTCTTTTTCAGTAAGTAGTTATTTTACATCGCCTTTGTTCACATTTGCCTAAAAAGGCCTCTGTAACAAAACATTAATCCTTCCAAACAGAAAGAGCTTAGCCAGAAAACGTATCTCAATTGCGAAAAGCGTGAAAAAATTATCATCCAAAACATGAATATCAATAGAGAGGACATTACTGTCAAATATACTTATGAAAGGGAATAGTAGGAACAAAGAAGGACTTTATGGTACTATGCTACATCTACACTCTGCTGAGTAGTCTGTCTGAGGCCCAATATTGGCAATTTCAAGCGCTGAGGTATTTGAATACGACAGACACTCAGGTTTCCTCACAATGTTTTCCTTCACAGTAAGCGAGTGGTTGTGCCATCATTGGCGAGTAATGCCCATAATCCCCACGCTGAGCATGCGGGCTGGGGATCGCAGTTTGGTGGAATAATGGCACAACCTTGCGCTATGGCGCTCATTAGGGGAGGGCTACCCGTTGATGACATAATATAACGGGACCACGAGGGATAGTTTTCCCTCGTGGACCCGTTAACGGGACAAAATAGTGGGACCACGAGAAAACACCCTGTCCAGCAGTGGACTAATATAGCCTGAAGAAGAGGAAGAAGCGAGTGATATTTATTTATTTGTTCTGTGGGCTTAAAACTGATACCGAGGTGAGCCAGGCAAGCCATCTTTCGTTGCCTAGACGAGAGTGCAGAGCCAGCATAAAATTCTTCGAGCAAGCAGCACCAGGAGGACCTTTTCGGGCGATACTGGCTCTTATAGCTCGCGCAATAAGGGTTATTTACGACAATAATAGCGTTGAGGCTACAAATGTGGCTCTTGGCGGCTAGCCAATAGGAATGCTGAGTTTACAGGTTAGAGGAATATGGAGGAGGTTAGAGGGACTAGAGGGGCGCGATACAGACTGTACCTACTTTCACATTAATTTTATGGAATAGTTACCATTTATATTAAAAGAGTGCGATTAATTCGCCAACAAACTGCCACGCAGTTTGGCGAATAATTTATAAAATTTAAAACTCTGCCATAGAAACGTAAGTCAATAAATAAAAAAAAATAGTCGCAGATATAAAAGTATTCTGCAAATTTTGGTATTTATTCAAAATATCGATTACCTTCCTATCAAGATTATGGTGTGATCCGAATGAAAAAAATCTAATCAAAAATGTAGTCCATTCGGATCACATAATCCGAGTGGAATATTTTGGTTGGTTTGATGTGATCCGTTTCTGTGATCCGAGTGGAAGTACCCGTAAATTTGTTGTAGCCATACCACACACCAGCTGTGAAGGAAAACGTCGTGAGGAAACCCGCAGCTTGATTAAAGTTCGCAGGTGTTGACTTATCTTTCCTGTGAGCTAGGCCGACTAATCTGTCAGGATAGTATAAGTGCTGGCAAGCTTACTCCATTTAAAAACAGTATCCCTGCCACTGCAGTGTCCGAGTGGTCCCCTCAATCACTAGTGTGAGTGAAGATGCTTCTGGACGCTGTATAAATGATCTCATTACGTAGAACAGAATCTTATAATTAACTGTAGTTCTGTATCTTCGCATTTCTCAGAAAAGGGCGTCACAGAACGTTACTTAAGTATATACTTAGTGGAATTCTTAATTCAGACACCCGCCCAAGAACTAAATATTAATGGTTAGTGAGAAAAACGAAAAATCGATTTTATAATTAGGAATTTTATTGGAAACTAACCTCTTTAAGGGCCGGCTTTTGAATTGACAATTAAGTAACGTAAAACTTTTTGCGAATAAATAGAAAGATACAGCACTACAGTTAAGTATTTACTTAGCGAAATTCACAATTCAGAAACTGGCTCTAAATAGCATGGTATTAAGTTCATCATTTTAGTGCGAACTCAAATAAAAAGCCAACATTTGGACCAAATAGCCAAGTGAATATACATGCGATTGCAATCCTGTAAGCCCCCACTGCTGGGACACGGGTCTCTTCCTGCATTGCAGGAAGGTTAGGCCATACTCCACCACGGGGGCCAAGTCCGGGGTGGTGGAGGTTTGTAAGACAGACGTGGCGGGCCTTACTGTCAGAAGTTATCAAGCCGCCCCTAAGGCCTCTGACATGGCTTAACGACTGCCATTAAGAAGCACGGAAGCGCTCAGAAAAATGCCACTAGCGGTAGTAGCGGGACGGTCACCCATCCGCGCCTGTTGTTGCATAACTCGAGTGATTGATTTCAATCACTCGGTTCGATTAGAAGCGCTCGTGGCCTAGAGCGCTTCGAATATACATAAGCCGGCAAAATGTTATTATCTCAATCTGTTTTGAAATAGGCAGTACAATATTGACAAAAGTGCCTCGTTACTTATTCTATCACAAGAACCCTCGCAAACTCTCGTTAAATTTTCCGAATGCGTTTCACTACATTACGAAAGTGCCCATGGCAGCCTTTTCTTGCAACTTAAGATCTTAGGAGCTGAGCTGAGCTGTGAGCTTTTCGATCTGAAGTATAAAGGTGAAAGTTATTCACTAAGGTAGATTGATTCACTATCTACTATGTATAAATAAAAATATTTTTATACGGAATTACTTTTTCTGCCCAAAATTATCTTCTACTACTTTAAATACGTCTGTGTATTTAAACTATATTTGTATTATTATGTATTTAATATAAGATATGATTTATATTGTATTTAAATGACTGTTTGTTTCTAAAATAAACGTAAAATATATATATAGTTATATTATTTACTGGCACTACCCCTTCCTTTGTCCGCATCATCGTGGGTTAGCTGAAAGAAAATACTATCTAGTATTAAGCTCGCCTTTGTACAAATTATGTTTTTAGTGCAATAAAGAATTTTCATTCCTTCATTCTTCTAAGTCATCATCATCAACCCATGATGTCCCCACCGAGGGGCGGGTCTCTTCCCTGAGGAAGGTATAGGCCATACTCCACCACGGGGGCCGAGTACGGATCGGTGGGGGCTTGCAAGACTAGTTCGTACTAGTTGTAGTACCTAGTAGAATAGTTACTAGTAAAATTATCTTCTAATAGAAGTTCTAGAAGATAATTTTGGAGAAAAAGACAAAAAACACCAAACCGAGTCTTTCAAATCATATTAACAGCGTTCAAATTCTCATTCTAAATCTCCTCTTAATCCAGTGTTTTAACTTCAGATGTCTTTTATATAGTATCAAAACGTGGGTTTTAGCTATTTCTTAATCCGATTTTCTGACAGCTTTATACTATCTATAATAAGGTTTTACCGATTTTCATATATTTTTTAGTATTTGTTTATTGTTATATTCTTGTTAATGCACAAACCCGTGCTAAGGACAATTTTTAAAAAACGTTTTTAGAGGCTAAAAATTTCACCCATGCCGGGACTCGAACCCGCGACCTCTGGCTAACCGTGCCAGAGGTTTGTTTATTGTGTTTTTGTGCATTTTTTGGTAGATCTTCGGTCATATTGATAAGTTAACAGATAAGCTTACTATGTTTAAATTTTCTAGTGTTCTGTACTGTTAAAACTATGTAAACAAAATGTAGTAAATATCACATGACAATGCAACAAAAAATCAATATGAATACCGTCTTAAATTCTAGACACATTGTATAGTGTATTCTGTAGTGAGTGATGTTCTTATTGAACAAATAGTGGACGCAGCACCCCAAGGCCCATGAATCCAGAAAAACCTACGCGCTTCACCGTCGGTCCGCACAAAAGGTTTCCTGTCACCAGTCTGGTCGCAACTTGGAACAATGCGCGCCTCTGACACGTCCTACTCTATGACACTTCCTGCTTGGTACTACTACTAAGGCGCAGGCCACAAACAGAGCGCACAGAGGACCACTGAAGTGTCAGCAGATGCCATAAGCGGAAACTTGTATTTGCATTACACAAACTCGCTACTATAAAGCACTTTTTTGTTAGAACAGTGCACCCATAAACAATTTAAAAAAAAAACCACAAGAGTTAAGCAACAACAAGTGCGGTCAAGTGCAGGATGGGTAACCGTCCCGTGACTACCGCTAGTGGCATTTTTCCGAGCGTTTCTGTGTTTCGCAAGGCATTTGAAGCCGTCAGTGCCGGTTGTCTCGTCATGGCAGTTAGCCATGTCAGAGGCCTCATGGGCGGCTTGATGACTTCTAACAGTAAGGCCCGCCACCGTCTTACAATCCTCCACCAACCCGGACTTGGCCCCCACTGCAGAGTACGGCCTAACCATCCCGCCATGCAGAAAGAGACCCGTGCCCCGGCAATGGGGACATACAAGGGTTGATTTCCATCGATTTTTGTAATACTTTATAATGGCGATAAGAACCACAATTTTATATCATTATTATTATTAGTAATTACATAAGCAGCTTTTAGCTGATACGTGTATATCACTTCTGTGCACTTGTTAAATGTTTATCCAGTTTGTTTTTAAGTGTATAGATATATAAGAAGTTTTTGTGAACAATCCAAAGACAATAGAAATACGCTCGTCGCCATCGCTTACCGCCCCGCTTATCAGCGTGGCCTCCCCCTCAGAACATAGAGACGGTACTCCGGTAGAGGCAGCCCTATCGACTAGGGTAGTCGGTTGTCAGCTTGTCACTGGTCTCTATGCGTAACAGAAATAGCTGAGGCCTGACAAGTAACATAACGTGCATTGTGTCCGCGACGCTGGACTGAATAGTGGCTGTTATGTTATACGCCTCGGAATAGTGGGCGGAGGGCGAGAGTTACTCATAACGGTAAAATAATAATAAAATTTCGTTAAATTTAGGTATGGTGTTTACAGTATTTAGAGCCTCAATTTAAGCAAAAAGAGAAAAGAGATACTACCCTCTTCCATAATCAAATGAAAAGGTTTTATTCAAAGTAGCGCAGAAACTGCAGCTTAACGAACGTTACAAGTCAAACTAGGTGTCCATTTCAAAATCTAGATCATTTTGGAGAAAAAATGGATAGAAAACCTCTAAACTTAGTCTTTTCAATGTCCCTAATTGACTGAGTTCACGTGATTATTATCTATATAAATAAAATTCAAAGACTCACTCATCAATGCCCAGCCCAGCCTTAGACTAGAAGCTGAAATTTTGCACAGAGATTTTTTAAAATTCAATCCGTGAGGGGGGTTGCCAAAATTTGTATGGGAGGTATAAAGAATGTTGTCAAATTTTCTTAAAAGTTAAAATAAAAACTTTTCAACAAAATTGAATGAACACGTGCTACGCCGTTTTAATAAAATATTATCCTTAAGGGAGTGAACGGGATTGCAAAATGTTGAAACAAAGTTCCACGCGGGCGGAGTCGCGGGCAAAAGCTAGTAAAACATAGAACTCATGCATTGTACTGGCTTTAATTCCAGACATCATTGTCATCTAAATAATTCCTCATTTTTAGTGGCCCTTTTGGAATTTTTTTAAAACCAGAATTAACTAGTTTTTAGCAGTCACACGTGCTTCCGATTGAGTGTTCTACCGCTCCGCTATCATCGCTAGTCAAACATTATATCAGTAAATATCTAATGGCTCCTCTACATGATCGGCGAATACAGACAATTACGCGCGAGCACGATCGTGTAGAGGGCATACGCGGCTGTAATCGGCTGTCGTCGCAGGCCATCGTCGGCAATCGCCAAGTTGTCGGTTTTTCGGGCACGCATCAAAGTGCATCGTCGAGTGATTCGTCGAGGTGCCCACACGATCGCCGGTGATTCATTTGCTGTCGGACAGTGGAGCGTTGCACACGTGCGTGTTTTTGTGTCAATATTTCGATGAATGGTCAAACACCACCATCTTCTTTTCCTCCATTTTTTTCACAGATTTTCGTTGAAACACGTTTACATAATGGTTGTAAACCGCAGTTAAATAAATGGTTGCAGCAGCAACACACTCCACGTCCATTGCGACGCTTGGCGTTCGACAAACTACTACCGACGATTATGAGAATGCTTGCACGATGATCGTGCCGATTATAGACGATAATCATCGGCGATGTCATCGCCGATAATGTAGTGTAGGCATTACGCTTTAGCTTCAAATGGCATCGTATATTATATTTTGTCGCTTGTCCCTTCGGTAGGCAGAAATATCAGAACTCGAAACGTCGTACTTTTCTCCCTTTCATATGAAACTTGTTATTGCTTCAGAAAATCCAAGAAAAACAGGAATAATGGATGGAAAGACTAACAAACGGTACAATGGATTCAATATGTCAATAACTTTTCTCTTCTCGATTGTATCGTTTTTTTCTTTCCTTGTATGTAATAACATTTGTTTGCTTACTAAGTGTCACTGTAATAATTTGAATAAATGTTTTTTGATCTCGCTACTAGGTTTTGCAGATCAGTAAAACGCAGCAGGGTTAGCTTTACTCTTTTATTGAAACTCACAGCGATGCACGCGCAGACAGATCACAAAAAGACATGACACACACAATGGCTGACGGAAACAGAGAAGAGTGACAACTTGACAAGCGCAGACCCATAACGGAAGAAGCAGTGTTCTCAACACATTAACATATTATTATTGCCATACTAATAAATTTTAAAAACCTATTTAGAGGCTAAAACTTCCACCCATGCCGGGATTCGAACCCGCGACCTCTGGCTATCCATGCCAGCGCTCTTTCCAACTAAGCTAATGGGCGACTCACCGGCATCAGTGATATTTCGAACCTCTTTACAATATTCTCTGTATAACGTATTTTTAGCCTCTAAATAGGTTTCTAAAATTGTCCTTAGCACGGGTTAGTGCATTAAAAAAAAGAGTATTCTTATAAATGTCATTCATTTCCTTTCTTTTTTTGGGGTTCCATAGTCTACTAAACGTCGAGGTCGAGTCGATCGAGTCGAGAAATCAACAGTCAAAGCTAAGGTACCACGGGACCTACCTTAAAGCCTCCTCGAGAAAGAAATATTTATGCCTGTCAAAACTTAGCAATAACGTCACCATCGCCAACATAAAAAAGCGAAATTCTCACTCGAGTTAAACCACAGATTATATTGATTGATCACACTCGAGTACACTCCAAATACTGACTGGTAAGTACTAACTCAAGAAAATACATCCACCTCTCCTCGACTCCAGCTCCGCTGAGTTTTAAGTCGAGGAGACTTTGAGGAACGTCTTGGAATACGGGTTTCAGTGTCTAAGATGTTGAGGTGAGGCGATTCTCAGTGCGAGCATGTGCCAATGACTTTGATTTTTAATTATGCACATTTGTGAAGTTATATAGCAATACTGAATGTGAATTAAAACATCGCGAGGAAACCTGAATGCATGAGGTGTTCAAATACCCCACCGCTTGAAATATCCAATCCGCTGTGGACACTCGCCGTAATTAAACTTAAACTATCTCTCTCTCTCTCTCTCTCTGAGAGAAGGCCTATACCCTGCAGTGGAACGTTTATAGGCAATATTAAAAAACAAAATCCTCCTCCCAACATCTAAACTCTTATTTAGGCATGTATTCATACACCTCGAAAATTATCATTTTGGATGTTTGTACATATACTTCCTTCTCCAGTGTATGTGTCCACTCCATTTCAAGGGTTGTCTGGAAGAGATCACTTTTAGTAATAAGGCCGCCGTCTACACTCTAAAGGCCTGCGCAGACGAGGGACTATCCCCCGGGTACTTTTTTGTCCGTCGATATAGATCTCTTATAAACTGTGTCGAATAACGCACACGAAGGACTAAAAGTTACCGAGGACATCAAGAGACCGGATTGGACAAAAGTTCGGTGTTTTCTTTAAAAACGCCTTTTCTTTTTCAACTTCATGTAAATTACAACACAATGTAATCTCAGCATATTTGCTGAAATTACAACGCTTCCATAGCGTACGCTTCACTCAATTTCCGAGGAACAAATGACCGCACACCGTAGGCGTTGAGTCCGCGACAAGTACTCGGAGGACATTTTTTACGATTCAGGGACTTTTGTCCCTTGGGGACAAGTCCCTCGTCTGCGCAGGCCTTTAGATTAAAAAATATTTTTGTAATTATCCATTTTTATGTACAGTAAAGTGCTCCCTACCCATCTAAATTAGGGATGCAATCTTTTTCACGTTTACACCATAGTGTGGGTGGGATATCATTAGATTGGTCGCTTATAAATACTGTGTGTGTAGTAAAATCGATTTCGATCCAAGACTAGGTCGACGGTTGGTGGGCAGACCACTAAACAGGCGGCTGGGAAACATTGGACGTGACCACCAAAGAACTGGACTGGTAAGATAAGATAATTCAAAAACCTATTCAGAGGCTAAAAATTCCACCCATGCCGGAATTCAACCCGCGACCTCTGGCTATCCGTGCCAGCGCTCTTTCCAACTGAGTTAATGGGCGACTCACCGGCATCAGTGAAATTTCGAACCTCTTTACAATAATCTCTGTATTACGTACAGGCAGCGACATCTGGCTGAAGTAATTTGCATCACTTGCAGCCCCGATAACCTACTTTGCAGTTAGGTTTTTACATCGGAATGATATCGCTGTACCCACATGACTATATACAGAGATTATATAATACAGAGATTATTGTAAAGAGGTTCGAAATTTCACTGATGCCGGTGAGTCGCACATTAGCTCAGTTGGAAAGAGCGCTGGCACGGATAGCCAGAGGTCGCGGGTTCTAATCTCGGCATGGGTGGAATTTTTAGCCTCTAAATAGGTGTCTGAATTGTCCTTGGCACGGGTTAGTGCATTAAAAATAATATGGTCAAGATAAGATAAGATAAAAGATAATTTATTTAGGAAAAACATTTTTACAATGACTTTATCTGTAAGGCAGTGGTACCCTGCTCCGTAAAAAAGGCTAAAATCTGTGTTTTAGGATAAGCAGTGCTCCTCTGAAACACATTTTACATTTTTAAAGTTCAATACTACTCTTAATTTATGGTACTTTTACATGAAAAAAATATATTCAAGTTAACACAACGTAATATGAGAAAAACAAAGAGAATGTAAGTTGGTGTGTATGTGTGTGTGTCTGCGTGCGTGCACCAGAGTCTCAGCAATATGTGTGTCACGTTATCGGAACCTTCTATACATCGATAGCTACAGAAGCTATCGCTTACCCCATCACTGTGTGCTAGACGCCGGCTGACTAGTTTTGCTATCGCCCGGGCACCGTCTACACACTGGTAGAAATCTTGTTACGAATGCCGTAGGTCCCATTTTGCCTCGCACATTCTAGTCGGCTAATCGACAAATTATTTTTTGTGTAACTACCTACCTGATCGGAATGTAAAATTGTCCGATCTATAATTAAATTAGCTTTTACATGTGGGAATTCGACTTAAATTCCCATAAAGTCGAGTTTATAAGTGTGTAGCAGAAATTATATAAGTGTACCATGTGAAATCAATGTTTTGTGAATGTTTTAAGAGGTGAGTCTAGCCTGTAAACATCATAACCTTAATTTTCTTGTATACCTATACTGTGTTGTGGTGTTACAAAATTGTTTAATATATCTGGAAATAAAGAAGTTAATAAAAAAAAAACATCCTGAAGATTTCTGTATTGTAATAGGTAGATTTTAAAATAAGAACTAGCAGAGCTGTTTTTCAGCGTGTTCCGTTTTTTAAAACTTTCGTAAGCACAACACATTGTAGACTTTTAGTCCGGATCTACTTACGGGTGTTGTTATATCCGCCCCGTTTTGCAGAGCTTAATCATGGTGAGCAGAGACGGAGCTCGCGTCGTCGGTTGCTCATAGTGGTTATATACTCTTTGGGTTGCTCGTCTCACACTGGTTCTGGTTTCGCGCGTATTCTGTTTTCATGCTTAGTGTACTTTCCCTGAGGTTTACCTCCGTGTACCCGATACAACCTTAACGTGCCTATCGACCCTCGCCGTTCCGGCCTGGGTAGCTATATACACGTGTCGCCTAAAATAATTTTATTACCGAGTCATATACTCTACTTTTCACTTTGAATAAAAAAAACAACAGGTAGGTATAGTATTTTCTAAGTTTAACACGAGCACTGGACATAAATGAAACTGTTTTTATACGGATTTATGCTCGTTTATTACATTTTTACAATTTTCCTACGTTTCGGCACTTTTTCAGGTCATCCGAGACCACGGCACCTGAAAAAGTGCCGAAACGTCGGAAAATTGTAAAAATTTCACAAACGAGCTTAAATCCGTATAAAAACAGTTTCAACAGGTAGGTAATTTTTTTTAATGATTGTAAAGTAGTAACTACAAAACACACTGAGAAATTAATTTTGATTGGTGGATTTTAATGTATTTGTATTCTAATTGGTCGATACCAAATACGAAGTCTCTCTTATATACTTAAATAATGAACACAGTATACGTACCAATAAAAAACCTAGCGTTCCGATTAACTGCTGATGTATGTTGTGAAGTGTTTTGTAAATCAAAAATAGGTATAAGGACGAAAATAATATTTTTGCCCCGCTGTGCAGCTCCCATATGAAGCAATTTTAGAGCATGAGAAGTGACAAAAATATTATCATTTTAATGTAAAATGCTGAACTAACGCACCCATGTCGTGCGCCTGTCATCGCCTGTCAGCCTTACATGTCAAGGACTTTTTTCAGAGGACGCCAAATCTAATAACATTGCTAGAAAAAGTTTGCTTATACGTAAACACACGTCTTAAACTCGAAGGGGTAGGTAGAGACACGTGTATCTGTTTCGTCCTGAATGTTATATGTGGACTTTAACTAAAAGGCTAGTCCGAGTTGGCTCTTCTTTTTAACATCCCTATTTGTAAAAACCTAACTGCAAAGTAGGTACTCGGGGCTGCAAGTGATGCAAATTACTTCAGCCAGATGTTGCTGCCTGTACGTAATACAGAGAATATTATACTATTTTTTTTAATGCACTAACCCGTGCTAAGGACAATTTAAAAACCTATTTAGAGGCTAAAAATTCCACCCATGCCGGGATTCGAACCCGCGACCTCTGGCTATCCGTGCCAGCGCTCTTTCCAACTGAGCTAATGGGCGACTCACCGGCATCAGTGAACCGGCATGCAGTAACCCGCATTAAAAAAATATCCTTATTTATTTGGGGACTTTTGTCATAGTGGTAATTGTCAGCCCCATCGTTCTAATCATGAAAAAATAATTAGATACCGCCAATAGCATAAAAACGAAAAATACTGGAATCCGGTCGAGACGGCGGGAAAATGAAGAAAACACAAATTTCACAGAGTAGTCAAAACCCGTGCGTGACCTAACTGGATCGCGATATACCATAAATGGCTATTTTTTCTCTGTCAGTTCCAGTAGTTGAAAATCGAGCCAGGCGAGAGAGCTTAAATAGTAGTGCGTCTTTGTCTCACAATTTTGCCAGTGCTTAATAAAATTTGCTACGGTAGTGAATGGACGATTTCTCAAAATTGTAAAAATTACATTCTAATTATTATTGACTTTTTAATTGTGTTTATAAGTAAGTATAATATAATATATTATAATTATTAAAGACCGGTGCAGATGTGCTGATACAAAATATGCAATGCAATAAGTATTATTGATATTTTTCGTAGCATTTTCTCATCCTAAATGGCAACGTTGTCTGTAGAAAAAAACAATATGGCTGCTGTACATATTTCTTTCACGACGGACTTTCTTTTACAGTTATCGGCCCTTCAAGCTACCCAGTACTAAACCGCACTAACTTCTTAAAAAGCATACCTAATTTAAAGAAAATGGCTTAAGCATTGACTGCATTTCAAATCCGTTGAAGTATATTTTTAATGCACTAACCCATGCTAAAGACGATTTTAAAAACCTATTTACAAACTAAAAACTCCACCCATGCCGCGACTCGAACCCGCGGCCTCTGGCTAACCGTGCCAGCGGGCCGATTGCGAGATACACCTGGGAAGAGCGGTGAGGTGCGAGGCGTTCGCCGCCTTCATGGCCGACTCCAAGAGTCGGGAGGCCTTCCTTGCCTTCGCCCTGGGGGTGACGCGCGCGGCCTCGAGGGCGAATGGGGGCCGGTTTTAGCCCGGGCGAGCCAAATGCCCTAAAGCAACTTTTTTATAACTTTTACAGATTTGTTTATGGTCGGGCCGAGCGAGAAGAGAGTTTTTCTGCTAATGTAAATGTAAATATTCAATTTTAAACTATTTTTAATTTGTGCCCCGGCGCCTTGCTTGTGACTACTCGTCGGAGTAGACAGAGATAAGGCGTCGGGGTAAACACAACACTTTTTATAATAAATTGACATAAATTATCTAATTTTAAGTAAGACTTTTATATATTGTAATTAATGTTTGTATATCTCGACTCAATTTTTATTTTTATTTTTTATTCATCTGACCTTGTTTAATTTTTATGCATAATATTATTGATGTAGATGTAAATGAGTTTAAAAAAAAAAGTGAAAAAAAAGAGACAAACAAAAAAAATAAAAACAAGACAGAACCGAAAAAAAAAAAAACAAACAAACAAACAAACAAACAAACAAACAAACAAACAAACAAACAAACAAACAAACAAACAAACAAACAAACAGAACAAAAAAGGAAAAGAAAAAGGAACAATATATACTTAAAACTCATTATTTATAAAATATTGACAATGTCATTGACATAACTATCGTAATTAAGTTAATTTTATATTTTATTAACTTTTTATTGATTTTAACGATTTTACATTTTAAATACAATGACTACAAGGTTGCCACGTTATTAACGGTGGCAGTTTCCTTCCAAAAATTTAAAAAAAAACCGTGCCAGCGCTCTCCCAACTGAGCTAATGGGTGACTTACCGGCATCAATGAAATTTCGAACCTCTTTACAATACTCTTTGTGTTACGTACAGGCACCCGTTAAAATAGTTTTTAATTCGGCTTGAAAAAAAAATTTCATGAACACTATTAGAAAAGAACGCACAGTTTTTTCGAGCCTCTCTCTGGGCTCGTTTTTTGAGAGTTGCTGTGCAGTCCAGTTTAAGTATAGGTTCATGTGCATGACAGCAATCATCATTCATCATCATCATTTCAGCCTATTGCAGTCCACTGCTGGACATAAGCCTCACAATCACATAGTATAAAATACAGCTGGATCCTCTGATTATATTCATTAATCTGTGACTATCAGGTGAATACAGCAAGCTGAAGACAGAGCCCTATGGCGTGATGACCCTATGAATGATGATCAGTGACACGAGACCATGAGTTCGGTACTTAGGAATGCATAACTGGCTCGAAATAGTTAGTAAACGAAAATTTTCCAGGCACTGCAGCGACCGAGTGGACCCTTCACCCATCTAGTGTACCTACTCGTAATTGGAAGTGCCACGCTACAAAAATCATCTAAAACATAACGTAACATAACCTCAAGTCTGTATCCCACAGGGGTAGGCAGCGACCTTGACTGCCACTTGCCACGATCCTCACTCACAGATCACCTTCGCTTTATCAGCGTCCATAAGTCGTTGCATGTACGCACGCCGGTTCCGGTACTTTTTATCTTCGCCTTTGTTAATACATCTAAAACGTAGATGCAAAAACCCATACATTCCTAAGCACTGTAAATAGGGAGGCAGGGGGATTACATTATTTACCCCGGCAAAGTGTAAGTAATGCCCACCCGTCTATCTTACTGGCGCTTTAGATCCCGCCTGAGCAACGTTTCTCAGAAGCAAAATGTGTAGCTGCGAAACGCTTTGAAGAAAGTTGGAACTTTTTGTTGTCAATTATGTGCATAGTCAGAAATATGGAGGATTTTCCTTTGTAGAGAGGTAAAGTCGCGTGCACTAACATATAAACGCGATAGAACCGTGTCACATTAACCTCTTCGAGCCTGATGTACGAGAAATTGACTGTTTTGACTTTGACAAGGTACAAATATAATGCATATAATATAATGTAAAGTCACGTTAAGATGTACAGTCTCGTGCATATTATGTTAGTGCGAGAAACTGTACATCTTAACGTTTTTATTGTAAAGTCACAAGTTTTTATTGTATAGTGCCCGGACTAAATCAGGATCAGGGAGCCGATTCCCGCCCATGCGAATTGAAAGCGTAGGCGCAAAATATTCAAAGGCTTACACATTTGTCGCAAAAAATAAGATAAGATAGCTCGACAGGGTCACTAGACATTTATTTTCTCATTCAAACACAATCTAGCATGGTGGCGTTTAGATTACAGATTTTGGCTGTCGCACGACTTTTTATGTAGAATTCAAGTCTAGAATTTAGAATTAGAATATAAGCCGTCGAGTTAAGAGTCGTATACGACTTATTTGCTAAAGAATTGCGAATTGGCTTCCAGGTGTTGGGCGTCATAATCCACAATGACAATGATAAGCAGTACCTGCTAAATCTTGTTTCGATAAACTTAGGTTATCTGGTAGATAATGCTAAGTAGAATTCAGCACGCCTATGTGCAACATTTTTATGCAGTAAAGAATTTTAATAATAATAGATAGATAGATAGGCGACTAAGGGACACAAACCGGGGGGTGGGCAGCAGCGCCCCCTGCAGTAGAATTCCACCAAACTGCGATCCCCAACCCGCATGCCCAGCGCGGGGATTATGGGCATTACCCCCCAATGATGGCACAACCTTGTGCTGTGGCACTCATTAAGGGAGGGCTATGTCCAGCAGTGGACTAATATAGCCTGAAGAAGAAGAAGAAGATAGATAGAGAACACTTTATTGCACAACCAGAAAAATATTACAACCATGAGTCTTAAATTTTAATAATAATAATTACGCTGAACACTTCATGGGGACTTGCAAGCTAAAGATTTAAAGCGCTTGGGGTGCCAACTAACGCCACCACTTTAAAGATTTTATTTTATTTTATTTGAAGCAAATGATAGAGTATAATTAAAACTGTTTTTATACGGATTTATGCTCGTTTATTAAATTTTTTACAATTTTCCAACGTTTCGGCACTTTTCATCCGATTTTTAGGGTTCCGTACCTCAAAAGGAAAAAAACGGAACCCTTATAGGATCACTTTGTTGTCCGTCTGTCCGTCCGTCCGTCCGTCTGTCAAGACCCTTTTTCTCAGGAACGCGTGGAGGTATGAAGCTGAAATTTATATCAATTACTCAGGTCTACTGTCCCTTGAAGCTGTGAAAAAATCAAACTTCTAAGCCAACGCAATCAAAAGATACTGCCGTTTATGCCGCAAATTTTCGACACTTGCAAGGGAATCAAAACCTACAGGGTGCTTCCCGTGAACTCAGAATCTTGAAATTTGGTACGAAGCAACGTCTTATAGCATAGATAAAGGAAAAATTACGAAAACCATAAATTTTTAGTTACATCACATAATATATTTTTTTTTAATAATTTTAAACTTACTACCCATTTCCTCATAAACGCGTAGAGGTATTAAATTGAAATTCATACCAAATACTCAGGTCTATAATACAGGTTTGTACGGAACCCTCGGTGCGCGAGTCTGACTCGCACTTGGCCGGTTTTTTTTTTTGGTCATCCATGACCACGGCACCTGAAAAAGTGCCGATACGTTGGAAAATTGTAAAAAGTGTTATAAACGAGCATAAATCCGTATAAAAACAGTTTTAATTATGTCTACTGCTCGTGTTAACCTTAGAAAATACTAAATGATAGTATATTTAAGAGTGAATTTCAACAGGTCTTATAAAATCTTCATTTCCATGTACTTTTTTATCTTAGGGTTTTTTTACAAAACAAAACTCTTTTATTGTTGTTTATGATAATGTATGTACTATTGCTTAATATCTATCTGATAACTTAAAAAACTAGCAAGATAAACTGGTCTAAAAATTTCGTGCCACGGCGATGAAACATGAGTGCACGGCAATGAAACAAGCGTCCACGGCAATGAAATAACGGTGCCATAGGAATGAAAGAATCAACCCACGGAAATGAAAACATATTTTATTTCTCCGAGAGGGAAATGCAAACCCAGATATGGGTCGTTTCTTAATTTTTGACGTCTTTTTTTTTCAGCCAATCTTTTTCTCTCCTTTCTCTCCTCCTCAGATAATTTTGGTTTGGGCATCTTGGCATCTTAAAAATAAACAATCCATTATTAAAATCAGACTGCAGTATGTGCTGGTGCGTTCGTTTGTGAGGGTGTATTATACGATTGATAAAGTACTAAATGTTACCAAAAGATGATAAAATACATTTTCTTTACCTAATCATAACATGGCGATGAAAACAAAAGTCACGGAAATGAAATACTTGGCCACGGCAATGAAAATAATTTGTTTTATAAAGCATGGCAATTAATTTTCTTTCATCGATGTGTCTTTTTTTTCATTACCATAGCAAATTTCGACCACGGAAACCACAGCAATGAAAACACGGTGATGAAAATCGAGGCAATAAATAGAAATAACAAAAAATCTATTAACCATTCGACAAAATAAACACTTGACAAATAATCATAAGAGAAATAGCGTTCTATCGAATGTTTACTTAAGATGACAATCTTAATTTAAATAGAAGTTATACCTATCCACGGCAATGAAAGAAAAAATGTCCAGCAACAAAAAAAAATATTGACTTAACGAATATCGCGAAAACGCAGGCACGTGCGTACGTCCTTCTGCGACGAGCACTTAGGCGGCATTAAACACAAACGTTTCGCGCACCGGGGATGGGAAACAAGTCGTTAGGTAAAACAATATACTTGAACATGATTAGGACACGGCGATTAACGGTAGTTCTGGGACAGATACATTTTTACTAACCATAAGTTGTACTGTGTAAATATTTCAATAAATGTATTTCGTAACAATACTTAGACTATTAATGTATCAAATAAAATTAGTTTTTAGTACAAAGAACCAATAGATGTTTATCAATAAAGAATAATACACAACAAGGTGACGTGCGGACAAACATGGCAATGAAAGATTTCGGGATTTAATATTTTTTTTTGGAGTATCCATTATTCTTATTAACAAAATGTTTAGTGCTACACATAGATTACCATATCATCTAACCGTAAAAAAATGTTAGAACATTAACACTTTCTTTATGATTACCAATTTCATTGGTGCCACGCAATTTTTAGTTCCGGGAAATTCACCCTTAAATTTAGTGATTAATAAATAAGAGATGGGTTTAATTGCGGTTATTTATTAGATGAAACCTAATTACCTATACAAGCGCCTTATCCCCGGACCTGTCCGCGGGCGTAGCGAGTGTTGTGTGTCGGGCAACTGCAAAAAACTAAAAGTGACTACCCACAATAATTGACCGTACTCGCCATTTCAGTCTACCCGAGACCACGGCAACTGCAACGCTGCCGAAACGTCGACAAATAAGGTAATTACGTTTTACCTAATAAATAATCGCTCTTGATAATGATAATATATTAATTTCCAAAAACAGGTCTTATAGCTGATAGTAGCTGTCAACAAGTACACAACAAAGTGCTTTAAAAACATGTGTAGAGGCTAAAAATTCTACCCAGGCCGGGATTCGAACCCGCGACCTTTGGCTATCCGTGCCAGAGGTTCTATCGCGGGTTCGAATCCCGGCATGCGTGGAATTTTTAGCCTCTAAATAGGTTTTTTAAAATTGTTCTTAGCACGGGTTAGCGCATTAAAAAAAAAAGAATACAAAGTGCTTAATAACTAGCATTCAAAAAGGATAAGAAACTTAACATTAACAAAACGTTGTTGGTCTGGTGTCATAGATGATGGTAGTTTATAAATTTAAGTAAGTAAAAAGTAACAGCAGGAGATGAGTTCTACCCTCCGTACTATTAGACCCGTTTAATATATAACTGTATATGAGTATCGCGAATCATTAAGAAATACATAAAAGAGATGATTTCAGGTGAAGCTATTTTTATAAACTAAGATTTTGGTCTTATTAATTTCTACTAAGAGCACATTACATTATGTATTAAGGGCCGATTCGACCAAACTATTTATGCTTGGTATAAGTGCTAATCTTGGAATAAATCTAGAATTTAACAAGAGAATTTCTCGATTTATTCCAAGATTAGCACTTATACCAGGCATAAATAGTTTGGTCGAATCGGCCCTCAGTACATTACTTAAGCTAATAGGTCATTCGAATGGCTTCAAGTGTCTAAAACTGTAGTTAGCAGAACTTAGTTCCACAGCTTAGTGAAATCGAACGTACAAGTTGAACTCTAGAACGGAAACTATTTCTCACCAAGTCCCCCAGTCTAACTGCCGGTTTCTGGATTGAGAGATTCACTAAGGAAGTAACTATGCGTTTGTCTTTTTTTGTTCTTTCTACCGTGTGAGAGAACTCGGGTCTTAACCCCGGCGAGGTCCAAATTAATAAAATCCTATAGCTCTTGGACGTTTACATGTTTTTGATGTCGTTGTTTCTGGTTTCCACAACACAAGGTATCCTAGGATGTGGCCAGAAGCAAAGTATGTGACAGTATGTAAATGTTATTTCTTTAGAAGTTTAAAAAGACGGACCGATAGTAGAGTACTTTCTTTTTGAAATTCTCAATTCAGATACCGGCCTTAAGTTTTTCTAGTATGATTTTGTAAAAAAATCCAAATTAAGTCAATGGTAACCAAGCATAGATTATGTTTCAGGAAGTAAATTGGTCAAGAGGTCAAACGCTTGATTACAAATTCTTAACACAGGTTTCTGGGTTTGATTCCCGCTGGGGCGTGAATACTTTTTTGCGCTTATCGCCTTAGTAGTCATGATGTCCGTAAAATTATTATCTATCTAGCAAAGATATAAAAACACATTTTTATAAAAAAAACTGTTTTACACAATGCTATAAATCCACATTTTATAAAAAAAAATCTTTCTTTTGCACTAATAAAAAATATTATAGTCGCCTCTAACCCAGCAGTGAGAAGTTCTGGTAGGAAACCACTAGGTCAAAATAAAAAAAAAAATCATACTATCAGGTAGCGGCTTCGCGCTTTTCACGGTGACATAAAGCAACATGACGCTAGCCGATCATGGGATAAAACTTCTATCGTGATGTGCTGCAGGTGAGCTGATGATGATGTCATTTCATTCATTTAAGTGTATTGGGAACGCTAAACTCCGTTTAGTGCAAAACTCGGTTTAATTTCAGTGGTAAGCTTGGGATTAACCCTTCAGTAATGGCCTTTCTCCCACAATTGCCACCATCCGCGCGATCGTACATCAATGTCGTGCCGCTGCTCCTTCTAGTAAGGGGTTGAGAGAGGAAGCACTCTTCAATTGTACAACGCGTAATGCGGTAGTTAACTCAAACTTTGAATTGGGGTGAAATAGGCATTGTCTTGAACATTGACAATATTATATTATTTTTAATGCACTAACCCGTGCTAAGGACAATTTTAAAAACCTATTTAGAGGCTAAAAATTCCACCCATGCCGGGATTCGAACCCGCGACCTCTGGCTATCCGTGCCAGCGCTCTTCCAACTGAGCTAATGGGCGACTCACCGGCATCAGTTAAATTTCGAACCTCTTTACAATATTCTCTGTATTAGTATTATTGTAGTAGTATTGACAATAGTTATAAAAAGGTTACTTTCATAAAAAGGTTACTTCTTTTGAAGCGCTAGTGGCCTAGTCGAACCGAGTGATTGGAGTCAAACACCTGAGCTAAGCAACAATAGGCGCGATCAGGAGCAGGATGGGTGGCCGTACAGGGACTACCGCTAGAGGTGTTTTTCCGAGCGCTTCCGTGCTCCGCAAGACACGTTAAGCCGATGGTGCCGGCTGTCACATAATGGCACTCGTTAAGTCATGTCAGACGCCTTATGGGCGGCTTGATAACTTCTGACAGTAAGGCCCGCCACTGTCTTACAATCCTCCGCCAACCCGGACTTAGCCCTTCTGGTAGAGTATAGTTTTCAGATTTTTTCCTATATTTGTAGTTTAAGACAATATTGCTTGGCAAATTTCATACTTCTAGGTCAAGGAAGTGCCCTATGAATTTTAATTACCTTGAGTGTGTAAAAATCCGCTATATCTTTACAGGGTCCACTGTATATTTTTCAATTGTTCATGAAAGCATTGAATAAATGAAATTAAATGTAATTTTTTTTGCGGTGTAAACTTTTTAAACTTAGAATATCGATTTTTTTACAACATTAAGGTACTGTAGATCTGAGTGTATGGTTTGAATCTAAACTTAATACCTGCACGTGTTCTAGATAAAGGATCTTGACGGACAGACGGACGGACGGACAACAAAGTGATTCTAAAAATAGGTATATAGAAATATTTTCATTTTTAATTGAAACCTGGTTCTAACCTAAGGTATCTAAAAAACCAACAATTTAAAACCAAATCGACATAACACACACGCGCAACCACTTATATACACACACACAAACACCACACTTAAATACACACACATCCACACCACACTTAAATATACACACATCCACACACACACACACACACACACACACACACATACACACACACAATAAATGTATTATAGAACTTTACGTTATTAAAAATCAAAAGGTATAGTGGTGGAAGAGCGGGATCACCTGACACAGGTGTTGTACTCATAAAAGGAGATCTCAACCTTGTAAATTCTGTTTGACAAATGTTTTGTTTAAGAAATAAAATTATTTTATTTATATAAGAGTTTCCTTTTTCCCCCTATAAGGTATGGAACCCTAAAAATAATCGTTGGACGGTATTGTAGAAATTATTGCAATGAAAAATGAGTACATTAGCTAATTAGTACCGAGTGGCGTGCTTCCGATTATTGATTTGTGCATCGGTTTCTCATGCTGTAAGGCGAGGCACAAAAATAATGAGCCGTCCGAGCTTATTTGTGCCTTAAAGTAACAGTAATAATAATTTCCAACCAACACAATCACTTCCTTGGTCTCAAACTAGGATACTTGCTATGGTAACCAGGGTAACCAACTAATAATATCACAAACATGGAAATACTAGTTCAAAAACAAATCACTCTGCAGCTCGCTACTGGTAAAGGTAAACATCGTGAGGAAACCTTAGTGTTTGAAGTGTTAACATACCTCAGCGCTGCAACGTGCAATGGCCTAACTGTGAGGCTAACGCTCTAAGCGATAAGACCGCAAATTGTATAACATAACTTAGATTTAAGAAATCATTGGTTGTATTCTTTTTTCTGGTTGTGCAATAAAGTGTTCTCTATCTATCTAAGTCCGGAAATCTCAGGTATAAGTAATTAAACTACTTCGTTATCAACCCTTGTATGTCCCCACTGCCGGGGCACGGGTCTCTTCCTGCATCGCAGGAAGGTTAGGCCATACTCCACCATGGGGGCCAAGTCCGGGTTGGTGGAGGATTGTAAGACAGTGGCGGGCCATACTGACAGAAGTTATCAAGCCGCCCATAAGGCCTCTGACATGCCTTAACGACTGCCATTATATGACAGCCGGCACCAACGGCTTAGCGTGCCTTGCGAAGCACGGAAGCGCTCGGAAAAATACCACTAGCGGTAGTCACGGGACGCTCACCCATCCTGTACCTGACCGCGCCTGTTGTTCCTTAACCAAGTGATTGATTCCAAAACAAAAACAATTAATCTACTTAGTGCTAATAAAATAACGAAAAGGAATTCATTTATGGTACACCGAGTGCCCCACGAAGAGGGGACAAAAGACGATCGCCCTAGAGGGCACTCCAAGTGAATGAAGTGGCGTTTTCGACTCCATTTCACTGCAAAGATGACTCCACAACGATGCTTGGCAATAAAACTGCAATATGCAGTTTTCAAGGGCAACGAAGAGAAAGGGTAAATACTGCCACTGCAGGGCTGAGGTCTTCTCTCAGAGAGAGAGATAAGAGCTTAATCGCCTTGTGTGCCCACAACGTATTAGCGATTTAATTAAGCGATCTCCGTGGTGGAGAATGGCCTATACCTTCCTCAGGGAAGATAGAACCGTGCCCCGTAATGGGGACATAATGGGTTGATGGTACGTGTATCAATGTGTGTCATAATTATATACGTCTGTTAACTGTGTACAGTTAACAGACATATATAATTACATACGGGACCTCTAGCATGGTAGGCAGATGCGTTACCGCTGCGCCACAGAAGACGTCTTACAATAGCTGGCCAGCGCAGCCGTCAAGTCAAGTTTGAATTATTTTAAAGGAAATAGTTACGTTTTGTTTAGGTGTCAGTCGAGACCCGCAACGCTAGGGTTTCGATAAAAAATATATAATTATTGCTAAATAAGCATTTCAATAAGTAGATCGTTACAGTGCATTGCAAATTCGATTAATCGCGATTATTTATTAGGTAAAACGTAATTACCTTATTTCCCGACGTTTCGGCAGCGTTACAGTTGCCGTGATCTCGGGTAGATTGAAGTGGGGAGTACAGTCAATTATTGTGGGTAGTCACTTTTAATTTTTCGCAGCAGCTTTTAATATATAACTATGTATGTGTATCGCTATTCATTAAGAAATACAAATTCGATCAATCCACATAATATTCTTCTTAAAGTGGCAATGGCAAGCCATCGACATCGTGGTGAAGTGATTTGCCAATCAGCGTGACTCCCCGATTTTTGCTCACAGATTAACAAGTACACTCTGCAATGCAATGTAGGTACCTGGAATTGTTATACGATATCAACGCTTGTATGTCCCCACTAATAGGGCACGGGTCTCTTCCCGAATCACAGGAAGGTTAGGCCATACTCCACCACGGGGGCCAAGTCCGGGTTGGCGGAGGATTGTAAGACAGTGGCGGGCCTTACTTTCAGAAGTAATCAAGCCGCCCATAATGCCTCTGGCATGGCTTAACGACTGCCATTACGTGATTGCCGCCACTAACGGCTTAACGTGCCTTGCGAAGCACGGAAGCGCTCGGAAAAATGCCACTAGCGGTAGTCACGGGACGCTCACCCATCCTGCACCTGACAGCGCCTGTTGTTGCTTAACTCAAGTGATTGGTTCCGCTAGGCCACGAGCGCTTCGATAATAAGCAACGAATTAATTTTTGGAAACACGGCCCAGGCAGTCTCGTATGAAGAATGGCCCATTTACATCTGTGATTCGGCTAGATGTTAATAAATAGACTAGAACAATCAATCAGTTGTAGTTATAGTTTTGTTTTGTAAATAGGTATTTTTGTTTAGAAAGAATTTACTAAACAATACGATGACTGCTTCGCTGCTGTCCTTTCATTTGTGATAGTTATTTGAACAGCAAAGACTAATAGGAAAGTGATAAAAGTGTACCCATGTCCGAAATTGGTATTCAGTGGAGTTTTTCGGCAATTTACATATTCCAAAGATTATAACTGCTTGTGCAGTAAACGCATAATGATATCGATTTCATACATCACCATAACACTAACAATCACATCGAACATGATCACCAAAGTGTGGCCCCACTTGGCTACAGAAGGCACTAATAAGACCATCTTGCATTGGTACTCAAGAGACGACATGTGGCCTCCACCTCGTTACTACGGTACGGGCAACAAGATTTTCGTACAAAACAACTGCTCTTTCACCAACTGCTTCGTCTACCACCGCTTTGGCCGAAAAGTATTTGACCGAGCCAACGGTGACTTCAACTCTAGTACCTTTGACGCGATAATCTTCAACGGCATGCATTTAAACACCCTCGGGCCTAAAAACTTGCCCTCGCAGCGGAGACTTGAGCAGATCTTCATATTTCTTCTGCTCGAGTCCGCTGACAGAAGTCCTGTCTGTCTTCAGGCATACGACGACTTCTTCAATTGGACTGTAACCTACAGACTTGACTCGGACATACCATGGCCGTATTTTCTAGTGAAAACGCTCGATAATAAAACCGTTGGACCCGGCGAGCGGGTGGATTGGACACCGCAGAATAAGTTGAAGAATATAAGTGTGGATTTGGAGATGATTGTGAGCAAGAAACGGAAGATCGCCGCTTGGTTTGTGAGCCGATGCAAAACCTTAAGACACAGGGAAGACTATGTGGAGGCGCTAAATGTGGAACTTTTAAAGTAATTATTTATAGCAATGCCGTTAACATGGCTTAACGACATTGCGAGGCAGAGGCGCTCGTGGCCTAGACGAACCGAGTCATTGGAATCAATCACTTGGTTAAGCAACAACTGGCGCGGTCAGGTACGGGATGGGTGAGCGTCCCGTGACTACCGCTAGTGGCATTTTGCCGAGCGCTTCCGTGCTTCGCAAGGCACGTTAAGCCGTTGGTGCCGGCTGTCATATAATGGCAGTCATTAAGCCATGTCAGAGGCCTTATAGGCGGCTTGATAACTTCTGACAGTAAAGCCCGCCACTGTCTTACAATCCTCCACCAACCCGGACTTGGCCCCCGTGGTGGAGTATGGCCTACCTCCCTGCGATGCAGGAAGAGACCCGTGCCCCAGCAGTGGGGACGCAAAAGGTTATCATCATATACGTCCCACTGCAAGGCACAGGCCTTTTCTCAGATAGAGACAGAGTATGGGCTCAGTCGCAATATCAATATAGGGCAGAGTCGAAATATCAATATAGTCACGTGGCACGAAACGCACCACACAAATCAGCTTTAGGCTATGACGTCATTCCTTCACGTAACGCCTTATAAGGTTTCATGCATCTCAGCATTTGAAATTGCCAATCCGCGGTGGGCACACGTGGAAATTAAGTCCTGAGAAAAGGCCTGTGCCCTGAAGTGGACGTTCATAGGCTACGGAAATAAACGTATTTTTCGCAGCAGCCGACTCTCATAAAGCACACTACGTCCGTCCGCGGACTGGTCCGATGATAATGCGCAAGATTTGTATTTTTTTATAATAAAATGGGCGATAATTTCAACGCTTGCTAAGTACATGAGACTAAGTGCGGAAATTTCAATTCTAACTAAATAACTATACCTCTGTGCTTGTAAATGCCAATCCGCGGTTGGCACGTGGTAATTAAGCCCATACTCTCTCTCTCTCTGAGAGCCTGCGCCCTGGAGTGGAAAGTATATAGGGCACATCAAAACAATAAAAATGGTGAGTAGAATAAGTTCCGCCTTTAAGTTCCATCGATGCTTTTGCAAGACTATTATATTGTTGTCTTATTGTGTGAGTTGGCAAGATTCCATAAAAAGCAGCAACGAATTACACGCATGGCTTCTGAAAACCAAAAATAGTAAATTTTGCTTGCATCGGCACATAATAAACCTTGGCATGCTTGCTTGACAATACTTACATTTTTAAACTTGACAATCTTGACATACAAGTACAGTATATTTATTCTTACTTGTCCAATTTAGTAAACAAGATTCTACCCTTAAACTATGACTTTTTAGTCCAAAACTGCCATATTTCCATAAATGAAGTAACCTGGAACACTCTATTAGATAACACGCTGCCAATTTCATAAACATAGTTCATGATAGTTCATGAATTAGCGAGAAAATGTCTAGTTAAGGCATCTTATCTCAATTTTAAGGTTAGAATCTTGTTTACTAAATTGGACAAGTAAGAATAAATAGACTGTAGGTATGTTAGCTAAATAGGAGAATATGAAAGAACTCGATATTTCATAGAATCAAAGCGGTAATAATTGTAAGTTACTGACAAACGAGAAACCTGGTTTTGCTATATAAATTAGCTTGTGAAGTTCCATTTAACGTATATCGTAATATTACTAAAGAGCTCCATAAGTTTCAATAGTGCTACAAATGATAAGAATAATGTATTACACTAACCGCAAATCATATTTATTTTTGTTAGAATAAACATAGTACCTACATAATTAAATAAATATTTGAAACATCAGAGGAACTTATATTTTATTTTATTTTTATTTTAGACTTTAGAAAGACTAACGATATACGAGATCTTTGAAGGATTGGCATCGATTCTATGCCAATTTCAATAAAAAAAATCCAATAACAAGTTTTTAAATTTATATTTGACTAGCTGACCCAGCGAACTTCGTACTACAGTCGATTCTTTAATTTTTTTTATTTTTCTCTCCTTAAGAACCATCCTCGTACTTCAAGGAATATTCTAAAAAAAGAATTAGCGAAATCGGTTCAGCTGCTCTCTAGATTTGCGCTTACCAACACATTTAGCGATTCATTTTTATATTATTGACAGGCCTTATTGGCGACTTGAAAACTAGTGACAGCAACAGACAGTAGAAAGCCCGCCACTGTTTTACAATCCTCCGCCAACACGGACTTAGCCCGTGGTGGAGTATGGCCTAACCTTCCTGCGATGCAGAAAGAGAACCGTGCTCCAGCAGTGGGGACTTAGATAAAAGGGTTGACATCGATACTTTATTGTACTTACACAAAGTAATATTTGCACAAAACATAAGCGTAACACCGGAAAAGACCCGTGCCCCAGCAGTGGGGACGCAAAGGGTTATCATCATATACGTCCCACTGCAAGGCACAGGCCTTCTCTCAGATAGAGACAGAGTATGGGCTTAGTTATCACGCGTGCCCACCGCGGATTGGCAATTTCAAGCGCTAAGGTATTTGAACACCATACTCAGGATTCCTCATGAAAGTTTCCTTCACCGTTAGGGTTGATATCAAGTCTAATTTTTCAAGTTTCCTTAAGTATCTAGGTATTTTATTATGAATTGTAGGTCCCATACAGAAAACAGACTGATTTTTGTTTTGATTGATAGTGATTACACCGTAAATTCACCGATTACATTTCACAGACTGACCAGACAGCATGTCGACACGTACGGCGCCTGCGGCGAAAAGAAATGCCATAAAAATGAATCGGACCGCTGCACCTCTCTCCTGCAAAGAGACTATTTCTTCTACTTGGCCATGGAGAACTCCTTCGACAAAGACTACGTCACGGAAAAGTTCTCACGGGGCATGATGCATGGGGTGGTGCCCATTGTCTTCGGGGGAGCGAATTATTCCAGGTAGATAGATAGATAGATGGATGGATGGATGGACGGACGGACGGACGGACGGACGGACGGACGGACGGACGGACGGACGGACGGACGGACGGACGGACGGACGGACGGATGGATGGATGGATGGATGGATGGATTGATGGAGGACGGACGGACGGACGGACGGACGGACGGACGGATGGATGGATGGATGGATGGATGGATGGATAGATAGATAGATAGAATATTCTTTATTGCATGTACACCAGGGTAATAACAGTACAGTACAAGTGGCGGCCGTGCCTGTCAGCGTAATGGATTAATATCACCCTCTATCAACGACCTCTGTGGCGCAGCGGTAGCGCACCTGCCTTCCAAGCAAGTGGTCCCGGGTTCGAACCCTGGCTGTGTACATAAAAAAACCCAAGAGAAGCTCTCACGGGGCATGATGCATGGGGTGGTACCCATTGTCTTTGGGGGAGCGAATTATTCCAGGTAGATAGATAGATAGAATATTCTTTATTGCATGTACACCAGGGATTACAAAGAGACTTATAAAATAACAGTACAGCTGCTGGACATAGCCCTCCCCTAATGAACGCCGGTATTTACTTAGCGAAATTCACAATTCAGAAACTGGCCCTTAATCATCGACTTTAGTTTTTTGCCTAATATCGACGTTTCCCACACGGTCGATAAGTGAGATGGCTAGCATGGCCATTGGACGAGCTTAGCTCAGGACCGGTTGGGTTGGCGTGAAAGAGAAGAGGCCTATGCCCAGCAGTGGGCTCAGTTTATGGCCTGATTAGATTGATGGATAGAGTAGGTTTACCTACTGTTATTTATATAGGTACTATACACGGATGTTTTACATCCGTGGTACTATATTAATATTGATGTTTTCACAGACTACCCGTCTTTCTTTTCCTTCAGCATCTTTCCTTCATACGGTTGTGTGGAAGAAATCGCTTTTAGCAATAAGCTCACCAATTATACTCTGTATCTTCCCATGTTTTTTATATCATGTGTACTGGTGTACAATAAAGAATATTCTTATCTTATCTTTTATCTTGTGATTGATTGAACGAACGAGCGAACACACGGAATGAATGAATGAATGAATGAATGAATGAATGAATGAATGAATGAATGAATGAATGAATGAATGAATGAATGAATGAATGAATGAATGAATGAATGAATGAATGAATGAATGAATGAATGAATGAATGAATGAATGAATGAATGAATGAATGAATGAATGAATGAATGAATGAATGAATGAATGAATGAATGAATGAATGAATGAATGAATGAATGAATGAATGAATGAATGAATGAATGAAAACATAACTAAATAGATTTTCTTGTTACTGTCCGCATTACTAACATCGCAAGAGTGTTAATAAAATCCATTCATTTATTTATGGATTTTTAATAGGTTACTAATTAAATTGTTGCATAATTAAATTGTTGCAGATTTGCCCCCCCGGGCTCGTACATAAACGCCAGGCGTCATACGCCTAAGAAACTGGCCGCCATCATGTTGAACCTGATCCGGAACCGTACAAGATACCTCAACTACCTCAGGTGGCGCCACCACTACTTCTACACCAACAACATGCTGATGAGCCATGTCGCTTGTCGACTTTGCGCCAAGCTTAATGAGAATACGAGAACGAAGAGGTATACAAAGTTTAGACGGTGGTGGAACGGTGACTACGAGAGGCGTTGTGAGACGCTTAGGAAAATACGAAGAAGGTTTTAACGAAGAAGGTGCTTCACTACGAAGAAGGTTTTAACGAAGGAGATGGTTGATTATGCGTGTGGATTCTACGTTTTGGAAAATATATTTAAAACCTAATTAGAGGCTAAAAATTCGACCCATGCCGGGAGTCGACCACGCGACCTCTGGCTATCCGTGCCAGCGCTCTTTCCAACTGAGCTAATGGGCGACTCACCGGCGTCAGTGAAATTTCGAACCTCTTTACAATATTACGTAATATATTTTATGCCACACCTGGCAGTAAAGTGGCTTTTACAGCACGCTACGCGTACGGAAAAAGCCGCTCTCTGGCCAAGTGTAGACATAAAAAGATGTACACAACACGGGAGGTAATAAAGAAAGCTCTCGATCGCATATTTACGTCCCTCGCTTGCAGCTCGTGCCGCAAACTTCTGCGATCTCGGCTTTTCTTTGTATTACCACCCTAGTTATGTAATGTACTATAAACAAATTTTAAAATAGTCACCCACTGTTTCTCGTACACATTTGTTACTATATTTTTTAATAATAATAATAATATATAATATGTTTTTATTTCAGAATACACAGTTCCAGATTACAATATATTATTAATAACAATTTAATTGGCCTCTTTTGCATCTACTCAATGAGATGATTTATACAGCGTCCAGTGGCACCTTCACTCACACTAGATGGGTGAAGGGACCACTCCGACGCTGTAGTGCCTGGGACATGGTTTTGTAGATGGTGTAGGCTTGCCCAGCACCTATACCATCCTGACAGCTTAGTCGGCCTAACCCACAGGAAAGACTAGTCAATACGTGCGGAGCCAACCAAGCCGCGGGTTTCCTCACGATGTTTTCCTTCACCGTAACAATACACACAAAGAAAACACTAATAACAATACACACAAACAAAACAAAACAAAATAAAAGAGATATAGCAATAATTAATAATTACATATCTTCGGTCATTTTCGATTACTATCGCGCTGAACGGAATGCCAATGTTGGTACAGTGAGCTGCCCACATCCTCACACAGACACAACAGAATCTCATTTTTTAGGCCCTCAATCGGCTCCAAAATGAGCCAACTCTATTTCGGAGAATGGCAAAGAAGTCCGGTACCCTGGCCGACGCGAACATTTGCGATGCACTACAAAACCGAGGCAGACGCATTAGTATACGGAAGGCGTCATTATATTGTACTCTCAGAGTACTGTACGCGCTTCTCGTGTAATTAAACCACAGCTGGCAAGTATAAAAACTTTGACAGTAAGCTTTGAATAGCGTTACTTTGACGTCGTCCGTACACTTTGCAAACCTTCGTGCTATCATGTTACAGCGTATGGCCAGGGCCCGGCGCTCCCTCTCCATGTCATCATTATCCGTCAGCTTCTCTGTGAGGATGTGTCCCAAATACCTAAACCTACTTACAACCCGCACCGGCGATCCATCCAAATACACTGGGGGTACCACATCCGGACCTGCCCGAGACCTAAAGACGAGTAACTCCGTCTTCTTCGCATTATATAGAAGTCCATGGGATTTTGCGTAACGCAAGGTTTTAGAGGAGTCAATTGTCCCAAATGCATAAAAAACAACTAACAGCTGTGACAGGAGACTAACAGGTTGTTAGTGTACCGGGGATAAGTTGTATGATGATTTCGATAAGTTGTATGATGATTTATTTCATGGCTTCATAAAAATCTAGATCTTACTTCAAATGGACACCTGTGTTTAATTGGTGACGATCATTAACTCACAGTTTTTGCGTTTTATGTATATTATAATTTTTCATTTTATGTAGCCTCGATTATGTCCCACTGCTGGGCAAAGGCCTCCCCTTTTGCCTTCCACTCCTCCCTGTTCACGGCCACCTCCTGCCAGCCCGGCAGAAAGGTGGTGAGGTCGACCCGCCATCTCCGCTTGGGGCGGCCACGTTTTCGATGTCCGTCGCGCGGAACCCAGTCAGTGACGATATTTTTTTATTTATAATTTAAAATAAGATATCTGTCACGATCGTATCAAGGGGCTCTGCCTACCTCTCCGGGTATATAATGAGAGTGATTTTAAAAATACAGTGGCTTGAATCTTTGTCGAGTTATTCGTTCCTCAGTATATATTGTACTACATATAAAAATGTCTGGTGCAGCAAAATAGAATATAATAAATGTCTTTCTTTCTTTCCTTCTTTCTTTCTTTCTTTCTTTCTTTCTTTCTTTCTTTCTTTCTTTCTTTCTTTCTTTCTTTCTTTCTTTCTTTCTTTCTTTCTTTCTTTCTTTCTTTCTTTCTTTCTTTCTTTCTTTCTTTTTAAATATTAATTTTGTATCTTTACAAAACGATTGCTCTTAGGTAAAAGGTCTATTTATCTCTGTTTTTTGTTATCAAAATTAATTATTGCGATTTTGTGTGTGGATGGTTTAGACTACAATGTATTCTTAGGCCAGGTATTCACGGTCTTAGTACGCTCGGACCGAGTGCGCCATCCGAGTAAACTAATGCTTCTGATTGGACGGTTTTTCGTGATAACACCAAAATAGCCAATCAGAAGCATTAGTTTACTCGGATGGCGCACTCGGACCGAGTGCACTAAAAACGTGAAAACCCGGCTTAACGTTTATATTACTAGCTGAACCCGCAAGCGTGGTTTATATTATTTAGTCTACGACCTATTCTCAGTACTACCGGAAATACACATAAAACTCCCAAAAATCAACAACCTATTTAGAGGCTAAAAATTTCACCCATGCCGGGAATTTTTAGCCTCTAAATAGGTTGTTAATTTGTTCCTTAGCACGGGTGAGTGCATTAAAAATAAAAATAGTATAATCCCAAAAATTTTTAGAGGAGTTCGACAACACACACTGTGACACGTGAATTTTATATATTAGATGCAATAGCTGACGACCGTTTTGTAGACAAAGGAGACCATTCACGCTTCATACTAAGTTCTATTATCTAATCTGTGGCTGGGCCCAAACATGAAAGTGCCGGCCAGCGAAAAAAAACTATTCTTAACGATGGGCCACATTGATTTGTTGATTTCATACTAAGAAACCTATATCCTAAAATGAATACCTTAAGTACTAGTAGACGTTAAAGGTCAGATTTTTCTATATTTTTAATAATGCAGAACAGACGCTATAAGATTCTCTTTTTTTATCTTGTAAAAGTGTTGAGGGAGACTCCCTACACAAACCCTCATAGGTACGTATATTTTATATGCACGTTACAATAATTTTTGGTCCAATGTATGGGAATATAAGATTTTCAATGTCTGACAGTAGCTAAACTAGCTAGACAGTAGGCTTCAATGTTTTGGTGCCATAGCATAGTGGTTATTAAATATACTCTTTGGTGCCATAGTATCAAGTGTTCTGGACAATGTGCGTATCAGTTTGGAAACGTTTTTTTTCGTTGGCCAGCACTTTAAGTTTTGGGCCCAATTTGAATGGTCTCCTTTAATAAACGGGTCAAATCGCGATTATTTATTAGGTAATCGGGTAGACCCGAGTCTACCTGAGACCACGGCAACTGTAACGCTGCCGAAACGTCGGGAAATAAGGTAATTACGTTTTACCTAATATATAATCGCGATTTGACCCGTTTAATATATAACTATAAATTTAATAAAATTGCAAAATAATAAAGGATTTCCCTTTCCGAACGGAACCACAAAAAAACTCGAAACCAAACTGTCATACTTTAGATGGAGCCCGCGAGGTTCTATCTATCAATGTCTTCATGAGGAAACTTGGTGAAGACGGCACAAGTGGGATTCTCATTCGAAGGAAATTCCACCCTAACGTGTTGGGGAGAAGGACTCCAATGGCTCGGCATGCGAAACTAGGTCGTTGTAGAGCTAATGTGTCACGATTTGATGCTTGAAATGGATGTACTGTGAGAGGCAAAAGTCGCTGAAGGAATTATTAAGGCTGCTGTTACTTCTGACTTGCCGCCTCGCTCTCACATCGTAAATGATTTGATGATTTTTTACAATCATTAAAGGCCTGCGCAGACGAGGTACTATCCTCTGGGTACTTTTTTGTCCATTGATATAGATCTCTTATAAATTGTATCGAATAACGCACACGAGGAACTTAAAGTACCCCGTACAAAAAGTCCCTCAAGTTACCGAGGACATGAGGACAAGAGACCGGACTGGACGAAAGTTCGGCGTTATCTTTTACAAGGCCTTTTTTTAACTTAATGTAAACACAACGTAATCTCAGAATATTAGCTTCCATAGCGTACACTTCACTCAATTTCTGGGGAACAAATGACCGCACATCGTAGGCGTTGAGTCCGCGACAACTAGTCGGAGAACATTTTTTATACGATTCAGGGACTTTTGTCCCTTGGAGATAAAAGTCCCTCATCTGCACAGACTTTAATAATTACACCAATTACACTAATGAGAAAATTTAACCCTAAAATTGTCAATTTTGAGTGGTGGTAGCAGAACGGTAGAATACAGGCTCCTTCTTTCGGGGAGGTCGTGGATTTGAATTGCGGCATCACCAATAACTTTGTTTTCTAAGTTATGTACATTTTTAAATTTATAGAAGCAATACTACTCGTTAAAAATCGTGAGGAAACCTGAGTGTCTGAGGTGCTCCACTACTCCTTCTCTTTCTCCCTCTGAAATAAACCGACGAATAAAGGCCACTCAAAATATCTAGGTATTAGTAGAAACCCTATATATTTCGGCAAGAGATGCCCCTGGTGGATAAACATCGAATAAGGGAATTAATTTTGAAAAGCAAAATAAAATTAAATTTAGTTTACTACTCTAGTCACAGGAATACATGCTGAGTTGGTGACCATTTTTGGCCACGGAGGCACAAGGATTTGTAAGAAGTTGTAAAAAAACTAGAAAGAAAGAAAACATTAGCTAGACACGGTTAGCTAATGTTAATGCTAATGGCCTGGCACGGTTAGTCAGAGGTCGCGGGTTCGAGTGCCGGCATGCATTTTTAGCCTCTAAATAGGTTTTTAAAAAAAGAAAACATTTACTTAAATTGCCAAAAATGCACACACAAAAAAATAACATCAATACATTTAATAATTAAAGGAAAAACTCCGTATTTTACGCTTCGATATCTTCTTCTTTGTCATTGCCTTATGAAGAAAATGATATGAGGCTTATCCCATTTTTTGAGGTCGGCTTTGTTCGTTTTCTTGCTCCAGGATTTCTTGCTTTCGATATAATACAGAAAAATCTGTAACATGTCAAATCTTTCTCCCGCTGTTTTATCTCCACCTTTCATTTTACATTGTACCTTGACATTCAGGAAACAGAGTGTAATTTCTTTACGTTGAAAAAAAATTGAAACGAATTTAATCGAAGCATCCTGAGTTTCTTGACATTGTTTATCTAAGCCGTGACTTTTTCAATCGACTGTACGACGATATTTTAAGAGGAGAAGAAAATGTTAAAATTGTTTTCTTGTTCGGACTAATTTTCGTGTCCGATATAATATTTCACCGGAGACTTTCAGGATTTAACTTGAGTGCTACTAACTGCGAGCAGTGACTTGCAAATAAACGTGGTACTTGATGTTGTTTATTACAATCACAGTCCAGTGACAAAGCTTGTGCTGTGTATAAGAAACTCAGAAACGAGATCGACTCCATATTTATAATTATTTGTCCGCTGTTTGTTTGTTCTTTCTTTCTGTTTAATTGTATAATATTTATAACAAACATAACATTTGCATACAAGCACATACATTGCTTCTAGCCTCACACTAGGATAACCTGTGTCGTGGGAACCAGAAAAAACGACATCACAAACATGTAAACATCCAAGACATGGGACCTTTTTTTTTTGTCCCCAGCCGGGGACCAAACCCGGGACCTCTTGCATGGTAGGCAGATGCTCTACCGCTGCGCCACAGAGGCCACCGAAAATTAAGTATTGTGATTGTATCTTCTATAGCCTGTTACTTTGTATTTAGAGTTATCTGAAAAAAATATTATTATTTTTGTAAGAACACTCTAAAATACTTTTCAAGTGGAGATTACACAATCTGAGTTGGCCATTCCCTTCATGACAGCTATATATAAACAGGAAATTGGGTTCCATTTTTACCCTTTGGGCACGGAACCCCAAAACGATAGAATTTTTTTCGAGAGAGCAGTTTGCGGATGTGGCAGATGCAAAGGGGCTCTGACTCAGCATATGCTGGAGGGGCAGACTACTCCAGCATATGCTGAGCGCTGCAAATTAAAAACTTTTTCTGTATTTTCTTGTGTAATATACAACTGTATGCATGATAATAATAATTACATGCATACATACACAACCTCACGCCTGTATCCCATAGGAGTAGGCAGAGACCAGGGACTGCCACTTCCCACGATCCTCACAGATCACCTTCGCTTCATCAACGTTCACAAATCGTTGAATGCACTCACGCCGGTTCTTTTATCTTCCCCTTTGCTAATACATCCTCTATTTGGTCAACGTAAGTCCCCTTGCGCTCATTAGGGAAGGACTATGTCCAGCAGTGGACAACATAATATAGCCTGAAGAAGAAGAAGTCCCCTTGGGACGTCTCTTACCAGCCCTTCCACTCACATCGTTACTAACCCTTGTATGACCCCACTGCTGGGGCACGGGTCTCTTCCTGCATCGCAGGTAGGGTAGCCCACACTCCACCACGGGGCCAAGTCCGGGTTGGTGGATGTTCCACTCACATATTAAGACATAATAATAATTATATCTTAATATTTCACTTGCAAATAACAAAACAGTCTTTGGTTTGGCATAACCACTTTCAGATTCCCTCCGCTCCCAAGCAACTAACTTACAGGAAACTTGGAAGTAAACAAAGCCAGTTCACGAACAAGGCTGAGCAATTGGTTGAAGGTCTATCTACCACCCTGGATTTGGCCTTCTCTTGGACAATGCCAATGCCTATCCATGGCTAAGGTCAGTTTTATAGCTGCACCATGCATTCATATAAGCTTATGCACACCCTATTATGCGGCATGGCCGCTATTTATTTCGAACTTTGTTCAATTCGAACAAAGCCTAATTGGTATCAACCCTTGGTTAGTATTGGAGGTGGTATAGGGTAGTTTAGCCGGTTTTCGGCCATTTAAGGACATTTTCATATTCAGAGCGATTTTTTTCAATGACAGAGTAAACAAAAATGGACAAATAAAATACTTTTGAATCATAAAACTATTGCAATTTCCATTTTTCAAACCTTCATCGAAGAAAACATTATCGTTTAATTATAAAAAATAAAAATATCGTGAGGTGTGGATTTTGCCCTTTCCCGGCCACCTATTTCAGTTTACGGCCACTTGTTTTGTTAGTTTTCGGCCAATTTTTGTTTTTTCTAATAACTCTTATTTTTATGGTGGTGTATCGTTTTTAAATAACAATAAAATGAGTAAAAAAAATCAAAGAGCTTTTAATATTGTTTACTTAAAACTAAAACATTAACCAATTTCCGGCCTCTCAATAAATCATGGCCGATAAACAAAATTGGTCAACCCGGGATTCGGCCACCTTGCATAAAATGGCCGACAACCTAATTTGAAGGAGTTAACTTTCGGCCGCCAATGTCAATATATAATTAAACTCTTTCGAACAAATCAAGGATGAAAGAGTTCTCTTAGATCAGGATCTTAGTTAATATAAGAGAAACTTATTGAAATAAATAGATTTACTAGTATTTATAACCGCTTTTATAAATGACCGAAAAATAACCTAACTATCCTTAGTTCTCGGTCATTTTATTACACTTAGGCCGAAAAGTGGATTTACGAAGTCCCTCTCTCGGCCACCGTTATACAAAACAATTAAAATGGATTTTAAGCACGAATGCAATTAGTAAACATGCGGCCGAAATCTAACGGCATAAATCAGGATACTTTTTAAATTATATCTTAACAATATGATTTGGAAAAAGTGATTATTCAATGGTAAAGTAATGAATTTATAATCGTAGGATCGGTGTCAGATTTCGGCCAGGCGGCCGAGAATCAACTGGCTCGTCAAAATTGAAGTTAGTTATTCGTCCACCTAATATTTACTAAAAGTACTAAGTATTATAGACATTTTCATCAAAATAACATCAGTTTAACATATTAACTGTGCATTACAGTAATATTTTGGTGGATAAATCAATACACAATGTCGTAACTTACCATGCAAATAATTGGCGCGCACTATTTTTTTCTCTGCTTTCGACACACACTCACATTGCTTGAAACGCGAGGAAAAACTGACGAAACAAATGAAACGCTACTAAGATACTTAATTATGTAGGCAAAGACATCATTAGAATCTATACGGTAACAATAGATTTTTTACTCGGGCGTATTTTATTTTCTTATTATTTCGTAAAAACTGCGTGATGGCCGAAAACTGAAGGTGGCCGGCAAACCGACTAAGTTACCCTATGCACATGTATTGGCCAGTTATAATCTTATCCCAGTACATGGCGGTCACCGATTTGAATATCGCTAGGATACCATTGTTTGTTGTGATGTAATGTGATGTGAAATAAATTTGGTTGATTGATGTGTGACACTTTTGGAAAATATATCAACCGAGCAACATCTAGCGTTTTACTATCATATCCACACTCTGCTAGTAGGCTGTAATATAGGCGTCTACAGTCCTTGTTTACAACAATAGTAAGTACGTCCCCACTGGTGGGAACAGGAGTACGTCCCCACTGCTGGGGACAGGTCTTTTCCTTCATCGTAGAAAAGTTAGGCCATACTCCACCACGGGGGCCAAGTCCGGGTTGGTGGTTGGTGGAAGCCTAATACATAGGTACCTGTCGGGTCTGTTAACTTTTAGAATATACCTCGGCTACTATCGGATAGAATCGGATATATTCGTGTAATAGAAGTATCGGAACTAATATATATATAAACATCCCACTGCAGGGCACAGGCCCTCTCTCAGAGAGAGAGAGAGTACCGGCCCAAGAAACGCTAGAGTACGCTAAGGTTTCCTCACGATGTTTTCCTTCACTTTAGCGAGCGGTATTGATACTGTACAAGAATACAATCGTGTGTTTATTGTACATTTCTGAAATCATTACTTCACAAATGTATAATACACCTTTCTTATATTAATTTTAATATTTCTTATTGAATCGCTCGTAGTCCCGGCTGCTCTAAAAAGTGATCTTAAACGACCACGAAAGTTAAGAAACACAGGGCGCGTTGAGTGCATGTATGGGTAAACCGCCTATGACTAACGCCAGTGGCATTTTCCGAGCGGTTTCGTGCTTCGCAAGGCACGATAAGCAGTTTGCGCCGGCGGCAGTCGTTAGGCCAAGTCAGAGGCCTTAGGACGACTTCCAAACTTCTGACAGTAAGACCAGCCACTAGTCTTGCAAGCCTGCACCAATCCGGACTTGGCCCCCGTGGTGGAGCCTATACCTTCCTTAGGGAAGAGACCCGTACCCCTCGGTGGGGACTTCATGGGTTGATGATGATGATGTTATTAATTATTGTTAAGTCTGAATCAATTCGTAAACAAGCGTACCTACTATAGGCAGACAAAGTAGACAGAGATAGATAGAGAACACTTTATGGCACAGCCAGAAAAATATTACAACCATGATTCTTAAATCTAAGTAATGTTATACAATTGGCGGTCTTATCGCTAAGAGCGATCTCTTCCAGACAACCTTAAATAACCTATGATATTGTTTTTTTTTTGTTGTATTTATTAATCGAATTTTAAGTGTATTTCAATTGTGACAAAGTAAATTTAATATGAATTACATTGTATATTAACACGGTTTTACTAATATTCTAACACAGGGTACCCTAGTGTGGGGGCCAGAAGCAATGTATGTGCTTGTATGTAAATGTTATGTTATTGGACCTGAGTTGTCTGAATAGATTGATTGATTAATACGCTATAGACAATTTATCCCATCAAAACAAACTACCTACTACTGATAGGTATGGCACTAACTCAGGATCTTATTGATTCAAAACGAACTACACAATGCCAGTTGGGTACGGAACACTGGGTGTCTAATTCAATTTGTATCATGGACAAGTTCAAACTGTCCGCCTCTCTGACAATGACGGATGGTGGGGCGAAGAGCAAATTACTGTCTGCAGTTTGTTGTGCTAGTCCAAGATCCGCGATAGCTGCAAAACCAGTAATGCCAAGTAACTCAATGGTACCTAGGACTAGTTTTACACTCGATCGTTTTTCTGTAAAAAAAATGTTGAAGATAGAAGGAAGGTTGAATAAGCTAAAGCATTATTTATATATAATTATTTTAAATGATAAATTCGAATCCATAACTGATTCTCAAGGCTCAGGTTTCCTCACGAAGTTTTCCTCCACAGTTGAGTGGTATTGCCATTTATCGGGAGAAATATATCGGCAGTCTTGCTCACGCCTAGTGATGAGCGGGGAGGATGTTCTCGCACGACAAGAACTTAAAATTGGAAAAAGTGTGATTTGTCTGTATAGTTCATTCTGTATATATTAATTTTATTATATATGTATATAGCAACGTACATTAAGCCGTTGGTGCTGGCTGTCATGTAATGGCAGTGGTTACGCCATGTCAGAGGCCTTGTGGGCGGCATGATAACTTCTGACAGTAAATCCCGCCACTGTCCTACACTGATCCACCAACCCGGGCTTGAACCCCGTGATGAAAGAGACCCATGACCCAGCAGTGGGGGCATAAAAAGGGTTGATATCGTATTCTTCCCGACTCATCACTACTCGCTCCTAAGTAAAAGCAATCTCCCTTTTCTGAAGTCAAAAAGGCGCAAAATGGCAATTCCGCTAAGATAGCGAGTGGAAAATCGCGATTACGAAGGGGCGCACAAAATAAGTCTCAACCGAAGTATTGGTGGACCTCACACCCATCCGGTGACTTAATAGTTTATTAAGAAAGTTGTTTTAATATTTATTTAAGAAATTTCACAAAATACAAAATCCTTCAAGCCTTTATACGGTTACATGTGCGGTGAGTTGCTCTTTTCATACAATTAACTTAAGAAGTGCTGTTTTAAGGCATTTTGGCATTTATTTGGTTCGCGCTAGGTTAGAAGAATGTATTCTGTGCGTAATACAGAGAATATTGTAAAGAGGTTCGAAATTTCACTGATGCCGGCGAGTCGCCCATTAGATAGATAGATAGCTAAAGAACACTTTTGTACATAAAAATGGAAATTACACAGATATTAGCTAAGTTGGAAAGAGCGCTGGCACGGATAGCCAGTGGTCACGGGTTCGAATCCCGGCATAGGTGGAATTTTTAGCCTCTTAATAGGTTTTTAAGAATGTATTTCGCTGTACGAGTCCCATAATAGTTGTTACAATGCGGTGAAACGTAGATAAGAAGGTACTGCAGCTTCCGAAGTTACTTAGTACCTACGTACATTTACATTAAGGCTAGCTTCTGTGACCGCACCTCCAAAACAGTATTTTAACGGTATAATAGTTCCCACCGTAAATTGAAGCTAATCACTTAGAAATTTAATAGAAAACGAATAAAAAAAGTCAGGCGCGGTCAGGTACGGGATAGGTGAGAGTCCCGTGACTACCGCTAGTGGCATTTTTCCGAGCGCTTCCGTGCTTCGCAAGGCACGCTAAGCCGTTGGTGCCGGCTGTCATATAATGACAGTCGTTAAGCCATGTTAGAGGCCTTATGGGCGGCTTGATAACTTCTGACAGTAAGGCCCGCCACTGTCTTACAATCCTCCACCAACCCGGACTTGGCCCCCGTGGTGGAGCATGGCCTAACCTTCCTGCTATGCAGGAAGAGACCCGTGCCCCAGCAGTGGGGACATACAAGGGTTGATAACGACGAATAAAAAAAGTATGCTAGATCTGCGCCTTAAAAGATTAAATCAAGTTACATTTTATTCTCAGCCACTTGCCCAAGCTCTTGAATCTTGATTTAAAACTTTTTAAAAAGGATTCTCGATACAAAAAAACGTTCAAAACCGTACCAAACCAAGAATCACGTCCACTGCGCAAGTGACCATAATGGATTAAAATTGTCCTTACCACGGGTTAGTGCATTAAAAATAAAACTAGTATAATAATTATACAAAATTCGCCGATTTATTTTTACCTCTCTTTACCTTGTCTGTTTACCAAATCACAGAGGACTCTAAGTGATTGAGTTGTATAGGCGGCGCTAATGAGGGCTGTCAATGCAAACCCGTATAAGAGATGGTACTTCTAGAATAATCTGTGCCGAAGCGTGGAATGTACGCAGTAACACACTTGATACCGCCCCGTAAAGAGCTCACGTAACATTTTTCTCACGTAAATCCAACACGGGGCCCGTTATCTCAGCTAAATGTCTCGTACGTACGCTGTTAACTTGACAGCCAGGCCTGTTTCCGCTGAATGGGTACGCATTTTTACTGAACGAAGTGAAGGTGTGACTTTAGTGAAATAAAGTGCTTATGACTCCATACAGTCAGCTCAGAACACAGCACCGCAGAAAGGTTGAGTTTTTTTTAAATAAAGTGCTCAGGACCACCTAGAGTCAGAACACGGCACTGTAGGAGTACTGTAGAGAAGGGCTGACGTTACCTAATGAAAGAAAGTGGGCAGGTGAAACTAAACAGAACTCAACACTACGGAAAGAAGTATTGATTTTAATTCAATAAAGATAGATAGATTGATAGAATATTCTTTATTGTACACAGAAATTACAGTAATAGAAAAATACAGTACAAATGACGGCCTTATTACTAAAAGCAATTTCTTCCAGGCAACCATAAACGGAGTAAAGTGCTCATTATTCTTAACATTACTAGAGTTTGTTTATTTTACTTTTTCGGTTTAGCATAAATTGTTTCTCTCTCTCTCTCTGAGAGAAAGCGTAACGGATGCCCGTGGGTTTTGCAAGTAAACACAACTCGTATCACTGTATACTTGTCGTTCCCGGAAATGCATCCCTTAGAATACAAAGTGCAAAATACCAGCGGGATTCAATAACTGGATAAATCTTGTCTGCTTTGTATTGCAAGATTCTACGGGCCTTTGTATTTCTCTGGGAAATCCTCGGATAACCAGCTTCGTGTTTTCTTTATTTGTATATTCCTTTATGCTAAGGAATATACAAAGCGCTTTATTTTCCTAAGTGACTCGCGCATAGCCGAGCTACAGTCTGACTAGAGTTGTGAAGTTTTCTTTTCTGCGTAGTCTATATGTACGTCCCACTAATGGGCATATTCCTTCTCTCAAAGAGAGAGAGAGAGAGGTATAATTACTACGCGTGCCCACCGAGGATTGGCAATTCCAAGCACAGACGTACATGAAACCGTCACACACTCATGTTTCCTCAAGACATTTTCCATCACCGTTAGCGAGTGGTATTGCTACAACTTCACAAGAGTACGTAACCTAGAAAACAAAGGCATTGTAAAGTTTAAGTTTTATTAAAACCTAAATATGTTTCATAATGTCTTTGTTATAAAATTGCAAAGTCCTCGCTGGGCTCCTAGATATACCAATTTATACTTTAAGAATGTTTATACCACATGAATCAATCATCAACCCATTATGTCCCCACCGAAGGGCATGGGTTTCTTCCCTGAGGAAGGTATAAGCCATACTCCACCACAGGGGCCAAGTCTGGGTTGGTGGAGGCTTGCAAAACTAGAGGCTGGAAGTTTCCATGCCGCCCTTAAGGCCTCTGACGTGGCTTTACGAATTCCATCTATCGACGGCAGCCGGCACCAACTGCTTAACGTGCCTTGAGAGGCATGGAAACGCTCGGTAAAATGCCACTAGCGTTAGTCATAGACGATAACCCATCCATACACTGAACGCGCCCTGTGTTGCTTTAACCTTTGTGATCGTTTAAGATCACTCAGGCAGCTGGGGCTACGAGCGATGAATTGCTACATGAATAAATTAAGTTGACACTGAAGACACCGAGTCATGCGACAAGGTTCTTCAGCAGCTCATTCACTGTGCCACCTGGAAATGGAATGATGAGTCTATCTTAAAAAAGCATCCTCCATTTCTCCCTGCCTTTTAAAGTAGGGCAAGAACTGAATCTTTCTCTCTTAACTAAGTTATTACCAGGACATGTTTACATTCCTTTCTATTTACATTTTCGTTAATTGTTAACGTGTGTTAGGCCAGGCGCGCACTACGATTCCAACTTTTGCGACGCGATTTTAAAATCGCGCTGTTTATTATCGTAAAAAAAACACTGCGCGCACTGAGATGAAAAAATCGATGGTTTGTTCATTTTCAACATGGATTTCGTACAAATTGCCTGTCTTGCTTTACTTCTGAGGAGAAGAAAAAATAGAGAGAATAAGGTATTCGTCAATACTGGATTCATCCTTTCACAGCAGAAAGGTGTGTCAAAGGTTTCTTTTATCTGAAATACAACGATCGTCGGCTGTATCCCAAAAAAATCTTTGGCTATTATCGAATGAAGCTTCTAACATTTGACAAATTACTGAGAATTGTTGGACCTCAAATTAAATATAAAAATACTAAAAATCGGAGTATGCAATTTTATTATCGCAATGCGCGCGGAGCCGTACAACTCCATAGGCTACAGTTTAGTTTTGCGATAATCGCGTCGCGAGTAGTCGCGCAAAAATGTAACAAATTACCATTTTAAAATCGCTGCGATTTTTTTGTAGCTTATGCGCGCACTGACATAATAACTCATACGTTATATTACTGCGACAAAAATATCGCGCGATTAAATATCGTAGTGCGCGCCTGGCCTTATTGCTACTAAAAAATCGCAGATGTACGTAGCTTATTGGCTCCGCACGTATTGACTTGTCTTTACTGTAGTCTAAGCCGACTAATCCTTGTCGATGTGTTCTGTGGACAAAGCTTTCAGGATGGTACGGGTGCTGGGGTAGCCTACTCCATCTAAAATAATGTCCCAGGAACTGCAACGTCCCTTGTAGTGATCCCTTCCCCCATCTAGAGTGAGTGAAGGTGGCCACTGGACGCTGTATAACTCACCTCATTATGTATATGCTAGAACCAAAGTTTTTCTATTTAGGTAGGTTATAATTTTAATTTTTTTTTCTACAACTTGCATTTTTTTATTCAGTGAAACTAATAAACAATTTTAAAAGCAAGCTTTAAATAAACCGCGTCCACGCGGTTGCATAGAATTCACGCCCTTGTCACGTCTCTTCCGTGTGAAGGCTGACTAACGCTCTGTAAGAGGAATGTAATAATATTCCTTATATTATCCTCCTGAAAGTTTTATGACTAAATTATGTGTGCCGGGCAGAGCGCGCAATACTTACAATAAGACCAATTATATTGTTAGTTTCTTAAGATTAATTATTAGAAAAATTGTTAATATACATCCTTCCTGCGATGCAGGAAGAGACCCTTGCCCCAGCAGTGGGTCAGTACAGTACAATTGCATTATAACTTAAGAAGGCCTTATTACTCAAAGTAATTTCTTCCACGTAACCATGTTAACAATGTTCTATATGTTAACTACCATAAATAATCTATGTTTATAGCACATACAAGAATGCTTTAAGACAATATAAAAACATAAATAAAAGTTGAAACTTAAATATGACGTGAATTGAAATTAAATAAAAAGGTTTTATTCAAACTAGCGCAGAAACTACGGCTTATAGTGAACGTTAGAAGTCAAACTAGGTGTCCATTTCAAAATGGACAAAATCTCCAAACCTAGTCTTTTCAAAGTCCTTTATTAACAGAGTTTACATAACTGTTAGGTATAAACCAAAACTCATGCATTGCACTGGCTTTAATTTCTAAACAATTGCCAATATAGTTTTAAAAATTCAAATAGGTGACTACAATTCTATACTAACAATATTGAGAACTATTTGAGAATAGTACGAAAACTTGTCAGTGAACACTGAAAGTCAAATGATATGCAAATCAAATTCAGTTTTAAGTTAACAATAGCGCGAACTGACTAACAGTCATAAATACCCGTCTCTCTTTCTCTTTCGGCTACTTTTCCGCCACAAGTTTGTCTGGAAGAAGCCGTCCCCGATCAATACGTACACACCTTTATGCGAATAAGTCCCTGGAGCCGGAATGAATATGCAAAACTTTTAAACGATTCTCTCGATTTCGCCGAAGGCCGGAATCGAATTCTTAATCACCTCAGCGATTGCTCCCGCGTTTATTGTGACCCAGTTTTCCTGTTTGAGCGTATCACATCCCTCGAGACATTGTAATGGAGAACTGGCACTAAATGATATAATATAATATAATATAATATAATATAATATAATATAATATAATATAATATAATATAATATAATATAATATAATATAATATAATATAATATAATATAATATAATATAATATAATATAATATAATATAATATAATATAATATAATATAATATAATATAATATAATATAATATAATATAATATAATATAATATAATATAATATAATATTGTTGCATTATATCCTCCATCCAAAGGTTGTCTGGAAGATGTTCGTTCTTAGCGATAAGACCGCCAATTGTATAACATTACTTAGATTTAAGAAATCATGTATTCTTTTTTATGGTGTGCTCTATCTATCGATATAATTATAATTGATAGATAGATAGAGAACACTTTATTGTTCATAAAATAGAAATTACACAGATATTTCTTCACCTAGGAGTACAGACGGTGGCCTTATCATTATATTGTAATATAATATTATTTCCACACAACACAATCAGTTGCCGTGGTCCCAAACTCGTAAATTGTAATTTGTAATTCGTAAATTTATATTTGTTTTCTACGATAAAAAAGAACTACTCATTAAACCCATTAGACTTACGTACATACTACTACGACAATATTAATGATTAAAAATTTTTTTTTTTACAATTTTTGACTTCAAGGTTGCCACATAATTAACAGTGGCAGGACCTTATTAAAATAAAAAACAAAAAAAAAACTAGGATACCCTGTGCTAATGTTATTCGTGTGGCCTCTACACTTTTCTGTTGAAAAGTAAACAACCGTGGTTGTTTTTTTTTTGTATACGATTCGTACTTTTCATAATTAATATAACCTGTGGACTTATTCGTTCATCCGTTCATCCATAATGTATGAAAAAGTATGAAATAAAGTTTTATGGTCCTTATTAGAAAACGTTTAAAAATTAAATTATCTTTTATTTTAAAAGTGAGTTTTTCTTTCACATTTACTGGAACCGATGTTTTATCCTCTAATTACGTTTTCATCAAAAAATTATACTCCATTTTTATGAATATTAAGATATAACAATGTCACTTTCCAATGTAAGTGTTCCGCCAGTTCCCAGTCAGTATACAGTCATTTTTATGACGACGAAAGCAAACAGCTTTATTTACTTAAGAAAATATATTTTATTCATGTATACAATGATAAAGATGAAATTAATGAGAAATACCATAAGGTCTACGGTTTATCGACGTCAATGAAATAAAATAGGCTTTTATATCACATTTTAAACAAAATAATAAAACTAACAAATAAAACCTAGGCTAACCTAACCTAATATAGACCATATCGTTTTGGTGCGTCGGCAACCATTTATTTTATCTATAAATCCTAGAATACAAGAAAAAAGGCAGTTGGCAACGCAACGTTTTTATGTTCCATTACACAGAACAACCAAAGTTTGAGTGTAATTAATCTGTGGATGAGATTTTGAATATTTTAACCTGGGCCGTTAAATCTTATAATTATAAAAAAAAGTATTTTAAGTGTTCGTAACAATGACCAACTAACTTTGCGACGTTGGTGAAACGTTAGGTACAGTCTGTTAGCTTTTGAAATATACCTCGGCTACTACCGGATAGAATCGGATATATTCCTGTAATAGAAATATCTGAACTAAAATGACACTTAATTTACATAACTTTTCAAAATAGTGAAGAAAAGTTTATACAGAGCAGGAAGTAGTATTACACTCGTGTGCTTTCTGCGAAAACTGAAGCCTACTGTAGAGCCCGAGGTATATTCTAAAAGCTAACGGACTGTATGTCATCATCAATCATCATCGTCAGGTATATACTACAATGACGTTGCATTATTTTCAAAAATGTTGATAAAAATCGACTTTCAAACTACGTATCTCGTATTTCTCTATTAAAAAATCAAAGAGGCGTGCGTTTTGCACACTCGCAAATTTAGTGTAATATTTTGTTACATTTGATGGAAATCAAGAGCAGGACACATGTGGCGTTACTAATTCCTAGTTAAGGTCATATGCCGCGCTTCATTGTGTATGGGGAAAGTTATGCAGAAGGGGGCGAAACTCCCCCCAGCTTAAGGTGGATCGAAGGAGTAAGTTTCTGTTTGTGACATAATTTGATTTCATAGCTTAAGCTGAAGCATAATGCTATGTTACATCAAAGTAACTTGTGAGACGTTAATGTTAATGACTTTGGCGTAAAGCGCACGTGTGTTTCCATTTTCATTTCCTAATAAGTCTTGAGGGAGTCGGAGGGGAGCGAGACTTCAACAAATCTGTCAATTTATTACGGAACGGATCTGAAAAGCCGGTTACATCTTCAGACTGTATAATCTTGGCAAAATCACTTTTTTGGAACACAGTATGCCAAATTGTTCACACCAGGAAGGAATAGGTTAGCTGATTTTTATAGTTTCGCAAGATTTTAAACTGTCTCTATCTCTTCCTCTCCTAAATTGAAGTCATTGCAGGTCCAGCACGGGCTGAAATGAGCAAAAATCTTTAGTAGCTTCAACTACTCCTTGTTTTGCGCCAGGAGCGAACAGTACCGTTCTTTACAAGTGAAAGCTTTTAAACCGTCGCCCGCCGTTAATCTTTGTTATATCGACAGGCTACCTGCGGAACCCTTCCTTTCCGATTGCTACGGCCCGCGAACACGACAATTTATAACGTTTAGTGTGAAAAATTACCCGCAGCTTGTTAATCTTGCAGATTTATGTCGAAAGGGATGAGGGGAAACTGAGCATTGTAATCAGTACAGTCAGCTTATATACGATATCCATTTAGAAATGGTGCTAGTTTATGTACATAGAACGAAGCCAGCAAGAATTCCGTACAGAAGGGTGTCAAACAGGAAATGGTTTGCTAATCCGCTCCGAATCGTATGCACTATGCAGACGATTTCAAGATAGACTGAAGCATTTTTCGGCCAAAATTGCACGAAGTTGTAAGAAAAAATGACAACGTCGAAACCAAACCACTTACCTAGAGTTGGACCGCTTCGACGAGTCGTGCTTCTTCCCGCCTTGCAAATTGGGCAGGTCCTTCTGCCTCTTCTTAGTCTCTCTCCATATCCGATAATAAAGTATACACATCACTGTCACTGGCACATAAAATGCGGCAATGGCCGTCCCAAACGTGATGAACTGGTTCGTCTCAATGAACTGAATGTAACACTCGTTCGGTGGCACTTTCCGCTCCCCGTCTATGTAAGGCCACGCATATATCCACGGTGGCCACAGGATCAGACTGAACCCCCACGCTCCGCCTATCATGAACGTCGCCCTTCTTGTCGTCCGCTTCGCCCTGTACGTCAATGGCCGCGTCACGCTAAAGTATCTGTCGAAGCTGATGATCAACAGATTCAGCACCGACGCGTTAGACGACAGATAGTCGAGAGCCAGCCACGTGTCGCAAACGTGCGGCCCGAGTGGCCAGTACCCGTAAATTGTGAACATCGTGAACAGCGGCATCGAGATCAGTCCGATAGCGAAGTCCGCCACTGCCAACGAGAACAAAAAGTAGTTGCTGATCGTCTGCAGTTGCTTGTCAATCTTGAACGATATCATGACCATGGAGTTGCCGACGACGGTGAGGATGGAGAGCACGGAGGCTATGATGGCGATGACGATCTTCTGGGCGAGGCTGTAGGGGCTGGAGGGGAGGTCCGGGGCGAACAGGTCGGTCAGGTTGGCCGCTGAGTCGTTGGGCGCGCTCAGCATGCTGCCGTCAACTCGGCGCGCCGCCGCCGCCCGCGCCGCGCCGCCGTGAGCCGGGCCACCGCCAGAGCACGCGCGCACCTGCAACAATGTTAGGCGGTAAGCGTCTGATCAAGAGACAGCGATTTGTTATTGTTGTAAGGGACAGTCCTGTCTTTATAAGTGCAAGGTCCTAGCCTATTAACTTAGTCAAATATCTCACCCAGACGCGTGTTAAAAAGGTGATTATTTGACGACAACAAATCGCATTTATAAGACGACCTCACTGGTTGAATGAGAATTGAATACAATGCGTAGAAGCCTACCGTGTGGCGGAGCAGGCGTAAATTAGAATATGTCACTACTGATTGTAGGTGTAGATAGGTTTAATTAACCACAACATCCAGCACGGTAACCAACAATGCGTGAAACCAATATCTACAGCAAAGGTTGTAACACACTTTACAATTTAACTTGAATAGAGTACAAAGATTCTCTCACCTACTTATCAAAGTTTTCTATACACCTGTTATAATGCTTCCAGGAAACCTACAAAGGAATAAACGACTTAACAACGTGACAATAGTAAACGTCACAGAACAACGTGCAGAAACAACTGAGTGTCGTATTTATCCTTTGGCCCACATTTGAACCGCCGTGTTTGAAACAATGGAACTGGGTAGTGGCAACAACGTAAAGCAAGAACTCAATAATAGAAGATCCACGTAACATTGTTGTTCTACATATTACAGACAGCATCTGTTGTTCTACATATTACAGATATATATAGTTGGTCTGTGGTATAGGTACAGGGTAAAGGTAACCTGAGAAATTAAGTAATAAGACTCAAAACAGCACAATTTAAAATATTGCTTAAACGTTTTATTTTAAGCAGTTTGTAAACCCATCCTATGCTTCAGAATGGGAAAGTACTAACGATTCTGTTGGTTGTGTAAGTTGATGTTTCAAAATTGTTACCATGAGCATGCCGATAAACTGTAATAGCAGATGGAGTCCGTGTGGTTTTTTCATATCTTCTTTTGAATTTATATCAACCCTTGTATGTCCCCGCTGCTGAAGCACGAGTTACTTCCAGCATCGCAGGAATGTTATGTGGAGTGTGCACCATGGCATACTCCACCACGTGGGCCAAGTCCGGTTTGGTGGAGGATTGCAAGACAGTGACGCGTCGGGTCGGGCCGCTAATGTAATGTATCAGGCAGGTGGAACACGGGAAGCGGAAAAGTATTCACTCGGAACCCGACATCTGTTTTTACTTTTCACGGCAACAAATTGCAGGAAACTGTGATTTTATCGCAGTGACATAGTGCTGAGAAATCATTTTAATCTGGACAACTATGTGTTATACACGTATTTAACATCAAAACTAAAAAAAATCTCACTGTAGTTTTTTTTTATTCACCGTCGTGTTTTTTCAGCAAAAACAAATAAATATACTTTATTGCACACATAAAGCGTCGTGTCCTAGTCGAACCGTGGTATTTTTCCGAGCCCTTACCTAGGTACTTCGCAAGGCACGTTAAGCCTTTGGTGCCGGCTGTCATATAATGGCAATCGTTAAGGCATGTCAGAGGCCTTATAGGCGGCTTAATAACTTCTGACATTAAGGCCCGCCACTGCCTTACAATCGTCCACCAACCCGGACTTGGCCCCCGTGGTGGAGTATGGCCTAACCTTCCTGCGATGCAGGAAGAGACCCGTGCCCCAGCCTAGAAAGGGACCTACAAAGGTTGATATCGACGTCGACGTTTGAAACCGCTACTCAGTCGTTCCCCATGAAGATAATTGGGTCATTCTTTGGGACTAATTTTTCAAGCGGCATCGCTTAATAATAATGGAAATCGAAAACCCAGCCAGCCACTATTTTTTTCAGGCATACCTATAATCATCTTTTAATTGGGTAATTCATAATTTTTAAATTACCTTTACATTTACTATAGTTAAAAAATTAAAACACCCCCATTCTTTGATTTGCGTGGAGCGTCCCAAACCCAGATCCAGTCACTTAGTAAATAATATATTTTAAACCAAACGCTACAGGCTTACAAAAAAAAAAACTCTAAGTCCTAAGAAGTTAACGATGCTTTAAAAAAAATATTCTATAGTTCTAAAATAATAACATTCACTAAAAAAAATAAAATGTAACTGTCCCGAGGTAGCCACTGATTTGCGTGGATCATTGTAAATTCGCAAGAGTACATCCCTAACGAGAGGGACCATGTTGCGTCATTTGAATTCCAGTTACAACTAAACGGGCTCCGACGGCCGGGCAGAGTGCTTGTGTGATGATGCGTCGAGTTTCCGAAATATAAAGGCAAGAATCTAGTTGCGTGGGCATGGTTTCTCAAAACTTTGATTTGCGTGGTACTATTTTCTCCGGTAACTGTGAATTTATTTATTGAATAATATATTGTAGCGAACAAATATTAGGTAAAGAAACTTATGTACAGAACACAGTTAATTTGCTCAAAAGGTATTTTAATGTTTTAACATAAACGGGTTTATTTTGATTTTCGTGGTCGTGATTTGCGTGGTTTACGTGGTAGTTTTGACCCACGAAAATCAATTTTTAACCACGCAAATGAAATAAGTTTGAGTTTCTTATGATAATATTTTTTTATGTCACAGTTTATGGGTTGCTGATTTTACAAATACCTTACAATTATTAAATAGCATTCGATTTTCTATCTATACCTTTAAGCAGGTACATTAAATTTCAATGGAATTTACATTTCAGACCAAAAAATGCCGTTAACAAGAGAAGAAAAATTAGAAAGAAAGAACTCTGTAAAAGCAGTACAGGATAAACCAGTGATACTATCAAATATCTTATTAAAACCAGGACTAAGTGGATTTATTTTGGAAACGAGAGTTGAAACGAAAGCGGCCAAAGATAATTATGATGTGAAACTATCAACGGATGATATTGAACTGTCAGACAATGATAGCTTTTGGGTTCCAGGCCTGACCAAAGAATACGAAGAACTGATGACCCCAAAAACTACCAAAGATGTTATTTCCTGTCTTAATAAAGACGAAGAAGACTCCAGCGATTTCGATGATTCGTTTTTTTAAGAAATTATACTAATAATATAAATAAAAATACATGTAAGTTTAAGTCTATGATTGTGATAATTAAAAATACAAATTATGTTCCTACGAGATGACTGATTACAGATAAGAGAAAGTGTTAATTTTATATAAATGTTTTAATTAGTGTTATACTTTTGTAATAATTTATCTTCAACTAATAATAAATAATGCTCGACTGATTCTAGTAAAAAACAATTTGTTTTAGTTACTTCTTTACCTATTATTTTATCTGATAAACATTTTATAATGTTTTGAAAAAGAGTTATTATTACTTATGTAATAATAACTCTTTTTCAATATGAAATAACAATAAACAACTCGATTGAGAAAGTTAAATTTAACAATATCATTTTCGTGGGGAGTTTTGTGATTTGCGTGGCCTCCAATTTTTTAACCTCGATTATCTCTGTAAGTATATCGCTCTCCAAGCTGCCTCTTCCTTTAAAAATATTATTTATACGTATAATTTAAGATTCAGATGTCAATTTAAAAAAAAGATTAAGTTTGAAAATTGCCACGCAAATCACCAAAGAACACCTTGTTCGAAGAAGCACCCAATTAATACACTGTGCTAAATCAAACACGTTTGTCTTTGGTGAGCCTAATAAACTCCAATCAGGAGCCACGCGTGGCACACGGAGGGGCAAACAGCGCTAACTCGCGAGACAGCGCGTGTGACATGTAAATTGTATAACAAACAAGTCTCACGCGTGCCTATCTCAGCATAAGTCTGCAGTCGTGGTACAGAGATTCCGTGAACGAGACGGTAAGGAATTATGTTTAGAATATACCTCGGGCTCTAGAGTAGGCTTCGGTTTTCGCCTACTTCCTGCTCTGTATGAAACTTTTCTTATTAAGTTAATTTAACTAAGGGCTGATTTTTCAATAGTCAGATAACTTTTATCTGAGAAATAAAAATGGCGGTTTGACAGCTTATGTATGAAAATTATGTCAAACCGCCATTTTTATTGTGTCATATTAGTTCCGATATTTCTACTACACGAATATATCCGATTCTATCCGATAGTAGCCGAGGTACATTCTAAAAGCTAACAGACTGTACTACCAACCCTAGCAAATTAATTTTGGCATGCGAAGTTATTTCACTTTATTTTATGTATTCAATGAGAAAAATAGAATTATACTATTTTTATTTTTAATGCACTAACCCGTGCTAAGGAACAAATAAAAAAAAAATTAATTTAATTTAATTTAATTAATTTTTAGCCTCTAAATAGGTTTTTAAAAATAGAATTAACAAACTTTTTCTGATGTAGCCTAAAACCTCCACTGCAGGGCCTTCTCTCAGATAGAGAGTATGGGCTTAATAACCACGCGTGCCCGCGCGGATTGGCAATTTCAAGCACTGAGGAATTTGAATACGTCAGACACGCCGGTTTCAAATAGATGGGTGAAGAAACTAACGAGTCCGCAATCGCATGGTAGAGATATGCAACACTGTATATGTATATATGCATATCCTATTCTGTTCGCTTATTTGAGTAACTATATATATATATATATATAATCGATACACACACATGGATATATATACATATATATAGGCCGATTATATATATATATATATATATATATATATATATATCGACGGTTAAAAGGATATAGGGCATAAGCGACATTTTTGTCTAAACTGAGCTTTGAATGCCATCTCACTTGAAAAAAAAAACTGCGTCGAATGCGCTTACTCCCACGGCCCTACAATGACTTTTATGACGCTTGTCTCCAAGCAAAAAACTGGGTTTTTAGATGTCGTTTTGATGTTACCGACCTATTTTTAGGTCGTTTTTTCCTTAACGGCACTTGTATCCCTGTAAAAATGGAATCAACTTTGGCCTCTAGTCGGTAATGTCTTTTTACTTCCTACTAGTGTGGAGCTTCTGGGCGCTTACGGTTCTTTACCAGAAGCAACTATTTTTAAAGTTGGAACTAATGTCTCTTTACCTTTGTCGTCAAAAAAATTAAGCGTTGGTTGTACCTTACTGCCATTTGCAAGTTTACAATACAGCTGTCGCTTATAGGCAACTACTTAAACCTAATTAATATTGAATTGTCGGTTATACCCTATTACCATTCTCAAGTTTACCATACAGTTGTCGCTTATAGGCAATTACTAAAACCTTTTTACGATTTAACTGTCGGTTATACCCTACTACCATTTACAACATAATACAACTCTGTTACTTACGCCGTATTACTTTACAAGGATATTTTATGAATTGGTGCGTATGCCAATTTGTTTCACATAATCAGGTCTCTGTTGTTCTCAAGTACCTATTTAGCGAGTCGTTTATCCCAAAATCAGTCGGTAATTTCACGCCTGTATCCCAGAGAGGTAGACAGAGACTAAGGCTTGCCACTTGCCACGATCTTTGCACACCTCTTTCGCTTCATCTACATTCATAAGTCGTTGCATGCACGCTCTCCGGTTGTGGGTACTTTTTATCCGGCCCTTTGCCAACACGTCCCCAATTTGGTCTACTTATGTGCGCCTAGGGCGTCCCCTACCGAATGTTCCACTCTCATTCTTCATCCTCTTTATCTCACTATCTCGTTCTTCTTCTTCGTCGTTTCCTCATGGCTGAGGGACGTGACTAAGGGCAGATTCCGCCACCAGCTCTCTCCATTGGATTATATTACGCGCCAGATGTAGTATGGCTGCTTGTAGGGTCCTTACCGAAGCTTTAGTTATTATATCTGACCAACGCGTTGGTGGTCGTCCTCTGCTTCGTTTCCCGTTCGCTCGACCGGTGTTGATAACATACTCCAGGTTATCTGGCCCGCGTCGGACGGTATATCCGAAGAACTTCAGGATGTATTGGGTGCAGATTGTGGAGAGCCTCGTCTTTATGTGAATTTCTTCTAGAATAGATACGTTTATGCGGCGTTCGGTCCAAGATATACGGAGTATTCTCCGCCAGCATCACATTTCAAACGCATCTATTCTTTTCAGAATACGGGCTTTTAATGTCCAGGTTTCCGAGGCATACAGAAATATTGAGAAGATAAGGGTCCACATTAGTTTTATCTTTGTCTTGCGGTTGATGCTTCTGTTTTTCCATATCTTCTCAAGCCTTTTCACTGCTGACTTAGCCATTTGGGATCTTCTGACGAATTCTTGTTCGCAGTCTCCGTCATTGCTTATTTGCGAGCCTAAGTATACAAATTTGTGTACAACATCAAGGTCTCGCAGCTCGTTGGTTCGTTGCAAGGTGCCCGATCTATCAATAAACATCAACTTGGTCTTACTTCTGTTGATATGAAGTCCGTATTCTTTACTTATACTATCCACTCTCGCTAGAAGCTCAGCCAGCTCTGTTTCCGAGGCGCCTATGACGGTGGTGTCATCGGCAAAGCAAAGGTTGTTCAGAAGATGCCCACCTATCCTAATGCCCCCCTCTAAATTATCCAAAACCCTTCTCATTATATGTTCCCCGATCAGGTTGAACAGTTGGGGAGATAGTATGCTGGCGCACTCCTCGTTCTGCTTTGAAGCAGTGTGAAAGACTGTTCTCAATTCGTACTTTCGATTGACCGTTGGAGTACAGTTGCTGCACAAGAAAGGTAAGGTGGTCCGGTATACCCATCTCCTTCATAACCCTGAACATGGCCTTCCAGCTGATACAGTCAAAGGCTTTTGCATTTTTCCCTGCATTTTTCGATCAGCTGTCGAATGTTCAAGATTTGTTCCCTCGTTCCTCTTCCTTTTACAAATCCAGCTTGTTCCTTCGGTATTTGGCTATTGATGTAGGGTGCAAGCCGGTGGTTTAGGACGTGTAAGAGGATTTTTCACGCGTGAGAGATGATAGAGATGGTTCTGTAATTCTCACATTTACGGATAGAGCCATTCTTGTGTATAGGCACTACGAATGATTCGGTCCAATTTGCTGGCCATTGACCCGTTCTCCAGACTTTTTGACACACGGTATGTACGATTGCTATGCCTTCACTTCCTATATTTCTTAGATTAGATCTTCCTAGATTTGCGCGGTTAGGCCATCGCTGCCACATGCCTTGTATTTCAGTTTGAGAAGTGCTGCCTCTACTACCTTGAGGAGGATGTCTGGTTCCTTTTCCGAATAATCCATTTCCATAGTTCTTTCATCGCTGTTTTCGCCGTATAGCTGCCGACAGTAGCTCTTCCATATTTCGAGTACCTCATCTTTATCCAATAAGGGCGTCCTCTTTTCATTTTCAATGGTCCAGTACTTTGGTTTAAATTCCTTTGCGAGCAGGTTTACCTTTTGAAACATATCTCGGGAGTGCGCCCTTTCCGAACATTTTTCTATTTCGGAGCATATACTGTCGATATAAGTAGGCCTCTCGATCTTTCCTGCAAAGTTTTTGGACAACGCTATGTAGCTCCGCATAGTGGTTTCGTTCTTCGGCTTATTTTAAGTCCTGTTCCTTTAAGGATTTACTCTGCTTAACCGTTTGTTGTTTGTTGAGGGTACCTATTGTTGACTTCTTCAGACGGATTTTAAACTTAGCAGTCAGAAGCTAAGTTCACTGCCGCAGTCTGCACCTGGCCTCGTCTTTGCTGCTGATATAGATGAGCTCCATCTTTGGTTTACTAGAACGAAGTCAATTTGGTTCCTGTGAAGACCATTAGGTGACGTCCACGTGTAGAGTCGTCTTGGGTGTTGTTGAAACCAGGTGTTCATGACCGAAAGGTCGTTCTCCATGCAAAAGTCCAAAAGCATGTTGGCACGGTTGTTTCTGACTCCCAGTCCAAACCTGCCGACAATCTTTTTGAGATGGTAATCATCCTTAGTTTTTCCTATTTTAGAATTAAAATCGCTAAGTATTAATAATGGCTCTTTCTTAGGAACATCTTGGACTGCTTTGTTTAGTTGGTCGTAGAACTCAGCGATTTCTTCTTCACTGGATGCAGATGTTGGTGCATAGATGGCGAGTAGGTTGAGTGGGTATGGATGTGCTTCTAATCTGATTTTCAATATCCTCTCATTGATGGAATCGTATCCCATTACCTTGTTTTTGTGCGTTTTGGCGACAAGGTCGTACGTCGACGTATCCGGACACTATGAAGAATTTTCCAGATAGAGTAGTGTAGTGTCCCGAGTCTTTTATATGGGTTTCACTTACAGCAAGAATATCCACATTATACCTGTCCGTTTCCTTCTCCACGACTTCGGCTGCTCCTGGTTTGGAGAGACCACGAACGTTCCAAGTGGCTATGGTGGGAGCGTGGTGAATGTCCGGGATTTGTCTCTTTTTGTTACGGAGTAGAGTTTGATCAGCAGTAACCCAATTTCCGCAAGGGGCTTGCTGTGTCACCTTCTTGCGGCCGGCAGCATATTTCACACCAGGTGACCCGGAACCATCCTGGCGCCGGGCGTCAACCGGATGGTCCGACAAATCCTTACTATTGTTCATCCTGCTCATAGTTTTCTTGGGAGTATTAGTAGCGGTAGTATCTCCATCCTTTTCGCTCCATCGTTTACAGAGGTTATTTAGTCCTCTAGGCCTGTGGGGCCTTCTGGCAAGCCAGTTGTCGGGTTATCATAACTGCCGCCCGATACTCGGCGTTAATACTCGTTTAGCACTACCCGGGAGGAACGTGCAGGGTTTCAGAGGGCAATTCCTGCGGACGCGAGTATCATCACTATCTCCAAATAGTATCTAATGTAGGTTACTAATCTGGTACATAAGAACGATGATGATAACACTCACATCATCTAACGTATGCAGTTACTTTATGTCTCATTTCAAAGGAAAAACATGTTGGTTGTGAATCTATTATTTTTAGGACGTGACGTTTAATCCGCGTTACCGATTGCCCAGATAATTTCACATGTTGGATGTTCTTGTTTTCCTCTTGGCCTACAAATCTTGACGTGTGGAAGTACCATGTTACCTTTTTTTCAAACCACTTACGGTGTCACTAAAGTCTGACATCCTCACCATGTTTTGACTAAGCACTGTTTCTTGTGCTCCATTACCTTTTGTCACGATGGTGTGATACGTCATATATCCCTCTTTACCTATTTTAGTTATTGAATAGTCATGTGACTCATGCCCTATTACCTCTTGGTATATGGAAATCAAATGTAGCTTAGTCTTCTATACTCTTCGTTTTTTTATATGAAGATATGACATATGCCGAATTACCTTATATAAAAAATATGTTCGATTGAGTTAAGCGACATTGAACTACATAGGGCATCGTCGAATCAAATAAAATAAAATGACAATTAATGCTCGTATTTTCTTCGAGCTTAGAGCTGTTTCCATCTTTACGATATGACAATAAATATAAAAGATATGATTTTTTTTCTGAAATTTTAAACTTTAAATTGCGCTCCTGAACAATTTGGTTTTTGTCGCTTATGCCCTATATCCTTTTAACCGTCGATATATATATATATATATATATATATATATATATATATATAATCGGCCTATATATATGTATATATATCCATGTGTGTGTATCGATTATATATATTTCATTAATGTAATTAACTATATTCATAAATTTTTTTCAATACAATTTTGAGCTGGTCTTATACCTATATTCATTTGTGTATGATTTTATTTGTGTATAGTGTAGTTTATTTTGTCAGCGAAAACATTCTGTATGCATATTAGGTATTCTATTCAATATATTACATATAAGTATTTTATTCAGTATGGTACTCGTAGTTCCCATGGTTGCACCACACCGCAGTCTGTAGCGCTCGCGGAGCACCTGGCACTGACTGAAAACCAGCGCTGAAAGCTTGCCCATCAGCATATTCTGAGTCAGTTACCGTTTATAGCGACAGTGACACGCCGTGACCGTTTGTTTAGTGTTCTTTTCTTTTGTTAAATGTTTATTAGTAATGTGTTTTAAGTTTGTTTTGTTATTGTAGCGTGTGTACTGTAACGATACTTCTTTATAGTAGCTGGCTGGCGTAGCCGTCTAGCAAAGTTTGAATTATTTAAAAGAATATCGTTACGTTTTATTTATATAGGTGTCAGTCGTGTGGAGACTCGCAGCTAGGCTAGGTTTTGGTGATAAAAAAGATAAATAAAATAGAAAGTATCGCTATATCTAGTGTTTCAATAACAACAGCGCTACAGTACTGTGGCTATAATAAATTATTTTTCTTCTTCTTCTTCTGAAGGGATAACTCGAAGGCTGCAGTGCCTGGAACATTATTTTTAAATGTTGTAGGTTTGCCCAGCACCTATGATATCCTGACAGCTTAATCGGCCTAGCCTACACGAAAGACAAGTCAATACGTGCCAATCGCAGTACGCATTAATCAGATACTAAGCTGAATATAATAATTTATTATGCAATGGAATTTTGACTGTTTTGGGGTCATGGGTCCCCAAAACACGGGTCAGGCAGGAAAGTGTAATTAATCTGTAGCCAGTTCAATTCCTATAACAACGAGGTATCACCTAGATTATTTTTAACAACCATAAAATTCATATAAGTGATGATAGTACATAGGCTGCTACTTATGTATGCGGAATCCGGGATTCCAATAATTTTAAACGCCATGTCTGACCTCCATGGTCAAATTCGTTCTTTTTTTTAAATACTGGCCGCTAATATTTTTCTCTTATATACGTTAGTGTTTTGTTTTTGTTGGGTTTAAAATGTTATATCGCTGAAAAAATGGAACTCACTCGTGAAAATATTCGTGCTATGATTTATTACGATTTTCGACGTGGTTTAACGCAACAACAGTGCGTCGATCAATTAACTTCGACTTTTGGTGGTGAAGCTCCATCAAAAACGACTGTGTATCACTGGTTTAGTGAGTTTAATCGCGGGCGCAGTAAGCTCACGGACGAAGTTAAAGAAGATCGCCCGAAATCGGTGGTTGTGCCACAAAATATTGAAGCTGTGCGAAAACTAATAATGCAAGACCGTCATATTACGTATCGCGAGATAGAGGCTATTCTGGGCATAGGTATGACGAGCATTCATAGGATATTACATGCACATTTGTCTGTAAAAAAAAATTGTTCGCGTTGGATCCTGCACAACTTAACTCAGGATCAAAAAGATGCTCGCGTCGAATGGTGCAAGAAAACCTTAAAAAAAATTCAACGGAGGCGTCTCAAAATCTGTTTATAATATCTACACAGGTGACGAATCTTGGATCTACGCGTACGATCCCAAAACTAAACAACAATCAACAGTTTGGGTGTTTCAAAATGAGCCGAACCCTACGAAAGTGGCTCGTGCAAAAAGCACTGTAAAGCAAATGGTGGCCTGCTTCTTTGGTATTAATGGCCATGTGGCTACAATACCACTGGAGAATCGCAAAATGGTTAATTCGGAGTGGTACACGACCATTTGTTTGCCGGAAGTATTTGAAGAAATACGTCAAAACAACCAGCGACACAGAATCATACTTCACCATGACAATACCAGCTGTCACACATCTCAAGAAACAACTAAATTTTTGGATGGTCAAAAAATAGAATTAATGGGTCATCCACCGTACAGCCCTGATTTGGCTCCCAATTATTTCTATTTATTCCCAAACGTAAAGAATAAATGACGTGGTCAACGATTTTCGACCCGTGAAGATGCCGTAGCGTTCAAACAGCACGTTTTGGAGATACCTCAATCAGAGTGGAAAAAGTGTTTTACAAATTGGTTTCATCGAATGCAAAAGTGCATCGATCATAGTGGAGAATACTTTGAAAAACAATAAAAGAATATTTAGCCATATACATTGGTTTATTTTTTGTATTCCGCATACATAAGTAGCAGCCCTCGTATCCTCCACGACGACGATTTCGTCGACGGCGATACCGCGGCAAGGACTCATCTATCTCAAACCCGAGAGTGTAAGTGCCGCATTTTCTGGCAGTTCAATAAAGTGTTCTTTATCTATCGAACATGATCACTTTTCCAAGCTACAATACTCTAAGCTATTATATTATGTATGATTCACATCATAAACATGTAAAAACACCCATACCTTTGTAATAATCATAATACGGCAGCTCCTAGCTAGAATTTAAGTATGTTCTCTGTTGTTGAGCTTGCTCATAACAGCTAATTTTTTTCATTAATCATGTTAATATTATCTTAGTTTTCATATTCCAGGTAGCATGAAAACTAAGAGAAGGCCAGGTAACTCTGTCGCTTATTTGAGGAGGTTCTAAAACTGTGCTCCGTGAATAAGATTAGTGTAAAAAATATTACTCCGTAATTGGTGTATGTTTGGCCTAAATTAATTATTATTTAATTGTTTTGTGCTGTGGACTTTGATAAATTAATAAAATAAAGTAAGTTAATCGAGGAGTCATTTGACGGCCGTCCACGGTGGCAGTATCTCAGCACCCCCACACTGCCGGTTCATCAATCAGAGCACAAACAAGTTGTTTGCCCAAATCGAAAGGAGCCCCACTAGACGCCGCCGACTACTTGGGCGGTTACTTACTTAACATATGACGTCACGAACATAGACAAGATAAAGAAAAAATCTTCGATTGCACAGAAAATAAAAATACCAGTTCTTTTTTTAAACGTACAAAAAATATTCAAAATAGGGTGGTATGCACCTTATTGTGAATATTGTTTTTGTAAAACAGAGTTCAAATTTAGAAATAATGCATTGAGAAGTATTTGAGATGTCTGAAACTTATATTATTATTTTCTGCTCTTAACTCATATACATCATTACATAAAATTAAATGAAATGAAAATGTTTATTTGTAACAATAAGTCTTGAGAGAGTAAATAATTTATTAATCAGAGTCCTAAGATTAGGAGTCAGCTTACTTACACTATGTGCAACTCTGATGTCTATGCTAGGTAAAATAACCTGTGATACAGACATCAGACATATATCACATATGAAAATTTGTCACAATGTAATGAGAAAAATATGATCGAACTATTTTTTGAACTAAAACTTTCGAAAGCACTGTACATTATCAATATCCTAACTAACCCCGCAGACGCCATCCTATGTAGCAATTCAGATCTTTGTCTATCTGTATGGCAAGTTTCATGTAAATCCGTTCAGCCCTTATTACGTGATTGACTAACTAACAACCAATCATCTTCACGATCACGAACCTTCGGTTCATCAACGTTTATAAGTCGTTGCATGCACGCACGCCGGTTCCAGGTACTTTTTACCTTCCCCTTTGCTAATACATCCCCTATTTGGTCGATGTATGCCAGCCTCGTAAGAGACCAGCCCTAAAGTAAATTAATAAAGGGTAAGGTAGGTTCAATATAGAAAGCAATCCTCAGTGGTACGTGTTCTTGAGTGGAGACCGCGACTCGGCAAACGTAGTGTAGGCGCCCTCCGACCAGGTGGGATGACGATCTGCGAAAAACTGCCGGTAGATGCTGGATGCGGCAAGCTGAAGACAGGGCGCTATGGCGCTCATTAGGGGAGGGCTATGTCCAGCAGTGGACTAAATAATATAGCCTGAAGAAGAAGAAAAAGATGTGATATCATAGGTCAAGTTGGTAATAACCTGAAAACTCCCCAGCAAGATTGCAAAACTGTTCACCGAGACCTCTACTTGGCACCGAGAAGTAAGAAAAAACGATGTCTTCGCCGATTGGTCGCTAGATATAAGTCCAATTACACTTGGTCTTTACCAAGGTAGGACAGTGAAGGTACACGAGGTCAAAATAGTTTAGACATTATTTTATCGGTGACATATTTGATTAATTAAGTAATTTCAGCAGTTTACTGCTATACAGGAAGGGTAAACTTTGCTAGGGGGAGATATTTATTTCCATGATATCTGACGGTCTCATTGATCCAGAGGTAACGTTTTCTACCAAAACAGAGGTCGCGGGTTCGATGCGCAGAGATAGCCGCCATACTTTATTTGAAGGAATGGCTTCATCCTGGATGTAGAGAACACTTTGATCAGAGAACAAAAATACACCTGTGGCGAGCTCATGTCAACTAAGTGCGCTCACTACAAATTTCACAAGACATTACAATAAATATCACGTCCAACTAACAACAGTTGAACCTGCTGTCAGAAACGGAAAACAGTTGAACGGGCTGTCGGAAGGGAAATTTCCCGCCAGGCAGATCGTATACGGGAAATTTCCATTTATAGTGGAAGAGTACGATCACTCGCTCTTCCCTATACACTGTATATATCCTTCTCTATACAATGTATGGTCCCGTTTCATGTCAATCAATCAATCAATCAATCAATCAATCAATCAATCAATCAATCAATCAATCAATCAATCAATCAATCAATCAATCAATCAATCAATCAATCAATCAATCAATCAATCAATCAATCAATCAATCAATCAATCAATCAATCAATCAATCAATCAATCAATCAATCAATCAATCAATCAATCAATCAATCAATCAATCAATCAATCAATCAATCAATCAATCAATCAATCAATCAATCAATCAATCAATCAATCAATCAATCAATCAATCAATCAATCTACAATCAATCAATCAATCAATCAATCAATCAATCAATCAATCAATCAATCAATCAATCAATCAATCAATCAATCAATCAATCAATCAATCAATCAATCAATCAATCAATCAATCAATCAATCAATCAATCAATCAATCAATCAATCAATCAATCAATCAATCAATCAATCAATCAATCAATCAATCAATCAATCAATCAATCAATCAATCAATCAATCAATCAATCAATCAATCAATCAATCAATCAATCAATCAATCAATCAATCAATCAATCAATCAATCAATCAATCAATCAATCAATCAATCAATCAATCAATCAATCAATCAATCAATCAATCAATCAATCAATCAATCAATCAATCAATCAATCAATCAATCAATCAATCAATCAATCAATCAATCAATCAATCAATCAATCAATCATATAAAGAATTTACATTCTGTTTGCTGACTCTCATTCCATGGAAGAATGGGCGGTCGCTGGTCTGGGACGCAACTTGTGTTGATACGCTTGCACAGTCCCATATCCATGCGACCGCCTGCCATGCAGGGGCGGCGGCGTCCAACGCAGAGTCGAATAAGAGGCACAAATATGCAGCCATATGGCAGGGCTATATATTTGTGCCTTTCGGAGTCGAGACTCTGGGGCCATGGGGTCCGGAGGCGAGACTCCTCTTTAAGGAGTCGTCGCGCCTAGTCGACGCTTCAGGAGACCCGAGGGCTGGTGCTTACTTTGGCCAAAGAATAAGCCTAGCCATACAGCGAGGCAATGCCGCCAGCCTTCTTGGTACTCTGCCGCCAGACAGCGATCTGGCTCAAATATTTTATTTAAATTAGAATGTTTTAGGTTTAGTTCCATTTTTATCATTAATTATTATTATTATAAATATTTAAGCTATCATAATGTTTGTATAATATATAATTTGCTGAATATCTAGCTGAATATTATCATGTATAATGGAAGATGTAAGCCGCTGTCTTCGGGCCGTATTGTAGGGAAGAAAAATGCAGCGGAAAAAAAACTCCATTGCTTTGAATGTACATGTTTAGTTTTTGTTGCAAGTATTCAAACTAGGGTTTCCAGAGTGCGATGCAACAGGCCTGTGCATATTGTAGTATATCCAAACAAAATATAATACGATACGGTACCGATTCGATGAAGAATTTGGTAGCTAGGACGAGGTACGTTTAGCCGTTGGTGTCGGCTGTCATACAATGGCAGTCGCTTAGCCATGTCAGAGGCCTTATGAGCGGATTGATAACTTCTGACAGTAAGGCCGCCACTGTCTTACACTCCACCAACCCGAACTTGGCCCCCGCGGTAAGGCCTAACCTTCTTGCGATGCAGGAAGAGACCCGTGTCACAGCAGTGGGGAAATAAATGGGTTTTATTTAAATTAAATTGATATTTAAATTGATATCAATCAATAATGAACGGGGTACAATATTCAATTTTTTTTTATAAAATATTGGGTGTACGTTTTGAATATTTTTTTGCAAATTTTTTTTGGACACAGTTCCGCATTTCTCAAATTAGATAAAGTACTACGTAATTATTCAATAAGTGTTATATATCACTACAATCTGCATTAAATTCCCTATCCGATTATTATCCTTGTAATGCTAATAAAATTATTAATAAACTTACATGATTTTCAAATGACGAGATGAATTTCACTATCCACGCAATTTTGACACTACTTTGAAATTTGTCTCACTATTTTCACTAATTACTCATTCACTAGCACTGAACTAACACTTATAATATGATCTGCACATTATCTATAACTGTTTACACAATTTTCATACTCTAATTCACCAAAATAAAGCTATAAATGAATAATTAACAGGAAGAGAGAATTAACGTAATACAGAGAATGTTGTAAAGAGGTTCGAAATTTCACTGATGCCGTGAGTCGCCCATTGGCTCAGTTGGTAGAGCGCTGGTACGGATAGCCAGAGGTTGCGGGTTCGAATCCCGGCATGGGTGAAATTTTTAGCCTCTAAATAGGTTTTTAAATTTGTTCCTTAGCACGGTTTAGTGCATTAAAAATAAAAATAGTGTTATAACAGGAAGAGGTAAAATGACACTGACCGCCCATACAAGCGGCACGATCCGGGCTAAAAGTTCGAGGCTTTTTTCACTTTATTTTCCATCAAATACAACGAAACTATTATTTGAAACATAATCTACACACTTTTCCCAGTAATTTGATATATAACACATAAACAAATACGCAGCGTTGCCTCCTCGAAATAACTTATAAAACTTTAGCGAGCGGAGCAAAACGTAAAATGGCGTCTGACCTTGCAAGCTCATGTGGTTTCGATGATAATTCAATTTTTTTCCACGTCACGTCATTTGATTGATTGGCAAAAGTAATCCTTACTAACCATTGGACAATAAAACAACAGATATTGTCCATAGAGAATGCACAGAGCATAGATAAAAAGAGTCCAATCTGAGCGTTGCATAGTGTACAAGTGTACACTAAGCGCTTGGGGGATTGCGCGCGGCCGGGCTGTTTAGTGTACAGACGTATGTACACCAAGCGCGTGACGGATTAGTCATACCAATACATGAACACACACACACACTACTTGTAATATTTCGTAGACGTATCTTTTGAAGTAGACACATTTATTTCTTGAAAGATCCAGGCCCTTATTCATTTTATTTATGTTGTTAACTGTCACCGTTCATCCATAGTATTTACAATATATATTTATAAAACCATTTGCACGTAGCATTAATTGTAAATAGCCGCTCGGAAAGCTGGAATATCTCCCGCCTAATATCGGATTCCTTCCGCCCTAGCCTCCATGAAGGTTTCAGACCAAACGGGACCTTATGATTGTCCTGATCGCAAACGTATGGCTAAAAATATCATTAAAAAAAAAAGACAAAACAACTTACCTACGTGCTCGCAACTGACAAACAACTGTCTCTTTTGAATTGCTCAGAAAAGAGCGTGTCAGAACATTACTTAAGAATTTACTTACTGAAAACCGGCCCTAAATATTTTAAACATTTGGTTAGTTGGCATGCGAAAAAAAACCAGACAAGTGCCAGTCGGACTCACCCACCGAAGTTTCCGCATAACTTAGTTCAGGTTTTTTCCGAGCTTATCCCGAACTTCAAAGATATTTTTTTACGATTTAACTACAATTCTATAGTTTTCAGACTTTTCCCTGTAAATAATTGTGATAAAATGATATTACTTGCAAAAAATTATTATACTTTATTGCACACGAAACATTAAAAAGGACATTACATAAGAAATAACATGTACAAAGGCGAGCTTATCTCTGTAAAAGATTTCTTCCGGCAAACCAAAAATTCATACTTCTAAACCAAAGAAAAAAAATTTATAAATTTTTATTTCCTTCCGTGCTTCGCAAGGCACGTTAAGCCGTTGGTGCCGGCTGTCATGTAATGGCAGTCGTTAAGCCATGTCAGAGGCCTTATGGGCGGTTTGATAACTTCTGACAGTAAGGCCTGCCACTGTCTTACAATCCTCCACCATCCCGGACTTGGCCCGCGTGGTGGAGTATGGCCTAACCTTCCTGCGATGCAGGAAGAGACCCGTGCCCCAGCAGTGGCGACATACAAGGGTTGATAACGAATTTCCTTGATTGTCGTAATATTCGTTTTTTGCGGCATACACGGCCGTATCTTTTTTACGCAACTTCAAGTTTGACTTTTTCAGTTTCAAGGGACTGTAGACCTGATTATATGGTTTAATTTTACTTCGATACTTCTACACACGTCGCGGTGCGTCAATGAATCAGGGTGCAATAACGTAGACAAATGAGTCTATGATCATTTTGTGTGGGACGCTGCGGTATACACCGGTTCACGGCGGCTCCCAGCTGAACATTCCGCATTGTTCGAGTTCTGACCGGTTCTATTCGCCTCTATCCGGCTGCCAGCGAATCCGTCCGCTTTAAATATGAATAAGTATGCTGTGTATGAATGAAGGAAATGCATTTGACATTGTGAGGAACTTTCTAGGGCGTTGTCGGGGTTATGTTTGGAATGTTAGAATATTTCAGGTATTGAAGGCTCTAGTTTCTTTTCCATTTATTTACTCGCAACCCTATAGATAGACCTTTAAATACTTGCAATCTTTTTCACAACACAACACACGGTTATATTTAATGCGGGACTATTTTTCCATTGCCCTATTAAGACGCTACCCGATGCTAACTAGCGTCACCAATGAAAAAAAAAATATGTTGATTTAATAATAGGTACGGTTTTTCCAAAAAATATTCATCAAAAATCTTGTGAACTCTCGTAACTATTTTAGAACCTACAGTATAGAACCTAGGATCAACAACCTAGGACTTTAGTGGATTTCCGCTAAAAACGGCGGTTTTTGGCAAAAATGCCGTAAAAACCTATATTTTTGGACCTAGGACATAGTTCAATGAGTTTTTAAAAGAATGCAGTTTATGATTTTCTCTTCTTCCAAATACGCGATTTTAAACGAGATTTTGAAATAATAATAACCTGTTTTATAATTCTTTTCTTCTAAAATTAAACATTATAAATTTTAGAACTTTCAATTTAGAACTACGGGCAACAACCTGGGACTTAAATGGATTTCCGCTAAAACGTTTTTGGAAAAACTGCTTTAAAGTCTTTAAACTGCTTCAAAGTGATTCTTGGACCTAGATTCTTAGAACTGGGTTCTTGTCTCGAAAATAGCTACTATATTTAACATAACATAACAGTAACATACAGGCACATCCATTGCTTCTGGCCCCACATTAGCATGCCCTGTGTCGTGCGGACCAGAAACAACGACATCACAAACATGTTTTGTCCCCAGCCGGGTTCGATCCTCTTGCGTGGTAGGCAAATGCGCTGCCGCTGCGCCACATAGTTCGCCAAAAAAATTATAATTTTAAAAACCTATTTAGAGGCTAAAAATCCCACCCATGCCGGGACTTGAACCCGCGGCCTCTGGCTATCCGTGCCAGCGCTCTTCCAACTGAGCTAATGGGCGAGTGATGCAAATAACTTCAGCCAGATGCTTGTCTTTACGTAATACAGAGAGTAGGTATTGTAAAGAGTTTCGAAATTTTACTGATGCCGGTTAGTCGCCCATTAGGGAAGAGCGCTGGCACGGATAGCCAGAGGCCGCGGGTTCGAGTCTCGGCATGGGTGGAATTTTTAGCCTCTAAATAGGTTTTTAAAATTGTCCTTAGCACGGGTTAGTGCATTAAAAATAATATAAAGATTTGAAATGTTCACTTTTTCCAAAAGAATATATGATTTTTTGCCATTGGTGCCGCTGGTTGTACCGGCTAGCGCCTTGAGGGTTAGCATAATGGCAGTTTCAAAGTCATGCAACGTAGTGCATTGAATTTCCACAAACACAAACAGTTTTGCTCCGCGAACGCCACTCTCGCCTCCTCGCTCTAAAACACTAAGCACTTAGGTACAGTTTGCACCTCACGGCTTGTTGACGTTGCTGGTTTGCACAGCATTTAGGGACGCAGTGTCGAACAAAATAATATTGTTCGCGCCGCCGCTAGCAGCTGAAGGTGTTGTCGCGGGGCGTTACCGATGTAAAGCCAGGTCTTAGTGCGCTCGGTCCGAGTTCGTCATCCGAGTAAACTAATGCTTCTGATTGGCTATTTTGGTGTTGTCACGAAAAACCGTCCAATCAGAAGCATTACTTTACGCGGATAGCGCACTCGGTCCGAGCGTACTAAGACCGTGAAAACGCGGGTTAAGACGCACTTAAAGTACCTGCAGGTGTTGAAGCTATTCGCGTTTCGTTTGGTTTACCCTCGTTACTCGACAGGCTGCATGTATGCACCAGAATAATATGTCTTACAAGCTGTGCCCCGTGGTGCTACTTACGGTTTATCGATTTTCCCATGGGAATAAGGTAGTTTCCCGCAGTAAAACGTAGCCTAGGGGTTAATCCAGAGTGTCAGCTAATTCCATGCCAAATTTTATTAAAAAGGTTAGACGTGAGGAAGTAACAAACATAAACACTCATAAAGAGGTTCGAAATTTCACTGATGCCGTGAGTCGCCCATTGGCTCAATTGGTAGAGCGCTGGCACGGATAGCCAGAGGTTGCGGGTTCGAATCCCGGCATGGTTGAAATCTTTAGCCACTAAATAGGTTTTTAAATTTGTTCTTTAGCACGGGTTAGCACTAGCATTAAAATAAAAATAGTATAATAAACACTCAACTTTCGCCTTTATAATATTAGTGTGCTGTGATGATGTGATGTAATTATAACTATAGCATTATACATCCTATTATACTTATTAATTACTTTATAAAAAGTACCTGGAACCAGTGTGTGTACGAGCAACGACTAATGAACGTTGATGAAGCGAAGGTGATGTTAAAAACCTATTTAAAATTACTTCAGCCAGATGTCGCTGCCTGTACGTAATACAGAGAATATTGTAACGAGGTTCGAAATTTCACTGATGCCGGTGAGTCGCCCATTAGCTCAGTTGCAAAGAGCGCTGGCACAGATAGCCAGAGGTCGTGTGTTCGAATCCCGGCATGGGTGGAATTTTTAGCCTCTAACTAGGTTTTTAAAATTGTCCTTAGCACGGGTTAGTGCATTAAAAATTATATAATCACGAAGGTGATCTGTCAGGATCTTGGCAAGTGGCAGTCTCTTGTCTCTGTGTACACCTCTCGGATACAGGCGTGAGGTTATGTTATCCAACATTATACAAAATATACAACATTTGTTGATTCATCCGCCATACCCAAGTCTCGCTGTCGAACATAAATGTTGGGACCACCACTCGACTACGAATAGTTAATTTATATTTTTTTCTTTCAGTTCCAGTCTATTCGCAGTATAAAACCTCGTTCCGTTCCGATTTCCGTTCGTGTAACGTACACATCTATCAAGTGTTTGTATGGGGTTGTCATCCTTCTAAGTTAGTTGGGACTGTAGTATCTCTTCACGGGTAAACAGAAACTATTCATCTCACTCGCTATTGTGTAAAGTTTGTTTGTTAGACGCATCACTCGGTCCCGCATCCCATACAATACCGACTCACTGCGTCCTTAGCCCATTAGGTCCGGGGGACACATTGCCCCACGCCTAATGGGAAGCGCTCGGGCCTAGTCGAACCAAGTGATTGGAATCAATCACTTGAGTTAAACAACAGGCGCGGTCAGGTGCAGGATGTGTGACCGTCCCGTGACTTACCGCTAGTGGCATTTTTTCCGAGTATTTCCGTTCTTCGCAAGGCACGCTAAGCCGTTGGTGCCGGCTGTCATGTAATGGCAGTCGTTAAGCCATGTCAGAGGTCTTATAGGTGGATTGATGACATCTGACATTAAGGCCCGCTACTATATTACAGTCCTCCACCAACCCGGACTTTGCCCCCGTGGTGGAGTATGGCCTAAACTTCCTGCGATGCAGAAAGAGATCTAAGCCCTAGCAGTAGGGACATATCAAGGGTTGATATGATCGTTAATCAGCTAAGGACAGTACGGATCCAGGAAGGACGTGAGATGAGACGCGAAAAGGACGCCACGCGTTGTATGCAGTTAATTTAATAGAAGCAATGTATGTGCCTGTAATGTATGCAATGTAAATGTTATGTTTTGTTATAATTTACAGTATAAATCCACAAATAACCTAGTATTAAAAGCACCCACGAAGCATATCAAAACCGATAGCAATACAAAATGCTTCAGAAGGTAATCGTTTCACGACTTTATCATATTACATATCTGAAACGCCATTATGCTCACCTTGTTCCAGACAGAAACGAACCTTATCACTTATGCGTGAAGCGGCAAAATTGGATTGTAGACTGACACGATTCCAGACGCAACATATAATATTAGAAAGTCAACCTTCAACATTCTACGTTTGCTATCATTTCGAAGTTGCTTATATAATAAAGGTTCCACACAACACAATTACTTGTCCTGCTCCCACACTAGGATACTCTGTGCTATTTATTACTATATTACATTATATTATATTATATTATATTATATTATATTATATTATATTATATTATATTATATTATATTATATTATATTATATTATATTATATTATATTATATTATATTATATTATATTATATTATATTATATTATATTATATTATATTATATTATATTATATTATATTATATTATATTATATTATATTATATTATATTATATTATATTATATTATATTATATTATATTATATTATATTATATTATATTATATTATATATCATATCACATCATATCATAGCATAGCATAGCATATCATATCATATTATATGAGCATTATGATTATATTGATGATAAATATGGAAATTACACAGTTATATTTTTTTTTATTTCGTATTTATTGACAATCGGTCTACTGTGCCTAATCTATAACAGAACCGAACGGCACCACTAGGTAACGCTGCCAGCCTGCCACAGAGTGCACGTAGCGTCATAAAATATTTAATATAATGCAACCGCCCGAACCCGGTAGCCATGTTATTGGTATTTTACGTATTACAATCCGGTTTGCACTTCGGAAAATACACGGGCGACTATGCGAGTTAAGCTATTATATTATGCGCTCCAAATCCTGGATGATTCCAGTCGTCTAACGGCCAAATTAGACACAATAGAAATACTATTTATTGCAGACCGATAAAAGTATCAACGCTTTGTATGTCCCCACTGCTGGGGCACGGGTCTCTTCCTGCATCACAGGAAAGTTAGGCCATACTCCACCACTGAGGCCAAGTCCGAGTTGGTGGAGGATTGTAAGACATCGGCGGGTCTTACTGACAGAAGTTTATCAAGCCGCCCATGAGGTCTCTGACATGGCTTAACGACTGCCATAGCATGACAACGGCTTAACAACCTTGCGAATCATAGAAGCGAGCTATCGAACTAGCGGCAGTCACGGGATAGTCCAACCAGCACCTGACCGCGCCTGTTGTTGCTTAACAGTGATTGACTCCAATCACTCGGCTCCACTGCGCTACGAGCGCTTCATCAGTAAAACATTCCATTTTACAACGATTGAGTACAACTGGTGGCCTTATAGCTTACAGCAATTTCTTAGTATGGATCTGCTCAGGATTTTTTGTTTTTCGTAGTATATGTACACTGTAGTTTAGGCATGTATTCATTTATACCTTTTTTAATAATCTTGTATGTTGGTACATCTACTTCCTCCAATATACTAGCCCAGTCCATCCAAAGGCTGTCTGGAAGAGATCACTTTTAGTGAGTAGGCCGTCTGTACTCTTAGGTTAAGAAATATCTGTGTATTTTCCATTTTTATGTACAATAAAAGTGTTCTCTGTCTCTCTATATATTAAATGTATACAACATCATAGTAAATTACAAATTGCAGTTTTATGAAACGTTGAGTAGAATAATGTACAATAGACAGCACATCAACCTTTACACGCGTACACTATACTCAGTTACGTTACGTACGCCTTTTCAACAAAACTGTAAAGATAAATGTAATGTTGTTCAGTTTAGTAGTAATTATTAATTTTAAGTGTGGTATCACACGTACTTTCGTAGATATAATTTTGCGTTGCATATAGCAACACACACAGTTCAACTTGGCGGCAACGGCTCGGCACCTCTCGTTTTTCGGCCGTAGTCACGTCACCATTTAAGTATCGTAGAATTGCTGTAAAAGTCACGTTTTTCCTATCTATTTGTCGCTGTCGTACATAGTAAAGCTCAATATATTGTTAGAAGTGCGGTTTCACTGTGGGTTCATGTGGGCAAGTGCCATATTAGGTATCAGAGGCAAAAGCGGCGGTAAGTCGAGCTCGCACCTGTGAGTAGCTGATGTGCCTCCAGGACCAGGCCCCTAGCACTGCTCTACTTCCCAGAGGATACCAGGTATGTGATGAAGCACTTAATCTAGAAATTCGCATCCGATCATATTTTTCGTTATAACTTTCGCTGTCAAATTGTCGTTTTATGAATGTTTAAAATTTCCATACAGTCCACTAAATAACCCCCATCAACATTGGTCTTCGAGCCGAATCGTGAAAAGCGACTTTTTCGATGTTAATTGTAAAATATTAATCATTTTATATTTCTCGAGGGTGAACCTATTTTTATATTTTTCATCTTACAGGTAGGAAAAAAGTGACTTGTATTTTTTCGTTTCGTTTGGTTGGTAATTGTGTAACGCCTCTAGGCATAGACTATACTTACTAGTTTGCGGCAACACTATTTTATTGTCACTTGTCAGTTTGACGTTCTGTCATTAATCATTTTGACGTCTTGTCATTTGGTTAATTTCCTATCACGGTTTGTTCATTCTGCTCGTTGTGGTGTTGGTTATCGCACGTGCCACGAATTCTTCCAAATTTATCTCGCTGTAACCTGCTTATTTCCAGTGATTAGTCAGTTGTGGTGAGCTTTTGTGTTGTCTCGTTAAGTAGGTGGTGGTTTCATGGGATCTAGGGAGCCGCCCGACCCGGGCGGCGGTGTCCGCAATGTTAACTCAAGTCCCCCTGTGTTTTCCCAACAAATGGAAATAGTGGACGAGCCTTCGGCTTCACGGAAGCGTGCTTTACACGACCGTGAGGCTGATGTCTCTCACGTTCACAAAAAAGCTGTCGTGGATGGTTCATCTCCGATTATAAATGTGGATGATTCCCCAATTCTTTTTGTTAGTCCCATATTTACAGAGTCCAAAAGGTATGGTCTAGAAGACAAAGGTCCGTATATTGTCCATGTTCGTAAAGAGGAAAGAGATGCAGACATGACTTCAGGGGTAACCCTGAGACCAATTAAATTAGGTCAGTTCTTGGCATGGAATAAGGTTGGAAACATAGTCTTAGGTGGAATAAAATCTGTGGGCAGAAATAGAATCTCAGTTGAATTTAAATCTGGTGAAGACGCAAACAAGTTTCTAAATCATCCGGCTTTACCTGGAGCAAAATATCTGGCAAACATTCCAACATACAATGTTACAAGAATGGGAGTTGTAAGGAACGTCCCCACAGATTGGTCCATGGCCCAGCTTGTGGAGGCAGTGGAACTTCCGGTGGGTTGTGGAAAAATTATCAAGGCACGAAGAATTACAAGAAGAAACAATGATGACATTAGTGCCCGCATCCCAACACAGTCTGTTGTTCTCACATTTTCAGGCCAGTTTCTTCCTCCACATATTTACTGTTTCTACACATCCCTCAAAGTAGACCCATATGTGTATAACACCATACAGTGTATGAACTGCTGCCGCTTCGGACATGTAAAAGCACAATGCAGATCCAAGACACGCTGCCCCCGTTGCTCTGAGCCTCACTCCAAAGACAGTTGTGACAAACCAGCACTGTGCTTGTACTGTGCCGGCAATCACCTCGCTACAGACACTGGCTGTCCTGAGCACATAAGACAAAAAAACATCAAAGTTGTTATGTCTCAGGAATCTGTCTCATACAGAGATGCTGCGGCAAAAATTCCTTCTGCCCGTAGGTATTTTTCAGAAGTCACTGGCTCCCAATTAACACAGTTGCCTACTTTATCTGATTCACCTGGCTTCTCTTATAAAAAAACTGTATCTACTCCCCGTAGCCCCAGGGCTCCAGCATCTATAGGCGGGTACAATAAACAAGCCCATCATAGCATAACCAGCACTCCAGCCTCTTCAATGAACAATGGTTGTGCACTGCAAAAGGAGGGTTCCACTTCCCCTCAGAATGATAATTTCATCGATATCCTCATATCACTACTGATAAATATTCTCATGAAATATGATGATTGCCCTCTACCGTCCAACGTTGCACAAAAATTGTCCCAACTAGTCCAAATTTATAACAATGGCTCAGCTCCTTCAATGGAATTGCCACAGTATTAAAAATAAAAGAGGAGAATTGACTTATTTGATCAACAAATATAAGCCTACCATCCTGGCCATCTCTGAGACGTGGCTCAAGCCTGATTCCCACTTTCGGGTCTCTGGTTTTTCATGTTTACGGGAGGACCGGGATGATGGGTACGCAGGAGCTGCCTTGTTGGTCAATAATAATATTTCTTTTTCTCGTATTAATATTTCCACACACAGTGACAACTTTCAGATAGTAGCTGTTAGGTCACTTAATACTTCCTTTGTCTCTATTTACATTCCTCATCCTACTACTTCTATCATACAGGAAGTTGATTCGGTGTTCTCCACCATTCCCGGTCCTTTAGTTATCATGGGAGATTTTAACTTACACAACAGTCTCTGGGGAAGTCACAAAAATGATTCAGTGTCTTACGACCTTTTGGACTTGCTCGATCACTTTGACCTCTGTATTCTTAATGATGGTTCTCCTACTCATAGGGTTTATCCCAACCAAAATCCAAGTTCAGCTGTGGACCTGTCTCTTTGCTCTTCGTCACTTGCTTCCCTTTTGACCTGGCAAATCCTGTCATCTACTTATGGCAGCGACCATTTTCCATCTGTAATTTCTTTTCCTTCCAAGACGGTCCCTATAAGAAAGTACATGCCACTTCTTAAATACAAAATTGCAGGTGCTGATTGGGACAAGTTTTCCTCCTTGACTGATGAAAGGATCGGAGTTCTTCCTCCTGTCTCACAGGATAATGCTCTTCCTTCCTATAACGGTTTAGTAGGGGCTCTTGAACATGCTGCTAAAGCTTCGTTTCCATTAAAAAAAACTGCCAGGCGAAACTTAGCCTCGCCACCTTGGTGGGATTCTGAGTGCACAACGGCCGTTCAAAAAAGAAAAGACGCTGAGAAAGTTTATAATAGGGATATGAGCCAACAAAACTTCAATAACTATAGTAAAATTGCAGCTGAGACAAAACGGTTACTTGCAGAAAAAAAGAAACAGGGTTGGATAAATTTTTGTGAGGGGCTCTCTCCCAGAACTCCTTCGACGTTAATTTGGAAAGGCATTCGAAGATTCCGCGGTTCCTTGAGCAATAACGTTACTTCAGCAAACGACTTAACATCATGGCTTGAGAGCTTTGCAATGAGACTCGCCCCTCCTTCTGCTCCAATGAGAGAGAGTCTACTCCACTATTCCTCAGGTAGCTTCACGCACAGATTGGATGAAATATTTTCTTTTTCGGAACTTGCTTGTGTCCTGTCTTCCCTTGTGGATTCTTCACCTGGTGTGGACGGTATTCCGTATTCTTTTCTTAAATTCTCTAGTACCCACACTAAACAGTTTTATTTGGATTCTATAAATAACTTCTTCTTAACGGGCATAGTACCTGATGCATGGAAAACCCAAATCGTGGTCCCTATTTTAAAGCCAGGTAAAGATCCTAGTGACGCCTCTAGCTATCGCCCTATTGCTCTTTCTTCCACGCTGGCTAAAATTATGGAACACTTGTTGAAGAATCGACTTGAGTGGTTCGTAGAACGGAAGGGGCTATTGGCTAGCTCCCAATATGGATTTAGAAAGGGATCTAGTACAATGGACAGTCTCGGCATCCTAACATCCGAGATTCGTTTAGCGTTTACAAAAAATGAGTCTGTTATTGGAATTTTTCTTGATATCGTAAGCGCTTATGACAATGTCTTGCTTCCAGTACTCAGAAATAAAATGTTTCAGCTGAGTATCCCCGTGAGGCTGGTAAATTTCATATGTAATTTATTGATGTCGAGAACCATTCTTATACGCAATCTTGACTCTTTCCTCGCCCCGAGATCGGTCTGGAGGGGGCTGCCACAGGGGTCTGTTCTTAGCCCTTTGCTATATAGTATATACACATATGATTTGGAACAATCTGTTACCTCTTTCTGCAATATATTACAGTATGCTGATGATCTGGCCTTGTACCTTCCCGTAAAAGACTTTGAGGATGGCTCGGAACAACTTAACTCTGCTATGTTATACTTGGATGATTGGCTCACTAATCATGGCCTCTCTCTATCCATATCTAAAAGTTGTCTTGTAGTTTTCTCGAGAAAAAGGAATGTTCCGGTAATTAATGTCTTGGTCAACGGTCAACCGATCCCAGTTTCTACCGAAGTGAAGTTTTTAGGTGTGATACTTGACTCAAAAATGACGGGCATTCCTCATTTCAATTATGTTCTAAAAAAATGTGAAAGAGGACTGAATGTCTTGCGTTGTCTGGCGGGAGTTTGGTGGGGTGCTCACCCTTACTCTCTAAAACTTATATACAATGCCATTATTCGCAGCCACTTTGACTACGGCTCTTTTTTATTAGAACCTTGCAGCAAAATGGCACTCGAGAAATTAGATAAGATGCAATATAGGTGCTTACGGGTAATAATTGGTGCTATGAGATCCTCTCCAACAGCAGCACTCCAAGTGGAATGTGTAGACCCCCCCCTTAAATTTCGGCGCCAGTATCTTTCCGACAGGTTCTTCTCAAACGTTGCTCAATTTATAGATCACCCCCTTCTCAAAATACTCGCCTCTTTATCTCGACTCTCTTCTTCAGATTATTGGGCACATAAAGATCTTCCGTGCATGGTTAAAAGCTATTTAAAATTTCAAGACCTCAAGGATCCAGTATATCAGTCTGAAACTTTCCCTCTCTTTTCTATTGACTTTGATGCATTGATTTATACTCCTAAAATCCTCCTTTCTTTCGACATTAGTAAACACTCTCCGGATGCCGATTATAGGTTTAGGGAGATACTAGCGAACCAATGGGCTGGTTGGGTTTCTATTTACTGTGACGCTTCAAAATTAACCGATGATGGAAACGTTGGGGCCGCGGTTTGGATCCCCGGGTTCAACGTAATACTGGAATATAAATGCCCCTCCTATACTTCCGTGTTCACAGCTGAAGCAATTTCCATCCTGGAAGCCATATTATTCGTGGAATCGCATAAAAACATCTTCCAGAAGGCCATTATCTTTTCAGATTCACTTAGTTGTCTTCAGGCTATACTCGCAAATCCGTTAAAGTCAAAAAACAAATTTCCCATCATTTTTAAAATCAGAAATGCTTTGTATAAATGCAAATGTAGTGACATAGATGTAGTAATTGCCTGGATTCCGGGTCACTCCGGGATTCAGGGCAATGAATATGTAGACTCCTGTGCCAAAAGAGCAGTGCAAAACGGCCTAAATACCTATTGCCACATCTACACTCATGACCTACGCTCTTTAGCGGCTGTTGATTTATGTAACGCCTGGAATTCAGATTGGAAATCCCATTGTGAGTCTAAAAAAACACTGTACAGCTCCATCCAAGAGTCAATACCTCCGAAACCATGGTTTTTCTTTTTTCGTGATGCGGATAAAAAGGTTACTTCGACAGTATGCCGTCTTCGCCTGGGCCATGCCTGCACTCCAGCCTTCCTAGCGAAAATTCGGATTAGGGACCACTCACTGTGTGAGTGCGGTTTGGACGAGGGGTCTCCGGATCATATCTTTTTTAACTGCCCAAAATTATCTTCTTCTCTATATAATTATCTTCCTTCCATTCTCCCTCTTCCCACTAATTTTCGTTCTGTGTTAAAATTGGTATTCTCTCCATTTATTAAAATATTATGTAATTTTATAAAAACTAACAAAATTCGACTGTGATTGTTTGCTAATGTATCAAGTTATTTACGTATTTCGTGTATTTTGTTATAGGTATTACAGCTCTACATACAACCGACCTGCGGGTGTTTTTTTTTTTTTTTAAATAAAAATTTTAAAAAGAAAAACTGTCGCTATCTCCAAACTCGACATTGGCAGAATCCTTAGGGTAGCTATTAATTAAGAATTGAATTGAATCACGGTTTGTTGTCAGTTTATACAAAACTTTGTTGTCGTTTCGTATTACTTTCGTTAAAGTTTTGTTAATTGTGTGTGAAAAATGACTAATGACAAGACAATGAGTGAGGGAACCGCTGATCCTAATAGAATAATGCGTGATTACGCTATGATGCGATTGGAGTTTATATCAGCAAATATTTTAGATGGTTATATCGAGTCTGATCTTACTCCAATAGCAGATAGTTTCCACAAAGCACAAACGGTCATATTAACAGAAAGTAGTGTCGCGAATCGTAACGCGGAATTCGCCTGTACTGTGGAGTTCGAGAAAACGATGAGATCCATACTTCTTAGGTTGCGAAGCCAACCCACGGTATGTACCAAACCAGTTGTTGAGTCTGCTTTAGCCAAGTTACCAAAAATACAAATTAAACCTTTCGACGGGCGACTTGAAAACTGGATCTCATTTATTCAGTTATTCGACTCATTAATACATAAAAGGGAAATTCCAAATATTGAAAAATTACATTATTTGATAACAAGTGTTCAAAATAAAGCTTTGGATTTAATTAAAAATTTCCCAATTTCTGATGACAGTTACATGGATGCCTATAATACTCTGTCAAAGTATTACAATAAGAAGCGTCAGATTGCTTTTGCATATTATGAAAAAATTTTATACTGTGACCCAATTAAATCAAAATCAGGTTCGGAACTTGAGCGAGTTCATCGAACATTTGTTGAGACATTGTCAGTTTTAGACAAACTTAAGTTACCTGACAAAGATTTCATGTTGTTTTATTTACTTTGGTCAAAACTGGACAAGTCAACTCGGGAAGCGTTCCAACTTGAATTTAATTCGGATGATATTCCACAATTTGAAAAATTAAAAACATTTCTTGAAAAGCATATTAGAGCATCGGAAGTAACTGACATCAAGCATTCTTCTGCTGGCCATAGTAGTAAAAGCAGTAATAATGTACCTTATAGTAATAAAAAGTCCAAAGTGACACTTATAGCTACATCGTTAGCTTGTGATTTCTGTACTGGTTCGCACACTCTTGCTAATTGTGATAACTTTTTAAAATTAAATGCGACAGCCCGGTTTAGATTTGTTAAAGATAAGGGCTTGTGTGTTTGTTGTTTATCAAAAGATCATCGGGTTAAACAGTGCCGTCAATCCTCTCGCTGTGGTGTGTGTGGGTATTCACACCACTCATTATTACATTTTGATAAACAGCCAGTCACAGATTCAGAAACAAAGGCGGCCCCACAAGGAGTAAGCGATCCACTCGGTAAAAATGTGGCGCTTACTACAATCTCAACTGATAAAACCGTGTTATTTTCCACTGCCCGGGTTTTAATAATGGATAGCTCTGGCCAATACCAACCTGTTCGAGCCTTGTTGGATTGTGCCAGCGCGTGTAATTTTATCTCTGAACCCTGTGCGGAGCGCCTTGGAATGAAAATAAAGAAAACTTATGAGTCTGTGTCCGGGATTGGGCATGCCGTGGCACAACCACGGGGTGTACTATCCTGCTGTATGAAGCCTATAGGAACAAATGTGACAAATTTTAATTTTGATGCTTTGGTCTTGCCATCTATTTGTGCCGATCAACCTTGTCAGTCTGTCGATTTCTCGAAATGGTCTCACATTAAAGACCTGCCTCTCGCTGACCCAAACTTTGGCCATCCTGGGCCCATTGATTTGCTTCTTAATGCAGATATTTTCGCATCGTCTCTTGCATGTGGTCGTAGATATGGAGCTCCAGGTCAGCCCAAAGCTATCGAAACTATATTTGGGTGGATTTTAATGGGTGAGTGTGATGTTCGCTATTCACACTCATTTAATACTTGTCGCAAAGATTGTTTTTTCGTGTCAAACGCCTCGCCATTGAACTTGTCGTTGGATAGTTCTCTAAAAAGGTTCTGGGAATTGGAAAATATTAGTCCGCCCAGCCAGCCTATATTATCGAAGGAGGACCAATTGTGCGAGGACGTTTTCGTGACTAATTACGGTCGTAATAGTGAAGGCCGGTTTGTGGTACCACTACCTTTCGTCGATCCCACAAACAAGCCTACTTTTTCGGATTCTCGTTCAATCGCCTTGAAAAGGCTGTTCTCGTTGGAGCGAAAGCTCACCACACATCCTGATTTTCGTGATGCTTATAATTCTTTCATGGATGAATATGAGACAAATGGTCACATGGAGGAAGCAGAGCCGCCTTCGTCTGATGTTGGTAAATTTAATTACATACCTCACCATGCTGTTCTTCGCCCAGACTCAGTTAGTACTCCGCTGCGAGTGGTCTTTGACGCAAGTTGTAGAGATGCTACTGGATTGTCGCTTAACGATGCGCTCTTGGCTGGCCCAAAATTACAAACTAATATCTTTGACGTGCTAACCCGATTTAGATGGCATCAAGTTGTATTTACGGGAGACATAAAAGCTATGTATCGTCAAATTTTGGTGCCAGACGAAGACGCAGAGTACCAGCGAATTGTATGGCGTCGCTCTACCACTGACCCTGTAAAGGATTACAGGCTGCGTACGGTCACTTACGGAGTGAAGTCTGCTCCTTATCAAGCTCTTCGAAGTATTGCGCAGCTGGCTAAGGATACTGCAGAAGATTACCCTGCAGCCTCGAGGGTGCTAGGTAGAGATATTTATGTTGATGATATCGTGACGGGCGCTGACTCTATCGAGGGTGCTCTACTTTTACGGTCGGATCTTTCGAAAATATTGTCGTCGGGTGGGATCCATCTAAGAAAGTGGACCTCCAATCATAAAGATTTTATCGCCGACCTCCCTCCATCTGATTTGTACTCAAATGATTTTAAACATTTCGACGAAATGACGGATTTGTCGCTTAAAATATTAGGGCTATCGTGGCGTCCACAGACGGATTGCTTTCAGTTTGAAGTGACGAGCCCAGGTGATCAAAGGTGCACGAAGCGAACCATTCTCTCGAACATTGCTCGCATTTACGATCCACTGGGGTTTTTGTGCCCAGTTGCGTTTCATGCTAAGTACCTAATGCAATTATTGTGGTCATCTGGAGTCTCGTGGGACGATGATGTTCCTGATGCTATCGCCTCGGAGTGGATCCGATATAAGTCTCAGTTGTCGTTATTGGCGTTGATCACCATACCTCGTCGTTTAGTTCATGGTTTCGTGTCGTTGCAACTCCATGGGTTCTGTGACGCGTCGGAGCGTGGGTACTCTGCAGTAATTTACTGTCGTGTTGTCGATGCAGAGGGCTCTACATTTGTCGAATTTTGTTGTGCAAAGTCTAAGGTTGCCCCGCTCCACAAGCTTTCAATTCCCAGATTAGAGCTTCAAGCCGGTGTTCTTTTATCGGAGTTAATGGCATCGGTACAAGAAGCTTTAAGACCTCTACATGCGGTCGAAGACATAGTGGCCTGGTCTGATTCCAGTGTCACCTTAGCATGGATTAAGTCGTGTCCGTCAAAATGGAAAACATTTGTGGCTAACCGGGTTAGCCACATCCAGGAAAGAATAGCTCCTGATCGTTGGCGCCACGTCAGTACTCTGTCGAATCCTGCGGATGTCGGATCACGAGGCATGCTACCGGCTGATCTGGTGAATTGTGATATTTGGTGGAGGGGCCCCTCCTGGCTCTTGGAGAGCGAAGAGGCTTGGCCTCGGTCATCGCTGGATTTAACAGCACACGACTCTATCGCGGAGGAGCAAAAGATTTTGAGCCTTCTGACTTTGAATAAAGTCGATTTCGTCGAGTCTCTACTTGAAAGGTTTTCCTCGCTTTATCTTTTAAAGCGAGTGTTAGCTTATTGTTTTCGGTTTCTTCGTTCAAGTGGAGACAACAAAATTGTCGGGTCTCTACAAGCATCCGAAACGACTGAAGCTCTCATGTTTTTAATAAAACATGTGCAGCGCACAGTTTTCGGTGTAGAGATCGATCATTTAAAAAAAGGACGTGGTAATGCGTTGCCTAAAGGCTTGCGTAAGCTCTCGTTGTTTTGTGACGCCGCGGATGTTGTCAGGGTGGGCGGACGCCTGGCTAATTTGGATGTTAAATTTTCGATAAAACATCCTATATTATTGCCGCGTTCGCACCGGTTAACGGTTTTAATAATTGACGAGTATCATAGAAAGTTTTTGCACCCAGGCGTTCAGACTCTACAAAATTTACTTGCGCAATCCTTTTGGATTTTGTCGCCCAAGCGAGCTATTCGGGCTGTGACTGCAGGATGTACAAAGTGTTTTCGTGTGAATCCGACTCCAGCTACAGCCCCGCTCATGGGAAATCTACCGTTATGTCGTATTGCTCAAATAAAACCATTTTCGAAGGTAGCGATCGACTATGGCGGTCCCTTTGACATTGCACTTGGACGCGGTAGAGGCGTGAGGACGCAGAAAGGTTACGTGTGCGTGTTTGTGTGTACAAGCACAAAAGCTATACACGTAGAGCTCGCCTCAGAGTTGTCGACAGAGGCTTTCCTTTGTGCCCTAAAACGGTTCATCGCTCGCCGTGGTCGATGTAGTGAGATCATCTCCGACCAAGGTCGCAATTTCGTTGGAGCAAGCAACTACCTAGGTTCGCTTATAAAGAGTGCGGCTGACGTGAACGAGATTAAGTTTTCCTTCAATCCACCTGGAAGCCCCCACTTTAATGGCTTAGCCGAGGCGGGCATTAAATCGGTTAAAACTCATCTAGCTAGAGTCATCGGAACCCAGCGTTTAACTTTCGAAGAGTTTTACACCGTCCTCGCCCAGGTAGAGGCTATGTTAAATTCTCGCCCTCTCACCCCTCTTAGCTCTGATGCTAATGATTTTTCAGTCCTAACTCCTGGACATTTTCTAACTTTAGAACCTCTGTCGATTCTTCCAGCGGAAGATTTTACTGATGAAAACATCAGTGTTTGTCATCGTTGGAAATTAATTCAAAAAATGCACCAAGACTTTTGGCGTCGGTGGCATACCGAGTACGTACACACGTTACAGCAGAGGAATAAATGGAATAAAACTAACACAAACATTAGCGTAGGTACGTTAGTATTATTAATTAACGAACAAATGAGTCCTTTGAAATGGAACATGGGTCGTATCTCGGCTTTACATCCGGGGCCTGACGGCATATGTAGAGTCGTCACAGTCAGGACTGCGGCTGGCCAGTACAGAAGACCAGTAGTGAAGCTATGCCCCTTGCCAATAGCTAACTAGTCTTGTCGTTTAGCATAAATGTTATCGTAATTTTAGTTATTGAACTTGTTTGTGTCGTAAATACTGCATATTTAGGTGAGCGGTATGTTCAGTTTAGTAGTAATTATTAATTTTAAGTGTGGTATCACACGTACTTTCGTAGATATAATTTTGCGTTGCATATAGCAACACACACAGTTCAACTTGGCGGCAACGGCTCGGCACCTCTCGTTTTTCGGCCGTAGTCACGTCACCATTTAAGTATCGTAGAATTGCTGTAAAAGTCACGTTTTTCCTATCTATTTGTCGCTGTCGTACATAGTAAAGCTCAATATATTGTTAGAAGTGCGGTTTCACTGTGGGTTCATGTGGGCAAGTGCCATATTAGGTATCAGAGGCAAAAGCGGCGGTAAGTCGAGCTCGCACCTGTGAGTAGCTGATGTGCCTCCAGGACCAGGCCCCTAGCACTGCTCTACTTCCCAGAGGATACCAGGTATGTGATGAAGCACTTAATCTAGAAATTCGCATCCGATCATATTTTTCGTTATAACTTTCGTTGTCAAATTGTCGTTTTATGAATGTTTAAAATTTCCATACAGTCCACTAAATAACCCCCATCAACAAATGTAAAGGTTGACCTGCTGTCGACTTTACTTAAGTTCCATCTATAACGCTAGTGTAATCTATAAATCATGGAAATATAATGTGTAACTAACATTATATACATCATTATACTATTTTTATTTTTAATGCACTAACCCGTGCTAAGGAACAAATTTAAAAACCTATTTAGAGGCTAAAAATACGTAATACAGAGAATATTGTAAAGAGGTTCGAAATTTCACTGATGCCGTGAGTCGCCCATTGGCTCAATTGGTAGAGCGCTGGTACGGATAGCCAGAGGTTGCGGGTTCGAATCCCGGCATGGGTGAAATTTTTAGCCTCTAAATAGGTTTTTAAATTATATACATCATAAATTCATAATACACACTTTCGAGTTTAAAAGAGTAAAAACGCGCAACTGTAAACAGCATGTACACATACTCGCTAAACTATTAATATTTATAAGTAGAGGCAATTTGCCCTTCTGTTTCCTATGTCACTATTATTATTTTGTTAACTTGCTGGTCTTCATTAAATTAAAATAAATGAATAATGACCGCCCCATTTTTATTCGCAGTGCGGCCCAAGCTTCAAATCATGAAGTTTTTCTGTTGCAGATTCGCGTAAAATATCCGTGCCCAGGAATCCATTCAGCTTGAATTTGTTATTCCAGTTTTAATATTAATTCGACGGCTCAATATGCAGAGCCACGCTTCCACGGATTGTTGAACGTTGCGGAAACAATGTCAGTTTTATTGCCACTGGAAAAATACATTTAAAACTACCTATATGTCAAGTTATGCAGGTACTGCGAACGAGTAAAAATCTGAAATAGAAAAATCTGAGAAGGTTGTTATTAGGATTAGGACTCACGTAGTTTATTTTGTGCACATATAGCGCCGCTTTTTACTGCTTCTCCTATTTTCTAAGGTTTGCTGGAAGAAATCTCTTACAGACCTAAGCTCGCCTTTATACAAGTTATTTCTTATGTAAGGTCCTGTGAAATGTTTGTGTGCAATAAAGTTTAATAAATTAATTTATTTAAAATGGGTATGACTCAGGGTTTCCTTTTAATACTAGATGATTTATACATGCGGTAAAGGGAAATTACTACTTCGATATAAACATTTGTGTGTCCCCACTGCTGGGGCACGGCGCTCTTCCTGCATTGCAGGAGGGTTCCAGCAAGGGGTCAAGTCCGGGCTAGTAAAGTATAAGTGCATAATATAACATTTACATCCAGGCACATACATTACTTGTGGCCCCACACTAGGATACCCTTTGTCGTTGGAACATGTAAACATCCAAGACATGGGGTTTTTTGGCTGATGAAGCGAAGGTGATCTGTCAGGATCGTGGCAAGTGTCAGTTCCTGGTCTTCGCCTACCCCTCTGGGATACAGGCGTGAAGTTATTTTATGTTATGTGTGTTGATTGATGATTTTTTTTATTACCAACAAAGCAATATTAACACATTGTCAGTCCAATGCATTCAGACCGAGTTTAAATTTGTAATTGAATCCCATACCGGGCCTGTACCGGGGACGGCCGAGGGAGAATTTAATAAAGTGTAAAATTACTCATAAAGCTGCTCTCTGTGAATTGATTAGCTTATACCCGGAGCTTTTCGTGAAAACGACCGATACTGGGAATATTTCGGGGTCACATTTTAATCTCATTCATTTGGGTATACAGAGGTCGACTGAGGGACTCTCATATTGGCAGCTTTCAGCGGAAATGTTATTTAGTTGGTTCAAAGTTCTAGACAAGATTTAATAAGCTAGGGTCGACCAAATATTGTTGCCCTAGTTTATTAAATCAAAATCGCTATTAACATGATTGAGATATTTTAAAACACAAGGCACCTTTAAAAAAAGAAAAAAACCTATGAGGCAGTCAATTTATCACTAAGCTACGTTAAATAAGTAATATACCTACGCGACGAATTGATAACCTCCACCTTTTTGAAAGTCGGTTAAACAATAGAAGAGGTTCCTAGTTCAACATGATATTTTTTTATAATTTTTTATTACATTTTTTACAACATAAATAATATTCAAAAGAGTGGTGCCGTTGCCTGGTTAACATAACACAGAGTCTAACATAACGTAGATCCTAGTTTGGGACCCGGAAAAGTTAGTCTGTTGTGTGGAAGCTATTATTATTAGGTATTATATTACTTTTTCAATAAGGCATGGGACTTACTCTTGACTTCTATCTAGCCAGAGGGTGAAGATAAGGTCTAAGATGCCCCGAAATCCTGTTCACACACGATATAAGCGGTCAGAAAAACTTCTGTCAAACCCTCGAAAAAGACTAACTACCCTAAAAGGTTATCGGAGAGTCATCGCTGATGCTTAAACACCTGCATTTTATTATTATTTTATTTAGAAAACTAACAGCTTATCAGATCACTAACACAATAAATTACATGCATAGCAACAGAAAGCCAACAAAAAGTTTTCACAGATAGCATTTTGTGAAGGCACAAACCGGTTTTTCGTCATGAAGTGTCTGTCCACCACTGGAGGTTGGCAGTCAGAGCTTTACAGCGGTCCCTGTTCAGTGCAATTATGAACAGCACCACTGCGGTTTTAACACCGGTTCACTCTGATGTTTTTTATTTATTTATTGACTTACGTTAATATCGCAGAGTTTTAAATTTTATAAATTATTCGACAAACTGCGTGGCACTTTGTTGGCGAATTAATCTCACTCTTTTAACATAAATGGTAACTATTCCATAAAATTAATGTGAAAGTAGGTACTGTCGACAGCTGACCCACCACTACATGTACACTCTGTATTCGGCCACATTGTGCTACACAATGCAAAGGCCATCAGCTGTCCACTGTAAACTTATAAACTTTTATATTTAGCAGCTACTTACATCGCTAGATCAACATTTTGTTTTTTGTTGCACAACCATGACATCTTTTCCTGCGCGGCCTTCCGCGTTGCCCATCAAAATAGTTTTGATCGCAATGCGCTTAAAACGTCCTAATCCTAAAGCACTTGCTTTCCTGTGGGTAGGACAGGCAGCCCCGAGCAGTTTTCTCTGGTTCGACGGCGTCTAATCAAATAGCTCCGAACGCCAGATAAACTGACTATTTCTATATCCGGTAGAGCAGTACAGTTGAGAGCACTTCTAGGTATTGTAACGATACATCTTTATAAGCTGGCACAGCCGTCTAGCCAAGTTTGAATTATTATATTCCCTTTTAATGCACTAACTTGTACTGAGGACAATTTTAAAAACCTATTTAGAGGCTTAAAGTTTCGCTCAGTTCGGAGAGCGCTGGCACGGTTAGCCACAGGTAGCGGGTTTGAGTCCCGGCATGGGCAGAATTTTTAGCCTCTAAATAGGTTTTTTAAAGTTTGAATTATTTTATAGGAAATCGTAATATATATTGTATATTATTTTAAGACAGTTTCGGGCTTTACTGTCAGAAATTATCAAGCCGGCCATAAGGCCTCTGACATGGCTTAACGACTGCCTACATGACAGCCGGCACCAATGGCTTAACGAGACTTGCGAAGCACGGAAGCATTCAGAAAAATGCCACTAGCGGTAGTCACGGGACCCAACCCGCGCCTCGCTGCGCATTTTCTTACGATGATTTAACTCAAGTGATTGATTCCAATCACTCGGTTCGACTAGGTCACGACCGCTTCACAAATGGCCAGGCACCGTGATTATCCATAGTTATTATATTTTCCTTGACCACCAGCGAGTGTTTTTGCTATTATTTACTTCACAATTGTAAATAACTATATTAAGCGAGTCTAATCGCGATTATTTATTAGGTAAAACGTAATAACCTCAACTCCCGACGAGTTGCGTTTTACCTAATAAACAAACGCGATTAGACACGTTTAATACATAACGATGTATGAGCATCGCGAATATTGAAGAATAAGAATTAAAAGACTTATTGCCAAAAGTTACAGCTAAATGAAATAAAAAGAATACTATAATTAATTTTACTATTTTTATTTTTAAAATAGTATAATCGTGTGGGTACAGTGATATCGTTCCGATGTAAAACCTAACTGCAAAGTAGGTAGTCGGGGCTGTAAGTGATGCAATTTGCTTAAGCCAGATGTCGCTGCCTGTACGTAATACAGAGAATAGTGTAAAGAGGTTCGAAATTTCACTGATGCCGGTGAGTCGCCCATTGGCTCAATTGGTAGAGCGCTGGCACGGATAGCCAGAGGTTGCGGGTTCGAATCCCGGCATGGGTGAAATTTTTTGCCTCTAAATAGGTTTTTATAATTAATTTAACAAAATCAAGATTTAATATTCTTATCTTACCATGTTTTATTTTGGCAATAGGAGCGCGCACAGCTGAGTCGCTAGATTTTAAAATAAAAACTAGTGGCTCTGGTTTTCAGCGTGTCCTCTTTGCATGTTTATTTTGTTATTAAGAAATACTATTGTATATTAGATTGTTAAACGAGGGTCGAAAGAATTAATTCCCGAGGTATTTAGATGCAGCGAGGGCTATAGTCCGAGTAGGAATTAATTCCTATAGTCCGAGTAGGAATTAATTCTTTTACCCGTGTTAAACACCCTACTTTTCATTTCTAATATGAGGAAAATAAAAACACATTTTTAATATTCAAATCTTAGCATAAAAGATTACCTATTTTTGTGAATTCCGTCACAGATACATAACTCATTAGTATCCCGCCAATTTATGACGACTTTTTAAATTCTAAATATGGAACTCATCGCGTAACTGCTACGGCTTATTCCGCATAGAAATTCGCTGTTTTTTTTAGAAACTCACATGGCCGTAGCATTTTTTTAATTAGTTTTTTTTTTACATAAAACCCTTCACAGCTGACAGTAGTTCTATTTTTAAAGTTCCAGTCCTTAAGTGGGAAGTAATTTGAATGAGTTTTTCCCTCTCTAGGGAGGGAAACAGCATTTTCCACCTAATAATCAGATCAAAACAACACTACTTTCCGAGTGTAAGAAATGAAAAATAACTTTCTACAGCGACCATGCGGTCTACGAAAGAGTGTTTTCCCGAAAAGTGCAAACAAAACCGTACAGTACCACGGCTGTTTATTTCACCGCAAATAGCTTGTGCAGAAGGCCATGAACGCCCCTAGTCCCCAAACGAGGTGAACCGGGCCACAGCCGGATTGACCCAATTCCGGGAGCCAGACTTCCCGCTATTTACGCCGGCTGTCGTTAAGGGACCGCTAGTCATGTGGTCAATGGGATTTTTATTCCTACGATCCTACTCAAATACAAAAAAAACTTTTCTTTGCATTTGCTTTGGTCTCCTTTGATATCAACCCTTTGTATGTCCGCGCCACCTGCGGCACGTATCTCTCCCTACATCGCAGGAAGATTAAGCCATACTCCACCACAGAGGCCAAGTCCGGATTGGTAGAGGATTGTAATACTGTCAGAAGTTTTCAAGCCGCCTGGAAGGCCTCTGACATGGCTTAACGACTGCCATTACATTAAATTACAGCCGGCACCAACGGCTTAACGTGCCTTGCGAAGCACGAAAGCGCTCGGAAAAAAAGCCACTGGCGGTAGTCACGGGATGGTCACCCATCCAGCACCTGACCGTGCCATTGGTTAACTCAACTGATTGATTCCAATCACTCGGTTCCGTAACGCCACGAGCGTTTCAGTAGGCCACGAGCGCTTCTCCCTTAATTAGGTACAATTTCCGACCAAGTCATAATTATTTGTTAGCGGTATCTTTGACTCGCACTAAACCGCATGGTAACTCACCGTTAGTTCGCGTTTTGATGTATCTCAATGCGCTCCTCGCATCAGCACCTGACTGTCGGTGTTTGGCGATTAATGGCCAGTTGTACGCAATGAGTCACTGAGGATTTGAGAGAGAAAAGAAAGAAATATTTATCATAACTTTGAGCTATATATTTATTTATTATTAACTATGTATTTATTTATTTATTTATATTTACAGATAGTTAGTGTATGTAGTGTGTTATTTCTGCTTAGGTTATTGTTAAGGGTTTTTGCAGTCTATGTAGTTTATTTTGTACACGTATATAGACTCGTTTTTTACTGCTGCCCCGCCTCTCCAATGTTTGCTGGAAGAATTCCTTTACAGAGATAAGTTCGCCTTTGTACATTTATTTCTTATGTAATTTAATGTTTCGTGTAATTTAATGTAATTTAATAATAATAATAATACAAAGGATAAAGATGCATTATAATTTACTGTCTTGTTTAATAATTTATTATACTATTTTTATTTTTAATGCACTAACGTAATACAGAGAATAGTGTAAAGAGGTTCGAAATTTCACTGATGCCGGTGAGTCGCCCATTGGCTCAATTGGTAGAGCGCTGGCACGGATAGCCAGAGGTTGCGGGTTCGAATCCCGGCATGGGTGAAATTTTTAGCCTCTAAATAGGTTAATAATTTATTTTTGTATAATGTTTTAATTTGTTTCAAATGTGTTATGTTTCTGTGTAAAGTATAATCAGAGACGTTTAATCTTATAGCGCGTTAGTTAAGGCTGTAATGCTCTAAGTATTTGTATTACATAACCAAAGAAATAGTGGTAATACTCTGGAGGTCAGTGAAGTTCACTTCCACTCCTTCCTGCCTTGAGCAGTCATCTCCCATCCGGGTAAGGAGGTTGAGATATTATCCCACCATCTCCGCTTTGGCCGACCACGTCTGTGACATTCATCGCGCGGAACCCATACAGTGGCAATTTTCGCCCATCTGTCCGGACTTTATACAGATATTTATTGGACATATCAGAAACTAATTTGACTATGCTTTGGCTACCCAGCCATCCTATAACTCATATCCATCTAAGTCCATCAAGTCAGTCATCCCCAATCCGAGCAACTTTGGCCGACCACGTCGGTGATATCTACGTTATCAACCCTAGTATGTCCCCACTGCTGGGGCACGGATCTCTTCCTGCATCGCAGGAAGGTTAGTCCATACTCCACCACGGGGGCCAAGCCCGGGTTGGTTGGAGGATTGTAAGACAGTGGTGGGCCTTACTGTCAGAAGTTATCAAGCCGCCCATTAGGCCTCTGACACGGCTAAACGACTGACATTATATGACAGCCGGCACCAACGGTTTAACGTGCCTTGCGAAGCACGGAAGTGCTCGGAAAAATGCCACTAGCGGTATTCACGGGACGCTCACCCATCCTGTACCTGACCGCGCCTGTTGTTGCTTAACCAAGTGATTGATTCCAATCACTCGGTTCGCCTAGGCCACGAGCGCTTCTTTCAATTTTAATAAGTAATTTTTTATGGTTTTAATTTAAAATATTATAACTGATTTTCATACGTCATGTCAAAAGTGTTATCAGGCTTTCTTTCCTTCGGTCGCCACTACACAGGTTTTACGCCTAGTGTGGAGACCACTGCAATGCTTGTGTGTGTTTTTTTGTTCTGAATAAACAAATTTAAAAACCTATTTAGAGGCTAAAAATTTCACCCATGCCGGGATTCGAACCCGCAACCTCTGGCTATCCGTACCAGCGCTCTACCAATTGAGCCAATGGGCGACTCACGGCATCAGTGAAATTTCGAACCTCTTTACAATATTCTCTGTATTACGTACAGGCAGCGACATCTGACTTAAGCAAATTGCATTACTTACAGCCCCGACTACCTACTTTGCAGTTAGGTTTAACATCGGAACGATATCACTGTACCCACATGATAAACTGAATAAACAATTTCACAATTTCAATTTCATCGCGCAGAACCCACTCAGTGGCGATTTTCGCCGATCTGTCAGAACATTATACTTGTTGTATCAGAAAAAAAAATCACTGTTTTGGTTCCTCAGCGATCCTATAAGACCTACCCATCCTATGTCCAACAAATCCCTCTTGAACCATAGCTCCTTTGTAAAAACCTAACTGCAAAGTAGGTACTCGGGGCTGTAAGTAATGCAAATTACTTCAGCCAGATGTCGCTGCCTGTACGTAATACAGAGAATATTGTAAAGAGGTTCGAAATTTCACTGATGCCGGTGAGTCACCCATTAGCTCAGTTGGAAAGAGCGCTGGCACGGATAGCCAGAGGTCGCGGGTTCGAATCCCGGCATGGGAGGAATTTTTAGCCTCTAAATAGGTTTTTAAATTGTCCTTAGCACGGGTGCATTAAAAAAAAAGAGTATAATCATAGCTCCTTTATGAAAGCAATTCTGATTCTCTGAAAACTTTCAGCGTCGCGTAATGAATTTACCTTCAAAATATAATTTGATTATCATCCAGAGCGAGTGGATTCGCGCTTGTCGTTCTTTTTACTCACCGGGTGGGTTTAATTTGGGTATCCAAAAGGGTAAAATTCAATAATAAATATTTCAACCCTATCACTAAGAGTCACATAAAGTAATAAATCAATCAGCCTATATCAAATTCCCCAAAGTGAAGTTACGGTATCCCTTGGTATCCCAGTGGGTAGACCAATAGACTCGGGAGCAAGGGACTCAGGTACGATTCCTAATGTGGGCATAACTTTGTTTTCTAAGTTATGCATATTTACGTTATTTTAGTAATACCACGCGCTAACAGTGAAGGAAGATATTGTGAGCAAACCTGAGTGTCTGAGGTGTTCAAATACCTCAGCGCTGGAAATTGCCAATCCGCGGTGGGCACGCGTTGTAATTAAGCCCATACTCTCTCTCTGTGAGAGAGGGCCTGAAGTATTGGAAGAGCGCTGGCATGGATATCCAGAGCTCGCGGTTTCGAATTCCGGCATGGGTGGAATTTTTAGCCTACAAATTTATAGGTTTTTAAAATTGTCGCACGGGAGAGTGCATTAAAAAGAATATAGACATTGCAAAAGTTATTTTTGCACATTACATTTTGGAAATATTTAATGAATATTTGGCGAATATAGTAATGTGATTAGTATTTTTTATGACTCGCGACAATCAGGTGTAGCTGATGTATAGATGAAGATTTAACGGGTACTAGTAATGGCGATTATTTATTAGGTAACTACTAGGACGGAAATTAAGGTAATAAATTCATCTAACGAAAAATCCCTATTAGACCTATAGGGAAGAGCGGGTGATCGTGCTCTTCCACTATAAAGGGAAATTTCCCGCCAGGCAGATCGTATGCCTGGGGACGGCCGGTCCAACTATTCGGACGTTATTTTTATGTTATGTCATTGAAACACTTTGATTGCGCGATGCAGGAATATTGGAGTTTGTAGTGCGCGCGCAGAGTTGACATGTGCTCGCCACATCACTCCCCTTCAAGACCGTAGCTACGCATAGCTAGGTCTGATAGGAATCTAAGTCTGTGCTCTAAAGCCTGCAAGTGCCAGAGGACGCTGAGTCAGTGAGTCGACTAGCGGTTGAGGGTGTTCGGCGGCTAACAGTCACTTCACCGGCGACAGTACCATGGAGCCCGCTCATATGGTAGGAACCGGTGAAGGCTGCTGTACCACTGGCAACGTGTACGTGTGCTGTTGCTGAATGGCTGCCGTGCCGAGGGGTTGGAGGAAGTTCACCATCAGTCCCAGTAGTCGGTGCGTTGACTGTAGTGGAACTGATGAAGTTTGAAGGAAGATTGCTGGCCTTGCTTTGAGACTAATGTATGTGGGGAGCTGCGAGAGCGAAGGAAGGTTGACAGTGTTCTGTCAGGGGTCATCACTATAGGGAAGAGCGGGTGATCGTGCTCTTCCGCTATATAGGGAAATTTCCCGCCAGGCAGATCGTATGCCTGGGGACGGCCGGTCCAACTATTGTTAGTCGGACGTTATATTTATGTTATATGATTGAAACACTTTGATTGCGCGATGCAGGAATATTGGAGTTAGTAGTGCGCGCGCAGAGTTGACATGTGCTCGCCACAGACCCGTTAAATATGTGCTAATTAATTGATAATACAAAATTATTGATTATATAATATATTTTTATTTCGGATACATGCCATTCATATTGTGTTAGTATGTAGGTATAATATTAAAATTTATATTTTGGTCATAAATATTTTACGACAAATAAATCGATAGTTATTTTAAAAACCTATTTAGAGGCTAAAAATTCCACCCATGCCGGGATTCGAACCCGCGCCCTCTGGCTGTCCATGCCAGCGCTCTTTCCAACTGAGCCAATGTGTTTATTGTGTAGTTAAGTGTGTCGCTATTGTTAGATACGCAGCTATTTAGTTTTTAAGATGATCTCATATTGTTAAGGATTGTAGACTTTTGTCCGGATTTACTTACTGGTAAATCCGGACTACCGGTTGCTTGTCTCACACAGTGTGAGACAAGCAACCGACGACGCGAGCTCCGTCTCTGCTCACCATGATTAAGCTCTGCGAATCGGAGCGAAACCTGGTCGGACTTTTCCGATATAACAACACCCGTAAGTAAATCCGGACTAAAAGTCTACAATGTGTTGTGCTTACGAAAGTTTTAGTTCAAAAATTGTTAAGGATTTTTATTTAAAAATGTTACTTATTACAGTTCTGCTTTGTTACCGTTTCCATGTAAAGGATGGATGAATGTGAGTACACCTGTTAAGGTAAGATTTGGTGAATCTATTTTAAATAGCAACTGTTACTGCTAAATGTGTAACCCATGTCTATGCTCACAATAAATATTCTTATTCTTTAATGGGTGACTCACCGTCATCAGTGAAATTTCGAACCTCTTTACAATATTCTTTGTATTACGTACAGGCAGCGACATCTGGCTGAAGTAATTTGCATCTTTTGTCCATAGTACGGGTAAGTGCATTAAAAAAAAAGAATGTAATCGATAATTATTGACAAGTCTTTTCACTTGCCCATTCCTACTCTATGGTCGTGCCAACTTGGTCCCCATCACTTGGAATCTAGTCGGAGCAGCGTCTACAACGGATATTACATTTGTATCGCACCGTTGAAACTCCTAATGTAGCTTCCGAGTTATTATGACTGTTGGAAGATTGGAGATGCAAATAGTAAAAAGGGGATATAAAGGGTAGGGGCTGGGCTAGCCTACTCCAACTTAAAATCAATGTCCCAGGCACTGCAGCGTCGATAAATATGCCATTCACTAACTCGGAAACCATCGTGAGGAAACCTGAGTCTCCGAGGTGTTTAAATACCTCAGCGCTGGAAATTGCAAATCCGCGGTGGGCACGCGTGGTAATTAAGCCCGTACTTTCTCTCTGAGAGAAGGCCGGTTCCCTGCAGTGGGACGAGTGGGACTATAGGCTACATAAATATAATGTATTATTATTAAAGAGGTTTGTTTTATTGAAGAGTAAGCCTAAAACACTGGAATTACAAGTTAGTGAAAGATTGACGAAACAAATGTATATTATACTTGACGAAGCGAATGTGAGTGGAAGGGCTGATAAGGGACGTCCCAGGCAGACATAGATCGACCAAATAGGCTATGTATTAGCCAAGCGGAAGACAAAAAGTACCCGGAACCGGCGTGCGTGCATGCAACGACTTATGAATGTTAATGAAGCGAAGGTGATCTGCCAGGATCATGGCAAGTGGCAGTCCCTGGTCTCTGCCCAACCCTCTGGGAAACAGGCGTGAGGTTATGTAAGTAGAGTTAGTGGCCTACTAAGTTCAACCCGTAGGTGCAATATCAGTAGGTGCAACCCTGGTCCCCTCGCTAGGATACCCTGTGAGGGGGAAACCAGTTAAAACATTAGTGATTACCATTTTCTTTTATTTATTTAGTGTCTAGCTGACCCAGCGAACTTCATACCGCCTAACAGACGATTCTTTAATTTTTTTATTCTCCGTAAGAACCATCGTCGTACTTCAAGAAATATTCTAAAAAAATAATTTCAGAAATCGGTTCAGCTGCTCTCGAAATCTGCGCTTACCAACACATTCGGGGATTCCTTTTTATATTATACTGGCTTACCCAGCTTAATGGGCGGCTTAATAACTTCTAACAATAAGGCCCGCCACTGCCTTACAATCCTCCACCAACCCGGACTTGGCCCCCATGGTAGAGTATAGTTTTCAGATTTTTTCCTGTATTTCTAGTATAAGACAATATTGCTTGGCAAATTTCATACTTCTAGGTCAAGGAAGTGCCCTATGAATTTTAATTACCTTGAGTGTGTAAAAATCTGCTATATCTTTACAGGGTCCACTGTATCTTTTTCAATTGTTCTAACCTTCCTGCGAAGCAGGAAGAGACCCGTGCCCCAACAGTGGGGACATACAAGGGTTGATAACGACGACCCAGCGAACTTCGTACGGCCTAACAGTCGATTCTTTATTTTTTTTTCTCTCCGTAAGAACCATACTCGTACTTCAAGGAATATTCTAAAAAAAGAATCAGCGAAATCGGTTCAGCTGCTATCGAGATTTGCTCTTACCAACAAATTCGGGGATTCATTTTTATATTATAGATTGTAGCTATATATATATATATATTATATAATAGAAGAGAAGATTATTATTGCACCCCAGACGTAATATTAGCACATGAAATTTGTGTTAACGCCATGTTTGCCCATTTAAAGCAGAGGGGGCATTACCCTTCGACAGCATCGCAATCTGACCCCGCATTCGTTTGACCCACATCCAACACGTTACGAAAAACACGACCACAGGCGAGCAATCGAGTGTGCAATACGAGATTGCAAAACGGGGTCGCCATCCGAGCTTCTGGAGCGTTTTTATGAAGACATTATCTCCCAGCAAGAGTAAGCTGTGTGGTGTCGGCCTAGAGAATAGCACCAACCCAATGCTTCCCGCGGGTTTCGTAAAAGGCGACTAAGGGACACAAACCGGGGGGTGGGCAGCAGCGCCCCCTGCAGTACAATTCCAACGAACTGCGATCCCCAACCCGCATGCCCAGCGTGTGGATTATGGGCATTACCCCCTAAGATAGCACAACGTGGAGCTCATTATGGGAGGGCTCTGTCCAGCAGTGGACTAGTATAGCCTGATGACGATGACGGTGACGAAGAGTCAGCTTCGACCCCGCCGATCTTTCTCTACCTCTGTTTCCTTCTCTCTGTACGGACCACCTTTAAATATCCTTTCACCATCTGTATAGTAGGGTTGTGCAACATTGCATATTGCATATGTCTATATATCTTGTATTCTTTTCTTATTTAAGTATATATGTGTGTATATCTATATCTATTTACATTTATCTTTCTATCAATATAATTAGGGCTAGTTATTCATTTGTGTACAAATTTATTTGTATATTATTGTAGCTTATTCTGTCACTTAATTAAGACCTCTTCTTCTTCTTAAGGCTATATTATGTAGTCCACTGCTGGACATGGCCCTCCCCTAATGAGCGCCATAGCGCCCTGTCTTCAGCTTGCCGCATTAAGACTATATAGGTATAATTTTCATTCTGTATACATAATACGTATTCTATTCATATAGGTATTATTCTATTTATCATATAAGTATTCTATTCTATATGGTATTGCCCATGATTGTATCGCACCGCAGTCTGTGACGCTCGTGGGGTAGCACCTGGCACTGACTGAATATCGGCGCTGAAGGCCTGTCCATCAGGACCTCGCTGAGTCAGTTACCATTTATAGCTTATTATAAGCAAGTCACGTTTCGTTTTTCTTCTTTTTTTTTTGTTTTTTTGTCAAAGTCACTTAGTAATATGTTTTAAGTTTGTTTTGTTGTTGTGACGTGTGCACTGTTTCTATAATAAATGTTTTCCTTCTTCTTCTATGTCAAAAATGGCCTAGGCCTTGCTACACAGAGAGGACGTGGGGCGTCGCCTTGTATAGAATTCGCACCCTCGGTCCTGTCTGTGTGGGCTATGTCCGGTCTCTTTGGTACATTTTGTTTGAAACTGAAAAAAGACGACTCTTTTTTTCCGTCCCCCAACTTCCTTCCTGTGTGGCCGAGGCCTCAGATAATATTCACTCTACAACAAATATAAAAACTAGCTATAAATAAAGTTTGAGTTATTAGAATTGAGATAGGAATGCGGCGTTGGTCTGGACGTGCGAAGAGGACGTAGGAAGGAATATTAACGAAAGAAATAGGTATATCGAGTGAATATAGGTGGAAGGGTCGGGAAGGTACGTGCCAGGCGGACATGCCTTGACGAAATAAGGGATGTAAGCAAAGAGCAAGATAAAATGCAACCTAAGCCGTCGTGCGTGCATGCAACGACTAATGAATGTTTATGATGGCAATTTTCAAGTGGCAAAGTGGCTCCGGGGCACAAGCTGTGTTTATGTTCGATCGATATTGATCGGTTTCAACCGTTTGTATACATGTCCCTACTGCACGGGTCTTTTCCTGCATCGCAGGAAGATTAGGTCATACTCCACTAAGGGTGCCAAGTTCAGTATGGTGGAGGATTCAGCCGCAGCCATCGTCTGTCTTTCCGGGGTCATATAACCTGGGTGTGTTCAAAAATAGAGTTAATCGGCATGTAATAGCTAAGCACGTAACATCGTAGACCCCATCTTCGCTTACCATCAGGCGTGACTAGGATCAAGTGTAGCCTGTCCTACTTAAAAAAAAAGAAACGAATCTTCGTCAATCGCAGCTCCACTTTTGACTCCAGCTCTCAATGGCAGATTCATTAGTACCATAGCGGTGCATGTCAACTGTGAATGGACTGGTGGTTGAATAGGAACACACGGCACTGCAAATGAGATAGCATACAAACGCACGACATAAGGACAGGTGTTTAATTGACTGGAGACCGTGAAAACGACGGCGCTACGCCGGAGATTAACTTACTTAACGTAACATAACATTTACATACAGGCACATACATTGCTTCTGGCCCCACACTAGGATACCCTGTGTCGTGGGAACCAGAAACAACGACATCACAAACATGTAAACATCCAAGACCTGGGGTTTTTTTTGTTCCCAGCCGGGATTCGAACCCGGGGCCTCTTGCTAGGTAGGTAGATGCACTACCGCTATTACCGCTACGCCACAGATGTCGTCATAACATGGAAGAAGTCGTTAGAGAAATAGAATAGAAAATATTTATTTGTCTTCAAATAGTAAGGCATAATAATCACTTATATGGAGTATTAATGACAGTTAAATAACACATTTATTTATATAAAGACAAAAACTCCGTTCACTATAGCATTTTTAACTAAATTTTTTTTGACGTCTTGCTTTTTCTATTAGCACCATACGTTTCTAAATCGTGGATAGAATGTTCCCTTAAAATTTGTCAACAGAATTTGAAGTCACTCTGTAATTGGCGAGCTGCAAACCTCCTCCTATTATTGAAGTCAAGAATTTTAATAAATATATATCATGAAAAGAATTGCTGTTTTATACTATACGGTGTAGTAATGTTATAATTGTTTTTTTTCTGGTTCTGCAATAAAGTGTTCTCTATGTAATTAGTTGCTACTGTCTTACATAAGTCTTAATCACGATGCGTAAATCAATTATTTCCCTACACAACACACCGCATTGATCAAAGAACGAATCCCACGTTCCTAGTTTGACCTCTTTACTTTTATGCTTGTTAGAGGAAATTGACTCGTAAAATGCCTGAAACCATTTCTCGTTCCATTTGGGATAGGCACTGCCGACTGGCTAGAGCCGAGTATTAGCTTCACCGACCGACAGGAGCCGAGTATATCCAATTCAGAGTTACTGACCGACTGGAGCAGACTATATCTAATTCGGTGTTACCATCCGACTGGAGCCAAGTATATCCAATTCAGCGTTACTGACCGACTGGAGCCGAGTATATCCAATTCAGCGTTACCGACCGACTGGAGCCGAGTATATCCAATTCAGCGTTACAGACAGACTGGAGCCGAGTAAATGTTGTTTACCGTATTCCTCAATGTCGAACGGTTTTTGCCAAGACTTTTACACGCTACAGAGGTCCTTTCGTATATAACAAAATATGCAAAGCATGTGAAATATTGAGCCAAAAAAGTCGCTTTGTGTGTAAAAAAATCGTCGAAAAATTCCTACTGAACCTAGACTATACTTCCACAGAAAATTTGTTAAAATGAGCAATAAGTTTATCTATACCTACTCGTATAATATTTAACGAATATAATGAAACTAAAACATATTAATAACATAAAAAAAGCATTTATTCAATCCTCTATTAACTGCTAATCTATTATATCATGTATATGTATATGCGTGTGTATGTATATGGATGTGTATGAGTGTGTATATGTATATGTGTGTGTATATGTATGTATGTGTATATATATATATATATGTATGTATATGTATATATGTGTATATGTATGTATATATATGTGTATGTATATTTCATATATGTATATATAATTATTTTTTATTTTTTTTATAAATGGATATGTGTCTATACAACATGTAATAAAAGGCCGAGAAAATCGAAGAGAAAAGGGAACTCGTTTTGCTATGCTAGAACTTTTAATTTTTTTTCATAACTTAATTAGTTTTTTTTTTTGTACCTTTGCTAGGTACTGTTGCTGAGGGTGAGGTGTTAGTCATCCTTGGTTGTAATGTGAAGTGCTTACTTTGTGATTTTTCCTACATAAATTTTGTCTATCTTTTTTACGTATACTGTGGTGTAGTTGCAAATAACCATAAGATCATGAACTCTGTTACCTTACTATTAACTAACCGTTACGGCTCATCATAAAGTGGTCAACATTTCTTTTATCACTCAATACTGTCCATTGTTGTTTGAACCTAGACACCGTAAGATTAACCACACTATATGTAGCAATCTAAACTGGTCACGTTGATGACGAACCTACTCTGCCGCAATACAGTTTCTAACTAGTGCGGAGGGTAGTGGTAATCTTCGACTGTTACCAAGTTACCGTTGCAAATATTTATAAATCTTAAAGTACCCCATGACAAAAGATATGTATAATAAGTCATTTGACAACAACAATACCAGAACTAAATAGGTCATGTGATTCAGAAGTTGTATTACTTAGTAAAACATGTAATTTATTTATAGGTATACTCTGTAACAGTATGTCATGTTAGTTTTTGTCAAAATAAACGATTTGATTTGATTTGAATCCAATTCAGCGTTACTGACCGACTGGAGCCGAGTATATCCAATTCGGCATTACCGACCGACTGTAGCCGGTCAGTAATGGAGCCTGTTTCCCTTCCACACTGTCTTCGCCCACCGGGTTGGTGGTCTGCCCACCTGGTGCTGACCTACCCATTTTGGCCACACCTCCTCGAACGTGAGGGTTCAGTTTCGTCTGTTAAAAGGAAGTTAGTGCCCAAAGAAGTATTAACTTCAAAAATAAGTGTAACTTGAACTGTCGTGACTTTGAAAATAGTAATAAAATCAAATCACTTTATTTCAACATTAAGAATTTACATTCTGTTTCCTGAATGTCAATGTACAATGTAAAATGCCGTATTGTAGTAGAGAAAAAGGCAGCGGAAAAAAACTCCAACTAATGGTTTTCAACTCTAAAAATACAAAAGTTTGCGATCAATCTATCCGCGAGTTTGCGACGGATATATTATAAATATTTATTAATTTCTTAATTAAAATTTGATTTGAATTGGTGGGTTTGAATTTGGGCATATACCAATGACTTTGTTTTCTAAGTTATTTGGGGTTATTTAGGTAATTTACGTGTGGATGTGTTGATCACAAATAAATATATCAGAAGGTTGCAATTTAAAGGTTAAAAGTCTGTATTCAATTTAGTACACGTACACTGGTTTACACAGGAGGTTACACACAATCTTAGGTTTTACGTTTTAAACTACGGTACTCTAAAAGGTTTCGGAGGCGACTGCCTCAAAGGGTTTTGGGGGGGACGACTCGTTGGACACCAGACGTCCGCGCGTGATCGTTGCGCTACGTTACTTTGTTGCTTCAAATGTTGACTCAGCGTTCCGAGTCCCTACAGTTACGTACATTTGCGAAGTCATAGTAGTATTATACCACTCGCTAACGGTGAATGAAAAAATCGAGAGGAAATCTGTGTACACGCACCTCAGCTCTTGAAATTGCCAATCTGTGGTGGGCACGCGTGGTAACTAGTCTTGTACTCTCTCTCTCTCTCTCTGAGAGAAGGCCTGTGCGCTACAGTGGGGCGTGTGTGGGCGACATAAAAAAATAAAGCCCGCCGCATTAAGTCCGCCGTATTGTACATTTCATTTAAGTGCAATATAAATACTATTAAATAAATAAAAAAAAAATCAAACAACTTGCGTTCCCTGCCAATGAGACCCGAAATACGTTCTTGCGAAGTCGAAGTCATTTAGTCAAGTCATTTTTCGGGCATCATGCCCCTTCCCTTATGGAACGAGGTGTACGATCTCTCTAGGTGTCTCTATTCAGCCCCATTGCTTCCGAAGATAGACTGCAAACAGACAGCAGTAAAAGTAACTAGAGTAACTGATGTTCAACAAACTGTCGTTCACTATCCACTTACTGAGTTTTTATGTTTCTACTTTAGTCTATTAGACATGTTTATAATATATGGAATGACAATGTGTACGTAAGGAATTGCACTTAGAGCTCTTTACGATGGATTTTGAATCACTAAGCGAACTTCGTGATTAACCAAGTGGAGAAATCATTGCTGCCTGCTGCATGAAATAAGACTGGTGATAAAGTCTATCTAATCACCTATTTAGAGGCTAAAAATTCCACCCATGCCGGGATTCGGACCCGCGACCTCTGGCTATCCGTGCCAGCGCTCTTTCCAACTGAGCTAATGGGCGACTCACCGGCATCAGTGAAATTTCGAACCTCTTTACAATATTCTCTGTATTACGTACAGGCAGTGACGCACGGATAGTGATAGTATAATCTATCTAATCAGCTGATAAACAGAGCCCACGAGCATAGGTCCCTTACCTTTCACGCCAGCCCATCCGGCCCAGGTTCTTTGCGAGTATCGTTCAATGTTTCCCAGCCGTTTCCACACTGTCTTTGCCCACTGGGCTGGTGGTCTGCCCACCTGGTGCTGGTCTACCCATCGACCATTGACCCGATAGGTGATATAGCTTGTATATAAATCAGTTTAAAAACATACATACATAACCTCACGCCTGTGTCCCAGAAGGGTAGGCAGAGACCAGGGACTGCCACTTGCCACGACCCTGACAGATCACCTTCGCTTCATCAACGTTCATAAGTCGTTGCATGCACGCACGCCGGTTCCGGGTACTTTTTATCTTTCCCTTTGCTAATACATCCCCTATTTGGTCAAAACAAATTAGCAGAATGGCTTTTAGATAAATGCTTTTACTCAGTAAATCATTTTTTTGACGAGAAAAGTTTGCTATGATAATATTGATGTAATTTTACTAACGAGGATAACTGATTTTACTTCTTGTATAGTCTATAAAATGTTGCATGTCCAGACTGACAGAACGTACGGTGCTTAAAATAGTGTTTCATGATCTGTACTTATATTTATGTATGTACTGTGCCACATTCTAGCAAATAATTGAACTGAATTGAACTGAACTGAACTGAACTGAACTGAACTGAACTGAACTGAACTGAACTGAACTGAACTGAACTGAACTGAACTGAACTGAACTGAACTGAACTGAACTGAACTGAACTGAACTGAACTAAACTGAATTGAATTGAGTAATCTATATATATAAAAATGAATCCCTTTTTCACTTGGTCACGGCATCACGCGTGAATGGCTGGACCGATTTCACTAATTCTTTTTTTGTTGTATTTGTTATTATTAGGAGAAGGATCTTATGTAAAAAAAAATATAATGTGTCACTGGCAGTAGTATTCACGTAGTTGACATTAAAACAAAAACGTATTTACATGCTCTTTGCAAATATATCGGTCGGAGTTGGTCTGTGGTCGGAGTTATAATAACAAATTATCTACATAATTGATTTATCATTTCTTAGTGTACTTTTCACATTGGTTTCTACAGGATAATTTGTAGTGTGTGTTTGTTCAACAAGGTTAGTCAAATTAATATAGTGTTGGTAAGTTTTGATAGACCATTTTGATACTTTTAGAAAAGAATAGGTACTAGATTTTTTTTTTAATTTACAGTTGAATTTTGGTTTCTAAAAATGCCGGCAATTAGACGTACAAACTTAAGTCGCAGAAGCCGTAATGCTGCAAGTCAAAGAAATACAAGAGCAAGTCAAACTGATGAGCAACGTGAAACGCGGAATGAAGTTGAACGGAATCGATGGAACCGGAACCAACAAAATAGAAGTGTTGCGTTTAATCCCTATAGAGCTGCACTTAATTATAACGAAGAAATTGACTACATTACACTGCATATCGTTGCTATAGGACCAATGCACGTTGTTGGTAATTAATTATTAATTAATAATTAGTTGGTTAGTACAAGGCATTTAAGTTTAAAAATGAAGCCGCTGGATTGTGTTGCTCGAACGGTCAAGTCAAACTGACGCCGTTGGTACCGCCACCAGAGCCATTACATTAATTGGTTTCCGGAAATGGGCCAGATTCCAGACATTTTTGAAATACTATCCAGCAATACAATAATTGCTTTCAAATGACATCATTTGGCGCTGCAAAAGTTATTCAAAAAATTTTATGCCAACTTTTAAGTTAATTGTATTGAAAGACTTTTACCACTATTGTTGACAATTTTCAATTGTATTGGTGTATCATTTGAAATAAATAATATAATAATAAATAAATACATGGACATATTACACAGATCTCGTTAGCCCTATACTAAGTACAACTAAATGACTTGTATTATAGGCGTAAGCTGTAATGTAATTATGTTAATTTGCGAAATAAATAAATAAATAAATAGGTGCCAACTCGACGATAGATTTAATACAATAAATACATAGATAACATCCAAGACCCGAGACAAACTAGAAAAGTTCGTTTCCTAGTTTGACCCGGCCGGGGATCGAACCCGAGACCTTCGGCTTTACAGTCAGCGTGAAATGGCTTAAAGAACATAATATGTAGCTCTGTGAATTGCTTTACGTAGCCAGAAGTAATTGTATGGGGGAAATGGTAGTGCTAACAAAGTATTTTGAGAGTAACTTGGTGGTTTGAACAATTCACTTTACATTATATAGGAATGTTTAGCTTTGCAGATTCAAGGAAAAATATATCATTGAAGAGGTTCCTTATTGCCAGTGCCGGATAGTGACTATAAATTTTTGCAAAATTAATTCATGGGCGATTCAGCAAGATGAAATATTGAAATATTAAATATTCACTTTAAAAGGTTACAATTTCCAGTCCGGCTAGCATTTGCAATGTCGATAAATAAATCACAAGGACAGTCGCTAAGTGTTTGTGGCATTAATCTTGAAAATTCATGTTTTTCACATGGCAAGTTATAGGTCGCCTGTTCCCGTGTCGGAATACCAACAACACTATATACGCGACAGAAAATAAAACTAAGAATATTGTATATCATAATAAAGCATTAGAATAATAAACACTTTGTTTTTGGAAAAAAATTGATTTATTAATATACCAACAGCAATACTTAATAAAGAAATTAACTTCATTCATATAAAAAGGTAACAGATATTTCTTGATTATAGGGCGGTACGAAGTTCGCCGGGACAGCTAGTAATAAATAAATATTCATGGACATATTACACAGATTTCGTTAGCCCTATACTAAGTACAACTAAATGACTTGTGTTATAGGTGCTAACTTGACGATAGATTTAATACAATAAATACGTAGATAACATCCAAGACCCGAGACAAACTAGAAAAGTTCGTTTCCTAGTTTGACCCGGGGATAAAATACGAAAATAATTTAACCCTTTTCTAGACAGTGGTACAGTCTATTAGCTTCTAGAATATACCTCGGCTACTATCTGATAGAATCGGATATATTTGTGTTATATAAATATCGGAACAAATATGACACTTAATTTCACATAACTTTTCAAAATAGTGAAGAAAAGAGCAGGAAGTAGTATTACACTCGTGTGCTTTCGGCGAAAACCGAAGCCTTCTCTCGGTTAAATTCCGGCTGAATATTTACTTGATCTCCGCTTATATTCTTTCCGCGATACGTTATTGATATATTCTGCGTATCGTATATCCTCTTTGATAAAACAAGGGGATTTTGATGACACATCCTGTTACTTATATTTCTTATTCAATCGCAGGCACCAGTGAGAATACAAGGAAAAAACATAAAATAACAGTAAAATCCCTTCTGCATCCCTACCCCCTAACAGCCTTTACTTCGACAGAACCGCTAATAAATTACGAAATGTCGGACACCGTGGCTTCGGCTCAGACGTCGACCGTAAATTACGTACAGTCGAAGCACATCAACCTTTACAACCGTGAACTCGAATTAGTTATTTTAGGGGCGACTTTGTTATTAAAATTTAAAGGTTCATGTGATGTTCTTAATGAGTTTAAGATGCTTTTAGTCCTTGTGAAATAAATATTACAAAAAATATAACTTTAAAATTAGAATTCAACTATGGCCTAGGTTCCGTATAACCTTTTTAAAATCACTCGTGACCGCCGCGAACTGACGTTGTAACTACGTGTTTTAACTATATATTTGTTAAAACATAAATTTGACTTCGTCTTCTTTCGTGCCGAAAGCGTCCAGCGTCAGGTTTCCGTCGTTTCAGTCTACCGTCAGTCAGTAACGGTAGCTTTTTTAATATGCAAAATATGTAAGGTATTTAGTTTCTGTAAATTTAATACGTTAGGCTATTTTAAGATGAAGTACGTCGGTACTCTTAGATTAAGAAATATCTGTGTAATTTCCATTTTTATGTACAATAAAGTGTTCTCTATCTATCTAAAGTATTCCCCGCCTTAGGTAATGATAAATGAAATGAAATGAAAAGGTTTTATTCAAAGTAGCGCAGAAGCTGCGGCTTAATGAATGTTACAATTCAAACTAGGGGTCCATTTCAAAATCTAGATCATTTTGGAGAAAAAATGGACAAAAAAACTTCAAACTTAGTCTTATAACAGTCCCTTAAAAGCTAACAAGCTCCGAGGTCTATTTTTAGCATGTTAATATCTAAAAATATCGGGAACAATTAATAAAAGCCCTTATAAAAGACAGGTACCTAAAACAAAATGAGCAGAAACCTGAAAAAGTCAGCACCCACGCAAACACGGAAATATTTAGGCGTCAGCCAAAACTGAGGCCTGCCCGAGGCGTGGGTAGTAATCGACAGGCTGGATTTGGGAAGTGCCATATAGAATTTTTAATTAAAATCGCAAAACTCTACATATTGCTCCTAAAAAGCCAGATATTCTACACAGTCCAGACTGTGGACTTTGCTTTAGTATTTTCTAAAGTTAACACGAGCACTGACATAATAAAAACTGCATTTGCACGGATATTTACTCGTTCAATTTTACATTTAACAATTTTCCGACGTTTCAGCACTTTTGCAAACTGTTACAATTGTTAAAAATAGTGTTAAATTACAAAAAAAAATATGAAGTTACGTTCTTTGAAACGTAACTTCATATGCAAACCAATTATTCATAGGCAAACCAATTATTTCATATAAAGTAAACAATATTGATTATTAGTAATTGAAATTAAAATTAAATCTATAAGGCAATTATTTCACATGAACATTGAGTAACAGTTAATGCTTTCAAAAAGACGCCTGTCACCTAAGTCTTCCGGGACCACGGTACTTGCAAAAGTGCCGAAACGTCGGAAAATTGTATAATATAAAATGAAACGAGTAAATATCCGTGCACATACCTATAGTTTTTATTGGGCTTTGCCTTGCAAAATGTGGAAAAATGTTTGTTCGGGTATGAAGTCGCTGCTACTACTGGGGCCGGAGGGTCCATCTATACAGTCCATAACCCGCTTTTTTGATTGTCACAAAGGCAGATTTACATTGCACTGTACGTAATACAAAGAATATTGTGAAGATGTTCGAAAATTCACTGATGCCGGTGAGTCGCCCATTAGCTCAGTTGGAAAGAGCGCTCGCACGGATAGCCAGAGGTCGCGGGTCCGAATCCCATGGGTGGAATTTTTAGCCTCGAAATAGGTTTTTAAGATTTACACTTTCACAATAATCCGGGAATTTTCACAACATCCTAAATACATATACAGAGAGTTTTAACAAAGTAATTTTTTGCCTTTAGTAGGAGAACAATGTTTTTTATGATTGCAGCCAATAAAAGTCTGAGCCAGCGGCCACATAGAAGAGGCGCGGAAAAGATGCCTAAGACGTAAACAAAGATAAGATAAAGAATATTCTTTATTGTACACTGGAAAAACAATAATTACAAAATAATTACGAATATACATAGTACAATTAGCTTATTGCTAAAAGCAATTTCTTCCAGACAACCTTACGATGGAAAGTTGCTGAAGGAATTTAGAAACACGGGTAGTCAGTGTAAATTTCAACATTGATACATACTTATCTATAATATACAAATTAATCGCTGAATGTGTTGGTAAGCGCAAATCTCGAGAGCAGCTGAACCGATTTTGCTAATTTATTTTTTAGAATATTTCTTGAAGTACGAGGATGGTTCTTACGGATAGAAAAAAGTAAAAAAATAAAAGAATCGATGGTAGGCGGCACATAGTTCGCTGGGTCAGCTATTACTTAATAATAATACACTTACATACCTTTAATTATCATCATCAGCCCGGTAAACCCCACTGCTGGGTATAGGCCTCTTCATTTCCACGCCAAGCAGAACAGTCTTGCGCTAGTCTCATCCACTGTTTGCCAGCTACTTTACATAGGTCATCTGACCATCTGGCTGCTGGTCTGCCCACCGACCGTTCCCCCTCCCACGGCCGCCACTCTGTCACTGCCTTCGTCCATCTGCCATCATTCCGCCTGCCCAAGTGTCCCGCCCACTTCCACTTCAGAGTCGCAATCCGTTTGCCGATATCTACCAGCTTTGTTCGGCGTCTGATTTCGACATTCGGGATCCGGTCCAGAAGTGTGATTCCTATCATAGCTCTTTCCATTGCTCTCTGAGCGACTTTGACTTTGTGCACTGCGTCCTTAGTCAAAGTCCATGTTTCTGAACCATACGTGAGTGGTTCCGTTTTACTTATATAAAGTTATAATGTAATAAATGTACTGAAAGGACGCGGACGGCTCGAAACCCACATTTAAAGGACGGGACAAGGCCGCAAATTCTATCCAACGTGTCGCGTCTTATCCACGCCCCCGTCCCCCGTCTCTTCTGTGTGGCCGCTGCCCAAAGGGGAAATGTGCTATAAAATGTAATAATCGTAAAATATAGCGAGCGAGATGATTGCTTCCACGTTTCCCAAGATAGCACTCGTTTGTTCCAGCGAAGATTCTCATGATCCACTTTGGGTAGAATATTTGGAAGGAAATTTTATTATCAGACCATTAGTTAGTAGGGTCACTGCTCTGATTCTGCCCTTCTTAGCCCGAGGCCAGTATCAGCTGGTCCATACCTAAGTGCAAGATTATATATACTCGGTATATATCTTATACAAGATTATATAAGATATATACCGAGTTCGTTCAGGTATTCAGCTTGAGTCTCCATTCAGTACCATCCAAGAGCATGCGCTATGATTGTTAAATTGTAGTCAAATCATCCAAATCCGTTTTAGCGCTCGCACAACGCTCGTGGCCTAGTCGAACCGAGTGATTGGAATCAATCACTTGCGTTAAGCAACAACAGGCGCGGTCAGGTGCGGGATGGGTTACGATCCCGTGACTAACGCTAGTGGCATTTTTTCCGAGCGCTTCCGTGATTCGCAAGGCACGTTAAGCCGTTGGTGCCGGCTGTCATGTAATGACAGTCGTTAAGCCACGTCAGAGGCCTTATGGGCGGCTTGATAACTTCTGACAGTAAGGCCCGCCACTGCCATACAATCCTCCACCAACCCGGAATTGGCCCCCGTGGTGGAATACGGCCTAAACTTCCTGCGATGCAAGAAGAGACCCGTGCCCCAGCAGTGGGAGCATACAATGGTTGATATCGATATCGAAATCAGTTTTCCGTTCGGGTGTAACAAACATGTAAACATTCATACCTTCACATTTTACGCCATGTCCACTTAGAAATGAAGTAAATTACAACCAAACTACGTTTGTATGGTAATCGCTTCTTTGGCGTAAAATTACGAGTCTCAATATAATTTACATCAACTTAAACCGTATTTGTGTGGATATAATGTATCAGTGATACCTCCATATTAAGTCACATATCTATGCGGCAGGACTAACAAGACATTCCGCTCACGCACCCAGATGTAATTATGTTAAAAAATACATCGTCGTCAGGCTAGTCCACAGCTGGACATAGCCCTCCCCTAATGAGCGCCATAGCGCCCTGTCTTCAGCTTGCCGCATCCAGCATCTGCCTGCAGTTTTTCGCATTTCGTCATACCACCTAGTCGGAGGGCGACCTACACTACGTTTGCCGAGTCGCGGTCTCCACTCAAGGACACGTTTACACCAACGGTTGTCGGTTCTTTGCGAGATATAGCCAGCCCAAAAATACATAATCGCCGGAAAAGTGATTGTGTTGTGCGGAAGGTATTATAGTTATCACTGATATTATTTCTCGAATTCTAATCGGAGGTGTGCAATCCGAGCTCCTTGTCTGAGGCGGATGTAATTTCTTAGATACGGATCGGACTCAGTGCGTAAACACTCTCACGCACGGCCATTTTCCAGAACGAGCTTAGCAGTAACGAAATATTATCTCATTGCCACCTAATCCTGGGTCTCAACATGAGTCTCTCAAGTAGAATTTAGGGGCTGGGATTAACCCACTTTGTGCTGAATAATATAGTAGTTTGTTACAAACGAAAATTAATAGCAGTCAGCGACCCAGAAAATTATTACCTACTTAGGCTCCGCTTAATGAACTTAGAGGTCTTTAGGGGTAAGACAAGTAATTCCATGCACAATTGAATACATCAATAACATAACTGAATATGTTCTAATCCCATACTAAATTACCTACCCTAAAGTGTTCTCTACCTCTATCTATCTTCCCTGTTATTTGCTAACTAGACTACAGAATAAATACAACCGACAGAAGCTATATTAATGTGGAAGCTAGCCGGAACTCGAGTCGGGAGCCTCTTGAATGGTCTCAATCGCCTCCAAAACCCCATTTAATCCCAAAAACGTCACAAACGGGAAAGTTGTTGATTTTTTTCACGCTTTAAACCGTTTGAAGAAATGAGAAGGGTATTTCCGGATGTTAAATGGTACCTCTTTTGTAAAATCTCTCTATTATATCTCTAGTAGTTGTGCCCCACAGTGTTACTCGCGGTATATCGATTTTTTTGTGGGAATAATATATTTTGTCGCAGTAAAACGTTGCTTATCTGTTGATCTAGGGTGTCAGCTAACTCCGTACCAACTTATATTCAAATAGCTCCAGCCGTTAAGACGTAAAGAAGTAACATACATACACACAGGAACCTGCAAAGTGAGAGTAGGACTGAGGTTTTTATACCACCAAAAAAAATCTAATAATTATATAAAAATTATACCCCCGAGGGGTAGGCAGAGTTACCCCGCCAATTTCGAGTGTTTTTCTTGTCTCGCTCTTCGCTCAAACATCCCCTATTTGCTTGAAGTATGTCAGCCTAAGACGTTCCTTACTGGCTAGATCTTCCTTAATATCATTCTATATCGATTCGATAGCAACCTGTGTGTGTCCCCACTGCTGGGGCACGGGTCTCTTCCTGCATCGCAGAAAGATTAGGCCATACTCCACACGGGGTCAAGTCCGGGTTGGTATCTTCCTCCATCCTCTTTAATAACAAAAACCAACTCAACGTTCCTCCTTAAATTTTAGTCACTACGTCCCTTTTCAGCCCGCAAAATTCGCTAATCACTCTAACTTCATTTCTACACGTTGCATTTTACAAGCATCTGGTGTGGAAATCCCCTATTTTCTTTTTTATATCTTTCTCTCTGTTTGTTTGGCCACCGGTTTGGCTGTGCCTATCCCTCAGTAGACAAGGGTGGGCTTATGTAATGTACGCTTTATTTGTTAGAAAATAATCATACTCAAACATAAATACGGAAGATACTGTGTCTTTTTTTAATAACACATTATAATCTGTTAGCTTTTAGAATATAGATAGATAGAATATTCTTTATTGGACAAAGAACAGAAATTATATAAAAATATAGTACAAATGGCCACCATTTGTATTATTATTTTTATATAATTTCTGTTACTAAAAAAAATATACCTCGGCTACTATCGGATGGAATCGGATATATTCAATAAGGTAAGGTTTATTTTGTATTGTTATTTATAACTTTACATAACTTTTCAAAATAGTGAAGAAAAGTTTTATACAGTGCAGGAAGTAGTATTACACTCGTGTGCTTTCGGCGAAAACCGAAGCCTACTCTAGAGCCCGAGGTATATTCTAAAAGCTAACTGACTATATCATCCGTACGGATACGGGATCCTGAAAAAATAAATTGGAACTCGCGGCGGGATACCACCCCCTGCCGTTTGTCGCACGTGGACAGTCTGCGAAACTCCGAAATAAGGCACCTACCCCATTTCTTGTACGATCATGACAACAGGTGATATAGCTAGTTTATTGACAATTGACGACCGTTGTGGCGAAACGGTAGTGCATCTACCTACCAGCAAGAGGTCCCGGGTTCGAATCCCGGCTGGGAACAAAAAAAAAACAAAACCCCAGGTCTTGGATGTTTACATGTTTGTGATGTCGTTGTTTCTGGTTTCCACGACACAGGGTATCCTAGTGTGGGGCCAGAAGCAATGTATGTGCCTGTATGTAAATGTGTTATGTTTAACTACTCGCTAACCGTGAAAGAAAACATTGTGAGGTAACTTGAGCGTCTGAGGTCTTCAAATACCTCAGCGCTTGAAATAGTTAATCCGTCGTGGGCACGCGTGGTAATTAGGCCCAATCTCTTTCTAAGAGAAGGCCTGTGCTCTGCAGCGGGGCGTTTATAGGCTATAACATAAAGAAAAAAAACCGGCCAAGTGCGAGTCAGACTCGCGCACCGAGGGTTCCGTACAAACCTGTATTATAGACCTGAGTATTTGGTATGAATTTCAATTTAATACCTCTACGCGTTTATGAGGAAATGGGTAGTAAGTTTAAAATTATTAAAAAAAAATATATTATGTGATGTTACTAAAAATTTATGGTTTTCGTAATTTTTCCTTTATCTATGCTATAAGATGTTGCTTCGTACCAAATTTCAAGATTCTGAGTTCACGGGAAGCACCCTGTAGGTTTTGATTCCCTTGCAAGTGTCGAAAATTTGCGGCATAAACGGCTGTATCTTTTGATTGCGTTGGCTTAGAAGTTTGATTTTTTCACAGCTTCAAGGGACAGTAGACCTGAGTAATTGATATAAATTTCAGCTTCATACCTCCACGCGTTCCTGAGAAAAAGGGTCTTGACAGACGGACGGACGGACGGACAGACGGACAACAAAGTGATCCTATAAGGGTTCCGTTTTTTCCTTTTGAGGTACGGAACCCTAAAAAATAAGTTTTATCTTTATTTTAGAAACCAACAGCTTAGATAGCAATACCTTAATACCTGACACAGATGTACAGATGACTCTAACCCCCAGATTCTTGTACACTAACAAGCTGTTAATCTACTGTTAACAGCTGTCAGTAATTTTTTTTTCCTTATGCACTTTGGCCAACTGACAGCCGTTAACAGTTTATTAGTGTACGAGAAACTAGGGGTTCATGGCAGATTAGTTATTTACAAACATAGGATACTAAGGTACCTACTACGAGTATTGTAGGACACATCATTGTGTCCTATAATAGTACCTTATTCAAATAATAATACCTAATAACGTCATACAATACAATCACTTGCACTGGTTACAAACTAGGATAATGTGTGCTATGTTACAGTTTAACATCACAAGCATGGAAATACACCCAGACTGGGGTCATTACTATTAATATTTAAATATAACATAGAAGCGCTCTGCCGCTGTCAGGTGCTGGATGGGTGACCATCCCGTGGCTGACACTAGTGGCATTTTTTCCGAGCGCTTCCGTGCTTCGCAAGGTACGCCGTTGGAGCCGGCTGCCACGTACTGGCAGTCGTTAAGCCATATCATAGGTCTTATAGGTGGCTGATGGCATCTGACATTAAGGCCCGCTACTATATTACAGTCCTCCACCAACCCGGACTTGACCCCCGAGGTCGAGTATGGCCTATCCTTCCTGCGATGCAGTAAGAGACCCGTGCCCTAGCAGTGGGGCATACCAAGGGTTGATATCGATCGAAATAACATGCGCAAATAAGTACAACACAGATACACGCGAAAACCATAACTTCTTTAATTTCGCAGTCAGGTAAAACCAAGAATTTTGTACCCAAAACATCCTTGGGTAAAGCAAGTGTAAACAGACTGTTGCCAAGGTCATTGTTCCTCAGTTGGCCGGGAAGGTAAAATTGAAATTAGCTTCAAGGAAGAAAGAAAACGAAAGTTTTCTTTTGAGTTGAGTGTTTATGATAAGTTTAGTAGCCCTTAAGTTGAGGATACTTGGAAGGTTCGAAATACACAGCATTTTGCTGCCGTGTTTAGTTACTGTTGGCTTCTTTTAAAAGAATTCATCTTTTTTAAAAGAAAGAAAGAATCGATCCGTTTTTTTACTAGTCCGGTTGGGACTTTTGTACCCTTTTAAACTTTTCAAAATATCTTAAAAAACCTATTTAGAGGCTAAAAATTTCACCCATGCCGGGATTCGAACCCGCAATCTCTGGCTATCCGTGCCAGAGGTTGCGGGTTCGAATCCCGGCATGGGTGAAATTTTTAGCCTCTAAATAGGTTTTTAAATTTGCCCTTGGCACGGGTTAGTGCATTAAAAATAAAAATAGTATAAAATATCTTTGTCCACATAAAGTAAACACTTAAGCAAATGTAAAGTATAGTTATATATTAAACGCATCTAATCGTGATTATTTTTAGGTAAAACGTAATTAACTTAATTCCCGACGTTTCGGCAGCTTTGCAGGGCCGACACACAACACTTACTACGCCCGCGGACAGGTCCGGTGATAAGGCGCGTGATTTATATTACTTAGTACTGCATCGTGAATCATTAAGAAATTCAAATACAAAGTAAGTTATGTAATCCGTAATCTTCATTACTCTCATTGTAACCTCTTATGAGGGACGGGCCTGCTGACCATAAATGCAGACTACCTAGATAGGTAGTCTGTATTTATGGTCAGCAGGCCTGTGGTTACCTGCTGCCATAACTAGACTAACAGGTGCTAATCTAGTTATGGCAGCTGGTAACCACCCATTATAGTATTTAAGTTCTACGTTTTACAGAGTCTAAAGCCGCGTTTTCACGGTCATAGTGCGCTCGGTTGGCTATTTTGGTGTTGTCAAGAAAAACAGTCCAATCAAAAGCATTAGTTTACTCGGATGGCGTACTCGGTCCGGGCGTACTTAGACCGTGAAAACCTGGCCTAAGATAAACGAATCGATAAGATAAACGACCTAAGATTAAAGAATTTACATTCTATTAGCTGAATGTCAAATGTAAGCCGCTTCCTTCGGGCCTTAGTGTAGTGGAGAAAAAGGCAGTGGAAGAAGAAACTCCACTCTGACCACCTTTTCTCAAATCATCTGAGACCTCAGTTGCTACCTATATGATAAGATTAAGTGCCAAAAAAAAAAACTCCACCAACCCGGACTCTCCACCAACCCGGACTTGGCCCCCGTGGTGGAGTATGGCCTAACCTTCCTGTGATGCAGGAAGAGACCCGTGCCCCAGCAGTGGGGACATACAAGGGTTGATAACGAAGTGCCAAAACATTAGTACTGGGGCCAGACCGAACAGCACTCGTTCACAAGTATAACGCAGATGTCAGCCAACCATTTTCCACAATGATCAATAATATGACGACAGTAATCCCATTGTCAAATTTTAGTAGTCACATGATCAACTTACGATGAACGATGTCAAGCGAGTCACCTAACTGATGTGGTAATAAAATTGTTTCGAATTTTAGCAAAAACTCTAAGTCGCCATACAGGTCGGGCATCAGTTTTCCAACACTGTATTTTTTAATGCTCCGGATTAGCTGGACTGAAAAAGTGACCAACGTCGAGGTCCGTAGACGGACGGACACGAAGGTTGATCTTGTTTGCACCATCCAACAGCGGAAAGTAGCTTACTCCTATTTTCAAATACCAATTACTGCAGACTACCTATATCGATGGGCAAGGTAGAAGGAAAGAGAAGGCCGGGCAGGAGAAGGATGTCATGGTTGTGCAACATCAAAGAGTGTACCGGTGTTAAAACCACGGAGGAGCTGTTCAGAATTGCACTGAACAGACACCGCTGTAAAGAGCTGACTGCCAACCTCCAGTAGGAAAGGGACTTTACGACAAAAGAAGTATTTCCTTGCCAAAAAAATAAGCGACAACATAAATTTTCTGCATCCAAAGGCTTGTGTACGAATCGCTTAACCTCCACATGATACAGCGCGCTTTCGCATCTTCCCAGGATGATAAACGAAGTGCCGCCGTTTTCGCGCGTAAATCTTAATAAATTCCCGGGGAAGTTTTTACGGGCCAGGGGGACGGTTTCCCAATTTATAACTATTGGATTCCGCGCCGACCGTACCCGGGATTCCAGTAATAAGCCGTATCTTGTGACGTAGAAACTAGGTGAGAGAAAGGCTTCCTATATAGATTAGATTATGTTAGGACTCTTCCTCCGCCGACTAGGTGGGATGACGATCTGCGAAAAACTGCAGGCAGATGCTGGATGCGGCAAGCTCAAGACAGGGCGCTATGGCGCTCATTAGGGGAGGGCTATGTCCAGCAGTGGACTAATATATCCTGAAGAAGAAGAAGAAGGACTATTTATTGTACACACCAGAAAACCAAATACATGAAAAGGTTTATAGTCTGTTAGCTTTTAGAATATACCTCGGGCTCTAGAGTAGGCTTCGGTTTTCGTCAATTTTCGCCGGTTTTCGTACTGATGATCGAGTTCTGATTTCGAAATTAAGTGTCATATTAGTTCCGATATTTCTATTACACGAATATATCCGTCCATCCAATAGTAGCCGAGGTATATTCTAAAAGCTAACAGACCATGCACGTATACTATTGGCGGTCTTATTGCTTAAAGCGATCTCTTCCAGGCAATCTTAGGACTGAAAGATTTTAAAGACAGTCTCTTCAACGCCAAAGGTTTGCTGGAAGAGAATGCTTCTTGCATTAAGCACGCTCTTGTGCATTTGGATGGTGTTAACCCTTGTAAGTCCCCACTGCTGGAGCACGGGTCTCTTCCTGCATCGCAGGAAGGCTAGGCCATACTTCACCACGGGGCCCAAGTCCGGGTTGGTGGAGGAGTGTAAGACAGTGGCGGGCCTTACTGTCAGAAGTTATCAAGCCGCCCATAAGGCCTCTGACATGGCATGTGCATTTACTCATGTAGTGCAGTAAAGAATTTAAATAATAATGATAAAGACGAAGAGAGTGGGTAGATGTGAGAGTTGTGAGAGATGTACATGAAATATATTGGAAGAATATGTATATAAACTAAGCCAATGATGTGAAAAATATAAAATAAATCGTTTTATCATAAATCTTTATTTAACACCTACGTTCAGAATACCGAAGTTTCTATATAAATGGGTACACAAGTAAAAGAATATATCTGTAGGGGCTATGCCGTACAGGTGTTGTTATGTTGAATGTTCGATGTTCGTAATGTTAGTTATGTTCAATGAATGACACGTCTGTCGCGTAAGATCGTTTTATTGTCACTGAATTGTGTTCACAAAATTGCTTCAGTCAACAAAATAAATAGGTAGAAGAATAGTACATTACACAACTAGGGTGGTAATACAAAGAAAGGCCGAGATCGCAGAAGTTTGCGGCCCGAGCTGCAAGCGAGGGACGTAAATATGCGATCGAGAGCTTTCTTTATTACCTCCCGTGTTGTGTACATCTTTTTATGTCTACACTTGGCCAGAAAGCGGCTTTTTCCGTACGCGCAGCGTGTGGAAAAAGCCACTTTACTGCCAGGTGTGGCATAAAATGTATTATGTGCTTGCTCGTACAGATCAATGATGAAAAGGTTTTACATACTCTGCCTGGGTGTGATAGCAGACCACGTAATGGACTCACAAACCGATAAATATAACTACTATCATTATTTATATAATCGAAAGAAAACATGAGAAAACTAGAATTGCATCATTTGCCAAACTGCTAATGTAGTTTATCCGCAAGCTCTTGGTAATAATTTATATATATAAACATAAGTATAGTTATAAAAACCTATTTAGAGGCTAAACATTCCACCCATGCCGGGATTCGATCCCGCAACCTCTGGCTATTTGTGCCAGCGCTCTTTCCAACTGAGCTATTGGGCGACTCACCGGAATCAGTGAAATTTCGAACGTCTTTACAATATTCTCTGTATTACGAATCCCGGCATGGGTGGAATTTTTAGCCTCTAAATAGGTTTTTAAAATTGTCCTTAGCACGGGTTAGTGCATTAAAAAAGAATATAATAAGTATAGTTTGAACCGGAAAGCAAGTGCTGCCGTGTGCTGCTGCTGCCGTTGCTGTGTGGTGTCGGCCTAGAGGATAGCACCAACCCAATTCTTCCCGCGGGTGTCGTGAAAGGCGACTAAGGGACACAAACCGGGGGTGGGCAGCAGCGCCCCCTGCAGTACAATTCCACCCAACTGCGACCCCCAACCCGCATGCCCAGCGTAGGGATTACTGGCATTATCTCCTATGATAGCACAACGTGGCGCTCTTTAGGGGAGGACTATGTCCAGCAGGGGACTAGTATAGCCTGACGACGACGAAGTGCTGCCGAGCTCTTCCGAGACCTTCCTTGCGAGAAACAGAGAGAAATAAGCAGAGCTGACTGACAAACTTCGCTAGTCGGGAGGCACCATAAGAAGACGAAGAAGAAAAAGATAGTTTTAAGCAGTTTAACTGTTATCGTGGCGAAACTGGTAAGTAATAATTTCCAGGTATGTGGGCTAAATTATTTGTGCGCGTGCACCTACCGACTATATTCTTCATGCAATCCACTCCTTCCAAAGGTTGTCTGGAAGAGATCGCTCTTAACGATAAGATAAGACAGCAATAGTATAACACAACTTAGATTTAAGAAATCATGGTTGTATTTTTATCTCTGGTTGTGCAATAAAGTGTTCTCTAACTATGTTTCTAAATTAAGTCGTCTTATTTATTATCCTGTGTGTTAAAGGAGGTAAACATGATGCACGGTAGTACAAATAAAATTATCATCGATAATAGTAACAGTCTTATAAAATATATAAAAGGTCAGACTAACTGGACATAGGCCTCTTCTCTGTCATGTCAAATCCCTCGGTCTCCTGACAGGTGAGAAAATACACTCTGAAATCTGGATGGCTTTTAAGCCGCGGTTACGTAGATAGATAGATAGATAGAGAACACTTTATTGTACATAAAAATGGAAATTACACAGATATTTCTTAACCTAAGAGTACAGATGGCGGCCTTATCACTAAAAGTGATCTCTTCCAGACAACCTTCGGATGAACTGGACTAATACATTAGAGAAGGAAGTAGATGTACAAAAAAAAAACCGGCCAAGTGCGAGTCAGACTCGCGCACCGAGGGTTCCGTACAAACCTGTATTATAGACCTGAGTATTTGGTATGAATTTCAATTTAATACCTCTACGCGATTATGAGGAAATGGGTAGTAAGTTTAAAATTATTAAAAAAATATATATTATGTGATGTAACTAAAAATTTATGGTTTTCGTAATTTTTCCTTTATCTATGCTATAAGACGTTGCTTCGTACCAAATTTCAAGATTCTGAGTTCACGGGAAGCACCCCGTAGGTTTTGATTCCCTTGCAAGTGTCGAAAATTTGCGGCATAAACGGCTGTATCTTTTGATTGCGTTGGCTTAGAAGTTTGGTTTTTTCACAGCTTCAAGGGACAGTAGACCTGAGTAATTGATATAAATTTCAGCTTCATACCTCCACGCGTTCCTGAGAAAAAGGGTCTTGACAGACGGACGGACGGACAGACGGACAACAAAGTGATCCTATAAGGGTTCCGTTTTTTCCTTTTGAGGTACGGAACCCTAAAAACATAGAAAACATTAATTTTAGTTACGTATTTAATAATTAAAATTTTAATCTGCTTAGACTATTACTTAGTTAGTTAGATTACACTTCAGACACCGAGGTTTCCTTACGATGTTTGCCTTCACAGTTAGCGAGCGGTATGACTTCTTCTTCTTCTTCAGGCTATATTAGTCCACTGCTGGACATAGCCCTCCCCTAATGAGCGCCATAGCGCAAGGTTATGCCATCATTGGGGGTTAATGCCCATAATCCCCATTGTGGGCATGCGGGTTGGGGATCGAAGTTTGGTGGAACTGTACTACAGGGGGCGCTGCTGCCCACCTCCCGGTTTGTGTCCCTTAGTCGCCTTTTACGACACCCGCGGGAAGAATTTGAGTTGGTGCTATTCTCTAGGCCGACACCACGCAGCAGTACATTGTACTAGCAAATGTACATAACTTAGAAAACAAAGCATTAAAAAGTTAAAATTACTTTGCTAAATTCCGCCAAAAATCCCACAAGCACCATGCGGTTAGCTAATGCATCGCCCTCCCTCCCACTTTTTCAACCAGAAGCAAGACACGAACACACCAACACCAATACTTGTGTGTTGGTGTTGGTGTGCTCACGCGTGTTTTTGGCGGAATTTAGCAAAGTAATTTTAACTTTTTAATGCTATTATGGATTTCCGCAAAGTAACGCCTGATTCTATACAACATTAGAAAACAAAGTTATTGGTACATACCGGGATTTGAATCCACAACCTCCTGGATGAGAAGCCGGCGGTCTACGGCTCCGCTGCCACCGCTCTTTTACTTTTAAGTATAGAAGTACAACCAAGCCAAGTCAGGGGCCTCAGGGCGGCTTGAACACTGCTAACAGTAAGACCAGCCACTAGTCTTGCAAGCCTCCACCATTCCGGCCTTGGCCCCCGTAGTGGAGTATAGCCTATGAATTCCTTAGGGAAGAGACTCATCCCCTTCGGTGGGTACATTGATGATGAATGGTGATGATGATAGAGGTAAAAAAAATAAGTTAGAAATCTTGTTTCTAAAAACAATTTGTAGGTACTTCCTCTCCGTCTATCAGAACAATGACCCGAGGACCTGTGAAACGTACCCATCTCTCTAGCTGGCTACTAACGGTTCTGACAGATTCGACTTCGTCATCGTCGTCAGGCTATACTAGTCCCCTGCTGGACATAGCCATCCCCTAATGAACGCCATAGCGCCCTGTCTTCAGCTTGCCGCATCCAGCATCTGCCTGCAGTTTTTCGCAGATCGTCATCCCACCACCTGGTCGGAGGGCGTCCTACGCTACGTTTGCCTAGTCGCGGTCTCCACTCAAGAACACGTTTACTCCAACGGTTCGCAAGAGTCCACTGCTACTTCAGCTTGCTGATTCTCTGAGCTTGTCGATCACTTTGGTTCTCTGTCGGATGCATTCGTTACGAATCCTATCCTTCAGAGAAACTCCGAGCATATCTCTCTCCGTAGCTCGCTGAGCGACTTAATGTATAAAATAGAATTTGACAAAAAAAATGTCCTTTATTCATTCAAATAGCCACTAGTCTAGTATAGAACACACTGTCAAACTTCACGTCAGTATGTACTGTATCATTAGTACAACATGTTATTAAGTATTGTGATTTTTTTGAACGAATATTTTGACTTCATTATAAAGCTGATTGAAAACATCTATGTGCTATTGACTGCACTAATAGCAATAAAACGAAGTTTACATTGAAAATTTGTACCCAATGCGTCTGGTTACGTTCCTATCCAACTAATAATATTAGTAATTTTCACACAACACAAACACTGACCTTGTTCCAATCTAGGATGCATGTTCTATGGTAACCAGACAAAGACATCTAGTATTGTACTAAAATTGTTACAAGCTTCACATGCCTAATAAACAAAAAAAATAAATAAATAAATAAAAAGGTCTGTCGTTAACGTCACGTTAACGTTAAGCATCAACAAACCGAGATCATTTGTACTTTACAGCGGCCCCCAAAAGGAATCGAACCCTCGACCTCCAGCATGGTACCAAATCAGAATTGAAACCGCGAGGTAGTCAATGCGTAAGTACTTATGGCCGATGCTATGGTCCCCCGTAACTTCTTAACCAACGCTCGTTTGATTATCTACTCTATGCATTTCCATGCATAAGATCTCAGTCGATTCGTCGTATCGGCGCGAGTGTTATATGAAATAGACATATTTCGCCAAAAACTATAACAAACCCAAAAATAGGTAACTGAGAAAAAGATTCAAGGAAGAATGAGTCCTGGGAGACCAAAGATATCAATGCTACACAAGCTACGACAGTGGTTTCAACAGAGTACCAGTGGCTCTATTATGTAAGTATCTACTGGGTTGAGTGACGTTGATTTTTACGTTTGTTTAAGCTACTTCAGCTGTGAAATGCATACTATTTTGACACGGAGTCGTTTAAATGCTTAACTAGATAGAGTGGAATGTTACGTAATAGAAGGGCAGTCCCTTGTTTGTATTGGTAACTCGAAAAGGTAGCCGAACTGGTTGCCAATCTCTGATAGGAGACGGCTCATGATGAAGAATAAGAAAAAAAATAACAGACTCAAATTCAACATTGCCGGTACCTAGGTTGGTCCCGCCTACTTAGTAACTTTAACAACTAAGACTCTTCAAAGTTTGCTGAAAAAAATCTCAGAGATAAGCTCGCGTTTGTACATGTTATATCTTTTGTAATATCCTGTTTATTCTTTCGTGTGCAATAAAGAATAAACAAGCATAAGAAGTAGTTTGGTTGTTCGTATTTTTTTATTTTAATTTTCTTTTACATTAATGGGTAGATGCTGGCTGAAGCCCAACCCTTTCCGTTTATCCAGTGTCCTGTGTTCTAAAATACCCCTCGCAACCCTGTCACATCATGAGCGCAGGTGAGCGTGTATTTTTTGCTCCAGTTGCTGGTTACGTCACTGCAAAGTATTGGCTTAGGGCCTTAGCACACGACATGTTTTAGTCGCGCAGACGTCGCGAGTAGAAGGCGACTTGTACGTTGTACAAACGCGATTTATACAAAACCAATTAAGTGCACTTTTTGCACAGAAATCTTTGACAACGCGCGTCTTCAGCGCAAATAAAATACACCATGCACTAAAACCCGGAGAACTGGTTTGGTGCTCTAAAATAACAACTTGTAACATATGGCATCAGAGACAGTCGTTTTTAAATGTATGACGAAGTTTACACGTTCAGTATGGCGTCAGTCAATTCCATCAGTCTGGTTAGTCTATTCAGTGGACTGATGGACCAGACTAACGGATATTCGACAATTTGGTGTTTCATCAATCTGACATTAATCCGAGCTTAATCAAGGTCACGGACTGATTTGACGCCAGACGAGTTATGATTTGGGTTTCTATCAAAAGGAGACAAAAATGTTTTTGCATGATGTAAGAGCGAGTGAATAAGTTGGGTCTTGCATGACCTGTAACTAAAAGAGTTTTAGTATATTTATACATCTATTCTTCTTCTTCAGGCTATATTAGTCCACTGCTGGACATAACTCTCCCCTAATGAGCGCCATAGCGCAAGGTTGTGCCATTCATTGAGGGGTAATGCCCATAATCCACACATTTTATACAATTTATGCATATAAGCCCCTTAAATAGGGGCTCTTACTCTATAATAATAATAAAAACAAATTATGTGTTTTATAAAAATCGGTAAAGCCATTTTGAAAGAGTTCGGTAACAAACACTGTGACACGATATTTTTATATTTTAAATTTAGAATAAAACGATTTGTCAAATTAAAAGTGTTCTCTATCTATCTATCTATTAACCTAATATTAACTTCAGGATCACTCATTTACGACTGAACAGAAAGCTCATAGGTGCCTCTGGTCGTACTTCGGTTTGTGTCAACATCGGAGATACTGGCACTAGGCAGATAATAGGTCATCGCGTGATTATAAATAGAATAGAAAAAAACGTGTTGAATAGAAATAGGCAGCCACTGACCGAATAGAAAAGAGGTTGAAAAAATGTTAATATCTTTTGAAGAATAAGATGATGATGATATAAACTCTTGTATGTCCCCACTGCTGGGGCACGGATCTCTTCCTGCATCGCAGGAAGGTTAGGCTATCCTTCACCATGGGAGCTAAGTTGCGGGTTGCTGGAAGATTGCAAGACAGTGGCGGGCCTTACTGCCAGAAACCGCCTATAAGGCCTCTTACATGGCTTTACGATTACATGACAGAATATTCAGAAATTACAGTTTTGGTACCATCTGAACTAAAACTTGTTTACGCTTCTACATTGCTATGCAAGGTAACTGTAGGATAAGATAAGAATATTCTTTATTGTATACCAGAAAATTGCTACAGAAACAGCAGATACGGTACAACTGCAATATGTGCCAAATTTTCAGTGACATGAGTCAGTTACTAAGTAATTACCGATCGAATCCCTAAAACTAGCTAGCTAGCTGGAGCTCAGAATACATCCTAACAAAAAAGTAAAACAGAGGTCCTTGGTTTTATTATTAGTATAATTTTATTTCTATCATGTCCTAGGCACTACAGCGTCGGAGTGGTCCCTTCACCCATTTAGTGTGATTGAAGATACCACTGGACGCTGCATAAATCATCTCATTAAGTAGATGCAAAAAGGCCAATGTTATTATAATTTTATTTTATACAGGCAACATTTTTTCGTTCGTTTAACCCTTAATAAGGCAACAGGATAATGCCACTATTATTTTACTATCTCAAATTGAACTTTATCGCAGTAAAATAAAGTCCAATACCAATAAAAAACTCATACTAACCAGATCTCATTAAGGCTTAATGCAATGACTTTATGTCGCAATGTAATGTCATACATTAAATATCAAACGGGTCTAATCGCGACCTTTATTAGGTAATAAATAATCGCGACGCCATATCACGGGTTACAGTGGCCACAATGATAGCCGCCTTCCGATAGGAGGTAGCACGACAAGAAGTAGAACTAATAATCGCTATTAGACCCGTTTAATATATAACTATGTACGAGCATCCTGATTTATTAAGAAATACTAAAATAATGTCACTTCTGCGCGTAGCACTTCTGCGATAGTTACTTTCACTATCGCAGAAGTGCTACGCGCTACCAGCGCTACGGCCGGTAGCTACAGGCTACGGCGTAGTAAAAGTCGTAGCGACCATGAGGTCTATTCACGTTGCATTTAGAGAATCTTTGACTGCAACAATACAATCTAATATAATCCTTAAATATATACCAGGGAGACTACAATACGAGACCAAAAAAAAGTTTTATTAAATTTTACAGTATGCGTTTTACATGGAATCAGAAAACAATGTCACGGTCGCATCTAATATAAAAAACATACCTAGCTTTAAAAGACCTATTTTACCATACCTAGTGTAAGTGCTTGCTCAAATAATTCTGCGCAAACACTAGCCGCTGGTTTCTGAATTAAGAATTTCACTAAAAACTTTTATTAATTCTAAACAGTCCACATGAATAAAGAGCGACATCCGTCTTTTGGAACTTTCAAAACAAAGACCAATACAGACTGATACTATTATAATATGTACTTTCTTAATTCAATTATCATTACATACAGAATCTACCTATAAACAACTTGTTAATACGTAGATACTAATAGACTCGCGCGTTCTGACATAATGTTACACAAAAATATTTATAAATACTAATAGGACAATCACAACCTAAAAGGCGCAAATCAATAAAAAATATATTTACCCAACCTATCCATAAGATCTAAATCTATAAAAGCGCTGCACTCGCTAGAATACGCAAAGAATTTTTTCTAACTTCAAGCAACGAACTACTCCAAAAAAAATTAAAATGGCCGCTGCCACCAAACTGACAGCTGTCATTCTTCTTGTTTGCTTGATCGCTTTGATCAAGGGTCAGCGTCCTGGTGGTGGACGTGGACTCGGGGTTCAGCAAGGAGGCCAGGGAGGCGGACGCTTCGGGAACAGCAATCAAGGAGGTTTTAGCGGAGGAAACAAAGGAGGTTTTGGCGGCGGCAACCAAGGAGGTTTTGGCGGCAACAATCAAGGAGTTTACGGCGGAGACAAGCGAGGGGGTAATGGCGGAGCCAATCAAGGAGGTTATGGTGGTAACAACCAAGGAGGTTATGGCGGCGGCAGCCAAGGAGGTCGTGGTGGAAACAACCAAGGAGGTTATGGCGGCGGTCACCATGGAGGTCAAGGTGGAGGCAACCAAGGAGGTTATGGTAGAGGCAACCAAGGAGGTGGAATCCAAGCTCGCAGGCAGAGATCTATCGGCGAGCAGTATGGTGACAACTACGGGTTTCTGGGACCCGCTGGGAGTATCACCTAATAGACCGACCAGCTCTTCAGTTCCAGTCAACGAGCAGCGCAGTGCAACACCGACCCCTGATGCCATACTGGATGCACAGCCGCAGTCTAGACCCACCAGCTACCGAGTTCCTGACAATGACACCCAGTACAAAACCATTATCTATTCAGATAAATTAGGTTTAGGTTTAGGCAGTAGACTACAAAATAACTTAAAACAACATGTTGAAAATATATGTATGCCCTATGCATCTTACATGCAAATAGTTAACTGCATGCTTAGTAAGGAGTATGATAATAATACTACTGTTGTGTTATTAATAGGGGACAGCACAGGAATACAGCAACAAGATTTGACAAATTATTTTGATTCTATAGTTGCTCTTCAAGCAAGAAAAATTGTAATTTGCGCTTTCCCTTACTCAAAAACTCTGTCAGAGACACAAAATGCCCGGTTAGATAAGTTAAATCGGCTATTGTTTAATATGACCTTTGGCCATCGAGACAAAGTATTATATTTTGATACGAATAATTTTATTCGAAACTTTATATTGACTAGGGACACAATGCATGTGCCTCTTTCTTCGAAACGACAGATTGCCAAATTATTGGCATTCAATATTTATGACCCCATTATTGTTGAGACAATAAAACGGGGACCAACTAAAGTTGCTAACTGTAGAAGTTCTACACTCAAACCTCTGTATTCTGAGGTTTTGAAAAAACCTAGTATAAGTAGGTTAAGCTTGACTGCTGATTTAAACTATCAGCGCAGACAACAGAAAAGCCCCCCTTAAAAAAACTTATCTTAGCTAATCAAAATTTACAGGGCGGTTTTTCTGGTAAATTACTAGAATTAGAGTTATTTCTAAAACAACATAGAGTAGATGTACTCTGTGTCACTGAGCACTGGCTACTAGAGTCCCAAATGAATTTTTCTGTAAATAATTATGAAATAGCCAGTTGCTTTAATAGAAAGTCTGCATTGCATGGTGGATCTTTAATAATAGTAAATAGTAGTTTGAAGTATAAAGAACGAAAAGATATTAGCAGACTTTCTGTTGAAAAAGTTGTAGAACTATCATGTGTTGAACTGGCTAAGCATATTGTAGTAAGCGTATACAGGCCCCCCGCCAGTGACTACAGTTTATTTGAATCCGTACTAGAGGATGTTTTAAAGGTAGCTTCAAGTAGTAGCAAGAAAGTTATAGTATGTGGAGATTTTAATATAGACTTGCTGGTAGACTCCGTTTTAAATAACAAATTAAAACTTATTTTCAAGTCTTTTAATTTAGTTAATATTTTCTTAGAGCCTTCTAGGATTACCGAAAACACAGCCACCTGTCTTGACAATGTATTCTGCGACTGTGAATTTTCGCATTGTTCTACAGTAACTTGCTTAAAGTCAGACCACAATGGTCAAATTGTCCACTTTGAAGCAGATTTTAAAAAAAAGGAGCAAGCTATAATTTATCGGCCCATTACAGCAAAAAAGATGGAATTATTTAGAAATTACATACAAAGTAGCTTACCTACACAAAATAATAAGACCCTTAATGCAAATGCTCATTATGGAGATTTATTCAAAGTTGTTTCAGGTAGTTTTGAAAAAGTTTTTAAATTAAAAAAGTTATCATCAAAAAGAAATAAAGTAGCATTTAGTGAATGGGCTACTGCCGGCATCCGAAAAAGCAGGGACACACTATATGCGCTATATGAGAAAAAAACATACACATATGACCCCAGTTTTATACAGTATGTTAAACTATATTCAAAATTATTTAAGGCCGTCTGCCACAAAGCAAAATGTGAGCATATAAAATCAAAAATCCTTCAATCGTCTAATAAATCCAGAACAATTTGGGCTATTATAAATAAGGAAACCGGTAAATCCAAATCAGGAGATCGCGAACTTTCACTTAAAATAGATGATAAATTAATAACCTCAAATGAAGACATTGCTACGGCTTTTGAACAGTTCTTTACAAATGTTCCAATTGTAACGACAGCTCCTTTAGACTCTTCTCCAGCTCTTGCTGAAAGTATTTTGAAAGACAATGTCCCCCCATGCCATCACGATTTTTCGTTCGACTATATTGAAGCCCATACCGTGATTAAATCGTTTAAAAAGCTAAAGCTTAAAAAAACTGAGGACTTATGGGGTATGTCAGTAATAGTAGTTAGCTCAGTAATCGATACCCTAGCACCCCATTTAGCCAAAATCTTTAACAAATGTTTAGATGAGGGTATATTCCCTGATCTAATGAAATATAGTAGGCTCGTTCCTTTATTTAAAAGCGGTGATAAGCAAGATCCCACAAATTTCAGACCAGTCTCAGTTCTACCCGTTTTGAGTAAAATATTCGAGAAGATAGTTCTAGGTCAGCTGCTTACACATTTCAATGACTATCAACTTCTCCATGGTCAGCAATTCGGCTTTACGCAAGGGCGCTCTACAACGGACGCCGGCGTCATGTTAGTTAAACATATATTTAGTGCATGGGAAGAGCGCAAGGATGCTATAGGCGTATTCTGTGACTTGTCGAAAGCATTTGATTGCGTTGACCATAAAACACTTCTTTTAAAATTAAAGCACTATGGTATAAACGGGAATAGCCTAAAACTTATAACATCATATTTAGAAGGGAGAGTTCAAAGAGCTGATATAAATAGAACTAAATCTTCAGGGTCAGAGGTCAGGATAGGAGTGCCACAGGGATCGATTTTGGGGCCGTTCCTCTTCCTCGTATATGTAAATGATTTGCCGTTCATGGTTCAAAATATGTCAGAGATAGTATTATTTGCAGATGACACGTCTCTTATTTTTAAAATTAAGAGACAAGAAAATGACCTTGACAATACAAATAATGCTCTCTCTCGGGTACTAAATTGGTTTACTTCTAATAACTTATTGTTAAATTCAAAAAAGACGAAATGTATAAAGTTCACTCTTCCAAATGTCAAAACGGTAGACAGCAATGTTTTACTGGGGAATGACAAATTAGACCTTGTGAATGAAACTGTATTCCTAGGTATCACAATTGATGCAAAGCTTCAATGGGGTCCTCATGTAGAAAAATTAGCAAATAGGCTTAGTTCAGCAGCATATGCAGTCAAAAGAATTAGGGAACTAACTGACGTCGCAACTGCTAGGCTTGTTTATTTTAGTTACTTCCATAGTCTTATGTCCTATGGCATACTACTGTGGGGACGGGCAGCAGACATTGAGACCATCTTCGTCTTGCAGAAGAGAGCGATCAGATTCATTTATAGGCTGGGTAGTAGAGATTCGTTAAGAGATTTCTTTAAAGAAACTAACATCCTGACAGTTGCCAGTCAGTATATATATGAAAACATTATGTACGTTAGGAAAAATATCAGTAACTTTAAAACTTTAGGTAGCCAACACAATGTAAATACTAGAAATAAACATAAACTTTTGTTCCCACTATTTAGGCTGGCAAAGGTTAATACATCCTTCATGGGGCATTGTATACGCTTCTATAATAAAATCCCTGAAGATATATTAAGCTTGCCTGAATCGCGGTTCAAAAAATATGTTAAGCACACTTTGTGCCAAAAGGGCTACTATAACATAAAGGATTATTTAGATGACAATGAGGTCTGGAATGAAAGCCAGTACAATGTATGAGTTCTGTGTTCAAAATAATTATGTAAACTATGTTAATTAAGGACTTTTGAAAAGACTAAGTTAGGAGTTTTTTTGTCCATTTTTTCTCCTAAATGATCTAGATTTTGAAATGGACACCTAGTTTGAATTGTAACGTTCATTAAGCCGCAGTTTCTGTGCTAATTTGAATAAAACCTTTTCATTTCATTTCATTTCATTTCATTTCATTTCATTTCAAAGCAACTTTGAGAAACCGACAAGTATCCGTTTCATGCCTGGGTACCTCCACCTGCGGGACTAACTAGAAGGAAGTTTGTAAGTTTTGCCCTGTATTGTTAATTCATTAAAGTACTTCATTCAACAGTTTGTTTTTTCTGTATTTTTGCACTGGACCACGATAGTTTTGTCTAGCCAGTTTGTTACCTAGTACTTTTTTTCAGAGTATCGATCTATACGATACAAGAATGTATACAATACAATATCATCCTCTTCATAGTTGTCGTAATCCACGGGAAAGATAATATCAATATGTCTTATTAAATCCACTAATCCGTGGCTTTCAGCAGGCTGTTTTCTTCACGTAAGTGAGCGATATTTTCTGCAAATTAACTAGTACAAGCATCAAACCCGGGACTGATGCAAAGTAACGGTTTTAATGGACCAGCTTTTGAACTTCAGTAACACTGTACCGAATGATTTCTAAAATTCGCAATTCCTGAAACATGTCGGTTGCAGGTTATTATTCAAACATGAGCTGTGGTAGAGGAGAGGCAGAACGCTGGCTTTGCATTAGGGAAGTCGTGGGTTCAAATTCCGGCATGTACCAATGACTTTGTTTTCTAAGTTATATACATTTGTGAAATTATAGTAGCAATACTACTCGCTGACGGTGAAGGAAAACATATTGAGGAAACCAGATACCTGATCACTTGAAATTGCTAAGCCGTGGTGACACCATGACACCACACTCTCACTTTAAGAGAAGGCCTGTGCCCTAAAGTGGGACGTCATCATCGTCAGGCTATATTAGTCCACTGCTGGACATAGCCCTCCCCTAGTGGCCGCCATAGCGCTCTGTCTACATCTTGTGGGACGTATTTTTTATTCAAACAACCTTTGTTCTTAACATTTATCAATCAATTTACACTATTGTGAATTTTTTATTTGTTTAGCGATCTTTCTGATTTATAACATAACACAACATTTACATACAGGCACAAAATTGCTTCTGGCCCCACACTAGGATACCCTGTCTTGTGGGAACCAGAAACCACGACATCACAAACATGTAAACATCCAAGACCAGGGCTTTTCTTTTGTCTCCAGCCGGGATTCGAACCCGGGACCTCTTGCATGGTAGGTAGACGCGCTACCGCTACGCCACAGAGGTCGTCACAGAGTTTATAGCGGCATTGTTTGATAAATAATGCTTAAAACCATAGATTTTACGTACAATTTCATTTTGTGTTACACGCATAAGTACATAAAACACACACAGTCTAAGACCGAAAGTCGTGCATTAGAATAAGTAAATAAACTTAAAAAAATAATAAAAAAAAACAAAAGATACCTACACTCACCACTGGCAGGCTACAGGCTAGACATGTTAATAGACATCTTGTGTCGTGGCGCATTTTAGTAATAACCCCTATAAAATAGTTATAATATAACTATATTAAACTTGATTATATTCTTTTTAATGCACTAACCCGTGCTAAGGACAATTTTCAAAACCCATTTAGAGGCTAAAAATTCCACCCATGCCGGGACTCGAACCCGAACCTCTTTACAATACTATCTGTATTACGTACAGAGAGCATTGTGTTGTGAGAGTATTGTAAAGAGGTTCGAAATTTCACTGATGCCGGTTAGTCGCGCATTAGCTCAGTTGTGAGAGCGCTGGCACGGTTAGCCAGAGGTCGCGGGTTCGAGTCCCGGCATGGGTGGAATTTTCAGCCTCTAAATGGGGTTTTAAAATATATTAAACTTGCCTAATCTAGTATGAATATTGAACCCTTGAGAAATACTAACCCTATATTATAATGTACCAAGTGCCAACATTTACGTAACACTTGCACGCCCTTAGCTTCAACCACGGACGTCGACTGAAGAAAATCTGAGCAAATAGTTCTAGCGAACAACTTTGATGTGTAAAACCTTGGAAGAAATAGTATAGTCTATCTATGTATAGTCTAGCGATCTTCACCTCTAAAACACAGTTTAAATAGTCGGTGGTAGAGTCTTTCCCATTACCACAGACCATAATAAATTGCATCTGAGGAGTGTTTTAATCGTAAGACTTCGTAGTTTTTCTATTAGGTATTTGAAACTTTTTGAAGCTTAGGTATTACCAAAAGTCTTTCGTCTGCGCAGGCCCTATCTGCGCAGACGAAAATGTCTCAACTCACCTCAACGCCTATGGTGTGCGGTTGCCCGGAAATTGAGTGAAGCGTACGCTATGGAAGCAAATATTTGTAATTTACATGAAGTTGAAAAAGAAAAAGCGTTTTAGAAGAGAACACCAAACTTTTGTCCAGTCTGGTCTCTTGATGTTCTCGGTAACTTTAGGGACTTTTTGTACGGGGTACTTTTAGTCATTCGTGTGCGTTACTCGATACAATTTATAAGAGATCCATATCGACGGACAAAAAAGTAACCGGGGGATAGTCCCTCGTCTGCGCAGACCTATAACATGAAAGCTGACGTCCGCCATTTTGTTTTAGTGTGACGTCATAACAGACAGTTACACTCGGGTCGTGAATACCAATCTATGCTGAGCTGGTCGACAGCTGGCGCGTGGTCGTCAAGAAACAACCTACACATGTCATAAACTCATAAACGTCTTTTGAAAAAATAAATAAATACGTAGTACTTTATACTCTAAGCGCAGGTCGGAAAAACATAACAATCATTTACTTTCGTAGTCGGTTCACTGTCGATTAAAAATAGCAGTCGAAGTGTGATTTCGTATTGAATTTCGAACGTGACAGGCCTATTTCCGATTTTTATGCGAGTTACCCTTTTATTTCTCAATGTCATACACACGAACTCGCTCAAACCTCATTCGAAATTTGACAATGTACTGGAAAATCGGGTCGTCATATTTAAATAGCGTTGTGGTACAATGACAATTGCATAAATATGGCGATTTATTTCGTTGCTGCTTCAAGTCTACGCGCGCACATACAACGAACCTTCTAGGCGTCAATGGTACGAAAAACACCCCACTCCACTCGACTCTGTATTTTTCATGGTACTATAATGCACTAACAGAACCGAGACCCCGGTCGTCATGCACTTCGGTACTATGGTTGACGCTGTATAATATAACTGTAAAAAATATACGTCGATACGCTGCAGGGTAGCCCCGCTAGTGTTATTTAACGAGCGCCAGTGTAGTGGTGCTGTCTTTTTTACGACGACGTCGCAGCATGAATTCGCGTTGACTTTTAACAACTATGTTGCTCTTTCAAATATCAACTTTTAGCAGGGTTGCTGGTTTTATGTTTTATAACGGCACGCCCCGCAGACTCCTCCTTTAAGTGGCTAGTTTACAAAGTAAACTGAGGTCCGAGAAGCAATAAACTTCACTGAACTCCACTATCACGAACTGAAACTCTGATGCCCTTTAAAATCTTATTAATTAAGAAGCCCCGGCTTCGGAGCTCGCGTATTTACACTGTATGTCTTATGGATTTAGCTGAGGGGATCCCAGAGTGAAGCCTAAATAATAAAGCCTATGTCCAAGAGCGGTGGTAGCGGAGCGGTGTAAAACGCCGGCTTCTCAATCGGGAGGTCGTGGGTTCGAACCCCGGCATGTACCAATGATTTTGTTTTCTAAGTTATGTACATTTGTGAAATTATAGTAGCAATACTACTCGCTGCCGGTGAAGGAAAACATCGTAAGGAAACCCTAGTGTCTGAGGTGTTAGCGTACCTCAGCGCTTGCTATGTACTGGCCCAACTATGAGGCTAAGTGCGGAAATCTCAGGTCTAACTAACTAACTAAAGCCTATGTCCCACTGCAGGGCGCAAGTGGTAATCACGTGTTCGCACCGCAACCTTTTGTCAATTGCAAGCGCTGAAGTTTGTGAAAACCGCAGGCGCTCAGGTTTTCTCGCGATGGTATCGCTTACAGAGATAAGCTCGCCTTGTACGTGTTAGTTTATTATAATGTCCTGGTTAATATTTCGTGTGCAATAAAATGTAATTAATGTTTATATTATTTTTAATGCACTAACCCGTGCTAAGAACAATTTAAAAAAAAACCTATTTAGAGGCTTAAAATTCCACCCATGCTGGGATTCGAACCCGCGTAGTAATTTGCATCACTTGCATCATTTGCAAGTGATGCAAATTACTTCAGCCAGATGTCGCTGCCTGTACGTAATACAGAGAATATTTTAAAGAGGTTCGAAATTTCACTGATGCCGGTGAGTCGCCCATTAGCTCAGTTGGAAAGAGCGCTGGCACAGCCCGAGGTCGCGGGTTCGAATCCCGGCGTGGGTGGAATTTTTAGACTCTTAACAGGTTTTTTTAAAAAGGTAATTAATGTTTTCCTTCACAATAAATGAGTGGGATTCGATATCAACCCTTGTATGTCCCCACTGTTGGGGCACGGGTCTCTTCCTGCGTCGCAGGAAAGCTAGGCCATGCTCCACCACGGAGGCCAAGTCCGGGTTGGTGGACAGGCATTACAGAGGAAGAAGTATTTTTTTTTCCTTTGGTGGCGCTTTTTAGGGCATTACTATTTGTAGGTTACTAGAATTAATTATGAATGCTGTGTGGGCAATTGGTCATTCATAATTAATTGGCAGCCTTATAAGGAACTATAATCTTTAGTTCCTTATAAGGCTGCCTTATAGTTCCTTATAAGGAACTGAAACTATAAAATCCTAAGGTTGATATCGAATATCGAACGCATCTTTGGAAAACATAGCAAACGAGTTCTCGTTTTATTGACGTCGGCTAAAAATACCGAAGAGGAAGAAATCTATCATATTCTCGAGGAAATCAAGAGCCCTAAAAAATTCCGCCAAAGAAACAAAGACTCTCCCAAGGGCCCCCAGCGCAAAGGCAGGTAAATATCACCGACGCATTAAATATTAAAGGCAGGTAGGGAGGTACTTAGGTTATTATGCTGTTTCATTAAAAATTCCCAGTTACGCGAGTTAAGGGGACGGTTTTAGGGTTCCGTATCCCTTTGCAAAATATTAAACTTCGCGCGTTTTTTGCTAATGTTAAATAATTGCTTGCAGAAACGTAAACATTTTCAGGGCTGTAACACATGCAGTAAACTTTAAAGTAAAATTATAACAGGTACCTAGGGCTTTATAAGGCTTTACAAGTTAACAGGTCTTATTTGACAAAATTATAAAAGAAAAACTTTGTACAAATTTCAAGTAGATTGTTGCGTAAAACTGGTAGTTAATGTAAATAAAATCCTACCATTATTAAAAAAACTCCCGTGTGAAAACTCAGTAAAGTTATTTAGACCCTATTCAAGTTTGACTGTTCATTTTATAGTTGGTATAATTTTTTCAATACTCTCGAATAAGTGTCATCGTATAATAATGATTATAATACATTTTCCTAAAAGTAAATACAAGACACGGAGCATCATAGACACAGAAATACGATAAAACGCCTTATTGCTTCAACACTATTCTTGCCCTCTTGATTGCCGTACGTTAAAACTTGGGATCAGCAAAAACAAGTCCATAAATCAAGATGATAACAACGTCTAGATTCGGTGACATATAGTTGGTTTGGTAAATATCGTACTTTTATTTCATAGATGTGGGTGTTTCATAAGTACAATGTGAAGTGATCTCACGGTTGCTGCAGTTTGCTTGGCTATTCTTTTTTTATGTATTATTCATGGAAACTAACATCTTAACAGTTGCAAGTCAATACATACACAAAAATATTACGTACGTAAAGAAAATATAAAAAACTTCGTAAATATTGGTAGCCATCACAATCTACACTAGAAATAAAAATAAACTGTCATTTTCCCGGTTTACACTTGCAAAAGTTAGTACATGCTTTATCACTGTGTTTGGTTCTACAACAAGATATATTTAAGTTACATCCGATGCGATTTAAAAAAACTGTATTTAGAGCACAGTTGTGGCCAGTGTTTAACACATGCATGGGTAATATTTTTTTAGTTGTAAACTCTGTCCGAACCGGTGGGCGAAAATCGCCACCGAGTGGATACCAGATGGACGGCGAAGTCGTGGCCGACCGCGACGGAGATGGCGGGATGACCTCGACAATCATCTCCGAGATTGGTCACAGGTGGCGCTGGAGAGAACGGAATGGAGAAAGAGGGGGGAGGCCTTTGCCCAGCAGTGGGACACAAAACAGGCTAACTAAAAAAAACTCTGTAAATTAGTTAACCCTTTTTGTAAACAAAGAATAAATGTGCCGTTTCTTTGTTAGCCTCTTCTCTACATAATCTATTAATTTTGAAAATAAACAACTTTGGGCCAGTTACTGAATTGAGAATTTAACTAAGTAACAGCGGAATTCTGCATATAACGTAATTAAGAACTAATAACAGATTCTTCCTACAGACACAGTATAAACAAAAATGTTTATAGACTGCGTACTTCTCAAAACACTTAACTTACACCAACTGTAGACAATAAATTAGAAAGACATGGGGTCATCCTCTCCGCAATTTTTCAAAATTAAGTGCTACGGAACCCTTCGTCTTTCTAACGCCCGCAGAAAGGGTCATGCAAAATTCACCTTTATGCCGAACATGAATCTCTCGAAATTTACATTTTAACTCATACACGGGATGGGTGTGAGGTAAAACTGCTATGGACAGAGAAAAGTTTCTGTCGGGTTATACACCCCGAAATTTTGGTATGAAATCATGGTTTGGGAGCCGCGATTATGTAACAGGTAATAAAAAATGCCATCCATGTATACTTTGAAGTATAGACGTAAAATAATAGAAAAATGAGTTGAGAAATCATGTTTTAGAAAATTCGCGTAGAATTATTGAATCGTCTCCGTCTAATTAGTTAGTTTGTCCTGTGGTTTCCGCACGCAGCCTCATGGTTGAGCCATTGTATAGCAGGGCTGTGAGGTCACTCCAGCCAACCAATCTGTTTCCAGAAAGTAACCCAAATAGCAGTGTTATACCTGGCCTCCCAAAGGGAGGCTCTTTCACGCTCTCACAGTGATTGGTCACGTGGGCGGGTGTTTCGTCTTCCTTAAGGCCGAGGAAGCAAAGGTAGCTGTCGGTCAGTCCCATCTTCTCCGTCTATTGGAACTATCACCCACGGCCTGCGGCGTGCACGCCCCGCTCTGGCGGGCTACTAATGGTTGTCGCAGTTTGAGTCTGTGTCAAGACATTTTTGGAAGTGCTTTTTATAAAAGAAAATCTAACCCAGCGTATTGTTAAGGTTCACTAATTTAGTAGGCTTCAAACCACATAAAATTGATTGTATGTAATACCTAATTATGTATAACACACAGGGTTAACACAGAAATGCGTAATTTCTGATATTTCAATTAGAGAACAAGATGAAGAAAGAGAAAGAGAGAGGTTAGTTATGAGGTTGTCTGCAAAAGATCTCTTGTAGTGTTAAGATCGCCATTTGTACTCTTGGTTTAAGAAATAGTAACAATATCTATGTGTGTAAATTGTCCTTAGCACGGGTTAGTGCATTAAAAATAAAAATAGTATAATATCTATGTAGTTTCCCATTTTATAACAATGAAGTGTTCTCAATAGCGTTTTAAATATGAGTATGTAGAGTTTGTAAAGTTTTTTTTTATTCCGTGTACAGTCGAAGGCACGTCATCCTATACGTCCATGCACTTTGCTCCGTCGTATTACGGGCGACTTTGCAACTAAAATGTATAGGATGATGTGCTGCCGACTGTACCATTTTTTTTAAACTTTGGAGCTTTACGGTTTTCTGTTTTGTAGTGGCGTAAACCGTATAATGTGTTAAATCTCGTGGACGTTCTTCTATGTACTACAATGATTTATTGCTACATCGGTAGAGCGCGTATTTAATAAAATTATGTACTCACTGATCATTGATTAAATTATGCAGAATCCGCTATTTTCAAAAGTATATTATAAACTTGTAGGACAAACGATGTATTAAAAACCCAACTCTCCGTGGTGTCGTTCAGCGATAGCAAATTTCAGTAAAAGTACTTCAGGAGATGAAAAATATTACGAACCCTAGCTGTCTCCTCCTCCTGTCTATGAACCTCCTTGACGCCAATATTAAATTGCACAAGTCTGGACTACCTGGGCTTTCGTTCCCAGTGCATTCCTACGTGTCTGTTGGACTGTAATACCTACCTGTTTCTGTAATGTAATATATCAAAATCTCTTGTCACAATGTTTGTTATCAAACTCCTCCGAAACAGCTTCACGAATATTTATGAATTTATTTTGTGTATTGTCGCTAGGCCTGAGAATAGGTCGTAGCCTATGCAATACATAAAAAAACGATGTTTGCGATGTCAGCTGTAATATTAATAAAATACCAAGCTGAAGACTATATTCTTTTTGTTGCACTAAGCCGGGCTGAGACAAATTTTAAAAATAAAAAAAATAAAATTTTTGCATCTAATCCAGCTGAAGACTGAATTTAAAATAAGATTTAATAAATGTTAATTGACAAATGTTTCTATAACCCCGTGCCCCTCGGTGGGGACCGAGGTGGGGACATAATGGGTTGATAACTATAATCTCAATTAATTTACTTAGATTAATTAGATTTTACTTTAGTTATTATTTTAGTTTTACTTTAGATGTTTTGTTTATATAGATAATAATTAATCCTGTTTTGAATAAAACAAAATAATGACTAAATTAATTTACGAATGTCAAACTTAAATTTGATATTTTAGTCTTATGTCATTTGACTTCCTATGCACGAATGTAGTTAGGAATGTAGCATTTTATTTTATTTGTTGTGATTTCAATTTACCTTCCTTTTCCACCTAAACTTGAAATACTTTTTATATCTTAATGTTCTGCCGGGCTCTCCTATTTTCACGGTAGTACTATCAGTAAAACATGTTGGACCAAAATTAACACCACAATAATACTGTTACAGTACTAAACGCAAAGATGTCGTTCTTGACTAAAGGTCGTTCCAATATACCTACCTAAGTTCTTTAACTTCCATTAAAAGACAAACACATACTATGCACAAATTATTAGTTATTTATTTACTAATGAAATATCTAATTTTGACTTTTCCAAAATATGTTTTCATATTACATCAGTCAAATAGCCTCCCTGAACATTCTGCACGTGTCGATTCGTTTGAGGTATATTTATTTCTGACATTTTTGCAAGTTTTAGGTGTTCATTTTAGGTAAAGTCGACCTGGTAGGTTTTAACTAGTTGGATGTCTGTTTTTAGGTGCTCCCACTAAGCGGGTTTGTCAATATATGCCAGACTCTTGAGAAAACATAACATAACATTTACATACAGGCACATACATTGCTTCTGGCCCCACACTAGGATACCCTGTGTCGTGGGAACCAGAAACAACGACATCATAAACATGTAAACATCCAAGACCTGGACTTTTTTTGTTTCCAACCGGGATTCGAACCCGGGACCTCTTGCATGGTAGGCAGACGCGCTACCGCTACGCCACAGAGGTCGTCAATACCATATAGAAAAAAATCTAATGGCGTTAAATCGCTTGATCTTGAGCGAATGTCACCATGTCGAGAAATAACGCAACCTCTGAACTTGTCACGCAATATCTTAAGCAATATCGTAAATCGTTTAATGTTTCAAATACTCGCCGTTATCGGTAACTTTTTTATGCCTATTGGAAATTCAATTTGGATCATCTTTTGTTATTGAATGAATGAATTAATGATAATGTGTAGTGAGGGCCTGGAGGTCTGTCACACAGGATCTTTCCTAGTATGGACTCCAGCCTATGAGCTATGTGAGACATAGGAATAAGTCCCGATTGTTCAAATTGTACTATATTTTTGTATAGATACCTCTGTGAGAAGGAAATAAATAAATTACTTACTATTGAAAATTCTATATTGCACTAAAAACATATTTTACAAAGGCGAGATAGTATTTTAAAACTAGATAGTATTTTTTTCAAGTATTTTCCAATATTTATTGACACAAGTTTGTGCAAATAAATGTATCTTTATCCTCATATTAAAAGCGGTCATCACGCAGGGTGGGCCTCAAACTCGCACTTTTGTTTGTGGGCGGCCAATTTTCACCCCTGATGACTCTTTTCAGCTAAAACTTAGCGGAAATTACGCCGCGCCCAGCGTATAATCACGCTTTGGTACATGAGCACCGTTTGGCAGATTATCTTGACGTAAGGCTCAAGTGGGTAGAACAATAGACTAAGCGAGAGACCCTAGGTTCGATTCCCAGTGCGGTCATGCACCAATAATAAATAATAATAAATAAATAACTTTGTTTTCTGAAAACCTATTTGGATGCTAAAAATTTCACCCATGCCGGGATTCAAACCCGCAACCTCTGGCTATCCGTGCCAGCGCTCTTCCAATTGAGCTAATGGGCGACTCACCGGCATCAGTGAAATTTCGAACCTCTTTATACTATTCTCTGTATTACGTACAGTTTGTTTGTTTTCTGAATTATGTACATTTGTGACGTTATGGTAGCAGTACCACTTGCTAACTGTGAAGGAAAACATCGTGAGGAAACCTGAGCGCCATAGGTGTAATTAAAGTCTCTCTTTGAAAGGAGGCCTAGGGGAGTGGGACGTTTATAGGCTATCCAACAAAAAGGCTCAAATCACACTGAATTAGCCGCAACGCGACGTGGAATTCTAGTAAAAGGACTTTATAAACTTTCGATCTCATTTTATAAAGCACGATTCCTGTGAATCTCTCCTTAGAGTCCGTTTATTTAATTTGTGCTAACTTTTTTTCGTTGTAAAATCTCCACCACAGATAATTTTAGGCAGTAGGTATTTTTGAAGTGTTTCTTAAAACACGCTTTTATAAAAACAGAATTGCGTTTTTATGAATCTCAAATACTCCTCTGTACAAATTACTTGTTATTACGACTGCACATCGACGGCAGCCATTTTTGATTGTAATTGTTTTTGGATCAAATACTTCTAAGTCTTTGCACAGTCAGGGCCGACTTTCATAAAACTACAATTCGTAGCTTATTACGACAATTCTTGTTAATATGCGAGGTTAATCGGGCTTACAATGTACATCGAATCGTCATTGTAGAACATCTATTGTAGTTATATAAAACAAGCCCCTGGGATGTTATAGGTCTAATCTCTAAGTAAGACCCGCCACTGCCTTACAATCCTCCACCAACCTGGACTGTGAACCCCCGTGGTGTAATGGTGTAACTTCCTGCGATGCAGGAAGAGACCAGTGCCCCAGCAGTGGGGACATACAAGGGTTATCAAAAATAAGTACTCAAACTTTACCAACCTAGGTAGTACAAAGGCACGCACGAGATGTTGGAATTTGACAATCAATGTACTCTGAGGAAATCGCGACTTTTGCCACTTAAAACGCGCGACTGTCCTCATGGTACTACCCAGGCGGGACTTAACTCGTAACCAACCGTATCTGTATGTTTCAGAACAGAATGCGAGGATTCGATCAATTATTAGAGAATTCGAGAATATAAGCAGCGCGTTGATTTTGTAACTTTCCACGTGTACATCTGTGTGCATAAACAAAATATCTACTGGACTTCTTAGGTGGCTCAATATCACTGTCACGTTTAAGTTATTAACTGAAATGCAGTATCCACTGTGTGTGATACATATTAGGCGTCATATCTACGGCAGAGCTAAGTAAACATTCCGCTTTCGCACCCAGATGTATGCGTGAAATGTTACATAATCAAGGCGCATGTAGGTACACTAAAAAATGGTAGATACTACGCTGTAAAGTCTATCGGCTCTACCGAAAAAAAAGTTCTTATGCTTCATGCCATTTCAATGATCCAGATAGACACTAAACAATTTAACTTTCCCTTTGGAGCGAAAGGGAAAAGATACGCAAACAGACGCATAATAAAATTTGAGGTACCCTCCTGAGGCACATAAATATGCGATTCGAATGTCTAACCCTATATTCTCACCCTACAAAAAAAATACAAATTTTTAGGCTCGATTTCACTCGCTTCTGAGGTTCGTGAGATCCTTCATGAATCAGGAATCCTTACATAAATTCCTCTATGAGAATAATAGGGTATGGAGGGTAAGGTAACTTTTAAGTGATTCGGAGCTAGCTACCTGCTACTGCTACACTGTTTCGACATACTCGTTATTATCCGACTCCGGCGGGGACAAAAGGAGGGTAATATGTTTGGGTCATATGTATAAGTATATAGTATGTGTGTAAGTATGTCCGATTCTATGTTCCCTCATAACTTTTTGACTCATGGACAGATAGATAGACAGATAACACTTTATTGTACTTAAAAATGGAAATTACACAGATATTTCTTAACCCAAGAGTACAGACGGCGGCGTTATCACTAAAAGTGATCTCTTCCAGACAACCTTTTTTTGGCATATAAGATCTCAATCGATTCGTCGTATTAGCGCGAGCGCTGATCACATAAAAATCAGCATAAAACCAACAAAAAAATTAAATCATCAAACATATAAAAATACTGAAATAACTAACAACCCTGTCAGATTTGTTCATTTATGAGAATCGCTCCTTGAGGGAAATTCTTAAATACTTTTATTGCTAGAGGCCATATATTACTTGCGCAAAAAAGAGTGAAATAAAAAAATTACCAATAACCCAACTGGTAAGCATTAACTACTGACCGGGCCCAAATTCGCCAAATCATTGCGAAGTATCCAGGTGGTTCCCGCCCGCTTAAGTTAATGTTCAGCATTCAGGTTATTACTTATTTTTAAAAAAAAATTCCACCATGCCTCTTCTCCGGAAGGATCATTTCTCCGTTGAACAATACCCGTTCGCGGATTTGCGGCCTCTAATCTTAAGTATCTGAGTACCTACAGTCATAAATAATGTAGCTTTTAAGTACTTCGAAGCTTGCAATCATCGAACTTCTTACACACCTATATAGTCCCCAGACTTGCAGTCTACAAACTCCAGAATATAGGTCCAGTCATAAATATATATTTGTACTTTTAAGATTTTCGTATCATGCAAACCACGTGAAGTGTCAATTATTTCACCGAATTCTCGGAATTAATCTTGCCCTCCATTGAACAGTATCAATCGCCTTAATCACAGCCTAAAAGATCCAGAATCTGACTCCAGAAATTGAGAGTACTTTTAAGTAATTCACGACGTTTGCAGTCACCGAGCTGGAAGCACCCGTGGTGTGTCGCCCACGGCTTTTCTCCGAGGGAACGACAGCGTCTCCACATGGACGCACCTTCGCGGTCCACAAGCTCCAGAATCTGGGTCCAGCCATAAATATTGTTTATCGCTCTGACCTTGAGACTCACCTAGGAAGCGGCACATGTTCGTAAGGCGGCGGGCGGCCAGCTGCGGGCCATCGCTACTCCTTGAGGGCGTCTGTACTCATCACCGCACCCACACTCACTCTCCGCACTCACATGAGCTCACTGAGGGGCTAGGACCGGCGGCGAGAACCCCGACGTGCGCACAGGGCGTCGCTTCCCCATTCACTGAAAGGCCCGGGCAACTGGTTAACGATTGCGCAGACTCTGAGATACAGACATGCGTTCCAGAGGTGTCTCCGACTCTCTCTGTTTTGGTAGTTTGCTAGATGCCGGGTTGGGCGCGCTTTCAGAGGTCACAAGGTCGCCGGACGGCTCGTGGGCGCATTTTTGGCGAGGTACGCGCTGATTGATAAGTAGATGAGATGATTGATGGTTAGAGAAATGAGGCCCGCCTGGTATTTAGGTGGGAGAATATTTAATTACTGGAGCACTTGGTTGAAGTTACACGCATCTAGGCATCCCGAAGCTTATCTGTATAGGTATATGGTGATAAAGGCATAGAGGTAAATGTTTTAGATTTCCATCTAATACCTACCTAGATGCATAGGGGCTTGAACGTTTAATTTAGAACTTTAAAAGGTTCAGCATGATTTCTGTAGGATCGAAATAGCAACTTATGCCGCAATATTATCTTGCTCGCTCTCTCTTTGTACAATGGATAGAAAATCAGTCTGGGTAGTGCCTAGGGTGGCACGAGTCACGCGTTTTCTGACGATAAAATGTCAGAATTTGACACTGAAGTAGATAATATACCTATAAATAGAGATAGAGAACACTTTATTGCACATAAAAATGGAAATTACACAGATATTCCTTAACCTAAGAGTACCTACAGACGGCGATGGCGGCGACGGCGGAAGTACCTAATGGAAAGTCATAACTTTTCTCGTTTGAAACGCGTGTTTAACGTCATAATCCAGGTAGGTAACGGGTAAATAAGTAACGTCATTACCCAGGTAGTATTAACAAATCCGATTAATCTTAATCTAAGATTAAAACGCCTTCACTCTTCTACGCGGTGACGAGTTTATGACTTGGTGACTTTACAACTTAAAAATGGAAAAGATCTGTCAAACATTCAGCACGATAGAAGGCCGATATGCTACCTAGAGCAAACATACATCTTAGGGTGATATTATTATTTTGCTGTCAAATATTTTATAAAATTTCTTTGAGGTAAGCCCATTCCACTTGTCCAATAACTTTGTCCAATATTTTTTGCATAGTCTTAAGAAAATGGAGGAACGTGGAGCGTCTTCATGTGCTGCTATTGCGTCCAAAAACCAAAATCAAAACATAAAAAAATTATTAAAAATTTATTAAAAATTTTGTCATTGGAATCGTCCACGATATCTTGTTTGCAGCCATTTTGACTTAAGTGTCATTAATATTTGATCAAATATCGGTGTTTCCAAGACATTTGATAAAGTCGTCCAATTTCTTCCAATTTCTTTGATCAAATCGTACATTGGACAAAAATATTTGATAAGTGTAATACCACCCATAGCTAGGTTCAAGAATGATCCGGAGCCTATTGTTTAATTAGGTGGATAGGTAGCAGTCATCCGTCCCACCATCAGAACGATTTATTCGTATATACAAGTATTTTATGTAAAATTTATTGAGGCTAATATCGATCAATGAATGAACCATTCTTGTCTTGACAATGAACATGAACACAACACACGAGGCAAAATTCTAAATTTTGTGTACCACAGTTCCGTTACACTTACACATCACTTTGGATCATACGAAACAGCTTAAAATTTTGCGTGAAAAGAAACGTTAGTGACTTTTCATTTAGTGTCGCCAGTAATAAAGTTACAAAATAGATAGATAAGAGAAAATAAGCGCCTCCGTTTCCAAAATAAGCATAATAAATAGCAATAGGCCTCCTCCTAACTGTCTTGGGCTAGTTTGTGGTTTCCAACATTTTTCTTCTGCCTTTTTGCCAATTCCATATCAGTAAGTCACTGCACAGTCTAAACCACATACTTATTAATAGTTTAATCTACAATAAAATGGATTGTTCGACAAAATCAATAAGCCCGTACTAGTCCCCCTGAACATAGGTACACCTTTTCATCCAAAGAGTATATAACCCGTAGATAGATTACTCCCTCTACGATATAACCACTTGTTTTCATCAAACTCCTAATACAACGGCTGCCAGCAATCCGCCTCGTATAGCGAGCTGGACACAGGGATGTTATACGTGTCATAATTATGGTACATGTACCATAATTCAGTTGTTCGTACCATGTACCATGATACATCCATTATGGTACGCGAAAGTACCATAATTTTGCCATTTTTTGATCACAAGCACTTTTGCATCACATATTTTCATCTTTCGCTTTTGCTGTTGACGAGTTTTTTTATATACCGATATCTAGCAACACTAAAATATCATTCATTCATTTCGTTCAGTAAGTTGATAAGAACGTTCATATCTGTGATAGTTTTTGTAGTCTGTGGATTGTAAGTAAACTTTACAACAGGTGAATCTTCAAAAAGTTGAACTTATATTCTGTAAAATATAGCTTGAGCTCCGCGACAGCTGTCATCGAAATTGAGTCCATGAAGTTTTGAATGATTTCATAGAATATTTGTACTGCGAAAACTCCGTACTTACTGCACAGTTAGTGATGTCTAACCATTGTAGTATGCAAGTTTCAAACTTTCGGTGATTTGGTGATGGATGATCCAAACTGCAGGTTTACTATTGGAATTGAACTTTATTTGTTTGAAAACGACTATCAAATTTCATTAGAATTAAAATAATGAATATTGTTTTAATTAGTACCTATCTAATAAAATACTGCTGTTTGCTCCGAACCTCCAGGCTTCTGGGTTCTGGTTAGTGAGTGACGTTCTTGTTTACCCTTACGACGAAATTTTTGTTGGTATTCGATGATTTTTTCAAATTATTTTCTATTAATGTATTTCATGCTTTAAACATGTAGTTGCTATGGTGAAGTTGATTAGTTGAGTTAAAGTTGTTCCGTTTAGTTTGCATGATGTCAAAAATATCAAAGAAAACAGTTTGAACAGTGAATGCCGTGAGTTTGTAATTCGTTTGCGCGAATATTTCAGGCGCGAAAACCAAAACCGTGGTCCGCTTCCGCCATTAGAGCGAGTGTGTGACAGAGTTGCGGATGCTCTTGGTTTTGGACGATCTACGGTGGTCCGTATTAGCAAAGAAAAGTACGGAGAGAAAGAGAATAAAAACTTCTTCCGTCACAGAGGTTGATAGTTTTGACGCCGCCGCAATCTACAACCACATATTACTCAAGAGGACAATTACCAGCACTAAGAAATATTGGGTTTTCATATAAAAAGAGCGTTAAAAGGAAAATTGTAATAAGAAACTGATTTAGGGATATAACAATACACCTCTATTTGAATAAAACTTTGTAAAATAATTGATTTCATGTTTCCAAGTTCTCGAAAGTTCCATACATGTTATCACATATGCTTTAAGTGACACTGACATTTGATGTCGTCATTGTCCCATTCCTAGCCCTGTCAGTGTGACAGTTGTCGTGGAGCTCAAGCTATATTTTACAGACTATAGAAGTAGCGATTAGCACAGACTAAAAAGAAAAAAGCGAGTAGTGTTTGTTTGAAGAATTTATGAAAATCCAAGAAATTTTAATATGTACTTTAAATAATGGTACCTACCTAATTTATTAAATCCGTAAGAGTTTTCCTACCCGTACCTTATTTTTTCCAAAAATACCATAATTTTGAGCGTCTAGTGCCATAATTAAAAAGTTGGCAACTAACATCCCTGGCTGGACAAAATATTTAGAGAATAAAAAGTTTTATCATCTAGCAACACTGACAGTTTCTTTCTTTTTCGGTTCTTTGCCGTGTCGTTTCGGGTGGGTTTTTCATCCATAAAAATCAAGGGAAATCGCTATTTATTTGTTAAATTATCCTTAAAGATGTGCCAGGAATGTTCTCTTCTTATCTTTACCACGTATATTTCACACAGAAACTTCCCTGTGTTGAAAATAATCGCCCGGGCAACTTGACGTTTTGCACGCAAAGACGACCGTAACCTAAAACATTATTTTGATTGAAGTGTATTGAGTGTGTGACTTTCGTTTTTCAGCGAAGAGCGTAGCAAAATGAAGTACAACAAGCTCGTGACTTCCTCCAGAAGGAAAAATAGGAAGCGCCACTTCAGCGCGCCTTCCCACATCAGGCGAGTTTTGATGTCATCTCCGCTGTCCAAGGAGCTCAGACAAAAGTTCAACGTCAAATCTATGCCCATTCGCAAAGACGACGAGGTGCAGGTGAGCAGAAGTGCATTCTTCCTTTATTTCCATTGTTATTAGGTTATGTTTTGTTTGTCAGGTGAGGTTAAGAATGCTGATCAATTGATTGGTATTTCTACTGTTTACCAGACTTCTACGCCTCTTCAGTTTACCAAACTTCTCTCATTCAATTTCTACCTACAAGTGTCATGCCTTTCGCGTGTTCAGTACATAGTATGTTGCAAAACCAAATGATGATCACAATAAACCATTCTCAGACTGCAGACAGATGCTGGTGGTGTGAAGGTTGCGCTGCAGGTTTTCTTCAGCTTGACCTGAATGCTGCCAGCTGTTCCTGTACCCTGGTTAAATTATGGCTCTGATTGTTTTGCACCAAAGCATGTGGTCTATCTACTGTCTAACTTGATTCTAGTCATTTTTAGTGCAAGAGATTTATTGAAATTATGTAGGTAGGTTTAGACTAGGCTTTCAAGTATATCCAAGGGCAAGAATAGTATGTAACTAATGTTTTTAGTATTGCAAGTTGTTGATTGCACTTGTTGGCTCAACATATTAGACTTAAGATTATTTGAGATAAGTTGGTCAGAGTGGAGTTTTTTCTTGCTGTCTTCTTCAGTACAATGTGACCCGACGTCAACAAAGCATTGTACATTGACATTCAACAAACTCTTTATGTTAAATCAATTTCTGACTGAAGATGGCATCCTTGTAGGAGTTGCAGATGGCTAAATTATTCTATTGCCAATGTTACTAATCATTCTTACATATTCTTGTAAGAACACTAATATTATAAATGAGAAAATTTTTCAGTATGGACGGAGGTTTGTTACTCAATCCATAGGTGCTCAAGTACAACTACATAGGACATAGCCACTATACATAATATATTGTGGACATTCATGAAAAAAAAATCTTTCCTATGAAGTCACAGGCAACAGCTATGTTAATTATATAAGAACATTTTACAAAGATAATAATAGATCTAAACAATACCAGACAACTTATAAGTACTGTACACCTTCTAATTATTGTCATCACATGCATAAAACTAAGTGTTACAAAATGTATTCTCTTCCGTACCTACTATAACCAGCACCACCCACTCTAAGATCTTACTCATGTACCTTACAGTATTTATGTTGATGGTCTCTGTGACATTTGCATGTAAACCATTTTACCGTCTATTCCAGGTTGTCCGCGGCCATTACAAAGGCCAGCAGGTCGGCAAAGTTGTGCAGGTGTACCGCAAGAAGTTTGTTGTCTACATTGAGAGGATCCAGCGTGAGAAGGCTAATGGAGCCAGCGCATACGTCGGTATCCACCCCTCAAAGGTTTGTGTTAAGTTACCTTGTATTGATTTTTAGGGCTTATAAATAAATTGAATTTTAATAATCAAGGCCCTTTACACACTGTGACTTTTAACATCAATACGCGCGACAGCATCGCGACACCAGCAGTTACAGATATTTACATCTGTACTGTCGCGCGTGTATCGATGCTGCATCGCGCTTGCATTGATATTGCATTGCTACTGTTCAATTTGGTCAGCTTCTGCATCGTGACAGCTTTGCAACCATATCAATGTTAAAGTGTGTAAAAGTGGACCATTTGCGAATGCATCGATGCTACATCGCGACAGCATCAATGCTAAAAGTGGCTGTGTGAAAAGGGCCTACTGAGTATAAATTGGAATATAATATATTTGTTGATGTGTTTCTTATTCATTATATATAAATAAAATGCATCTACAAATATATTAGTATCATACCAATGAATACCAGCCCAAGAACATGCTTTAGGAAATGTTTTAACAGTAACAAGCAAAATGATGAGGAATAAACCATTCTAAGAGTTTCACTGTAAGGGCAAGCAGAGGCTGAATGTTATTGAGGTTTTCTCTGTGACTGACGGCCAATGTCTGCCCAAGTGCAACTATGATAAAATGATGGCTCTGATTGCATATTTTGTCTTTACTATTATGCCCATTTCTGAAAAAATCTGTGAAACCAGGAGGTATATATACCTCCTGGTTTCACAGATTTTTTAATGTGTGATTTTTCAGGTGTAAATTAACTGATGACCTTCTCGAAACCCACATATTATGTGCACCATTTTTTTTTGCGGATTCTGCTACGCCGGATATTCCTTCCCAAGCAAACTTATCGCAACTCTAGTAATTTTTTGCTCAGAAAATCATTTATAAAACACAAATACATTTATTATGGACTTCTTTCGTCCTTTATGAATTCAATTAAAGTGTTATTTAATATTACCAATGGTTCCTTTGAAAAAAAAACTTTATGAGATAAAGATAAATAGGAAATACATTGTTTCGGGAAACGCAATTGTTCATTAACACCTGGATAGCAATAACACTTCAATTCATAGTTAATTAATGCAATGAAGAAGAGGGAGTGCAATGGGCTCATTAGAGCAAACTAATTAAAAGATTATTTTTCTTTACAACCTTTTAAACAATAATTCTGGGAGTGGAGCAACAAACACACCTTACCAATGGAGCTCACACTGAAAGACCTTGTAATATATGTAGCATATTTTAATATTTGGATTTATCATTGAAACTAACTTTTTATCAGTCTACTCCCTTATTAGAAAACATTTACAGTTCAATAAAAACCTTCTCATAAGCTTTTTACTACCAGAGTAACTGGATTTTATTTGAAAATTCTTGCAGAGTTTGTAAACCATGAATTGTAGTTCCATGAAATAAGCTACCAGGGGCTTATTTATGTTTAAAGTTGGGTACTGACCAAAGTTATGGGGTGTAATGTAACATTCGCCGAGAGCCGGGGGGCGGAGCACTCAAACTGCTGCACACTTGCCAGTTTCCCCGTAATACTATGTCTTGACAGCATGAATGCTCGCTGTGTAAGGCTAGGCGCGCACGGGTTAGTTTTGTTACTGTGACTGTTTCGTCACTCCGTACATGTGTATGGAGATGCGCGAAATGTCATCCAGTTGTCACGTCGTAACATACGCGCATCTCCATACATATCCACGGTCTTGATAAGAGTGACAAAACGGTCACGGTGACAAAAATACCCGTGCGCGCTTAGCCTAACATGTTACATTACGCCTCGTAACGTCGGTCACTTGACCCATATTTATAGTTTTTTTGTTGCTTCAAGTAAAAAATTCAAATCGCCCCAGTCTTGGCACGATAAAATCCAACCCACCACCTCCTCAACATCAGGGTTCTAATCCCGCCTTCTGCCTTTCCAGTGCGTTATTGTGAAGCTAAAAATGAACAAGGACCGGAAAGCGATCCTAGACCGAAGGGCGAAGGGCCGACTCGCGGCTTTGGGCAAGGACAAGGGCAAGTACACTGAGGAGACCGCCACTGCTATGGAAGCCTCGTGAACATCTGTTAGCTGATAAGAACAATAAACAACTATAAAAAGTTCCATCGGACTTTATTTTTTCTATGACAATCCCTGGAAAGCTGCACCTGATTAATCTTTCATAAGAAATTAAGAATGTTTGCACAATTTTCAGTGTAAACTAGTTTCATTTAACAAATTCAACTGGCAATAAACTGAATAATTTTAAGGTCAAACCGAGTGTCATTTTACTCGTCACACCAAGGGGTGATTCTCTTAATTTCACAAATTATTAAGTTACTGCCAGTTTCACCATTGTAATAGCTGTAACTCAGAAATTCGATCAGAAAATAATAAATTCCCTTTGAACTAATCAAAATAGATGTGATAAACTTAATTTTATCCTGGAATAATTTTCCAGTTCTATCAGAAATTATCTTTTTATCTCTTAAAAATCGGATTTTTTACGTGGCCGTCATTTTTAAAGAGTGGGAATCTTGCATAGATAAGTATATTTTACTTGGAATCCTGGGAGATCTAGCCCAATTCTAGGCTTTACGGTTTTTTCATCTCGAAGCGAAGTTCCCATTGTGGCTAAAATTCGGGCACTTTGCCTAAGGCTCAGCGCAAACGGACGATCGACCCAGACCGACCACAGCCACCGGTGGCCAGCGACAGCTACTTATCACACGTACATTTTGTATTCACACGCCAGCGGCGGCCACTGACTCGCTGCGGGCCACGCCACGCAAGACGCAATACCCGCCACTCGCACTGCTCCACCCACCGCGCATTGAGCGACTGGTATCGCACGCGTCATTACTTGGATATTTCCAATATTGGCAGCGACAACGTCGTCTGCGTGTATTCTCAATAGTGCGAGCAAAGGAGTCCAGCACACGGTTACAAAATGTGGCGGCTTCCGAACACCGGCGGTTCTGACACAAAACGTTTCAAACGTGGCGGAAGCGCGCGACAGCCACCGGTTGCTGTGGTCGGTGGCTCGTTCAGCACAGAGCACTCTTAATGCGCCCATTAGTTCAAATCAACGTTATGTCGACCTGGAGTCGAACCACAACCGACTATCAGTCAATCAATTGATTGCATACAAGACCAACAAGGCAGCGAAGTTTCAAGAGTAAGATGATTTTGAGTAGGTATGCATTACTCCATTCAGGTTTATTGAAATAAAAATGAAAGATCCATACAGACTGCTGTAAAAAAAGTTTTATTACAAATCTTGGGTGAGGTAGTAGTAGCCTCATCTTCAGCTATTAACTTAACTATTTATGAGTTATTTTTATTGCTTTATTATAGCCAATGCGTGTATACACGCATATACGTGATATAGATATCACGTTCTTGCACTTGAATAATAACTTTGTAGGCGCTTCCTTAGAGCCTAGTAATAATATTGAGCATGGAAGGATTAAATGGGAATATTTTTTACAACTGTTATTTAAACAATACATAAGTTATCATGATCATTTGAAAAATTTAATGGGCAGTCGTTTAATTTTTTGGCAGTTAGTAAATCAGTAAACATAAGCAGTAAGTAATAAAAATATTGGTCTGTTATTTCATCATTCAATGTCAGTGGAAAAATGACTTTAATAGTTTAATAAATTAAATGAGCAGTACAATGGTTGGAATGGGCATGGCTGTTTGAAAATAAGTTTCACAGTGAGCGGTAGCATCCGAACGTAATAATATGTATCTTAGTTTTTGTATCCTAATTTTAACATTGTATCCTAATGCCAAATTATAAATACTTACCTACAGATTGTCGTAATGTTCTTTAGTTTTAATCTCCAACCATGTAAAACATGAGGTAATGTGTTCATGTTCAGCATTTAATGTGAAGATGGAAAAAAATATTATGCATGGTTATGCTTCATATTTTTCCCTTGACATTCAATGCTGAAATGTATGAAATACACAAGGAATACATTTTACCGCCTCATCATTTATGGAACTGCTTAAAATAAAATTTATTTCTAACGATTTGTTAACTGTACGCGCCTAACCGCCCAGTTCAACTATTCCACTACTCGGTATTTATTGAACTGCCCATTTAAATTATTTTATGACTCATTTTTATAGTTTATTGCTCAGTTTTTACTGCTAAACTAGTTTGCAAACATGCGTTTTTTATTTTTTTACCTACCATAACTCAAATATTAAACTGCCGCTTTAATTCTATGCCAGATTAAATTCTAAAAACCAAATCGACTACATAAAAGTTACTTCATGCAAGTATATTTAATTCACCTGGGTGCATTAACCCAGGTGAATTAAGTACACGACGGGCAATTTTCGGGAGGATCCACTTGTACAAAGTAGAAATTTTTATGTTATTGATACAACAATGTTGAGTTTGTGGCACTCTAATTTAAGGTTATTTACTTACTAAACTTAGTTTAATTATTAGTGTGATTTTCACAAAGCATAACTATAAAGTAGCATGTTTAGTGAAAACCAGGCCGTGAAAGGCTGGCATGGCATATTTTGAGTAACTAGTTAGGCTTACGCTGCAATTTGTGTCTGTTTCTGTTCCATCGCAGCTTTTGATGCACATTTGTGTCGTTTCTTCACTTCATTGTTCAGACATTCTCTATTCCTTGCTATTTCGATCGCATAAAACTGCACTCTCGGCACAAGCATAGTATTAGCTTCAGAGTAGTCTCCTTTTGTGTCAGCTCGCAATAGTGTGCCGAAACTGTAGTCTTCGACTATGTTTTTGAATTTTTCACAGAAGACTCTCCATTTTGCCTTATTGATATTGTTTTTCAGTTCATGCTCCTTTATGTACGAGACATTAAGATCTGGGAAATCTTGCCTGAAGTGTGTGTATATGAGGTCATCGTGTTGTGTCAATCTCAGCCATTTTGTGTCTACGGAGCAGAGTACCTGCAAAAGGAGATTATACATTAAATACAAAATAAAAAACAGACTTCAGAAACATTGCAGCACTACAAATACAAACCCAGGAATAATTTCAACAAATACGACTTAAATTCGAAGTAGGTACATGAAGTTATTGTAGAAATATGATTTGGAGTTGGTGCCAAGTTACACCAACCTAACCAATACATTTTGGCCGCAGACTCTAAAATAATTTCTGAAATACTTACAGTTGATAGCCCGTCAACCTTTACATTTTTGTTGCAAAGTCACATGTTACAAAGGCAGTAAATAATGCGCCTTTGAACCTAATGAAGATTGATGTGCTGTCCATTGTACCTAAATCGAATTTATATTGAAATTATTTCGGCCTTTACCTGCTGCACTAGAAGGTTTTGAAGGTAGTTTTATATTTTCAATTTTTTCATAGAAGGGAGAAATAGTATAGACACAGTACAAATATGAAATAATTAAAACTGTTTTTATACGGATTTATGCTCGTTTATTACATTTTTACAATTTTCCAACGTTTCGGCACTTTTTCAGGTGCCGTGGTCCCGGATGACTGAGGTGACAGGTGTCTTTTAGAAATCATTAACGGTTAGTTTACTACCCTCGGCAAAAATTACAAAAGTTAATTATGAAGTTACGTTCCATGGGAACCAGTGCTTAAGTGCATGAGACCCCCTTGCTAGAAGTGTGACTGTAGAATAAATAATAAAAAATCAGTTTAATTTCAATTAATAATCGGTATCTTTAAGTTCATATAAAGTAATTAGTTTATAAATTTTAATTTTAACTTCAATTACTAATAATCAATATAGTTGACTTTATATAAAAAATAATTGGTTTGTCTATTTTGGAACGTAACTTCATAATTAACTTTGTAATTTTTGCCGAGGGTAGTAAACTAACCGTTAATGATTTCTAAAAGACACCTGTCACCTCAGTCATCCGGGACCACGGCACCTGAAAAAGTGCCGAAACGTTGGAAAATTGTAAAAATGTAATAAACGAGCATAAATCCGTATAAAAACAGTTTTAATTATGTCTACTGCTCGTGTTAACCTTAGAAAATACAATATGAAATAAGGTATGATACTGATACAAATACCTACTATCATAATTAAGTTTAATAATGTAATTGATCTAGATAGACGGTGGAGAGAGGATCTCGACAACCATCTGCCGGAGTGGTCTGCGGTGGCACAGGACAGTAAACTCTGGACTGAATTGGGAAAGGCCTTTGCCCAGCAGTGGGAGACAAATAGAAATAGAGGCTATGTAAAAAAAAAAGATCTAGATAGGGGAGAAGCAAATGGTATGTATTTCGTAAATGGTATTTCCGTATGGACTATTAGAATTCAGTTGTTTGACAGTGCCCATTAAATTGAAATATTTTCAATCTGTCTACTCTATACAAAACACATTATACATGAATTTGGTGTCCACACTTAAAGTGGCTTTTTACATTTACATACATACACATAATAATATGTCATGTGTCTGTATGTATCACATACCATGCAGGAGGAATCTGCATGGTAGGCAGATGCGCTACCGCTGTGGGGACCTCTGTGGTGTGACCTCTCTGTTTAGATATTAGACCCCACATATTTATGAGTCTAGTATAGATTTTTTGCAAAGTTGTACACTTTGCCTAGATTTTATATTAAAATAAAATAAAAGATAGCTCAAGACTCAAACATAAATTGCTTATTTATAACCTTACTGTTTTATTTATCTAGATACTCATATCTTGATCACAAATACTTCTGGACATAAACGAAACCTCACGGCCACCTGACAATCTCATCCATGGCTTTCAGCTTTAGTAATGTCATTGACCCCTCGGGTCACTGGACGGCCTACGGAATGTTTAGCCAACAAGCTGGGACTTACGTTGAAGTAAATATCACTGTGTTCCATGGCTTTAGCGGCCCATAGATGTTCCAACGTTTCATCATTGCCAAATTCTTCAGCTGGCCTCGACAAAACGTCCTGAAATTTTGTGGTTCGGAATTAACGAAAAAATATAATGTCATCTAAATCAAAGCAAAAGTAATAATTAACATAAATACATATCATAGGGCAAATAAATTAGTAATCGTACAACAGGGTCGGTGCAACAATTTGTTTCTCGTAAAATCTCGGCGATATAAAGCCTTTGGCAAAAGGTTTGGAGGACTTTTTAACTAAGTGATAAAAAGTTTGTAAGTCTCTTACCATGATTAGGTTGAGCTCTAATTACTAGAAATCCTATTTTGATAATTACGACTACCTACACGTGCGTCTTTTCAAATAAATCATACAATGATATTACAAATGCCAAAACTCTATGGGAGGGAACGTAGATAGAGTAGAACTATTACTCCCCACAGAGCCTCCCTCTACGGGAGGGAATGATTCACAGACTACTTGAAGAAATGGTTTAATTGTCCTGTGGAAATTTTGAAGCTAATGGCCCCAGTACACATTGGCCCAAAGGCCCATTGCTCGCCATTGCCAATGTGTACAGTGTACACGGGTCGTCATTGCCAATGTGTACACGGGGTAATGGTGTGTAGAGGCGGACATGAAGAATGTTAACTAATTTTGATTATTAGCACACCATATTCTCTATAAAAAATACTATTAGAAGTTCATAAAACTTGTAACCGTAAGACGCGGGCCGCCCGGTTACGCTGTGACGTCATCGCACAACACGCTCAGCCTGGCTCACTCAGTCCGCTGCCGCAATAGTCACGCGCCCGTACCGTCGAAATTATACCTAAATACTTTTAAAAATATCCAATCCAAATACTAGGAAATCGTGTGTTGTGCCTAAATGTAAAAATACAACTACTAATTCGCCGGAAAATTGGTTTTTTATAGTTCCACAAAACGTTAAAATGCGAAAAAAATGGATATTTATAGAGTTTTAATAAAACTATATTACATTAGGACCATGGTATTTTATTATTTTTGTCAAAAATATTTTTCTTACCATATTCCACTATCTTTATAAAATGTATCTTCGCGACTCCCTAAAAAACATCCTTTTCTAATATTTTTTCTTCTTTTGATAGCATTCGTGGCACAACACAGATGAGAAATATTCGCATATCGAGTCGATGAATAAAAACGTTCCGTTTCAATATAATAATATTCGTTCAATAACCTAACAAAGGTGGAATATGCAGAAATGTAGTGGCTACTTATCAAAATTCAGGAGATTTTACTCAATTCTACAAAGAAAACTGTAGATCAGGAGACAGTGCTTAAAATCAGAAAATCTCCTGATAAACTAGTAGAGTTTGCAGCACTGCTAGGCGGGCCGCGGCCCGAGCCTGCGATGCGTTGTGACATGACGTCACCACGCGCCGCGCGACTGTTAGCGGGACTCGATGGATTTTAGGGTGCTCTGCTATCAAAGTGAGAACTAATCGCACGCTTTTCAGTGGAATTTCGTTTTTCTCAGCATTATTTTGCGTTATACAGCCAAACACCCTCTGTGGTGCTTTTCCCTGTGTAGTGCATGTTGTGTTAAGTGTTCATTAGTGTAAGTCCGAGTGTTCTCTTAATTAGCGAGTGAAGAGGTTAGAATGGGTGATGAGCCACCCGACCCGGGTGGCTCAAGCCGAGACGTAGGCGGCGGGTCGGCCGTTCTTATGGATATCACTGTAACCGAGGTACCAACAGACTCTAGAAAACGTCCTTGCGCGGAGACCGGTCTCCCAAATCATGTCGCGGAACTACCAAAAAAACATATCAAAGATCCGTCATCATGCACTCCCTCGGTTCAGACCGTTTTTGTCCACCCGGAAATGGATGAGATCAAAGTGTACACTCCTTCCGACTCTGCACCGTTTGTTGTACATGTTCAGCGTAAAGTACCTGACCCCTCTGCTGGATCCACCACTAGGCCTATCAAATTTGGGCAATTCTTACACGAAAACAAGATAGAAGACATTGCCCTTGATGGAGTTAAACCTATCGGCCGAAATAGAATTTCTGTTGAGTTTCGGTCAGCGACTGCAGCAAACAAATTTCTTTCCCACCCAGCTCTGGTCACTTTTAAATATGAGGCATCCATACCAGCACATATTGTCACCCGTACGGGTATTGTAAGAAATATCCCTGTTGATTGGTCAATGGAGGAATTTGTTGAGGCAGCGTCTATCAGGGATATCGACTCTTGCATCCTCAAGGCTCGTAGGCTCAACCGCAAAGTATTCCGTAAGGAGGGGGGCCCAGTTTTGGTACCTACTCAATCTGTGGTTCTTACCTTTTCAGGGAAACAGCTTCCAAAGCGTATTATATGTTTCTATACGTCAATTCCAGTTGAAACTTACATTTTCCCCACCATACAGTGCAACAACTGTTGTCGTTTTGGGCATATAAAGGCTCAATGTAGATAAAATGCACGTTGTTTTGAGTGTGGTCAATCCCATCCCGGGGACACTTGCAATGTAGCTCAGGTGTCATGCCTGTTTTGCTCTGGCCTTCATATGGCAACCGACAAAAGCTGCCCAGAACACTCCCGCCAGAAAACCATCAAGCTGACTATGGCTCAAGAAAGCATTAGCTATGCTGAAGCAGCAGCTCGCTTCCCACAAGTACGGAGACTGTACTCAGACTCTGCCCGCAGATCAGTCCAGCTGTCTCCCAACCCACTACCTACAAAAGATGTATCAAACACTCCATTAGAACCAGTTTCCCATTCATACAAAAGAACCCTATTTACCCCAAGAAAAAGCCCAGCTCCCGCTTCCTCCCATGGCTATGATAAAGAGGTTCATACAAAGATTATTAGTTCTCCCCCATCAGCACTCCCTAATGGGTGTGCCCTAAATCCAGCATTCCAAACTAGTCCTAATGACAATCTACTAAAGCTTCTTGCTAAATGCCTGGTTAATATATGCACTCGACTTGACAATGTCGAGTTACCGAACAACGTGCGTGAATTACTTGCATCTCTAGTCGGTCAGTCCGCTGATCATGGACCTGGTTCTCATACAATGGAATTGTAGAAGTTGCAAACTAAAAAAACAAGAATTTATTTCCTTAATCAATCAACACTCTCCATCCATTGTGGCCGTCCAGGAGACTTGGCTTAAGCCTGAGTCTATATTCAGGCTCCCTGGCTTTGCATGCTTTCGGGAGGACCGCAGTGATGGATTTGGAGGGGTTGCTCTATTTATTAGTTACAATTTGGCTTTTCGAAGAATTAATATACCTGACCATTCCGCCTCATTTAATATAGTTGCCCTCAGATCTTTAGATACCACTTTTGTTTCTGTCTATATTCCACATCCTTCATCAGCAACTTTGGTTGAATTAAGCTCTATATTATCTTCCATTCCAGGCCCTATGGTCATGATGGGAGACCTGAATTGCCACAACAGCCTCTGGGGGTGTCATCATAATGACTCAGTATCATACGATCTACTAGATGTCATGGACCGAATAAACCTATGTATCCTTAATGATGGCACCCCTACTCACAGGGTCTTCCCTAATCAGGACCCGAGGTCTGCTGTAGATCTTTCTCTCTGTTCTCCTTCCTTAGCTCCTATACTGTCATGGCAGGCCTTGTCATCATCCTATGCTAGTGACCACTTCCCTTTATTAATTTGTTTTCCCTCCAAATCGGTAATGCAAAGACATCATCCACCACTGTTAAAATATAAATTGGAAGAATCTGGTTGGGACAGGTTCTCCTCCCTGACTAAGGAACATGTTGCTTCTGTTCCTGGAGTCACAGTGGCTAATGCTGGCTCCTCCTATCAAAAGGTGGTGGAGATACTTGATGTTTCTGCATCCTCAGTATTTAAAAAGAAAAAAATGCCAGCAAAGAAATTCTTAGCTTCGCCACCTTGGTGGGACGCAGAATGCTCTGCGGCTGTGGATGGTAGGAAAAAAGCAGAGTTAGCATATAATCAAGGCATGACAGAACAGAATTTTGTTCACTACCAGAAGATAGCAGCAGAAACAAAAAGGCTTCTGGCAGACAAAAAAAAACAAGGTTGGATTCGCTTTACTGAAGACCTATCCCCTAGAACCCCCCCAGGGCTAGTCTGGAGGGGAGTCCGACGATTTCGCAGTTCCAGGAATTTCCAGGACGACATCTCTAATGATCCTTCTACTTGGCTTGAAGGTTTTGCTATGAGGCTTGCCCCTCCCTCTGCACCCATTCCAGAATGTGTGTTACTTTATAATTCCCCTAACATTTCCCACGGATTTAATGATCCTTTCTCTATGGAAGAGCTTTTGTGTTCCTTGGAACCACTCACAGACTCAGCTCCAGGTTTGGACGGCATCCCTTATTCATTTCTTAAAAATTCCAACCATGATTTCAAAATTTACTTCTTAGACTTAATTAACAGTTTCTTTCTGTCAGGATATATCCCAGATAGCTGGAAGACACAGATCATCATCCCCTTAAAAAAAGCCGGTAAAGAAGCCAATGACCCTTCGTCGTATCGCCCCATTGCTCTTTCGTCTACCCTAGCCAAAATTTGCGAACATCTTATCAAGCGCAGACTTGAGTGGTTAGTGGAATCGAGAGGTCTTTTGGCAAAGTCACAATTTGGGTTCAGGAAAGGATCAAGTACCATGGATAGCCTTAGTATTCTTACATCAGAGATCCGGGTGGCCTTGTCAAAGAAGGAATCTGTAGTTGGAGTTTTCCTCGACGTTGCGGCTGCATATGATAATGTCCTGCTTCCCATACTCAGAAACAAATTGTTACAGCTGAGTATTCCAGTGAGGCTACTAGACTTCGTCTGCAACCTGTTGATGGAGAGGACAATTCTTGCCAGAGGTTTTACTGGCTTTCTCCCTCCTAGAAGAGTATGGAGAGGTTTGCCGCAGGGGTCAGTGTTGAGCCCGATTCTATATAATTTATATACCTATGACCTTGAACTTTCAGTCACATCATTCTGCAATATCCTGCAATATGCAGACGACATTGCTCTTTATCTACCATTCCAAGATACTGAAGAAGCGTCTAGTCGTATTAATGACGCAATGTATTATCTAGATGACTGGCTCGACAATCATGGTCTTTCTCTGTCCATTGCGAAAAGTAGCGTAGTAGTTTTTAGCAGAAAAAGAACCCCACCTGACATCGAAGTCTATGTAAATAATGAACAAATTCCAAATCGCTTAGAAGTTAAATTTCTGGGAGGTCTTTTAGATTCCAAACTTACGGGTATTCCTCACCTTGATTACATCGTAAAAAAGTGCGAAAAAGGGTTGAACATTCTGCGATGCCTGGCTGGTGTTTGGTGGGGAGCCCATCAGTATTCTCTTAAGCTCGTATATAACGCAATCGTTCGTAGTCACTTTGACTACGGCACATTTATTTTAGAACCGTGCAGCAAGATGGCTCTGACCAAATTAAATAGGATCCAATTTAAATGTCTTCGTGTGGTGATTGGGGCCATGCAATCCTCTCCTACGGCAGCCCTCCTTGTCGAATGCTGTGACCCACCCCTCAACCTTCGCCGCCAGTACCTGTCTGATCGGTTCTTCTATAACGTCGTACAATTCCGAAACCACCCCCTACTGAAAATTTTACGTGAACTCTCATCTCTTGCCAATACGTCTAGTTATTGGTCCCATAAGGACATCCCATGTATGCTCAAAAGTTACCTAAAATTTTGTGATCTACAAGATCCAGTCTCGCAGACTAGTTAGTTAGTTAGACCTGAGATTTCCGCACTTAGCCTCATGATTGGGCCATTGTACGTAGTGGAGCTGTTCGTTTACTCCAGCCAGCCTATCTCTTTCCAGAAAGCCAGCAGTGCTCCGATGTCACTGCAGGCTTCCTGAAGGGACCCCGGCTTCCCAATGATGGCGGTCCGTTGCTTTTCCACGCCTTCGCAGTGAATGGTCACGTGGGCGGGTGTTTCCTCTTCTTTGAGGCATCCCCGGCAAAGCGGGCTGTCGGTTAGACCCATGTTGTAGAGATGTCTGTTCAGTGAGCAGTGGCCTGTTAAGATTGCCACAGCTTTGCGCAGATTTTCTCTTCTCAGACGCAGCAGGCTACGTGAAAGACGTTTCGAGATTGTTGGTAAGGCCTCCCTGGCTTGTCTACATTTGGTTTCTGTTCTCCAAAGTTCAGCATGCTGGCTTTCTGTTCGCGACCTCAACCATTTTCTAAACTGGTTGTATGGGAGTGGGAGCAGGGGTTCGGGTCCTTCCACTGTAGTTTCCGAGCCTCTTTTAGCGAGTTCATCTGCGGCATCATTGCCCAGGGAGCCGCTATGACCCTTTATCCATTGTAAAGTGACTCTGTTATTTGTTGACAGTTTTTCCAATTCATGGTGACACTCTAGTATCAAGCTGTTGTTTGTAAGATTGCTGTTGAGTGCTTGTAGGACTGAGGCGCTGTCCGAGATTATGCGTATTGCGTAAGCCTTCGCATCTCTTGTGTTCAACAGCGCGACAGCTCTTGTTATACCGATGCATTCTGACTGAAAGATTGTAGTCTCGCAGACTAATACTCATCCCCTTTTTGCTATAGATTATCGAGCTCTAACCTTCTCTCCTAAATTTATTTCTTTCGATATCTCCAAACACTCTCCAGATGCAGCTACAAGGTTTAACGAAAAACTAGTTGACCAGTGGACAGGTTGGGTGCCGGTTTATTGCGATGCGTCGAAGTTGTCCGATGATGGCAATGTAGGTTCCGCAGTGTGGATACCTAAGTACAATATCATCCAACATAAATGTCCGCCTTTGTCATCAGTCTTTTCAGGTGAGGCAATCGCATTATTGGAAGCTACTAAGCTTGTTGAAACCCACAAAAATCTCATCCAGAAGGCCATCATTTTTTCGGATTCCCTCAGCTGCCTCCAGGCTATTATGACCAACCCGTTTCATGCGAAGACCAAGTTTCCCGTTATTTATAATATCAGAGAGCAGCTTTATAAATGTCACACCAATGGTTTAGAAATAGTGTTGGCCTGGATTCCGGGTCATTCAGGAATCCAGGGCAATGAATTCGTAGATTCCAGGGCCAAGAGAGCAGTCCATGACGGAGAAAGGACGCATTTTTTCAACTTTCCAGCCGACCTTCGAGCCACAGCTAACTCAGATCTTGATAAGGCATGGAAAACGGAGTGGGCATTGTACCGTCAAGCTAAACCGACTCAATATGGGAACATGCAGGACTTTATACCGACTCGCCCATGGTTTTTCAAATTTCGGGACGCTAGCAGAAGAGTCACCTCGACAATATGTCGTCTCCGATTGGGGCATGCCTCAACGCCTGTGTTTTTGGCCAAGATCCGGGTCAGGGACCATTCCTTGTGCGAATGCGGTCTGGCCGAGGGAACTGCAGATCACATATTTTTCGATTGTGTAAAATATGGTTCCCCCCTGTACAGTATTCTTCCAGTGGATCTTCCCCGTCCCGCCAACCTCCGCAGCGTACTACCATTGGTTTTCTCTTCATTCGCTAAAATTCTATGTTCATATGTAGAAATTAACAAAATTAGTTTGTAGTTTGTGTAATTGTACCGACTAACACCATGAAAATGTATATATTGTGTTCGTCTTTTGTTGCAGGTAAAAAGCTCTACAGAGCTATAGTAGTAGGCATTAAAAAACCGTTCTTGTCATTCCAAGAGGTGCTATTCTTTCGTAACTCAGACATTGGCAGAATCCTTAGGGAAGCCATCATAACAAAATTGAAATTGGGACTCGATATTTTTCGTAACTTTGAATGCCCATAAAATCAAAACTACTCGGTATTTTTGACTACAACAAAAACTAGTGTATTTGTATACATACAGGCTTTAATGAGACATGCATTTCAAGCGATTTGGTATACCTAGTAACATTCTTCATTGGCTATCGTGACGCACAATCGGACAGTTGTCGGTTTTTTGGGCAAACTTCAAAGGAAGCGTGGCGTAGCGTGGCCTATCCATGTTTACACAGCAGTGGCCCATCGTTTAGTTCGTCACCGACCGCTGACCGGGATAGACATAGAGTACTTTTTTTGCTGCGATGATTATTTGTAAAATTACTTAAATTAGGGCTATGTCCAGCAGTGGACTGGTATAGCCTGACTGACTACGACGACGACTTGAATTATAAATCGCCCAAAATGTCCGTATGGCGGAACAATTGTGAATGGCATAGCGTGGCCCATCACAGGCCAATGTGTACTGGGGTCTTAAGCCATACAGCCTTATATAGGTTCTAGTGTTGGCAGCTAAAGGCAAAATGAAAAAGGCGATTCACTCGGTGAATATTCTCACTTTGGTGATCGTTAATTTTCTCTTTCATCCTACGATTACACGGCAATCAAGGTCCATTTTTTTGTATTCATTTCAATATTTCGGACAAAAATATGAGTTTATTACATAATGTCTTAACTATCTCAAAATTCAATAATGAATAATCATTATACTCTATGGTATTAATGAGTCTCTTCCTGACACTTATTTTTGGCCACCCATCCAAGTGAGCGAGAGGGGGAAACAATTTGATGCAAAATAATCCTCGGAAAATGGAGAAGCCGAATGAACCGATCTACCATTTCCGGATTTGTTTACTACCTAATGAATTTTATTCATTCTGTATCTAATATTGTTTAGGTTGGCACTTATTCACTAATTTAGACTAGGCCCGTCTAGATTATTTAATGAGGACTCGCATTATTTTTGTCATAATATTGTAGTCTTTGTTTTTCTTGCCGTTCTTGCCTCGTGCACGCAAAAATCGTGATACAATAAAAAAAAATTGCGTCTGAAAAATTTATAAAAGCAACCATTGAATTGAATTGATACCTACTTATTTACCTATATGTATTGTATAGCACGGTGTTTATTTTAAAAAACTGTAATAAAGCTGTTCTGAATAAACAGATAAAATAGTTAATTTGCAACGTAATTATTAATATTATTCATCAAAAGGTGAAGTGAAAGTGGAAATCCCAAGAAATCTAGAGTGGGTAACGTAATTTTATTATAACTATTAAAATTTTATTAGTTTTTAATGATAGGACCGATTGATCGAAGCATCAAAAATGGTGTAAAGTGATTCGCTCCGGTACACCCTTACATATTTGTTTTATTTCAATATTATTATGTTAAATAACTGAAAAAAATATTACAACTAGGAAACTATTTTGAGTTTATTTCAAGCGTCTACCTTTTGCCTTATTAATACCGAGCAAAACTGGCAATAAATGGGTGTCGTTTATTTCCGTTACAGAACCCTAAAAAAGTATCTTATTTTGGTTTTTTTAAAATTATGTTGCTTACTGTATTTTTTGAACGCTTCCAATTTATCTTAATTTACGAGATAGCCCGAGAACAGCCGAGCTTAGACGATTTTTCTTTATAATAGAGCGAGTCAGAGATAAAAGCTCCTCAAGTGTGAAAGAGATAACCGACATGGTAACGTCCATTTCGATGCTTTCATTGGCGAATATCGGGAGAGGGTGGCGCATGCGCGTTAAGCCGACGCCATCTCTGAACTCTGTTCCTAATCGTTCGGAGGTAAAGTGAATGCTAATACGTGGTAAATAACGCGATTTATCATAGAAATGTTAAGTTAGAAGTGAAATACAGTGCCAATAGCAATTATAGAACGTTAGAAGTACAATCACGTGAGTTCTCGTGACGGCAACGCGTAATCTCGCGGAAGTTACTTTGCTCGGAAGGAACGCATACTTTTTGCGGCATATCTTCCCCCTCGGCGGCTTCACAGTTGGCTATTTCATGGGCCAGGGACCTTGAAACATCTATCGGTAACACTCATTGATTATAATACCCACCGCTTTGCTTACCTCTAGGTAGAAAGTGCGAATGCCGCTCACTGGCGGCGAGCTATGATCTTACCCGCGTAAGGCCTATATCTACAAGTACCAGTGCTATATATGATTTATTGTTGTGGGTCAAAGACATTGCCGTGGGCTAACCTGTAACAATAACAGTCTCGGTAACTGTTCACATTGATGTTTCAGCTCTTGTATTCTTCAGTCGGGGCGCGTGTTGGCGGCGTCATTTGACTATGAATTCTGCTTTGAAGCCGGTGCTCCCGGCCGGTGGGCCTCCGGCAGGCGGGCAGGCGAGCCCAGCGAAGGCGAACGTGGCAGCTAATCACAGCGTGGCGCTACCTCAGGGTGCTCAAAACCACGCGCAGAACAACCTAGCCGTGCAGAACCTGACGCACCATCCGCCCGCCGCTCCTCAGCAGCCTCACGCTCCCGCCCCCTCTATGGCCCCCGTCACTGCAAACATGGCGCAAATGGCACAGAACATGAGTCACCATGGCAACCTCTCGCACGCCACGCAAAACTCAGCACCCCCTGCTAATAACAGCGCACCCAGCCCAAGCAAGCCTGCAACTAGCGCTCCGTTGAGCCTTGTGCAGGACAAGGCGCCTGAAAAGCCAAACACGCAGCCCCTAGCCCTCACCAGAACCCCAGAGAAGAAGGAAGCCGAGCCAAGCAATCAGTCAAATGGTACAGTTGACTCACCGAAATCGGCTGCTAACGCTCCTGCTGCATTGAAGCCCCAAAACCCTGAGTTGGTCAAAGAAAAACAGGACATAGGCAAGGCTTCACCGAGCACTCCAAAGCCACCTGAAAAACCTACTAATGCACCAAACACGCCTCAAAAGTCTGAAGTAGCAAATGCTGTAGGCCAAGTTGATGGTCCTGCTTATGCTAAAGTGGCCCCAGCTAACGAAGCACCGGAGAAGTCACCAGTCAAAGCTGTTGAACCAAAACCTGCCCCTACAGCTGACGTAGCTCCTTCCCAAAGTGATAGCAAGCCGGCCCCAGAATCTGCAAAAGATCCACAACCACAGGTCAAACCAGTGACCCCTCAAAAGCCAGCACCAAGCAATGCAGACAATGCTAAACCTGACGTTGCACCTAAAGTGGAAGATAAGAGGGAGGAACCAAAACCAGAGGTTCCGGCTCCAAGTACTACAGAAGCCAAAAAAGAGGAGGTTAAAGTTGATGCTGTAGATGTGCTTAAAAAGGAAGCTCCAGCTACTCCAGCTGAAAAGCCAGAAGAAAAAGTAGAGGAGAAGAAGATAGAAACCCCAAAACCAACTAAAGCCGAAGCCAAGGTAGCAAAGTCTACAATAAAGCTGGCCACAGTGAACACACCAGTCAGAAAGCGAAGACAGACATCCCCCAATAAGAGTGATACTCCGGTTGCGAAGAAAGCTGCAGTTGGAGTGGAAACACCAGAGTCTTCGAAAAACAAGAGGAATAGGACTCAGGTTAGTAAACATATCTGTAATATTAAAATGAATCATTGAATGTGTTGGTAAGCGCAAATCTCGAGAGCAGCTTAACCGATTTTGCTTATTTTTTTTTAGAATATTCCTTGGAGTATGAGGATGATTCTTACATAGATATAGAAGACATAGACATAGAAGTCGCTGGGTCAGCTAGTTAAGCATATTATTGACTTGGTTATAATATAAGTCTTTATTTCTTGACTTTTGCTTACTGTAAAACTAGTTTTAAATAGTTCATATTGTCACTAGCACTGAAACTCGTCAAGTTGTCTCTCGACATAGGCCTCCTCCATGTTTTTCCACATCACCCTATCCAATGCTGCTCTTCGGAAGTTTGGTGGCAAATCATCCTCCCATCGTTTGTGTTGAATTGGTTACTCCTTAAAAAGTATTAGAAACAATAATAGTCTTAATTATAAAAACATAATTCCTCTAACTATAACACTCTTCAGAAACAGTTTAAATAATATTTGTCTACATCTTTCCCCTTACATCATGTTTATGATGGCCTAAATGAGGCCTTATGTGAAACAAAATATAACATAACATGCTAAAGTATTATTATATATGTGTGTGCCTGACACATATAATAATACATAAGTAACATAATTTATATATTAAACCAACGATTCATAAGGTTAGACTGGCTAATTTTATTGAAGCTGTACAAATCAGGGACCTGCACGCCTGTGATATGTTAACCTTTACACCAACATTATCTCTCATTTCAGGTACAACTGTACCAGTCACCAACCCCGGAGTTGGCAATGGCCACAAAGCTATCAGCCTCGGCCGGTCGCTCCACTCCTACCAAACCTAATGATGACAAGCTTATTGTGTTCTACAAGTAAGTACCTACATATGTAATGCTAAAACTTTTTGCTGTACTATTGTCTGGCGACAATAGTCCTGTCCTCTAAAGGTGTGAATGTAACAATGACTTACCTCTAAAGGTAAGTCATTTCTTATATAGGTAAGATAAATACATATCCAGGGATTAACAAATAAATAGCTGATTGACAGAGTTGTCAGTCATTATCTACGGATAGCTCTGCATATGATTTTGACAGCAAGGTGTTTACACCTATATTATTATGCCAATAAAGGGTACTACAATAATGCCATATTTTTCATAGAATTTCATTCACGGTCTAGTGTCAGTAGTGTAGTCACGGTTAGAGAAAGTTGGCAAAAACCAGGGTTAAGGCTTAATATATTTATTATAAACAAAATTTTAAGCAAAAGCAAGAGGTCATAATCGTTGGATTGTTTTTGGGCATTTACTTATTAAAGTGGATTAAAGTAGATATTATTTTAAAATGTTTTAGGGATAAAATAGGAAATCATGCGATTACGTCATTTCGCGACTAGAACATCCCGACTAGGACAATTCGTGACGAGGGTATCTGTGCATAAACTGGGCCCTGAGTTATTTCCACCGTTTTCCCGCAGGAACGAGTATCTGGCCGTACGCAACGCAGAGGGCGGTTTCTACGTGTGCCAGGCGATGCAGAACGTGTACCGCTCCACTCGGAAGATCAAGATCCGCTGGTTGTCTCAAGACAAAGCTGATCCCAAGGGTGTGACCTACAAGCCTGACTTCTATGACGTCACCGGTCAGTATACACTCATACGAATATCTAACCCATTTATAGTTATAAGTGTGCAGATATAAGTGTTACTATTTAGTAACTTTGGAGTTGTATAATAAATAATAACGGAAGCAAGTATATTTGACAATGTTTTTCACTACCATTAGCGATTGGTATCTACAAAAAATTCACAAATGTGACTTATAAAAATAAAGTCGTTGGCACATACAATGCTGGGGTAACTTATGACTTCACAATTGTACCTACTACAATGGAACACCCTCATCGAGTACACACTTTTCTGTCTGTCAGCTGGCCAAAGAGCATACAAAAAAAAACACTTAAAGCTGTTAAAACTAGATTCAATTCAACATAATGTTTTTGTCCATGAAAGTGCGGATCAGTCTAAACTGCCATTAACGACTTGTCTTTGAATACATAGATCACCTCACTTCCAGACATGGAGTGCGTGCTGACAACGCTCTCGCTAACGAAGGCAGGCGGCGGCGCGCAAACGCTCAAGCCAGCTGAGCAAGCACGCGCCAAGTCCATACTGGACCGGGCAATCGCAGCCGAGCGCAGCGGAAATAAGCCAGCGGCTGCTGACCTCACCGAAGAGCACCCCGATGGCCGTGAGTAGTAACATAGGCCCTAGGTAGTAACATACGCCCTGGATAGCGTCTGCAGCGTCTCTGTCGTTAGGCGGGCAGAGTAAGAGAGCGCCGTCGGAAGCCAGCGGCCGCTGACCACGCCGAGGAGCACTGCAATGGCCGTGAGTAGTAAAACAGGCACTCAGTAGCGCTTCTGGCGGAGTAAGAACGTGCAAACGCGGCGGAGCGTAGCAAACTCAAGTCCGCGGTCGCTGACCTCACCAAGAAGCTACCAGATGGCAGTGAGCAGTAATAAAGGCCCTCGTTACCACCTCTAAAGCTGGGCGGGCGGAGCAAAAGCGCGCAATCACGGCCGAGCGCAACAAACTCAAGTCCGTGGTGGCTGACCTCACCGAGGAACACCCCGATGGCAGTGAGTAGTAATATAGGCCGTCGGTAGCCCCTCTATAGGCGGAGTAAGAACGCGACATCTTTCTCAATGAAAATAATCAAGACAGGGATCTTTCCAGCATCCAGTAAAGATCCCTGTCTTGATTATTTCATTAAAAGGTTTGTATGTTTCCGAATTAATAGATTATAGTATAAAAAGATAGATTATGTCGATTTGAGAGCAACTCCACATTTATTTAAAATGTTATAACAGTTTTCAACTTTCGTGTCTTTCGTGTTTTCCAGTTCTTTTCTTTTCAGGTGTATTTATTTAACCTTGCGTTGCATTTTCTTTCCGAGTCTCCTTGTACCATGATGAGTTCCACATGAACAAGTTAATTCATGATTGAACACTAGTGACAATCAGCCTCGTTATTTTTTTTTTAATATCATACATCTGTGATGTATCATCATATCTTCTAAATTCTTCTAAATCCTTAATAGTATTCCTTCGCCAATTTTCTTTATTTTCCTCTTTTCCTCAGTTCGTTTCTTACTAGATGTATTTATTTAACACAGCGTTTCGTTCGCCCGCAGTGGACCTCTCCCTGTATCGTGACGAGTCCCAGCTGGACAAGTTGGACAAAAAGACTCGCAAACGCGGCGGCGACAAGGTCTCGCCGCGCGCGCGACACAGCGATAGCGCCGCGGATAGCGCGGTCAGTACACCTGCGGCAGTGAGCTGCGGGGATCGATGATTACAGTTTCATTTATAGAGATTGCATATATGATTGACCGTTTGATTGTAGCGATTGATGCCATAAAAGTATGGGGTGTTTTTTTCGGACTTAAGCCAGTACGACTTCCGGATGTGGCGAGCCTGCCTGTTATTACTTTCTGCATGTTGTCTATTAGACTATAATTAGTTGTGTAACTGATTATTCTAATAAACACTGGAAAAGGTATGATCAATGAAAAAACTCAGAAATCAACCGCCAGAATCATTGATTGTCATCAATAACTACTGTCTGTATGAAATTCGAAAGTAATGTTCAAAAATCTTTGAATGCATTTTTCAGATAAATATTTTATCATCCTCCAGGTGAGGTTAAAAAAATCCACCCTGTACCTGTATATTGGATAAGTTTTTTTTCCCATATTACATAAAAAAAGTATCCGAATCTTTTTAAATAAAATATAAAAAATTTCAAAGTCTGGTAACCCACCCGTTTGGAGCACGCACGCTGGTTTTGGCAGAAAAAATGGTAAAATCTGCGTATCATCTTTTTTATGTAACGTGCTAATTACATTTAGGAGGAAGCGACGCCCGCGAAGCGCGCTCGGACCGCCGCGAAACGCGGGCGGCCCGCGGCCAAGGCCAAGCCATCGCCCAAGCCTTCGCCCAAACCTTCACCCAAACCTTCGCCCAAGCCAGGAGCCAACGCCACCAAACGCAAGGCGGCAGGTAGCCCGCCGAGCAAGGTAGGCATAGTCCAACGGATTTATGGAAACGTACGTACCCGCAGTCATTTGCAGCCATTTTTATACCATTCCGTGTGAGTGTGCCTGTGAGAGTGGTGTTTGGTCTGTGGTCAAGAGCCCTGACCCGAAGTCCAACTGAATTTTGGTTTCGACAAACGAATGTGCGACAAATGTAGCTGCGACAGCGTTTACTGCGACACGAGATTTGTCCGAATGTCCGAATAAAATACGAAATGAGGTCAAGTTACTGCAATATTTTGTCGAAATAACGGGCATCGCAGTTGTAACTTTGACACAATGTGTTTTTTTTTCTTTTTTTATTCAATGGCAACAGTGAAATCGACAAATAAATAAAAGCAAGTGATCGCACAGTAATAATTATGCTTTGTCGCTACGACATGTCGTATATTTGTTTGCTGAAAGGAATTCCGTTAGATTTTCGTGGTATGGGAATAGTTCTGTCACGGTTCATAGGTCACCAATGTCTGTATCACCTACCTAATTTTAGCCTCTCTTCCAAAATGTTTCACGGCTTAACTCTAAGAAAGAATACTAATGAACAAGAACAGAAGTATAGAACACTAGTGAAGTTGGTTTGTTTATATGGTCTACTTTATTGCACAAAAGTAAAATAAAACTACCTGTACAAGTTATACTTTATGAGAGAACGTGACAAAACTAAGCCTTGTATATTGTCATTTCACTCTCGCTCGAGTTGATCTTATGTACATGAGCGCGAGAATGGAATGAAAGAGTCCAATTAGACGTTCTGAATTTGAAAATTGTTCATTACAGAGCGTCTAATAAAACTTTATGTAATGAATGTGTTGATATTTGTTTGAGTGTGTAAAGATATTTTTGTTTCCTCCTTTGAGAACATCGATGGAGATTTCCAAATTAATATTTTTTTATTGGTTCGAAGGATTTTATGGTACCTATTGTGCATGCTCGAAACATGTTCTTAACTTTAATTTCAAAGTCACTGGAGCATTGTTTTATGGGACAAGGTATTATTTTTCGTACAATTATCATTTTCATATCAATCATACACATAACCATTTAAAATTCCATTCTTCCTGAAAAAAAACCATCCTCTTTCAAATTTCGTTATTGCGTTTCATCGGACGATGTCACTTTCATACATTTCTTGCCTTTCGTCAAGCGTCAATGACAAGAAATGTATGGATCTGACACTAAGTTGATTGTGATTGTATGAAAAATGCAAGGTGATCGAATACTGCATGCATGTCTTAAGGAAATATGAATAACGTATTGTGACGTGTTACCATAAAGCAGGGCCGTAGCCAGACGGTGTAATTAGGACAGGATAAAGAAAATCAAGGTAGCCAGGCTAAAAACTGTATTCCAAATTAAAACATATTTCGTCTTCATCATCATCAGGTTATATTAGTCCACTGCTGGACGTAGCCCTCCCCTAATGAGCGCCATAGCGCCCTGTCTTCAGTTTACGCCACAGCTGTTTCGCCTTACTTAGCTTTATTTTAACGTTAAAGACAATATTTGCGCTTAGGTCTTCGCGTGCTCACCGCGGATTCTCAATTGAATGTGCTAAACCTCACACCTCTGATAATCAGGTTTCCTGCCTTACCTTTAGTATAAAATAATCAAATCTATCATTTACGTAAAGACTATTCCGAATACTAACCAAACGCTAATGTCAAACCCAACCATAACAAGGAAACACTTCCTAAAGTGGTAGCAAGCGCGAATAAGAACAATGTTTTCTCTTATACTCCTCGTGTTTGGAAGTAATGATCAGAAAAATATTCAAATATAAACAATCGTCGTTCGTTATCAATCCTTGTATCTCCCCACTGCTGGGGCACGGGTCTCTTCCTGCATCGCAGGAAGGTTAGGCCATACTCCACCACGGGGGCCAAGTCCGGGTTGGTGGAGGATTGTAAGACAGTGGCTGGCCTTACTGTCAGAAGTTATCAAGCCGCCCATAAGTCCTCTGACATGGCTTAACGACTGCCATTATATGACAGCCGGCACCAACGGCTTAACGTGCCTTGCGAAGCACGGAAGCGGTCGGAAAAATGCCACTAGCGGCATTCACGGGACGCTCACCCATCCTGCACCTGACCGCGCCTGTTGTTGCTTAACCAAGTGATTGATTCACTTAGGTAGAAAGGCCACGAGCGCTTATATAAACAATAGTAGCATGAATTTTTAAAGCTTACAGACTAGAACATAATAATTATGCCAACGAAAGTTCATAGGGCCCTAATCGGTTTACGGCCGTTTTTGGCAACAATGCCGCCGCCAATAGCGCCGTAAATGGCGGATTTAAAACTTTACACGCCTGTAAAACTGAAATAACTGAGGTTCAAACGGCTCGGCTAAAATTATTAGCAAGCTCAGTGGCTTAAGGTTGTTCGGGGTGCTGATTAGCGCCGTCAATGGAATAAAAATCACACCCGGTATTATAATAAGTTTTTATCTAAACGTGAACATAAGAAACCTTAACAACTGCGACAACTATTTCTAGAACCTACTGTCTAGGCTGCTGTGTGGTGTCGGCCTAGAGAATAGCACCCAATTCTTCCCGCGGGTGTCGTAAAAGGCGACTAAGGGACACAAACCGGGGGGTGGGCAGCAGCGCCCCCTGCAGTACAATTCCACCGAACTGCGATCCCCAATCCGCATGCCCACCGTGGGCATTATGGGCATTACCCCCTATTATAGCACAAAGAGGCGCTCCTTAGGGGAGGGCTATGTCCAGCAGTGGACTAGTATAGCCTGACTACGACTACGACTGTCTAGATCCTAGGATCAACAAGGACTAATCGATTTCCGCCAAAAACGGTTATTTTTTAGCGGAAATCGATTAAAGTCCTAAGATATTAAATTACATGCTGAGCTATATGCTCCAAAAATAGTTATCACAGATATTAAGATTTCTGATGTTTATTTTTTGAAAAAAACGTATTATAAAACACGTTACGATTTTTTATTCCATTGCAGGCGGTAGTTAGCGCCCCTAAGCGCCTTAAGGAGATTATGGCTATTCTGTCCCTGGCTGCAGCCCTGTCATAAAGGGTAAAATTTGTCAACTGTCAAGTACATATAATGAATCGTAACAACCCATTCAATGGCAGTTGGCAAAAGTGTAGTCACAAAAACTAGCTGAAGTGTGTTCTATCTATTTATTCATTCATTCACATTCATACTGCTTGCTTGTCGTGTGACGTGTATCGGTTTATAAAGTCTTATTTCTATAAGTCCCTTTTCTATTTTGCTTATTTATAATTTTTCCGCGACAATTTACTGTTCGCATGTAACTGTTGACATTTAATTGCATGTTCGGACGAAAACTTGTTGAACTAAGGAATCTCCAACTCTACTACTTTTCTGGATTTTATACTTCAATTTAGTTTTAATTACCTTTTTAGTAGGTCAGTTTAGCTGACACTCAATGCGCCGATTGACTGAATTGGGAATTTCACTATGTGCTGAAATAAAAAATAATTATGTTGAGAAATTTCAAAGAATATTTTATATTTAAGAGAAGAACACCTGTTGGTGCTATAAATTAAATTGATATATATACGGTATAGAGTAGGTATGTACTCATTTTGGCGTTAGAAGTGGGCGCTAGGTGGCACTGATGTCTTAATTATTGGTTTTTCACATTAGCAAAATGTATGTTTTATGTTTAAAGAAACTTATCGCACCTCCAGCGATCAGTTACCCATCACTAGTTCAAATGTCCAAAGAATCTTCTTTGAAAAAGTCCTACTATTTGTACTTATTGAAATTACGTTTTACCTAATAAATAACTAATCGCGTTTAGACCCGTTTAATATATATCTATGTAATATATACTATAGTGAAATTGTCGATTCAAAAACCGGCGCCTAGAATCCCGCAAATATTTTGCCACGAAATCGGGCACGGCTCGAAGGTCCAATTCAAAATGGCTGCCGGAGCCTAAGACTGAGCCTCCGTACGCTTGCAGACGGCCGCCGTCGTCACGGAGAAGCCGGCCACGCCGAAGACCACGCCCGCCAAGGCCGGCAAGGCTGCCAAGAAGACTCCGGCCAAGCCCGCCAAGGCCGAGACGCCGGCCAAGCCGAAACTGGAGACCCCGGTCGCCAAGGGAAGGCGGGCCGTAAGAGGTGAGTTTCAATGAAATTCAACACTGAGTCAGATGCCCTTTGTAGCTACATTGACACACCACAGGATGTACGCTCCGAATTTGCCCTGCACTATCTTGCATTTATGTGAATTGTTATTGTTTTATATTTACGTACAGTCTGTTAGCTTTTAGAATATACCTCCGCTAATGTCGGATAGAATCGGATAAATTCGTATAATAGAAATATCGAAATAACTAATGACTTGAAATGACTTTTTACTTTTAGAACTTTTCAAAATAGGGAACAAAAGTTTTATACTGAGCAGGAAGTAGTATTACACTCGTCTGCTTTCGGCGATAACCGAAACTTACTCTAGAGTCCGAGGTATATTCTAAAAGCTAACAGACTATACCTGTGAGTGGTATGCCTTTTCTTTCCTGTGATTTTTTAATAATTTGTTCCAATAAATGTCTTTCTTTGTTTTCTGTCAATGAAATTGTTTAGTTGCACTAAAAGTGGCACTTTCGACAGCAGGTTAGTCTCCACATTTTCGTTCCAAAGTCCAGCCTAGTAGTACGACGACGCTAGTTGCGCGTTTCGAATGTCATAAGTCAATAAATAATAAGTAGTTTATATGATGTTACAAATATCGTAATGATTTTGTTAATAGTAATTTTACTGGTTGGTCAATTAGTTATACCTGAATTGTCCGTACTTAACCTCATAGTTGGGCCATGGTACATAGGGATTTCTGAGGCATGTGAATATCTGGAGATCTTCGTGTTGTATCACGGTGTTTGCCTTTACAGTTACATTAGGTGTAACTTCAGAATCTATAAAGTTAACCTCAGTGTAATTTTAAAAATAGGGGTTTTTTTAAATTGTGCTTAGCACGGGTTAGTGCATTAAAAAAATATATATATTCACGTCAGTGATTTAAAAAACAATGATATCTCACCAGCAGCACCAAAAAGTTATAAATCCCTAGTTTTGCAGAGTTATTTACTCTGTTGTAAATGTTGCGCTCATTCGATTGGTAAAGACTAAACCGTTTTTAATACGTTTATAGGGGTATTTTATACGTGGCCCGACTTACCGTCCGTTCTCCCCTCAGAAGTGAAGCCCATCGTCCCCACGCCTTCCACGTCGACGGGCAAGACCACTCGCACACCAAGAAAACCGCCCTCGAAGAAATAATACGCGCTCAAGTGAGGCGCGCGCGCCGACAGACAGCCGTAGTGAATAGTGCGCGGGCCGGCTCCGCTTTGCGGGTCGCCTCCTTTGTTCCCAGTGAGACACACCTAGCGATGTACCATCTATCTACGGTCCATAAATAGAGCCCACTGCTGGGCGTGGGCCTCTCGATCTGCCAATCTTACTTTCCAACGGCTTTAGTAATTTCTTAGACCTATCGGGTCGCTGGTTTGCCTATGAGCTTGCGAATTTACGTGCCGTGCCCTGCTTTATTGCCAATATGCTCGGGCTCAGAGGCACCATTGTTACTGACAATACGCGGGAGGAGACCGTGTCTAGCGCGTTGGTGATATGCCCAACACTACATCAATTCCGTAGGGGAATTCCTGAGAATATTGGTCCCAATCAAGTAGAAATTTAGTGAAAATGTTCTTGGTTTGGAGAATAGTCGGGGACAGTATTTTCTGAATTTCCGTTGCTAGTTGTGACTCGTTTCAGGGTTTTCTCATTAAGTCCAGTGTGATTCGTTGCGAACAAAGGAGCAGAAGCGGTTTTGCGATGTTGGTGTCAGGTTTATTTTTTTGCACAAAATTTTTGTACCAACTTATATGAAGAATTTTCAAAGCACCACTGTGTCCATTTTAGGAGAAATTATGTTGAAAATATTTGAATGTTTGCAAATATTTGTGCTTTTTTTGAAAATGCTATTCAGCATTTTAATCAGCAAATTCGGCACAAAGAGCGCGCCACTATTTTTTGATTATTTGGGATGTTCACGCATCTTCTAGATGTATCGAGATTAGACCAGTTAAATATAGAATAGTGCGCTGTTATATTATAAGCCTGTACCTAATCAAGAGAGACCATTTCTTGAAATAAGTTGGCACAGTCAAACGAAATTTTGGTATGCAAAAACTTGATCCTAAAATTGCAAAAGCTCCGTTTTGGCAAAAAAAAAACCTACATGTGTATGAGGTTTGCACTGTTCTAACATTTACACACAAGCAATGCAAGCCAATACACAGTAGACCAAGTGGAACCAAGGCTTTTACGTACGTACAGGACCATAGGTTTGTACTTTAAATGTGTTAAGTTGTATCTTGTAGAAGATATTAATATTTTACATTTATATTCTGTTCTCATGAGTTTCCTGTTTGTATGTAATTCAACACTGAAGAGCTGACGGTAATCTGAAATAGGAATTTTAAATTAAACACATATTTGTTTGATATAAGTTTTAGATTACCGGCAGTCCAAAATGGAAATATTAAGTACATTTATTTAGTTGTTTAAAATCTGTTTTTGTTTTATGTTCGGTTCACATTTGGTTATTATTATTTAAGTAAAAGTGTTGCCATTACATGTGGTACGCTTTATTCATAAAACTTGTTTCATGCCAGGCCTTGATCTGAAAAATATTAAAATGTTGAACATTGTAAAGAGCAATAATGGTTTCTTCCAAACAAGGACATCACAATATAATTAATATTTTGGGTCTAAACATTGTAATTTTAGTTAAACAATAATTAACGTTGTACTAACATGACTATATTGTTATAAAAGAACCTTTCCTTCACATCAATTGTAGACCATTTATACAGCAACCAGTGGATACTTCTAGTTTCACTAGTTGGTTGGGCTATGTCACACTAGGCAATGCTGCATAGCCTGGGACAGTGTGAATAGAGTCTACTGCAATCTTGGATGGATATTTCTAGTGTAAATATAAATCATTTTAATGAGGTCCTTTTACTTTTTCGCTTTTTACTTCTGTGAAATTAAGATTGGTGAGAGACATTTAGGCAATAGTTTCGGTTTTTGTAAGAATTAGGCTATAAATTTTACGAAAATAACGCGGTCTTAGATATGAAGGTCTTGTATATCAGTACAAAGAATTTAAATTTTATCACATAGACATGGTTTGTGTTACATAAACTTAAGAGTATATTTTGATACCATTGGTGTTTATTTTCTATTAAGATGTAGTGTGATGTTGTGTAATTGTGAAAGTATTTGTGTCTGATTCTGGTCATACATTGATCTTCAATAGAGAAAACCCGTTTGTTTTCATCTTAATGTCATCTCAGAATCTATGATAACTGTCAAAATTTGTAATGAAATGTACAGTATGTTTGTACGACTGTTCACTGCCATAGTGTGGTGTAGAATATAAACTAAGTAAATTAAAAATAAATCGCAGTCTAATCAAAATAAATTATTTTAATTTGTATTGCAAGCAACCCAATACTGCAAACTTTTGTTCTAGAAAGAATATGCATGAAGTTTCTATTGACCCTATGTATTTAATCATGTTCAATTTTGTTAATTCTTTCCAATAATTATTATATTGTTCATTAAGTTGTGCATAATGGCCCAAAAGCGCCACAAGTGTGTTTGTGTGCATTCATATAATAGGCAAATTAAGTACCTAAAAGTTAGGAAGGTATTTTTAAAGAAACTAGATAAAGATGAAATGAATAGGCTTAGAGCATAAATTATTGTGTGTGCATTTTCTGTTTATAATGTGTACCTATGTGGGGCGAATGTTGTTTGCACCGGGTCTCTGGTTGCACACATTGTATCAAACATAAGTTTAGCATTTTATACAAAAAGAAAAAAAATATCAGATGAGAGTACTATTGTAACACGGAAAGTCCACAAATTACAAGATTTATATGCAATTCAGAATTAAAATATAATAATTTAAGAGATATACAAATGTTTAATTTTAACTTGACTTGAGTGAAGTAAACCACACCCTTGACAGCCCATAATATATGATTATATTATCTCTTAGGCATATAATCATATCTTTGGTTAGCCAATAGGCGAGGTCCACTGTACATTGTATACCTATATACGATGGAACAATCTTAAAATTACAATGAATTCTTATTAAACAAGCTACATAACTTCAATCATCTTCAATGGTTTCCATCGGGTACTCAGTCATGATTAGTCCTTTCTCCCACAAATCATTTGCAACTTGCAACTTTTCAGTTTCACCAGGTAAATCCAGGTTCTCCACAAAAACATACTCTGGATAAGACATTATTAAAGTGTCAATAGCTGGGGCCAAGTTCTCATCAATTCCTAAGCTTTGCTGCTCGTTGCCATGATACTCTAGGGAATTCTCAATATTATAATATAATCTGATGCCCTCTTCTTCCATCACCATACGAAGGATATTCTTTCTCAACAGTCTTACTCTAGTGTCAAGACCTATTTCCACCCGATTTGTGACTTTGCCATCAGCTCGGATCACATCAGAGTCACCAAACACTGTGACACATTTCTCCATGTCTGTCAAGACTGGAGGTAATGCAGCATGCTGAAACACCTTTGCCATATCATCAACAGCTGCGTCTATCGGTAAGTGGTGTTTAATCTTGTCACAAAGCAACTTTATGTGTTCTGTTATGTCCCTTTTCCTTTGGGTTTTGACATCAGAGTGTACCAAGCCAAAGTTATCATAGATATCAAAAGGCAGACCATTGCGCAACTCAATGTTTTCATTAATAGCAGCTTGTAAGGCGGCTGGTATCATCTTTTCAAACAGATCTGCCCATGAGTGCTTCTGGTACATGCTTATAGTGATGTGTAGCGAGTGAACTCCCTCAATCGTCTCTCCTTGGTGAATGTAGCCACGTGGGAAATATAGTATATCGCCAGCTTCCAATGTAATTTCTAGTAAGGGATCTCCAATTTCATCCTGATCAAAATTTTTTGATGAAACTCTCGGAAGTGTTTCATTTTCACTAAGCGGTTTGTATATTTTCCAGTGTTTCTTGCCCTCTATTTGTAAGATGAAAGCTTCAATATCATCATAGTGAGGAGCAAATCCTTGGCTCATTGGTGGGGTAAGGTATGCGTTGGCACCAACAAATGAATTGAAGCTTTCTTGCAATGTTGCATTAAGCAAATGTAGTTTTGGTATATAGGTTTGTGGATTTAGGAGTCTGACACTGCATCCATTTAAATAGTAATCCCAAATAACATGTGGGTGGGCTCTACCAACAGGATTGTGCGTCTCCCTCTTGCCATCTACATAAGATGTGATATCTATGTTCTTTTCAAACTTAATATTTTCTTTGCGCAATATGTCATCAATGATCGGTGTAGATATGATGCCCTTGTAATACTTAGGTCTCCGCCTAGCAATGTACAGTGGTTTTTTCTCCCAAATATCTTCCAAGAATTTTTTTACATTGTAAGGAGCTACCATCCACTTGAAGGCTTTCATTCCTTCAGCAATACTGTCAGTTTGGACAGGTACAAAGTCAACGCTATCATAACTGGATGATGTATGAGCACTGTTTCTGGACGAACTAGTAGAAGAGATGCTGCTAGAAGATGATGAGCTCCGAGACCGAAGTTTCTTCGGATGGGGAGCACCATCGGGTGCCTGAGCTGGTACCAAAATCGGAATTTCATTGTCATCGCCTTTCATGTCTGCATTTTGACTAATGTTTTTCTTAGCTTCTTTTGATTTTAAATCTTTATTCTTCACATTCTTTGTATTGGACTTAACCACACCTATCGTCTTAATATTGTGTGAATTTTTCTTTGTTTCCTTAGCTTTCACAGCTTCCCCACTTTGGGCTCTCCTTTGTTTGGAATTGGATTTCTTCTTGTGAGTCTTTTTCTTAGCTATGTTTTTCGGGGTCTTTGTGCGCTGTTGAAGTTCTTTCACCTTCTTGGCAGCTATTTTAAGTTCGTCTTCTTTTAACTTTATGATAGGTTTTGGCGAAGCAACATTTTGAGGATTTTGGGCTTTCCTTTGTTCTCTCTTCTTTTGCCGTTGTTGATTCCGTTTCGAGGTGTTATTGGCTTTATTTTGCTTGTAGATAGCGAACGCCGAAACCGGCGAATTTTCTGATATATCCATGTGTGGATTGCGATGTGCTTTATAGATCGTGTTTCTAGTCAGTTATCAATCGTTCACTCCATTGAGTACAAATTTTCGGCGACAAATATCAAGTTATTGAGGGTACTTTACACTGATTAGTTTCACTTATTCGGATATTAGTAGAAATCAATAATTCTTGCATAGACAGACAGATACGTGAGTTTTGAGCTATGGTTTTGAGGTTAGTTTAGCTACAGCCTAGCGCAAGTAGGAACTTTGAAATTTTTGTTCGCATTTAGCCCCGTTTTAATGGCGGACATATTTTTGTCTCACTCTTTAATACTACTTACTCTTTCTTTGCTGTCAATGTCAAACTGAAAACATAACAAATATGGCGGAACGCGGCACATATTAGAACGTTTTCTAGTTAAAATTTTTGTGTTTTAAGTTTGTTCAATATCTAGCTGTGTGTATCTTGTTGTACAGTGTTTAGTGATTTTCTTTTAATATTGGCATTGATCGGATGGTGTCGAACTTGTGCCATTTGTAAAATAAGATGCAGCCGGTCAAAGGGTACCAAAAGAAAGTTTATGGGTAAATTTCCTAGGGATGAAGACCGGTAAGTATTTCTGGCTACAGTTTTTGTCATCTTGCACAAGAGCAAGATCATAAATTATGTTAAATAACGTAATTAATATACTATGAGAAAAATACTCAGATGTTTCAATGTCATAGTGATGTGCCATACACATATTCAATATCGATAAAAAAATATCTGATAAGTACCTTGGTCGGAATTACTACTCAGTGTATGACGGGTGAATTGCTGTAAGCCATAACAATGTTTCAACGATGCACTATTAGTGGCTGCATTGAATGTTGTTTTTTTTTTTAGATGCAGACAATGGGTGAAAATTGTGGAAGATCTTAAATCGTATATCCCCATCGAAAAACTCCACCAACATAAATATGTTTGTAGAGATCATTTCCGGCCGAAAGATTTTTACAACTATTTTAAAAGGAAGCCGATTAAAGAAATGGTGAGTTGTGTTATAAACTTATAATGTAACACTTACTACATTTCATGAATAATTATGTAATAAAACACAAAATACGCCTTGCTTTACGTCGAACATTTGAATATATTTTGCTCCGTCATTTAGAACGCAATATTATTATTACGTCTTAATACGTAAATGACATACTTTGATAAACATTTTTTTAAAGGGCTGTATCTTCTCTACTTATAAATGCGCCTCCTCTTCCTGATTACTTACTAGCTGAGTTTCCTTACCACGTAGCCACGTCGCATCACTTGAAACTGGTTAGTGATTGGAATTACTAAAATATTTTTTTTACTAATTTTTAACTTAAAATATTTTTTTATAAAAATGTATTTGATAGTTACATAGTCAATTATGCAGTTATGTGGTAAACAGGAACAAACTATTTTTTTTTCGGACTATTCTTGCAATTGTTTATTTTCAGATTCAGCTATACAAAAACCTATTAGTTGTCGAGCTTCACAAAACAACTCTGGTACGTAGACTTTTCATGTATCGCTGAAGTTTTTTGTAACTAGAGTTTGTTTACTTTGATAAATTACAAAGTGTTATCATTTTCAGCACCTTGTACAGCAGCCAAAATATCAGCTGTTGCTATTGGTCCAGTAGGGTTTGACCACAATTATTGTGGCCTGGAATCTCAGCATATTTATCAGAACTATCCCGGTAAGTAGCATAGTTTACCAACAAATTAATAATCAATAACGACTCAACTTAACTTTTTTTGACGATTTCAGCACCTGAATCCAAACCACCGATTGATGAAGTTCGCTCGGATTGGACACCTCTAAGGAAAAACCAAATAGCTGCTGAAATAAATTCAATAGACCTTGACCACAATTATTGTGATTTGATAATCAATAATAAAATACTAATTTCATTTGTCGTTTTATTGAAAACATTGATTTTTATTAATTTTATTAGGCTAACTGCGGAGCCCCTGGATGAAAATTTATCGATATCGATAAATGTAGTACCAATGTAAGTGGACGTCCCTAATGCACAGACAAGTTGTTATGTTGGTAGCACTTTTGACATTGCATTTTTGCTCTATTGGTTGGTATTGCTAACGGGGCTAAACTCATTACAAAAGCATATAGGGAGGTCCCGTCTCTTATTTATATGCTCTGTGTTTAGCTACTCCATACTCTATCTACGGTTTAGAGCACAGAACAATTAAATCAATAGAAGAAACGATGGTCACGTGACAGCGTACATGCCTAATTGTCAAAACGATACCTTGATGCCCTGAGTAAGAGTCCAAATTAAGATGGTATTGTAACTTACAATAGTGGCAACACTCTGAATGTTTTCAAATTTAGTCGGGTTATCGCAAGTGTAAAATCTGTGAAGACGCCGTCGGATTCTTTTAGAAAATTGAAATAACTAAAACATTTTGGTGCAAACAACTTACCCTGGGATATTGTACGATAAATGCACAATGAGGTGAAAAGTGCGTGGTTGCGGCAGGTCATATAAGAAACAAAGAAAACGCAGTTTATAATATGAACTTCCAAAGGTGAGTACCTAAAACCTATATTTTCTCGCGTAAAAGGACCGAGGAATGAAATATCACTTTGAAAATAAACTTCCTAACGACTCGGTAACCAAAATTACCGTAATTGTAGCTTCTAGAACCCTTCTACGCCCTAAAATTAGGAAAATAAACCAATCCATTTGTAGGTTGTACTAGTGATGACAAAAGCATGGTCGATGAAAATTCGCCATAGTAGTAGTATAGTCGATACTTGTTCATTACTCCTTCTTAGTACTTAATCTATTGTTTATTCTTGTTCAAGTTTTCCCAAATTGATATATGGACGCAATAGCATGCTAAAACGCAGAAATAAAAAGCAGGACAGAAACGACTGTAAACTGCGCACAAGGCACTTTAGACCCGAGTGATTTGAACGAAGAAACTTATTGTGAACACGCCTGAAGGAAGTTGTGGTGCCCACCTTACTCCAGTAAAAATTGAAGTAATGGTAAGAAAGTTAAACATTTGTTACATAATATTTATCGCTACCTTTTCATATACACTTATGACATGTTTTTACAAAATAGGATGCTCCCAGGAGTTTATTTTGATTTCAAGCATAACGAGAATAACTATGAAAGTTTACAAAATATTTTTTTCACCATACTTCCTTAGTAGTCTTCTACATCCAGACAGTGTACCAGGCACCACAGCGTCCGAGTGGTGCCTTTATCCATTTAATAATTTATCTTTATTTCAGTATTTCTAAATCATATTAAATAAACAGTGTGCTGTGAGAATTGATAATATAAAAAAACAGGCCCTAAATTCCCACATCACGATGTTGCTTATATTAAGACTTCTACGAGTAAAAAATTGGTTTTCTAAACCCCATCAGCTGTTTTATGTTTGTCCTGAATTTAAATCGTACCCAACAATAATACAAACTACCATAAACTTTCCCACAAAAAAACCATCTCTCCAACAGTGTAAATCATAGATAGATGGATTAAGAAAGGTTGAAAGGTAAAAATAAAATGTTAAATGAATGAACATCAAAGCTGTTAGTTTCACAATTAATAAATTGTGTGGTGATCACCTTATTGCAAAAAATATCTGACACATAGATGCAAATTGTACCTTACTTCAAAGTATGTAATTACTTATCAGGATCAGTCAATAATGGAATATTTTATTATTTAAGTAGCTCTCTTTTGTAGGTATGCCTTTATTAAGTTTCTTTTTGTTTTCAGGTCAGTACTGAATATGGAAACTGAGCAAAAATGTCTGTTATCTGCCAATGCCACGGTCATATTCTTCTTTCTTGATCAAATTTACTGAAGACTGACGTAGTATAGTCATCCGTTCGAAAATTCCTTCGTTGATGACCAGCCCTATCTATTGTCTAAAATCTGTCAACGAAACTTATTTAAATATCAGCATTCCTCACATGACACATTAAATTACTGCGTGCATCGAATTTCTGAATTATTACTTGCAATATAATATTGTGATTATTAAATAAGGTTTGCTGGCAACTTTTAGCGACAGATTGCGGCTGAAGATGGATTTACCTAATCAATATTAGCAATAGTATTTTCCTTTTCGAATTTTATTGCAAGATAAACATGAGTATTAAGTTTTGATAACTTTTTCAATTAACTTATATATAATACAAGGTCCTAGCTCGATCTGTATGTTAACTAAATGTGAGGAAGAAACGTAACGTCAATCTAATACGTCGTCACGGATTTTTTTCTGAAGCATAGGCCTTCAGCAAGAAATTCGAGACAGAGTATTATGTTGAAGTTGACGAATATAATTATAAATAAGCAATTTTGTGTGAAAAAGTGTCGCTTTTTAAATTATTGTTACTTTTTTTGATAAAACATGATTGAAAACTTGTATACAATACAATTTATTTTAATTTATTACATTGCTTAAGATAAGAACATTATTTATTGTACACCAGGAAAAAAACAAACAAAACATAATTACAAAGATACATTACAATTAATTCAAGAGTCTTCATTTTTCAACGTTTTTATTGACATCGATGGAGAGTTAGGCCCATCCCTAGTCGGTAGCGTTTGACAGTAGGGCATGTACGCACCTTGAAATCGGTGCATTGATAAACGTAGTGCCATCTCTTTTTTTCTTATGGAAGGTTGGTTAGCGAAAGCAGGACAGCATTACTGTCAAAGGTTTCTGCTAAGTTACTGCTACCCCTTGCTCTGCACGGTTTGTGCCTACGCCAGTGTCAAGTTATCGTAGACTACTGGGACTAAGGGTTAAAGGTAAGGAAACGGAACTTAATGAAAGGAAAATTGAACGGAATTTGTAAAAAGGTATTTTAAAATCAGGTAATAATAACATTAGGAACAATAAAAAAAGATTATATACAATAAAAACATAAATAAACTAAATTTTTATATCATTTTTACTTATATACTTAGCAATACATTTATAAATATTTACATCGAAATTATATAATAGGCAGGATGCACAGGAAGGGAAAGAAACACCGAGGGAAGTTAGGGAAGAAAGAAAGGAAGAACGATCTAAATCAGGACAGGAAAATAGCAAATGATTTATGTCTGCCACCTCAGCCCCACAAGTACAGGCAGGACTCTGCGTAATGCCAAGCTTAGCAAGGTGGGCCGGAGTTGAAGTATGGCCCAAACGCAAGCGAATCAAGGTTGAAGTAACCTTCTTACTGAACTTGGCATCGGCGCGACAAAACCAGGGCTTTGACAAAATAACGGGTTGTACTCTGCGATAATGCATGCCTTTTGTGCATTCCTCTGCCCAGATTTTATCCCAGGACTCCCGGAGATAAACCCTGGGCAGAGTGGTGAGATCGGTAGAATAATTTTGAAATGGAAATAGATCCCCACACTCCACAGCCTCATTGGCAAGTTTATCTGCTTTTTCATTTCCAACTATACCGGAATGGGAAGGGACCCATCCGAAACTAACTATGAAGCCTCTCTCAGAGCATTGGAGTAATAATTTACGTATCTCAAAAATTATTGGCGGATTTAGACGGAAAAATGGAAATTTTACTAGAGCCTGAAGGGAGCTTAAGGAATCTGACAGTACCAGTGTACTTCGCAGACCCATCAAAAGTACATATTCCACTGCCTTTAGAAGTCCAAAGCATTCTCCAGTAAATACCGAAGATTCAGGGGGAAGTCTAATTTTTTGAACTATTTTAAATTGAGAATGAAACACACCTACGCCTACACAACTATTTGTTTTAGTGTGTTTTGAAGCGTCTGTAAAGATGGTGTGGTACCCCTGGAATTGGTCATTTAAAAGGTTATTGAAATCACTATTTTGACATACGTCATATTTTGAAATACCTAAATCAAGACAGACGTTGGACTGTCAAATCGGTGTTCTTGGTTAGCGCATGTGCTTTCGAGATATTATTCTGTTTTGACTGTTGTGTCAACTTTGTGTTGACTCCCTGGTGTAATTTACTTTGTGTTTGTGTTGTTCTATATTTATATCAGTAGTTTGTGCATCTGGATTGGTAAGTAATACCATTTCCCTCACTAACCATGGAGGGGAATGAAATCCCCGCTAAGCCTCCCGATATTGAGCCTTTCATCCTCACCCCTCGGCTCACCGTCACTCTGCCGCACCCGCAGCCGGATGCCTCTACGTTAGAAATCATGGATACAAGTGATCAGATATCTAGAAAGCGCCCAGCAGAGGTCAGTCCGACCAACCAAAATCCACCCAAACTTCCAAGGGCAGCTAGGTCTAAATACTCCGCTATGGACAAGGCTCCTTTTGTTGTACATGTCTCACGTGTAGAAACAGACGGGAACTCTGGGTCGACCCTACACCACATAAAGTTTGGTTTGTTTTTGCTCAGACACAACATTACCAATGTTCTACCTGACGGAATCAAGCGCCTTGGACGCAATAGAGTTGCGGTCGAATTTAAGTCTCCTGAAGACGCTAATGCATTTTTAATGAACCCAGTACTTCAAAACAACAGCTACCAAGCTATGATACCACAATTTAACATTACCCGCATGGGCTTAGTAAGAGGTGTCCCTGCAGACTGGACAGATGAAGAAGTGTTGAGTTTCATCAATGTTCCATCAGGATGTGGCAGAGTGCTTAAAGTAAGAAGAATGAATAGAAGGGTAAATACAGAAGGTAAGTCAGAGTGGAAACCTACTCAAACAGTGGTCTTGACTTTTGATGGCCAGTCTCTACCAAAACGCATATTTTGCTGCTACTCAGCACTTGAGGTTGAAAAGTATGTATTCCCGACAGTTCAGTGCTTCAACTGCTGCAACTTTGGCCACACACAAACACAGTGCCGTTCCAAACCACGCTGTTTTAAGTGCGGACTTGATCACCCTGGAAATGGCTGCCATATAAATGACGAGGATGTTGTATGCTTCAAATGCAATGGGGATCACCCAGCTACAAGCAGAAACTGCCCTGAGTACCTTAGACAACGAGCTGTGAAAGAAATGATGGCTGAACAATCTATATCCTATGCAGAGGCTAATAAAAAAATTCCTATGGCTAATCGCAGCTACGCCAATGTGGCTAAATCAATACCTTCCCCCCATCCTTCAGTTTACTCTGTATATGAACCATCCCAGATGCAGCATCGCACAACATCCCACCGGAAGACTGTATTTTTGAAACCAAGGTCATACACTCAAACATCCCCAGGCTATGATAGACAAACTCATCAGTCTCTCATAAGAGACTATTCTTTTAGTCCATCCAGAAATGGTTGTGCCCTAACACAAAGTCTAAATGATGATACACCGAACAACCACATTGAGGAGCTTGTGACTTTGTTAGCAAAGCTCTTGTGTTCTAACTCCGTACCTGACCACGTTGCCCATAAACTTCATGCCATATTGGAACTGCTTAGCAATGGCCCCTCCACTCACTCTCCTTCAATGGAACGTCAGGAGTGTCAACAACAAAAAACATGAAATTCAATATCTGATACATAAATTAAATCCAGCTGTATGCTGCTTCAGTGAGACTTGGCTTAGACCAAGCCTTAACTTTAATATAAGTAATTTTAACTGTGTTCGAAGTGACAGAATTGACAACTATGGCGGTTGCGCCATACTTGTAAATTCTAAAGTCCCCTTCTCTTCTGTAAATTTACCAAGCATAATTAATGAGGACCATATCAATGTTGTAGCCGTCAAAGCTTTAGGCATTACTTTTGTCTCCATGTATATAGCAAATCCTCATGTTGATCTGATTTATGAGCTTAGATCCCTTTTGGTTCTATTGCAGGGCCCATTGATCATTATGGGGGATTTCAATGGACACCACTATCGCTGGGGCTCAGAACATTGTGATGCTTTTGGGGAAGAACTCATTGAAATGTTTGACGATTTGGGCCTATTAGTGCTTAATGACGGTAGAGCCACTCGGAGAGGCAATATGCATGAAAGAAAAAGCTGTGTGGACGTAACTCTATGTTCTATTGAATTGGCATCATGCTGTATATGGGATCGACTGAACTCCACTCACGAGAGCGACCACTTCCCAATAGTAGTTGATCTGCCCTTCAAAACTCTTCCGGAAGGACCATCTAAATCGCTACTCAAATTTCGCCTTACTAGGAAGGGATGGGATACTTATTTAGATCAAGTAGAGAAGGAGATCCTAGCCCTACCTGCTTATGATACTAATCGTCCAGGTACTAACTACAGCACATTCACAGAGGCCATAAATAAAGCAGCTGAAAAAGCTTTCCCTGTTAAAAAATCACGATTCCGAAACGTCCCATCCCCTCCTTGGTGGGATGACGAATGCACGCAAGCCATCAAAGATCGTAAAGACGCGGAAGTAAAATGCAATATCTCTTGCTCCATGCATAACTTGGTTGAATACCGTAGAATGTTGGCTAAGTCTAGACGAACTCTTCGAAGAAAAAAAAGGGCTGGATGGCATGACTTTTGCACCTCTCTCTCTCCATCCTCGACGCCCTCTCTGGTTTGGAAACAAATAAACAGATTTCGTGGCAGCTTCTCCCCAAAGGCATCATGTTTGATCTCCAAAGAAGTAGCTGAGAAGTTCTTAGCTAAGTTAGCCCCACAGTACGTTCCTAATAGAGCTGAAATAAGGATTCCCGACCTCATCCCAGGTAAACCAGTAGACCTGTTTGATGAGCCATTTTCAATAGAAGAATTAAAAACCGTAATATCACACGTAAAGGACTCATCCCCTGGTGAGGATGGGTTTCCTTATTCATTTCTTTCCAAATCAGGCCCTAACACCTTGAATTATTTCCTCGGTCTGGTTAACACTTTCTATGAAACTGGTTTTTTGCCAGACGCCTGGAAGAAACAGTTGATCCTACCCATTTTAAAACCTGGCAAAGATTCTGATGACCCATGTAACTTTCGCCCAATTGCCCTTTCACCCACTTTCGCGAAAGTATTAGAACATCTTGTAAAAAACAGACTAGAATGGATCACAGAAAACAGAGATTTACTACCCCCAACCCAATTTGGATTTAGAAAGGGTTTGGGCACCATGGACAGCGTGGCGGTCTTAGTTACTGACGCAAGAATTGCAATGAGCAAGGATAATTTAACAGTGGCTGTGTTCCTTGACATCTCATCAGCATATGACAATGTCCTGCTTTCAGTCCTCAGAAGTAAACTTACACAGCTGAGGATCCCTGGTAAGATGGTCAGATGCATATGCACATTACTGATATCGCGGACAATTGCACTCCGGGTTCCCAATCTGGAACATGAAAGCAGAATATTGTTCAGGGGCCTACCCCAAGGTTCAGTCCTTAGCCCTATTCTATTTAATCTGTACACTTGCGATATTGGATCCAGTCTTAACACCAACTGCCAAATCCTTCAATACGCGGATGATGTGGCAGTATATATCTCTAGCGCCTCAGCTGTGGAAGCAGCTTTGTCCATGAATATCTCTCTAAACTCCCTGAGTCAATGGCTTAACAAGCATGGACTTTCACTCTCGGCCCAAAAAAGTTCTGTTTTGGTTTTCACAAAAAAACGGAGTATCCCAGACATTGAAATTAAAATTGATAGTAATATTATCCCCCAAAAAACGTCAGTCAGATTCCTAGGCGTCATTCTCGACTCCAGACTGGCTGGTACCTTCCATATTGAACATATAATTAAAAAAACCGAGCGAGTATACTCCATTCTAAGACTCCTGGCTGGTGTCTGGTGGGGAGCCCATCCAGTCTCCATGAAACTGGTTTATGACGCGTTAATTAGGAGCGTACTGGACTATGGTTGTTTCGTTCTTGAGCCAATCAACAAGACGGCACTTGTAAAGCTGGATCGCATTCAATTTAAATGCCTGCGAATGATACTGGGCTGTATGAAATCAACCCCCACTAATGCCCTTCAGGTTGAAGCTTGTGAACCACCCCTTTGTCTCCGTCGTCGCTATCTAGCCGACCGATTTGTGACTAAAGTTATGTCCAGATCATCTCACATTCTTATTAAAAAGTTACGTGAACTGGACACTGAAACCGGTGTAGGTCCCAGGCAAAAAGAGATCCCATTAATTCTTAAAAGCTACAGAAAGTTAAAATCTTTTGAAGGATCACTGATCTCAACAAAAAAGGTCCCACTGTTTGAGTACAACTTTAAGACCCTCCAATCAACACCGGACATTGTTTTGAGTATTGGTATTGGCAAGAACAACCCATCTGCAAATATAATTTTCAATTCAGTTGCTGGCGAGCTATGGAATGGGTATCAATTATTTTTCACGGACGCTTCAAAACTGTCCCAATCTTCCCCAGTTGGTGTAGCGGTATTTCTCCAGAATTCAAAATTAACATTACAATTCAAATGCCCACCTGTAGCTTCTGTCTTTACTGGTGAATGCATTGGTGTTTTGGAAGCATGTCTATTTGTAGAGTCACACAATATAAAAAAAGCAGCAATCTTTACGGACTCACTGAGCTGCCTGCAAACTCTTAGCCAGAACCAGTTTAAAAGTAAAATCAATAGCAAATTAATTCTTGAAATCAGGCATGCCCTGGTCCGTTGCCGCGGCAAAAACCTAGAGGTGGTTTTGGTTTGGATCCCTGGCCACTCAGGAATCGTCGGTAACGAATATGCTGATAACTTTGCTAAACAAGCGTGCGGTCAAGAGGTGGATTTGAGGTACTATTCCCACTACCCTTATGACCTTCTGTCCTTGCCGAAAAAACAACTTGAGGAGTCTTGGCTGAACGCGTGGCGAGAAAGTAGTCGCATTAAAGGAGAAAAATTTTTTAGTATTCAACCAGCTATTAGAGCCAAGCCTTGGTTTTACAAATTTAAAAAAGTCGGTAAACGAGTGATATCGGTACTTTGTAGGCTGCGGATTGGCCACTGCTGCACGCCTGTTTTCTTGAACAAAATTAGAGTGAGGGATAATTCACTGTGTGAGTGTGGATTAGAGGACGGTGACCTAGATCATATATTTTTCAATTGCCCATTGAATCAAAACTCAATAAACATCTATACTATTCTACCTTCCTTAAATGTTCCCTTACCTACAAACTTCAGAACGCTTTTAACATACCTGTCGTCCATAGACGACCTATATATATTACTTATTAAATTTGTGGGAGAAAATAAGATAAAATTGTAAAAATGTTCGTCCGTCTAAATATCGGTTTTAGGTATATATTTGTGATATTCATGTTAAATGTTTAACTTTAGAGACATTAACTCGTTTCACCTATATAAGTAATTCTATTATTCTATTATAACTAACTTTGTTGTTACATAATTATATTGTTCTCTTACAGGTGTGTCCGTCTGCATGAACAAAAGTTTAAAATATTAACAAATAAATATTGGGAGTTATCAGAATTTTGTACTGGGCTACAGTTTGCACTTTGACTTATTCACATGTGAAGCCAGACACTTGACATTGGCAGTATTAGTCGACAGCGGCTGGTTGCCATAACTACTAAAATTCAATTCAAGACAGACGTTAGGAACTTGAACTAATGAATTATATGGACAATTAAAAATAGGAAGCATGTTAGAATTATGGCATGGAGCTTTAATGGCGTTAAACTTCAAGAAACTTTGAACTAGACAAGGGATACCTCTGTGAGACCAATATTTGGATGACACAACCAACTCTGAAAGACGCTGTAATTTGCCATGCAAAGGGTGATCAGAGAGCTGCAAACATCGACCGAAGAATCTATCAGAAAGGTATTGACGTCTTAACTTGAGAGGTGGCTCTCCACACTCTGCTTGTAAACAATTAATAGGACTAGATTTCATGGCCCCTAAGATAATTCTCAAGGCCTTGGACTGCACTGCATCCAATTTCTTTAAACCAGCAGCACTACCAGGCTCCAACAAAAAGGTTCCATAATCAAGAACACTTCTGATTAAAGCATTGTAGAGCAGCCTCAATGAAAAAGGATGAGCACCCCACCAAACCCCAGAGAGGCATCTGATAATATTTATCAAGCGGTCACACTTGGCTGCAATGTATTCACAGTGAGGGAGTCCTGAAAGATGACTGTCTAAAATAACTCCTAAGAATTTTACTTGTGTTTTTACAGGGATAGGAGTGGAATTATACTGAACACAAAAGTCTGGTCGTTTTCTCAGTCTTGAAAACAAGACTACAGTACTTTTGTCAACAGAAAGGTCAAGACCATTAGTGGATAGCCAGCCCTGAAGTAGTGAAAGGGAAGCAGTTAAAGATGAAGACATTGAATCTATTGAGTGACCTGTGGTATAAATAAGAAGATCATCTGCATATTGCAATACATCTACGGAACTACCTAGAGAAGAGTCTAGATCGTAAGTATATATATTGTACAATAAGGGAGAGAGAACCGAGCCTTGTGGTAAACCTCTCCAAACTAATCTAGATATTTTATTATCATCTATATACACATTAATGATCCTTTCTGAAAGGATATTTACAATAAAATTTACAAGGATGTTGGGAACATTTAATAAATGAAGTTTTTGTTCCAGTACTGACACAAGAACACTGTCGTAGGCAGCACGGATATCAAGAAATGCTGCAAGAACTGAATTATTATTAGAGAAAGCTAGACGAATATCAGTTGTGAAGACACTTAGACTGTCAATAGTACCTCTCCCCTTTCTAAACCCATACTGGGAAGGAGATAAAAGATTGTTGCTCTCAATGAACCACTCAAGACGAATTTTGACAAGGTATTCAGCAATTTTAACTAGAACAGAGGATAGAGCAATGGGTCTGTAAGACGAAGGGTCAGCAGAAGGCTTATTAGATTTTAAAATTGGAATAATGGTTTGGGATTTCCAGGAGAGAGGAATATTACCTGAAATAACAATGGAGTTAATTAATTCTAGGTAAGTTAGTAGAGTAGAATCACTAAGATTAACTATGAAAGAATAAGGAATACCATCTTCTCCTGGTGCAGAATCCCTAGCATGAGAGAGGATCCCTTTTAATTCCTCTAAGGTGAAAGGAGAGTTTAAATCAGACCGACTATGTGCAATATGACAACCGGGAGAAATAGATTTTAGTTCTGGAACAGAGGGAGGGGCTAGGTGGTCCATAAACTCATCAGCTAGGGAAAGGGACATTTTGGGAGTGTTAGAATTATTGAAGGCTGACCTAAACCTTTTTATGTTTTTCCAAACAGCAGATGGAGGAGTATTTGGTGAAATAGAAGTACAAAATTTTTGCCAACCTTCATATTTTTTCTGTTTCAAAAGTTTTTTAGTAATTCGAGATACTTCCAAATAAGTGTCAAAATTCTCTGGTGTCATTTCATCACAATACATTTTTTCAGCTATCTTTCTCTGTTTTACAGCCTCTGAACACTCTGCATCCCACCAAGGAGGAGAAGGGATTTTGCCAGAAGCACCATTTTTAAGAGGAAATGTCTGATCAGCAGCCTCCATCAAAAGCTTAGCAAACATCTCAGCATCTGAGCTACATAGAGATTCACAATCTCTGACCTTTAGCTCCACACATTCCCTAAAAGAAGTCCAATCTGCATTACTTAACCTATGCTTAATACGGGGTTTAAATGTTGAAACACAAGGTTTACTATTTGGAAATGAAATAACTAAAGGAAAATGATCACTGCCATACGATGAGGGAAGAGGATACCAATTTAAAGACAAAGCAAGATTCGGAGAGCAAAAAGTTAAATCAGGGGCACTAATTCCTTCATCAGGCTTAGTATGACGGGTTGGTAAACAATTATTTAAAATACAAAGATTATTGGACTGAATGATGTCTAGTAATTGTTCCCCATAGCAAGAAGTAAAAGAACTACCCCATGCTTGATGTTGACAGTTAAAGTCTCCCATCACCAAAAACGGTTTTGGGAGAATACTAATTATATTACTAATTTCTCTTAAAATATTTACAGATGGTCGAGAAAAATATACAGCAACTATACAAATATTATTTACAATAGCAGCAACAATAGAAATGTCGTTGCTGTGAGAAGGGAGTGGATAAGAAGAAAATGAGAATGACTTATTGATGAGAATGGCCACTCCACCATACCCATCATCTCTGTCTTCTCGAAGACAGGCATAACCAGTGGTTTTAAAAGAAAACCCTGGCTTCAACCATGTCTCTGAAAGAGTAAATATAGAGGGTTTGTACTTATTAAGTAAATAAATCAGGTCAGACTTTTTACTTGTTATGCTTCGGCAATTCCACTGCAGGATCTTGCCTAAGTTGGCCATTTTTGGTTAAAGAATTTATAATTTGGATAATAGAGGCAGCGTTGGACGGTAATGAGTTATTACTGTTAGTGAAACATTTTGAAATTAATTGAATTAAACTTGAGATCAATTCTAATATATTCGTATTGTTTTCCCCGGAGTCCTTGACTTTATCTTGTAGGGCACAGCCATTTGAAGGAGATGGAGGATCATAATCAGAAGTAAGAGATCTATGGACGGCGCGATCGTATCCTGTAGACGACGTTTTTGGGGTAGACGGTTTACGAAAGACCGTTTTTTTATGTGAGTTTGAGTTAATTTTTTGAAGAGATGGTATTGACGATGGAAGGAAATGAGAAGAGGAATTAGATGTTGGTGCAGTGGATAATACATCACTGTAGGACTTATTCACTGGAGGATGTAACTTAATCGCTTCCGAGTATGAGACACAATTTTGTGCCATATAAAGTTTTACCCGGGTCTGCCGTTCGTATTCTGGACAGGACTTGTTTGTGGCGAAATGACTTCCACTACATGACAAACACACTGCATCATCATTTTCTATATGACAGGAGTCACCTGAGTGACTCTGGCCACACTTATAACACCTTGGTGCAGAATTACACTTTGTCTTCGTATGGCCAAAGCGGCAACAATTAAAACATTGCACCGTAGGGTATGAATAGAGCTCTACAGGTAGAGCATTGTAGCACAGAAATACTCTTTTAGGCAACACCTGACCATCAAATGTTAACACAACAGTCTGTGAGGGTTTCCATGTAGGGGTTGGGCCATGTATTTTGTAATTAAACCTTCTAATTTTCAGTACTTTACCACAACCAATTGGCACAGAAATATTGTCAAGAACCTCTTCAGGTGTCCACTCTGCTGGGACTCCCCTGACAACTCCCATCCTTGTGATGTTAAAAGATGGGATGAAAGCCTTGAAATTATTTTTAGTTAAATCAGGGTCCAACAAGAACAAATTAGCGTCATTAGAGTCCGAAAATGAAATGCTCAATTTGCTTCTGCTCAGTCGTTTAACACTACCGTTAATAACATTTTTAAATCCTCGTCTTTTCATATAATGACCAAACGATACAGGGTGGAGAGTGGGAGAAGGTAAATCCTCAGTCGAACTTTTTTGAAGATGGATTATGTACGGGGAGGCATCAGTCGATTCGTACAGAGTCCTGCCAACCTGAGGAGACTGAAGAGGCAGAGTCACGGGTATTGCTGAAACATGCGACACAGAAGAACCTGCGTCCACATGGGACGCAGCTTCTTGTGAATCCGGCATTGCACAAATAGTCGTTTTTTTATTGTCGTCGCTATCACATCCACATACATTAACCTTATCTGAACCTGAACCGTGCTTCCTTCTTTTATTACAATGTCTGCAGACCTTGCGCTGCGCCCTTGTCCTTTTTCTTTTTTCGGATCTAATGGATCCGTCAGTGTCCATTCCAGTGGATTCATTATTTATTGTGATACTAGGGATAGTTATATTAACGCCGACCGAGGGGACTGTGCCCCCCGGATCGGGCGGCTCCTCCATAGAACCAGTCAAAAAATAACAATAAAACTTACCAGAAGTACAGAAAGTATATACAAAAACTATAAAAGAAACACTAATCTACAATATATTACAAAAATATAAGGAACTGATCTTAAAATCCTATTTTAAAATAATTTTGAAATTCTTCACCAAAAAAATACGCCCGCCTAATTAAACGTTTCCCGCGCTTTTCCAGGTTGACGTTTTGATTCCGTCAATTCCGTGTACAGTGCGTTCACATTAACTTGACGCGTGAGAGAATTGGTAGCACTGAGATGTTTACTGTTACCATGTTAAATAAGAAATCATTCCCATTACTTGGGGAAAATAAAAGGATTGAGGGCTTGTTTTACCCTCTTCCGATTAGGTCCAAAAGCTAATTCACATGTTATGTCCTTGTTACCAATTCTCTCACGCGTCAAGTTAATGTGAACGCAACGCACGTTAGGTACCACAGAGCATATAAAGTACCTACTGCGCCACGACGAGAATCTGTTGTCAGGCTGTCACATTTTTACCCGACTGCGGATGTGCGGCGAAGCCCAAAAGGAGGGTAATGTGGTAGCTCGTGTATATGTAAGTATGTCCAATTCGATTATTATTATTATTATTTACTCATTAAATTGCATAACATTACAGTGAAAACCTTTGCGTTAAGCAATTCATACATACAAAGTGTAAACAAGTATTTTAAACAATTCGCTAGTTACAACATCAATGAGAACTGAAAAACATAAAATTAACTGTATAGGTACAAAAAGAACAATAACTCAAATAATCGCAAATAGGACGCCCCTTTCATTCATCACGTTCCCAATATTTCAAACATTCCTCTGCTACACACGGGCCGGTCCAGTGCTGCAAACCCTCAGCTATGATCTGAGTGCAAACCCCACCAGCAAGAAAAAAAGGAGATTTTGAAGAAAAAAATCAGGAGACGCTAAAAAAAATCGGGAGAAAACAAAAAATACCTTTTGATCAATTATGAGTTTAAATTAAGTAAATTAAGTTAGTGAAGCAGAAAAATACAACACAAAACACAATGCTTTTTTATTCAATAAAGATATGACTTAAAGATTGTGTTACCACACCATAAAATAACAAAAAAAAAACCTTTTTGACACTCAAGACTTTTGGCAGTTGACAGTTACAGTGCGTTCACATTAACTTGATGCGTGAGAGAATTGGTAACAAGGACATAACATGTGAATTAGCTTTTGGACCTAATCGGAAGATGGTAAAACAAGCCCTCAATCCTTTTATTTTCCCCAAGTAATGGGAATGATTTCTTATTTAACATGGTAACAGTAAACATCTCAGTGCTACCAATTCTCTCACGCGTCAAGTTAATGTGAACGCACTGTAGGTAGATTGGAGTTAGTAATTTGAGTTGCCATTAACTAAAAAAAAAAAATGGTTCTATTTTGGCCAGAGTACCTATCAAAAGAAAATCTCCAATGGCTATGCACACTTCCAACAAGTACACCAAAAACATGTTGCGAACACTTCTTTTTTTCGTAGAACTAGCCATTGAGATTGTGTTAGTGTAAGCTAGTTAGTTAACAAAGGTGGAATATGCAGAAATGTAGTGGCTACTCGTCAAAAATCAGGAGATTTTACTCAATTTTCCAAAAAAGCCGTTAGATCAGGAGACAGTACCTAAAATCAGGAGATCTCCTGATAAATCAGTAGAGTTTGCAGCACTGGGCCGGTCAGCAAACAGATCACACTCTAGTGCTGACTTCAAGAAGGCGTTGAGTGACGAGAGCGCACACACGAGTGGAGAGTGGATGCGGGCACGTAAGTAGTTGTCTGATATGGATAGCCTATAGGCCCGTTGCGTAAGCTCAGAGCAGTCACCCTCTCCGCGGATCATACGGCAGACTGTCACCAGATGCTCACAATTGCGGCGGACCTTGAGGGTATTAAACCCAATCATGCCGTAAGGAAAATGAGTTGGGTACAGGAAAGGGTAGTACCTATATTTTCGCTTATATAGGAAACGTAGGAACGCTTTTTGTATCTTTTCCAACTTAAGAATATAATTTGCTTTGTGGTTCCAGACCATGGCCCCCGTTTCAATCTTTCTTCTTACCATAGCTGTATACAGAAGTTCTATAGCTTTTGGGTTGTTAAACTCTTTACCGATGCGAAGAACGAAGCCTAACCGTTTCAATCAGCGGCTGTGACTTGCATGTGCTCGTGAAATGTAAGTTTAGGGTCAAACAGAAAGCCAAGGTCTTTCATCTCTTTCACTCGAACAATCACAGCAGAGCCTAGCCTGTAAGTTGCCTGATAGGGGCAGGGGGCACTCGAGACTGTCATTACGTAGCACTTTTTGGTATTAAAGTGAAGTATGTTTTGGATGCTCCAATCGTAAACGGCGTCAAGATCTCTTTGCAAAAGTTCGCAGTCTGTCATGCTATCTACCCAGTTTGTTTGATTAATGAGCTGGTACACTAACTGAAAGTCACCTTTAGAAAAGTTCCAATCACGGTGTGGGGTAAAGTTACTTGGTAGAGCATTGCAAACCACCTTAGAGGTGGTTTTTCGATGTCGAGAGGGGGGTGATATTTATCCGCGTGGACAACCAGACCAACGTCCGCCGCGCGGACACTCACTCCACACATACCCTCTGAGTGCTTAGTGCGAGTTTTTTAACTACTCGATCGCGTTAACGTAAACTCACATTTCTATGGCATCGAGGAAGCGCCACCTAGCGACAAGTATGGAAATTAAAATTGCTGAGTGCGAGTTGTACTGGTTTACGTTGAGAAGTGAACACGTTTACCAGCCAAAACACGAATAAACGCTAGTGCGAGTTGTACTGTGACAGCGTTTTGCCAGTTCGAACGGTTAACTTACTCATACTCACTATTCAATGCTCGATTAACGCGGTAGTAGAGTTATTCGATTGGATCTGTCAAACTCGCACTAAGCACTCTGAAGCCAGCACCACATCTAGTTTACCACCATGTTCATTCACCGCCTCATTATTCTCTACGATACCACAGACATTTATAAAATACTTAGCCACAATAATTTAAAACATTTTGTGAGCAACTATTTAGATTCAAATCTCCCAAGATAACAATATTTTCACTTTTAATTTGGGAATATTTATCCTCTAATAAACAAAACCAGTCCATATACACACTTTCTGGTGCTTTACGGTGAATGTACACTGCACAAACCGTGAAGATTTTATTATTAATAGTAAATGATGCCCACAAGTCTTCACCTTGTTCTGTTTCAAGCTCTTGTCTACGACGAAGGGTAATACCAGGTCGCGCAGCGAGTAGAACTCCACCGCAGGTTTTAGGAGGAGGAGGAGGACCTTCAGTTAACTCTGCGTCAGTAATAGGAGGACACCTTATTTTTGTGTTCTGAGGAGGATACAGATTGGTCTCCGTTACCGCAAGGATATCATGATATCATGCTTTCAAAAAGACGCCTGTTACCTCAGTCATCCGAGACCATGATACCTGTAATAGTGCCGAAACGACGGAAAATTGTAAAAATATAATAAACGAGTGAAATCCGTATAAAAACAGTTTTAATTATGTATGGTACTCGTGTTAACCTTAGAAAATACTATCATGATCAATTAAAAGCAAGTTCCGGCACCAGTAGCTTAACTTTGTCCGCAAACCTCTCACATTCTGATAGATAATATTCAGGCTAGGGCGCGGACCATTTGATGCATTATGCACGTTGTTGATTTTTGGCTGCTGCATGGCTGGTTTTCTGCCCTCGAAAGGGAATCCAGGCTTTCAATCTAGCGTTGTCCGGCCAGACATCAGCCATAAAACACTTACCGTAATGTATCTCGGGAATTCAAATTTTATACGACTTGTAGTCACCCTTTGAGTTAAGTTCCACCACCGTACACGTTCCGTTGGGACACAGCTCTTTCAGGTACGTTTGAACATCCTATAGCCCTGAAACCATATTCCACAGATGCATGAACTGCTTTTAACAGTGTAGAAGTGGAGCTGCCTGTGCAACAAAGAGAAGCTGGGCGTTGGGGCCGTTTAGATTCTTGAGCATCCCCGCAGTTATTCGGCACCTCGGTGCTAATTGTACCGTGAGTGCTGCTAGCTTAGTGTCATGCTGCGCCATTGCTAAGGTGACCTGGCTCGTGAGATCCTTCATAAGCACCATTTCGTGACAAATATTTCTCAGCTCCGACATGATTTCCAGAAACTCTGCGCTCTGAAATTCCAGCTGACCAGTGACCAGCCTCGTTAAAGTAAAACTAGGAGTCACTAGATGGCGCTGGCATATTTAGTTTATTGAATTCGAATCCTAATCTTGGTGAACTACGCGTAACACGTATGAAATATAATATAATAAATATACGGCTGGGAACAAAAAAAAAAAACCCCAGGTCTTGGATGTTTACATGTTTGTGATGTCGTTGTTTCTGGTTCCCACGACACAGGGTATCCTAGTGTGGGGCCAGAAGCAATGCATGTGCTTGTATGTAAATGTTATGTTATGTTAATATGTAAAACCGAATTTTGCTGATGTCGTAGATTACATAAAATCAGCTTTATTAGAGAACAAACGTAATAAAAAGGAATTACATTCTTTTCTAAGCAATTAAAGTACCACCTGTAGCCACTAGATGGCGCTGCTATATTTTGCTATATTTGATACATGTGTGTATATAATTTCAGCTTAGGTTTACATGTACGAAATTATGCCTATAAAGTAGTTTGTTGCTCCTTGGCCATTCATTTATTTAAGAAAAATAATTTTGTTGAACTACGCTTAATACGTGTAAAGTATGTAATAATCACTGATTACACTGCATTTATAACTTCATATAAAATCTTGCAGTCGGGACCCATTATAGGACTTAAAACTAACAGTAATAGCTCCCGGCTGCAAGATTTTATATAGAGTTATAATGCAACAGTTTGAGGAAATAATGCTTATAAAGTTATATCATTTGGTCACTCAAGTAAAGCAGGATCATCTCTTCTGATTCTAGGTTAGCATTTGAAAATAAAATTATCTTGTTTTTGTCTTTTCATTGATTTATCACTGCAGTCGGGTTCTTTTGGTTTTTTAAATATTATTTTTTATTATTCGATAGAACGAAACGCAAGAAACCCGCCGTAGGCCTCGGCCACACAGAAAGCATGTGGGGCGAGGGCGCGGAAAACAGGTGTGGGGGTTTTACACAAAATGTACCTACTGAAAGACAAAGAAGACGACGAAGACCACTGTGCCCAAACAGAGGGTACGAGTGAGGGAGGAAGGAGGGCGGCGAGGGAGCGAATCCTTTGGGTACAAAATAATATACAATGGGTCACGGAATACCGTTTCAGAATTTTGATCCGGAATTCCGTACAACTAGGTACATCACACACACCCAATACCTAAGTACGTTTATTTATACGATACGATATCAACCTTGTATGTCCCCACAGCTGGGGCACAGGTCTCTTCCTGCATCACAGGAAGGTTAGGCCATACTCCACCACGGGGGCCAAGTCCGGTTTGGTGGTGGATTGTAAGACAGTGGCGGACCTTACTGTCAGAAGTTATCAAGCCGCCCATAAGGCCTCTGACATGGCTTAACGACTGCCATTACATGACAATCGGCACCTTGCGAAGCACGGAAGCATTCAGAAAAATTCCACTAACGGTAGTCACGGGACGGCCACCCATCCTGCACCTGATCGCGCCTGTTGTTGCTTAACTCAAGTGATTGGTTCCAATCACTTGGTTCCACTAGGCCACGAGCGCTTCCGTTATTTATTTATAACGTATAATATTTTTTAGTAAATACCACAGGTAAAGACGAACCTGACGACACATCTCAGGCTAAAGCACAACGTGCCTAAAATACACAAACACACATAGTGTAGGTACTCGTAAAATGTAACCATTCTTCTTACGCAATATACCTACACTCGTAAAACACATCCCTTCTGCTTACGCAGCCGTTTTGGATGAATTATGGCCAATTGTAGACTTTTAGTCCGGATTTACTTACGGGTGTTGTTATATCGGAAAAGTCCGACCAGGTTTCGCTCCGATTCGCAGAGCTTAATCATGGTGAGCAGAGACGGAGCTCGCGTCGTCGGTTGCTTGTCTCACACTACGGGCAAGCGCGCGGCGCGCCCGCGCCGAGATAGGTGGGGCGGGTGCCGACACTGGCTGCGGGGGATTCCCGCTGGCTTGCGCCGCAATGTGTTGTGCTTACGAAAGTTTTAGTTCAAAAATTATGGCCAATTTCATACTTAGGTATCGTACTATCTGACTTGCCATATTGACTTGACTTCACATTCCTACCTTCCTTAGAAATGTAGGGCGGTGGTAGGGGAGCGGTGTAGAACGCCGGCTTCTCAATCGGGAGGTCGTGGGTTCAAACCCCGGCATGTACCAATGACTTTGTTTTCTAAGTTATGTACATTTGTGAAATTATAGTAGCAATACTACTCGCTGCCGGTGAAGGAAAACATCGTAAGGAAACCCTAGTGTCTGAGGTGTTAGCGTACCTCAGCGCTTTCTACGTACAATGGCCCAACTATGAGGCTAAGTGCGGAAATCTTAGGTCTAACTAACTATTATAATTATAAATGTAAAACTTTTTGAAGATGATTGGATGTTTCTCTCATGAATTGATACCCAGGGTATTTGATATCGCGGTAATGCGTCTCCAACTCTCCACGGGATAATCTCTAACGGCGCTGCCGAAGCCGCGGTTAAATAACAAAACAAGCGAGCACTTTCAAGCGAATTTATTGTTTAAATGTACTTATAGAGTGCGTTACATGGTTATCTAAATTGATTTTATTACAGATTACAGGTTGAACCTAGTTCAGGTAAATGGAGTCCAGGATTCGTAGCATTGTTCTCTTTTACCGTATGTACCGGTCATAAGTTATCAATTTAGGTCTTACATCTTATATTAAACATCTGTTAGTCTTACAATTTAATTAAATTACAAGACCCTATGTGAGTTTCATTGATTTTAAAATATATCTACTGCTAAATACCACATCATAAATACATAACTATGTATTATAAATAATTGGACACGTTATGGTTATAGTAAAATATAATATTGAATAGAAATATTGATAGGTATGTATTTTGAATATAATATAATTTAATTTACTTTTAGGTATCTTACAATTTAAGGACAGAAGGTTGAAAACAATCTTGAAAAACTCATTGCTTTTGACACAGACACGGGGAAGATGATAAACATTACAAAATTTAAACATAAAGTTCAATAACTAGTAGATTTACATTTTTTTAATAACGTTACAGCTCTTTCATAAGTTCAGTAATATTATATTGTCATTGCATTTAGTTAAAACTTAAAAAAAGCCATTAGAATCTGTTCAAACCTTTGTAAGAGAAATCACGATCACAGCCCTAGACAAGATTTCATTCTCTGCCAAAGAGAAAATCGTGGCCACGTTTATACAATACTAATGTACCTTCAGTCTATTTATTCTTACTTGTCCAATTTAGTAAACAAGAGTCTACCCTTAAACTGTGACTTTTTAGTCCAAAATGTCTAATTTAAGCATCTGATCTTGTTTACTAAATTGGACAAGTAAGAATAAATAGATTGTATAGTGACTACAATCCATACTTCATTATGACAAAACGATGTACATTGCGCGATTATGACAAATTTGTCTTCTTACTTGAGGTTAATCGGCTGGGTTAATAATTTACCTACATCGCTATGTCATAACAAACCATTAATTGTTGTCCTAAGGAAACGGACCTGTAGGTAACTACTCTACAAAACCTAGAAGATCAAATGTTCTATTACATTTGATCTTTCATGTTACTATGAAAGATATAAATAAGTTTTGACTGATTATACAATACATAGACAATTATACAATACATACTGCGTTATACGCTCTTGTAAACATTTCAATTCTGTTTCTAGTAGGTAAATAATGATTTGCCAGTTTCTTGAATATGCAACAATATATTATTATAAAGGTTTAAAATTTTCTTAAAGACATTTACAGTTATTTTTCTCCAATACAGTCGGATTTCTCTACTAAGTTATTGGTCTTCTATCACACATAATTGATACGTCAATATTTTTTCTACTAGGTACTAAACGTAGACATCTAGATATTGAAATGGATGCACCACTACTATATTTTACCCTACGAATAGCATTTTTTCTATGTTTTTTATATCTACTGTGGCTATATTAGCTATTCTTCGATTTGTTTTTTTTTATAGGTTATTGTAATGTTTTTTTTGCAAAGTGAATAAGTATAGTTTCTATATTTTTATATCTAATATTGCTACATTGGCTATTTTCCGATGCGCTTTTATACAAGTATGTACGTATTTAAATATTTCTTCATTGAATGAGAATTTCCAGAACGCAACTTGCGAATGTTGTATTTCTGAATACGAACGTGAGTACTTAGTTATGGTATGGTATTCAATCAGAAATATGGTAAATTTTCTGATTTAATTTTGAAGGTCATTGATATGTTATGGATTTGTATATTTTTATACAATAGATTCTTCAATTATTGTTACGTATACATGTGAACATTTTAGTAGGTATTCGATCAGTCAAAGATGTGTAGAAGGAATTTATAAAATTCATTGCTTTCACTTTCATAATATTGAGTCGCTTGTTGCATTGATTTATTAAAAAATCTACAAGGGAATAGAAAAGCGTGAAAAACTTGTTTTTCAGTCTTACTTACAAACTCAGTTCAGCTATACCTACTAACATTGCCAGTGGTTTGAAACAAGTATTTCGGCAGTTTTGTAACATGAATAAGTAAGAACGTGCATTTTTGTGTTCGCCGATTCAATGCTAGTTACTGATTTTTAACTAAATTAAGACAGGGACAATATTCATTCTATAATGTTCTTATAATTTTGGGCTTTTTTTGCTTACCACCGTTAAATAATACCTAAGTTAGAAAACCATTTAAACTTATCTGAGGTTCTGTTCCCGCTTGTAACCAAACGAACCATGTACTCAATTCAAAATATAAATATTCAAGTAAATTATTCCCTGGCTAGGAGTAGACCTACCTGTCTGTCTGTAGGTGCTTGAAATTGGCTATACGCGGTGGGCACGCGTGGTAATGAAGCCCATACTTTATCTCTGAGAGAAGGCCTGTGCCCTGCAGTAAGACGTTTATAGGCTACATAAGAAAAGGAGTAACTGTGAGTACCTAATTAATGAGTTATGCATTAAAAACATAAAAACAAGTTATCAATAAAGATACATTTCTGGGGATTATTTTTTTTAATTTAGAAGGGCGAAAATTGCTGCGCGCGCCCTAGGTTGTTTTTTGCATTATTGGGTTTCTGCCCTCCTATTACGTAGCACTCCACTCTATCGAGTGAAGCATTTAGACGACTCCTAAGTGTCAAAAAATGAATGCGTTTGACAGCTGGAGTAGCTTAAAAAAAGTAAAAATCAACGTCACTCAACTCAGTGGATACTTACCTACGTAATAATGCACCAGGACTGGTAACATTAGGTATATGTACACTATACAAGGTGTAATAAAATTATCACATACATCCGAAAATGAGAGGTGCAATACATAGAATGCCGTAGGTTTCTATTTCGTGATTTCGTACGTTTTCCCCGTAGAAAGTTGTACGTCACGAACTTTCTACGTCAATTTTCTGACGAAGGTATTTGGGGACTTTGTTAAGCACTGGATAATCCGTCTCTGCTTAGAACATGTGCCGTTTTTCACCGATGCCAATGACAGGTTATTTTTACTACATTGACCGTAAAACCGTACTGTAACAGAATTGATCAACGGTCAATTGATCAATTCTCAGGTTCTGGCATGCGACCGCGTAGGTAAGTCCTTCACGGTATGGAGTTGTCTGATTTAGCTTACTCCGAACTGTCAAATACATACCTGCATATTTTGACACTTTGGAGTCGTTTGAATACTTAACCCGATATAGTAGAATGTTACGTCATACAAGCGCTGATCCGGAAAACCCTCACCTTGACCCACCCGTAGACTCTTTGTAAGATCTCTAAATGATCAAGCTTATGGAGCCAAATTGATTGATAAGTGGTGAATTGGTAATTGAGTTTACTCCAATTCATCGGTTTATCAATAAACGAACTACCTTTACAGAAGAGCGGTTTTTCGTGCACTTAATATAGTCTTTTGCCAATATCAGGGACAGGTTACCGTTTAATTGACCGTGATACCATTACAAAATTGATTCACGATTTCCGTGCTCTGGTGACCTATTATGTAAGTATCCGCTGGGTTGATTGACGTCGATTTTTACTTTTTTTAAGTTACTCCAACTGTCAAAAAAAATTATCCTACATACTTATTTTGACACCTCGGAAACGTTAAGATAAATGACCCAACACAGTGGACCGTGACATGAAAGGGGGGCTGGGGTGCGACCACGTAAGTCCTTCACTTGACGACCTCTGTGGCGCAGCGGTAGCGTATCTGCCTACCATGCGAGAGTCCAGGGTTCGAACACCGGCTGGGGACAAAAAGAACCCCAGGTCTTGGATGTTTACATGTTTGTGATGTCACTGTTTCTGGCTCCCACGGCGCAGGGTATCCTAGTGTGGGGCCAGAAGCAATGTTTGTAAATGTATGTAAATGCTATGTTATGCTACTATGGGAAACCCTTCAGACAGATAGTATGCCTGGGGACGGCCGGTGCAGCTGTTGTTACACGGACGTTGTATTTATGGTATGTCGTTGGAGTAAGTATACTATAGTTCGCGCGGAGATCTGACATGTGCTCGCCACTCAGTTAAAATTTTCTTAAAAAGAACTCCGTATTTCATACATTAGGGTACACCGAATCCCGAAGTCGATAGCAGAACGTAATTGATTAGAGTGCTCGTACGTATAGGTTGACGCGCTGTCGACTGTACCTATGTAATGACCCAATCCAGGGTCCTGCGTCACAAAGCTATTAATAATGGATTATTTTAGATTTTATTACACGTCAGAAAAAAATCACTCACTACTGTATTTCATCGATTAAATAACTTTTACTTCAAATTTATTACTACTTCACTAAAACATTCGTAAGCCTACAAGTCATTAATCTAATTCCGGATCTATCTGGTCGTAATATTCCGCCAAAAGGTAAGTATGAGTATCCGGAATTAAGTTAATAATTAAATTATTTCACTAGGTACATAAAAAGAAATTGAATAACAAAACTATCACCAAAAACGATCGAGAATATAAATAAACACTGCATATTTTTTCCTCGTAGCCGCAACAAAAAAGTTCTTCAATTTAAAATGTTGACTACATACTGGTTAACTCAATGAAGTGTTATTAGTATTTTTATTCCAAATTGATGTTTTTTTAAATAAAGTAGATATTTGTGATACCTAAAATACATAGATACCTATTGTCATCTCTTATGTACCTACCTTTTTATGAGTATGCACTGCCTTTTAATGAGTATGCACAGCACAATCATTAGAAAACGTTCAGAATTCAATGGAGAAAAGAAATCTAATACGTTTTTCAATTTGAGAATTTTTTTTCATAGTTTAAAAAAAAATGTATGTTTTTTTTTAGTTTTTCCTATAATATAAACACAATGTCACTCCGCACTCAGCTTTATGAAACAGGGCCCAAAACTCAAATTTGTGCAGGGCTCTGGAGTGAACTTTCAGGAAATCCTGAAAATCCTGCAGTGGACAGGCTAACCCCTCTTCCCGCCTACGCAGCTGTTCTACTGCTCGCGAAAGTCCCGACCCTACATTATGTTAATGCATACAGTACAATGACAATTGCACGAATGTGGCGATTTAATTTCATTGCTGCTTTACGTCTAATAAGTATTAACAGAGGATCGAACGTTCTACGGGCCGGACAGCGGATGGGCGTACCTACCATCGGACCGAGCGAACACGAAATAATAATAATGCTCGGAAGACCACTCTGCCGGCAGATGCTGAAGACAGGGCGCTATGGCGCTCATTAAGGGAGGGCTATGTCCATCAGTGGACTACATAATATAGCCTGAAGAAGAAGAATAATACCACTCTCCAGACGAACGGATACGGTATAGAGCGTAAAATCCGATGTCCGGCCCGTGCCAAGTTCGATCGTCTGTTAATACTTTAAGCCCACACACGTATCAAACATTCTTAGCTACTGAAACGCTGAATTAGCGATACATAATACTTTCTTTTTATTATATTTTTATCACAAAAACCTAGCCTAGCTACGAGTCTCAACACGACTAGGTTTTTGTGATAAAAAATATAATAAAAAGAACCGCGCCAGTGGTATAAAAAACACGTCATGTGATCCATCTATTTATCTGTCACTGTAGTACCAATGCACTAACAGAATTAAGGCCTGGGGCGTGGTGTTATCTGGGCTAGGCTACAGCCCCCCCCCCCTCCCCAGTCCGGGCGCGTCTAGTGCACGCGCAGGTCGCGCGCGTGCACGGGCGTGGTGTCCTCGGGGCTGGGGCTGTCGTCGACGCGCGGGCGCACGTGCACGATGGAGCGCCGCTGCTCGCCGCTGTACTCGTCGCGCATCACCAGCCCGCCGACGCCGTAGCCTGAGGTGAGGTGATATGACGTGACGTGACGTGACGTGACGTGACGTGACGTGACGTAAGACAAGACGAGACAAATAAATTAGAATATAAATCAAGGGGAATCCTGTAACCGATACTTTATAGTAGTTAGTCATTTGCTAGAAAAGTGTCGCTGTACAGGGTAAATATTTAAAAATATGTGACCAAGCCACTGAATTTTTGGTTCTTTATACATTACACTATTTTTATTTTTAATGCACTAAGGAACAAATTTAAAAACCTATTTAGAGGCTAAAAATTTCACCCATGCCGGGATTCGAACCTGCAACCTCTGGCTATCCGTACCAGCGCTCTACCAATTGAGCCAATGGGCGACTCACGGCATCAGTGATGTAAGTAATGCAATTTGCTTAAGTCAGATGTCGCTGTCTCTACGTAATACAGAGAATATTGTAAAGAGGTTCGAAATTTCACTGATGCCGTGAGTCGCCCATTAGTACGGATAGCCAGAGGTTGCGGGTTCGAATCCCGGCATGGGTGAAATTTTTAGCCTCTAAATAGGTTTTTAAATCTTTATACATTACTACATTCAGTTCGTATAAACGTATCAAGTATTTGTGAGACGTTTGTGCAAACTGAAAACTATGCAAGCTTCGACGATTTTTGCAGTTTTACTTTTAATTTTTGCATCTAAATTTAGAACACGGGACTAATAATTAATTAATTATAATTTAGACTACAAGCAAGTTCAACGATATCAGAAGTGGGACACCTTCCTATGGGCGTTGGATGTAAAACTGATCGCTGTGCTTTTACAAATCTTTGCAGCGGGAATATACTCGTAATAATAACATCTACACTACACAATTCCTTGTCCTGGTCCTAAATTAGGATACCCTGTGCTGTGGTAGCCAGAGGACACCGCAAACTTGGTAAGACACCTATAGGGAAAAGCGGGTGATCGTGCTCTTCCACTATAAAGGGAAATTTCACGCCAGGCAGATCGGGAAACGCGCAAACGGTCATTGAAACGCGCACTACAAACTCCTACATTCCTACATCGCGCAATGAAAGTGCGCGATGTAGGAATGTTGGAGTTTGTAGTGCGCGTGCATACTTGACATGTGTTCGCCACACACCCAGACTGAGGCAATTTGTACAAATGTACGGCGGCCCTTAGTGGGAATCGGAACGCTATCTCCGACATGGTAGGTAATCAGTCGTGATACAACTAGCCAACGAGGCAGTCACCTCTCGTAATAGGTACTCTGATAAGAGACAGAGCGATATGTACTCACCAGGGCACAGACCGGAGCTGCTGAGCCTCATCTTCTCCGGGTCTTCATTCAGCTTGACCGAGGAGAAAACGGTGCTGAAATTCAGCTGCGGGATGTCGTAGAAGACGGCCAGAGTCAGCATCATGAAGGTCAGCCCGGTCAGAAGGTAGACTGAGGAGCAAGATAACATTTAGGTATATAAAATTACTATACAAAAAATGAATTTATCAATTTCAGGTTGCCACATACATTATTAACAATATGAGAAGAAATAAAGACAGTACATAGTTATACTATTTTTATTTTAATGCACTAACACGTGCTAAGGAACAAATTTAAAAACCTATTTAGAGGCTAAAAATTTCACCCATGCGGGTTCGAATCCCGGCATGGGTGAAATTTTTAGCCTCTAAATAGGTTTTTTTTAGTACATAGTTAGTTAGAAACTAGGGTTTGCTCACATTGTTATCCTTCACGGTTAGCGAGTTGTATTGCTACTATAACCGTCAATCCACAAATGTAAATAACTTAGAAAACAAAGTCATTGGCAACGACAACACATACATTAGAAACAAAACACTTACGGTTTTATTTATAAAAACACGATTTCTTTAAGCAGTCCTTAGATATAATATATTATTGTTTATATAACTAATCTATGATATGATCTATGCCATATCCTTTTAATTACTCTGCCACAAACTATTAGGTACAACCCTTACCTTGCTTGCTTTTTCCATCCTGTTTAGATAATAGCATATTAAGATCATTTTCTTATTGGAATGGTCAGATTATTTACTAACGACAGCAAAGAGCGATTTATTTACACAAAGAGTTTGTACGTCGAGTATTCTTAGCACAAGCAGTTTCTATTGAGTATTTTTCTCAAGGAGGTTGTAAAGCATTGCAATTGAGGTGGGTGTTATCAAATTCAAACCCCAAAATTATCATTTTATTCACTGCTTCCAGTGACTAAAATTAATGAATTAATAAATTAATGAAATCAAGCGCAGTCAGGTGCAGGATGGGTGACCGTCCCGTGACTACCGCTAGAGGCAATTTTCCGATTGCTTACGTGCGTCGCGGCTGCCGTCGATAGATGGCAGCCTTTAAGCCAAGTCAGAGGCCATAGAGCGGCTTGAAAACTTCTGACAGTAAGATTGCCAATTGTATAACATTACTTAGATTTAAGAATCAATATTTTAGAAATAATATTTTTCTGGTTGTGCAATATAGTGTTCTCTATCTATCTATCAGCCACTAGTCTTGCAAGCCTCCACCAATCCGGACTTGGCCCCCGTGGTAGAGTATGGAATAGGTTGATATCAACTCACTTGTAGTAGCGATCTTATACAGCGGCCGATAAGCCTGGCCTGGCGCGTCGCCCGGTATATAGTCTCCTAGGCCGATGGTCGTCAGCGACACGAAGCAGTAGTAGAAGGAGTCGAGGAAGTCCCAGCCGGGCTCCAGGGTCGAGAAGACGGCCGCGGGAAGCACCAGGAAGAACAGGATCAAGATTGTCACTGGAAGGGAACGTGGTGGTGAAATTGTGTCCATTGGCGTGCCTAGAGTGATTTTACAGAGGCTGGTCTTGAAAAGCGATGGCCTGTCACACCGAATTACATGGCCATGAGGTCTGTCAATTCGCCGATTTATCAATTGATTAGTCCTGGGCTTCGTTTATACCTCTCTATTCTATTAAACATTTCATAGACTAGATAGCTTGTTAGCCAACTGCAAATTATTTTAAGATCTGGCAGTACATTCTCGATCATATACCGAGAGTAGTATCCATCATCCACCCTTCTCCCCAAGCTGCACCACAGAAGGTGGAACTTGTCCCGTCGAAATGAAAATACTTTTAGTGGTAAGGCCGCCATCTGTACTCTTAGGTTAAGAAATAAGTCTGTAATTTCCATTTTTATGTACAACTAGCTGACCCAGCGAACTTCGTACCGCCTAACAGTCGATTCTTAATTTTTTTTTATTTTTCTATCCGTAAGAACTATCCTCGTACTTCGAGGAATATTCTAAAAAAAGAATTAGCGAAATCGGTTTAGCTGCTCCCGAGATTTGCGGTTGTGTAGGTAACCGCAATTCTCGGGAGCAGCTAAACCGATTCAGCGATTCATTTTTATATTATAGAATAAAGTGTTCTCTATCTATCTGTCTATCTATCTATCTGTCTGTCTGTCCGTCCGTCCGTCCGTCCGTCCGTCCGTCCGTCCGTCCGTCCGTCCATCCATTCATCCATCCATCCATCCATCTATCTATCTATTACCTAAGTAATTTATGATAAATCTTCAGTGCCACTTCCCCTTTAAGCATCCGCACATTACCCATGGTTAGGAGTTAGTTAGGTGGCATATCAATCCATCTATCAACCCAACTCACCGATAATGGCCAGGTGCAGCAGCCGAATTGCGAACGGACGGTAGAGATGGCCCAACGCCGCGTTGAGGGCCCGTAGCAGCGCCGTGGCCGGCACGAGCAGCCGCTCCACCAGCGCTGATAGCAGCACCAGCGTCACCGGGATCCCGAACAGCGCGTATCCCATGCAGAACAGTTTGCCCTCTTTCGTAAGCGGGGTCACGTGGCCGTAGCCTGGTGAAGGAGGTCGGCGGTTAAAAAACTCTTTTTACTATTGCCACTCGAAAAAAGGGTTTGTAAGCTAGGATAGCAAGCTTGTACTTCTTGCTTCGTGTAATCAAAACTAGGTTCAGTTTTTTTAATATTCATGGACATATTACACAGATCTCGTTAGCCCCATACTAAGTGCAACTAAATGACTTGTGTTATAGATGTTAACTCGACGATAGATTTAATACAATAAATACATAAATAACATCCAAGACCCGATACAAACTAGAAAAGTTCGTTTCCGGAACTGGTAAGCTAGTTTACAGGCCATATTTCTGATTTAATAAGCTAGTTTACTAACCAGGACAGTTTTTAATATTGTGGAGTTCTATTTTTTAGGATACTAGCGCCCTCCACCGCTAATTTTACTATCCTGGCTTCTGTACTAGCTTCATGTGGCCGGCAACTCGTGAAAAAAATAATTCAATGTCGGTCCTTGTATCCCTCGCTCAGTTCAGGATTCTAATCTAGAATCAAAAATAGTACTTACCTTTAACAGGAGCCTTACACAAGATGGTTCGCTATGTTCCCTATACTCTACGCACTCTTATCTATAATGCATTAGTAAAATCACACCTTGAGTATCTTATAGAAGTCTGGGGCACAGCTAGTAAAACGCATTTAAAGGAATTGCAGAGGTCACAAAATAAAGTCATCAAAATCCTATTCAACTACAAATATGACACCCCAACAAAAACTTTAGACGAAAAGACAAAACTACTTAATATCCTTCAACTATATCTATATAAAACATGCATACTTATAAAAAAAAATACTCAAAAAAGACATAATTACACACTAATATAGAAATAAGTCGAGTCAAATCACCGCAATATAGCTTAAGAAGCAAATGCAAAAATAACCTAAGAACACCGCGAACTGAATATGGTAAAAGAAATGTCATGTATGAAGGTGTCCAACTGTATAATAACTTGCCACCTGATGTAAAGGATACAGAAAATATGAATGCTTTAAAAATAAACCAAAGCTACATGTCTTAAATTTATAATTACGATTGATGCTACTTCTTTCTCAAGGAGTGCATTACATGCCGTATAATATAAGCTAGTTTTAAGTTTTTTTTTTCTCATTAATTAAAGTGAACTGTAAGTTCTTTATGAGAAATAAATGTCTTTGAACCAAATCCTTCGCTGCTGTCGGGATCAAAATTAGTCGAATTAAATTCCCTTTTTTTTCACATGTATAATCTACTATTTACGTGCCTAATGGTTAAAAAAACGCGTTCAAAAAAAGTAAAGCGTCCAGTGACAGAGTGTGCAAGGAGTGAGAATATTTTTTTTCAGAATTCAGACCGAGTCTCTTTTGCTTGTAAAGATAGTTTTGTCTAATCATGATACCATGATACCTGTATTCACCGAGGCCTATTGTGTTGGTGAAATTGGGGTGTTGTACAAAACGGGGCCGCTGAATTGAGATTTAAAATGAATTCACTTGCTAATCAATAAGAATAAAATTTCGCAGAGGAAAAACTCAGAGACAAAAATAGGTTTCACACTTTTGTATCAAAATTTTTGATGTCTTTTCTGTAGTAACGTTCGAAGTGGTTTTCCTATTCAAGAAGGTATTCTCACCTTGGAACCGTAAAGAAAACTAGAGACAACAAAACGTCGATTTCATACTCTGTTGTGACAAGTGACTTTACGATACAAATGTACTTATAGGTTGAACACACACCAAAGCGGTGGCGGTATTTACTGCATTACTATTGATATACTTACGTCTTTATCAATACTATGCAGTAAATGACGTAAGTCTCAATTAACAATCTTTCGGTACTCTCGATCGTGGTGGTGTATGGCCTAACCTTCCTGCGACGCAGGAACAGACCCATGCCCCAGCAGTGGGGACATACAAGGGTTGATATCGATATCGATTCTCCACAGAGAACTTGAAAAACTTATTGAATAAAATGTCCCTAATACTTAGGTTAAAACATCTAATTATTATTTAAAAACCTATTTAGAGGCTAAAAATTTCACCCATGCCGGGATTCGAACCCGCAACCTCTGGCTATCCGTGCCAGCGCTCTACCAATTGAGCCAATGGGCGACTCACCGCCTCTAAATAGGTTTTGAAATTTGTCCTTAGCACGGGTTCGTTATCAACCCTTGTATGTCCCCACTGCTGGGGCACGGGTCTCTTCCTGCATCGCAGGAAGGTTAGGCCATACTCCACCACGGGGGCCAAGTCCGGGTTGGTGGAGGATTGTAAGACAGTGGCGGGCCTTACTGTCAGATGTTATCAAGCCGCCCATAAGGCCTCTGACGTGGCTTAACGACTGCCATTATATGACAGCCGGCACCAACGGCTTTACGTGCCTTGCGAAGCACGGAAGCGCTCGGAAAAATGCCACTAGCGGTAGTCACGGGACTCTCACCCATCCCGTACCTGACCGCGCCTGTTGTTGCTTAACCAAGTGATTGATTCCAATCACTCGGTTCGCCTAGGCCACGAGCGCTTAGCACGGGTTAGTGCATTAAAAATAAAAATATTACACTTGGCTCAATTGGTAATAGTATACTTGGCTCAATTGGTAGAGCGCTGGTACGGATAGCCAGAGGTTGCGGGTTCGAATCCCGGCATGGGTGAAATGTTTAACCTCTAAATAGGTTTTTAAATTTGTTCCTTAGCACGGGTTAGTGCATTAAAAATAAAAATAGTGTAATCATGTGGGTACAGTGATATCGTTCCGATGTTAAACCTAACTGCAAAGTAGGTAGTCGGGGCTGTAAGTAATGCAATTTGCTTAAGTCAGATGTCGCTGCCTGTACGTAATACAGAGAATATTGTAAAGAGGTTCGAAATTTCACTGATGCCGTGAGTCGCCCATTGGCTCAATTGGTAGAGCGCTGGTACGGATAGCCAGAGGTTGCGGGTTCGAATCCCGGCATGGGTGAAATTTTTAGCCTCTAAATAGGTTTTTAAATCTTAAAATTTTAATTGTATTATTTTAATCCTGTATAAATTTAATGTATTATTTTAAAGACACTAATTCATTGTAAATTTTAATTAAAAAAAAATGACTTAAAGGTTGCCACGCAATAAACGGTGGTAGTAACCTCGACAAAAAAAAAAACGCGCGTCATCGTCATTCCTACTCGAGTTAAGTCAACCGTTTAAATTAAGTTATTCAAAACACCACGTCATAAATGGACGACCCTAAAGTTGGATCAGCTAACACTGTACTGACCTACATACCATGTTTTTAGGAGTATGATCCTGCCGTCTTTTTCGCCCTTCATATTTAATTGACCGCTAACGGCGGAAGTAGCGGGGCGGTTTAAGGCCAGCTTCTTATTTTAGAGGTCGTAGGTACGAGTCCAAAGACTAACCTAGACCAATAACTTCTTAGTTACGTACATTATTGAAGTTATAGTAGCAAAACCACTAGGTAACGAAAAAGGAAAACATCGTAAGGACACCTGAGTACAGTCTGTTAGCTTTTAGAATATACCTCGGCTACTATCGGATAGAATGGGATAACCTGCCTGCCTCAAGCAACGGCACCTAATGTTAATTAATTATATATGTATTGGAAGCTATAAAATATGCGTCCCACTGTAGGGCACCGGGTTTCTGACAGATAGATAGTATGGGCTTAAGCACCACGCGTGCCCAACGTGTTTTTTTGTGTTTCAAGCACTGAGGTACGTGAACACCTTAGGTACAGTCTGTTAGCTTTTAGAATATACCTCGGGCTCTAGAGTAGGCTTCAGTTTTCGCCGAAAGCACACGAGTGTAATACTACTTCCTGCTCTGTATAAAAGTTTTCTTATTAAGTTTATTTAATTAAGTGTCATATAAGTTCCGATATTTCTATTACACGAATTTATACAAGAGTAGGTAAAATCGACAGCATGTCAACTATTACACACGTGAACACAACTTAGTAAGGCTTTATAGCAATGCAAATTTAATTAACACATTACGTCATGGTACCTATGACTTGAGGAAGGTGTTAGGTATACAAGAACGTTTTACCCAACATCCTTGGTGTTATACAAAAGCAGGTAAAGTCGGCAGCATATTACTTATAGCACTTGCGTGCACTCAGTAACGGGCGACTTTGCAACGGACATGTAAAGATTGATTTTCTGTCAACAACTACCGCGTAACACGTGAAAACGAGACTTCAATTCCACTTTACATTTCACATGTTTCTACGTTCCTAGTAAATGTTATGAACTGTGTAATATATAGCGCCAAACAGACTTTTGTACTCGGAAAGAAGGTAGTGTTGTTTTGATCTGATTATTGGGTAGAGAGGAGGAGGTAGAGTTCTTCCCTCTCTATCTCCATAGAGAGGGAAAAACTTATTCAAATTACTTCCCACCTAATGGCCAGAATAAACTTTAAAAATAGAACTATACTGTCAGCTGTGAAGAGTTTTATGTAAAAAAAACTAATTCAAAATATGCTCCGGCCATGTGAGTGTCTATAGTGCGTTCACATTAACTTGACGCGTGAGAGAATTGGTAGCACTGAGATGTTTACTGTTACAATGTTAAATAAGAAATCATTCCCATTACTTGGGGAAAATAAAAGGATTGAGGGCTTGTTTTACCATCTTCCGATTAGGTCCAAAAGCTAATTCACATGTTATGTCCTTGTTACCAATTCTCTCACGCGTCAAGTTAATGTGAACGCACTGTAAACAGCCAGTGTGAATGATATATTTTTTTTTAATGCACTAACCCCTGCTAAAAAAAAAGAATATAATCATGTGGGTACAGTGAAATCATTCCGATGTAAAACCTAACTGCAAAGTAAGGTGCTCGGGGCTGCAAGTGATGCAAATTACTTAAAGCTAAATGTTGCTGCCTGTACGTAATACAGAGAGTATTGTAAAGAGGTTCGAAATTTCACTGATGCCGGTAAGTCACCCATTAGCTCAGTTGGAAGAGCGCAGGCACGATTAGCCAGAGGTCGCGGGTTCGAGTCCCGGCATGGGTAGAATTTTTAGCCTCTAAATAGGTTTTTAAAAAAGCCAGTGTGAACTTACTAACTTAGCGCAAACTTCTTTGAGCGGAATAAGCCACAAGAATTACGCGGTGAGTTCCGTATTTAAATAAAAAGTCGACATAAATTGGCTGGATACTAATCTGTTATATGTATCTGTGACGGTATTAAAAATATAGGTTAAAAAAAATCTTTTATGTCAAGATTTGAATATTTAAAATGAGTTTATTTTTTTATACAGTTGCTCAAAAAGTGGCGTATTACAGGGACGTAGAGCGTGCGGGATGTGGGCTATTCACTCGCGCTTTTTTTTACCTTTACCGCACTCGTGCGTTTTCTTTCCCAACTGTCAAACTAATGTCTTTTAAAAAGAAAAACCAACCATGAAGTTTTTACTAAAAAAAATCATAGAAGTTTTTATGAGCTAATAATCTGTTTCAATATCAGATTTAATGATTTGATTGAATGAGTTAAGTTAGGTTTCATTTCATTTCATCTCATTAAATTTCATTTTCATTTCATATCAATAAAAAAATTCTACTGAAGACTTGGCTGTATGGGCATAGTCCCCTTTGCCTAGAATGGGTGAAGAAAAAAATCTGCTTATATTTTTTTACGGTTGGCGCCATTTTCCAAATATTTTTTCATTATTAAATTGCTTATTTTTTTCGCAACTGTATTAAAAATACTTACCCCCGGTTTCTGGTACACTAACAAGCCGTTAATCTATTGTTAACAGCTGTCACTTGGCCAAAGTGCATACAAAAAAAACCTTTGACAGCTGTTAACAGTAGATTAACGGATTGCTAGTGTACGAGAAACTGGGGGTTAGTCGTTCAGTAGGTACACGTGCGGAACCGTCATTGCAACTTGTTCCGACTGTCAACCCTCGCCTTCGGCTGCTCCTCGGCTCTGGTAGACATTTGTCGGAACTCTTTGCAATGACAGCCTTTCCGCACTTGTAATGAAATTTACTATTCCTCATATTCGAAAGTAGAGTGTTTAACACGGGTAAGATGTAAAATAATCAATTCCTGATTATTTATTACCCGGACTGTAGCCGCCGTCGCTGCACTCGGGCGTCTTAATACCTCGGGAATTGATTCTTTCGACCCTCAGTTAACAATCTACTATACAGGGTGTCTCATTCAAATCGGTCAGTATGGGAAAGTCTGAAACTATAAGACATACGAAGATCTGTTCTGAGGAACCATGTCATCGATTTTAATAACAAGAAAAACTGCATTCATACATTTTAAAAAAACATTTGTACTCCGTTCGGGAATCGAACCCGGTTGTTTTGAAAAAAAAAACCTACACTATTTCTATTTAGATATCGACTGTGTAGGTGTTAAGCAGTAAATGTCTGTATGAAACATGATGTCTAAAATGAATAAAATGCACTGTTTTCACATACTCTAATTTATTTTAATAGGTGCTCGAAGTGACCGCCGCCTTTTTCAATACAATATTCAACACGTTCAGGTAACGATCTTAATCTTTAAATAAGTATCTACATACTTATTTTAAGTGGGCTTTTAAATTAATTGTTAGTGTTTGATTAATAGAAGTTTTTTTTTTTTCAAAACAACCGGGTTCGATTCCCGAACGGAGTACAGATGTTTTTTAAAATGTATGAATGCAGTTTTTCTTGTCATTAAAATCGATGACATGGTTCCTCAGAACAGATCTTCGTATGTCTTATAGTTTCAGACTTTCCCATACTGACCGATTTGAATGATACACCCTGTATACCGTCAATATTGTGCACCACGATATTACGCGCTTCTCTCGTAGTAGTTTTTTACCTGTTAATTATGTGCATTAAGAAGTAAACCTATTTGTTGTATTTGCATCCGTATCTGTATCTGTTTCTATATCTAAGTATGTCTGTCTGTGTCGGTCTGCGTCTGTACCTGTACCTATATCTGTATCTGTGTTTGTATCTGTTTTTGTAGGTTGAATTCGGAAATTCACAGTTTTGTATGAATAAAGATAAAGATATTTATTTGTTAAACATGAGTTTAAAAAGATTCTGTATTTTGCCCCCTTTCTAAGCATACAATTAATTTTATGGATTATAAGGAGTTGAAATAACAACGCCCAAATGACGATTTGGCGCCCTTAGGCAGCTCGGCATGGGTGCCTCTGAGCCAGTCCTCACTCACCTATGGTGGTGACGACGGTGCTGGAGAAGAAGAGCGACTGGCCGAAGCTCCAGTTGGGGCCGGAGCTCACGTTGCGCGCCGCTGAGACGCCCTGGTTGTTAGCGCGTACCACCAATTCTAGCAGCGCCTCTAGGTCGTCCTCTGGGAAAGGAATTAGTTGACGTTAAAGTTCGTTTGTTGCTTCAGGCAAGAACGGCGGTAGAACGCTGGTTTCCTTTTCATCATCACACATCCTTCATGGGGCATTGTATAGGTATCTATAATAAAATCCCTGAAGATATATTAAGCTTGCATGAAACGCGGTTCAAAAAATGTGTTGAAACACATAACATAAAGGATTATTTAGATGACAACGATGCCTGGAAGCCACTAGGTGCAATGCATTTGTTCTTTATTTTATAATAATTATGTAAAGTCTGTTAATTAAGGACTTTGAAAAGACTAAGTTTGGAGTTTTTTGTCCATTTTTTCTACAAAATGATCTACATTTTGAAATAGACACCTAGTTTAAATTTAAATCACTAATCCGCAGTTTCCGCGCTACTTTGAATACAACCATTTCATTTCATTCGGGAGGTCGTGGTCAGAGGCTTATGGGCGGCTAGATAACTTCTGACAGTAAGGCCCGCCACTGTCTTACAATCCTCCACCAACCTGGACTTGGCCCCCGTGGTGGAGTATAGCCTAACCTTCTTGTGATCTAGGAAGAGACTCGTGCCCCAACAGTGAACATACAAAGGCTTGATATCATGTACTGACATCAATATAAATTACTTTGTTTTTCAAGTTACGTACGTTTATGAAGTTATATACCACTCGCTAACCTTGAAGAAAAACATCTAGAGGAAACCCGAGGATCTAAGGTGATCACATACTTCAGCGCTTGTTTCCAAGCCGTGGTAATGCCGTGGTAATGCCGTGGTATTTACGACCTCAGTTTTAGTCTTGAACTTAATAGTCTTGGGCTTAATCACTACGCGAGTGCCCACCGCGGATTTACAATTTCAAGAGCTTAGGTACGTGAACACTTCAGACGCTCAGGTTTCTTCACGATGTTTTGCTTCAAAAGTTACCGAGTTGTATTGCCATCAAAACTACACAAACGTACGTAACTTAGAAAACAAAGTCATCTATTCATACCGAGATTCGAACCCACGACCTCCGGAACGAGAAACCGGTCAACCTCCAGTAGGTAAACGGTATGTAACTTCTCGCTTGTGACAGGTTTACAGAACCGTGTGTTGGTGACCTAGATACCGGGTATCAAATATTTAATTCTGGCGAGTTGCTTCGGGTTGGTCAGTTACTTAACTCCATCAATTATTGAGCATGAGCTTTAGGGGTTAGGTATGGCTGAAGTATATACAGACGTCGGCCAAGCTACAGGTTTTTGCCGTTTCGAATAGAATCTTTGTGAGCCTTACAAGTCCGTAAGTTATCATCATCAACAGGCTATATTAGCCCACTGCTGGGCATACTCTTCATCTCTCTTTTTTCTATAAACAGTAAAAGATGCGAGTATTCTTTTTTTTTAACTAAAACTTTCGACATCGAAACTTTTGAACACTTTTGACTTATCGCCAACTTACAATTGGCGATAAGACCGCCAATTGTATAACATTACTTAGATTTAAGAATCATGGTTGTAATATTTTTCTGGTTGTGCAATAAAGTGTTCTCTATCTATCTGTCTGCCTGCCTGCCTGCCTGCCTGCCTGCCTGCCTGCCTGCCTGCCTGCCTGCCTGCCTGCCTGCCTGCCTGCCTGCCTGCCTGCCTGCCTGCCTGCCTGCCTGCCTGCCTGCCTGCCTGCCTGCCTGCCTGCCTGCCTGCCTGCCTGCCTGCCTGCCTGCCTGCCTGCCTGCCTGCCTGCCTGCCTGCCTGCCTGCCTGCCTGCCTGCCTGCCTGCCTGCCTGCCTGCCTGCCTGCCTGCCTGCCTGCCTGCCTGCCTGCCTGCCTGCCTGCCTGCCTGCCTGCCTGCCTGCCTGCCTGCCTGCCTGCCTGCCTGCCTGCCTGCCTGCCTGCCTGCCTGCCTGCCTGCCTGCCTGCCTGCCTGCCTGCCTGCCTGCCTGCCTGCCTGCCTGCCTGCCTGCCTGCCTGCCTGCCTGCCTGCCTGCCTGCCTGCCTGCCTGCCTGCCTGCCTGCCTGCCTGCCTGCCTGCCTGCCTGCCTGCCTGCCTGCCTGCCTGCCTGCCTGCCTGCCTGCCTGCCTGTCTGTCTGTCTGTCTGTCTGTCTGTCTGTCTGTCTGTCTGTCTTTCTGTCTATATGTCTATCTATCTATCTATCTATCTATCTATCTATCTATCTATCTATCTATCTATCTATCTATCTATCTATCTATCTATCTATCTATCTATCTATCTATCTATCTATCTATCTATCTATCTATCTATCTAAAACTTTCGTAAGCACAACACATTGTAGACTTTTAGTCCGGATCTACTTACGGGTGTTGTTATATCGGAAGACCGACCAGGTTTCGCTCCGATCCGCTGAGTTTAATCATGGTGAGCAGAGACGGAGCTCGCGTCGTCGGTTGCTCGTCTCGGAGCGAAACCTGGTCGGACTCTTCCGATATATCAACACCCGTAAATAGATCCGGACTAAAAGTCTACAGTATTCAGGAAAAAACAAACATAAAATCATTACAAATCTTATACTGTATCTTTGTAATTATGTATGTTTTTTCAGCCAACCGTCGTCGTTTATCTTTAGATCTCTGCGACAAATCGACGCAACTGGATGTAATCTAGGTCAATAATTATGCATATTTTCCTCATACAGTTTAAAGCCGATAATACACGGTTTAAGTTCATTATTGCTTTCAATTTCATTGCTTCAATCACATTGAGTCAATCGGATTGAAAACGTTCATCGCTTTAAATGAAATTGTGCAATAGCATTGAAGCAATGAAATTAGAAGCATATTGAACCGTGTACCTAATATCGTGTAACGTCTCAATATGGGTAAAGCAATATTAAACCGAAATTTAACCGTGTAATAACCCTTTGCCTTTTAATGTGCCTTTACGCCTTAAATGGGTAGTCATGTAATGTCCAATGCTTTTCAATGAAATTCCTTCAATTTGGCAGGACCATGTAAATAGGTAAAGTCGTTCAGTTATCAGGACATTGATAACTGAACGACTTTACCTATTCCTACCCAATTGACAACATTTCAATTTTTTAGCATACGTATTTTACTGTCTTAAAGGAAACTAGATAGGTACGCAATAAAACGTCCCATATTTTTTATTTTCGGAAATTCGATGATTTTCATTCATAATTTTCTGTTTGAATTTCGTCTTATTCCAAAAGGACGTAACCTCCAAATGACGTCACACATACGGCTTAATAATACTAACACACTTGCCGCCTTTTTAAAAACCATTGCAATTAAGGAAAGGAAAAGTAATTTCTCCGACATGACATTCTGTCATATCATTTTTAAGCAAAGGTCCTCCTCCTCCTCATTCCACCGTATGTGTAACGTCATCACACAATTTTTGGTTTTTATTTATTTTCTCTAGAATGAAGCAATAATAAAATTTCTAAATATTTTTTTCGTAATCAAGATAATATGAAAATTAAGAAACGGTATTTTTAGTTTTGCGCGTTGTAAAATATGAAATGTTGTCAATTATCAATAGGTAGTGATTTTAAACACACTGTAAGAACTGTCATCTGAAGGATACGGCTCAGTAGGCGTGACGACAGTATTATCAAATAATCAAACATTTAACGATATTAGAAGAAAGTACCTACATATTAAAAGGATTTAAAACACTGATTTAGTGTTATAAAAAAAACAGATTACCAATATTTACAATAAAATATAACATTATAATGCCCCTTCGGCCGCGTATGATACCAGAGTTTGGTAACCAGTATCATACGAAGAAAAAATGATCGTCGTCGGATACTGGTATCCAAGTGATTACTTTTCTGATACCCTTTGCTTTCAGCCATTTTCACTGAAACACCCAACACACCGCGTGACGTCACGCTAAGGTTACTATTGGAAAACTTCACCCGTGCTTTGTTGTGACTACTGTGATTACGATGATTGTTTACCTGGTTGTAACGTCAGACTCGACGCCATGACATGCGAGCTGCTTTCCCACAGATTTAACATAATTTTAGAAAAATCAATGGATTTAAACTTTAGTTTATTACAGAAATATAGGTTTTTTCGTAAATAATAAATGTGTCCCCACATTATGGAAGAGAATTTAAAAATCTTTCGTCATGTCTATTTGGCTGGCTATGCCGCAGACCATGTTTCTCAGTGCTTTTGAACGGCATTGCTTCAAAGTGATTGAACCGTATAGTATCGCATTAACCACACACATAAACAAGAAAATATTCCATTGCAATCTACAACCAACAAGCCACTCACACACACAGAGATTAATTATCACGCAATAACTCTAGATAAAAGTCCACTAGGGGTAAGTAGTACTGCAGTACATCCAACCGAGCGATAGCCACGCGATAGCCCTACGCTCTACGACCCCTAAGTTCATACAAACACGCGCCAGAAGGCTGACGTCACGTGATCCTACGCCGCCATCTTGTGACGTCACCAAGATGGCTACTTGTACTTATTAGGTACCTACTCTAAAGAAACACTTTACAGTTTACCTACATGCTGTTATTATATAGATGTATTAAGCTTGCCTGAAACGCGGTTAAAAAAATGTGGTAAGTACACTTTGTGCCAAAAGGGCTACTATAACAGCAAACATTATTTAGATGACAATGGTCTGGAACTAAAGCCAGTACAAAGCATTCTACCTATGTCAATTAGTGACTTTGAAACTACTAAGTTTTTGTCCATTTTATTTCCAAAATTATCTAGATTTTGAAATGGACACCAAGTTTGAATTGTAACGGTCATTAAGCCGCAGTTTCTGCGCTACTTTGAATAAAACCTTTTCGTTTTATTTCATTTATAAAATCAGGATTCCTCTAAAACAACCCCCAAATGCAAATAAAAAAAAAACATAGTTTGTTAATATTTAGTTTGCGTGTGATTCGCTTTCTCTCATAGAAAGAGTATGTATCGTTATCAACCCTTGTATGTCTCCACTGCTTCCTGCATCGCAGGAAGGTTAGGCCATACTCCACCAAGTCCGAGTTGGTATAGGATTGTGATTGTGGGCCTTACTGTCAGAAGTTATCAATCCGCCCATAAGCCCTCTGACATGGCTTAACGACTGCCATTACATAACAGCCGACACCAACAGCTTAACGTGCCTTGCACAAGTGACTTTGTTTTCTAAGTTATGTACATTTGTAAAATTATAGTAACAATACCACTCGCTAACTGTGAAGGAAAACATGGTGAGGAAACGAGCGATTAAAATTGCCAATCCGTGGTAGGCTCGCGGGTTAATTAACCCTATACTCTTTCTCTGAGAGAAGGCCTGTGCCCTGCAGTGGGTCATTTATAGGCTACATAAAAAACATTTGTCTAGTGGCAAACAGTGGCCCCTGCCTACCCTTCCAGACTACAGGCGTGAGTTAATGTGCTGAGATGGACTGAACAGAACGTCTTCCTCCACATTCTCTTTACCACCCTAGCGCAAGTAGGAACTGTGAATTTATTTGTTCGCATTTAGCCCCAATTTCATGGCGGACATGTATTTTATCTCACTCTATAATACTACTTACTCTTTCTCTGCTGTCAAACTGAAAAACTGAAACAAACATGGCGGAACGCGGCACATGGATTAGTTTGTTATTGTTGTGGCATTTATGTTTTAAGTTTTTTCAATATTGTATTGTGTGTACCTTGTTGTACAGTGTTGAGTGATGTTCGTAGTGGTTATCTACTCTTTGCTCTTTACCCCGAAGCGGTAACGATTTCTCTCTAAAGAAGCCGTAGAAACTTTCAGCGCATTTTCCGGCGCACGGTCAAAATTGCATTCTAGTCGACTCGACTCTCCCGAAGTCCTGACACATATTAAACTGCCGGGAGGGCCGCGGCTGCAGCGGTACAGTGAGCTCCATTATATTGAAGTAGGTAAATTAAATGAGTAATATCAAAATGAGGTGAGTCCCAGATATGGTGAGGTGAGTAATGTCTGAGGTGATCAAATATCTCAGCGCTTGAAACTGAAATGCGAAGCGGCTGTGGGCACGCGTGGTAATTAAGCCCATACTTTCTCTCTGAGAGAAGGCCTGTTCCCTGCAGTGGGACGTTTTTAGGCGACCATAAGAAAAAAAACCGGCCAAGTGCGAGTCAGACTCGCGCACCGAGGGTTCCGTACAAACCTGTATTATAGACCTGAGTATTTGGTATGAATTTCAATTTAATACCTCTACGCGTTTATGAGGAAATGGGTAGTAAGTTTAAAATTATTAAAAAAAAATATATTATGTGATGTAACTAAAAATTTATGGTTTTCGTAATTTTTCCTTTATCTATGCTATAAGACGTTGCTTCGTACCAAATTTCAAGATTCTGAGTTCACGGGAAGCACCCTGTAGGTTTTGATTCCCTTGCAAGTGTCGAAAATTTGCGGCATAAACGGCTGTATCTTTTGATTGCGTTGGCTTAGAAGTTTGATTTTTTCACAGCTTCAAGGGACAGTAGACCTGAGTAATTGATATAAATTTCAGCTTCATACCTCCACGCGTTCCTGAGAAAAAGGGTCTTGACAGACGGACGGACGGACAGACGGACAACAAAGTGATCCTATAAGGGTTCCGTTTTTTCCTTTTGAGGTACGGAACCCTAAAAATTACATAATATTTTTTTCCTCTCGGATAATAATAAACATACCAGTCAAAAACACTTTGTGAGCTTCCCCAGCCGGATAAAACATATCAATCACATAGGGTTGTCAATGGTTTGGATTACATGAATTTTTAGTCAGTTATTGTCGTGAGGAAACCCGCGGATTGTTTAGCTACGCACGAAGGCTTCCTGTAGTCTTAGTTACGAAAATTTGTGAAGTTATAGTAGAAATAAATAAAAACTTATATGAAATATCTCTGTATCTGTTTATTATGTATGACATAGCGAACTACGAGTATATAGGCGTTTAGTACAATGAGGCCGACTTGCACCAAGTCGCCACATAAATTGAACTTTATATGACGAACGTTATTTTTGAGCCAGGTTTAACAAACCGGTGCAAGTGACCCACATCGTTCTATTTGTTACTCCCGTCAAATGGGGCCCTTGCAGTATATTTCGAGGTGTACCAAACTGCAGCAACTGTGGCATGCTGCCTGCAGTAGTGGAGTGAGTGGTGAGGTCGTTGCATCGCGCGGAAGTGTGCTAACGTCCTGGATAGGTCATCGGGTGCGAGCTCTGCGATGGGCTAGGCAGGGCGGGCAGCGCGCTGGGTCAACAAAGCTTGCAGGCAGGTACAAAGCAAACTAAATCCGCTCCCGCTCCCGCTCCGCTCGAGTGACAAGCGCTCTCCCAAAATTAATGAGATTATTTCCATGGGTCAGTCTATCGGTGGGGGTGTGTCGGCGATAGCACGTGCACACAGCAGTGGCGGTAGCGTGGAGTAAAATGGTTTGAAGTACCTTGAGCTTCGATTGCAACCCTGTATGTCTCCACTGCTGGGGCACGGGTCTCTTCCTGCATTGCAGGAATGTTAGGCCATACTCCACCACGGGGGCCAAGTCCGGGTTGGTGGAGGTTTGTAAGACAGTGGCGGGCCTTACTGTCAGAAGTTATCAAGCCGCCCGTAAGGCCTCTGACATGGCTTAACGACTGCCATTATATGACAGCCGGCACCCATGGCTTAACGTGCCTTGCCAAGCACGGAATCTTTGACGGAACCTTAAGCTTATGCGATCTTATAAGCTCAATGTTCTTATTACTTGGTACAATGCACTTTTAGTACATTAGTATTTACATATATATATATATATATATATATATATATATATATATATATATATATATATATATATATATGTATGAAAATACTGATAAGTTAATAATAAAAATTCGTTAATAACAAAAAAAAAAGATTGCAGTACATTGAACTTATAAGATCGCATAAGCTCAAGGTACTTCAAAACATTTTACTCCACGCTACTCTCACTATTTAGACCACTTTCACTGTTAAGACTATTATTATATTTCAATCTTACATTTTGATGAGACAAGCTCCACGTTTTGTGGTTCAGCTTGGGCAAAAGGGTGCATGATGGATGGTATAGGACCCAGAATGTACTGATCTATCCTAGGCTATCTATTCTATGACCTGTCATGTTTTGTAAAACTGAGTTGTATGACCTGCGCTGTCGCGAGATATTTTCTGTACGCTCACAGTTTTTGTAAGAACTCAGAAACTGTGTTGAGGAAGCTTTGACGATTGAGAAGAAATGTGAATAAAGTATTGTGCAATTTACTTGAATTTGCAACAAATGAGATTACACTATTTTTATTTTTAATGCACTAACCCATTATCCCTTTACCATTACCCATTTTAGCCTCTAAATAGGTTTTTAAAAAATGAGATTTTAAAAACCTATTTAGAGGCTAAAAAATTCCGACCGCGCCGGGACTCGAACCCGCGAACTCTGGCTCCCAACTGAGCTAATGGGCAAGTGCCGGCTCAATTAGCTCAGTTGGGAGAGCGCTGGTACGGTTAGCCAGAGGTCGCTGGTTTGAGTCCCGGTATGAGCGGAATTTTTAAATTTAAAAACCTATTTAGAGGCTAGAAATTTCACCCATGCCGGGATTCGAACCCGCAACCTCTGGCTATCCGTACCAGCGCTCTACCAATTGAGCCATGGCATGGGTGAAATTTCTAGCCTCTAAATAGGTTTTTAAATTTTTTAAATTTGTTCCTTAGCACGGGTTAGTGCATTAAAAATAAAAATAGTGTAATCATGTGGGTACAGTGATATCGTTCCGATGTTAAACCTAACTGCAAAGTAGGTAGTCGGGGCTGTAAGTAATGCAATTTGCTTAAGTCAGATGACGTAATACAGAGAATATTGTAAAGAGGTTCGAAATTTCACTGATGCCGTGAGTCGCCCATTGGCTTAATTGGTAGAGCGCTGGTACGGATAGCCAGAGGTTGCGGGTTCGAATCCCGGCTCGTTAGCCCTATACTAAGTACAACTAAATGACTTGTGTTATAGGGCTAACTCGACGATATGTTTAATACAATAAATACATAGATATTATCCCTCGGGAACGCATTGCCGGGATACCAAGTATCCTATGTTTCAATCCAGACCTTTGTCTATCTGTATGTCAAGTTTCATGAAACTCCGTTCGGACGTCATTGCGTGATTGAGTAACAATATTCACAAACTTGCAAATTAATAATAATTACAATTGACCCGTGTCAGACAGCTAGTCAGTGCAATTAAGGCAAAGATTTCGCAAAATTACCTACGGAAAAGTGGTGGGCACGGTACTTCAGGCTTAAGACGGAGTTTACACGTTCAGTCTGGTGTCAGTCAATTCCATCAGTCTGGTTAGACTGACGGCTATTCAGTGGACTGATGGACCAGACTGACGGACATTCGAATATTTTGATGCCGAGATTGTTGAAGGTCACGGACTGAACTGTAAGCTCCGTCTGAGGTTAAACAATATCTTATAGATAACCTTTTACCTCATTTTCTTGTATCTAAGCGCATGTGCCGTTAGGTAATAATATTGAATCTAGGTATAACTCGAACTTATCGCACGTCAAAGTTCAAGCATGACTGCAGTTTAGTCCTATTTCAAAGTTCTACATTAAAGTCTAATTTCACCGATAAACGTGGTTTGGTTTTAGACTGTATAAGACTGTACCTATACACAATAAGAACATTCTTTATTACTTTAGGTATACATATCAGGTTTTTTAAAATACTATTGTATAACAAAGACTACGTTTGGTCTCTTTTTGTCCATTGTGATCTAGATTTAAAATGGACACCTATTTGACTTGTAAGGTTCATTAATCCACAATTTCTGAGTGCTTAGTGCGAGTTTTTTAACTACTCGATCGCGTTAACGTAAACTCATATTTCTATGGCATTGAGGAAGCGCCACCTAGCGACAAGTATGGAAATTAAAAATGCTGAGTGCGAGTTGTAATGGATTACGTTGAGAAGTGAACAATTTTAACAGCCAAAACACGAATAAACGCGAGTGCGAGTTATACTGTGACAGCGTTTTGCCAGTTCGAACGGTTAACTTACTCATACTCACTACTCAATGCTCGATTAACGCGGTAGTAAAGTTATTCGATTGGATCTGTCAAACTCGCACTAAGCACTCTGAGCTACTTTGAATAAAGCCTTTTACACTATTTTTATTTTTAATGCACTAACCCGTGCTAAGGAACAAATTTAAAAACCTATTTAGAGGCTAGAAATTTCACCCATGCCAGGATTCGAACCCGCAACCTCTGGCTATCCGTACCAGCGCTCTACCAATTGAGCCATGGCATGGGTGAAATTTCTAGCCTCTAAATAGGTTTTTAAATTTTTTAAATTTGTTCCTTAGCACGGGTTAGTGCATTAAAAATAAAAATAGTGTAATCATGTGGGTACAGTGATATCGTTCCGATGTTAAACCTAACTGCAAAGTAGATAGTCGGGGCTGTAAGTAATGCAATTTGCTTAAGTCAGATGTCGCTGCCTGTACGTAATACAGAGAATATTGTAAAGAGGTTCGAAATTTCACTGATGCCGTGAGTCGCCCATTAGCTCAATTGGTAGAGCGCTGGTACGGATAGCCAGAGGTTGCGGGTTCGAATCCCGGCATGGGTGAAATTTCTAGCCTCTAAATAGGTTTTTAAATAAAGCCTTTTAATTTCATAACGCTGGGAAATAAATTACTTAAGGTGTTTGTGGGTGCTAACTGTAAGCTATAGTTGTCACAGTTATTAAGATTTCTCATGTTCACGTTTAAATAAAAACGTATTATACTAGGACATTATGATATAAGTGCGGTAAGTTGAAAATTACAGCCGAGGCGATATTACGAGCCCGAGCCATCGGCGAGGGCTAAAAGGAAGCAGAGGCTATAGTTTTCAAAGCGCACGTATGTCATACGACGTTTTATAACATATTTACGAGAAAATTAATAAAACTCTGACATTGTTATCATCACTACATGACGACATTTTCATTTCAAATAAAAACAATACATCGAAAAGAAAAAGCGCGCGGACTTATTTTTACTTGTCCACAAATAAGCGATGCGCGCGCATCAATTTTTTTTTTAGGCAAAGGTACAAATACACCTAGTATTACTAATAAAGTAAATTAATATTTTTGTGTTTTTGTTACTGATAAATGGTTGTAATTTATTGTCAAAATGAAATAAATTAAAGAATTAAATGTTTATTCGTTATATTTTATTTCCCAAACTTAATTTTATTCATAAAATATTGACAACTTTCTTGACATAAAACCTCTTTGCTAAGATTTTTAAAAGTATCGTTCATTTTTAGACGGAGTATCTTAAAACTTTATTAAACAAAAACACTTGCCTTTTACATTACATTATCGCACAAGTACGTAATGAGATACATTACGATATTGAAATTGGTGTAATTACAACCACTTTACGAGCAAATATGTTATAAAACACGTTATGATTCTTTTTCCATTGGTGGCGCTAGTTAGAGCCCCGAAACCCCTTGAGAAGTAAACTCGGAATTGGTTTAAAAATTTTCACGATTTTTTTAGTTCGAAAATAAAGTTAGTTAATGATAATTTTAATCAGCGCAATGACATAGTAAAATCGTTATTGAGCGTATAGGTACTTCACAGATAAAAGCAAGGCCAAATATATCATCTTACGTAAGTATTTATCGACAGCTAAATTCGCTTCAACGCATGTCCGCGAGGGGCGTCTCTTACCGACCCTTCCATCCACTCACTGATCTAATTCTGTCACTTTTTCTTCTTTCATCATTTTCGTAGGTGTATCCAAAACAAAGCAACATTCCTGTCTTAATTCCTTTGTATAATTAGATTTGGAAATATACAAAACCGGTTCTTAATGTTACCTTAAGAAGCATGTTAATGATGCGCGCATGTTTGGAATGCAGTTATTTCGTTACCAAAAGCATAACCCTGACCACAAAAGTTTCTTTGGTATTTTTAGAGAAAGTTACACTTTATTCCAAGGTGAAGATAGAAATACTATAAAATTTATACCTATTAGGGGTAGGTACAATTTTTGGTCACTAAGTCATATACCCACGTCATAAGTATATGTTTAAGATTTGTATTAAATACGTAAGATAAATAAAACTACTTGTTTGCTATGTATCTGTTTGAAACTGTAGGATTCCATAATTTAAAAAAAAGCACAAATTTTTTACTTCTTTATTGAGAGAAGAAAAAAAATGAATGCGATGCACTGAAAAATAAAAGAAAGGTGTGCTGTGCAGGCTCATAGTCAACTGCTGTTGACTGAACTGAACGAAACGGTTACCGTCTTATACGATAACATCAAGCAGTGCGCGAATTGTTAGAGTTTGTTAGAGGACTAAGGTTAACCTGCGCGTTTTTCTAACCCAGGAGTTAGCCCAGGAGAAAACGGTCATTGTGGGAATGGGACGGCTTTTAGGAAGTTACCCATAATTTACTGCCTAGCTGACATACATCCAAACATTCATATTTGTAATATTGGCAGCACGACTATGTAAATAAAAAATCCCAAAAATAATTACCTAAAACGCCAGGATGGGCCGCTATGAAGTCGGCCTTTGCCCTGATAACCTCCAGTCGAACTTCATTCTCCATTGGAGTCTCCAGAGCCGAAAACACCAGCGCGCCGGACACCAAGTAGACCAAGTAGAACGTCAAATATATGCCAAGAAGAAAGGCGAAACGAGACTTCGGGAATAGCTTCGAGGTCGCGAATAAAGGCTGGAATGGCGGATGGTCTTCTTCGTACAAGATCTCTCGCTCAACAACCATTTTCTTCGGGTAAGGAAACAGTTGGCTGTGGACTATCATATCGTCGTCGCTACGAGAGGAAGACATGCTCCCGTAGGACTGGATTCTTTGATACTTCGGTCTTTCCATTGTGTTCGGCATCCTGATGACGGCGATATCTGGTCACCAACCGGTTAGACTAGTGGTCGAGGTAAAGTGGTCTGAAGTTTCCAGACTTGACCATACGAGATCTTCCCTTAGATAATGTTCGCAAAGCACACAGTGTGATTTTTTATATTTGGAACACAAAGTGGATTGTTGCTGTCAAAGGTCCATCGCATTCGAAGTTTCTTGAGCGGTATAGGGCGCGCGTGTTCCCAACTTTATTAGAACTAGACTAGACGGCTTGTAGAAGGCACTGAAGTTCCGAAACACAAACCGGAATCCCGGAACGAGGCGGGAGCGGTCAACTGTACTTGAAAAACCTCTTGGGGTGATTTGGTTCAAAGAACAGCGCGGAGGTCTCCGACTTTTTCGTGTCGCGGCGGCATTTTTCAAGCTTAACTAACACCATTTTGATACATTGTGGGATGTTCCGACTGGGCTTAAACGAAATTCAAGATGGCGGAAGCCGTAGAAGCGTCGGGGTACCGGCACACACGGTTATCGGTGACTGACTGGAGCTGGAACCGGTCGTAATCGACAAATAAGTAGCTCGTTGTTATCTAACAAAGTGGATTGTGGACTGGGTTGCCGCGTTGTAGGTGGCTCTAAAAAACTTCACGGCAAGGTGTCAACCGGTTCGGTTCTTGGCTTTTTGCGCGGGTTTTTTTGTACCTTTATCTGCGGTGGTTTTTTCTTTAAATTTTTGGGCTTATTTGGCTATCATTATCTTTCTTATAATATAAAAATGAATTGCTGAATGTGTTGGCAAGCGCAAATCTCGGGAGCAGCTGAACCGATTTCGCTAATTCTTTTTTTAGAATATTCCTTATAGTACGAGGATGGTTCTTACGGAGAGAAAAACTAAAAAAATACTTAAAGAATCGACTGTAAGGCGGTCTATCATCTATATTTTCTATAATTCTATCTATGAATATATTTTAACCTCGAAAGGCCCGACCTTGAAAATAACAGTTGATTTTGTGATCACTTGAGAGCATTGGGCCTTAGAAGGTATAATATAATTAAATTATTCATTATAATAAAACAAACTTTTCTTCTTTCATCATCATCATTTTCAGTCCACCGCTGCCGGTCTGCCGCTGGGTAAATGCCTTTTCCCCTCAAATGCCATCTCTTACGATCTCTTGCCAGCCGCATTTTCTTCATTATTCTAAACAAATTAACGATAATTATTCAGCACTCAGAAACCTGAGTGTCTGAGGTGTTCCCGTAACACCTCAGACACTCAGGTTTTCTTACGACGTTTTCCTTCACATTTAGAACTTCGTATAGCTATGTTATTACTCTATAACGTTGTGTAATCCGATCGGCACAGTACATATTTGATTTTTGTGTATAGTAGGGTTCTCGCGTACTATACATAAAAATTAAATCAAATCTCGCGTACGTACGATATTTTAATAGACTACACGAAAATGTATAATTTCATATAAAGTTCACTCCTACTTTGTCTATATTTAAGCTGTTTGTATATGGCTATCTTCTTCTTCTTCTGGCTATATTATGTAGTCCACTGCTGGACATACCGCTATGGCCATATGGCTATCAATAGAGATGTATTATTATTATACTAGGTACAAACAAACTTAAGTCATACATAACTGAACATAAGGTCAAAATTCCCAAGTTTCAAGAAGTTATGAATCTGGCAACACACTTGAATCTTTATCTTTGAAGGTGTGTCTGTCCACATACAATCAAACATTATTTTCGTTAAGAACTTTTACGAACGCGGTCAAGGAAGTCTTTTGTAATATTCCTACCGTAATCAGTTAATTAGGAGATATAACTAATACCTATGTAAACAGCGTAAAGTCGAATTTTCACGATTTTCGTACGCTCGGACCGAATGAGCTATTCTATCTACTAAGATGCTACTTACTTGTATCTTGTATCATCGATAGTATGAAAAAACGCACTCGCGCGCCGAAGGATCCGTACAATTTTGTACGCTTACATATTATAATATTTAAGAAATCGAGTCTTCTAGTTTGTCTCGGGTCTTGGATGCTATCTATGTATTTATTGTATTAAGCCTATCGTCGAGATAGCACCTATAGCACAAGTATTTTCTTAGTTGTAAGTACTTAGTATAGGGCTAACGAGATCCGTGTAATATGTCCATAAATATTTATTTATTGTACTTTTGTTTGTTGTCCCTAATAAAGAAAAAAATAGATAGATAGAACACTTTCGATATCGATATCAACCCCTGTGTGTCCCCACTGCTGCGGCACGAGTCTCTTCCTGTATTGCAGGAAGGTTGGGCCTTACCCCACCACGGGGGCCAAGTCCAGGGGCATTATTACGTAAGTATCCACTGAGTTGAGTGACGTTGATTTTTACTTTTTTTAAGCTACTCCGGTTGTCAAATGCATACATTTTTTGTCACTTAGGAGTCGTCTTAATGCTTCACTCGATAGAGTGGAGTGCTACGTAATAGGAGGGCTGGTTGGTGGAGGATTGTAAGACAGTGGCGGGCCTTGCTGTCAGAAGTTATGAAGCCGCCCATAAGGCCTCTGACATGGCTTAACGACTGCCATTACATGACAGCCGGCACCAACGAAGCACGAGAGCGCTCGGTAAAAATGCCATTAGCGGTAGTCACGGGACGGTCACCCATCTTGCACCTGACCGCACCTGTTGTTGCTTAATGCCTTACCGGTGGAGGTACGGAAAGCCAATCCCTTCCCATTTATAAGGCTATGGTAAAGGAGTTGTATCTCACGACTACACTGTAATACTGTTATTATTTAATTTTGTAATATTGTCCTGCTGTTGTTGTGTTCTACTTATGTCCTTTGAATGTGTATATTTTGTTAATTATTTATGTATTACATTAATTTTTATTTATGTAAATTATTTGTACGTATCTGTTGATAATTTTATTTATTCAAACTGTTATTGAGGCATGTCATTTGGAACCTCTGAAATTAATGTTTTCTATGTTTTTTTTTGTAAATCTACTTCTTTCTCTAATGTATTAGACCAGTTCATCCGAAGGTTGTCTGGAAGAGATCACTTTTAGTGATAAGGCTGCCGTCTGTACTCTTAGGTTAAGAAATATCTGTGTAATTTCCATTTTTATGTACAATAAAGTGTTCTGTATCTATCTTAACTAAAGTGATTAAGTATTTTAATCTACCTATGGTTTACAGCTATCAGTCGTTTTCAAACCAAACATTGCGCTTCTGCATATTCATCAAAGTTGTGGATAGCTTGGCCTTTTGCATCTACGTAATGAGAAGATTTATGCAGCGTCCAGTGGCATCTTCATTCACACTTGACCACTCAGATGGTGTAGTGCCTGGGACGTGGTTATATCGATGCTGTAGGCTTATGATGGTGGATAGCTTGACAGACAGCCAAAATAGGCACTTTCTAAACTACGGATTACTAATGTCTACATAAGCCCCAGCGGAGGGCACAGACCGGTATGGTGCCAGATTCACAAGATTCCCATCATATCTTGGTCAACCTAAATTCCCAATCTAATAGTAGATTCTTAGATTGACGCAAATTGCATAAGACTAATTGATAAGCAATAACTTTACCAATAAGTTCAACATAAGTTTATCTATCCTAGGCAACAGGTTACTGTAGATATGTACTCAGTTATAGAGAAAATTGTCGACACAGAAAGATACGCAACTAAAACACGAAGCACACTCACCAAAAGCTAACAAACACAAACACCGATCGTAAACCCGGAAGCGCGGCCATTGTTTATCTACCCCTGCCCCTATTCTGAAAACTTCCTACGGTTGGTACACGTGTGTTCGCGACATAGATTAGTTTTGTATTGTGGCAACATGGAGTTACATTATCGCTATTGTACATGTAGTTCGTGCTTTGCCGGACCCGCACGCGATATATTTGATTTTATAATATAGTCTTATAAATAGTCAATCTCGGTTTTCATTAACCATCAGCCTACTAAATACAGTCCACTCAACCACAAGTGTGTCATGCTTTTTGGTCCTTCGAGCCGGATTCATATCCATATACCAGCGACCTTTGGATACAAACTGAGTTATCTTCAACATTATGAGGAGAACGTCAACGGTCATGAGGAAGTGTCAACGAATAATGTTAAGTTCTACGTCCTGTGATCTCTTGGAGGAAGAGGTCGATCTTATTTATTGATACGAGTACTTTTAGTGCATTTAATTTTTTTAAATCGTACTATGCGGCGGACTTGATGCCCGCAGCATTGTACGGCATTGCAACAGCAGCCTACCAGTAACAAAAATGAAAGTGAGAAATGCTTATATAAATTGTAATTAAATAAACTTAGACACCTACATCAATATAGACTTACACATAATATAATACAATATATTATCTTTATATATAAAATTCAAAGTTCTGACTGACTTACTCATCAACGCCCAGCCCAAGCCGTTGGACCTAGGAAGCTGAAATTTTGCACAGAGGGTCTATATATAATGCAGGCATGGAATAACACTGGATTTTTTGAAATTTAACCCCTAAGGGGGCGAAAAGGGTTGCCAAAATTTGTATGGGAGGTATAAATGTTTTTATCTAATTTTCTTGAAACTTAAAACAAATACTCTGGAGTGATCAGGGTTGCAAAAAAGTCCACGCGGACACAGTCGCGGGCAAAAGCTAGTGTTAGAATTAGAATCTGAATATCACTATAACATACATATTACGCCAGTATCGTCCCTCAGTCCAAGTAACTACTTAAGAAACCGTATCTTAATTTAGGACCGGGATATGTAACCGTCGTACAAAGTTATTATTATTATCTGTTAACAACAACGACAATCAAGTTATAACGTTATACAATACATTACATAAACTCACGATGGAAGAGTAGGCAGATACCAGAGCAGGGCAAAGCCAGGGATCACCACTGGCAAAGATTCTGACAAGGTTTTTTCTCTTCATCAACATTCATAACTGTAAGCTGTATTTTTACCTCTGAAATTACCATTTTCTATGTTTTCTTGTAGGTACATCTACTTCCTTCTCTAATGTATTAGTCCAGTTCATCCAAAGGTTGTCTGGAAGAGATCACTTTTAGTGATAATGCCGCCGTTTGTACTCTTAGGTTAAGAAATATCTGTGTAATACACACAAGAACTTTCTCTCCAAAAGAGTAGTTAAAGAATGGAATTGTATTTCTGTATTTCTTCAGGGAGTTTGACAGCCACAAGCATTAATATGTTTAAAAACAAACTGGATAAATATCTAATGGAAACAAAACAGACAAGGAGTTAAACACAAATGTACATCTGGATACATGCTTCACCAGTTCTATAACTGCCTGCCTGAATTACAAATAATAATAATAATAATTTCCATTTTCATCTACAATAAAGTGTTCTCTATCTATGTATTTGTTGTTTTTCCAGTGTACAATAAAGAATATTCTTATCGTCTTATCTTATTATAACAACATGCTTGCAGCGGCCATGCACGCACGCCGGTTTGAGGTACTCTATATCTTGCCCGCTACTAAATATTCTATTTGGTCGAAGTGTGACGATTATAATATTTTGACGATTATAATAACTGTAATTTTCTTCTATTGATGCAGCCTATATAGGTCCCACTGCGTTGCACAGACTTTCTCTCAGAAAAAGAGAATAATTAAATAAGTTTTCAATGTCACAACCTTAATTTTAAAAACCTAGATAGATAGAGAACACTTCATTGTACAAAAAAATGGAAATTACACAGATATTTCTTAAGCTAAGAGTACAAACGGCGGCCTTATCACTAAAAGTGATCTCTTCCAGACAACCTTTGAAAACCTATTTAGAGGTTAAAAATTCCACCCATGCCGGGACTCGAACCCGCGACCTCTAGCTAACCGTGCCAGCGCTCTCCCAACTGAGCTAATGGGCGACTCACCGGCATCATTGAAATTTTGAACCTCTACTCTCATTTCATAATTATATATAATTTAGATAGATAGACTTTATGGTGTATACAAAAGAAAATTACACAGATATTTCGTGCCATTTGCTTGCGTTTCGTCCTACATCTCTCTCCTATGCTAATAGAGGAGATATCTACGTCAGCTGTCACCAACGATAATAAATAACCTTAATTGAAAGCTAAAAGTATCCATTATCCAGAGTTTTAAATAGAGCTTGTACATATTTGACAAAGGCCACATAGGTCATCTAGATTTAGAATCGTTCTCCAAACTCCAAACATAGAAATCGAAAGGTCACTCGTAACGTCACGGAAGTTAACTATATGTAAGCTCAATTAATTCTTACTTCATTAGAGTTATACGATCTTAAAAAGTCTGCTGTGTGGTGTCAGTCTAGAGAATAGCACCAACCCAATTCTTCCCGCTGGTGTCGTAAAAGGCGACTAAGGGACACAAACCGGGGGGTGGGCAGCAGCGCCCCCTGCAGTACAATTCCACCGAACTGCGATCCCCAACCCGCATGCCCAGCGTGGGGATTATGTATGTATGTATGTATGTATGTATGTATGTATGTATGTATGTATGTATGTATGTATGTATGTATGTATGTATGTATGTATGTATGTATGTATGTATGTATGTATGTATGTATGTATGTATGTATGTATGTATGTATGTATGTATGTATGTATGTATGTATGTATGTATGTATGTATGTATGTATGTATGTATGTATGTATGTACAATGTTATACGATCATTCAACGATATTTGCATTGAAATCGAAGACGATGATCAGTCCACTACTTTTTAAAAATCCACAAGTAGAAGAAACAATAATCAAATTTAGAGGAAGAGTTTCTTTCTTTTGTCTTTCTTCTTTGTCTCAATTTTTTTTTCCTATATTACGCGCATCAAATCCTGAGCGATACCAATCCTCATCATCATCAGCCATTTGAAGTCCACTTCAGGACATAGGCTTCCCCTTCTTTTTGTGTTCTGAGGACTTCCCTTGTTGTTTTCCAAGCTTCACGATCTTGTGCCGTCCGCATCCAGCGACTCCCCGCCACCGTAACCGGGGGCGAGTCTCTAAAATGAATAGTTGTTCATAGAGTAATATTAGTCCGGTAATGGTGGTTAGTTCACACTATCGGTAGTCTAGTAACCAATTGCATTGCAATGGTATAACCCGTGCTACTTAGCTCGGCGCCTCGCGGGATTCGATCTTCTTCGCGAGAGATGCCTATTTAATTTACGCGGGTTATACCCCTTGAATGATATTGTACTGCTACTGCTTTGTAGACTGGCAAATTGAGGGAAATAACAACCATTGTCGTGCTTATACCATTCTGCCACTTCAACTGAGCAATTCTTCGAGCTATATCAGTAATTCGGGTTCTTCTCATTCCTGATTCAACCACACAGCGAAACGGTCGCCTAACTGTAAAATCCCAAACTAATTGAAATCACTCAGGATTTAGGTGCCCATAATTAGCTCTTATTCACTGATAGCATTTCCGTTATTCGCAAACCAATAATTTCTGAGTTGAGACATTCACTGTAGGGTTCATTACGCTATGGTATCAAACCTTTGTATGTCCCCACTGCTGGGGCACGGGTCTCTTCCTGCGTCGCAGGAAGGTTAGGCCATACTCCACCACGGGGGCCAAGTCCGGGTTGGTGGAGGATTGTAAGACAGTGGCGGGCGTTACTGTCAGAAGTTATCAAGTCGCCCATTAGGCCTCTAACATGGCTTAAGGACTGCCATTATATGACAGACGGCACCAACGGCTTAACGTGCGTTGCAAAGCACGCAAGCGCTTGGAAGAAAAGTCACTAGCGGTAGTCACTGGATGATCACCCATCCAGAATCTGACCGCGCCTCTTGTCGCTTAACCTTAGTGATTCCAAACACTCGGTGCCACTAGGCGGCGAGCGCTTCAAATACGGATATCAATTTAATATTATGGTGCGCCTTCTTTTTTTATTGTAGTTACTGACTCTGGTGCATTGTGTGTGGGTTTCTTTTTCACCTGTCGTAAAACTTAGTTCGTTGCTGTATCTATATATATGTGTGTAAATTTAATGTGTTATGGGCAATCTATTACTTTTCCAAATAATTAATAATTGCCTGCCTACCAACTTTTTCTTCTTTTTAAGTGGAATATTTTTTTATTAGTCTACGTTTCACTTTCTCAGAAAGACAGAGAGTGAGAGAGAGAGAAAGAGAGAGGGAATTATTAAAAAAACTAATAAATAACAATTTTCAGGGCTCCGTGCGTCTTATAACCTTAGGCTCGGACTTAGTTACTACCTCAGATCATTGAGGTTACTACTAAGTCCAAGCCTAAGGTCTCCATTACATTTAAATAGTTCATAATGCATGATAAATAACTAAACCAAATAACTTTGACTTCGCATAGACGTATTAGGGACTCATTGGCGCCGGATGTGGATGCGACCTAGAATTTTTCAAGTCAAGACATCAGAAATCAAAAGTTTGTTTCAACGTAAAGAATTTGCGTTCTGGTTGCTGAATGTAAATGTACTATGTTAGCCACTGCACTGTAAGAGCAAAAAGGGTTATAAACAGAAGCTCCTAAACCAGTGTTCCGCAAACTTTTTGGGTTCAAGGTACATGTACGAGGTACAAACTAACCAACAGTACTATTTGTAGAACCTAGGGTCAACAACGCAAATGGAGTTGGTTGCAACTTTGGGATCTGGTGCTCGGGTTTTCAAAGGGTCGAACACCCGTGCACCACATCCCGAAAGTGGCTCTCGACTGGAAACCTGCCGGGGGCTCTCGACGACCCGGAAGACTGTCCCAGACGTGGAAGAGGTCCGATCTCTCTGAGACGAACGAGAAGGGAGTAACTTGGCTAGAGCTACCATCCCTAGCCGAACAGAGATAAATGAAAAACCCTGTAGTTTTGTAAAACTTTTATAAATAATAAAACTGGAACGACTTTAACTTTGTGCTTTATTGTACTGTTTTATTTAGTTTATGTTTTATAATAAAAACAGAAAACTGGATAAAAACGGATAAGCAGGTAAAAATAGTCAGATCTAGTCAAGATGTAAAGTGGTAATGATGAAAATGAGGGGAATCGAAAAATGTGTGACGTAACTTTAAATATTTGAAAGTGATAGATAGAAAAAGAAATATAAAAAACCGGCCAAGTGCGAGTCAGACTCGCGCACCGAGGGTTCCGTACAAACCTGTATTATAGACCTGAGTATTTGGTATGAATTTCAATTTAATACCTCTACGCGTTTATGAGGAAATGGGTAGTAAGTTTAAAATTATTAAAAAAAATATATTTTGTGATGTAACTAAAAATTTATGGTTTTCGTAATTTTTCCTTTATCTATGCTATAAGACGTTGCTTCGTACCAAATTTCAAGATTCTGAGTTCACGGGAAGCACCCTGTAGGTTTTGATTCCCTTGCAAGTGTCGAAAATTTGCGGCATAAACGGCTGTATCTTTTGATTGCGTTGGCTTAGAAGTTTGATTTTTTCACAGCTTCAAGGGACAGTAGACCTGAGTAATTGATATAAATTTCAGCTTCATACCTCCACGCGTTCCTGAGAAAAAGGGTCTTGACAGACGGACGGACGGACGGACAGACGGACAACAAAGTGATCCTATAAGGGTTCCGTTTTTTTCCTTTTGAGGTACGGAACCCTAAAAATGGTGTAAAGAGGTTTGCACCGTTACAACCCTATGTCAGTCTGGACTCCACGAAGGAGTAAAGGGAACAAAGAAGACGAAGGGTCAATAACCTAGTACAATATAGCATTACTATAGGAAAATTACAGTTTTCCCAAAAACTTGTCTTTTCCGAGGCACACCAATAGATCGCTGCGTACACCGTGTTCTTCTACACACACTGCGGAATACTGTCCCAAATAACTAGTAATTCAAGACATGCTCTATTACAATCTCCTATCCGCGAGTATGCAGCGTGGTGTCGTGTGGTGTGTGAATTATTTGGGGCCTGCGCCAACAACACATAATAGGAGATATTTCACTCCGGCTTGCCACAACTACCTCGCCTACCATCGGGCTGCGAAACCCGTGGAGCATTCGAAAATGTCTGCATAAGTCTACAGTGTAAAAAGTAAATCTTTGAAAAGATCGACTCACTTGTTGACTTAAAGAACATACAATAAAGGCTTCAGGAGAACATATAAATCAGAAAGTAAACGGCGTTAAGAATTTATATTCTTATATTCTTTTTAATGCACTAACCCGTGCTAAGGACATTTTTAAACCTATTTAGAGGCTAAAAATTCTACCCATGCCGGGATTCGAACCCGCCACCTCTGGCTATCCGTGCCAGCGCTCTTCCAACTGAGCTAATAGGCGACTCACCGTTTCAGTGAAATTTCGAGCCTCTTTACAATGTTCTCTGTATTACGTACAGGCAGCGACATCTGGCTGAAGTAATTTGCATCACTTGCAGCCCCGAGTACCTACTTTGCAGTTAGGTTTTACATCGGAATAATATTGCTGTACCCACATGAGCATGGGTGGAATTTTTAGCCTCTAAATAACTTTTTTTAAATTCATAGGTATTCTGTTTGTTGAATGTCAGTGTACAATGTTATAGCTGTCTTCGGATCGTGTTGTAGTGGAAAAGAAGACAGCGAGAAAAAACTCCACTCTTACCTTCTTTTCACAAATCGTCATAAATATAATACATAAATATGACTACGTATCGAACAAGATCGCATGACTTACAAAAGTAGAAAATCATGAAAGTAGAAAAGTAGAAATGCTGCGGTCAGACTACGGATAGCACCCGTTCACGAGTATAACACAGGGGTCAGCCACGGCCATACCAAATAGAGGGGGTATTAGTTACGGATAATAAAGGTCTGTGCTGCAACTTTTTATATAGGTATTTTCTTCTTTCTAGATCGCAAAGAGCCTGAGTGTGTGCAGCAGTCTGAACGAGAGTGAGCATTTTGATCTCTTTTACTCGAATGGTGCGTCGTATTTACGCGTCTCGCACGCGTTCAGATATACCGACTTGAAATATATAGATAACAATTTTGTTGAAAGAGTCTGTGAGACAAGGTACAATCTTTTGACTCATCAGTTCTTCTTAGTTCCGTATGAGTATAAGTTGAAGATAGTTAAGTGCTTTGAGGTGATTTGTATCATTTAGTAGCAATACCACTCGCTAGTAGCAACTGACCGTCAAGGAAAAAATCGTGAGGAAGCCTGAGTGTTGAGGTGTATACATACCTCAGCGCTTGAAATTCCTTTGCCCATACTATCTTTCCAAGAGGAGGCCTGTGTCCTGCCGTGAGACGTACGTATGTAGGCTATATAACAATAAGATTTCTTTCTAATAGAGATCTACTCATGTCTACTGCATCTGCCAGTGTCAGCTGGGTCAACCATCGGAAGATGATGCCCAGTGGCTGGCTGGTTACGGATGTCCGCCATCCTAAGGCTGGGCGCATGCTGAGACGCAGGCGACGCAGCACAGTTCAGCGCAGGAAAGTGCAGATTTTGTAAAGCACGGAACGTCATTGAGCTACGTACGCTGCGGCGCAGGCACGTGCGACGCAGACATGTGTCTGCCCTGCTCTGCGTCTCGTTGTAGTGCCGTCACAGATTTCTGCCGAGCACGTCGAGGCGTGTTTACTAACAATTTTGTTGCAATGATAGAACATTTAATTGAATTAGTTTGCTGTGAACCTTGTTTGTATGATACAAATCATCCAGACCATTCAAAAAAGACATTGAAAGAGTTATTATGGGTGAGAATTGCCGAGGAATGGAGCGAATGGTTACGTCGCAGCATGCGGTGGGGGCCTATGTCTGCTTCCACTGCCCTGCCCTGTACTGAACTGTGCTGCGTCGCCTGCGTCTCAGCATGCGCCCAGCCTAAAGCGAAAGGATGTGGGTCGAACCTAGACTGCCTCAAAAAGTTTTGCCAATTTCACAGTTTCAGCACGCTCACCGCTAGGTATACCCACGTAATATTTATTGCTGTCTGATTTCTGATAAATCCCTTCTTGGAAATTAGGTATCCAAGTGGGATGAGATTAACTTCGTCGTCTATCCTAGTCCACTGCTGGACATAGCCCTCCCCTAAAGAGGGCCACGTTGTGCTATCTTAAGGGGTAATGCCCATAAACCCCACGCTGGGCATGCGGGTTGGGGATCGCAGTTCGGTGGAATTGTACTGCAGGGGGCGCTGCTGCCCACCCCCCGGTTTGTGTGCCTTAGTCGCCTGACGTAACGTGAGTAATCAGAATAGCCGTGTATAGTGTACTGTGTAATAAAAACATTTTATTTTCAGAAATCTTATTAACTCTGTAAGGTTTCTAGCGGAGCGCTAATGGCCTAGTTGAACCGAGTGATCGGAATCAATCACTTGAGTTAAACAACGATAGGCCCTTCCTTCCAGACTTTCCCGTGACTACCGCTAGTCGCAGTTTTTGAGCGCTTCTGTGGTTCGCACGGCACGTTAACCGTTGGTGCCGGTTGTCATTTAATAGCAGTCGAAAAGTCATGTCAGAGGCGTTATGGGAGGCTTGATAACTTCTGACAGTAAGGCCCGCCACTGTCTTACAATCCTCCACAAATCCGGACTTGGCCCCGTGGTGGAGTATGGACTAACCTTCCTTCGATGCTGGAAGAGACCCGTGATCCAGCAGTAGGGACATATAAGGTTTGATACCGAGTGTTTCTAGAAACATTTTCTTGCTTATTATATTATAGTGGACCAGACATGGCTAAAATTGTGAATGAACATTAGTATCTATTGTTTGTTTCTGTTGTTGTGCAAGCAGTGCTAATTCCCCATTGAGATGAGTTATTAGTCACTTGACCAAAAACGATTTTTTTGCTAAAAGTGAAAAGTATATAACACTGTTAACTTAAGAAAGGGACTGGGCAACTGAAGGTATGCTTCTCGCTCGCACAATATTGGCGTCCATATTCTGGGAGCGAGAGGCAAATAGTTGTTCAGTCTCTTTGTTATGCTAACAGTGCTATATCCGTGGTAAAGTGGTAACTGACGTGGGCGGGAGGGGTAGCGAGTCTATCAAAGGTCAATAGGTCAACAAGTGGGCGAATCAAATGCCATCTGATGCACATATGTATACGTGCATTCACAATTGCGTATGCTTCAGTTTTAATTATGTCTCTTGTTCATCCACAAGAGTCATAATTAAAACCCGCGGGTTAAGAGGTTTCTGCGGAAGCTTGCTGCTTTCAGAGGAAGTTTCTGCTACGCAATCGAATCGCACTACATCGAATTGTCGTAATAAACTATTAAGATAGATAAGGTAAGAATATTCTTTATTGTACACCAGGAAAAAACTACCTAACTTAAAATAATTACAAAGAACAGTACAATTGGCGGCCTTATTGCTTCGAGATATTTTTTCCAGACAACCTACGATGGTGAAATGCCTATTAATTGTAGTTTTATGATTTAATCGAGATTTATTAGGCACTGTAACGATACTTCTTTCTAGTAGCTGGCCGGCGTAGCCGTCTAGGCAGAGTTGGAATTATTTAAAGAATATCGTTACGTTTTGTCTATGTAGGTGTCAGTCGAGTTAAAACTCTCAGCTAGGCTAGGTTTTGTGATAAAAAAGACAATAAAAAGAAAGTATTATTGCCTAAATCCAGTATTTTAATAAGCACTGCGCTTACAGTACCTAGGTAGGTACTGTAAGTGCAGTGCTTATTAGGTAGGTACCTAACTTGATTATTACAAGCATCGCGACGCGAGTCATTATACAATGCTAATGGGATAGATGCCCTAACCTTCCTGCGATGCAGGAAGAGACCCGTGCCCCAGCAGTGGGTACATAGTACCCATACAAGGGTTGGTATCGAAAGGCATAGAGGGTTCTATTAGGCATATTTCTAATGTAATATTAAAATAAGAAAACGCGAAAGTAACTTTTATGAATCTTCCATTACAATGTCAAATGGGAAAAACGATGGATTAACGTTTTTCCCATTTGACATTGTAATGGACCCAATTTAATATCGTAGAAAAAGGTATAAAAGAATTAAAAAAGGTTGATTGACCGGTCGCCAACACCACTTTTCCGTCATTGGTTAACTGGAAGATCACTCTTCGCATTAAGGCAGCCAATTGGACTTTACTATATTATTATTAGCCTTAAACGTAATTACTGGTGTAAAATCAAAAATATTCTATGTAAATATGTAGATTTGTGAATTATAGTAGGAATACCACTCGCTGTATAGGATAACATCGTAAGGAAACCTGAGCGTCAGAGGTGTTAACAATTCCCTTAGCACTTTATTAAAGTGCCAATCAGCGGTGGGCACTCGTGGTGGTAAATAAGCCCATACTCTCTCTAAGAGCAGGCCTGTGCCCTGCAGTGGGACGTTGATAGGCTTCTTTAAAAAGAAATCCTGCGCGCTGAAAAAAGAGCCATTCCACTAGAAAAGAGCACGCTGTGAAAAATCTGTGCACTCGAGTGCAACAAGTTACTTTTCATCCCACCTCTACGAGGAAAGTATCTATGCCAATCTTGTGATTTAATAAATAATAGACCATAGAACTTTAGCTGTATTTGTCCTAATCTAAGCTTTGTATATATTGCATGCATTTCTTTCTTTGTGTACTATAAATTTGCTACACCCTTACAGGGTCCATGGTACTAGTTAATTATGAACTGTTCATGGGTTTGCAATAAATAAATGAAATTAAATGAAAGGACGAAAAACAGTTTTAACTATGCAAAAAAACAGTTTTAACTATATGACGTAAAAAGAAAATGGCGCGAGCAAAGCAAATTAAAAAAAGTACACCAAATAGGTCTGAGTATTTAAAAGATAAAAAAAATGCATGATAAATGTAGGTAGAAGTAAATAGGTTTAATGATGTTATAAATTCACAAAAGGGGGGATAAAACAATCATTAGCATCAACCCTTTATGTCCCCACCGAGGGGCACGACTCTCTTCCCTGAGGAAGGTATAGGCCATACTCCACCACGGGGGCCAAGTCCGTATTGGTGGAGGCTTGCAAGACTAGTGGCTGGTCTTATTTTCAGAAGCTTTCAAGCCGCCCTAAGGCCGAAAATTAACGACTGCCATCTATCGACGGCAGTCCGCACCAACTGCTGATCACTCAGGCAGACCGGGCTACGAGCGTTTCTGTAAGTTCAGATTCTATTCTACCGATTCTGTGATGAAACAATATTCTATGTAAATATGTAGGTTTACCTGTGACGGAAGGGTGACGGTCCAAGAAGTCGATTTTGACGGCAGATACCAGGTTCTCCATTCTTGCCTCCCGCGGCCGCTCCAGAGCTTGAAACACATACGCCCCTGGAGACAAATTAGACCAGCTTAGAATTCTTCATAAAGTTTAAAAACCTATTTAGAGGCTGAAAATTTCACCCATGCCGGGATTCGAACCCGGCATGGGTGAAATTTTCAGCCTCTAAATAGGTTTTTAAATTTGTTCCTTAGCACGGGTTAGTGCATTAAAAATATAAATAGTATATTCTTCATAAAGTTTATGGTTTTTTCCTACATTGTCGGTCTACCGGTATTACATGTGACTACCATGCGGTAGTGGATGTCCCACTAAAAGGTACCTGAAACATAACATAACATTCACATACAGGCACATACATTGCTTCTGGCCCTACGCTAGGTTACCCTGTGCCGTAGGAACCAGAAACAGCGACATCACAAACATGTAAATGTCCAAGACCTGGGTTTGTTTTTGTCCCCAGCCGGGGTTACTCGGGACCTATCGCATGGTATGCAGATGCGTTACCGCTGCGCCACAGAGGTCGGTCATTTGTACAAATGGCCTAAGTCTGAGTGTATTTACATGTTGTGATGTTCTTGCCTGGTTGCTACAGTAACCAGGCTACTGTATTCTAGTTTGGGAGAAGGACAACTGATTGTGCTGTGTGGAAATTATTATTATTAAATTCTCTAGTGTACCTGTACTGTAGATTGTACAATTGGCGGGCTTAATACTAAATAGTACTAAATAGTATTACACAATAGTGCATTCTATTGCCCATTCACAACATTAGCTCCCCCAATAATTGGCTGCCGATTGCATATATACGTATACGCGGCAATTAAAAACCTCATAGGTGGATTTCATAAATCCTACAAACATTATAAATTTGAAAGTTTCTGAAGATGTTTGGATGTTTGGCAGAAACAACTTCTGTATTTATGTTTGAATAAAACATCTTCATCGCCTTCATCATCATCACCATGCCGTAACTATAACGGTTCCTTACTCAAACTCTAAAAGAAACGCACCTTAAGCGCTAGTGTGCAGACGTGTGACGCGAGAACTAGTTAGACTAAAAAACATGGCTGCAAACAAAATATTTAATTTTTTAAATGCCGAAACAACATATCTTCTTCTTCTTCAGGCTATATTATGTAGTCCACTTCTTCTTCAGGCTAATTAGTCCACTGCTGGACATAGCCCTGCCCAAATGAGCGCAAGGTTGTGCCATCATTAGGAGGTAATGCCCATAATCCCCACGCTGGGCATGCGGGTTGGGGATCACAGTTTGGTAGAATTGTACTGCAGGGGGCGCTGCTGCCCACCCTCCGGTTTGAGTCCCTTAGTCGCCTTTTACGACACCCGCGGGAAGAATTTGGGTTGGTGCTATTCTCTAGGCCGACACAACACAGCAAATATAGCCTGAAGAAGTTTTCCCCATAATTATTTCTAGGCGGTACCCACGACTTCGTCTGCGCAGGATTAGTGCCTGACGCATTACCAGGATATCCAGCATCCTATGTCTCAATTCAGATCTTTGTCTATCTGTACGCCAAGTTGCAAATAAATGCGTTCAGCTGTTATTGTGTGATACAAGCACCCAAACATCTTCACAAAGTTTCACATTTAAAATATTCGTTGGATTATTAATCAATTAATCAACTGAATTATCCTCACAATTTTTACTAATTTGTAAACATAATATTGTTTAAAGTAAGAGGAAAATTGGAAAATAAAATGTACTTTTCCTACCTGCATAAATACTAGAAACTACAAGACTCTCTAGTTATCAACGTGACTGTAAACCACGGAACAGTTTATTTCCCTGTTAGAACAGGTGTTAGAACAGGTTTATTTCCCTGTTAGAACAGGTTTATTTCCCTGTTATAATAAAAGTGACTGTTCTAAGTTGTTCTGTTCTAAAGTTGGTCTGATAACTATTAAGCGCAACACGTTACCTAATGAATACCTACCTAACTTAATTAGTTCGTAGTAATTGTAACCTCAAGAGGATAATGATTATGATTACGAGTATTAGTTCAGATTTCATCTCGAGGGAAATACATATAGTTAGAGATGCGTAGCAGTATTAAAATTTTATGGTAGCTGATAAATCGGTTGGCATAAGCAGATTGGTGTACTCCGTAATAATAAATAAAAATTGATTTGGTTTGACTTACTTCGTAAAAAGGATGTGAAAAGTGCGTGTCTTGCTGCGACAGTTAATGAACAACCCAAAATTATTAGTACGAGTATTAACAGACGATCGAACTTGTTACGAGCCGGACATCACAGCGGATTTGGTGTACCATCGGGCCGACCGAACACGAAATAGTACTAATTGTGTTCGGCAGACAACTTTCCACACGCACGGATATGGTATGGAGCGTACCGAATCCGCTGTACAATCTGTACCAAGTTCGATCGTCTGTTAATACTCGTACTATTAATTTTGAGTGGTTCATTAACTGTCGCAGCAAGACACGCACTTTTCGCGTACTTTTAACGAAGTAAAATCAAATCAATTTTTATTTCAACCTAAAGAATTTCAATTCTGTTTGCTGAATGTCAACGTACAATGTAAAATTTAGAGGGATAGATTATCAGACCACCACACATCAAAGTATGTCTGCTTCCGACGTCCTTTGCTAGCCTTTCCATCCTCTTCCATCCTTTCCATTTCCTGAATCTTTCTTCCGCCATCCTCTTCATAATATGTCAAAAACAACGCAACTTAATTTTGTCAATTCTAGTCAAGACATTCTCTTTCAATCCACAATGTTCTATAATCACACTTGGTTTTAAAAAATGTAAAAAAAATTAATATAAAATAAAAACCAACTTCAATTCTGTAAAGCACTAAACCGTATTCGAAATAAATTAATAAATATTTACGGACATATTACACAGATCTCGTTAGCCCTATACGTATACATTGTAGGTATTGTAGAAGTATATTTTATTGTCAGTGGCCAAAATGTATGTGCTAGTCTGGAACTTTGACCGACTTTAAGGTATGTGAAGAAAAAAGAATTATCGAAATCGATTAACATTTCAAGTTATGGGAAAAAGTAATTTTATGGTTTATTGGAAAATAAATAAATAAAGTAATACGGGACGAATTAAGACCTCCTCCTTTTCTGAAGTCTGTAAAAAGGTCTTTACAAGCAATTACATTTATAGGAATACTATGTACCTAGTATTGTTCAAACATAAATACTACAAAAATCTATTGACCTGTGCAATAGCTTGTAAAGACCGATCTACTTGATGTGGCTTTCTGCCTAACTGGGCACTGCTCATATGTGCACAGTAGGCACTAATTAGAAGGATTTTTCTGCAGAGTCGACGCCAAAGCTTAAGTTAAACTTTCGAGGACTCAAAGCTGCTTATAATCTTTTCCTAGCGATTCCACGGACAAAGAAAACAAGTATAGTGTAGGCCAGAGAATAAAAATGGCAGGGTTTTTTAAATTACAGAAGCTTTTGCTTTTTCTGTGTCATTTACTCGTAGGTCCTAAGAAATGAAAACCTCGGTAGAAAATAAGGTTAAAAAAACACAAATAACAATATCGTAATAAAAAAAAAATTATGGCAATAGTAATAGATACTCAAGAAAAAATAAAGTTATTTAAATTGAAAAATGTTAGGTAATGTGACACCTAATTTTCCGCGAGTAACAAAAGTTCTGGAGAAATTATAAGAAATCTGGGACAATGGAAATTTACTTACACATTTGTTAGGTTTTCAATCAAGGGCATATGATTAAGATTGGACATATTCCAATGATTTATACCACTCTTGGCCGATTGCATGAAAATGTTAAGCTAATGACTTATCACGATTTTTAACTAGCTGCAACGCGGTGTTACTTGCGGTTCATTAAGGGAAACAAATTATTTTCCCGTGAGAATAAGATATTTTCCTGCAGTAAAACGTAGCCTACGTGTTAATCCAGAATGGCAGCTAATTCGATCGTTATCAACCCTTATATGTCCCCACTGCTGGGGCACGGGTCTCTTCCTGCATCGCAGGAAGGTTAGGCCATACTCCACCACGGGGGCCAAGTCCGGGTTGGTGGAGGATTGTGAGACAGTGGCGGGCCTCACTGTCAGAAGTTATCAAGCCTCCCATAAGGCCTCTCACATGGCTTAACGACTGCCATTATATGACAGCCGGCACCAACGGCTTACCGTGCCTTGCGAAGCACGGAAGCGCTCGGAAAAATGCCACTAGCGGTAGTCACGGGACGCTCACCCATCCCGTACCTGACCGCGCCTGTTGTTGCTTAATCAAGTGATTGATTCCAATCACTCGGTTCGCCTAGGCCACGAGCGCTTCAATTCGATACCAAATTTTATTGAAATTGCTCCACCCTTCACCAATTTTTCATCTTTTCACATCATCATCATCATCACAAATTTTCACCTTTACGGAGTGTTATAGTTGGATTGATGATGATTTAATTTAAAAAACAAGCACCTTTTTCAGTCTTGTTTGTTGGTACTTTACAACGTGTTTCAGGAATCGCGCAGTGGCCTTCTATGCTAATGGCATTGAGTCAGCGAAAACGACGATACTCTATTGACCATTCAAACTGCTGGAAGAAATAGTAGATTATGCATTAAGGGAATAAAACCATGTATTACGTCATGGGCGGTATATTGAACCCTGAGCGGAGCGAAGGACTCCGAGTTAACTCCCGAGCGCAGCGAGGGAGTTAAATTTTAACTCCTGAGCGAAGCGAGGGAGTTATGTAGAGTCCTGAGTGAAGCCAGGGGTTCATACCGCCCGAGACTAAGACATGTTTTATTCCAGAGGTGAATACTCTACTTTTCACACCATCTGGGAGACAATAAAATTTTTCTTTTTTTTATTGGTGTTTCGCGCGGTCACACGACACAGTAGTTCAGAAAAAAAAGAAAAAAGGGGTGAGTTTCGAACAACAATTCGAATTTTGAATTGCAATGCGGGGCTTTTTCATAGTTTTCATGCGAATTTTGACATTCTAAATTCAAATCACTTTATTCCCTAGGGAAATTCTTCATTATTATTGCCCTCGAGAGACAAGGCTATGCTTTACGATGATATTTGACGGTAGGTAATAAGGCATTGTCGAGCAGGAGGTGTGAAAATTTTATTTCATAACTTCTCGTATAGAAACAGCTCCAGTCGACCCTGATTGGAAACGGTCGGAGACAAGCAAGAGAGCGGGAAACTGTTATGTTTCCGATCGTAGAGCACCACGAAATGTTCGCAATCACTTGCGCCTAATGTCCTTGATTTGGCCTGCAAACATGGGAGTGTTTTCCATGACGTAGACCCACCAGGCTCCCTACTCTGTAACTCTTCACTGTAGTTGGTTATCCATTACCCAATGTGTCCAAATATGTTTGTCGTACTTATATGTAAATCTTAATATGTCTTCAAGAGATCACTTTTAGTGATAAGGCCGCCGTCTGTACAGGTTAAGAAATATCTGTGTAATTTACTTTTTTGTCACATTATACACTAATATTATAAAGGCGAAAGTTTATGAGTGTGTTTGTTACTTACTTCTTTCTTCCAAATACCGTATGGAGTTAGCTGACACATAGGCTATGTTTGACTGCGGGAAAATATTTTATTCCCATGGGAAAATCGATAAACCGCGTGTGCAATAAAGTGTTTTTTATTTATAGTGTACTATAAAGTGTTATTTATCTATCTATCTACATGCCTTATATGCCAGCAACTTATTTTGACATTTTTTAAGCACATCGCACGGCGACCTAATAGCCTTGAATTATAGTATAATGACGTGCAAAGTGAAGGAGAAGAGAGCTCGAGGCAGACCACCTGCTAAATGCAGTGACCAGATCACTAAGGAAACAAACCTCTATACTTTATTGTACACATAAAAACCATACAGACAAAAAAACAAAATTTACAAAATGAAAAGCGTACATGGTGAGCTTATTTCAATAGAAATCTCTTTTAGCCAGCCCTGGATGTTGTGATACGGACATTATAAACAGGGGGGGACAAACCAGGATGAAAAACCAGCGTATTTACCAGTCGGTCCACTCAGCAAACGACAGGTCCAGATGGAGAGCACTGACCCTCTACACTCACCCTCGTCATAGCGGCATTGAGGGACCGATTGATGATTGGATTGTATACGTAGGTACATTGGATGAATCCATAAAGAAAAATTTACGTCGTAGTTATGTGAAACGCGTGGCTACCTATTAAATTGGAATCGCTGTTGGAAAACCCGGTGCAAGACATTCATTCTCTCATTCGTTCAAGCGTTCATTCGTTCGTTCATTCATTCTTAGGCGTAGGGCTAGCAAGTGTAGGGTGTGGCAAATACCTTGTGGTATTTACCTAATATTAAAGAGCAATTTAATTTCAAAACCTGCCAACAAACTTTTGCGTAGTTTGACATAAATACAAATTATTAGGTTAACTGGAAGATAATGCTGTTAGCATTAAGTTCAACTTTGTACTTTTTAATTTGTTTTACATATCCCAGATTGGTAGGCAGAGACCAGGGACTGCCACTTGCCACGATCCTGACAGATCACCTTCGCTTCATCAACGTTCATTAGTCGTTGCATGCACGCACGCCGGTTCTGGCTACTTTTTATGTTTCGCTTTGCTAATTTGCTTTAATAGTGCAATAAAGAATTTTAATAATATTAACAGTAATGTCTGATTACTATGCCGGAGGTCGTAGGTTCGATTCCCACGGGGCCGCCGAACATTAGGACAAATGGCCTCCTAAGTGTACTTCCATGTTTGCGAAGTTGCCTTACCATACCATAGCACAGGGTATCCCAGTTTGGGACCCGAACAAGTAAATTGTGTTGTGCGGAAGTCGTTATATGATTATTAATATTTACTTTATTGCACCCGTAGAACACAGTACAGGAAATAGCACTTAAGAAAATACATGTACAAAACGAGTATACCTCTGTGAGAGATTTCTTTCAGCACACGAAGTTATGATTATGAAATCTGTGTATTTTTCTGTATTTATTTGAATAAAAATCATTCATTCATTTATCAAAATTTATGAAAGGAATTCTGCGGCTCGGAGAGGATGTAGGAGAAGAGAGCGATGAAAGAAATACTTCTCAATGTCTTCCTTTTATTGGCCAAAATTGCTCCCTTTCAGCCGACACGCTTTTAAGCGGTGGAAGCAAAGGTCTGTAAGTTATTAATTTAATTTACCTTCTTAAAGGTACAAAAAGTTTTTTCTTTCGTTTCACGACAGCTAAATTTAAACGCGAAGAGGCCTTTCTTATTTATACAAAAGCCTCTTCACGTTTAAATTTAGCTCTGAAAAAAGAAAGGTCTATTTTTGTCTCAATTTTCATAGTCTTATTTATAAAAAGTCGATTCAACTAAAACACTTTTAGGGCGGTATTAAAACCGTTTACCAGGAATTCTTGGTTTATTTGACTTTTAATAACTTTAACTTTTAACGACTTTAATTCTTTGCCAGTCATTCAGTCATCATATAAATAGTAGGTAAGTATGTACTACAACATAAAATAATAATAATAACATTTCTTAATGATTCGCGATACTCATACATGTACCGGCCGGACATGATCGGCCAGGTGTGAAAAACTAAAAGTGACTACCCACAATAATTGACTGTACTCGTCATGTACTCTGTGGTCTACCCGTGACCACGGTCACGGGTAGACTTCTCTTGAGATTGTGACTGAGACGAGGTGAGATTGAGAGTGAGATTGAGACGAGGAGCTCCAGAGAAAAAAAAAAAAAAAAAAATAGTTCCACACTTGTCCACAGCCTAGATTGATTACTATTAGAAATAAAATGGTTTATGCTACAATATATATATATATATATATACATTTTAGCGCTGTGACACGCGTTGGCAAGTCTTTCCGGGTCCAAAATAGGCAGAAAAACGAAATAAATTTGGTGAAATTGAACTTTCTAATATCGTAACACAAAATCAAGCTGCAGCATGTTTAATTGTTTGGTAAAATAACATAGTACATACCTTTGGCTCCAATATCCATCACTAAGATAAACCAAAACCACTATTAAAATTACTGTTATACGTATTCGCGTCAAATGCAAAATTGCTAATTATGGCTAGGTCACTTACCCCTTTTCCTATATACTTACCTGCTTCCCTTATCTAGCGCGACCTCAGGTGCCATAAAATTCTTGGAATTCGGGGTTCATGGGTTTTGTTTGTCAGATTATGAATGTATTTCCGGGAAATTTGAGAACGACTTTTGTCTAGCTAGCATGTTCTAAACGAATCATAGTGCGTTTTTCGATTCTCCAGTGGTATTGTAGCCACATGGCCATTAATACCAAAAAAGCAGGCCACCATTTGCTTTACAGTGCTTTTTGCACGAGCCACTTTCGTAGGGTTCGACTCATTTTGAAACACCCAAACTGTTGATTGTTGTTTAGTTTCGGGATCGTACGCGTAGATCCAGGATTCGTCACCTGTGTAGATATTATAAACAGATTTTGAGTCGTCTCCGTGGAATTTTTTTAAGGTTTTCTTGCACCATTCGACGCGAGCATCTTTTTGATCCTGAGTTAAGTTGTGCGGGATCCAACGCGAACAAATTTTTTTTACAGACAAATGTTCATGTAATATCCTATGAATGCTCGTCATATATATGCCCAGAATAGCCTCTATCTCGCGATATGTAACATGGCGGTCTTGCATTATTAGTTTTCGCACAGCTTCAATATTTTGTGGCACAACCACCGATTTCGGGCGACCTTCTTTAACTTCGTCCGTGAGCTTACTGCGCCCTCGATTAAACTCACTAAACCAGTGATACACAGTCGTTTATGATGGAGCTTCACCACCAAAAGTCGAAGTTAATTGATCTACGCACTGTTGTTGCGTTAAACCACGTCGAAAATCGTAATAAATCATAGCACGAATATTTTCACGAGTGAGTTCCATTTTTCAGCGATATGACATTTTAAACCCAACAAAAACAAAACACTAACGTATATAAGAGAAAAATATTAGCGGCCAGTATTTAAAAAAAGAACGAATTTGACCGTGGAGGTCAGACATTGCGTTTAAAATTATTGGAATCCCAGATTCCGCATACGTAAGTAGCAGCTTATGTAATGTATGAAGCAATGTATGGGCTTGGATGTAAATGTAAATGCTATAAGGCCTCTACCATGGCTTAACGACTGCCATTACAGACAGCCAGCACCAACGGCTTAACGTCTCTTGCGAAGCACGGAAGCGCAAGGGATGGTCACCTATCCAGCGCCTGACCGCGCCTAGTGTAGTTTAACCTTAGTGATTGATTCCAATCACTCGGTTCCACTAGGCAACGAGCGCTTCAAATTACCAAATTAATTTGGCTTTTGGAAAATGGTAAGTATATCTTCTTTATCATGCGTTATTTCATCATTATCGTTGCTAGATACAACCAGTAACTGAGGTTGTAACAGCGATTAACACCCGGCTTTACAAAGATGTAGTGTTCAAATCTCACTTACAAAGATACTGCGTGCATAATTAGCCCTGTAAATGAGAGGAAGTTTTCCTTTGCCACGGCTAGATCTTCATTTTATTCTTAAACTTTACAAATAGCTTGGGAAATGGGAAAGTTTCCACTAAACTCCAGGCGCGAACCAAGGAAAGAAAAATGTTGTTGTGTTTTTCAGTTTCTAAAAGCCTGATGTAGTTAAAATCTTTATCTCCAGTATGTAACATCGCCTTATACTAGCAATAACATTACGGATTCTAAGCAAATCGCCAGAATTATGTGCCTACCACTAATAGTGTATGGCGCTTTTGAAAATATTCCACTAGCGGTATTCACGGGACCCATCCTGCATCTGACTGCGCCTGTTGTTGCTTAACCGAGTGATTGATTCCAATCACTCGTAACGACTAGGCCACGAGCGCTTCCGCACTTCATACTGCAACTTTAAGCAGTAGCATCTGTTTAATTTGCAGTACATAGCAATTTAATTATGCCTTAAAATATTCCATCAATCCCGTATTCTTCCGCTGCTGGACGAGCAGTAGAGCAGTATTACCAACTTCACTGGTTTTTTCTTCTCCTCCAGTACCCTAACTTTTGACTCACTTTAGCTGTTTTTCATCATTAAAGCCATGTTAAGAATGGTAAACAAACATAGTTATGTTTTTTTTAAATTTGAAATTTATTTATTTCAGAGATGTATATAACAATTTACTTATCCTATTTTAGCATTGTTGATGAAAATGTAATTATATTTAACTGATGATAAGATTAGAACGACGTTGTCTGTACTAGTTTAAAAAACTGTATGACAATTTTTTCTCATCGTAAAACGTTGTCGGTTCAATGGAGGTTGTTTTTCCATGTATTGTTCTTATTATCGTGACTGGTCCGACCTGGGAACCGATTCTCGCCTATGCGAATTGAAAGCGTAGACGCAAAATATTCGAAGGCTTAGACGTTTGTTGCATTAAAATAAGATAAGATAACTCTACAGAGTCATTAGATATTTATTCTTTCATTCCCATTCAATCTAGCATGGCGTTCAGAATACAGATTTTGGCTGTCGCTGGACTTTTTATTTAGAATGCGAAGTAATAAGCCTTAGACTCGTATACGAATTATTTGCTAATGCAGTGAGAATTTGGCACCCTGGTTAGCTTAGAACAGAGTGTGAGATACTGTGCAAATAGATAAATTGATTGAACGTACGGATCAGCGATCTAATACTATAACTACGAACATCCTTCTTATAGCTAAAATATTTTTTTCAATCATAACAATTACGAACCGCCAATACGCATATTTTTTTACAATTTATAGTCAGTAAAATAAAAATCCACCCAGTTGAAACTTAGAAAGGTGTGTTGGAAAACTGTGTTGTGTGGAAGTTATTGACCCTCTGAAGCCGTGAGCCTAGATACGTCCCTGTAGCTAGTCTCGCGAACTTGAGTCTCGCACGCAGCGTGGGCTAATGGAAATTATCCATTACTCTTGTTTGTTGTTGAACCGAAACATCGGCAAACTTAAAATCAGATTTCCTTAATTTTGTTCTTTGTAACCAAGTGAGTGGAACTTTGCTCTGTGGGTGGTGCTGTTACGATATATTTTACTTAATATTTTCTACTTCTTCTTCAGCATTTGTTTGTCTACTGTTGGACGTATGCCTGTTCATGAGTCCTCCATCGCGATCAGTCTGCGGCTACTGTAGTCCAGTTGACCCTGTAGTAGTCCTGATGTCATCTGACCATCGTGCAGGTGGTTTGGCATCATTTTCGGCTCCTGGGCGCGGTTTCCATAACAGGCCTTTACGGTTCCACCTTCCGTCCTCCCGGCGACATGCGTCTCCTGCCCACTGCAATTTGAGTTAAGCTACCCGTTTTCCGATATCGGTAACGTGGTGCGTTAATTAGCAAATGGTTTCGTTTCTTACTCTGGCGTATGTATATCTGGTGCATATGAAGCGCTCGTGGCCTAGTGGACAGCTCGTGGCCTATTCGAACCGAGTGGAATATTTATACCCAATATTACAATATAGGGTTAAGCAAACACAGGTGCGGTTAGGTGCTGGATCCCGTGACTACCGGGTCACCGGGTAGGTCATGATTAGTAGAACACACTGATTGTGAACCTAATCTTCATCGTTTGAGAGATACTTGAGTGGAAAACGACCTCGAGATTTCTGAAGCAAGCCCTTGCAATTTTTAACTTTTATTATATTGCTTAAAAATATAATGTACTCGTATTAATATGTAAAATATAAGTACGTACAAATCTACAGTAGATTGTTGTTTGTTGAGTCTTTGTCGATAGGGCGAGGGGCTTTCGTTGACCCATGTCATAGGTCGATAAAACTTATTTAGGTGTGTTAATGTTATATTGGTCTTCAAGACCCAAACCTGGAGTGTTTTCACTGCCTCGTTGGCCTAGCGGTTTACACGTTCGACCGCCAAAAGAGAGATCGTGGATTTGATTCCCACTGGAGGGCTGTCTTTAATCTGGCTGTGTTTCGATGTTTGTAATGTCCTTGCCTGGTTACCATAGCACAGGGTATCCTAACGTGGGGCCAGGAAAAGTGATTGTGTTGAGAGGAATTTATTAATATAATCATTCTTCTTCTTAAAACTGCAGGTCAATGTATATGTGTCAAATACATATGTCTATTTCACACACATACACACACACACACACGATTACACAAACTACTAAAACTAAAGATAACGGGGCCACATCCCTCTTTTAGGAAGCAGAAGCTCCAAATCTTAGCTTACTTACATATATTATGTTTGTGTTAAATTAAAGCGTAAATTGATGCCAAGTGTAATCTATCATCTTTGTGAATAAAATACTTATTAATATTCCTCTTTATTGGGGAATTTTCAAAAAGCGCCATAAAAAAAATATATCATTTTTTATTTTTTTTTACTTTATCAGGCATGCATGGCATAATATGGCGTTAAAACCCACCTTGACTTAGATAGAGCGCCATGCCGACAATCGGCATAAGGATCCGGATACCGGGCAGCGAGAGCATGTCTCCGACGAACCCTGGCACCACCAGCCGCATCGTCTCCAAGAGGGAGAACTGGGTCTGTGGACAAGAGATATGCCTTAGTACTCCTTGAGCAATAACCTGCTTACGAAAGTTGTAGTTCGAAAAGTAAATTCAAATACAACCGAATGAAAAAAATGTCTCAGAGTATGTACTGTTGACACTTTGGGGGTCCACTGCTGTCACAATGACAAAATTTCATTTGAATTGATGATAGATAGATAGATAGAGAACACTTTCTATCTACTTTTCTATTGACGGCCTCGGTGGCGCAGCGGTTTGGCACGCTGACTGTGCAACCGAAGGTCCGGGGTTCGATACCCGGCCGGGTCAAACTAGGAAACGAACTTTTCTAGTTTGTCTCGGGTCTTGGATGTTATCTATGTGTTTATTGTATTAAATCTATCGTCGAGTTAGCACCTATAACACAACTCATTTAGTTGTACTTAGTATAGGGCTAACGAGATCTGTGTAATATGTCCATGAATATTTATTTATTTACTTTATCTATAATATTAAAATGAATCGCTGAATGTGTCGGTAAGCGCAAATCTCGAGAGCAGCTGAACTGATTTCGATAATTCTTTTTTTTTTAAATATTCTTTGACGTACGACAATGGTCTTACGGAGAGAAAAACTAAAAAAATATATAAATCGATGGTAGGCGGTACGAAGTTCGCTGGGTCAGCTAGTTGTACATAAAAAAGGAACTTACATAGATATTTCTTAGCCTAAGAGTACAGACGGCGGCCTTATCACTAAAAACCACCTTATCTTCTATGAGTTCCAATTTAATCTTATTTTTCCTTCGGCAATTCTTCCGATGTTGGGTTGCCTGTAAGAAATTGATATCTGCAATAAAGTCACCAATTGTACCCCTTCTTTTGTAACTGTTGTCTCTTTAATTATTTTCTGATGAGTACCATGAAGAATATTCTTATGTTATCTTACAAATAGCTGCATTATTTTTATATTGTCCACCGGACATATTAAAAAACCATAACGATTACACTACAAAATTATTTTAAAAACAGGCATTAACATCGTTATTACGATGTTACGATGCCACAGACAGATACGCTCATAATTAGACGTCAAACGTATAAAAGCGGTAGATGCGGAGTTGATAGAATGTTCGTATGATCCTCAAGTGGTCGTCGTTTCGAGCCCCGGGCTAACATGGGCAAGTACCAATGTGCCAACCTTGTTATGTAACTTTACATTTGTGAAATTGTAGCAATAAAAGTACCCGGAACCGGCGTGCGTGCATGCTACGACTTATGAACGTTGATGAAGCGAAGGTGAATTGTCAGGATCGTGGCAAGTGGCAATCCCTGGTCTCTGCCTACCCCTCTGGGATACAGGCGTGAGGTTATGTATGTATCTATGTAGCAATACGACTCGGTAACTGTGAAGGGAAACATGGTGCGGAAACTTGAGTGCCAGAGGTGTTGACACAGTTTAGCGCTTGTAATTGCCAATCCACGCTGGGCACTCGTAACCAAGCTCATACTCTATCTCTTTTATTTATAGAAAATCTGTGCCCTAGAGTGGGACGAATAACACCCCTCGTTGTTGACAACGGGGGATGAAAATAAGTTTCACTTCACTCGCAAACAGTTCGCAAACTCGATATTGCAGCCCGGATAACAAGTCTAGGGCGTGTTAGATGCGGGTCAGTGAGACTCCCACGTGGAGATAAAACGGCATGCTCTGCCATGATACAAAGCGGTGAATTCATTGTGCTGCTCCTCTTGTGCCAAAAATAACTGTAAGTTATTTAGTAAGGCCATCGCATCTAGTTAAGTAAGTGAAAATATTTATTCAAAATGACACGGTTCTATACAGAGATATTGATGACAAAAATACAACATTATGTTTTTACTTAATATTAGTTTTCAATGTCGGCCCTCGAACTAGGCAAAGCCTGTATCTTGGGGACTCTTATTTTCGTTTTAACAAATCTTAATTTAAGCGACGACTGTTTTAAGCGCATCAAAGCGTGCCATGTCTACTACGGGTTTACAAAATATTTACTAAGACATGCACTCAATTATAATAAAAACTAGGTAATGGGATGATTTATGCGTCTAGTGGCACCTTCGCTCACACCATTGAATTTAATTTAAATTCAATGCTCACACTAGGTGGCTGAACTGACCACTCGGCCGCTGCAGGGCGTGAGCAAATTATTTTTTAGACGGAGTAAACTCAGCGGAGTGGCTCAGCCTCAGGATACTATTTAGTAACCTCTGCACAATTAAAACACCAAATTGAAAAGTAAACTTTTGAAGCAAACTTACTAAACGACAAAATTTATACAGTGTCCCAGAAATATCCAGTAGAATTTATGCGACTTATTTATCAATACGAACAATTTTTTCGGTTTTATTTAAGGCTATTGTGAATGCACAAAACAACAGATATTTGTCTCGGTCAAAAAGGTCTTACACCTGTGGCGAGCACATATCAACTCTGCGCGCGCACTACAAACTCCAATATTCCTGCATCGCGCAATCAAAGTGTTTCACATGACATACAATAAATATAACATCCGACTCACAACAGTCGGACCGGCCGTCCCCAGCGATACGATCTGCCTGACGGAAAAATTCAATTTATAGTGGAAGAGCACGATCACTCGCTCTTTCCAATACACCTTTTTTTGGTTTGCAAAATCGCCCTTAACGTCACTGAGAACTACTCAGTCTAACGTAGAACTAGTCAGTCTTAGGTACCTAAGGTAGCTAGCGTGCTATCGGCTGTATAGGTAATACTGAAACTTCATTCGACCCTTAGGAGTCTGCACTTTTATTCGACATTCACCCCTATCTCACCATAGTAAAATCTACAAATGTGTGGCCACCATCGACGTTGACTATCACTTCTAAAGTGACAACACCAGCCGGTAATTCGACATATTGCTCTGCAAATCCTCTCCGCTTAATTGAAATCGATTTTCGGACTCGTTCGTTCTCGTTACTCGTTCTCACTTTTAGGTCAGTGTCTACCGGAATAAAATAAACTTGTTGTAAACCACCTAGGCGTTCTTAATAGAATGAACACTGAACATAAAAGTATTAGGGCCGGTTTCTACAATTGAGAATTTTGCTGAGTTAGTACATAACTGTACTGCTGTCTCTTCTAATTTCTCAGCAAAGAGCGTGACAGAACGTTAATTAAGTATTTACTTAATTCTCAATCACCCCTAAGGCTGAATTCTGAATTGAAAATTCTAAATTGAGCGGTTTTGTCGCGCTCTTTTCTGAGAAATTCGGAGAGATAGCACTACAGCTAACTATTGACTTAATTCAGTGATATTTTCAGTTATATTCTTAATTCAGAAAGTGGCCGTTGCGGAGCACCTGTAAAGGAAAATCTGAACCCCTATAGCATCACTTTATTATCCGTCCGACCGTCCGGCGTACGTCCGACTGACAAGACCCTATAGAGCTGAAAGGCGTGGTGGCATCGAGTTGCAATTGAACCCGTTTACAATACCTTTAATAAACTTTAATAATAATATAATAAACGAGCATAAATCCGTATAAAAACAGTTTTAATTAATACCTTTAAGTTCTCAAAGTGTGGGCTATGTCCAGCAGTGGACTAATATATCCTGAAGGAGAAGAAGTTCTCAAAAAATCAAACTTGTAAGCAAAGAAAAAGTTACGGCCGTTTGAATAAGACAATTTGCATCGCATCTTTGCGTCCGCTCTGAGGCTCCACAGTGCAGCCTGCGGGATCCCATAGTGGTATCGCCCAGCGCAGTCGCAGTGACGATTTTGCGAGCGAGATGTCCGAGGAGGATTCGACGCTTTCGACACGAAAGAAGAAGAAATAAGAAATTAAAAACCAACCGGTGAAGTGCAAGTCGTACTCGCACACCGAGGTATAAATTTGTTTGTAGGTTTAGTTTTAAAAACCTATTCAGAGGCTAAAAATTCCACCCATGCCGGGATTCGAACCCGCGACCTCTGGCTATCCGTGCCAGCGCTCTTTCCAACTGAGCTAATGGGCGACTCACAGGCATCAGCAAAATTTTGAACCTCTACAATGTTCTCTGTTTTACGTACAGGCAGCGACATCTGGCTGAAATAATTTGCATCACTTGCAGCCCTGAGTACCTACTTTGCAGTTAGGTTTTACATCGGAATGATATCACTGTACCCACATGATTATTTTCTTTTTTAATGCACTAACCCGTGCTAAGGACAATTTTAAAAACCTATTTTGAGGCTAAAAATTCCACCCATGCCGGGATTCAAACCCGCGACCTCTGGCTATCAGGTTTAGTTTTACAGACAGGCGGACGGACAGACAACAAAGGGATCCTGTAAAGGTTAAGTTTTTCCTCTTGAGGTGTGAACCCACTGAACCCCTTAAAATCACGATTCATCTAAAACACTCCTCAGAAGAAAGAAGAAGGAAGAACATTTATTCTTCGCCACATACACACATACAAGTCGTAAAAGTAAAGCACAGAGAAAATATAAAAAAAAAACAAATATCACACACGGCAAAACATAATATGGGGATGCATGGCCCTAAATACACTTTATATATTCTTTGTTGCAAATAGTAAATTCGAACGATCATTACATAAAATTAGTTTCAAAGGCGAAGTCATCTCTAACAGAGATCTCTTCCAGCCAACCTTGGCATTGGGTGTTTAAATTAAGATAGCTGGAGGAAGCTTTAAATAGCGTGTGGTAAAGATTTCTATTTCAAAGTCTATTCAGGCTGAATTTGAGCAATGATTTAAGGAATCGTGTTTTATAAATATGACTTTGCGATTTTATAAGCTATGTTTAAAAGCGTTGTATAGAGTTCGCGCCCCCGCCCCGTCTTATTCGTGTGGGTTATGTCCCATTGATTCAGTACATCTTGTATGACGGAAGTATGTACCAGGAAGTAAGGGACGTGGCGTCTTGGGTTATTCCACAAATCCCCAATGAAAATCTCCATCAATAACCCCGCGTCTTCGCTGCTTCCGCGTCCCACGTCCCATTCTGTCTGGCCCGCGCCCTACCCCACGTCACAGTACATTTCAGCCCTGAAAGCTCTCACCTATTTACGGCCAGTTGACCCAAATTAGGTGTATTCCAGGACCCGTCTATAGACCGGTCAATATTGTCGTTGTCCGGTCCAAAAACGGAATTAGAAGGGTCAGGTCGGCCTAAACTCTGCTATTGGAATAACGTAATCGTCATCTGTGGACTCTACTTAGTTACATTACGGGCGACTTTGCAACTGAAACGGTTGGTGTGACTCGGTTATGCATTTGGGATGATGATGATTGGCCTTTTTGCGTCAATGTAATGAGATGATTTAACGTTCAGTGGTATCCTAACTCACACTAGGTGGGTGAAGGGACCACTTCGACGCTGTAGTGCCTGGGACATGGTTTTATAGATGGTGTAGGCTTGCCCAGCACCTTTTTTTTTTATTAAGTTTTAAGGTTTTTAGTTTGTATTCCTTACTTTTAAGTAATTTTCCAGTGTTGCTATATTTAATGTCGAACGCTGTATACATTCCATTGGGTGCACAACAGACTTTTATGTCAAATTTCAATTTCGAATTCTATTTGTGTAGCCCTGCCTATGTATCTTAATAAATAAATACCATCCTGACAGCTTAGTCGGCCTAGCCCACAGGAAAGACTAGTCAATACGTGCGGAGCCAACCAAGCCGCGGGTTTACTCACGATGTTTTCCTTCACCGTTAGCGTGTGGTATTGCGACTACAAATTAGCAAATGTACCTAACTTTGAAATTAAACAAAGTCATTGGTCATGCCCGCACTCGGGATCGAACCTGGGGCTCTCGCTTGCCAGTTCATGGTTCTACCCACTGAGCTACCACCGCTCTCGACTACTAAACTTTTTCAACTAAAACGGTTGATGTGTGCCGGTAATGCATTTGGGATAGCAGCGACATAATAATATGTTATTATTAGAATTATGAATTTCAAACGCTGATGTATTTGAACATCTTAGACACTCAGGTTTCCCCACGATGTTTTCCTTTACGGTCAGCGAGTGGATTACTACTGTAACGTCACAAAGTTACAAAACACTCTTTTTAATTTTTCGTGATTTAAGAGAAAAGAAAAAAATACATTGTAGATATATATGTACGTCCCACTGCAAGGCACGGACCTTCTCTAGGAGAGAGAGTATGGGTTTTATCACCACAAAAGAACATACCCAAGGCTAACTGGAAGAAAATACTAATTTTTTTGTGCAATAAATGTTATCTTTTTTTTCTTTCTTTCTTTCTTTCTTTCTTTCTTTCTTTCTTTCTTTCTTTCTTTCTTTCTTTCTTTCTTTCTTTCTTTCTTTCTTTCTTTCTTTCTTTCTTTCTTTCTTTCTTTCTTTCTTTCTTTCTTTCTTTCTTTCTTTCTTTCTTTTTCTTTCCTTCTTTCTTTATAAGAAGTTGCATGACATGAGCAAGCAATAGGAACATTAATTTATTTGTTCTATTGAACAAAATCTTTTTTTTTTAATAAATATACTTTTTAAGAACAAAGCACTGAACCAATAAAATAAAAAAAATAATCTTTAACTCACTAGTGAGTTATACCATTGAATTATGGTTATAGCAATGAAAAAGTCACAGTTTGATTATATGGGTGTCATACTGAGCCTAATTGCGGTGACCATAGAGCCACTGTGTTGAAATAGTATATTTTAATACAGTTGCTCAAAAAGTGGCGTATTGCAGGGACGTATAGCGTGCGGGATGTGGGCTATTACATACTCGTGCTTTTTTTACCTTTCTCGCACTAGTGCGTTCTGTTTCCCAACTGCCAAAATGATGTCTATTAAAAAGAAAAAACACCCATGAAGTTTTTACTATAAAAATCATAGAAGTTTTTATGATTCATGCAAATACTTATATTTCTAAAAAGAAGCTACTAATTTGTTTCAATATCAGATGTAATGATTTGATTGAGCTAGGTTAGGTTTGATTTCATTTCATCTCATTGAATTTTATTTTCATTTCATATCAATAAAAAAATTCTACTGAAGACTTGGCTGTATGGGCATAGTTCCCTTTGCCTACCAGAATGGGCGAAGAAAAAAGAATGCTATACGTCCCTGCAATACGCCACTTTTTAAGCAACTGTATTAAAAAGAATTTTGTAATCTAATCTAATATTCAACGTTATATGTTCAAGAGAACATATTATAAGTTATTTGTAAGTTCCATTTGCAGGGATTGCTGTCGAATATACTATAAATAGTCTTCTATCTTTTATCAAAAAGTTATCTGCCTGTCTTCATTCAACACCGAAGAGCGGCCAAGCGAACATGCAATCAGATAATTCAAATGGAAACTACAAACTTTATATAACGTGATTAAAATAACGCAAAAGCAGACGATCCTTTCTTCAGTATATATAATATAAAAATGTAAAAAAAATTATATCTTTGGAAAGGCTATGTTAAACAAAAAATATTGTGACATTTTTTTCTATGGGACCTAAGCATATTTGTATATTTTTGATGAAGTCTAAATCGCAGAACCCAGCCCTGTTTCAGAGAGACTACACAATGTGGTCTGAATTACCTCGCGTGCCCAGGATTGGAATAGGTATAAGAACACCTCAGACACTCCGGTTTTGCTAACGATCTGACCACGGCTATTGTTGCTTAACTCAAATGATGGATTCCATACGTATCGTATACAGTGACGTTACAAGGCTCTTCACGCCTCAGTAGCCTTGTATATATGAAGCATTGAACAATGTAACTATGAATCATGTCGTAAAATAATGCTTTTATGCGTCTGCATCGTTAAAATTATGTAAACTTTTAGAATTTAATAAATAACAGAACTTGATATCGACTCTTTGTATGTTCCCACTGTTGGTTCACGGGTCTCTACCTGCATCGAAGAAAGGTTAGGCCATACTGCACCACGGGGACCAAGTCCGGGTTGGTGGAGGATTGTACGGCAGTGGCGGGCCTTACAATCCTACACTTTCTAAATAGAAAACTTATTTAAAAACCTATTTAGAGGCTAAAAATTTCACCCATGCCGGGATTCGAACCCGCAACCTCTGGCTATGCGTACCAGCGCTCTACCAATTGAGCCAATGGGCGACTCACGGCATCAGTGAAATTTCGAACCTCTTTACAATATTCTCTGTATTACGTACAGGCAGCGACATCTGACTTAAGCAAATTGCATTACTTACAGCCCCGACTACCTACTTTGCAGTTAGGTTTAACATCGGAACGATATCACTGTATTCACATGATTCCTTAGCACGGGTTAGTGCATTAAAAATAAAAATAGTGTAAGAAAACTTATATTATTTATTTTATTATTTCGATTTTTTTGTATAATATATGGGCTTAATCTTTTAGACGACGATGATTTTAGACGTTTAGACGGTCCATCCTTGACCTTCGGGCTAGATAGACGTCAAGAGAATATTGTTCATTTTTTGTTTTTATTTAATACTAGCTGATCCAGCGAACTTCGTACCGCCTAACAGTCGATTCTTTTTTTTTTCTCCGTAAGAACCATCCTCGTACTTCAAGGAATATTCTCAAGGAAGAATTGGCGAAATCGGTTCAGCTGATCTCGAGATTTGCGCTTACCAACACATTTGGCGATTCATTTTTATATTATAGATACAATCTAATTGTGAGGTATGTTCCCCATTAAATCACTCCTTGTAAACAAAAGAAAATTCTAACTGGTTTTTTATACAAATTGACTACATTAAGTTACAAGATTGTATAAAAAAAATGATACTTTTTCAGCTTTTTATTATTGAAAGCGATTTTATTTATGGGCACTGAAGAAAACAGTCCTCAGAGATTGCGTTCTGTCGATAACATATTGTCATGAAAATAAGTGTTTATCTGAGGGAATAATGTATGCGCATAATTTAGAATTTAAATTTCATGATCAAACTGCAATATCATTTCATTTCTATCCAGGGACTCCAATTTGCATGGAACTGGGATGGAAAATGGCTCCGATCATAGTATTATCATCATGGCGAGACAATTATCAACGTGACATGTTTATTAATATCCATTGCCGGCGCCTGATCGACGACGAGAGATGTAGAGTTGAGAGAGCAGTTAGATAATGTTAGATAGATAGAGAACACTTCATTGTACTGAGGTCAATGAGGTCTGGAATTAAAGCCAGTACAATTTATGAGTTGTATGTTTTATAATAATTATGTAAACTACTTTAAAAACCTATTTAGAACTAACTATGTTAACCAAGGACTTTGAAAAGACTAAGTTTGGAGTTTTTTTGTAAATTTTTTCTCCAAAATGATCTAGAATTTGAAATGGACAATTTGAATTGTAACGTTCACTAAGCCGCAGTTTCTGCGCTACTATTAAACCTTTTCATTTCATTTCTTTACTTAAAAATGGAAATCACACGGATATTTCTTAACCTATGAGAACAGACGACGGCCTTATCACTAAAACTTATCTCTTCCAGACAAACTTTCGATGGACTGGACTAATATATTGCAAAATTAAGACAATATTAGCATAATGTCTACCTTGTTAGTGTAGCAGTTATCACGCTTGACGACAAAGTACCTAGGGTCAATACCCAGTGGATGGTGCCAAACTTGATTTGTACAAATGCCCTCAGTCTGGGTAATTTATCATGTTAGTGGTGCCCTTGACTGGTTATCATAGCACAGGGTATCCTAGTTTGGGGCCAGGATAATTGTATTATGTAAGTGATTATTAGCCGTGGTCGAAGCGCTCGTGGCCTAGGCAAACCGAGTGATTGGAATCAATCACTTGGTTAAGCAACAACAGGCGCGGTCAGGTACAGGATGGCTGAGCATCCCGTGACTACCGCTAGTGGCATTTTTCCGAGCGCTTCCGTGCTTCGCAAGGCACGTTAAGCCGTTGGTGCCGGCTGTCATATAATGGCAGTCGTTAAGCCATGTCAGAGGCCTTATGGGCGGATTGATAACTTCTGACAGTAAGGCACGCCACTGTCTTACAATCCTGCACCAACCCGGACTTGGCCCCCGGGGTGGAGTGTGGCCTAACCTTCCTGCGATGCAGGAAGAGACGTGTACCGCAGCAGTGGGGACATACAAGGGTTGATATCGTATCGCCGTAAGTAATTAATTGAGATAATCACTCCCGTATCCCAAAAGGGCTAATATCAAATGAGTTTCAAATACGTAGTTTTAAGTACATAAAAAATACATATATTAAATTCTATATATTCAATAATACTTCTTCTTCTTCTTCAAGCTATATTAGTCCACTGAGGGACATAGCCCTCCCCTAATGAACGCCATAGCGCAAGGTTGTGCCATAATTCCCGCAGGTAAAAGGCGACTAAGGGACACAAACCGGGGTGTGGGCAGCAGCGCCCCCTGCAGTACAATTCCAACAAACTGCGATCCCCAACCCGCATGCCCAGCGTGGGGATTATGGGCATTACCACCAATAATACTTACTTTAGATTTAGTTCTAATTTTACTTTTGGCTAAGATGTGTATACCTACCGTAACATAACTAAAATTTAAGCAAGAACACGCCACATTTATTGTTAAGCAACACTGAAACCGTCGCCCGCGATACAGGCTATGCCTAGTGTGGGGACACTGTTTCTTCTCCAAGTTATATTTCGTGCCATTTGTTTTAATTCTAAGTTCAATAAGCTTCACAAATTTATAATTATGTACATTCATCAGAATATTTTTTTTCACTTTTCACTATATTTTTTTGGCACTACCCCTTCTACTCTCCGCATCAACGTCGGTTAGCTGGAGAAAAACATTATCTAGTATAGTATTAGCATATACTCGTAGTAGAATCTCGCCTTTGTGCAATTTGTTTTACAGCAATAATTAATTCAATTGAAAATGGGGTTGACAGCGGAGCGATAGAGCACCGGCTTTGGGTTTGAAACCCAGCACACGACTTTGTTTTTTAAGTTACGCGTCTCTTCCTGCATCGCAGGAAGGTTAGGCCATACTCTACTCAATGGCATAATCACTTCGTTATCATCGTTATCAACCCTTGTACGTCCCCACTGCCGGGGCACGGGTCTCTTCCTGCATCGCAGGAAGGTTAGGCCATACTCCACCCCGGGGGCCAAGTCCGGGTTGATGGAGGATTGTAAGACAGTGGCGGGCCTTACTGTCAGAAGTTATCAAGCCGCCCATAAGGCCTCTGACATGGCTTAATGACTGCCAGTACATGACGGCCGGCACCAACGGCTTAACGTGCCTTGCGAAGCACGGAAGCGCTCGGAAAAATGCCACTAGCGGTAGTCACGGGACGGTCACCCATCCTGCACCTGACCGCGCCTGTTGTTGCTTAACTCAAGTGATTGATTCCAATCACTTGGTTCCCCTAGGCCACGAGCGCCTTAGAATTATATACATTTGTATCCATTATGAGTTTTAAAAAATATTTAAGGCATTTACTTACGAAAGTTTTAGATCGAAAGCCTGTCAAATAGCCTAATGTATAATAACTCTCTACACGTGCATTAGGAGTAGGTAGTAGTAGGTAGGGTAGGAGTTTCGGCGGCGAGCCCTTCGAGGGCGGCGTGGATCGATCCGATCCTTACAAGGTCAGGGACTCGATCAAGGGCGCGTGGTCCTTCGCGTTGGTACAGTCGACAGTACATTCAAACTTTGGACACATACATACAGACAAAACCTCACGCCTGTATCCCAGAGGGATAGGCAGAGACCAGGTACTGCCACTTGCTACGATCCTGACAGATCACCTTCGCTTCATCAACGTTCATAAGTGGTTGCATGCACGTACGCCGGTTCCGGGTACTTTTGATCTTTCCCTTTGCTAATACCTCCCCTATTTGGTCGATGTCCGCCTGGGACGTCCCTTACCAAACTTTGAAATTAAAAACTTAAAACTTTGGAATTGTGATTATATTTTTTTTGTTGCACTAACCCGTGCTGAGAAAAAAATAATCATATGGGTACAGCGATGTCATTCCGATGTAAAACCTAACTGCAAAGTAGATACTGGGCTGCAAGTGATGCAAATTACTTCAGCCAGGTGTCGCTACCTGTAAATAATACAGAGAATATTGTAAAGAGGTATGAAATTTCGCTGATGCCGGCACTTGCCCATTACCTCAGTTAGGAGAGCACTGGTACGGTTAGCCAGTGGTCGCGGTTTGGAGTTCCGGCATGGGCGGATTTTTTATCCTATAAATAGGTTATCAAAACTTTGGAATTCAGTTGCGAAGTCACCAACTCGTAACGTAATAGAGTAAAGTACACGTGCGGTCGACTGTACCTGATTTGAATAATATCGGGACTGAGTTACAGCGTGTCAAAGTCGTGTAAAAATATTATCTTGTAGATTAAGTGACGAGCGGGTAGGGTGACGGTAGCCCAGTGGGTAAAACCTGGGGTTCTCGAGAGCCACACTGGGTTCCATTTCCAGTGTTGGCATGTGCATTTGTGAAAATATAATAGCAATACCACTCGCTAACGGTGAAGGCAAACATCATGAGGAAACCTCAGTGTCTGAGGTGTTCAAATCCCTCAGCGCTTAAAATCAATCCGTGGTGGGCACGCTTGGTAATTAAGCCCACACTCTCTCGCGCTCTCTCTCTCTCTCTCTCTCTCTCTCTCAAAGAGAAGGCCTGTGCCCTGCAGTGAGACGTTTATAGGGTACATAAAAAAGTGACGGCCAAATTTTACCACCTAGGGGAGCGCAAAGTCTCGATAAGAGTTTTATCCTATTATCGGCAAGCGCTATCTTGCTTTATTTCACCACGTAAAGCGAGACGCGGCTACCGTCACGAAACGTTGACGTAGTAGGATAAAGGTTTTAAACATAACATAACATTTACATACATGCATATACGTTGCTTTTAGCCCCACACCCAAACTAGGATACCCTGTGTCGTGGGAACCAGAAACAACGACATCACAAACATGTAAGCATCCAAGACCTGTCTGGGGTTTTTTGTCCCCAGCCGGGGTTCGGACTCGGGACCTCTCGCGCAGTAGGCAGATGCGCTACCGCTCCACCACAGAGGTCGTCACGTCACGATAAAAGCTTTATCCCACTATCGGGATAAAGCTTTTAGTGTGACGTTGTGATACCCTAGCAGTTTGACAACCGATATTTCAGCCACAATGTCACTTACGTGTTTATTTATTACAATTATCTTATTGCTTATTAATGAAATTCCTTTGATTAGCTGGCAAGTGAGAAAAAGCGTCCTTAACTAAAGCTCCTTCAACTTTTTTGTGCAAACTCTACTCGGAAGCCTTCCCTTAATTTTTCTCCTTACTTTTTATTATTTAAAACTGCTACCATCACAATTTGTTTTGCCCAAACCCAAGTAAATTGGAGTGAGCATCGCGCCCTTAAATTTTCTGTTAAAAAAAATGTACTCCGATACAAAATCCCTAGCAAATTAAAGCTCGTAATATTTTTTTAACTGAAATAATCTACAACTTAACGTTTTTCGGATTCAAATTTCATAATTCAAGGTTTAAAGTAAGTACATGACTTGATTCCCTTGCGGGTCAAATTAAGCAGTATGTATGCAAAAACCTTACTGTTTTATCTTAAAAAATAAGATAAGATAAGAAAATAGTTTCTTTTAAAAAACCTATTTAGAGGCTTAAAATTGTCCTTAACCTAACCCGTGCTAGTGCATTAAAAAGAATATAAATAGTTTGTTTTTTTGGTATCGTCAGCCGTATGATTTAATAGCATAGATTTAGAAGTTTTTTTTTTCACAGCCCCAAGGAATTGCAGACCACTGTCTTACAATCCTTCACCAACCCGGACCTGGTCCCGGTGGTGGAGTATGGCCTAACCTTCCTGCAATGCAGGACTCTTGCCCCAGCATTGGGAACATACAAAGGGCTGATACCATCCTACAAATACCAGTTTATAAAATCTGTTATTTTGTTCAATTAAGTTTATATCTTTTTTAAGTAATAAGTTTTTATCTTTTTTACTTATTTTTAACCACCTCTTGCGGTTGAGTGGCAAAAAATGGTTGTAGCATTAAGTCTGCCGCATTGCTATTATCATATTTACTTAATAATAGTAATAACAATAGTTGAAAGCGTATTAGGAAAGCTGTATCTGGTACGTAGCTGTAGATACACGTAGTCTGAGACGATGCTAAAAGGGTGAAGATTATGACACGCGACGCTCTATGCATGAGGAGATTAGAGAGGGATTTTATTATTCAAATGCTTATTGCATTATATAATCCTATGCTTATTGCAAGAAAATTCCATTACGCCGCTACCCCGGGAAATTTTCCCCTACAAACCAACTCACAGACAGACGCACATTTTTCAACGATTTTTTTGTCTGAATTTGGAGCTTCACCAATTCGGTATTATGTTCCCTAGAGGATTCATCTTATTCGTTTATTCAGTTGGGGTGCCAATTTCGTCAAAACTAAACAAAAATAACTTTGTAATTGAATTACATAACGACAAATTATACATACTTATATATTTATAATGCTTTTTAATTAAATAATAAAGTAATTTGAGTCAGTAACAATCTGGCTAACGTATCATTTCCCTATGCCTTAAATAAATAACTACTATTATTTATTAAAATAATACATCAATGCCAGCTTGGTTATTCGTCAAGATATTCATAGCCAGTGAAATTTGGAATAATAATTCAATTTGGCAACCACATACCCTTCGCAAATTTTAAGTCATATGATATGTCTGCGACAAGCTAAAGACAGGGCGCTATGGCGCTCATTAGGGGAGGGCTGTGTCCAGCAGTGGACTAGTATGGCCTGATGATGATGATGATGATGACATAACTAGGTTTAGATAGAGGGGGAACGACAAGTACTTGAAAGGTTTTGTGCAAATATATGCACAGTTCGGGCCGGCCGCGAACCTGACCTGACGCACTCTGTGCGCCCTGATTCGGTATGCAATTGACTGGTGGGTTTTAATTATTAAATTATTCGCAGTCAATGAATAGCTAAGCGGATAATCCAACGTAGGTAGGTTTTAGTAGATTCTAGGTAAGTACGAGATAAATTATAGGCTTTTAAAGGCATTAAAAAGTCAAAATTACTTTGCTAAATTCCGCCAAAAATCCCACAAGCAAGTGAGCCCTTGCGCTTGTGAGCCTGAGGATACCTCGTGTTAGAGGCGAAACGTGTCGCGTGTATTCTCACACAAGTTATATACTGCACTCACAGGATATACTGCACTCAGCGCTTGAAATTTCGAATCCGCGGTGGGTACTGTAAAGATAGGTACCTACTTCTATATAGTAGCTGGCCGGCGTAGCCGTCTAGGCATACTTTAAATTATTAGTAGAATATCATTACGTTTTGTTCGGGTGTCACTCGTGTTGAGACTCTCAGCTAGGATAGGTTTTCGTGATAAAAAAGGTAATAAAAAAGTATTATTGCTAATTCACATACATATATACATACATACATACATACATACATACATACATACATACATACATACATACATACATACATACATACATACATACATACATACATACATACATACATACATACATACATACATACATACATACATACATACATACATACATACATACATACATACATACATACATACATACATACATACATACATACATACATACATACATACATACATACATACATACATACATACATACATACTTTTTATCAATCCCCTTTGCTAATACCATTGAATTTGAAGTTACTTCAAATTCAATGCTAATACATCCCCCATTTGGTCGATGTATGTCCGCCTGGGACGTCCCTTAACAACCCTTCCACTCACATTCGCAATATATATTTGTTTCGTCAATCTTTCTTCCTCTCCACATGTCCGAACCAACGCAACATTCCTTCCTCAATTCTAGTCACTACATCCTCCTATTTGGTCGATGTATTGCTAATTCAGCGTTTTAATAAGCAGTGCGCTGCAGTACGCGTGGTAACTAAGCCCTTACTCTCTTAGAGAAGGTCTGAGCCCTGCAGTGGGGCATTCATAGGCTAAATAAAAAAGTAGATGCAAAAGCCAACATACGGTCCTCAGACCGCAAAAATATTGCGCGACAGTAAAATCAGGGACCTCTTAGATATATTGAATAGTAGCTGGTGCCCACGACTTCTTCTGCGCAGGATTAGTGTTTCGAGTAGCTTATATTAGCGTGGCGTAGAAAAGAACTAATGTTATGACATTAAAATTATAACATAAATAATTTTTGGGTCGCACTTGAAAAATATTACACAATATCTTCATAAATTGTAGCCTATGTGTTCTGATGTATAGGCTATATCATTGTAAAGTTTCAGTAAAATCCTTTCAATAGTTTTTACGTGAAAGAGTAACTAACGTTCATCCATACTTACAAGCTTTCGCGTTTATAATAGGGTAGATACATTGTCACTTCAATCTAGTTTGGAGGTAAGATTCCCTTTGTAAGATTCCCCAGTAGGTCACATCAAAAATTTCGTCAAGATAAGATAAAACAACAGCTAACATAAAATTTGTTTAGTACAATAATGTAGACATAAAATAATATTATGTTCTTTTCGTAATAAATATTGTACTTACTAACTTAATTGTTCTATAAAAAATTTATTGCCTTAGAATCCTTTTATACTCAATGAAATGATGAAAACTTTCCTAATCACTTATCAACGTGTTTCAGACTTTACAACTAACTATATTTTAATTGCACGTAAGTTACTATCAAGGGATCGACGCACGATCGGCACAATGCAATACTATGCAGTGCAAAGTATTAGCCTATTATTATTATGCACAAAAGATAATGTACAAACGTTGATTTTAATGCTAATTGTAATGCCTATTCTATGCAAGCAACATGATGTTTTGCCTGCGAATGTAACATTACCGCTTTCAATCTCTATTAGCAGTCAAAAATGTGGTGATGAAATCCGTGAACTGTGTTCCTAGGAACATTCTCTTGCAGCTATAGGTGAAATCAAACATAACAATTAGTAATTATAATAAACTATAACCGTCGACGTCGTCAGGCTATACTAGTCCACTGATGGACATAGCCCTTCCCTAATGAGCGCTACGTTGTGCTATCATAGCGGGTAATGCCCATAATCCCCACGCAGGGCATGCGGGTTGGGGATCGCAGTTCGGTGGAATTGTACTGCAGGGGGCGCTGCTGCCCACCCCTAGAGTTTGTGTCCTTTTACGACATCCGCGGGAAGAATTGGGTTGGTGCTATTCTCTACGCCGACGACACACAGCAGTCATAAATAAAGTATAAACTTGCACACAACACAATCAATCGACCAGAGTGCTTAGTGCGAGTTTGACAGATCCAATCGAATAACTTTACTACCGCGTTAATCGAGCATCGAGTAGTGAGTATGAGTAAGTTAACCGTTCGAACTGGCAAAACGCTGTCACAGTACAACTCGCACTCGCGTTTATTCGTGTTTTGGCTGGTAAACGTGTTTACTTCTCAACGTAAACCATTACAACTCGCACTCAGCAATTTTAATTTCCATACTTGTCTCTAGGTGGCGCTTCCTCGAGGCCATACAAATATGAGTTTACGTCAACGCAATCGAGTAGTTAAAAAACTCGCACTAAGCACTCTGGCCCCAGAGTCAAATACTTACATAGTTTTTCAATAGAAAGATGTAAGCACGACAATGGTTGTTATTTGCCTCAATTTGGTAGTCTACAAAGCAATAGCAATACAATGTCATTCCGGGGTATAACCCGCAAATTAAATAGGCATCTCTCGCGAAAAATATCCAATCGCGCAAGGCGTCGAGTTAAGTAGCAGGGGTTGTACCAAGCGATTTATTACCAGACTACCGATAGTGTGAATGAAACGACCATATGATATGATCGTTTCGTGATCGTTGACGATACTAATATGACTCTATTGAACAACTATGCATTTTAGAGACTCGCCCCCGGGCCCCAAACTAGGATACACTGTACTATGGTAACCAGGCAAGGACGTCACAAACAAGAATATACACCCAGACTGAGACCACTTGTACGGCGGCGGTCCCAAGTAGGAATCGAACCCACGACCTCTGTCTTTGTACCCAAGCGCCTTAACAACTATTCTAAGCTTGAATACGGGTCATCTATCTCCCTCCAAAATGGTTGAGACTGATGATGGCTGACCTCTGCGTTATGCCCGTGAACGAGTGCTGTTCGTGTGTCTGGCCGCAGCACTTGTCATGTTTTCACGGCCTATTTAAAAAAAAAAAAAATGCCTTAGCATTTAAAGTTATTAATGGCAATCATGGAATCTTATGCGTATAGGTGGTATCTAATGTATTAGATTTAAGAGGACTTGAGAAAAGATGGTCAGAGTGGAGTTTTTTTTCCCGCTGCCTTTTTCTCCACTACATTACGGCCCGAAGGTGGCGGCTTTCACTTTCATGTTACATGGTACTTTGACAATAAATTGAATTGAATTGAATTTGTTGCAGAATTTCTGTTATCGGAAATTTTATTAATTTAACCATTGAAACATGGCAGTCCCTGGTCTCTGCCTACCCCTCTGGGATACAGCCGTAAAGTTATGTATGTATGTATGAAATATTCAATTGTTTCATACACCGCTAGCAATTTCTTTCTATAGCGATTTTGAGATATTTCCTTCACGTCTATAAAAGTATTGATCTTAAGGCCTCGGCCGTGGAAAAGACCCGTCGTCTTTCTAATTCACCTATATACAAAATGTACTCAAGGGACGGGACGAAGCCCACACAGAAAAACCGGGGCGAGGGCTCGAATTGTACACATCGCGTTACGTCTCTTCTGCGCCCCTGTCCCTCGTACTCCTGTGTACTTATTGTGTGCCCCAGATCCAATATTGATGATATCATCCCTTTGTATGTTCCCACTGCTGGGACATGAGTCTCTTCCTGCATTCCTGCAGGAAGGGCGGCCAAGTCCAGGTTGTTGGAGGAATGTAAGACAGCGGGCCTTACTGTCAGAAGTTATCAAGCCGTCCATAAGGCCTCTGATATGGCTTAACGACTGACATTACATGACCATTAGGTTGCCTTACGAAGCACTGAAGCGCTCGGAAAAAATGCCACTAGCGGTAGTCACGGGCTTGTCACCCATCCAGCACCTGACCACGGCTATTGTTGCTTAACCCAAGTGATATATTATTAGGTACTTGGTGCTCCTAGACCATGCACGAGTGCTTCGTTGGTTTATAGGTTTATGTTACTTTAATTACACTGGTCACGTTTTTTCATACCATTGACGCTTAGAAAGTTTGATGTATGAGAAACAATTGCCGCGGTCAGGTGCTGGATGGGTGACCATCCCGTGACTACCGCTAGTGGCATTTTTTCCGAGCGCTTCAGTGCTTCACAAGGCACATTAAGCCGTTGGCACCGGCTGTCATATAATGGCAGTCGTTAAGCCATGTCAGAGGCCTTACGGACGGCTTGATAACTTCTGACAGTAAGGCCTGCCACTGTCTTACAATTCTCCACCAACATCTAGCTGTCATGGAACTATAATGCACTAACAGCATCGAGACCTTGGTTGCATGTCTAGCTACCGACGTGTCAATTGCTAGCAAATACTTGAAAAGTGCGGAAAATCAGCGCTGCGCTGATGTTCCGGTACGCAGCATTTAGCTGAGCATATCCTTATTATCGCATAGTGCTTAATTAACTAAGACTGGCTGACTAAGATTGACTTAGTCTATTTAAAGTGGAATTTGTAGTTTTTTTATTAAAAAATATTTAAATTTCAATTTTAATTTGATGATGAGATCCTGAAGAAAAAAAAACAATTGCGTTTAATGCTGTAGGTCTTAGATAATAAGATAAGATAATTGTTTACTTTAAAACCAAATCACATCTTTTACAGTATCTTGGACAAACTATACTGTTTACTAGTCCTTATAGAAATCAACATAAAGAGATAAATTTATTTGCAGATATATTACAGTAATCAACCATTGGTCTGCGCACTACATTATTGGTCTTCACACTAAATTATCTGTGTTGTGAGGACCTGGGTTAAGTGAATTAACATTTTTGATTAGTTTTGGAGTAGGTTTTTATTTTTTTTATTTTTTTACTCTCTCGGTGTGTAACGGCCCTTCACATTGACGTCACAGTCGCATCGCCCTACGTTCTTACATCTACGATGAAACAGATCTACGTTCGTTTCTAATTCGAACCTTATTCTAAGGGAATTGACGCCATTTTCGCTCAGTTTATGAGATTCGATGAGAGATAAGTTTGCTTCAAAGGCGATGCTTTATCGGATTTTAAAGTGTTTTTTCAGGTTTTATTCATGTGTCGAATTCAAATTTAAGCCTTATTCTCTACCAGACTAATAAGGGACAATATTCATTACCGGCTAAAGGCTGGGTAAAGGTAGTAAAGATGGATAGAATGTAAGACAAAAAAAAGAATAATTGTATGGTGTCTTTGAAGAAATCACATTTGTTCTCTTTGTTAGTTCGTTATCAACCCGTGTATGTCCCCACTGTAGGCCATACTCCACCACGGGGGCCAAGTCCGGGTTGGTGGAGGATTGTAAGACAGTGGCGGGCCTTACTGTCAGAAGTTATCAAGCCGCCCATAAGGCCTCTGACATGGCTTAACGACTGCCATTATATGACAGCCGGCACCAACGGCTTAGCGTGCCTTGCGAAGCACGGAAGCGCTCGGAAAAATGCCACTAGCGGTAGTCAAGGGACGGTCACCAATCCTGCACCTGACTGCACTTGTTGTTGCTTAACTCAAGTGATTGATTCCTATCACTCGGTTCGCCTAGGCCACGAGCACTTTGTTAGTATTTTTCTTAAATACAATAAATAAAAAAAATCAAATATGAAATATACGTAATACAAAGAGTATTGTAGAGGTTCGAAGTTTCACTGATGTCGGTAGTCGCCCATTAGCTCAGTTGGGAGAGCGCTGGCACGGTTAGCCAGAGGTCGCGGGTTCGAGTCCCGAAATGGGTTGAATTTTTAGCCTCTATATAGGTTTAAATCTACTCTAAACTCTAAATAGGTTTTTAAAATATGAAATGTGTTTATTGTACAACGAGTTTTATAAAGTTACATCCAATGTTATTATTATACAACATTAGTTTTAAATTTGACCAAAACCAAATAAAGAATATTTTTTCATTAATTTAATACTGGGCATGCATTGTGTCTAAGTACGTTCATAAGCGTTCACTTTTTAACGTCCCACTATAGGGCACATGCCTTCTCTCAGAGAGAGAGTAAGGGCTTATTTGCCACGCGTGCCCACCGCGGGTTGGCCATTTCAAGCGGTTTTCAACGGGTACAACAAATAGTAGTGACTTCAAGCATATTACAGAATGAGTTCCATGCTTGGTGAAAGCTGTCATCTAATGGCAGTCGTTAAGACATCTCAGAGGCCTTATGGGCGGCTTGATAACTTCTGACAGTAAGCCATGCCACTGCCTTACAATCCTCCAATAACCCGGACTTGGCCCCTGTAGTGGAGTATAGCCTAACCTTCCTGCGATGCAGCAGTGGGGACAAAGGTTGATATCGAGTGACATGAGAGAGAAAAGTCAATAAAACGAAAAATATAGAAAATCCTAAAATGAATCCAAGGAATCTTCAACATCCCCTCATTCTACGGAACCTTGCGCGTGGCCCGATACGCACTTGGCCGTTTTTATTTAAGACCTCTTGTCATACAATTGGTGGCAATGAATAATTTGAATTTAAATTAATTAGTATGCCATACAGTACATTAATGTCGGTATTTAGTTCCAATTAATATCGTATTACTGTCAAAGCATATTCCATCTGATATTACTGAATGTGAAAGGTCGTCGTTCATAAGCCACCGGCACCTCTCACGGCTCCACTAAGTAATTTCATTAGTAAGTACTAGTGAGTTGCCTCGCGAATTAATATCTTCATGTCTGATATTATATTATAGATCAAAGTGTAATGTAAGACAAAGTATTGAGTTACACGGAATTTCACAAGGCAATCTACACGTTTGTAATTGTACGTTCCGGGCGGAGTTCCATAAAACTTAGTCTTGGTTTATTATAACTTAGTTTATTCGAAGTACATTGCGTAGCAGAGTACATTTGTTAATCTATGGGTTAATCGACTCAAGTTAAATTGAAATGAAATGAAACTCAAATAGTAATGTTACTGAGCCGCGAATATTATATTACCCTCCAGCGTGGGTAGCATGACGGTCCGATTCACGCGCTCAAATGTCAAAACATATTCTATAAATTAAAATACACTATTTGGTAAACATAAAAACGGACAAAATACAACGAAAAAGTCAGTTACATTAACCGTACCGAGACCCAAGTGCTTAAAGATTCATAGAAAACATAAATTAATACATAAACTTACGCCTGTATCCCGTTTTCAATCAGTGCGTCCCACCATCCTACCTACAGTGCGAGCCGAGACATGGACACTCACGAAAGGGTTGGTCCATCAGTTCAAAGTCGCTCCGCGAGCTATGGAGAGAGCTAAGGAGTTTCTCTAAAGGATAGGATTCGTAAAGAATGCATCCGACAGAGAACCAAAGTTATCGACATACTCGTAGCTCGGAGAATTAGCTCAGAGAATCAAGGAGGTCTAATGTCCAGCAGTGGACTACATAATATAGCCTGAAGAAGAAGAAGAAGATGTAGAAGTATCCCGGAGGGGTAGGCAAAGGCCAGGGTCTGAAATTTGCCACGATCCTGATAGATGTCTTTCGCTTCATCAACATTCATTACGATATATTAAACTTGCCTGATACGCGGTTCAAAAAATGTGTAAAGTATACTTTGTGCCAAAAGGGCTACTCAACATAAAGGATTATTTAGATGACAATGATGTCTGGCGTTAAAGACAGTAGAATGCATGAGTTCTATGTTTTATAATAATTATGGAAACTCTGTTACTTTGAAAAGACTAAGAGTTTATTTGTTAATTTTTTCTCCATAATGATCTAGATTTTGAAAAGGTAGATTGACACCTAGTTTGAATTGTAACGTTCATTAAGCCGCAGTTTCTGCGATACTTTGAATAAAACCTTTTCATTTCATTAGGCGTTGCATGCACGCACGCCGGTTTCAGGTATTTTTAATTTTATTTTATTTATTTATTATTGCAAGAAAAATAATTACATTACAGTTAAAACTATTGTTAAAACTAATTGCATTAAACATTATACATTATTTTATTTTTAATTTTTATGTCCTCTGTTGATATAACTCTTATTTGGTCGAAGTATGTCCAACCAGTTCATATAGTACTGGCAGTGTACTCTGCACACCAAGAGACATCCTCTGTATGAGATACGTATGCCCAAGAGCAGGAGTCAAAGCCATGACCGCGCAAGCGTCGCCCTAGGGCCATTGTACATAGCAACCGCTGAGGTACCTATGCTAACACTTTAGACGGGTTTCCTCACGATGTTTTCATTCACAGCTGCGAGTGGTATTGCTACTTCACAAATGTACATAACATAGAAATTTTTGGTATATTCTAGGCCACGAAAACTGCGGCTCGTGCGCATAAACAAAAGTATATCTCATATGTACATAATTTTATTCTCTAGCGTAGCGTGAGACATCATTTTACAAAAATGTTGTAGTCTATTAGCTTTTAGAATATACTTCGGCTACTATCGGAGAGAATTCGATATATTCGTGTAATAGAAATATCGGAACTAATACGACACTTAAATTTGAAATCGGAACTAATATGACACTTAACCTTTTTAATTATTGCACAATAACTTACTCCACACAATTTCCGATCTGAGGCAGATTGCTGGTAGCGGATGGATGAGAATGGCCCAGGGCAGATGGAAATGGCGTGCCTTGGGTAGGCCTATGTCCAGGAGTGGATGAGTATATGCTGATTAAATTCCATACAACACAATTCCTTGTCCTGGTCCCAAACTAGGATATACCCTGAGCTATGGTGAACAGGCATGGCCGTCACAATCACGGAAATACACCCAGACTGAGGCCAGTTGTACAAATGGACGGCGGCCCCAGTGGTCATTGAGCCCACGACCTTCGACGTGGTAAACGGATGCGATACCGCTAGACCAGCGAGACAGATAAATAATGAATATACTTTGGAGAGATGTAGCCTAGAGCGGTACTAGAAAATAAATTAAAAGACGTTGTCGAGTAGCGAAAGTTCTTCCTTATTTAATTTATCCACCCTTTGACATAATTCCGATCAGAATATTCTATTAATAAGTAAGTACAATAGAGCTATTCTCGGAACCCTCACTTATATAGACAACTCTGACAGTCAATTGTCTTAACGATGATTTCCAGACCAAACTAAACTGACCGCTGCTATAGTACTGCTAGTTTGGTTATGAAGGTCCCATGATTTGGTTTTAAGTCTATTGTCTATTTTAGACTCGATTAAAGCGGTGGGTTGGCCAATCAATCACAATGGATTAGTTGGGAAAAGGCATACGTCTGATATTAAACAAACAAATGATAAAGAGGAGATAGACTAAGAAATAACTTCCACACAACATAATCACTTATCCAAAGTGTTTAGTGCGAGTTTTTTAACTACTCGATCGCGTTAACGTAAACTCATATTTCTATGGCATCGAGGAAGCGCCACCTGGCGACAAGTATGGAAATTAAAATTGCTGAGTGCGAGTTGTAATGGTTTACGTTGAGAAGTGAACACGTTTACCAGCCAAAACACGAATAAACGCGAGTGCAAGTTGTACTGTGACAGCGTTTTGCCAGTTCGAACGGTTAACTTACTCATACTCACTACTCAATGCTCGATTAACGCGATAGTAAAGTTATTCGATTGGATCTGTCAAACTCGCACTAAGCACTCTGGTCACAAATAAGGATACACTGTGCTATGGTAACCAGAAGCGCTCGTGGCCTAGTTGAACCGAGTGATTGGAATCAATCACTTGGGTTAAGCAACAAAAGCGAGGTCTATGACTGCCGCTAGTGGCATTTTTTCCAAGCGCTGCCGTGCTTTGCATGGCACGTTAAGACGTTGATGCCGACTCTCATGTGATGGCCGACGTCCTAACGTCGGCATCAGCCGCCCATACGGCCTCTGTCATGACCTATCATGACAGAGGCCGTATGGGCGACTTGATAACTTCTGACAGGAAGGCCCGCCACTGTCTTACAATTCTCCACTAACCCGTACTTGGCCACCCTTCGTGCGATGCAGAAAGAGACCCGTGCCCTAGCAGTGGGAGCATACAAGGGTTGATATCGATGGTAACCTGTATGCACGTCCAGCAAACATGAAAATACACCCAGACTGAGGCCATTTGTAAAAATGTGCGGCAGCCTCCAGTGGGAATAGAACCCACGACCTCCGGCATAGTAATCAGACATAAAACATAATGATGCAGTCAATCTACATAAAACCTGTCCGTTGCTAAAACCACAATTCCGTATTTTGTTACTATATTACATTTCTGTGTGATTTAGTAACTAACAAAATACGGAACAGTATTTAGCCTAGCCTATTAAAGTTAAATATAAAACGTAGCGGCCAATTCAAAACGCGCCAAGGGCAAGGTACTTCAATTAAAAACAAAGCCTCTTCCAGATTGAAACCGGAGTGGCATTATTGTTGCTAAAATAAAACAATTATTGTTCGCGTCGTAAAGGTAGAACCGCATAGAAGAATCGTTCGACAAATGTTTTTTCATCCCCCCATCTCGGAAAGAGTTTGCTCTTCGATATCTGAGTGCAAAAGCCGTTTCTATCCGCTAGATTGAGGATAAAGTAAATTGAATTAAGAACATCGTGTGCACTATGTTTGTGAATTAAAAACATTATTAAACCTATTTACTTCTACCTCCATTGGGCCGAATTTATCATACAACCTTTTTTAATTTGTTAAAACTATAGTATGTAAAACATTGCTTGAGCTCCACGACAGCTGTCACACTGACAGGGCTAGGAATGGGACAACGTTGACATGTTGATGACGTGGATGGAAAGAAGAATTTCGAGAAGTTGGAAATAAGAAATCAGACACGAGAAATATTATTTTACAAAGTTTTATTCAAGTAGAGGTGTACATCCTAAAATCCCTAAAACAGTTTCTGATTCGAATTCTGAATCAAATTCACTGGAGCAGTCTTCCAAATTTATAATCAAGTCTTGTTTAATATTATCAAAAGAACATCTCGCTCCCAATCTTCTTGCATAGTATTTGTACATTTCGTAGCTGGGTGAATTGCCGAAGCAAAATAAAAAACACGCCAAACCTGAGACTGGTAATGCAAAATGCTGTTTTATGATGTCGTATATTTTTTCTTGTGCGCTTCCCAATCTCCGAGTGATTGGGAAGCGCTCGTGGCCTAGGCGAACCGAGTGATTGGAATCAATCACTTGGTTAAGCAACAACAGGCGCGGTCAGGTACAGGATGGGTGAGCGTCCCGTGACTACCGCTAGTGGCATTTTTTCGAGCGCTTCCGTGCTTCGCAAGGCACGTTAAGCCGTTGGTGCCGGCTGTCATATAATGGCAGTCGTTAAGCCATGTCAGAGGCCTTATGGGCGGCTTGATGACTTCTGACAGTAAGGCCCGCCACTGTCTTACAATCCTCCACCAACCCGGACTTGGCCCCCGTGGTGGAGTATGGCCTAACCTTTCTGCGATGCAGGAAGAGACCCGTGCCCCAGCAGTGGGGACATACAAGGGTTGATAACGAATATTTTTTCTTAGTAAAGTAAGTATGTACTTCTTTACCTTGGCAAAAAGAATTACTGAATAAAACAATGTTCATTATTTTAATTCTAATGTTTGATAATGCTTTTCAAACAAATAAACTTCAATTCCAATAGTAAACCTGCGCTTTAGATTATCCATCACCAAATCATCGAAAGTTTATAATTTGCAGTTACTATACTGGTTAGACATCACTATCTGTGCAGTAAGTACGGAGTTTTCGCAGTACAAATATTCTGTGAAAAAATTCAAAACTTCATGGACTCAATTTCGATGACAGCTGTCGCGGAGCTCAAGCTATATTTTACAGACTATAGGTTCGGAACCTTGTTGGTGTACTTTTTTTTAATTTGCTTTGCGCATGCTATTTTCTCTAGACGTCATATTGTTAAAAAAAATTGCATTAAGTCGCTTACGCGCCTCGCTAACGCTTAGGATTCAAGTTTTTGAAACCTTTGCTTACTCGGTCATCGCGTTATAAACTCCAACGTTCCTGCATCGCGCAATTAAAGTGTTTCACAAGACATGCGATAAATATAACGTCCGACTAACGACAGTCGGACCGGCCGTCTCCAGGCCTACGATCTGCCTGGCTTGAAATATCCCATTATTGTGGAAGGGCACGATCACCTGCTCTTACCTATACCCTATACTACAAAAATAAATTTGGGTTGTATGAAAACCGTTACTTCCATGTATTTGACCTATCTCCACTATTCTAAGCCCTCTCAGCGCGTGTTTCTAACCTGGGGATTCTGATTCTTTCCTCTCTGTTCTTTTCATGCCGTAGCACTGTCACGTCGCGTTAACGGAAGCAAAATGAAATTGTTGCAGAGTTAATTGCTTTGGATGGTACTTCGAATCAACCTTGCGTCGCCATGGTGACGTGAAGGAGACAGAGAAGCGACACATCAGGGAGCCGATTCTTGCCCATACTAATTGAAAACGTACACGCAAAATATTCGACCACATTTGTAGAATAAAATTCAGTTTCTCGTATTCTCAGGGTTAGTTCATAGGGTTGAAATAAAAGTATTTGGCTACATTGCAATTAATTATGAGAAACGGCTGTTACGTGATAAAAATTAATTATTTATTGCTTAAAATTACACTGTAAGTTTTAATTTTCGTGTAGCCTATAAGCGTCCCAATGCAGGCCACAGACCTTCTCTCAGACAGAGAGTATGGGCTTAATTACCACGCGTTCTCACCGCGTATTGGCCATTGCAAGCGCTGTGGTATTTGAATACCTCAGACACTCATATTTCCTCACGATGTTTTCCTTCACAGTTAGCGAGAGTAAGTTATATTTTCCATGTTATGTAGTAAGTCATTTTTGCTGTGTGGTGTCGGCCTAGAGAATAGCACCAACCCAAATTCTTCCCGCGGGTGTCGTAAAAGGCGACTAAGGGACACAAACCGGGGGGTGGGCAGCAGCGCCCCCTGCAGTACAATTCCACCGAACTGCGATCCCCAACCCGCATGCCCAGCGTGGGGATAATGGGCATTAACCCCTATGATATCACAACGTGGCGCTCTTTAGGGGAGGGCTATGTCCAGCAGTGGACTAGTATAGCCTGACGACGAGGTCATTTCTTAAAAACACAGATAGCAACATTTATAAGCTTCGTTTACAGTACCTATTTTAAAAAAAACCTTGTTCCGTTGAGGTTATCTTTAGTTTTGAGCCACATCGTTCTATTTTCAGTCGGTCACACGAAGAGACGTGGACGTTATTGATTATATGAAACATTGAACAGAATACCGTGTTTTCAACTCAAGGTTGCTGTGTATAGCCTTATAATTTACATAGGTAATGATGGAACTATAATGTGTCGTAACATTTAGTCTAGTACTGAAACATGAAACCTAAGAATAATAGGAAGAAGCCCTGGATCTCAAACTAGGCTTTCCTGCATAGTAAAAAAATATTGTTGGATTTAAACTATTATAATTATAAAACATTAAAAATATTGCAAGTCTTGAAGCAGGTCAAAGATAATATTTCCTTCTCAATTCACATCTAAACTATTTTATTTCAACGGAAAGAATTTACATTGTGAATGTCAATATAAAGCGCAAGGTGCTGCTTTCGAGCCGTTGTGTAGTGAAGAAATAAGGCAAGAGAAAAAAAACCCACTCTGACCATCTTTTCTTAAATCATCTTACAACTAATACATCAGTTGCCACCTATACATATGATAAGATTCCATGATTGTACATTATAAAAATATACTAAAAATAATAATATTTAGAATATACCTCGGTTATTATCGGATATATTCGATATTCGTGTAATAGAAATATCGGATAATATGACACTTAATTTTGAAATCAGAACTCGATCATCATTACGAAAAGCGGCGAAAATTGGCGAAAACCGAAGCCTACTTTAGAGCCCGAGGTATATTCTAAAAGCTAACAGACTATACATGGTTTCATGTAAAAGTATTACGGGTCTACCACCGTCGCTAAAATGTTGCCTACGAGTATGGTGTAGCGAGTCGTAGCGCGTCGTAGCGCGTAGTCACCCGTAGCCAAATGGCGGTGCTACGGCGTAGCACACGTTTTCTGTTTATCGTAGGTTACTACGATAAGCTTAAGTGTTATCTATCTATCTAAGGATTTACATGCCGGCACATAGGTACATTGATTCTGGGCCCACCCTAGGATACCTTGTGAAGTGGGAGCCAGAAACAACCACATCACAAAAATGTAAACATCCAAAACCTGCGGTTTTTTTTTGTCCCCAGCCGGGGCTCAAACCTGGGACCTCTCGCACGGTAGGCACATGCGCTACCTCTCCGCCACAGAGGTCGTCAAGTGTTAGTGATATTTGGGTTTTACAGTCATTTTGTTGCTACTTTGGCGCAGCCAAGAGATCGTGGGTTTTATTCCTTAAGCGAGCCCCTGCGTCTATTTGTTTTATGGCTTTAGTCTGGGCGTTCATGTCTATGTTATCTTTGCCTTGTTTCGTACATAGTGCGACTAGTACAGTAGGACTAGTAGTAAATTCAATATGGAAAATCCGTAATTTAACTTTCTGAGCCACTGTGCCAGATTTGTCAAAACAATAAACAAGCTTTTACAAATTATCTTCGGCTGCGACCGTTTGGAGTAAGGTGTCTGCGATACTTTGCGCTAAGTGGTCGCATTTGGTTGAATGGGGCTTGATGTGTTTTGGCGCTCGTCCATATTCTAACATGCTGTCATCACATATTAAAGGATATGTAACTAGATTATGAGCTTTCGTCATGATATTTACATGTTTTGTTACTTATCTGTTGTAAAAGTGAATGTGCGAGGGAGAGAGCAGCAAAAGGAAAGTCAGCATGAAATGTCATACATTGTACTCTGTCCTGCCTGGCTGTGGAATGATCTGCCGGTTTCAAGAAGGCGGTCGCCTTTTTTTCGTTCTCCGTTATTAAACGCCGGGTAAGTGATCTTTACTTATTAGTCTTATCATTAGAATATTTGTCCTCCTGTGTATAAGTGTTATTACTTTCTTTGTATATATATATATATATATATATATATATATATATATATATATATATATATATATATATATATATATATATATATATATGTGTGTGTAGCAACAATTTATTGTTCTTTGTACATTTGTAATTAATTGGTATTTGTTGTTTTTTCCAGTGAATATTCAAAGAATATTCATCTATTTTATTATTTTTTTTAAAGTCAATATTTTTTTAACTATCTACTAGAGTTTATGTTGGGCAACGACCTTTGTTCAAAAATAGCACATTTTTTAGGTAACCCTGTATATTTACGCCGCTTATTATTTATTTAAAACGCTGAGGTTCCTGAGACAAACAGGTTTCCTGACGATATTTTCGTTCAAAGTTAGTGAACGGTGCTAGCGGAGCAGCAAAAAAGAGGTCTTGAGTTCGAATCCCAATGGCTTGTTTTCTAAGTTAGTTATGTATTTATGAAGTCAAAGTAGCAATACCACTCGCTGCCAACAGCGGTTCCTAAACTACCGCGGTGGAGTTAACTTGGGAAATTGATGTAAAAGAATCCAACTATTTATTTTCACCAATTTCAATTAATTTCTTGACATATGAATGGATTGTAGTTAAAATTTTGTTTTTGTATTAATTTTATTTTTAAATTAAATCTAAAGTAAATTGTACTTATTTATATAATTTTAAGGTTTTAATTCTTTATTATTTTTAAATTTAATATGTATAATGTAAATAATGTATAAGTTTTAACTGTAATGTAAATATTTTTCTTACAATAAATTAATTTGCGGCAAGCTGAAGACAGGGCGCTATGGCGCTCATTAGGGGAGGGCTATGTCCAGCAGTGGACTAACATAGCCTGACGACGACGACAACGAAATAAATTTAAAAATTCGAGGTGGAGAATTCAGTGCCGTTTATTTTACAACCTAAGGCACCCGACGCTAAAGTTGTCTCGAACGCTTTTGTAATTTTCCCCTCTTCAAGACATAATTAAATGCAAATCCGATAACAGCGTTTAACACAATCAATATGCTAATGAGACAATATTTCACCCTCGCTTAAAGATTTTCTGTTAAGATTCTTGTAAACCTACCACACAAAGAGTTCTCGTGCTTTTTCTGTGGAAGTAGGAGTCAGGATATGATTATATTAAAATATTTTCGGTTTTTTTTAATATTTTTAGCCTATTCAAAGAGAGCTAATTTTTTTCCCGCACATAGGGCTATATTATAGTTCATTTATTTAGGTAATTATATAAATGTCATCTTATAGAAACCTATTTAGAGGCTACCACCCATGCCGGGACTCGAACCCGCGACCACTGGCTCACCGTGCCAGCGCTCTCCCAAGTGAGCTAATGGGCGACTCACTGAAATTTCGAACCACAAGGTTCGGCACTCAGGATTTTGGCAGGAGAGGTGTACTTATTTCCGTTATTAATGTAGAAATACACCCTTACTTCCGCTTTGGAAGTCCGGACTATGATCTGTGTATGTTGAGGTAGAAGATTTCATAAATAAATAAAATAAAAAAAATTCATTTGTCCTATAAAAAAAATAGTTTTGTGCATACCCTTGATCCATGATAGAGTTTCAAAAGAAGATTTTATATTCTGTATTGGAAATCAGCTTCGAAAACAGAATGATTTTTCTTTATTCGAAACCAGGTTTCCTAAAAAGAAAAATAATTCTGTTTTCGAAACTGGTTTCGAAACTTTAGTTTCCAAAGTGGCCGAAGGGAGAAAACGCGCGCAAGCAAAATTATAAAGTAGTCGATGAAAAAATAAAAGACACGCGAAATGGATTCCTCCGCTTTATTTCGTAATTTTCACATTTCGATTTTCAAATTAAGATTTTCCGAAGTTTTGATCCCGGATATGATCCCGTAAAGAAACTCAGAGCATAGCTCTCCTCTCTCTATTTAATGTGTCACGTATAGCGTCGTAACTTGTAATCCACGCGATACAGACTATGTCCAAACGAATCTCTAACAGCGTGAAGCTTCTACATATCGTGGTCTATAATATGCATATATCTAATACGGATTGACGTTTAATATGGAAATTGTCAGTTTCCTAACCGGTACTGAATAACGGTGATAGTATCATGGTATATTTCTTGGCTTGAGCAGTAGTGTCAATAAATACTGGAAAGCCTGGCCTTTGCATCTACGTAATGTTATGATTTATACAGCGACCAGTGGCATCTTCACTCACACTAGATGGGTGAAGGGACCGCTCGGACGCTGCAGTTGATAGGACATTGTTTTTAGATGGTGTAGGCTTGAATACTGGGAAATATCGTTATTAACTCACTAATTCTGTCATGTCAATATAAAAGAAATAACAGATGAAGTTTTCAGCAAAATATTAATATGTCACTACTGTTCTTTGTCGTATTATAATTTGGTCTCATGTATAATATGATAATTTTCTATCAGTTGTTTTTCACACATTATATTTTTTAAAACATCATCAAAAATAAATCCTCGGCATATAGTGTCCGATCACACAAGCATTTACCGCTCTTTTGTGTAGATGTAGACCAGGTATTCATTTGGACACCTGATCTAGAGCGGTAGGTATTTTTAAATTGCATCAAATCGTTCTGAAATAATTAGAATTCAAGAAGTTAATTTACCAACTCACCAACTTTCACGAATTAAACGCAGAAACTTCTTTGAGTCGACCAAAGCACACAACACTTTTTATTATTTTTATCCCGACCGCTTGTTTCTAAATCTTTATGTAAACTCTTGCGAAAAAAACCAGGTCTTCGAAATATTTAATAGAGGTGGCCTGTTCGGATGAGACTTTCGCGCGCGAAACGTGCCGCTCGCCGGAGGGTCGAGCGGTATTTGATGGAGCCTATAGAAGCCGTTATTGCAGGCGAGGAAGAACTGCTTCGGAAAGCGGCTTTTACACTCACGGGTAACGTCTGAGAGATGTAATCCACCTTCTCCGTTCTCCTTTTGAACACAAACAATATATATTAAAAAATAATTTACAAAATAATACAAAATAAATATTGTCATTAAAGTGAACAAAGATGCCTAGTCATCAAAGTAAAATACTCTGTGTTATGGGTCTCCAGACTTCCGCTCAGAAGTGACGACATTTAACAACATTTTGTAATATTTAACTTCCATTACCCTTGTAGTGGCTATACCCTTATTTTCGTTGCCGTGGAATTCAGTTAAAAAGTATTGTATGTTACTCCGAGTACCTACTTATTTAGTACAAAACTTTATGCCAGGCTGTGTACCACATTCGATCCTTTCAACAGTTTAAGCGTACTGATATTAATAGAAAATGGGGTAGGATAACAACCTGCGTACTCGGTAAATTTCCCTGCTTATCGTATCTTTCTTTGCTAGCAGTTCATAATCAAGTTGAATACTAATCTTGAACTGTTATAACAAGGCAATTTTAGTTTGTAACCAACTTATGTCAAAAAATACTTTTTAAAGTAAGTTTAAGAAGTTACTACTGCTCTAGATAAGAGTCCTATTCAGCTTCTACTTCTGTGACTAACTCAGATTTAATTGTCCCAGAACTTGGCCACGCTTCCGAGGCCTATGTCTCATAGTTTGTGGGGAGGATCGCAAAAACAATGGCTTAGCTCCATTCCTATACAACCCCAGGTTGCTTTTGCATCTGCCACACTGGGCTCTTAACCTATTGAATGACTTCTACGTCACAAAGCTTACTACCTATACATTAATGAGGCTTTACACAAAAAAAACTACCCATACGTTATGTATGAGCAAATAACTTAGCTATACCTACGCCAAAATGGCCTTATAAAATACCCTTTTAACCGATATAACAAAAGGAGGGGGTTCTCTATTATATATATTTTTTGTTGTTAGATGGGAGGACCATGTTTTTTTATAATGACTCGCGATGCTCATACATAGTTATATTATAGTAAACGTAAATTAATAAACGTAAAAAATAATTAAACGTAATTATAGTAAACCTTGCGCTCATTAGGGGAGGGCTATGTCCTGCAGTGGACTAATATAGCCTGAAGAAGAAGAAGAAGAAACGTGTAAATACAAATTTAGCTAATAAATGATCGCAATTAGACCCGTTTAATATATAACTTAGCCATATCAATTTCGCCAAATGAAACTCTTTTTTGACAGTGTTTTACTTAACCGTTTTTCTGTGACGTCAGTCGTTCACTTGCCACGCCATCTATTAAAAAACACTGTCTATTAGATATCGTGAAAAGTTATAAGAACTGTCATATTGAAGCGAGACCATTAATTCGTAGAATGTAAATCCCACTGGAACCTCTATCAATGGCTGTATACACGCAGCCTGCGCACTGCGCGGGAAACGGCCGCCATGACGGCGTTCTTCAATGGAGCCGCCATCTTGCTGACGTCATAAGCATGGCGCCTAGGTAATGTTTGTTTTCCTTTCGGGGCATTTATGAGCACGGTTTTCAGATGCGGGTGATATATTACTGAATTATGTATGGTGAACTCGACCAAACATCATCATTAACCTTGCACACTAAATATAGCTAGATTGATTTCTATAAAGAAAGCTACATAAGTAGCCTATATACCTACGTCCCACTGTAGGGATCGTATAGGCTGAAAGGTTGAAAGGCTGAAATTAGCCTAATTACCAAGCGTGTCCATCACGGATTGGCAATTTCAAGTTATGTGAAACTTTTGACACTCAGGTTTCCTCAGAATGTTTTTCATAATTGTGATCCTTCATTCATTGGCGAGTGGTATTGCTACTACAATTTCTCGAATGTACGTAGCTTAGAAAAGAATCGGTACATGCCGGGATTCAAATCCAAAACCTCCCAAGTGTGAGGCACGCGTGCTACCGCTTCTCTACCAAGTTTTTAACCGACTTAAAAAAAGGAGGAGGTTATCAATTCATATTCGCTTAAATTCTTTCTGCGTTTTGGGCCTTAGTGTACAGAAGTCGGTTTTATTTTGTTAATTTTTTTAAGTGTAGCTAGATAGATAGAGGGCACCTATTTCAAAATTTGTTGGTTAGCTCCGACAAAAATAAATTACACAAAAAATCAATGTTGACCTGCAGTTGACTCTACTTATTAAGTACGTACGTTTACTATCTTTGTTTACTAATTTTCGCTTAGGTTCGGCAAGTGGACGCGGGTAATGACAGAGTAGCGGCCAAGAACAGGAAGACGGTTAGTGGGCAGACCAGTCGGCGGAGGGTCTGTGCATGCGTCAGGCAAGGGATCGTGAGAAATGGCATTTTAGGTAGAAGGCATGTACCCAGCAGTTGGCAGCGGAGGCCTGACACAATGTAAGTACTAGAAATATACATAAACTTTTGGTCCCACTATTTAGGCTGGCAAAGGTTAATACATCCTTCATTGGGGATTGTATTCGTTTCTATGAAATCCTTGAAGATACATAAGTTTGAGTGAAACGCGGTTTAAAAAACTTTCAAAGTACACTTTGAGCCAAAAGGGCTGCTATAATACTAAGGATTATTTAGATGACATTAAAGCATGTAGTACAATGCATACAACAGAGCTTACATAAGTGTTGCAAAAAATATGCGAACTCTGTTAATTAGGGACTTTGAAAAGACTAAGTTTGGAGTTTTCATCCATTTTTTCTCCAAAATGATCTAGATTTTGAAATGGACACCTAGTTTAACTTTTAACGTTCATTAATAATAATAATAATATTCATGGACATATTACACAGATCTCATTAGCCCTATACTAAGTAGGTACCTACAATTGAATGACTTGTGTTACAGGTGCTAACTCGACGATAGATTTAATACATTAAATAATAATAAATAGTAATAAATAAATAATAAATAAATATTCATGGACATATTACACAGATCTCGTTAGCCCTATACTAAGTACAACTAAATGACTTGTATTATAGGTGCTAACTCGACGACAGATTTAATACAATAAATACATAGATAACATCCAAGACCCGAGACAAACTAGAAAAGTAGAAAAATATGATGACCATGAACCTTCACTATAAGATCATACCTAACAAATTAGGGTTGCTGACAGTTAATAGCAGACAGTACAAAAGAGCAGAGGCTATCACTAACTCCACCGTTGACAGCACATCAACGTGTACAGCCGTGCACTCTAAGTAGTTATTTACGGGCTAACGATATCAACCCTGTTATGCCCCACTGCTGGGGCACGGATCTCTTTCTGCATCGCATGAAGGTTAGGCCATACTCCACCACGGGGCCAAGACCAAGTTGGTGGAGAATTGTAAGATAGTGGCGGGCCTTACTGTCAAAAGTTTTCAAACCCTCTGACATGTATTAACGACTGCCATTGCATGACAGCCGGCTCCGGCTCCGGCGGCAAAGCACGGAAGCGCTCGGATAAAGGCCACTAGCGGTAGTCACGGAACGATCACCCATTCTGCACCTGACCGTGCCTTTTGTTGCTTAACTCAAGTGATCCAATCACTCGGTTGGACTAAGTCACGCGCTAATTCGCAACTAAAATGTAAAGGTCAATGTGGTGTCGACTGTACCTATCATTCGTAGGTTAGACAAGGCCAGACCCAAACAATAGAGGCAAAGGATGAAAAATAGCTGTAACTTCCACTCACACACATCTATCACAGTTTTACTTTGACACCACACGAATTATATTCATAAAAACTGAAGTCTGGTGTCGCGTGAAATCTCTATTTCAACTATGAACTAGTTGGTCCCATCTAGTAGACTATCTTACTCGTTGAATCCTACTTGATATCCATTGCTGCGTTTATAACCAATATTTGGGTAACAGTGGGGTAACCACCGCGCATTAGCGTCGTATTTATATGCTGCCCATCAAAATGAAACAAAGGCCGACCTCTCCGCAAAAGTTGGGGCCAGGTAAAAGCTTCCTGAAAACGAACACAAGACAGCGTAGGAACATAGAGAAGGACGACCAATGTACAACGTGTCACTGTATTGTAGCAAAATCTGAATACCGTTTCTTTAGCATCAGTAAAAATAAAATCATCATCTTGTTTAGCCAACTGATGCCCACTGCTGGGTCTAATCTGAGTCATTTAAAATGCTCAAAGTCCCTTGCTAACATTAAGAATTTAAAACTTATAGTTCAAAGTTTGAGTTTCATATATTTTGTTCTTTCATACGCATGAACCACTTTAGATATGAATATTGTATGCTTTTGCTTATCACAGTTTCTAACAGATTTTGTTTTTTAATAGCCGTGATGACTACACTCCATACCTTGTCACCTTCTTGACACTTTCGAAACATAATAATTGTACCTAAACTCAGACAATTAAATTACACAAAATTTCCCGCCTGCTTAATAGTTAATGCTCAGCAGTTGGGTTGTAATAAAGTCTCAAATCGGGGTTAGCACGAAAATTAAAACATAAAAAAATCTTAACAAGATATTTTTAAAAGGAAATTTGAGTTTGGTTGATGATAACTTAGCGTAACGCCCACTGTCTTGGTAATTAAACATTTTACCCTTAGACTAACGACGCGTTAAATTAAATTGTAGTCATAGCCATTGAATATTGTCATCGAACAATCAGACAAGATAGAGAACAAATATTCTGAACACATTGCTCAGATCCCTCCAGCTTCCAGAAATTAATGGACACGACATAGTCGTTTTATTAGATAGGTGCAAATAATAAAATAGAGGTTTCTTTATTCGCTGTCGACTATAAGAACCAAGCCGATTTCTCAGTAATAATCCATTTTAACGTAAGGCTCCAAAACAGTCCGTCCAGACACATTCCATTTGCCACGAACGAGAGGGTAATCAAATTCAATTCAACTATCATTGTAACTTCTGTTCTTCTCCATTTTGAGCCGAACTTTTTTAATTTAAAAATAAGTACCTGACGCTCCGGCACGCCCGTCTGAATTTTATACAAGTTGGCAATGAAGCCATTTTACACTTTTAAATAGCTGTGGTTTTGGAGCGAAATGGTGCGCGAAATTACCAATTTATATATAGAGAGGGATCGCGGCTTCGATGCGTTGCCCATAAATCCGTTAAAATTGGTCCTCTAACTTGCAGATTGCTACGGCTATTTTGGGATAATTTTTATTTTTTTGGAATCCGGATTCTGGTGCTCTTATTGTCTTTGTCGTATAGCAATAAGTATTATTAGTTTGCTTTGAAATTTTCTTTTTTTTAGACAAAATAGAATCCATGAGATTCAGTAGTAATTTCTTTCAATCCCTCTCAAAGAGTAATCAGGATCCAGAGTAGGTACAATTTGAGTAATCAAGGCTTATTCCTATGAGAGAGGCTGATGTCTATACTAGGAAAAATACTCTGTGACAGATATCTAAGGCGTTACGAACCTTATGATGCATTGTTGCTCATATGTGGTATGTAGGTATTTCTTAATTATTAGCGAAACTCATACGCTGTACTCGCCACTTCAGTTCACCCGTGACCACGGCAACTGCAACGCTGCCGTAACGTGGAGAATTAAGGTAATTACGTTTACCAAATAAATAATGGTGATTAGACCTAAGTTCTAAATTAATAACATTAAACCAAGTACAGTAGCCAGCATATTATGTGCTAATGAGGGATTGAATTCATGAAAATGTTTTATTAAAAAAGTAGCACTGAAACTGCGGCTTAATGAACGTTACAACTCGAACTATTGACTCAAAATTGACATTCATTCAACCCACCTGAATAACAATAATAGCTATAGTCTGAGTGCGGAAATTTCAGGTCTATAGTTAATAGTCTAGTTAGTCTATATCAGAAATAGTTATAGACCTGAGATTTCCGTACTTAGACTCGTAGTTGGGGCATTGTACGTAGCAAGCGCTAAGGTATGTAAGCACTACAGACACTAGTGTTTCCTCACGATGTTTTCTTTCACAGTTAGCGAGTCGTATTACTACTATAACTTCACGAATGTACATAATTTAGAAAACAAAGTGGCCAGGATTCGAACCCACAAGCTCCGGAATGAGAAGCCAGCGTTCCGCGCCGCTACCACCGCTCTTCCAGGCAACCCTATATCGGGAAGATTGCCAAAGGAAAAAATGCAATGTAGTAGAGTCATGGTAGGTGGTAAGTAGTTGATGAGTGATGTTGGTGAAGCGCTCGTGGCCTAGTCGAACCGAGTGATTGGAATCAATAATTTGAGTTAAGCAACAACAGGCGCGGTCAGTTGCAGGATGGGTGACCGACCCGTGACTACCGCTATTGGCATTTTTCCAAGCACTAGCGTTAGTCACGGGACGGTCACTCAATCACTCGCTTCGACTAGGCCACGAGCGCTATATTCATGTCTGCCACTGCTTGAAAACTTCTGACAGTAAGACCAGCCACTAGTCTTGCAAGCCTCCACTAATCCGGACTTGGCCTCCGTAGTGGAGTATATGGCCTGTACCTTCCTCAGGTAAGAGACCCGTGCCCGTCGCTGGGGACATAACGGGTTGATTATGATGATGACTCAACTAACCACTAAGGTAGTTTCAAGGCTTTTAGCTATAAGACCACCAATTGCATATTTTAAGTATTATCTTATAAGTATTATATTATTAGTATTTATTAGGTAATCAATTATACTTTATTGCACCCGAAACATTGCACTTATATTAAAAAAAATCCTCTTAATAGTTTTTGGTGTGCACTAAGTATTGTATCTGTTTAACCATTCCGTACAGAAAACAATATTAAAATTAATCACAGTAGTAAACTAATTGCCCTCATCACCTAGATTTTAATTATCGAATTTTTTTGCCAGAGTTCTATTCAGGCTAAATTAATTCCATACGGACACAAACCCATCTCGCTCTCACCCCTCAATTTCCGACGACAGAGAGCGAGATAGCTATACTTTGTCGATCTTCTTTGTGCACTCATCCCTAAGTCCGAAGGGTCGCGAAACTCCATCCTCGCGCGTGCGTGAATCAATAACTCTACCCCTACTACCCAACGAAAACTGCATACACGTTTCGCAATAGATTCTGTACATTGACGATTTATTACAAGCCACCGGGCGTGCGCACGGCATAAAATGTCATTGGATTGCGTCAGAATCTATTAGGACGTAGCGCTTTGGCGTGTTTATATGAATGTTGGTGGACAGGCGCGCTTGCGCTCTGCATCCGTGGTCCAAAGCATCTCAAATCAAATGGAGTAAGTAGCCTGTGCAAAGTGCATCAGTTTTTACCGTGGGATTTAACGTTTTCCAAGAAGCAAAGTAAGTATCCTTTTAGCCTATAGTGCTTGGGATGTATTTTCACTTGTTTAAAACATTTTACTTCGGTAAATTGAGTGTTGGATGCGAAAAGCGTGAGGTAAATTGCATGGAAATAAGTAAATGCTTAAAATTTAGTCACTTCAGTGTCGAATTACACGGTCATACATAACGTACTGAGGTACTTAGGTAACTAGGTGTATCACCTCACCAGTATTTAAGGTGATACGTTTACTTATGGTTTTACGTGTACCCATTACCTTTCAAAGATTTTCTTAAATCAATAAACTAGGCCTACGACACAGTGAAGTGAATATCCCCGACCAGATGCCCTTACTCTCGACGGAATTGTGTTCCAAATTGCGCTGCAATTAAGTCCAACTTGGAACTATACGTATACTCGACTGCCTGGTCGGTCTAGCGGCATCACGTCTGATTACCATGCCGCAGGTAGTGTTCGATTCCTACTGGGGGCCGCTGTATATTTGTACACATGGCAGCAGTCTGGGCGTATTTTCATGTTTGTGATGACTTGACTGGTTACCACAGCACAGGGTATCCTAGTTTGAATCTAAACTCAAAATCGAGAAAAAAACCAGTTGTTCCATACATTTCAAGTGGCAATCAGTATTAGTATCATTATTTGCTATTTTGAAGTGGTCTCAATGATAAAAGTTGTTTGTTTTGATGTGTAGAACCCGCTATTTTCTGATCTTGTATAGTGTATCTTTTATTACACCTGTTAGTAGGTATATATATATATATATATATACTTATATATAAATTTTCGTCTTATTGTATAACATATTGAGTATTAAGTTTTGCACCAAGTAGGCTCGATAATCGTGTATATCGCATGCCTTACTGACGGTACAACATACAATAAATAAACTTCAACATTTCTCAACCCTTTTTTTTTTTTTTTTTTTTTTTCACCCAGGAGAAACCCCAATTACGGGTACCACCGGCTCGGGGGAGCACAGTGGTTATGTCGGACTCCCCGCCCTGAAAAGGGCGGTATACCGACTAAAACTCCTGGGGTGTTCCTCCGCACCGCAAAGGACGGGGCCACGGGGACGCTTGCGCACACTTCCGCGACCCCGTCTGCGGGCGCCCTTTCGGGCACTCCTTCGGCGGCGTCCCTACCCTGCCCGCAGGAACAGGGCGAAGGAACGCCGCATCTCTTCGTTGGAGCGCATAGGGGCCAAGTGCGTATGATCTTGGCCCCCATACGCCCCAACGCGCCGCCCCCTCCATCCCATCGCAACCCGGTCGATGAGACGGGGAGGGCGGCGCACCTCCTCGTTGAGGCGCGTGGGGGCCCAAGCGCCCCGGTCCCCACACGCCCCACACGTGAGGCCCGTCACGTCGCCCACCAGCACTTCTCTGAAAGCAGAGAAGGCGGTGAGCGACCGCGCGGGCCCCCTCCGTGCCAGAAGGCACCCTCGGAACACGCAAGGGCGCCTTCCGGCCCGCCGTGATGGAGGCGGAGGGTCCCCCGACCCTCCGCGTCCCGGCGGCCACTCTGGTCCGACTGGTACGAGGCGCGCGCGCTTCCGCGCAGCGGCGCCCCCCCCAGTCGGTCCTTCATTCGGTTGGTCGCCTGGGTCCCGCTCCACAAAGTGAAACAGGGCCCACGCGACCCCTCCCGCCAGATTTTTCGCCGCTGACCAGCAAGATCCCATAAAGAGAAGTTACTGACCAGCGCCCAGGGTGCACCGGCCCTTGCCTCTTACCCTTCCCACTGGTTCAAGATGAATCAGTAGGAACGGAAGCGGAAGGGCACACGGGAAGGTAATCTGGCATCGCACCCCAACATTTCTCAACCCAAGTCAACCAACAACAACCTTCACATCGGAAGATAACAAACATTTCTAATTTCAATTTTCCTGTTCATCTTAATTTCTAAACAGAATGACGTGCGGGACGGAATGCCTCTCTCTGGGCCCTCCGCCGGACTCTATTTTGCACATGCCGCCGCCGCCACTTCCCGCCTTCCTAGCCAGTGCTGCCAACCTGACGCCACCCTGCAGGGCTTCCAAATGCCCTCCTCATCAGAACAATGAGGAGAACGCACTGTTCCCCGGCGTGGAGTATCACGAACTGCCCAGACATGGTAAGGAGGTTTGATATGTTTGAACACCTATTTTTTGAAAGTTGAATATGGAAGAAATTTTTGGAAAGAAAGAAGAAAAAGTTTTTTTTGTTTTTCAAAGAATTTAATGGCGTTTAAATGTGGTTTTTTCGAGAGATATCCGCCGGTTTTCTTTTTTAAATTAAATATGGTTTTATTAGGTGTGTCTCTTTGCAGTAGAGTATTACATGATTTATTTTTAAAATGCCATCACACTCAGACGGAGATCTCCATAACCATAGGTAGGCAGGCAGACACCATGGACGCCATGAAGGTAATGGGAGCCATTTTTGCGAATATTTTTTTTTGATTTTCCAAGGATTTAAAGGCGTATAATAATAATATGTTGTTTTTCGAGAGTTTTCTTTAATTTAAATAATTAATTATACTTTATTGCACACGAAACATTTAACAGGACATTACATAAGAAACATTACATAAGAAACATTACATAAAAAAATATTTTTTAAATTAAATATGCTTTTATTATGTTTCTCTTTGTAGTAGGATATTACATGATTATTTTATCACATTTATTATTTTTATTATTTAAAAATTATATTTTTAAAATGCCATCACACTCAAGAGAGCATAATTATACTAATTATATAAAGAAGACGGATATCTCCATATCCATATGTAGGCAGGCAGACACGGTTATGTGGTTATTTCAAGAGATATCGGCCAGTTTTCTTTTTTAACTTAAATATGGTTTTATTAATGGAAGGGAAGGAAAAGTAATGAGAGCCATTTTTGCGAAAATTTTATTTTTATTTTTCGTAGGATTTAAAGGCGTTTATGTTGTTTTTCGAGAGATAGCGGCTAGCTTTCTTTTTCCCTTGCAGCAAAATATTAGATCTTAAAATGTCATGACACTCAAGACTGCGTATACATACTAATAATGTAAAGCATAATACACTAATTTCCACCTCATCTCCATGGTGATCATCAAGGGTAAATAGACAGTAAGGCACCATGGATGACATTAAGGTCAGATTAGAGTTAAGAACACTTTATTGCGCACAAAAAAGGAAATTGCAAAATATATTATTGTACAGTCGGCAGCAGGTTTTTTTGTTGCAAAGTCGTCCTTGGCGTATTTGATTAGAGTGCACATACAGTAAAGGTTGACGTGCTGTCGACAGTCGAGTTGGCTGTCTTGTCATTAAAAATATTCCCCAACGAACCTTCATAAACGAAACTTGAGAAGAACACCCAAAATGAACCTTGTCCTCAGAACCGGCAGCCGCCGACGACACTTGGTTCCTGGTACTAATCACCTGCAGCATCGCAGTCCTGTGCATCGCAGCGCTCCTCGCTCTCTTCCTGCTCAAATGTCGACAGTAAGTAAACGCACTGACCACCACCGACCGTACCTTGCCTGTGAAGTTTCCACTTATTTGTACATAAGAATCTGTCAATTCATCAGAGCCCGGGGCGGCTGCAAGAGCGGCGCGGGGAAGTCGAGCGGTTCAAACGCGCTTTACGGGGGCGCGGCGCTGGATTCCCGCGTCCTGTGGGCGGCTCTGACGCCACGGGGCACACGCCATTTTGTCGCCGACACATACCCCCACGACGAGACGGAGGACCATCACTACGAATGCGTCGAGCCGCCGCTCTACAAGCTGGGGCCGCCGGAGGACTTGACGATCACGCGTCACTTCAACGTGGAGTACGAGGACCCGGCCCCGCTGATCGAGAACTACAGCGATAGGACCGAGGAGTACTTCCGCAACGGGATGGAGACGCTGCGCCGCGGGGCCCGGCCGCTAGTCTCGTCCCCGACCAGGATCGAGCGTCCGAACTTGCCGCCGCTGAATCTCCAGCCGCGTACCCTGCGTCGGGCGCCCCACTCGCGCCGCGTCAGCGACGCGACAAACCCGGAGAAGGCGGCGATTTGAACCGAGGGTGGCGCGGTATTCTCCGTCGCCGACACAACTGAAATGGATTACGATTGGCATTCGATTGAGAATCCCAACATCGATCGCTTAGTGTGAATCAGCTCCTGTATTACGCGCATCAAATCCTGCCTGGGTAGTGCGACGACGCGTGTCGCGCCTTTTTACGTCAAAGTCGCGACTTCTCAGTACATTAATTGTCAAATTCTGACATTTGTTCGCCACATAACGCGTGACTCGCGTCATAACACTACCTAAGCTGGCCTTGTGTCACGTTACTGTCCACTCTATCGGGTTGATTATTTAGACGACACCAAAATAGTTGTGTATGCAACAATTCGGAGTGAGCTAAATGGATAACTCCATAGAGTACACTCTATTTTGGCGCGACCACTAAGTCCTACAGGACTTAAGTGGTCGCGCCCCTTGACGATTCCAATGGTCTAACTGTCAAGGTAATTTGACGACGACGATATGGGAATAGCTCAGGATTTGATGCACATAATCAGGTCCCTGACGTGGCCATTTCGCTGGGTTTCGTTTTGCATATTATGACGGCGCAAATCACGCGTTTTGTCTATAATATTTATTTTTCATGATGATTGTGATTAAATTCACAACTTTCGACTAAACGTCAAGTGTTGCTACTTTATTCATAATCGTTGGCGTTAGGGGGCGCGACTTGCGTCGTCATGCTTCATGTGCTGTAAACGTACTATAATTTTGGTTTTTGCCGTGCTTTTCGTGAGTGGCAGTCGTAATGTTGTCCGTTGATTTTCTCTACATTTTGCGGTTTGAAATTGTTCTGTCTTCTAACTTTAAAACTATGAGCTGTGAGCTTCTATGTTTCAACACGCTGGCTTATGAATGCAGGGATGCAAGGTGTTTTAAAATATAACCTAAGTATTTATCTATTTATTCCATTATGTACAGGTACCCACCTAATAATATCATAATACCTAGTAGTCAGCCAGTCGTCGAACAGAAGAACAGCGTAGTTCTGTTCTGCCTGAGGCGTAGGTATATAACAATATTCTGTAAATCGTATTAATTATCGAACACGGAAATGCTGTAATAATTAAATTATGTAAATAATAGCTATAATAGAAATAGATTAATTTATTCACCTGGATAGACCTACCTATTGGTTTATTTTTCATTCATTACATAGACTACGAATTGTACATTATGACCTAGCTACGTGCGCAGGTAATTCTTTCTAGTCACTAGGTACTATAGCGATCTAGTCACTATTTTATTAATCGGTGCTCCGCACTAACACTATCCCATCTATAACCAGTCAACAGCAGCCTGGGTGGTGCAATAGCACGAGTCACGCGTTTTTTGGCGCTTAAATGTCAGAACTTGACAATTGAACTGGAAAGTCGCGACCTAAGACAAAACGCGCGACTAGCGTCATCGTAGTTCCTTTGCAGGCTTAGCGACGACGCGAGGCACGCGTTAATAATGTCAAAAGTCGCGACTTTCCAGAGGTATTATTATGTACAGTCTATTTATCCTTACTTGGCCAATTTAGTAAACAAGATTCTACCCGTAACGTATGGATTTTAGTCGCAAAGCGCCATATTCGTGTAAATGACGTAATCGGGGAGACTATTTTAGATAACACGCTGTCAATTTTATAAACAAAGTACCTACATGAAGTTGCGAGAAAATATGTCGTTTTGGCATCAAATATCAATTTTGAGGTTAGAATCTTGTTTACTAAATTGGCCAAGTAAGGATAAATAGACTGTACGGAGCCACTGAGTTGAGTGACGTTGATTTTTACTTTTTTTAAGCCACTCCAACAGCCAATTTTGACACTTTGAAGTCGTCTAAATGCTTAACTCGATAAAGCGGAGTGTTACGTAATAGAAGGGATGTACATAATAATTGTGAAATTCTGACATTTTAGCGCCACAAAACGCGAGACACGTGCCCATGTATTGCCCAGGCTGGTCAACCTTTACATAGGTATTTGTTGTAAACTAGCCCTTAAAACCGATCTGAGTGGTAAGTGAAGGTTGATGTGCTATCGACTGACCTATCATAAGTTTGAATTTATTTAATAAGCCCCGTATAGTGGGTAATGTCATTTACTGCACCACAAATATTATTTTTTCATCTGTACGTATAACTATAACTTTTAAGTGGAGGCCAATTCAGACTACACACGCGGCGTTGGTAGCCGCGTTTGTAATCTGAATGGCTTAATGCTAGAATATAACCTACACATTAAAATTTCATATCTTTGATGTCTATTCTAGTCTCGGGACTCATTAAACTTATGTGGAACAGTGAAACTGCAATGAAAGAAAATATCGGCAGCAAGATTTTTTGTACTCTACATCATTAATAAAATAAACTCATTACCGTAAACTCTCTCTTTTTAACCGACTTCAAAAAAGGAGGAGGTTATCAATTCGACGGGTATATTACTTTTTTTTAATTTTTTGACTATGTTTTCGCATAACTTCGTCAAATCTTAACCGATTTCGATAAAAAAAATTTGTTCGATTAGGTATAACGTCCCATTCTTCCCATTTTAATTTGGTGAAGATCTAATGAAGACTTTTAGAGCTGGAGAACTGAACTCTTCAATGGACAGCAGCAAATAAGGCCTAATGAGGCTTATCCATTAGTAATATGGATATATTTCGTAACATATAGCGTGAAATTGTTCCCAGGGTAATATGGGGAGGTTCTGATGAAGACTTTCAAAGATGGAAATTGAGAACTTCAAATTTTATAGCAAAAAATTAAATTAAGTTTTGATGTTACAAACACTTTGTTCATCAGATACTTTCATTCAGGAACCCTTTCTTTGGTGTCTGGTAGACGTTGTTTCGAAGATCATCAGCTCGAATTTCGGTCTCGAGAAGTTCTAAGCTTCTATTCTAGATAGAAATATGCCGGTTTCACTAAAGTATTTAATTTCACTGTCATCTTCTACAGTCGATGATTTGGACATCTGATGATGACCAGCTTAAGAACACCCAGATCTAGGGCACCGTTGCACCTAGAAACCCGGATTCAAAGTTGGAATGTATAGTTTCATTATCACTTGCTACACTAGGAATATTAAGAGTCAGATGCCCAAGATCATCAGCTCGAATGTCGTTCTCAAGAGGTTTTAAGCTTCTATTCTAGATAGAAATATGCCGTTTTCACTAAAGTATTTAATTATATTCTTTTTAATGCACTAACCCGTGCTAAAGACAATTAAAAAAAAAACTATTTAGAGGCTAACAATTCCACCCATGCTGGGACTTAAACCCGCGACCTCTGGCTAACCGTGCTAGCGCTCTCCCAACTGAGCTAATGTGCCACCACCGACATCAGTGAAATTTCAAACCTCTTTACAATACTCTCTGTATTACGTAAAGGCAGCGACATCTGGCTGACGTAATTTGCATCACTTGCAGCCCCGAGTTTTGAACCCGCGACCTCTGGCTAACCGTGCCAGCGCTCTCCCAACTGAGCTAACTGAGCTGTAAGTAATACAGAGGGTTTTGTAAAGAGTTTCGAAATTTCACTGATGTTGGTAGTCGGGATGGGTGGAATTTTTAGCCTCTAAATAGATTTTTTAAAGTATTTAATTTCACTGTCACTTTCTACAGCCGAAGATTTGGAGGTTTGATGATGACCAGCTCAAGGACACCCAGATCTAGGGCACCGTTGCACCTAGAAACCCGGAATAAAAGTTTAAATGTATAGTTTCATTATCACTTTCTACATTAGGAAAATTAAGTGTCAGATGACGAGTAGCCCAATAACACGTAGATGTAAGGTAGCTACCGTTGCAAATAGAAATCCACAATTAAAGTCAAAATACACAATTTTACTGTCGTGGTTTTAGTCCCTTAATAAAAAATATGCTGTAGGCACGCGTAGTTACTGTTATTCAAATCACATTTGTAATTCACTAAAAATTGTGATTTTTTTTTTAAATTGAAATAAAAACCGACTTCTGCACCCCGAGGCACTAAAAACGCAGAAATAATTTAAAGGAATGTGATCTATAAATTCGAAATTCGTAAATATCTAGGTATTGTAGAAGTATATCTTGGAGTCGGTGCCCAAAATGTATGTGATGGTCTGGAACTTGCCACCGACTCCAAGTATACTTCTGCAATACCTAGATATTTACGAATTTCGAATTTATAGATCACATTCGTTTAAATTATTTCTGCGTTTTTAGTGCCTCGGGGTGCAGAAGTCGGTTTTTATTTTAATTTAATTTTTTTTTGTTTCTACGGGGTGAAACGACTTGTCCTGCTGCGTGCGGGTCAAATCGCTTATTTTTGTCACTACCTATCATTTTGCAAATCGGCTTGCTTTCATCATCAAATAGAGCTTATTTTAATAGATGCTAGGACAGTATGCGCAGCTGTGCAGCAGCCCAGAGAGGGACAATCATTCAGGCATTATTTAGATATAGATTAAAAAGCGCATTTCTTTACGGCGAATGATCGTAAGTGGATCGTAAAAAGTGGCGTGGAAATGAAGATACTATGTCAACGGAAGTGGAAAAAGTTACCTATTTTTGACATCCGTGTGGCAGCACTGTAGAGAGTGACAGACTATTCTGTGTGACAAACAGCGTTGCCAGAAGGTTACTTTTGTAACCTTTTAGGTGATTTTTAACTAAGTCAGGTTACTTTGAGGTTACATGACACAAAAGGTTACTTTTGGTTACTTTTTGTGAAGGTTTTTTTTTTACTTATTTTGAAAAACGGAACGCAAAGATCTTTTGCTTGTTGGCAAATTGTTTCCTTTCTTCGCTCATTCATAATATTCAACTCACTCACTTACTCCCTTCCTGTCTCTCTCTCTTTGTTTTAGTCTGCTTGCTCCATCCAGTCCGCGTAGCATGCCACGCTCGAGAAATGCCCTTCTCTATGCAAAAATGACAATTTCTCTGTTGAGCCCGAAATGTCTCGACGCTAACAAGTTACCGCGACCGAGATGGAGTCGACCGAAACATTTCTACAACTGGGTAATATGGCGTCATTGCCGAGATGATCGGCCGATTTAGACACTAATTTTGACGCAAATGAGACCAAGATATGTCTGGATACGAGATATGAAGACAAGGCCTCGAGAGCACGGTTTTTTAATCGTTTTTGTGTTTTTGCTGTATTATAATGTCTTTTTAATTTTTTAGTCTTAAAATCTAAATGTTTTTAGTCTTAAAATCCGATCACAGGACTCTGCTGGGTATTGACACAATATCAGCACTTACCTATAGCTAGCTACTAAAAGAAGAAGCAATGCAACAATGCGATAACATTTGAGCCTTCAAAATTGATGCTAAAAACTAAAGTTAAATATCGATGAAATTTTATGAAGACAAAGGTATAATTTATTGATTATTTAATTTTTTATTTAATTTCATTTAGTGTTTATGTTATATATATATTTTATTTTCCTGGTCGCGCGACCAGATAACAAATTAAAATTCTATTGTCCCGGACACTGCACAGTCTAGTGGTTACTTTACCCATCTACCTAGTGTAAATGACAGTGCCACTAGATGCTGTATAAATCATCTAGAATAGATGCAAAGGCCTTACTTAATAAATTAGTAATCTAACAGGTTAAAGCAAGTATTGAAACTGACGGCTGAATTAAGTAGTTTTATGTATGACATGAAATATTTTATGTGCACGGGAAAGCAAGCGAAGCTCTAGAAAAAAAAATTAAACAAAAAATGTGAACCGACTTAGCAGGTAGGTACATGTAGATAAAAGGTACGATAAAATACTGAAATTGGCATGTGCGTATTCACAAGTATTAGGTATGTTTTAGTACCTTTTTTATTGGTGAGGTGACTTTTTACACCATAAGGTTACTTTTTTGCCTATTTCTGGTGACTTTTCACAAGGCCTGTCTGGCAACACTGGTGACAAACCAGACCAGGGATGTTAGACGTGTCATAATTATGGTACATGTACCATAATTCAGTTGCTCGTACCATGTACCATGATACATCCATTATGGTACGCAAAAGTACCATAATTTGCCATTTTTTGATCACAAGCACTTTTGCATCACATATTTTCATCTTTCGCTTTTGCTTTTGACGAGTTTTTTTTATTTACCGATATCTAATAAATGCGATAAATGCTACGTTGTAACTTTTAGTCGCAAAGCTAATCCTATAACCTTTGATTACCAACTATGCAATAAGAACCTAGAAAAAGTTCAAGAAATAAGAGATCTTCTAGGTGTCACACTTGATTCTCGGCTCACCTTTATACCTCATATTAATAAGATACTCCGAAAATCATATAAACAGTTAGGCTGTATTCTGAGAGTAGGAAAACCCTTTCGAAATGCACTTACGTATAAATTGCTTTACAATATTTAAGTCCGTAGTCGACTTGAGTTTGCGTGCACTGTCTGGAATCCATTCTTTAAGTATCATATTGACAGGCTAGAGAAATTACAAAATAAATTTATGAAATCATTAGATTATAGAACTGGTCATATGTTCACGGATTATCATACGGCAGCAAAACGATATAACATCATGCCCTTAGAGCAGCGGCGTAATGTCATTGATTCTGTTTTTCTATTTAAAATTTTAAACAACTTCATTGATTCCCCCGCGTTACTTCATGCCATCAATTTTCGTGTACCCCGCAATTAACAGAGAAGCTGTTGCCGAAAAGATTTGTTCTCAATCCCTCAATGTAGAACTCGTTACACAAGGAATAGTTTTCTAAGGCGTTCCTGTAACTTATATACTTCTAAGCTAAGTGATGTTGATATATTTAATCCATGTTTAAGTAAATTTAAGAAAAATGTCAAAGCTAAGATTTATAATGAATTTAATAAGTGGGTATTTAAATTTATATTAAGTAGGTATCTATCTACTACTTATTATGAATTTTACCTAATGGATCAACTGTACTATTATTTCTGTTAAAAATGGGCAGTGTTATATGGGCGGTGTTGTGTGTTATAATAAATAATTCATGTTGTTAATTGGAATGATATGAGCGTTTCAGTGGAGTGTTTTTGTGTATGTTTGTTTTTCGTTTTTCTATTTTTGTTTTTATAGTTGGAATTTCTGATTTTGATTCGGAGCGCTTCTCCGACCGATGTTTAACTTACCTTAAAAAAAATGTTTGCATTTGATATCATTTATATTGCATTTAAATGACTGTTTGTTACTAAAATAAAGATAAAATAAAAATAAAAAATCTAGCAACACTAAAAAATCATTAATTCATTTCGTTGATAAGAACGTTCATATCTGTGATAGTTTTTGGATTGTAAGTGAACTTCACAGGACGCTCAAAAGGACTAGTTTCCAGGGCCGTTAAACCTAATATATATAAATAAAAAGAACTTTACAGGTGAATCATCAAAAAGTTGAACATATAAGTAGCGAATAGCACAGACTAAAAAGAAAAAAGCAAGTAGAGTGTTCGTTTGAAGAATTTATGAAAGTTCGAAGAAATTTTAATACTTTAATTAATAGTACCTACCTAATTTATTAAATCCGTAAGTTTTCATACCCGTACCTTATTTTTTTCAAAAATACCATAATTTTGAGCGTCTGGTGCCATAATTCAAAAGTTGGCATCTAACATCCCTGAACCAGACAGACAATCTCTAATTTAATTTAATCTGTGAAAGACGAGCAAAAAGCTTGATTTATTTGCAAACGCGATATTTTACAATTTTCTCGACAATAATGAGATCTTAACGCTTAATGCTACTTCCAAAAGTTGTATTAGTAAAGTAGGTCACAAGTTTCCTGAGCAAAGTGAACACCAGCGACTTCAATAATGTCGGACGAAGTTATCAAACATTCAGTGCACACTCTCGTGTTTAGGTCCTTGAAGAGGACTCATGACATGTTCCTGGCTAACCAGAGCATGCTGCCGCCCATTGACGAGAAAGCGTAAGTATTTAACGGTCTCGGACCAAAGATACAAAAACATAACCTAAAAATATTGGCAATTTAACAAAATAGAGTAGAAGCTCTCCCGGAATTGAACCCTTACACAAGAAATATTATCGTCAAGATTCCTTTACTTTGCCGAGAAAGTTAAATGATTAAGAAGATAAATTTTAAAAGTATGTTCAGAAGAATAGATGGCAATAATATCTATTATTGCCATTTATTCTTCAAATTACTGCTTGAGTAACAGAAATACTCAAGTAGTAATTTGAAGGTAGAAGTTTAAGAATTAAATTTATATGGCAACTTCCCAAACAAATCCACAGTCAGAAAGCATAATATAATAATTACTGCTTATATAAAGTTGCTGCTTGGCACCAGTTGGTTTTTAAAGACGCCCTTCTCTGTACGGGGGGATGCTACAAGAGGCTATCTTATTGTATGATTGACCTATGAAACGTGTAGCCGCGCTACCCCCACTTAACAATAAATACTGCATTTATTCTGTAGAAAAATGTTTATTTTATCACACACAGAGAACATATGAATGAACTATAACAAAAAATTTGAGACAAATATGTGATAAAAAGGTGATGATGATGATTACTGTAGGAAATGCTACAGTGCTTTAGTCTTTTGACTTTCTGCACCTTAATGTTATCTCCGTCCCCTGAAGTGCGTTTGTAATCAGTTGACAAGTCTAATAGCAAAATCTGTAATAACAGTTAAATGTTAAATCATCTCAATTTTTAACCTAACTTTGGCATGATGTTTTAATTAATAAATTACCTCTTTACAGTGAAAAGATAAAGCGTGCGGTGAAAGCCAGAGACAGCTATGGACAAGTTATGGCTGCAGTGAACCGCGCACAGGCTGTGAGGGTCCAAGACTCGCTCCACAGACCTGACACTCCGCTCGACACAGGTATGGTTATTGGACCTGAGATTTCGGAGCAATTGTACACAGTGAGTTGGAATCACACCTGCTGGTTTTATGAATGAAAACTCATGTTTACTAAGTAAGACAAATGTAAGACGTCTTAATTACTGTATACTTATACAGACAGGAACCAAATACTCATATACATCCAAAAATATGGGGTCGTAACTTGTAAAATCCGACAACTTGTACTATTAAATGCAATAAAAATATCCGCTGTGGTATACATAGATACTGATCTGATACTTCGAAATTTAAATCAGCTGTTTCCTGATACTAAACATAATGTTTTGAGGCAGTCCTCAAAACGGTATCTTTAGTATCAGGAAACAGCTGATTTCTATTTCGAAGTTGTATTTAAATAGACAAGTAGAACCCGTCTGACTTGTATATTGGTTTTAAAAATCTATTTAGAGGCTAAAAATTCCACCCATTCCGGGACTCGAACCCGCGACCTCTTGCTAACCGTGCCAGCGCTCTGCAACCTCTTTACAATGCTCTCTGCAACAGCTGCCTGTACGTAAATCAGAGATATTACATACAGGTAGCAACAGCGTAATACGTTGCGTTGTCTTTAGCACGGGTAGTGCATTAAAAAGAATATAATTGTAGAGGAGTTTTTGGTACACCCCATATTATGTACGGTGCACAACTCCTAATTACACTTGGTCGGTCGTTTGCGTATTTATTCTTGTTTCCCGTTACATAGCTGACTTATGCCTCAACAGAGATGGCGGAATCCGCCGCCCTGGCCGACGGCGCCCTGCTCCCGTACTCGACGCCCGGCCTCGCCCCGTCCCCCGCGCCCGCCGCCCCCTCCGGCGCCCTCACGCTGCCCCGCAAAGCCCCGGCGATGCCCAAGCCCAAATGGCACGCGCCCTGGAAGCTTTTCCGTGTCATATCGGGCCATCTTGGCTGGGTGAGGTGCGTCACTGTTGAGCCGGGGAACGAGTGGTTCGCTACAGGTCTGTGAATGCTTTTTCACTAATGTTTTTATGAAAGTGGAATTAATGCAGTAGAAATGAGAAGTAGTGTTACTTTGAATGACAGGATACATAATATAGTCTGATTAGAGAATGTGGTAAGGGACGTCCCAGGCGGACATACATCGACCATATACGGGATGTATTAGCAAAGGGGATGATAAGAAGTACCCGGAACCGGCGTGCGTGCATGCAACGACTTGTGAACGTTGATGAAGCGAAGGTGATCTGTCAGGATCGCGGCAAGTGGCACTCACTGGTCTCTGCCTACCCCTCTGGAATACAGGCGTGAGGTTATGTTTGTGTATATACGAGTATGTATGTTTTTATGATCTACATGTTGATCAATCTGTTTACTGTTGCTTTTTCGTGAAGAGTACTCGCAGAGAGGTCGTGAGAAGAAGGACTCTATTTTGAACTAGTATTTGTTTTTGAAGTTGCAGTAGCTATACTAGTCGCTAACATCATGTGCAGAAAACATCGTGTGGAAACCTGAGTGTCGGAGGTGTTCACTAAGTCAGCGCTTGAAATTGCCTATGCACTCTCTCTGAGAGAAGGTCTGTGCCATGTAGGACATACCTACTCATGCTACATAAAAGAGCTATTGTTTTTAATTTATTATCAACACTAGTCCCATGTTGGACTGAACAAACGTTAACAATCTTATATGTATATAAAAACAAACACGATTTCATAAAAACTTCTTGAATTCGATTGTAATTCTCCTTTCCCTTTAGGCAAATTTGAGGAGTGTCTTAGAGGAATGGTGTTTTTTAAAATTACATCGCCAGCTTATGTAGCTATTACCCCCGCATTCTTAAATCAGAAGCAATGTAGCCAACATTATTTAAGGTGCATCATTTTGTTGCAGGCGCCGCCGACAGAGTTATCAAGATCTGGGACTTGGCAAGTGGAAAGTTGAAAGTTTCACTTACCGGACACGTCAGCACAGTCAGAGGTGAAAATGTCAATAATAGTAACATTGATAAGTTTGTAAGAGATTCTGTTTGGAAGAGTGAAAATTGTAACACGCTTTTAAGTGGAATTTGGTTTTTTCAGTGATTCACTGATAGATTTTTGTGTATTTCTTCTCTGTTGTGCTATTTACTGTGGATTGCATGTTCTGTTAAGTGTTTACTACGTAAGTTGTGTTGTTTACCTAAAGTTATAGGTTAGTGGAGGGTATGGGGAAAGAACCGCCTGACCCGCCGGACATCCCTCCGGATATTCCGACCGGGGAAGGCGAGTTATCCCCACCCTTGTTCTCTCAAGAACATTCCCTTGGAAGAAAGCGTGCTGGTTCGTCCTCTGGGCCGAACCACGCTTCTAATGCTCCCAAAAAACATATCTCGGATCCGGAGTCCGCCGCGCCGTCGGTGCAGTCCGTTTTCGTAAGCCCGGATTTTGACAAAAAGAAATATAATGATCAAGACGCCCCCCCTTTCGTGGTCCATATTCACAGACAGGAGGCTGATCCTGCATCTGGCACCTCTATCAGAGCAGTTAAATTTGGTCAGTTTCTGACAAAGAACCATTTCGCTGGAGTTGTGGAAGTAAAAAGTATGGGTAGGAATCGTATTGCTGTGGAATTCAAGACTGGCTCTGCTGCCAATGATTTTGTGGGAAACTCTCTATTGAGTTCCAATAACTATGCTGCCACCATTCCCACCCACGCAGTGACTCGCATGGGTATTGTTCGCAATGTTCCGGTAGAGTATTCAATGGAGGAATTAGTTGAAGCAATCACTGTGCCCGGAGTCCAGGCCACTGTTATCAAGGCTAGAAGATTTAACCGCAAAGTTTTTCGCACCGGTGAGGCTCCTCTTTGGGTCCCCACTCAAACAGTTGTGCTTACCTTTTCAGGACAAATCCTCCCTTCGCATATCAGGTGCTTCTACACTTCACTACCTGTGGATTCATATGTTCTGCCCACTATTCAGTGCAATAACTGTTGCCACTTTGGGCATATAAAAGCCCAGTGTCGCTCAAAGCCCAGATGTTTTAAATGCGGTCAGCCACACCCAGGAGATACCTGTACAACTACGGAAGCTACATGCCTACACTGCTCTGGTCATCACATGGCCACCGATAAGTCTTGCCCGGAATTTTCAAGACAAAAGACAATAAAAATAACAATGTCTCAAGAAAATGTCTCGTATCATGAGGCTTCCTCTCGCTTTTCATCCGTACGTAGACCATTTGCCGATGTAGCTCGTACTTCAATTGCTAGTCCCCATCAAGCTAGACCTCAAGGGCCATCAAATTATAATGAGTCCTACTCCTACAGAAAGACGGTTTTTACCCCAGTCAAGGCAAAGTCACCTGCATCATACCACGGATATGATAAAGTAGCCCACTCTAATATCATCAGTGTCCCCATGTCCGAACAGAAAAACGGTTGTGCTTGTTCACAGCCCTCTTATGAAAAGGCCCCTCGAGAGTCCCCCATCACTCCCAACGACAACCTCCTGGAACTGCTAGCCTCCTGCTTGGTGAACATATGTTCCCGCTTTGAAAATATAGAGTTACCGTACAACGTGAGACAAATACTGGCACAGTTAGTTCCCAATAATGGACCCCCTTCTCAAAATTGTCCAATGGAACTGTAGAAGTATTAGATTTAAGAAAAACGAGCTAATTGATCTAATAAACCAACATTGCCCGTCTATTCTCGCCGTCCAGGAGATGTGGTTGAAGCCCGGATCTCTGTTTAGAGTTCCGGGTTACTCATGCCTCCGGGATGACAGAGTTGACGGGTATGCTGGTTCTGTCATTCTGTGTAACCGTCGAATTGGATACACTTTAATCCCTCTCCCCCCCCACTCAGATCTGCTAAATATTGTTGCAGTGAGAGCATTTAATGTTTCTTTCGTGTCCATTTATGTCCCCCACCCTTCACCAGCTGCTTACTCAGAGCTCAAATCACTTCTTTCTGCTGTCCCTGGCCCTCTAGTTTTAATGGGAGATTTTAATAGCCATAACACTATATGGGGTTCTCATAAGAGCGATGGGTTCAGTTTCCTCCTTCTGGACCTCTGTGATGAACTTAATCTCTGCATATTAAATGACGGATCTCCGACCCGAAGAGTTTATCCCACGCAAAATCCTAAATCCGTTGTTGATTTGTCGTTGGTATCAGGTTCTATTGCCTCCAGCTTGAATTGGCAGGTTCTGCCAGACTCGCGAGGTAGTGATCACTTCCCCATTCTCCTGGAGTTTATAGGAAAAGAAGTGCCATCTGGGAAAGCTCCCCCTCCTTTGCTAAAGTACAATTTAGCAAAAGCAGACTGGGCGAATTTCTCCGAGAAGCTAGATGCTGCTATTGTTCTATCTAATATTCAGGAAAATCAGCTAGATATGTACACCATCTTAAGAGACTCCATTGGTTCAGCTGCAGAGTCATGTTTTAAAAAAAAAAGCCTAGGGGTAAGAAACTTCGGGCTCCTCCCTGGTGGGACTCTGATTGTACCAAAGCTATTAAAGCAAGAAAACAGGCGGATCGAAATTATGCGTGTCAAATGACCCCGGATAATTTTATAATTTACCAGCGGTGCAGCGCTGAAACAAAAAGACTGTTAGCCCGGAAAAAGTTTGAATCCTGGAGTAAATTTTGCGATAGCGTTTCACCTGAGACTCACCCGACTCTTGTCTGGAGAAATATAAAGCGGTTTCGCGGTGCTTGCGTTGATAATAACCCATCATCTAACGTGGTCTCTGGTTGGTACATGGATTTTGCTCAGAGACTAGCTCCAGACTCAGTGCCTTCTCTAAAGGAAAGTCTGCCAATTATTTCTATTCCAAATTCCTCCCATCCGCTCGATGCCCCCTTCTCCCCAGAAGAATTGGAATTGGTCTTATTGGGATTAAATGATACTTCGCCTGGTGCCGACGGTATTCCTTATTCTTTCGTGGTCAATGGTGGCGCTCAGGTCAGAAAGCTGTTTTTAAAAATCGCCAACGCTATTTTAATTTCAAGTCTCCCTCCGGAAGATTGGCGTACCCAAATAATCATTCCCATTTTAAAACCAGGAAAACAGAGTGGCGACCCAAGCAATTACAGACCCATCGCGCTGTCATCATGCTTGGCCAAGATCATGGAACACCTCATTAAAAATCGCCTGGAATGGTTCGTCGAAAATAACAACATTCTAGCGGAAAGCCAATATGGGTTTAGGAAAGGCTCAAGCACAATGGATAGTCTAAGCGTCCTAGTTTCAGATATCCGCCTGTCTTTCTCGGACAACAATTCCCTTGTTGGGGTTTTTCTGGACGTCTCCGCGGCGTATGACAACGTCTTACTACCTCTACTCAGGCAGAAAATGCACCATCTGAGTATTCCCCCGAGGTTAGTTCATGTAATAACGAATCTATTAATGCGTAGGTCCGTAGTAGTTCGTACGTCGGAAGATTATCTTCAACCCAGACACCTTTGGAAAGGTCTCCCTCAGGGATCGGTTCTGAGCCCCCTATTATATAGTATTTATACGTACGACCTTGAGCTCTCTGTTAACTCGTTTTGTTCCGTCCTCCAATATGCTGACGACTTAGCCTTATACATTTCAGTGCCCGACATATCAGTTGCTAGCACTAGGCTAAACTCTGCGCTTTACTACCTGTCGTTATGGCTCTCTACACATGGACTGGCCCTGTCGGTCCCCAAGAGCAGTGTGGTAGTATTTACACGCAAGCGATGCATTCCTAACGTCACAGTTTCTTGCAATGGTGAGTGCATCCCTGTCCACGAGGAAGTTAAGTTTTTGGGTCTTACGTTGGACTCAAGAATGACAGGTGTCCCCCATTTTAACAGAGTTGTCAAAAAGTGCGAGAAAAATTTAAATATACTCCGCGCTCTGTCAGGAGTGTGGTGGGGTTCTCATCCATACTCGCAGAAACTTTTGTATAACGCAATAATTCGAAGCCATCTGGACTATGGCTCATTCTTGCTGGAACCATGCAGTAAAATGGCTCTCCAAACATTGGATAAAATACAAGCGAAATGCATGAGAATCATTATGGGTGCGATGAAATCGTCACCTATTAGCGCCCTACAAGTTGAGTGTGCTGACCCCCCGTTACGATTACGTAGACAAATGCTATCGGATAGATTTATAGCTAAAGCGTTGCAGTCCTCTAACCACACACTATTAAATAAACTCCGTGCTCTCTCACATAACGTTTCAACATCCAGGTATTGGGCACACAAAGACCCTCCTTGCTTTGTTGATAGTTTCAGACGATTCACCTCTTTAACTTGTCCTATTTACCAGTCTCGCATGAATCCTCTGTTTTCATTAAATTATGATGCTTTATTATATAAACCCCATGTGATTCTTGACCTAGGCATAGAAAAGGACTCTCCGTCCGCGAATCTGGACCTTAGGAGGGAGTTAGATAATAATTGGAGTAACCATACCGTCTTCTTCACGGACGCCTCCAAAATATCAGAAGAGGGCTCGGTAGGCTCAGCGGTGTGGTTCCCGAGCAGCACTATTGTTTTAAGTTTTAAAATGCATCCATTTACTTCGGTTTTTACAGGAGAAGCACTGGCTATTCTGGAGGCAATAGTTTTTGCTGAATCCCACAATCTTGCCAAATCTATTATTTTAACGGACTCTAAAAGCTGCCTTCAGTCGCTGTTGTCAAATCCTTTTCGTGCCAGAGTCAAATTCCCCTGTATTTATAAAATTAGAGAAGTCCTGTTTAGGTGTCACCAAAAAGGTTTTGATATTGTGTTGGTATGGATTCCGGGTCACAGCGGCATTGCGGGCAATGAAACTGCGGATTGTGCTGCCAGAATCGCTACTAGAACTGGTGTTGAGAAAAAAATCTTGTATTCTCACGACCTATGTTCCCAGGCAACTAGTAATCTCATGAGTTCTTGGAGTGAAGTTTGGGACCGTACTCGTAAAATTACGGGACGATATTACGGTGATATTCAACCTATGATCGCGAGAAAACCATGGTTCTTTGATTTCAGAACTGCTAGTAAACGCATTACCTCAACGATTTGTAGACTAAGACTTGGTCACGCGAGCACGCCAGTTCATCTGGCCAAAATAAGGGTACGGGATCATTCCCTCTGTGAGTGTGGACTCGATGAGGGTACCGTCGATCATTTATTTTTTAACTGCCCTAAGATATCAATTTCTTTGTACGATCTCCTCCCTCCTGATATCCCAAAGCCCATCAACTTTAAATGTCTCTTGGGGCTAGTGCGGTCCCCATTTATCTATGTATTAATTAATTTCTTAAAGACTAACAATATAAAACTGTGATGTTTTTACTAACCGAATGCTATTTTTATGTCTGTGTTTGTCTTTGTCCACAGGTCAATAGTGCAACCGATTTAATTGGATTTTTAAAATTACCGACCATTCCCTTAGCTGTTACTTTATGTAACTCGGACATTGGCAGAAACACATTTAGTGGTTGCCATTAAACCATATAAAAAAAAAAAAAAAAAGTTTGTAAGAATGTGACTTTCTATTTGTACAATGGGACTTTAGTGATAGTTTCAGTGACGAGCGGCGCGTTTAGGAGGCCGCTGACAAGGTTAAGTGTCAATAAAACAGTAGTGATTGCTAAATTTTGCCCTGACACTTTAGTACATAACTATGTATGAGCATCGCGGTGTCATTAAAAAATAATAAACGATTACTTCAACACATAGCCAGTAGTAGAGTTCAGTAGATCGTAAACATGTACCTAATCAATGTTTTGTCCATGTTCCAGGCTTACAAGTTTCATCAAGACATCCATACCTATTCAGTTGCGGTGAAGACAGACAAGTAAAATGTTGGGACCTAGAATACAATAAGGTAACTACTGATTTTGAAGCAATAAAATAAAAATATCTTATTTTATCATTTAAAAACAACATAGATAAAGAGATAGAATAAAGCATTAAAACGAATAAAATATAATGTGCTATATGATACTTTTTTTAAATAGGTTTCAGGTTGTTAATAGCACACTAAGTTCCAGACCAGCACATACATTTTGGGCACCGACTCATAATTTAGAGGTCGTATTCCTTTAAATTATTTCTGCGTTTTTTTAGTGTATTGTAGTCAGTTTTTAATTTACATACATTACACTACCTTCACAGGCATCTTTGTGAAATAAACTCCCTCGCATCCCCAGGTGATCCGTCACTACCACTACCGCGGCCACCATCCTTCACTTTCAAACTATCTTTGTGAAATAAACTCCCTCGCATCCCCAGGTGATCCGTCACTACCACTACCACGGCTACCATGCTTCACTTCCAAACTATAATGAAATGAAAAGGTTTTATTCAAAGTAGCGCAGATACTGCGGCTTAATAAACGTTACAAGTCAAACTAGGTGTCCATTTCAAAATCTAGATCATTTTGGAGAAAAAATGGACAGAAAAACTCCAAAACTTAGTCGTTTCAAATTCCTTAATTAACAGAGTTTACCCAATTTTTACAAAACCCATGCTTTAATTCCAAACATCATTGTCATCTAAATAATCCTTAATAATGTATTAGCCCTTTTGGCACAAAGTGTAATTTACACATTTTTTGAACCGCGTATCAGTCAAACTTAATATATCTTCAGGGATTTTATTGTAGAAAGGTATACAATGCCCCATGAGGGATGTATTAACCTTTGCCAGCCTAAATATTTGTAAACCTATTTAGAGGCAAAAAATTCCACCCATGCCGGGATTCGAACCCGCGACCTCTGGCTATCCGTGCCAGCGCTCTTTCCAACCGAGCTAATGAGCGACTCACCGGCATCAGTGAAATTTCGAACCTCCTTACAATATTCTCTGTATTACGTACAGGCAGCGACATCTGGCTAAAGTAATTTGCATCACTTGCAGCCCCGAGTACCTACTTTGCAGTTAGGTTTTATATCGGAATGATATCGCTGTACCCACATGATTATATTCTTTTTAATGCACTAACCCGTGCTAAGGACAATTTTAAAAACCTATTTAGAGGCTAAAAATTCCATCCATGCCGGGTTTCAAAGTTGTCCTTAGCACGGGTTAGTGCATTAAAAAAATAATCTAAATATTTGCGTTTGTGAAAGCCTATAATTGTTTGTGAAATAAAGTCCCTCGCATCCCCAGGTGATTCGTCACTACCACGGTCACCTGTCAGCCGTGTACACGCTAGCGCTGCACCCCACTATAGACGTACTGGCGACGGCCGGCCGCGACGGCACCGCGCGCGTTTGGGACATGCGGACCAAGGCCAACGTCCACACCCTCACCGGACACACTGATACTGTGGCCTCGCTGTGCTGTCAGGCCGCTGAGCCTCAGGTGGGCAACCTTTACATACTTCATTAAGCATAGAGAGACTTCTGGTAGGCATGGCGAGGTAGTCTGGGATATACGCACCAAGGCCAACGTCCACACCCTCACCGGACACACCGATACTGTGGCCTCGTTGTGCTGCCAGGCCGCTGAGCCTCAGGTGGGCAACCTTTACACACTTCATTAAGTATAGAGAGACTTCTAAATAAAAAAAAATGTCTGTCTGAAAATGAATCTATCGTTAGGCTTAGAAATATTAATATTTTTAAACTAAATATTAATATTTAGTTAAAAATATCGTTAAGCTTATCTTGAAAATAGGAAACGAAATTGTATTATATAAAAAAATAACCCCAATTCTCATTACACTGTTCGGCATTCCAGATAATAACCGGCTCGCACGACTCCACGATCCGGCTGTGGGATCTCGCCGCCGGCAAGTCGATGTGCACTCTGACCAACCACAAGAAGTCGGTGCGGGCCATCGCCGTCCACCCGAACCTCTACAGCTTCGCGTCGGCCTCGCCCGACAACATCAAGCAGTGGAAATGCCCCGAGGGGAAGTTCATTCAGAACCTGTCCGGACACAACGCGATCGTGAACTGCATGGCCGTGAACCCGGAGGGCGTTCTCGTCAGCGGCGGCGACAACGGCACGATGTTCTGCTGGGACTGGCGGACGGGGTACAATTTCCAGCGGTTGCAGGTGAGTGTTACTTCTGTTTGTCTGTGGTTTTGTGATTTTGTTTTTTAATCCTCTTCCATAATGTAGGGACAAATTCAAATCAATTTATTTCAACGCAAAGAATTTACATTCTTTGTGCTGAATGTCAATGTACTTACAATTTGTGGAGAAAAAGGCAGCGGAAAAAAACATTATTTACAAAAAAACCTAAAATATATTTCAGTAATAAACTAAAGATTAACGAAGCCTCTTAAAACTAAAATCATATTCTAAAATAATTTTTAATTTGTGGGAGAACAGCTCGCAGTGTCATGGCGTTGGATCTATCGGCATGCCTCGGGAAACAAACATCGTAATCACTAGTAGTCACAACAAAGCACGGGTGAAGTTTATCAATTAACCTAAGCGTGACGTCACGCGGTGTAAAAGGGGCTTCGATCAAAATGTCTGGAAGCAGTATTATAAGGTTTTATTTTATTGAAAACTAGCTGACCCAGCGAACTTCGTACCACCTAACAGTCGATTCTTTAATTTTTTTTATTTTGCTCTCCGTAAGAACCATCATCGAACTTCAAGGAATATTCTAAAAAAAGAATTAGCGAAATCGGTTCAGCTGGTCTCGAGTTTGCGCTTACCAATACCTTCGGGAATTAATTTTTATATTATAGATATTGCTAATCTAAAAACCTATTTAGAGGCTAAAAATTATTAATTATTAAAATTATTTTTTTATTGCTAATCTGTTTTTTTTATAAAACTAAACTAAAGATGTGTAGTTATTAAATGACTGACTGGACCGGAGTCCTGTATTTTATTTATGTAATAATTTAAGTATTACTAAAAGTATCCGGGCACTAAATGTCGTCGCTTCCAGGCGGCAGTACAACCTGGCTCTATGGACTCGGAAGCGGGCATCTTCGCGATGACCTTCGACCAATCTGGCTCCCGCCTCATCACCACCGAGGCTGACAAGACCATCAAGATCTACCGGGAAGACGAGACGGCGTCCGAAGAGACACATCCCATCAACTGGCGGCCAGAGATACTGAAGAGACGGAAGTTCTAAGAGCTTGCTTAGATTGCACACCCATTGCACACGCGGAGTGCCGCGCCCGCAAAGGAATATTGGAACGAATGCGCGATAGTTATGTTTGTGGTATGGAATGGGCCTTTTGGTCAGTTAATATAAAACTTGTATTTTTAATGATTTGGTTGTTTTCTTTGAAATCTTTGAATCCAGATGTTGCCACATTACCCTGGATATAAACAAGCCGTCTAGTTAATTGCTGGTCTAACAGATGATTTCTTAAATACGATCTAAGTCAATAACTAGTAAAAATGACTGATCGCATTTAAAATATAGTTTGTTTCCTTCGAGGTCAAATGTAAGTTTCCTCTGGACTTCTAGTGCTCCTAAGATGTTCCTTGCTGATTATAGTCCACATGTTTTTTTAGTACACTTATAATTTTCTGGGAAGATAATGAAAATGCAAACATTAGTTAGTATTTTATAAAAATGTATTCGTTTTACAAGAGTGAATACAGCTTAAAGCGTAATTACATAATTTAGTTACATTTTCACACACAGTGGAATGTAATAAATAGAATCTCGAATAAATTTTTAAACCAATGTTAAAAATCGAATCGTGCAAAAAATACAGCGGCACTTTTGATTAAAGTCTTGTTTCAAGCATGACACATTCAGTTCCATACATTTCATGTCACCAGCGTTAAAAAAAAGTACACAACTATACAGTTTGTACAGTAAACACCCGTTAGATCTTTACAGTCTGTTAGCTTTTAGAATATACCTCGGCTACTATCGGATATATTCGTTTAATAGAAATATCGGCACTAATATGACACTTAATTTCACATAACTTTTTAAAATAGTGAAGAAAAGTTTTATACAGAGCAGGAAGTAGTATTACACTCGTGTGCTTTCGGTGAAAACCGAAGCCTACTCTATAGAGCCCGAGGTATATTCTAAAAGCTCACAGACTGTACATGTGCGTACTCAGTACCTACATCACATCGAAAATGTAAAAGGTGTTTAACTGTCAACTATAGGTACCGCTACGGAAAAGTTATAAACTTATTTTTCTCACACAGTATTCAAGCATGCGCAAAAATAAACTACATCCTCATCTGATTTCAGTAAAAAAATTCTCACAAACACAATAAATTGTAAATCACAAAAATCTACCTCCCGCCAACCTACATCACTGTAAACATACACTTTTCTATTAGCGACCTTACTGTAACTCAGTATTCATATAAAACAATAATTTTGGACTTGGGTGAATTTCACATTCAATTTCGTGCACCACCCTTCCGGTTTTATCAATGAGATCAATGACTTATTCTTACCACGTTTAATTTATCACAATTTACAAAAACGATTGTGAGTTTACCTGAGCAGGTCCTTAAGGTGCTTCGGGGTGCTAACGAGCGCCACCAATGGAAAAAAAAATCATAATTTTATATAAAAGTGAACATGAGAAATCTTAACAACTATATTTAGAACCTACGGACTAGAGCCTAAAATCAACCACCGAGGACTTTAATCAGTTTCCGCCAAAAACGACTGTTTTTAGCGGAAATCGATAAGATAAGAATATTCTTTATTGTACACTGGAAAAACAACAAATACAAAACAATTGCAAATATACATAGTACAATTGGCGGCCTTATTGCTAAAAGCAATTTCTTCCAGACAACCTTACGATGGAAAGTTAAGAGAAGTCGATAAGTCTTAATCTAATTATCATAGGCACCAGACTGTAAGTTCTAAAAATAGTTGTCACAGTTGTTAAGATGTCTCATGTTCACGTTTAGATAAAAACGTATAATAAAACGAATTAAGATTTTTTTCCATTGGTGGCGCCTAGTTAGCGCCCCGAAACGCCTTAAAATCAAGTCTGTACTTTTAACTCAAGCCTGCCAGCAAGCTTAGTGATACAGTAGACGACGCAGATATTCAGATACAAGATAGTGGTGCTACGAAGTTACTTGCTGTAGATTCTTAAAATTTAAGCGCTCTGAAAGTTGGGCTGTTTCGCTGTAGAAGAACATTTTCAGAATATTTTCGGGGCTTAATCGCGTAGTAATTTATTGCGAACGGGTACCAGCCATCAGTCTTCTCGTGACCATGATGACTGTAACGTCGTCGAAACGTCTAGGTAAAATAGCAATAAATTACTACGCGATTAAGCCCCGGAAATATTCTAACAATGTTTTCAAGTCGCGAAAGTTTAAAATATGTTAAACCTACTTCCTGTGGAGTAACTGCTCTAATGCCAAATTTGTTCGGCTTATAGGAGCGTGCCAAATAAACTAGATTATAACTGGGATATTCCTACCCAATATAGCCCATTCCTAGTCTTAGAACAACTCAGATGATTATGTTTAATTTATCCCCAACTGATCAATATCGCTAAGTCAAACTCCGAGATATGTAATTATAGGTCGCTGTCCAACAGTGAACTAATTAATGGGCCGAGAAGGTAGGTACTTAAATTCCATTTCCCATACTCTTCCAGGAACAAGCTGTTTTTGAAATACAATCAAAGTCAAGGAATAGAAATTCGTCTACTACTGTATTGAGTTATCTATGTTAACGTTTCGGAAGTATCAAAATATATAAGTATTTGACAGTAGTTTGAATCAGACACTCAGTGGCACATACAGTGGCGCAGTTACATCGTAGCGCCCCAGTATGGGTAAGTAAAGTAATGTAAAAGACAGACAGGCATCCACCATGACGATCGCGACCAGCTACAATTTATTAGCAAAACAAAAATTTACGAGTCGTAGGAAAGTTACAGCGTAGCACCTCAGGAGCGGTTTGGGCGGGGCGCGATCATATCTCGTCCTCCAGGTCGAATTCCTCCACGGGGAAGTCGCCCACCGTCACGTAGACTGGCTTCACGAAGCCGCCGTAGTTGGGAGGGCACGTGAAGTAACGCTTGCCGTTCACGCTGAAACGGGAGTTAACACAAGAATTGATCTTATGCCGGGGACAGACCAAACGCAAACGGACGAAACTAAACGAGAAAGTACTGAATAGAATAAAAAATAGTAAAAAACAATTAAAAAAACCGTTTATTTCGTTAAGTCTTTAGTAATAAAAACTGTACTTTAAAAAGTGCCGAAACGTCGGAAAATTGTAAAAAATGTAAAATTAAATGATTAAAATCCGTGTAAATACAGTTTTTATTATGTCTAGTTGTTGATGACGGATTTCAGGCGACAAGGGTCGTTTCTTATCAACGCTCTTGTTGAAGCGACTATGTCTGAGACGCAGGAGGATTTGAGGGTGCAGGTACTGAAAGCAATACTCTCGTGCGGGGTATTCTTATATTCACAGTAGGACGCGGCGTGACGTCCTACCTAGGTGAATGCGCGGCGGTAACTCTTATATTCACAGTAGGACGCGGCGTGACGTCCTACCTAGGTGAATGCGCGGCGGTAACTCTATGGGCACGTACAACAGGCGGCCCTTTTATACGTTATCGGAGTACCTGACCGGCATGGTAAAATTAGAATACAGTAAAAGTAGAATTACATTATTAAACTAATTAAACTAACATGCCACTTAACGGAAAAACTTAATTTTATCTTATAGTTACATGGTTCAAATTATACATTACAATTTAAAAGAAACAGGTAAAATTATGGAATTCCTACACAATCGACTATGATGGTTTATCAGACTTATGTTATGTTATAATATAGTGTACAAATATGACATTTAGATACAGTGGATTAATCCTAGTTACATGTTATTACATTAAATCAACGTGGTGAGTTAAGGAGTTTCCCACGCAGCTGGCGGAAGGCGAGCCAATGGTTTACCGTGGGAGAGCGGCCATAAACCGATAAAACAGTGCAAAACAAATTCTGGAGACAATAGATCACAGTCAGGGCGGCAATTATCGGTGAATGGGCGCAAAACATCAATGGATCGGTTAGAATGGACAGCTGTATTGGCATAAAACATTAAAGAAAGCGCTTTGTGAAGACTTTAGATACACCGTCCCTGCCATCAAAAACTATTGCCATTATGCCGATAATTACCAGCCCTGTAGCCTTAATATATATTTGCACCGTGAGAACTTAATTAATACCACTCGGTTTATGCTCGCTACATCTCTGATCGTGCTCTGCTTTCGGTCGTTAACATTCCACCCCCTAGTTGGAGGATTCCACCGATAACTCATCAATAGGGAGCACGACCAGTTTGTTCACCGGTCTGCGCAGGATTTTACCACTAGAAAACTTAACACTAACCACTCTAATTTGTCCATCGTTTCCCGGATGCACTGCACTTATTTTGCCTCGGGGCCACACATTACGCGGGAGTGTTCCGTCCACTATTAGCACTAAATCCCCTACGCGCACTGGGGGTTTTTCACATTTCCACTTATGTCTATGGTAGAGCGTCAGCAGGTATTCGCGTGTCCAGGGCCGCCAGAACATTCCAACTATTGCCTTTGTTGGGCGCCACTGTCTCTTGATGTTGACGTGGATGGAATCTTTCCGGACCAGCGTCGTATCTCTGGCAACACTGCCGGGTAGCAGAAGGATTGGAGTAACGGCTCTTGGCTTGTTGTTGCCTTTTCTCACGTAAGTGAGCGGGTCGTTGTAAGCTACGAGGTCTACATCCAGCATGTGCAACGTGTGCAGCAATTCCTTTTGATGTGCCCTGGTGTGCAAGAATTCGCGTATCCATCGACGCCAGGACATTTCAGCTAAGGCCTCTACTCGGTGCCACTGTCTCTTGATGTCGACATCGTTAGCGCCATTCAGGACCGGCGGCGTGTCTCTGGCAGCAGCGCCAAGTGGCAGAAAGTTCGGAGTAACGGTTGTCGGCACATCGTTGCCTTTTGTCACATAATTGAGCGGGTGGTTGTAAGCCACGAACTCAACTTCCGGGGCGTGCAACATGTATAGCACTTCCAACGGATCTTCGTAAATTTCACTGAGATGTTGTATTACGAGGCTCGGAGAATCGCCTTTCATCAACATATCTTCGACTCTGCGTCGGGCGTCGCCTTGAATAGCCGATTGAAGGCGGCAAAGATTGTCAAAATCGTCGAAATTCCACTTGCGCGTCGTTTCTTCGTACCTTTTTTTGAATGTCACCCAGGAACCAGCGGTTCCAGTAAACGTAGGCAACTCCATAAATTCCTTTGGTGGATACCGCACAAGTTCGCTTCTTTGCAAGTCCACACGATCTATGACACACGACTTTTCTCGGGTCGGCGCTTGATATGCGGCTAGAATAGGCAGCACCGGTGACTTGACTTGGCAATTGTGAGCGTCGTAGACAGGGCTCGGCAAGCAGGACGTTTTTACCTGGGTGGCGTCCTTGACTGCGGCGGCCTTTGTTTCCAGTTGTCTGTAAACAGGCCCGGGTTCCGGCGATGCGTCTCGTACTTGAGGAGCGGAGACATTCGTTAGCCATTCTACTACGCGTTCCTCAGGAAGCGCAATCGAATGCTCATTAATATCTTCGTCCTCATCCACATGGGAGAGATTCAGAGCCATTTTTTCCTTTATAGCCTCGATTTGAAGATGTTCTTTGAGGTTAGCAGCCTCAGCAAGGCGATCCGCTGCCTCCTTTGCTTCGGCAAGGGATTCTGCTCTGCGTTTCTCTTCTACTGCCGCTGCTTGCTTTGTTCGGCAAGGGATTCTGCTCTGCGTTTCTCTTCTACTGCCGCTGCTTGCTTTGCTTCGGCAAGGGATTCTGCTCTGCGTTTCTCTTCTACTGCCGCTGCTTGCTTTGCTTCGGCAATGGATTTCGCGAGGCGCTTCTCCTTTTCTTCTGCGATGCGAACCAATTCCATCTTGCATTCGTACTGGATCCGAAGACGTTCAGTGCGACTTCTGCGACTGGTCCGGGATGACTGGCTGTCAGCACGACGAATCGTAGCTGATGTGGCTTTTGAAGCGGTAAGCGATGTGTGGTGGTCGATAGCATCGACGGGGGGTATCGCTGCCGCAGATGTCGTCGGCTGAAGCGTAGGTGGTGATGCTCGCCCTGGAGTTTCCAAAGGGTCAGCAATCACAGTGGAGCCGACCGCGATCTTCGCTGCAGTCTTGCTTCTGGTCTCGTAACTCGTCATTGCTTCCGCTTGATGATCCGGCTCGAAGGACCAATGTTGATGACGGATTTCAGGCGACAAGGCTCGTTTCTTATCAAACGCTTTTGTTGAAGCGACTATGTCTGAGACGCAGGAGGATTTGAGGGTGCAGGTACTGAAAGCAATACTCTCGTGCGGGGTATTCTTATATTCACAGTAGGACGCGGCGTGACGTCCTACCTAGGTGAATGCGCGGCGGTAACTCTGTGGGCACGTACAACAGGCGGCCCTTTTATACGTTATCGGAGTACCTGACCGGCATGGTAAAATTAGAATACAGTAAAAGTAGAATTACATTATTAAACTAATTAAACTAACATGCCACTTAACGGAAAACTTAATTTTATCTTATAGTTACATGGTTCAAATTATACATTACAATTTAAAAGAAACAGGTAAAATTATGGAATTCCTACACAATCGACTATGATGGTTTATCAGACTTATGTTATGTTATAATATAGTGTACAAATATGACATTTAGATACAGTGGATTAATCCTAGTTACATGTTATTACATTAAATCAACGTGGTGAGTTAAGGAGTTTCCCACGCAGCTGGCGGAAGGCGAGCCAATGGTTTACCGTGGGAGAGCGGCCATAAACCGATAAAACAGTGCAAAACAAATTCTGGAGACAATAGATCACAGTCAGGGCGGCAATTATCGGTGAATGGGCGCAAAACATCAATGGATCGGTTAGAATGGACAGCTGTATTGGCATAAAACATTAAAGAAAGCGCTTTGTGAAGACTTTAGATACACCGTCCCTGCCATCAAAAACTATTGCCATTATGCCGATAATTACCAGCCCTGTAGCCTTAATATATATTTGCACCGTGAGAACTTAATTAATACCACTCGGTTTATGCTCGCTACATCTCTGATCGTGCTCTGCTTTCGGTCGTTAACACTAGTGCTCGTGTAAACCTTAGAAAATACTATTTAGTATCTGACACTTCAACATACACTTTTTAAGTAAACATCTGTAAACTTGAATTTTGTTCCAAATCTTAACTAACGCTCGTCGTGGATCTTCGTTATCTGAATAAAGAAGTTCGATATCAACCCTTGTATGTCCCCACTGTTGGGGCACGGGTCTCTTCCTGAATCGCAGGAAGGAAAGGCCATACTCCACCACGGGGGCCAAGTCCGGGTTGGTGGAGGACATATAAGTAAATAAATAAAGGAGGTAGAAATGAGGTCCTCGAGAAGTATGTGTAGTGTTACTTTGAATGACAGGATACGCAATAGTGATTAGAGAACGTTGTGGACTGAAAGAGGTTGTAGTGACTAGAATTGAGAAAGGAATGTTGCGTTGGCATGGACATGTGGAAAGGATGAAGGAGGAAAGTGGAAGGGCTGATAAGGGACGTCCCAGGCGGACATACATCGATCAAATAGGGGATGCATTAGCAAAAGGAAAGATAAAAAGTACTCGGAACCGGCGTGCGTGCATGCAACGACTTATGAACGTTGATGAAGCGAAGGTGACCTGTCAGGATCGTGGCAAGTGGCAGTTCCTGGTCTCTGCCTACCCCTTTGGGATATAGGCGTGAGGTTATATATGTATGTAAAAATAAATAAATTAGCACTCACGATCCGTCATTCTTGCCGAGCGGCTCGTCGTACTGCACGCCGATCCAGATTCCCTTGGCGCCCTCCAGGGCTCCATTGTAGCGCACCGTGGCGCGTCGCGTCGGCTGCTTAGGGGCGCGCACCTCGCAGCGAGACCCGACTACGACTGCCTCGGCTAGCCTGCAGGCAGAGAAGGCTCTTCAGGCTTTTTCTAAAGATAGTCGGTTGCATAAAACTCAGTTTTATATTAAACGGGTCAAATCGCGATTATTTATTAGGTAAAACGTATTACCGAAGAATCGTTCGGGAGCAATTGAAATTAAAAAAACATGAGAATTTCAACAGAGAGGTTGGTTTCAAGCTTTCAAGTACGTGTAATCCGGTTCTAAGTAATTACAAGTCACGCGCCTTATCACCGGACCGGTCCGGTGACGTAGTGAGCAATCGCCAATCCGCGGCGGGTGCATGTGATAATTAAGCCCACACTCTCTCTAGGCAGACCTGTGCCCTACTGCCCTGCGTTTATTTTATAGGCTACATAAAAAAGTGTTACCTAGTTTAAAGACTTGACTTTAAAAAACTTTGGCCTTTCCGTGTATGCAATAAGATATATTTTTTATTGTACAGCCTCCAGTCGCTCCTTTACTCACACTATACAGAGTGTCTCATTCAAATCGGTCAGTATGGGAGAGTCTGAAACTATAAGACATACGTAGATCTGTTCTGAGAAACCATGTAATCGATTTTAATAACAAGAAAAACTGCATTCATACATTTTTAAAAACATCTGTACTCCGTTCGGGAATAGAACCCAGTTGTTTTGAAGAAAAAAAAACTTCTATTAATCAAACACTAACAATCAATTGAAAAGCCCACTTAAAATAAATATGTAGATACTTATTTAAAGATTAAGATCGTTACCTAAACGTGTTTAATATTGTATTGAAAAAGGCGGCGGTCACTTCGAGCACCTACTAAAATAAATAAATTAAAGTATGTGAAAACAATGCATTTTATTCATTTTAGACATCATGTTTCATACAGACATTTACTGCTTAAGACCTACACAATCGATATCTAAATAGAAATAGTGTAGGTTTTTTTTTAAAACCACCGGGTTCGATTCCCGAACGGAGTACAGATGTTTTTTAAAATGTATGAATGCAGTTTTTCTTGTTATTAAAATCGATGACATGGTTCCTCAGAACAGATCTTCGTATGTCTTATAGTTTCAGACTTTCCCATACTGACCGATTTGAATGAGACACCCTGTAGATAGATGTCCGTGTGTTCTTTTTTAGATGGAATAGGCTTGCTCAGCTATACCATCCTATACCATCCGGACAGCTTGATCGGCCTAGCCCAAAGAAAAAACGGGTCAATACATGCGCAGCCAACCAAGCCGCGGGCTACCTCAGGCTGAGGTCCTCAGCTACCTCTACTCTCACGGTTAGCGTGTAGTATTGCTACTTCAAATACCCAGATGTACGTAACTTTAAAAAAATAAACAATATATGCGTCGAATTTGTTAACTCCTCTTTTTTTGAAGTCGGTGAATAAATGAAATTAAATTATATTTATTTGGCAGTAGAAGAAACCTTTTACATTGCTTTACACTGTTTCTTAAACTTAAAATATTTGTGGAGATGTGATGTCGTTGAGGTTTCAGAATTAAAGTTACAGCTGATATCTTCTAAGCTAGACTAGGTCTTTAAAAACCTATTTAGAGGCTAAAAATTTCACACATGCCGATAGACTAGGTCTGTAATGTAGATATCAGCGTCTGTTTATAATGTGGTCTGAGGCTACAATACAGTAGAATGAATGAAAACCTGAAGGGCACAAATGTTGGTTGGTTAAATGCATAGGTACATGTGGTTCTGGGCCCGCTTTTTCTGTACGGAACCGGAGTTCGACTCGCATTTGGCCGGTGCGCCACAGTCTATTGAAACTGCATCAGAGTAGTGTTATAGAGGAGTCGTGTTTTTTTTAATCACCCCGAATGAACCGTTTTCAAAACAAATTCACAAAGCAATTCGCTTTGTGCGCTTAATAATTCGCAAGATGGCACTTACACGCGTTGCCATAGAAGAACCCGAATGCGGCTGTCAAAATTAATCTGTGCTGAGCATAATTTGATACCTACGTGTCCCTGTTCTTGTATGTCACGCCAATAAGCGCCATCTGTGAAGTGCTTTGTGAATTTGTGCTGAAAACGGCTCATTGTTGACGTTTTAAAAATTAGAGGCTAAAAATTCCACCCATGCCGGGACTCGAACCCGCGACCTCTGGCTAACCGCGCCAGTGCTCTCCCAAATGAGCTAATGGGCGACTACCGGCATCAGTGAAACTTTCGAACCTCTTTACAATAGTCTCTGTATTACGTATTTTAAAATTGTCCGTAGCACGGGTGCATTAAAAAGAATATAATCATTGTTGAAGTGTTCTTGAAATTGTTACAACAAAGTCCTCTGACTTTACCGAGGTCTATTCTAACTGCATCTGGTGTGTTAGAGGAATCTTCTCTTTATATCTTGAAATTGCCTCACCTGGCCTCCTCCTCGGCCTCCTTCAGCTGCTGCTCTTTGAGCTTGGTCATCTCTTCCTCGTTGTACTTCCCGAGCCGGTTGCGCTGCAGGAAGGCGCGGAGCGTGTCGCCTTTCTTCTCGTAATCTTCTTCGGAGAGACGGAACCTTACCACAAAAACACGGTATTCAGATATACATCCACTCACACAGCGTAGGACGTCGTCTGGCTCGCTAGAGTGATGATCAGAGGTAAATTGCTGGCATTGGCTGCAGTGGCGTAGCTAAGGGGGGGCGGCCCGCCCCCGGTGTCACCCGTTTAGGGGTGACACCCGAGCCCGACTATGACCATCAGTTATAGTTCTTTCTACCTATTAGTCTAGTCAATAAGTGCCTTTTACGTCAAATTTTGTTCTCCGCCTCCGAAAAATATGATCGAAGTGTCATTTGATTGGAAATGGCGTCTAGAGGATTTTTGAAAAAATTCTAAAGCCGCTTGCAAAAATTGCAAGTCTTTGCATGCAAAGACTTATAAATGTTGATGAAGCGAAGGTGATCTGTCAGGATCGCAGCAAGTGGCCTTGCCTGGTCTCTGCCTACCCCTCTAGGATACAGGCGTGAGGTTTAAATTGTGAGGTCATAAATTTTGTACTGCAAATGAATAAGATTTAAAGGTCATTGCCCCAAGACAAAAACATATTTACCTCTCAGCATTATCGGTGCCCGCAAAGTCCTTCATCATGGTAAACTTGTCGGTGACATGTATCCGCATCCCATCCTCAATTGGGTAGGACCCAAGCAGGGCATCATTATTGTCGATGTCGCAGATATGCTGGTTCTTGCTGTCGAACAGTTTCAGGGTCATTGTTGCAGCTGACCCTCCTGTCACCAGCTCCAGCTTTGTCTGAAGACAAGAAGTTTAAATTAGTTATGTATATTCTATAAAGGTATAGCCTAAGGTTTTTTTTATATTGTATTGTAGTTGTCTACCTGCCATCAGCTTCTATGCCGTTATCAGATGGTTTGTTTGATTTTAAGGTTTGGGAAGCTGTCTTCCATTGAAGGCAACTTCTTTGTTGTTAACTTAGCTTCAGGCTATATTCAGGCTATACAATATTCTGGCTAAAGCTCAAAATATTGGGAGATGTCAGTCTTGCAACATCATTATTTGTGGTTAAAAGCTTGTTTACAAGAGGATTTATGTGCTTTTGTAGTCGGAATTTGCAAAAACTATTCTTGAGTTTACCTCTTGTTTAATTGTTGGCATTTTAATTTAACTGTGTATTGTTTAATTTCTTGTGAATTAGGGTGCTGCGCATATGTGAAGAATTTTGTTTTGGATTCTTCAAGTATTTCTATATTCAAGCCTAAGGTTAAAAAAATACTAGGAAGGATGTCAGTTGGTGGGTAAAGTTTGCGGGTCATCTGTTTTTGCATTAAGTGCTTGGTGACATGGTGACATTCAAAGTAGACATTCTCTTTTGTCTTAACATAAATAAGGCTTTATGTTAAGTCTTACTTATGCTAAGTCACTCTGTGAATATTTGTGGCAAATTCCCCAACAAATTGGTGTTGTGATCTCTCAGTTACAGTGGCTGAAAAGTCTTTCCTATTATTAAAACTTATTCATTAAGAGGTATATACATTCCTATTCTCTTATGAGGGATTAGAGAGTATTTAATGGTCCCAACATGGTAATAAATTGGATCCATAATACATACTGAAATTAAGACTGCAAAATCACCCAGTGCCGTTCAGTGACAGAAGAGGCCTAGCCTAGGGTGGGAAAACATCAGAGTAGCCGCTCAAGACTACGAGCAACAGGAGATCTATTTTCAAAGCCCTACGTCGCAGATAAGCGACGGCAGAATTGTAAATTAAGATGCCATGCCATACTATCAACGCTGTGCATGTACTGAAGCACAATACGTGTTGAAGTAGTGGAATATTAAGAGAGTTTTTAAGATTCTTAAAAACACCGCCTGTGAGTCATTAACCTTAAAGTCCATGATAGTGATTTCTTTCTTGTATCTTCGCTCGACTGGCGCCGCATCGTCGCTCTCCGATCTCGTAATAAGCACGTTGACGAAGTCCGGAGTGATCACTTGAACACTTTCCATGGTAGCTGAATTTGAAATTTATCACCGAACAATGTTTTGTAAAATAATTTTGCTCAACAACAATCCAGATTTCAATTCAAACAAGTCATAAACAAGTAGATCAGTGTTACCAGTGCACGCACGTCAAAAGTTACACGAGCAAAGACAAAGAGTATATAAACAAGAGACGGGACCTCCTTGTAAGCCTTTGTAATGAGTTTAGCCCCGTTAGCAATACCAACCAATAGAGCAAAAATGCAATGACAAAAAGTGCTACCAACATAATAACTTGTCTGTGCAGTAGGGACGTCCACTTACATTACTACATTTATCGATATCGATAAAATATCATCCAGGGGCTTCGCAGTCAGCCTAATAAAATTAATAAAAAAATGAAATTAGTATTTTATTATTTATTATCAAATCACAATAATTGTGATCAAGGTCTATTGAATTTATTTCAGCAGCTATTTGGGTTTTCTTTAGAGGTGTCCAATCTGAACGAACTTCATCAATCGGTGTTTTGGATTCAGGTGCTGAAATCGTAAAAAAAAGTTGATTCGTCATTGATTATTAATATGTTTGTAAACTATGCTACTTACCGGGATAGTTCTGATATTCTGAGATTCCAGGCCACAATAATTGTCGTCAAATCCTGCTGAACCAATAGCAACTGCTGATATTTTGGCTGCTGTACAAGGTGCTGAAAATGATAACACTTTGTAATTTATCAAAGTAAACAAACACTAGTTACAAAAAACTTCAGCGATACATGAAAAGTCTACGTACCAGAGTTCTTTTGTGAAGCTCGACAACTAATATATTTTTGTATAGCTGAATCTGAAAATAAACAATTGCAAGAATAGTCCGAAGAAAATTGAATAGTTTGTTCCTGTTTACCACTTAACTTCATAATACAGTTACATAGTCAATAGGTAACTATCAAATACTATGATTAATAAATGATTATACTATTTTTAGCACGGGTTAGTGCATTTAAAATAAAAATAGTATAATCATGTGGGTACAGCGATATCATTCCGATGTAAAACCTAACTGAGTGCTTAGTGCGAGTTTGACAGATCCAATCGAATTACTTTACTACCGCGTTAATCGAGCATTGAGTAGTGAGTATGAGTAAGTTATCCGTTCGAACTGGTAAAACGCTGTCACAGTACAACTCGCACTCGCGTTTATTCGTGTTTTGGCTGGTAAACGTGTTCACTTCTCAAAGTAAACCATTACAACTCGCACTCAGCAATTTTAATTTCCATACTTGTCGCTAGGTCGCGCTTCCTCGATGCCATAGAAATACGAGTTAACGTTAACGCGATCGAGTAGTTAAAAAACTCGCACTAAGCACTCTGCAAAGTAGGTAGTCGGGGCTGTAAGTGATGCAATTTACTTCAGCCAGATGTCGCTGCCTGTACGTAATACAGAGAATAGATGCCGGTGAGTCGCCCATTGGCTCAGTTGGATAGAGCGCTGGCACGGATAGCCAGAGGTCGCGGGTTCTAATCCCGGCATAGGTGGAATTTTTAGCCTCTAAATAGGTTTTTAAAATCGTCCTTAGCACGGGTTAGTGCATTAAAAATAAAATTGTATAAATACATTTTTATAAAAAAGATTTTGAGTTAAAATTAGTACAAAAAAACATATTAGAAATTCCAATCACTAACCAGTTTCAAGTGATGCGACGTGGCTACGTGGTAAGGAAACTCAGCTAGTAAGTAATCAGGAACAGGAGGCGCAACTCTTCAGCTAAATTTATAACACAACGGTTCAGCTAAATTTATAACACAACTCACCATTTCTTTAATCGGCTTTCTTTTTTGTTAAAATCTTTCGGCCTGAAATGATCTCCACATACATATTTATGTTGGTGGAGTTTTTCAATGGGGATATACGCAAGATCTTCCACAATTTTCACCCATTGTCTGCATCTAAAAAAAAAACACATTCAATGCAGCCACTAATTGTGCATCGTTGAAACATTGTTATGGCTTATAGCAATTCACCCGTCGTACACTGAGTAGTAATTCTGACCAAGGTACTCATCAGCTATTTTTTATCGATATTGAACATGTGTATGGCACATCACTATGACATTGAAACAACTCAATATTTTTCTCATAATATAGGTATTATTTACGTTATATAACATAATTTATGATCTTGCTCTTGTGCAAGATGACAAAAACTGTAGCCAGAAATACTTACCGGTCTTCAACCCTAGGAAATTTACTCATAAACTTTCTTTTGGTACCCTTTGACCGGCTGCATCTTATTTTACAAATGGCACAAGTTCGACACCATCCGATCAGTGCCATTATTTAAAGAAAATCACCAAACACTGTACAACAAGATACACACAGCTAGATATTGAAAAAACTTAAAACACTTAAAATAACTAGAAAACATTCTAATATGTGCCGCGTTCCGCCATATTTGTTGTGTTTTCAGTTTGACATTGACAGCAAAGAAAGAGTAAGTAGTATTAAAGAGTGAGACAAAAATATGTCCGCCATTAAAACGGGGCTAAATGCGAACAAAAATTTCAAAGTTCCTACTTGCGCTAGGCTGAGCAAAGACAAAAAGTCACAAAAGCACAGGTGCAAAAGACAGTCCAAAAGTTATAATTTCTTTTCAAATATTTCTCCTGCGATGCCACCACGTAAAAATCAAATCATTTTTGAATCCTAAGTTTCAATTCGAACTTGAAAACTGAAGAAAATGTAAAAAAAAACACAAAATTTTAAATGATTTTTCTGCTGTCTGTTTAAGACAGGCTCATACTATCTATGTCTATAACAGATTGTAGAAAATGCATATTCAAAAAGTCACAAAGGGGGTTCAAAAGTTACAAATTTTTGACAAAAGTCACAAAATGGCAACGCTAAAGTAGGTATATAGAAGTGTCACGACGACAGCTGTCAAAGTTTTTTTAATATGTAGGTAGGCTTTGATTTGAATGTCAATTAAGCCTAGCTGAGTGCGAAGTGCAACAGCAGGTGGGCTTACATGACCTTACATTTTGGTTGCAGTCACCCTGTAAGTGTGAGTAGCGCGCAGTAACTTAACCAAGTAGTGTGCACACGCACATAAATGCGTAAGGTTAGTGTTCTGCCGACTGTACCTCAAAGACAGTGATGCTATAGCAACAAAATAGGCTTTGGGCCCGTGACCTAAGACCAAGATGGTTCTGCGCGTCTCGGCTCCTCACGTGGGGGATCATAGCATAGCAAGAGTGATACTAAAGCAATAGCTATAAAAAGCGACATTGTGATAAAAAAACTTTCCGCTGTCGCTAAGTAGCTACTTTTGACCGACTTCAAAAAAAGGAGGCGTTTTTATTTTGTATATTCCCCGTCGTCGTCGTCAGGCTATACTAGTCCACTGCTGGACATAGCCCTCCCCTAAAGAGCGCCACGTTGTGCTATCATAGGGCCCGTAATCCCCACGCTGGGCATGCGGCTTGGGGATCGCAGTTCGGTGGAATTGTACTGCAGGGGGCGCTGCTGCCCACCCCCGCGTTTGTGTCCCTTAGTTGCCTTTTACGACACCCGCGGGAAGAATTGGGTATGTTCCCCAATGACTCGAAAACGCCTGGAGCGATTTGGAACTTCGTCAGGAAGATCGTATGCCCGGGGACGACCGGTCCAATTTTCTGTGGGTCCAACTGTTCTTCGTAGGACGTTATATTTGTGGTATGTCATATGAAACAGTGCTTGGGCGATGCAGTAATATTAAAGTTTATAGTATGCGCCTGTGGCACGCGTGCAGAGTTGACATGTGCTCGCCAGACCAGCATGATTTTGACGAACGATCGTGACAGCGGAAAACGCACTTTACGAGTATCACGCTATTAATTAAAGGGTTCTCGCTCATACATTATTGACGTCTTTATTGAGTGAGCGGTGTGAGACAACTTATTCGAATCAGTAACCATCTTATATCTCAGTGGAAATATTTGACAACTCTGGCCTCTGCATCTACGTAATGAGATGATTTATACGGCGACCAGTGGCATCTTCACTCAAACTACATGGGTGAAGGGACCACTCGGGTGCTGCAGTGCCCGGGACAGGTTTTAGATGGTGTAGACTTGCTTAGCACCTATACTATCCCGACAGCTTAGTCGGCGTAGCCCACAGGAAATACTAGTCGATACGGGCGGAGCCAACCAAGCCACGGGTTTCCTCAAGATGTTTTCCTTCACCGTTAGCGTGTGGTATTGCGACTAAAAATTCACAAATGTACGTAACTTTGAAATTAAAGTCATTGGTACATCATGTACCTACAAAAGACAGTCCAAAAGTTACAGGCATGTACCGTACATGCCCGCTCTGGGGATCGAACCTGGGTCTCGCGCTTGCGAGTCCAGTGTTCTACCCAGTGGTCTATAAAATAATAATAGATGTTACAGGTGTTACTTACGATCATCTATATAGTTTCGATATGGAAACCTTAGGTAGTGTCGGAGGCGTTCACTTATCTGTCCCTTTCATACAAATCCATACTATCTCTCTCTAAGAAAGAGGGACTACGCCATGCAATAGGATGTAAATACGACATCCCACAATGAGCCGTTTTCAGAACAAAGTCCAAAAGCACGTCATAGATAGCTGTTATTGAAGTACGTACAAAAACACGTCTGTCAAATTTTGCTTGTGTGTGTTGTTGTTAAGGCGCCCATAAGGCCTCTGACATGGCTTAACGACTGCCATTACATGACAGCCGGCACCAACGGCTTAACGTGCCTTGCGTAACACGAAAGCGCTCGGAAAAATGCCACTAGGCCACGGGACGGTCACCCATCCTGCACCTGACCGCGCCTATTGTTGCTTTAACTCAAGTGATTGATTCCGCGCCTATTGTTTCTTAACTCAAGTGAGTGATTGATTGCTTAAGTCATGTGACTCTGTTCGCCTAGGCAGCGATAGCGAGCAAAATTTTGCTTCGCACCAATTAATTTTGACAGTCGTATTCTGGTATTTCTATGGCCACGCCTGTCAGCGCCATCTATGAATGCTTTGTGAATGTGCTGAAAACCGATCATTATCACTAGTTATGACATCTGATTTAACTATAACTGGTTATCACATTCTTATACATAAGCACCAGTTAAAATATGTGTGACTTATAAATAACTCCATAAACGCCGCAGTCTGCGGTAGACTAGACTTGGTAGCATAGACTTTGTAGAGACCAATAGGCTATATTTTGACAGATTTTTAAAACCAACTCAGATTTTTCGTTGGTGTTTAATAAGTGCTCAGAATTAATACTTTTTCCCACACTGTCAAATAGCCTACGTATTTAGTCAGTGGTAGAGACTTTAAAAGGCGGTCGGTTACCAGATTGATACAGCGCGTATGTATTTTTCAGTGAATCATATTTTACACTATTTTTATTTTTAATGCACTAACCCGTGCTAAGGAACAAATTTAAAAACCTATTTAGAGGCTAAAATTTCACCCATGCCGGGATTCGAACCCGCAACCTCTGGCTATCCGTACCAGCGCTCTACCAATTGAGCCAATGGGCGACTCACGACATCAGTGAAATTTCGAACCTCTTTACAATATTCTCTGTATTACGTACAGGCAGCGACATCTGACTTAAGCAAATTGCATTACTTACAGCCCCGACTACCTACTTTGCAGTTAGGTTTAACATCGGAACGATATCACTGTACCCACATGATTACACTATTTTTATTTTTAATGCACTAACCCGTGCTAAGGAACAAATTTAAAAACCTATTTAGAGGCTAAATAGGTATAGTGTAATCATGTGGGTACATTGATATCGTTCCGATGTTAAACCTAACTGCAAAGTAGGTAGTCGGGGCTGTAAGTAATGCAATTTGCTTAAGTCAGATGTCGCTGCCTGTACGTAATACAGAGAATATTGTAAAGAGGTTCGAAATTTCACTGATGTCGTGAGTCGCCCATTGGCTCAATTGGTAGAGCGCTGGTACGGATAGCCAGAGGTTGCGGGTTCGAATCCCGGCATGGGTGAAATTTTTAGCCTCTAAATAGGTTTTTAAAAGAATCATATTTTTTTAACAAAACCAAAAAAATACAATAATGGTACAATGTTATAAGTTCTCTTAACATACTATTTATAGGTAATAATTTTCTTGAAAAATATACAAAGAGAATTTGAAACCATCGATCATTAATTATTGTATGGGCGTAAATCTGTTCGTAAATCTGTATGTTGCAGTCTACTAAAAAAGTCAATCGTGACTGGCTACTACGTAGAATCGCTAGACCCGTATTTTTTACTTCGTCGCGCGTTCCTAGTAAAGGTAGTACCTACAAGCTCGCAGTCGCCATTTTACGGGCAAGCAGGTACTTTCCATCAAGATCTGTCTAGCCGTATATTTAATATACAATTTAAAAAAAAGTTATTTTACTCAGGAATACAATAAAGAAATACAAAAGAATTATAAAGGTTTAATGGCAGACCAAATCAGATATAGCCGAAAAAATGTATACTTATTTTATCTGCTTTAGCGAATTGTATTTTTTCGCGAGTTGAGTTAATTAATAAAAAAATTTGTAAAATTTCTTAGGTAAATGGTAAATAAACCTCTTTAACGTCGAACTATGTGCGCCCCGCATACTAAAGGTTAACAAACTACACTGCTTTATTGAAATTAGAAGAAGTAACACAAAGTTTAAAGAGTCTAATGAATTAAGACGTTAATTTAGGTACCTACGTTCATAAGGTATTGTATAACATAACATCAACAATATCTTTAAGGTGATACAGATAGGTAAGTTGCATAACAGGACAGCCATCTTAAGTCCATCTTGACGTCGCGGAGGCACGATGTTTTACTGAGGAAGGGCATATAGGCCGCAGTAGCTCGCATTGTGCTGAAATGCTACACCAGACAAGACAAAAATCATCGCGCAATGTGTGCAAAAACACTTCCGAGCGCCATCGTATTCTGTAATTTTGTTTCTGGAAATGAATAGAAAATGTTTTTTTTTACATATTTTTATTGAAGCACAAAAAGACAATATTGAAGCATGCAATCCAATAATGTACTCGCTTATCTACAGATTCTTAACAGTCCTAGTATAATAGAGACAGTGAAAATTATATTGGTAACCCAATAACCAAAGGACTAAGGTAAGTTTTCAATGAAAATATTTTATGTAATTTATGATACATATAAACAAATATTATATTTCCGAACACAACATTAGGCTTAGCAATTTTCTAATGCCCAAACAAAAGAAGAACATACAAATGTGATAGATGAATTTAATGATTCGTAATATCTATAATTGTTAAGTCAATCTATAAAAAGGAAACTCTAAAAGGTTTTATTGTGATCGGCTAGCCTATAAACTTAAACTTTTACCTACACCTTCCGCACACGACACGAATAGATAAGAAATAGATTTAATATTTTTAGTTCATTAAATGTTTATTATTTTCAATTTTGCAGGTGGTACATAAAAGTCTAGCCATATTATAGAAGAGGATAATACTTATCAATACGAACACCCTGTCATCCCGTTTAGAGCTTCCTGTCAGTCAATAAGTTGCTTGTATCGAGAAGCACAAATCCTCAAATAGAACATGACTTTTGTGCAACACCTTGTATGATATACATCTAACCACCACAAAGAATATAAAGAATTAAAATTATAATAAAGAGGTTGAAAACAAAAAAAAACCTACGCTGTCTTTTGGTGACAAGCTCTACATTATTTATACGAATTATAGCGCCTAAGTTATAAATACACGAAGAGTAACGTGATTGTCATACAAATCGTCGTTCCATTTCCTGTTGGGGATTCTGCATTTCTCATGATTCGGGTGACAAAGGTTTTTCCGCGCCCCTCGCCGCGAAGGTTTTTGCACACATTGCTAGCGACAATTAATCACTTCAAAATGGTTATTTTTTTTACACAAATTCCACAAAAAATTGCCAGCAGACTGAATAAAAATTACACCATTTTGAAGTGACAGACACTTTATCAAAACAATTGATATGGCGCCCCATCGTGTACAGAACTAGCTAGATTTGTTACAGAAAAATATAATGGTTAAGAATTCCCAGTGTCACTGAAAAGTAGATTGATAATTCTTCCTGTAACCAACGTGTATACCACCCCTAGTGAAGTAATGAAACTTCTTGATTCACTAGTGTTACTAGTGTAGGAGTAAAATTCGTGAACGATATAGCGAATTAAAAACGACATCGCGGAAATACTAATGTTTGATAATTACTGTCTACAAGTCAATAAGTCAGCACTAGTTCTTAAAGATGCCAACATTAATTAGAAATAGTTAGATAGGTAAAGACGCCCATTAGAACCTAAACTTAGTAGTGAAATACGAAACAAGAGATGTTGTTTTCAATCCTATTCGACCAGCGTTTTTACAACAAAAAATCTGGATCAGCCCTTCAAGGACTAGCCTGGGCTGCAGTAAAGTCAAGTACAAGATGGGTGCACCAACGTCATCAAAATGTGTATCTTTAGCGACCGTACCTTGCCCGGGTCGCTCGACTTGAGCGCCCAGGCGGGTTCCTCTCGAGGCGGCGGCGGCGGGCGGGCAAGCAAACCACAGAGTAACCAATAAGGCACTGATATATTTCATTGTTTCTTCAATGGTATTGTAAAAAAAATCTTTGGCGTTATTTTTACGGCTGCGCGGTGGCTTGGATCTAGGCAGTTCAACCTTAGTCTACGCGAGTCATCGGATTAGTCTGTGAACCTATGCAAAACTATCTTGTTTATTTCCTCTGTCAATGTTGTTATTGAAAAACTATCTTTATCGACATCGGTTTGTTGAGCAAGAATCAAATTAAAGTTCACGCTCCCAGGTCTATCTAGAGAGTTTAGAACATTTTTGTCTTTACAATCTACTAATTTTCCGAACGCATTTAGGTCCGACCGCTTTGGGGACTTCTGTACCTTATCAGCTAATTTAAATTAAAATATCTCGAAAATCGCGCGTAGACTAAAGTACCGCGCGACGTTTCACGTCGGCTTCGGGCCTAGCCATAGATTCAAGTATTTATAATAAGATGCAAGGGCGGGCCTCGCGCCACCCGAATCATGTGAAAAAGTATCCCATTTTCAATTTGTTGTGGCGACGTCAAGCCACCTCCATTTCTCTATTCTCTTCGCTAGCGTTACCAGAGTCTTGTGGTTCGTTTTTTTCCTCGCTGACCACAGCGGATCTTAGGCTCTCCGGGAGTTCAAATACGAGTTCTTTTTCTACGACTTCTTTTTCCGGCTGCCTGTCCTCCGGCTGATTGAAGCTCGTGTCTACAGTAATAGAGTCATTGACCTCTTGGTTGCTTTCAGACAGCCGTACATCTATTGCGGGCTCTTCCTCTTTAGCGCAGAAGCTTTGCTCTTCGAAACTCGGCTGATCGTTGCTTTTGCTCACCGATTCGTTACCACGCTCGTCATTGCCAACGTTCTCATTGTGGATTTCCTTATTCTCATTGCTATCCTTATTAGAGTTATTTTCGGGAGCGGTCTCACTTTCCACGCGTTCTTCCCTGGGAGGTATTTCCGTAGAGACCTGCTCTGGTTGACTAGAGTCATCCCGATTAACCTCGGGCTGTTTACTTGGACCTTCCTGGTTAGTTTCGGCAGCCGGTTTATGCTGTTCTTCCTGGGGGGTCTCCTCGGCCGCGCCCCACCTGGATTTCCTATCCTTGTCTCTGTTGCGAGGAGCCCTCTCCTCCTTCGGTTTGTCCTCTTTAGTCGGGGTCTTCTCTTCTTTAGAGTCTCTCTTCTCGTCGCGGGGGTTTCTGTCGTCTCTGGTGGAGCTTCGGTCGTCCCTGTTGGATCTCCTGTCGTCGAAGTTGCGTCTCCTATCACCCCTGTCACGGTTGAATCGGTCCTCCTGATCGCGCGAGCGTCTGTCCCTATTTTGTCTCCGGTCGTCCCAGTCGTTCCTGTTATCCCAGTCGGGGTCCCTGTCGCGGTTGTTTCCGTTCCAATTTCTGTCGAACTGGTCGCGGTCGTCGAACCTCCTGTTGTTTCTGTCGAAGAATTCCGGTGGGCCGTCGAAGCGGGGCGGGCCATCGAAGGGCATGTCGCCGTCGAACGGCGGCCCGTCGAAGGGCGGACCGTCGAAGGGCGGCCTGGGCCCGTCGAAGGGCGGCCTGGGTCCGTCGAACGGCGGCCTGGGTCCGTCGAAGGGCGGCCTAGGTCCGTCGAATGGCATGCGGCTAAAGGGCGGGCGCTCGAAGCGCGGCGGGCCGTCGAACATCGGGCCTCCCTCGAAGGGCGGACGCTCGAAGGGCGGTCGGAAGGGCGGCCCCATCCCGTTGAAACGAGGGCCGAAATTCGGTCCGGGCCCGTCCATCCACGGTCCTGCAAATGTTTGTTTAAATATTTAAGCTTTTTATACAGATCTAACACAAAAGAGCTCTGAATGGTGAGTTTCAACGTGTTAAATCTGTTTAAAAAATACTTTATTATTGTATAGTAATCCTGGCAAACTTTCTTGTAAAGAATCGCTATAAATCCTGAATTAATCATAAACCTGCTGTATACAAAAAAGTGGTGTTTTAAGACAAAATCATACCTCTAATCGGTGGACGCGGTTGTCCCCTCAGCCGCAATTCTGTAAATGAAAATGTCCTCACTTTAGATTCTTCATAAGTCGATGTTGAAGGAACCGGCACGTGAATGGCAAATGCTACACCAATAAATAGTCTCAACTCTTTAATATTACGATGATGTTAGTCAATCATACAATGCAAAGTCAGCAATAAATTATTGAATTGAATACTAGATAAAACACAATTGCGTGTGGCCCGGTACACACTTAGCTGGTTTTCCCTTTTTGAGTTAAGTTACGTAATGAGATGATTTATACAGCTTCCGAGCTCAGCTTTGATTGAAATCAATCACTTGGTTAAGCAACAACAGGCGCGGCCAGGTACAGGATGGGTGAGCGTCCCGTGACTACCGCTAGTGGCATTTTTCCGAGCTCTTACGTAATTCGCAAGACATGTTAAGTCGTTGGTTCCGGCTGTCATATAATGGCAGTCGTTAAGCCATGTCAGAGGCCTCATGGGCGGCTTGATAACTTCTGACAGTAAGGCTCGCCACTGTCTTACAATCCTCTACCAACCCGGACTTGGCCACGTGGCGGAGAATGGCCTCTCCTTCCTGCGATGCAGGAAGAGACCCGTGCCCCAGTAGTGGGGACATACAAGGGTTGATAACGTAACGTATACAGCTTCCAGTGGCACTTACACTAGGTGGGTGAAGGGACCAATCGGACGCACTGCCTGGGACATATTTTTAGATAGAGTAGGCTTGATCAAATTCAAATCATTTTATTTCAACGTAAAGAATTTACATTCTGTTTGCTGAATGTCAGTGTACAATGTAAAATGTAAGCCGCCGCCTTCGGGCCGTATTGTAGTGGAGAAAAAGGCAGCGGAAAAAAAATCTCCACTCTGACCACCTTTCTCAAATCATCTTAAAACCAAATACATCAGTTGCCATATATAAACCTAATAAGATTTCATGATTGCCATAAACAACCCTAAATGCCAAAGCATTAGTCAAATGTCTCACAATAATAGGGGATCAGCACCTATACCATCCTGACAACTAGGAAACAGGAGCTTTTTGAGGATGAGCATTTGAGTACCCTTACCTATTCCGAGAAACCGGATTTAAGTTTCTTGTCTGTGAAGGCTGGAGTTGCGATAACGGTCGGAGGGAAGTTTGTATTGTATGGTACTTGTACGATATTATGACGTGTGTGGCGCCCCCCTCAAACTTTGGTCAATAAATATTCATGGACATAATATTAGGGGTTAAAGTATGAAATTGCCGTTTTATTGCAATAGGTTCTTTGAATTGACATAGAATCTTCATGGTTTGAGGTTTTCGAATGAAACTTTTTTCAAATGGTTTCTATATTGTTCTTTTTTTAAAAAATGTGAAAACATTTGAATATCGACTTTCAATTGTTTTTGTTAAAGATGGATACTGCGAAAATTCGAGTGATTTATGAATACGAGTTCCGACGCGGAACTAACGCTAATACTGTAGAAAAGTGTACGGTGCTAACACCGTACACTTTTCTAGGTCGCCTTATTGCTGACTGTGCATTGCGCACAGTCGAGCTCACCGGTCTTGTCTGGGCAAAACTGTTGGCGTTTGCCTCTCAATAACAACATACGTCTTCGAACATGTAACTGTGCACGGTTCCTAATAAACGTCATGAAGACCTGGACATCAAGAACTACTTTCTTATTCCACCACCGCCCTACAACCTACAACATCTGCTGTGCGACAGAGTTGAGTTGCACACGCTCTCCTCTGCTCGTACAAATACAAATTTGTAAAATCCTCATGAAACTAATTTACTATTGTGATTCTAACCGTATAAAACAAGCTCGTGATTGGCCTATGTTAAGTCTAATTAATTGTCTTTTAAAATTGTATTTGCGCTGTGAGCTTCTTGTGATTAAATAAAATAAAAAATAAATAAAAATAAAATACAGATAACAAAACAACAACTGACAAGGATAGCCAGAGGTCGCGGGTTCGAATCTCGGCATGGGTGGAATTTATTGCCTCTAATTTTTTTTAAAAACAATTGTGTTCAGGTGATAAAAATATTTACAAGCACAATAGAAATTCTGTGTTGGATGATGTCGATATGTTTAACTCGTCAGTTCAGAACTTGTATCCCACGTCATGTTTTGAGTACTGTGCCGTTAAACAAATGTTTTATCTATCTATCATTGACTCACCGGCGCGGAAAGTGGGTCCCATGTGAGGCGGGCCGGCTCTCGGCGGCGGCAGCTGAGTCCAGCCGCTGTCTTCAGGCTTGGCCAGCTCTGGAACTGATAGGGAACAAGTGACTTTTGGTGCGAGGTAATGACAATAATCTTTCACACAACACAATGGCCGATACCTCCCTTAGGGAAGAGACCCGTGCCCCTCGGTGGAGACATAATGGACTGATGATGATGATGATGACGACACAACACAATCTCTTGTCCCAGTGCCAAACTAGGATACCCTGTGCTGTAGTAAACTGGCAAAGATTTCACAAACCTGGAAATACACCCAGACTATGGCCGTATGTACAAATGTATTGCGGCCTCCCATGGGAATCGAACCCACGACCTCTGGCGTGGTAATCTGATTCTTTATTGCAAACCACAAATTTGAAATACATTACAGTAAAGCGTGTAACAAAACTACAGTGTACATCTGAAGTTTACAGCTACCAACCCGCGAGTTGACAGCCCTCAACCTGCGAGTTTACAGCCCACAACCCGCGACTTCGCAGCCCACAACCCGAGAATATGCATCCCACAAGTCGCGACTTCACAGCCCACGGCCTGCGAGTATAAAGCCTATAACCCGCGAGTGTAGAGCTCACAAGACGCGACTTCACAACACACAGCGCGCGAGTCTACAGCCCACAAGTCACGTCTTCACGACCTATGAGCAGCGACTTCACGACCCATGAGCAGCGAATTCACGGCCCACAACCCGCGACTTCACAGGCCGCGAGCCGCCAGTTCACAGCCATCAACCCGCGAGTTGACAGCCCACAACCTGCGAGTATACTGCCAACAACTCGCCAATTAACAGCCCACAACTCGTGAATGCACAGCCCACGAGCCGCCAATTGACCGCCCACAAGTAGCGAGTTGACAGCCTACAAGAAGCGAGTTGACAGCCCACAACCGGCAAGTGTACAGCCTACAAGCCGCGGCTTCACAACCCATAAGCAGCGAATTGGCAGCCCACAACCCGCGACTACACAGCCCACAAGCCGCGACTTTACAGCCCACGAGCCGCCAGTTGACAGCCCACATCTGCGAGTATACATACAGTCCACAAGCCGCGACTTCACAGCCCACAACCTGCGAGTATACAGCCCACAAGCCGCGACTTCACAGCTCACAACCTGCGAGTATACAACCCACAAGCCGCGACTTCACAGCTCACAAGCCGCAAGTATACAGCCCAAAACTCGCGAGTGTGCAGTCCACAAGCCGCGACTTCGCAGCTCACGAGCCGCGACTTCACGCGGGCCGTGAGTTGTCAGCTCTCAACCCGCGACTTCACAACCCACAAGCCCCGGGTTGGTCGGTCCACGAGCGGCGGCGGCGGCGGCCGGCTAGACTTGGGCAAAGTTCGCCCTTAGAGGGAGTTCTTATATCTCATATCTTTTGGTGAACTTTCTCTCATCGCTCGTCGGTTACGACGAGAAATGCGGCCGAATGTAACCGATGTCAGACGATGTTGATCTCGCTCTCGCGCATTGTGTGTGAGCTGGATAAAGTAGCAGGAGATGACTACCGTACTGAGTTGAGAGCATGTGTGAGGAAGCCAGATATAATGAAAACTGTTTTTACACGGATTTCACTCGTTTATGATATATAATATTTTTTTTACAATTTTCCAACGTTTCGGCACTTTTACAGGTGCCGTGGTCTCGGATGACTGTCATCCGAGACCACGGCACCTGTAAAAGTGCCGAAACGTTGGAAAATTGTAAAAAAAATATTATATATCATAAACGAGTGAAATCCGTGTAAAAACAGTTTTAATTATGTTTAGTACTCGTGTTAACCTTAGAAAATACTAAGCCAGATATAGTTGACATCTGGGATATGTGTTAGCGCGAGAATCGATCGCGCGACGTAATCATGAATCTGTGGTCATTCATTCACCACTCAGTCGTTCCGGTGCCGTCACTCGTGCCGCTCGCTCGCTACTAATTTATCCAGCCATCTGCATACACATTCGCACGGTGACATACGCGCGTGATAAATACTCTTTGGAATTCTCGTAAAGTGATAGACATTTGGTGACCAAGAAATTTATCAGCTCAAAGAACAATATATTGACAATATTAGACTATAAGTGAACAGTGCAGGAGTGTTCTCCGTACGCTGGACGCATCAGCTCATCCATCACCGCTCATCATCTGCCCAACAGCTAAAGCGAGCCATCATCCACCATCACCAAGTAAGTCCATTCACATCACCTCCCAATCCGCTCTCTCAACCAGCCCATCGTGAGGTAGAACTAGCCGACACTGGCTAACTACCAATATGAATGGGACACACTTGACGGTGAGGGAGTTGTGTGTCCACTCATATCTGACTGTTGAGTTACCCAAGGCTATCAGTTACCTTCCAGCAGCGGCGGCGGGCGGTCGCGGCGCGGCGCGGGCGGCGCGTCCCGCGGCGCGCGCGGCTGTTCCGCCGCGTCCGAGTCTTCGGGCTGCCGCGGCGCTATGTCGAAGCCGTCGCGCGCCTGCGGGGAGAACACACGGCTTGCAGGGGAAATATACTCAGTTGGTTAAACTACCTCTAACCAACTGAGTGCTTAGTGCGAGTTTGACAGATCCAATCGAATAACTTTACTACCGCGTTAATCGAGCATTGAGTAGTGAGTATGAGTAAGTTAACCGTTCGCACTGGCACAACGCTGTCACAGTACAACTCCCACTCGCGTTTATTCGTGGTTTGGCTGGTAAACGTGTTCACTTCTCAACGTAAACCATTACAACTCGCACTCAGCAATTTTAATTTCCATACTTGGCGCTAGGTGGCGCTTCCTCGATGCCATAGAAATATGAGTTCACGTTAACGCGATCGAGTAGTTAAAAGACTCGCACTAAGCACTCTGAGTATTAAACCGAAAATGAATGATGTTGCAAAACATTTCAATAATCCAAGTTTAGATAGAAACTTACGGACTTATTTATAAAAAACTGGCTGACCCAGCGAACTTCGTACCGCCTAACAATCGATTTTTAATTTTTTTAATATTTTTCTCTCCGTTACAACCATCCTCGTACTTCAAAACTCCAAAAAAAAAAAGCCGCGAAATCGGTTCAGCGGCTCTCGAGATTTGCGCTTACCAACACATTCAGGGATTAATTTTTATATTATAGATAAACAAACATATCCTCTAGAATACTGTTAGAGGCGTTTTATTTAATCTGTGGTTACGTCTTTTCCTTGTGTAATTTTCACCTCATACATTTTAGAGTTCTTTAGACAGCGTGTTTGGGCTGTGTTAGGGATGTAGTGATGTAGAACTTTAATAAATAATAAAACTGGAACAAATTCAATTTTGTGCTTTATTTATAGTTTGTTTTATTTAAAATAAAAACAGAAAACTAGATATAAACGAAATAAGCAGGTAAAAATAGTCAGGTCTAGTCAATATGTGAAGCAGTAATGCTAAAAATGAAGGAAATCTCAAAAATGGGTGAAATAATTTTAAATTTTTGAATATGATAGAGTTAAAGACGTATAAAAAAAATGTGTAAAGAGGTTTGCATCGTTACAAGTGTTAGTGGAGAGAACATATTATTGAACGTTGCATCGTTATTTAGTAAGGCCATTGCATCTATGTAAGGAGAATATTTATGTAGCGTCCAGTGACATCTTCTTATACTATATGGGTGGGCAAAGGGACCTTCGGCCGTTGCAGTATCTGGGACACTGTTTTTTAGATAGTGTAGGCTTGCAGACGGCTTGGAGGGGAGATAATTAAACAAATCGGAAGCACACGGCTTGTAGGGGACATAGTTTAACCCTTAATTGGGCAAGGGCAAAAATAGTTAAGACTTTAATTCACCTTGAAATAAAGTCTTAAACTAATGAGAAGAGAGGTATTCAAACTCGGGGGTGAACACGGCTTGCAGGGGAGGTATTCAAACAAACTGAGGTGTGCACATTGCTTGCAGGGGAGGTATTCAAACAAACTGAGGGGTGCACATTGCTTGCAGGGGAGGTATTCAAACAAACTGAGGGGTGCACATTGCTTGCAGGGGAGGTATTCAAACAAACTGAGGGGTGTACATTGCTTGCAGGGGAGGTATTCAAACAAACTGAGGGGTGAACACGTCTTGCAAGGGAGGTTTTCAAACTGGGGGTGAACACGGCTTGCAGGGGAGGTATTCAAACTGGGGGTGAGCACGGCTTGCAAGGGAGGTATTCAAACGGGGGTGAACACGGCTTGCAAGGGAGGTATTCAAACTGGGGGTGAACACGGATTGCAGGGGAGGTATTCAAACAAACTGAGGGGTGAACATTGCTTGCAGGGGAGGTATTAAAAAAAGGGGGGTGAACACGGCTTGCAAGGGAGGTATTCAAACTGGGGGTGAACACGGCTTGCAGGGGAGATATTCAAACAAACTGGGGGTGAACACGGCTTGCAGGGGAGGTATTCAAACAAACTGGGGGTGAACACGGCTTGCAGGGGAGGTATACAAACAAACTGGGGGTGAACACGGCTTGCAGGGGAGGTATTCAAACAAACTGGGGCTGAACACTGCTTGCAGGGGAGGTATTCAAACAAACTGGGGGTGAACACGGCTTGCAGGGGAGGTATTCAAACTAACTGCGGAGCACACAGCTTGTGAAGGATACGTGAAACCTGGGGAACCCACGTGCAAACAACAAAGTCAGGTAGTCTTGTGGGAAAGATAGACAAACTGTTCTACCAGTTTAAAGTACTGCACCGCTATCATTATACCGTGCTGTGGTCCCTATAACATACCGCGAGCACCGTACTATGATCACTATAAGCTACCGCTCTCACTCTAACATACTATGGCCACCGTATTGTAAACACTTTACCGCAGTCACTGTCTTATAATCACTGTAGTATAATCGCTGTACCGTACCGCTTTCGTCGCTGTCTTTGTACCATACTGCGGTGATTGTACCGTACTGCGGGACGGTCACTGTGCCGTACTGCGGGACGGTCACTGTGCCGTACTGCGGGACGGTCACTGTGCCGTACTGCGGGACGGTCACTGTGCCGTACTGCGGGACGGTCACTGTGCCGTACTGCGGGACGGTCACTGTGCGGTACTGCGGGACGGTCACTGTGCCGTACTGCGGGACGGTCACTGTGCCGTACTGCGGGACGGTCACTGTGTCGTACTGCGGGACGGTCACTGTGCCGTACTGCGGGACGGTCACTGTGCCCTACCGCGGGGCGGTCACTGTGCCCTACTGCGGGATGGTCACTGTGCCGTACTGCGGGACGGTCACTGTGCCGTACTGCGGGACGGTCACTGTGCGGTACTGCGGGACGGTCACTGTGCCGTAGTGCGGGACGGTCACTGTGCCGTACTGCGGGACGGTCACTGTGCCGTACTGCGGGACGGTCACTGTGCCGTACTGCGGGACGGTCACTGTGCCGTACTGCGGGGCGGTTACTGTGCCGTACTGCGGGACGGTCACTGTGCCGTACTGCGGGACGGTCACTTTACCTGTGGAGCAGCAGTGTCCGGTTTCCCATTGGCCATTTCCCATAGCCGCTGTTGTAACGTCTTCTCGCTGCCCTGCTCTGTCGCACTGCGAGGGGATTTTTCACGGCTGGCTTCCCTGTTTGGGAAAAATAAAGATTATTATTAATCATGTTTAAACGACAGATGCTCATTTAACGAGGGATGTTCTAGGCGTATAGTCTGTATATTAGTACTGAGCCTAGTCATACTTTAATTAACTATTTGCGACCCATTCTATGCTGAACTTTTATCAATAGTGACACGCACCCCGTAGTACCACTATCGGTTGTCTCGGGCACTGACTGAAAATCAGCCCTAAGCGCTAACGCTAAGTCAGCTGCCTTGTGTGGCAATTTGACACACAAAAGGCTAAATCTATGTTTTTTTTGTTTCGTTTTCTTTCTGTTGTGCTCATATTATGTTAATTTATCTGTTTATTTTGTTTCTGTGGCGTGTCTTGTTGGTATAATAAATGTCTTTCTATTTTTTATTTCTTTTTTTCTAGTTATCTAATGAATTCAAATATCTTTTAAGTAACGAATTTCTCGCATACGTTTAAGACCAAACAAAACATTAATTTCGTTTTTGTTTAGTGAGTGTTTTTTTTTTCGTTTTTGTTTTGTTTAGTGACTTCTATCTCGTGTCATAAATTCAAAGAGTACAATCTAATTTTTAAGTATTATTCTATTCTGCCATTAGGTACTTTGCGCCACCCAGTATATCCTATGCTCATCCAACGATGTCAGTACTTTTGCACGACTCAGGACGCCACATGGCGGACTCACCTGTTCTCTCTGGGGAACCGGTCGCGGTCTTTGTTGCCGTCCCGGTCGCGGTCCCGCCGGTCGCGGCCGCGGTCCCGGTCTCGGTCGCGGTCACCGCGCCGGTCGTCCCCGCCGCTGCAGACAAAATTGTTTCGTAAGACATTTATGTGCGTTGAACAGAATGTAATTATGTGGTGTTCTGGACAAATAAATGTAGGTAATGCGAATCAGAGCAAAACCTGGTCGGGCTCTTCCGACAAAAAATCAATTAAGTTTAGATCTGGATTTACCCATCTTTTATTATGGCTTACCGTGATAGACATAGACCTACAGCCTTTTCTTTAAAAAAAAAAAAACACAGTTCCTTAAAACGGTCCACACACGCTGTCTAAAGTACCCAAAAGTAGTCTGTGATGAAAATTTCGGCGACCGACCGTCGCCAATGCTGATAGCCATAAACTGATTCGCCGCCATAAGAGCTATTGGATTGGTATAGGTTTCGTATGCTCCGTGAGCACGTACAGCCTTATATCAGTCCTTTTTGTTTTCCTTTGCCCAGTGGATTAATAACAATAAGGAATTTAACTTAACTAAACAAAAGTTAATTTGATTATTTAGGTGGTGGTTCTTTGTTATGTAAAGGAGACAAATAAATATAATTTCATTTGATTTTTGAAATGAAATGAAATGAAAAGGTTTTATTCAAAGTAGCGCAGATACTGCGGCCTAATGAACGTTAAAAGTCAAACTATGTGTCCATTTTAAAATCTAGATAATTTTGGAGAAACATGGACAAAAAAACTCCAAAACTTTTTTAAAACACATTACAACAGTTATTATTTATTATACACAAAAGCAATCAGAGCCATCAGATTGTCTGACACCGTTACATACACTAATCACGGCAGACGCCTTGGTTGCAGAACTATCCTCTGCAATATTAGACTCGCTAACGGAATAGTGTATTTCTTTGAATGATTAAGGGCTTCATCATTTTGCTTCAATGAATAAGATTGTAAAAAATAAATCTACCTACTTATAGAATAGACTAATTAAGAAGGTTGTAACTTTACTGCTTTTTTGTGATTTAGAAGAGGACCCTATTTTAAAAGTTGTCTTATCTGTATTGATGAGAAGGAGCTGCCCTTTCGACAACCTTAGATAATTTTATAACATTTATGAGTTGATCGTGTCTGGTCGTGAATCTGACCAGGCTCAGGACAGTATTTAGATCAGTGGTCCCTTTTATCAAGGACCACTTCATTTTTGGATACTAATGGAAAGTTGTGTTTTTTTAAATGATCATCAGCTCATTCAATGCACGTGACTTTTTACATCTCCGTTTATATGGGCGACACAGGTTGAGTATAACAGTTTTAGATGCGCATAAATGAAAGTGATATAGACATAATTTTTTTCTCTATTTATCTGACTGATGCGTGTAAGACCATATTCTGTGGACCATATTGTGTCGACCATTGCCGTATAGTTATAAGATATTCTGACATCCGACTTATCATTGTGAGAACATCTATAGGTCTACACGACAAGCACATGTCGTGCAGGTCGTCTGCGTGCAGATGGTAAATACTAAACTTGAAGTGAATCTCTATTACTGGAGGTTGACAGTCAGCTCTTTACAGCGGTCTCTGTTCAGTGCAATTCTGAACAGCTCCTCCGCGGTTTTAACACCGGACTACTCTTTGATGTTGCACAACCATGACATCTTTCTCCTGCCCTGCCTTCTCCATTTTTTCATCTCCATTTTTATGTACAATAAAGAGTTCTCTGTCTATCTATCTATCTCGTTCCTTCCACCTTATCGTTATTTACTTTATTTATCTGACCGATGCGTCCCCTCTATCGCAACTGTCGCGATCCCTACGGTTCCTTTGTCGCGATCGCGTCCTCTGCCCCTTTCGGGGTCCCGGTCGCGATACTTTTTGTCGTCTGAGGGCAACGTGATATAATATCTCGTAAGGTTGAGGCAAGGAGGTGTGTTGGGAGAAGGAAGTCGCGGCTCAGAAACAGGGAATGGATGGATGTACGCAGCGTAAAAGATCTGTTCCGCTTGGCATGAAACGAAGAAGAGTGTGCGGAGCTGACGGTCAACCTCCTTTAGCGGAGAGGCATAGGAAGAAGAAGTACTTATGTTAGAAAAGATATCAGCCATTTCGAAAATATTGGTAGCCATCATAATATTGATACAAGGAATAAATATAAATTGTCATTTCCACGATTAAGACTTGCAATAGATCCTTTATGGGGCACTGCATACGGTTCTACAATAAGATTCCCCAAGCTGGCCAAGTAGTAGTTTCGGCCTTTGGCCTCCACCGGTGGTATTAAAAAAATGCATTTTTGTATGAAAAATCCTATTTTGGGTGAAAATGTTCTATTAAAGTGCGTGATTTTCAAACTTTAATGAGTCGATGGCCAACTGGAATGCAACAGCACCTCGGCACTAAGTAGCCGTTCCGACTTACCACCGGCGCGGTTTAAAAAATATTCATACTCTGCGCAAAAAAGCCTAATATGACATTAAGGATTATTTAGAATATGGAATTACAATAATGTAACTTTAAGTTGAAAACTCCGTTAATTAAGTTAAAACCTGTTTTGAAAAGAATAAATGTTCTGCTTCTTTATTACCTTCTTCTCCGCATAATCTATTAATTGTAAAACCATCAGCTTTGACGTTCATTATGTAAACATTTTGTTTATATAGAAAATAAAATTTTAGAACATCTCTTTAGTGAAAACGACCGGCCGCGACCCGTCCACCCACCAGCTTCACCCACCAGTGGGTCCACGGGGAATTCCTTTTTCCCCGTGCACCCACTGCATTATGACGGGAAAATATCGATATAAATTCAATCCGGTCGCCACGAGTGCACAAACTGGCCACTTCATTGTTTATGTTTACACTGATAAAATAATACTAGTCATCTGTCTGCTGTCACTTGTCTTTCAAAGTAATAAATTGCCCTTTGTTTCAAGAAATTATAGTATTTTATAATAATTATATTCCGAAAGAAACGTAACATAATGGATATAGAAATTAAGTTTATAAAAAGAAAACGTGGACATGGCTTCACAACCTATGACAGTGGTTTGAACAGAGTACCAGTTCCTTGTTTGTATCGGCAACCTCGAAAAGCAAGGCCCGCCCGCTTAGCCCTGCCTTATTTGCACTTCACGCGAATCAGTTTTGCCTTGCGCTTCCATACTTCATCTTCTTTCTGTGAGCTTTCTAAACTATCTTCTTAAACTCTGTGACTGCTTTAGAATCCTTCTTGATTATACCTTGGTATGGACTATACAAGTGAATTCTTTCTTTTCAACTCCCATTCTCTGTACTGGCAAATATATAATAGCAGCAACACATCGTCGTAATGAAGATATTTTTTTTTTCTTTGAAGAAGCGCTCGTGGCCTAGTCGAACCGAGTGATTGGAATCAATCACTTCAGTCAAGCAACAACAGGCGCGGTCCGGTGCGAATGGGTGACCGTCCCGTGGGTGGTATTTTTCCAAGCTCTTCCGCGCTTCGCAAGGCACGTAAAGTCGTTGGTGCCGGCTGTCATGTAATGGCAGTCGTAAAGCCATGTCAGAAACCTCATGGGCGGCTTCATAACTTCTGACAGTAAGGCCCGCGACTGTATTACAATCCTCCACCAACCCGGACTCGGCCCCCGTGGTGCAGTACGGCCTAACCTTCCTGCGATGCAGGAATACCCGTGCCCCAGCCGTGGAGACATAAAAAAGTTGATAGCGATCGAAGAAGCAGAAGCAACACTCACCGATCCCGCCTGTCGCGGTCCCTGTCGCCTCGGTCCCTCCTGTCGCGATCCCTCCGCTCCCTCCTGTCGCCGTCGCGCTCGCGGCCCCTGTCGCGGTCCCGGTCGCGCCTGTCGCGGTCCCTGTCGCGCTCCTTTTTGTCGTCCTCGGGCTTCTCGTCGGAGGGCGGCGGGATGGACGCGTTGAAGGCGGGCGGGGGCTCCGACGCGTTGAAGTTGGGCGGCGGCTCGGCGGAGTTGAAGTTGGGCGGCGGTTTCGATAGTAACGCTTGGAGCTGTTGGTGGAAATGCGTGTATTCAGATCTAGATTTATTTTAGTCGTACCGTACAGGCTGTAGATAGATAGAACACACTTTATTCTACATAAAATGGAAATTACACAGATATTTCTTAACCAAAGAGTACAGAGTGCTTAGTGCGAGTTTTTTAACTACTCGATCGCGTTAACGTAAACTCATATTTCTATGGCATCGAGGAAGCGCCACCTAGCGACAAGTATGAAAATTAAAATTGCTGAGTGCGAGTTGTAATGGTTTACGTTGAGAAGTGAACACGTTTACCAGCCAAAACACGAATAAACGCGAGTGCGAGTTGTACTGTGACAGCGTTTTGCCAGTTCGAACGGTTAACTTACTCATACTCACTACTCAATGCTCGATTAACGCGGTAGTAAAGTTATTCGATTGGATCTGTCAAACTCGCACTAAGCACTCAGACGGCGGCCTTATCACTAAAGGAGACGGATACACTTTCATACATTCTTGGGCCTGGGTGTAAAAAGGTGAAAGAGATGTCAATTTAGAGCTAATAAATTAGCAAACCATCTCGGAAAATTCTGCGGATTTTGGCAATCTGAGAGCAGAGTTAGAAGAGATTTAGTAAAAGTGAGGCTATGCAACAAGCTGACAATGAAACTTATCAGTGTCCGTACATGTTAAGCAAGATCGTAAGTAGGTAGAAAGAAAGCACTGGTTGGAGAATTATAATAACAAAAACAACAGGAAACACACTCAAAACGCACTAAACGATACGAGAAGATGAGTAATCATAGATGGAGTCAGGCAGCTGTCACGCCTGTCACTGTTAGGTGTTAGCACAGACACAGATTAAAAATACAGTTGACAAACACGGGTTAATACATGCAGACTATGGATTAAAGTAATCGGCATCCTATTTTATTAAGGAAATAAACTTACTTTTAAGATTTCTCGTCTTCCAAATTGTGAATTGAGCTCATTTTTTATATTTAAAAAAAATAGAAAAATAGGTACAACGCTTTTTTTAAACCATATCTCAACTATTTACAATCGGGCCCAGAATTCCCCGTCTCATTTATCTCGATGGTCTCGAACCTATGGATGGTGTGGACTAACGGAGAAGGAAGTAGACGTACAAACATTCAACATTATTACAAAGGTATAAATTAATACATGTCTAAACAACAGTGTACACACAGAACATAAAGAGGCAACGACAACTGAGGCAAGAAGAACTGTCAGAGACTCCGCATAGGCAATACATTGCTAATGCGAGGAACGCGGGCACCGCCCACTTACGACTTCTACTCTTTTTTTATGTTCTGTGAGTGTACATATAGTTATCAACGGATTTATACAAATGATTTACATAAACACACATAATAAAAAAGTAGTGTATGGTAGTTAAGTTTTATGGTCTATAATGACGGTATTTGTTTGAAATTCTAGTCTCAAATAAATATTTGAAATACGGACGTAACACACGTCACGTCACGTCATTTACAGTGGCCATTTGTTTTTTAAACTGTACAACCTTTTATTGTACTGTATAAAGATGTACTTACTTCTTGTGCTATACAGAGCTGTTCGTACTTATTGTACTGTACAGAGCTGTACTTACTTATGGTACTGTACAGTGCTGTTCTTATTTATTGTACTGTACAGAGCTGTACTTACTTAATGTACTGTACAGAGCTGTTCTTATTTATTGTACTGTACAGAGCTGTACTTACTTATTGTACTGTACAGAGCTGTTCTTATGTATTGTACTGTACAGAGCTGTTCTTATTATTGTACTGTACAGAGCTGTTCTTATTTATTTTACTGTACAAAGCTGTTCTTATTTATTGTATTGTACAGAGCTGTACTTACTTATGGTACTGTACAGAGCTGTTCTTATTATTGTACTGTACAGAGCTGTTCTTATTTATTGTACTGTACAGAGCTGTTCTTATTATTGTACTGTACAGAGCTGTTCTTATTTATTTACTGTACAAAGCTGTTCTTATTTATTGTATTGTACAGAGCTGTACTTACTTATGGTACTGTACAGAGCTGTACTTACTTATTGTACTGTACAGAGCCGTTCTTATTTATTGTACTGTACAGAGCTGTACTTATTTATTGTACTGCACAGAGCTGTACTTACTCATTGTACTGTGTAGACCACGTGGTCTACACAGTACAATGAGTAAGTACAGCTCTGTACACTACAGTAAATACGTATTTACTGTAGTGTACATATCATAATATATAGATTGTACTATACAAATATGTACGTACTTATTGTACTGTACAGAGCGGTTCGTACTTATAGTACTGTACAGTGCTGGACGTACTGCAGCTACTTATTGAACTCTGTAGACCACGTATTTACTGTACTGCACATTCCACCTATTGATTGTACTGTACCGAGATGTAATTACTTATTACACTCACAGTCGGCAGTCGTTTTCTTTCCGAAATGACAGCTATTCTTCTATTTAAGCACAATGAAGACTAGATAAAACCTTTTGTGCCTATTACAACACTTGTCTCTTGGAGTAATTACAAACTGCCTTCACAGATATTGTTTACAATGGAAACACGAAAAGAGTCGTCCCTCTTGTCAGTAAGATTGCCTGTAAGAGATCACTTTTAGTGAAAATACCGCCGTCTATACTCTTAGGTTAATAAATATCTGTCTAATTTCCATTTTATGTACAAGTGTTATCTATCTGTCCGTTAGCTTTTAGAATATACCTCGGTCATAGAAATATCGGAACTAATATGACACTTAATTCCGAAATCAGAACTCGATCATCAGTACGAAAACCAGCAAAAATTGGCGAAAACCGGAGCCTAGAGCCCGAGGTATATTCTAAAAGCTCACAGACTGTAATAATATGTCTATCCCTCATCAACCGTTTAACATTTTACTAAGCTGTCAGATTTGTGTGTCCACATGTTTGAACGTGGAAGATTGTTTTGTCTATCGTTTATTAATTTATCTAAAACGCGGTTCAAAAATTGTGTATTATTTAGATGACTAGATTTAGATGTAAAGGATTATTTAGATGACAATGGTGTCCGGAGTTAAAGCCAGTAAGTACAATGCATGTGTTGATGTGTTATATGTTTTATAATAATTATGTAGATTCCGCTAAGGAGTTTGAAAAGACTAACTTTGAAGATTTTTTGTCCATTTTTCTCCAATATGATCTAGATTTTGAAATGGACATCTAGTTTCAATTGCAACGTTTACAAAGCCGCAGTTTCTGCGCTAGTTTGAATAAAACCTTTTCATTTCATTATCAATCTTGAGCAGTGACAGTGAAACTCACCTGGTCGGGCAGTGATAGTGGTGCACTCTCCGGCTTGCTTTCTAAGCTGGGGGCGTCATTTGTGTGGTTTTCCTCAGTGTCTAGATCCATTGCGTCGTCAGTATGTGTCACTTCTTGCTGCTGTTGGAAGAAAACGCAATGTTAGTATCCAACATGTTAACATCATTATTGACTCAATGTTTAATATTGTTAAGATTACACTTATGTAGTTAGTAAAGTGTGCCTACAATATAATTATATAGTAACAGTAAGAGGGCTTTGGATACTGTAAGTTCTTATTGAATAAATAAACCAAAAGTCTGCGCAGCCGGAATGATTTGTCGATAGACAGTTAAAAGAAAAAACGAAGCGGTACAGGATAGACTATGAAAGTTCTGCAACTTTCATAAGGTTAAAGTGCACGCGAATTTTTTTATAATTGCTTTCGTAGAAGTAGTTTGTTGGTGTACTAAAGCTTAGGATCCGTATTATTCAAATTTAGTGACATAGTATCAGCTATACAATGAGGGAGCCTACGTACAATGGCCCAACTATGAGGCTAAGTGCGGAAACCACAGGACAAACTAACTAACTAACTAACTAACTAACAATGAGGGAGTTCTTTAAGCCTTAGGGACTCGACGTTATCTGATCCCGCAGATGTAGGAGGGTCGATGACATTATGAAAGCTGTCTGAAAACAATGGACGAAATTGTCTACTCCGGTGGTTGCCGAGAGATTAGTACGTCAAGGAAGATGTTTAACCGAAGCAGCGGGCTACAATCACGGGTGGGATAAATAGTGTTACGGGCTAGGGTTCTGGATGTAAAACGCCAATGACAACTTCTTAGGATTTATTCACGCAGGGTCTGGTCTGCAGGTCTTCACGACACGAAGTCCACACGTAGATTCCAATCGAAGTCCAATAGTATCGCTGAGGTCGTAGGTTATCGCTCGTATCGCAGGTATGTTCGCTCGAAGTTCACTCTTCGCTATTCCAAATGGAACTGACAGCGCGCCGCGGCGACCGCTATTTATATCCGCCGGCAAGGGTTCTAGAACATGCAAGTACGTACCTACACTCGGTGCACGCGGCAACGACTCTAGAACAAAGTCCTTGTCAAAGAGATTTGAACCTTATACTAGTGGATATACGATTCACTATTGCTTGCAGCGTTTTATTGTTACGCAGCATGCGGCGACTATTCGATAGGCTTCCAGAAGGCTCTATTCTAGATGGTTCGGGATAGGACCGCGACAATAGCTTCAAGCCGTGGGGACCTGCAGTCTGGCAGTGCAGACCGTGTTCGGTTTGTTAGGCTTCGTCCTGTGTAGCAAGTAGCCACCCGCAGCGAGTCGCAACAGCAAGGCGCTGCTGGCTGTTCCAGGTCGAAACGGTAGGCAACCTTTGGCAGCAGACTGAGTCGGCGCGATGCGGCCTCTCCTGCTCACCTTGTGCGGAAGCGGCAGCATACTTAGTCGGCCTGCTCACTTTGAGTGGGAGCGACTGAGTCGGCGCGGTGCGGCAGTCCCGGGTTCACCTTGTGCGGTAGTGGGACAGTCCTGGGCTTACCTTATGTGGCAGAGGCGGCGGCGGCGGAGGGACAGTCCCGGACTTACCTTATGCGGCAGCGGGGCAACAGTCCCGGGCTTACCTTATGCGGCAGCGGGGCAACAGTCCCGGGCTTACCTTGTGCGGCAGCGGGGCAACAGTCCCGGGCTTACCTTGTGCGGCAGCGGGGCAACAGTCCCGGGCTTACCTTGTGCGGCAGCGGGGCAACAGTCCCGGGCTTACCTTGTGCGGCAGCGGCGGCGGCGGGCCAGTCCCGGACTCACCTTGTGCGGCAGCGGGGGAACAGTCCCGAGCTCACCTTGTGCGGCAGCGGCGGGACAGTCCCGGGCTCGTTTTGTGCGGCAGCGGGGGAACAGTCCCGGGCTCACCTTGTGCGGCAGCGGCGGTGGCGGCAGCAGGCCCAGTCGCAGCAGTCCGCCGAGGAAGCCGGCCGGCAGCGGCGCGGCCAGTCCGCCGGGGAAGCCCAGCAGCGGAACGGCCGGCGGCAGCGCCGCGTCCGCCTGCAGCCCTGCCGGTCGCACAAACAACGTTAACGAGGTCAGCGACGGGCCGAGTCACGTATATTTCTAACCCTTAATCGAGTAGCATTAAAAAGTTAAAATTCGTTATCAACCCTTGTATGACCCCACTGCTGTAGCACGGGTCTCTTCCTGCATCGCAGGAAGGTTAGGCCATACTCCACCACGGGGGCCAAGTCCGGGTTGGTGGAGGATTGTAAGACAGTGGCGGGCCTTACTGTCAGAAGTAATCCAGCCGCCCATAAGGCCTCTGACATGGCTTAACGACTGCCATTATATGACAGCCGGCACCAACGGCTTAACGTGCCTTGCGAAGCACGGAAGCGCTCGGAAAAATGCCACTAGCGGTAGTCATGGGACGCTCACCCATCCCATACCTGACCGCGCCTGTTGTTGCTTGATTTGATTCCAATCACTCGGTTCGCCTAGGCCACGAGCGCCACCAACGTTAACGAGGTCAGCGACGGGCCGAGTCACATATATTTCTAACCCTTAATCGAGTGGCATTAAAAAGTTAAAATTACTTTGCTAAATTCCGCCAAAAATCCCACAAGCATCATGCGGTCAGTAAATGCACCGCCCTCCCTCCCACTTTTTCAAGCAGAAGCAAGACACGAACACTCCACCACCAACACCAATACTTGTGTGAGAAAACACGCGACACGTTTCGCCGCTAACACGAGGCATCCTCAGGCTCCCAAATGCAAGTCATTAGCAAAGTAATTTTAACTTTTTAATTCTATTATGGACTTCCGCAATGTAACGCCTTATTCTATACAACACCTTAATCGAGTATAAGTAGTATGAATTTATTTTCAACCCTAGCTCTGCCCCGGGGTGTAACCCGCGGTTTATCGATTTTTCCATGGGAATAAGATATTTTCCCGGGGTAAAACGTAGCCTGAGTTAATTCAGGGTGTCAGCTAACTCCATGCCAAATTTGATTAAAATCACTCCAGCCGTTTAGACGTGAAGAAGTAACAAACGTACACACTCACAATCTTCCGCCTTTATAATATTATTGTGATGTGTAGTGTGATGTGATGGTAAGGTATAATCTTATGTAGGCACTATTATCCCATTACCTGGTTAATGTTTAACACGAGTAGCTTGAGTTGGAATAATGGCTGACTCGAGTTGCAACTGCACACGTTAACACTTATGATTTGCTCTCATTGAAAAGATGATATTAATAAAAAAATCGTGGCAACCCTTTGAGTGGCATTCGTGACAGCGTGGCCATACCAAATCACCCTGAGGCGACATCCCTTAGGCGTTGAACAGAGAGACCGCATTTCCAACTGCTTTACGACTGCAAAATTGCAGTTTAGATAAAATTACACGAGTGCTATGAAACTGACAACCGACTTCTATATTTTATGATAATTCTCTTAATTAAGGACTTTGAAAAGACTAACTTTGGAGTTTTTTGTCCATTTTTCCTCCGAAATGATCTACATTTTTACGTTGCGTTGTAACGTTCTTCCGTTCACCCAACTGCTTGGTCGGTCGACAGTTTCATTGTAGTCATGTCAACTGTATTCAAACTGCATCTTTACAATCGGAAACAGTTGATGTGCAGTCCGTCCATTCAGAGTATTAAGCGTCGTAGAAGTAGAATGCAAAAGCGATTGAGAAATCCATAAGTTAAGAAACAGCACCTCTTGTGTACTAGTGTGGTGTTTACAGAGAATAACCTATCTAAGGCCAGTGCGTCATTGCGGCGTGCCTTGGCGGCGGTGTATGTTCAGCATAGTGATGTTAACCGATCACAACTTTTGTACCGGTATTTTGCAATATCTTCTTCTTCAGGCTATATTATGTAGTCCACTGCTGGAATATCTTACACAACAAAAACTTGTTTTATGTACTTTTACGCTTTTCTTTGTTTTTTATCAAAAAGTTTTATGACATTTATGAAAGTAAAGAAAATGGGGTTTTATCAGTTTTTTTTTAAACCGTGTTTTTGCCGGTTTCATTCATTCCCATCACCAGCCAGTAACCAGTTCACATCACTAGTCAGTCCAGCAGTGCAGGAACTAAATCATGGGATCAACTTACCGGGAACTCCGGCCGGTATGCTGGGAGGCCGGATGCCGGGCGGCATACCCGGCGCGATGCCGGGCGGCATGCCCGGAGTCATTCTGCAACAACGTTAAGTTAAGTTAAATTCCACCCATGCCGGGATTCGATAATACAGCGAATATTGTAGAGGTTCGAAATTTCACTGATGCCGGTGAGTCGCCCATCAGCTCAGTTGGAAAGAGCGCAGGCACGGATAGCCAGAGGTCGCAGGTTCGAATCCCGGCATGGGTGGAATTTTTAAGGAAGGCCAATGAGACGAGATAAAGAATGTAAACAAACGGACCGTTCCTGAGTTACACTGTGATAGTGAGCGATTATTATCTCTGTCCTTTTCACACATGCGGTAATGGCGTCATTTGATCGACGACAGCTGTCGTTGCGTATTTCGCGGTACAGGAAAACTTTCAGTACGGCAGTTGTCAACATTTGGTGTCATCCGCCATTTTGTGAACTATAATAGTTCATTCCTGTTTAGATTGCGTTCGAAGTGATACGAGGACTATTTTTATAGCCATATTGACAACATGATTGATAAAACTATGGATAGTTTTGTCATAAATACGACTGATTCGGACTCTACCGGTTAATCATGTTTGACTTACACAGACGACAGCGATTAGAATAGGGAATCCGAAATTAGTATAACTATAATTTATTCAAATAAAAATGTTTTGAACCCCTGAAACTTTGTTTACATTCTTTATCTCGTCTCATTGGCCTTCCTTTAAATAGGTTTTAATTTTCTAAGGTTAACACGAGTATAAGACATAATTAAAACTGTTTTAATAAGGATTTCCCTCGTTTATTATATTTTTACAATTTTCCGACGTTTCGGCACTTTTACAGGTGCCGTGGTCTCGGATGACTGAGGTGGTAGGCGTCTTTTTGAAAGCATTAACTGTTAGTTTACTACCCTCGGCAATAATTACAAAAGTTAATTATGAAGTTACGTTCATAATTAACTTTTGTAATTAAAATAGGTAAATCAATTATTTTATATAAAGTCAACAATATTGATAATTAGTTCGTTATCAACCCTTATATGTCCCCACTGCTGGGGCACGGGTCTCTTCCTGCATCGTAGGATAATTGATAATTAGTAATTGAAGTTAAAAATTAAATTTATAAACCTATTATTTTACATGAACTAAAAATATTGATTATTAATATACGCGAGGCAATAGAAATTCGCCGGCATACAAATTTCAATAGAGATCGTGGTTGGAATATACCGGTAGCATGGGAACCAGTGCTTAAGTGCAAGAGACCCCCCTTAGTAGAAGTGTGACTGTAGAGTTAAAAAAATTAATTTCAATTAATAATCAGTATTTTTAAGTTCATGTAAAATAATTAGTTTATAAATTTAATTTTAAATTCATTTACTGATAATCAATATTGTTGACTTTATATAAAATAATCCGCTACTTGACTCTCTTTTCAAGTAAGTCTTAAATGGTAAATATCTCTTACATTAGACCAAAAAATATATTAGTATATTTTTTGAGGACCTAAACGCAACAAAAAAATATATTTTAAAACTTTGTTTTGCTAAACAGCCAAAAACGCTGTCAGCCATTTTTGTCTATGATTTGACGACCTGAAGACTTGTAAACAAAGTTTGGCATTCAACATCTGTGAGTGATCTGTGAGAATAGTGAAATAACAACAACGGAACCATGATTTCATCGAGTTTACGTGCAAAATATAGCAATTATCATTATTGCATTGTTCGAGAATGCAAAAATATGTCAATAAAGACCCCCGGGACGTTGTGGATTCGTGTACCTAGTGAAATAAATATATGAAAAAATTGGCTCAAACTTGTCAAAAAGACCCTGATACTTTATGGACTGAAACTCGGGTGTATTTACGTGAAGATCACTTTGATGTAAGTCCTATAATAATGAATGTCCACTGACTCTGGCTGCCAAATATTTGTTTACAAACCAAATAGGCTTTCAATATGGCGGATAGCGTTTTCACCGTTCCAAATTAAAAGCGGAAAATATTTTTTTCATTTCCTAATTTTGTAGCCATCCTACATACTTACTAAGCAATGTCAATATATTTCAGTTTCTTACGTTAAATACTACAGGAAATATTCATTTATCACGTCAAATTTGATACAAGTCAAGTGGCGGATTGGTTTGCCTATTTGGGAACGTTTTAATTATGTTTTAATTTTCAAAACCTATTTAGAGGCTAAAAATTCCACCCATGCCGGGACTCGAACCTTTCGAACCTCTTTACACTATTCCCTGTATTACGTTTAATTTTTTACTTAATTTGATTCTTATAGTAGTACTATACACTTACACTTACGCGGGACACTTGGCTAGAAGGGAAGACGGCCGGTGGACCAGGGCAGTATCGGATTGGTGGCCAAGGGAGGGAAGGAGGTTGGTAGGCAGACCACCGCAACCCTCACGATGGTCAGACCCGCAACCCTCACGATGGTCAGACGACATCGTGAGGGTTGCGGGTCAGAGATGGATCAGATTAGCACAGGACCGCGAGGAATGGCGCAATAAACAGGAGGCCTATGGCCAGCACTAATCCCGCTCACAACAACCAGTTAATCGCAAATATAGGTGCAACGCGACCGATATGATTGCAAGAATCGATATAATTACGTGACAAGATTGCCACATCACTACGTGCTGGGTACCAGTTTGACTCCGCATAATGGATAGCACCAGGTTTCGTGACCCCTAATCTGTATATAATTACATACTAACCGGGGACCTGATTCTCTGGAGAACCATCTGCATATCGGCCGATTGGGCTTAATTGTATTTTACCCTCAAATACCAAATCATTATTCTACACACTAAATATGTTCGACTTAATTGACAACATTTCATTTTTTTAGCATACTTATTTTATTGTCCTAAAGGAAACTAGATACAAAATAAAACAAACCATATTTTTTTATTTTCTGAAACACGCACGTTTTCTTATATTTTTTACATTTTAAAGTTTAAAATATTTTTACCGGAAGTGACGAAACAACGAGGCTCACAATATGTTTTCTTTTGCTTAATATCCTAAAAAAAAAATATAGTTACAAATGTCATTTTAGTATTGCCAGGGCCATGTTAAAAAACAGTTTCTGAATTTTTTTAACATATGCAAATATGTTTTTCTTTTATACAATTAAATCCGCTTAGTTCAATTCATCATCCCTTATATGTAGTTGTTCCTTTTTTGTCAAATGTACTTTGTGTTGGCAAAGCCTTTATCTGCGTTCGGAGTGTTTTTGCTGCCAGTTTATGGTATGGTAAGTATAAAGTATGGTAACCCTGATATTATGTTGTGTGGTTTACCTAACGTAAATAAACTTTGTGTAGTGCTAAATTTATTTCTCTCTACTCAAATTCTATCCTATACAAGAACAAGAAAGTCATTGGTAGGTATACAATGGACTTTTCAGATTTAGACGGATTCGTACGCGCTGACAGCCGAAATCTACCCAAGGTAGATCTTTCAATGCTTTTGGAGTTCATGCATCATGACGATGCAGCGAAAATAAGAGGTGCAACCGTGATGATGAAAACCATGATTTGAGTTTTATGAAATAGGCCTCGGAGACCATCAGCAACCAAAAATAAAGGGGGGGGCACGTGAATAACAATGTACTACTTAAGAAATACGATAATTAATAATTAAAAATTATTCTTCGCCATCACTACATAAATTAAACACTTCTTCGTCCTCATTCTCATATGGCTCAGTTGAAGTAGACGTTTGAGTAAGTAAAAAATAGTGTTGGGCATATTTTTTATCTTGTACTTAACGAAATCTTCAGGTTTAAACGTCGTCAGCAGTGTTATTATTGATACGGCAATTGCCGTAATATACGGTAATTCATGGATGTTTTTTGTAATATACGGTATACGGCAGGATTTCGACTGCCGTATCATATAATACGGCAATTCAAGTCCAACATGCTCGTAACCTTAAAACAAAAAAATACTACAAACGAAACGTAATAAATGTGTCCGATTTTCGGGATATCCCAAAGAAAATTTTCCTGCAGACATAAATTGAACTAGATGTCTCATGCAATCTCTTTTATATGTCCTACTCTTAGCTAAACAAGCTATTCGAAATCAAGGCGGTTGCACAAAATTTCAGGTGTCAGGAGATAATTACGAGTATGCTTATCAAAATGAAAAGCAAAGAAAAATATTCATTGCACAAGCAGTGTATTAGAAACATATAGGATGAAGAAATGATAGAAAGTTGAAAATATACTTATTATTTTTGTGTTTCAATCACTAATTATTCAATTAAAAGATAATACGGCAAATCTGCGTTTTTTTTTTATAAATACGGCAATTTGAAGGTTTACATTTTGACGATAATAATACTGGTCATCAGCTAAGTCGCTAAATTATTTTTGTCCTCAAAACTTTTTTCTTGTCGCTAAGGCTCTCGCAAAAGTCGTCATTTCTAGCGACTAAGTCGCTAAATTGGCAACACTGATTTTTTAGGTTAGATCTTGAAATTGACTTTTTTTTTCATCGTGGCACAGGCATGTTCACTGGGAGCCATGGTGTGACGTCATCAGCGTATTTTTGTATTTTTACCATTTTCTCGGAAATGAAACCACAGAAAAAACTGAAATAAATTTTTACGTGCTTTGCAAAGCCAAATCTCGAAATGGTTTTCGAATTAGAGCTCCATACAATTTTGAAATGTTGTCAATTATCAGATCTTATGCTGTAATTAGCCTGGTGTATCTTTATGGTACCTAATTGTTTGAATTGTGTCCTGTGATTATAAATGTGCCAGTTGATTTTGTTTGTAACGTCCCTGCGTGTTCAGTCCTGTATGTGAGTAATTACGTTACTAAATGTATACTACCTTAACAAAGTATACATACCTTTATATAAGTACTTGCGACAGATGAAACATGTTTGTTATTTTTATTTTATGTTAAAAGTTTTAAAAGGCACTAGTTTTTCGCCTGAAAACGAAATCTCTTCCTAGAATTAAGTAACGCTGGGTTGTAGTGATTAATTATTTATGTTAATAAAGCAGTTTAAAAATCAATCAATCATATGGCCAGCAGTGGGTTGATGTGGGCTGATTATAGATAGATAGTAGGACTCACCCCGGCATGGGCAGCCGCGGCACGGCCAGCGGCATGCCGGCTGGCGGCGCGCCCAGCAGCCCCGCCGCCCCCAGCCCGCCCGCCAGCCCTGCGGAGGAGACCTCAGTCACCCTATGTATTTAAAAACCTATTTAGAGGCTAAAAATTTCACCCATGCCGGGATTCGAACCCGCAACCTCTGGCTATCCGTGCCAGCGCTCTTGGGCGACTCACGGCATCAGTGAAATTTCGAACCTCTTTACACTATTCTCTGTATTACGTACAGGCCTCTAAATAGGTTTTTAAATTTGTTCCTTAGCACGGGTTAGTGCATTAAAAATAAAAATAGTATCACCCTATGTATGTCTTCAAACTTAAATTCGTACTACCATGCACCGTGTTTGCCTCCTATAACACTTAAGAGAATACACCTATATTCGATATCGACCCACGTATGTCTAACGTGACCATTTATGTTTTAACTCAAAACGGGACAGTACTTTATTTCAATCAATTAAATAAGAGGTAGTCAATGAATAACTTTTTGTTAATAAATAATTTTAAATAAGTGTTTTATTTATAAAAAAATTTTTAAGAAAAAGTTTGATAGCTTAGTAAAAAAATTAAAAACTATACCGAAATTTTTAATTATATTTATACTTATCACAGGAACAAATTTGCTTTAATATCGCTGGTGATGATTTTATGTACCTAAGAGTGAAACTCCTGGCACTTATTTTATATTCACCTTAATTATCAACATCTGAAGTAATTGAGTACCTATTTATATAGAAACTCGTACTGTATTTTGATCTCAAGTGATGAATAAAGTCCTATTTATTTTTATGTGTGCACACAGTGATAATCTATTCTATTATTATTATTGTTGAGACATCACCAGATTAAGCACTCGGGGCCTAGTGCAAATGCAACCGAGTTAATGGAATCAATCACTTGGGTTAAACAACAGACGCGGTCGGGTGTTGGATGGGTGACCCTACCGTGGCTACTGCTAGTTTAATGTTTAATACTGTAAACCCACAGAATGTACTTATACGCTGATGTCGCGTCGAATATGATACCGTTCTTTCGTAGATCGGGAGGCCTGGTAACCTAAGATACAGATTTTTTTATCTAGTTTAGCTCCAACAGAAGGTTGATAACAATATCTCCAGCAGCTCTAACAAAACATTATGACCGACAGCGTTTTCATAATGTTCATTGAATTGCAAACTTTTTTTTATACTTCTTAAAGACATAAACTCATACTAGTACCTGGAAGGGCAGACTTCTGAAAATCTGAAAGATTTTGGCACTTACCACGATCCTGACAAATGTCTTTTGCTTCATCACTATTCATTAGTCAATACACGCATTCAATAAGAACGCAGTAATAACTCAATACAAACACAGTACACTCACCGGGCAAATTGGGCATGCCGGGCGGCATGTTGGGCATATTGGGCATGTTGGGTAAATTGGGCATCAGGCCGGGCGCATTCACATTTGGCATGCCCATCATGGCGTTCATGGGTGGCCCATCCATCATTGTTTTGGGCATTATCTGTAAGCAATGGTAAGAGTTAGTGAATCACTTCTACATTAAGATGTGAAAAGTGGAATGGTTACAAGTTTAAGGCTGACAACACAGTAAACTGAGTGACCAAAAGCATAACACTGTGGTTTGTGACCACAAGTAATGAAATGTGACATGTTAGTACAGTGGAGCGTCGATTATCCGAACTAATTGGGGGACATGGGTGTTCGGAAAACTACCAATATATTGATTATACTATTTTTAATTTTAATGCACTAACCCGTGCTAAGGACAAATTTAAAAACCTATTTAAAGGCCAAAAATTTCACCCATGCCGGGATTCGAACCCGCAACCTCTGGCTATCCGTGCCAGCGCTCTACCAATTGAGCCCGAATCCCGGCATGGGTGAAATTTTTAGCCTCTAAATAAGTTTTTTATACCTATATATTGATTAAGCCATACATATTTACGTACCGTAAATGAAAACCATGTTACAATTTACATTTATATCTTTAATGACAAAGAGGAATTAAACAAAAAAAGTGCAGAAAATCTTGTCTTTACTAATAACAATTAACGCTTAAAAAAATCTTGAATCTTCGTCTGTTCGGATAAGCGGTCGTTCGGTTAAGCGACGTTCGGATAATCGACGCTCTACTGTAGGTAGATTCATGTCTGTGGTAGGGGTTTTGAAGAACTTGTTATTAGGAAGAGGATGAGGATTTTTTTTAAATCGATATTAAGGAATAGGATGAGGAATCTGGCAGACTAAAGAGGATGAGGATGGGGAAGAGGACGCTGAAGAGGAAGAGAAGAACAAATTGGTTTGCAAATCGACGTCCACCTTTAGTTTCTTTTAACATAACAATTGAACATTGAAGTAATAACCACAAAAAACTGTAGGCAAGTTATCTATAATATAAAAAGGAATCGCTGAAGGTGTTGGTAAGCGCAAATCTCGAAAGCAGCTGAACCGATTTCGCTAATTCTTTTTTTAGAATATTCCTTGAAGTACGAGGATAGTTCTAACGGAGGGAAGGATAAAAAAAAATAAAGAATCGACTGTTGGGCGGTACGACGTTCGCTGGTATTGTATTTTATAAATATAGGCTTAGCCATTGTCCCTTTAAGTATCAAATCAACTTCCACTGTAATTATTTTGAACATAACAGTTAGTTTGTCCTGTGGTTTCCGCACTTAGCCTCATAGTGGGGCCATTGTACGTAGTTGAACATAACAGTCGAAAGTATTAGTTTTAATAATCAAAATTAATTATGGGTAAGTTACATTTTATGAATATAAGCTTAGCCGCTGTCTCTCCCGACAAACGGTCGCGTAGTTCATCATGCACGAGTCCAGCGGTACGAGGAAGAGGAATTTTTTAAAACAATTTTGAAGAGGAGGAAGGGGATGAGGAACCTTAAAAATATGAGGAAATTCCTCATTTTGAGGAAGAGGAATTCTCATCAAACATAGTTATATATTAAACGTGTCTAATCACGATTATTAATCGTCGGGAAATAAGGTAATTACGTTTTACCTAATAATAAAATCACGATTATATGTACTTATCGAGTACTTGTCAGCTTATCTAATTTTAACTAAGTATCTCTTCCGTTTTGTTTCGAATGCCTACCATTTAATCTCTTGCACCATCTGTGGTTGACTGGTAGAAAATGCTTATAGCATTAAGTCCGCCACATTGCCATTGTATTTTTTTTACTTATGTGCAATAAACATATTAATAATAATAATTAGACCCGTTTATAACCAATTCCTATACGTTATAAATTCTTTTCTGCAGTCACAGTTATGAAATGATAGTTGTAGATTCATGTATGTGGTCACAAAAAACGAAACAAGTCACAATTGTGCTCACTGTGGAGTCATGTCTGTGTCACAAGTAACGGAACGAGCGTATGTTGTTGTAGACTCTGGTGTGTCAATAATGTAATGAGACATATAATAGTGTGTCTATTCATGTTTGCAGTCAAGAGTAGAGGAGCCGTATGCTAGCGTGTAGCTTGACCTCTGTAGTCACAAGTAAACCATTTGCTGGCAACGACACTACCGAGTCCTATGCCAGCGTGTAGCTTCACCTCTGCAGACAAACGAGTCATATACCAACGTTTAGCTTCCCGCCTACATTCACAAGTAATCGAGTCATATGCTAGCATGTAGCTTCATGTCTGCAGTCACAAGTAAACAAGCGGTATGCCAGCGTGTAGATTCATGGCAGTAAAAAGTAAACGAGCCGTATGCTAACGGCTAGCGAGCTGTGTATATATATATATATATATATATATAGCTTCACCTCTGCAGTCACAAACGAGTCCTATGCCAGCGTTTAGCTTCATGTCTGCAGTCACAAGTAAACGAGCCGTATGCAAGCGTGTAGCTTCACGCCTGCAGTGACAAGTAAACGAGTCAAATGGAAGCCTGAAGCTTCACGCCTACAATCACAAGTAATCGAGTCGTATGGTAGCCTGTAGCGTCACACCTACATTCACAAGCAATCGAGTCGTATTGTAGCCTGTAGCTTCACGCCTACATTCACAAGTAATCGAGTCATATGGTAGCCTGTAGCTTAAGGCCTACATTCACAAGTAATCGAGTCGTATGCCAGCCTGTACCCGGGGCGGTAGCCAGGGCGACAGCGTGTCCTCTCGCTGCAGCCGTAGTGTGGCGACTCACCCGGGGCGGCAGCGTGTCCTCTCGCTGCAGCGGTAGTGTGGCGACTCACCCGGGGCGGCAGCGTGTCCTCTCGCTGCAGCGGTAGTGTGGCGACTCACCCGGGGAGGCAGCGTGTCCTCTCGCTGCAGCGGTAGCGTGGCGACTCACCCGGGGCGGCAGCCAGGGCGGCAGCGTGTCCTCTCGCTGCAGCGGTAGCGTGGCGACTCACCCGGGGCGGCAGCCAGGGCGGCAGCGTGTCCTCTCGCTGCAGCGGTAGCGTGGCGACTCACCCGGGGCGGCAGCCAGGGCGGCAGCGTGTCCTCTCGCTGCAGCGGTAGCGTGGCGACTCACCCGGGGCGGCAGCCAGGGCGGCAGCGTGTCCTCTCGCTGCAGCGGTAGCGTGGCGACTCACCCGGGGCGGCAGCCAGGGCGGCAGCGTGTCCTCTCGCTGCAGCGGTAGCGTGGCGACTCACCCGGGGCGGCAGCCAGGGCGGCAGCGTGTCCTCTCGCTGCAGCGGTAGCGTGGCGACTCACCCGGGGCGGCAGCCAGGGCGGCAGCGTGTCCTCTCGCTGCAGCGGTAGCGTGGCGACTCACCCGGGGCGGCAGCCAGGGCGGCAGCGTGTCCTCTCGCTGCAGCGGTAGCGTGGCGACTCACCCGGGGCGGCAGCCAGGGCGGCAGCGTGTCCTCTCGCTGCAGCGGTAGCGTGGCGACTCACCCGGGGCGGCAGCCAGGGCGGCAGCGTGTCCTCTCGCTGCAGCGGTAGCGTGGCGACTCACCCGGGGCGGCAGCCAGGGCGGCAGCGTGTCCTCGTCGACGGCGCCCCCGTCCTCGAGCGCGTCCATGCTGAGCAGGCCGAGCCGCCACAGCTGCTCGAGGCGCGCCCACGGCAGGTAGCTGACGCCGAACTCGGCCTCCCAGTAGTCCTTCCACTCGCGGCCCTTCACGCCCTTGCCCGGCGCCCACGCCACCTTTTTGGACAGTCGCAGCGTTACGAATGAATGAATCATTTACTTTGACACAAACGAATATGCTCACATGACAATAATTGTAAAATAAAGTGTGCTTGTGACAATTATACTATTTCAGCGTTTGCTGTATCTATTCGAAACAGCGCTGATTTTCAAATAGCACCTCCACCCCAAATGAAAAATAACGTCTCATGCAGGTAAGGCTTATAATAATAATAAATTTTCAAGGATCTCTTAAGACCAGGGTTTACAACCAATGTGTCCTGCCCATACTTAGGGTGCGGAAATATGGACGCTCACCAAGCAAAATATGCACAAAATAAAGGATGCTGTGTGGTGTCGGCCTAGAGAATAGCACCAACCCAAATTCTTCCCGCGGGTGTCGTAAAAGGCGACTAAGGGACACAACCCGGGGGGTGGGCAGCAGCGCCCCCTGCAGTACAATTCCACCAAACTGCGATCCCCAACCCGCACGCCCAGCGTGGGGATTATGGGCATTACCCCCTATGATAGCACAACGTAGCGCTCTTTAGGGGAGGGCTATGTCCAGCAGTGGACTAGTATAGCTTGACGACGAAAGGTTACACAAAGAGCGATGGAGCGTGCCATGCGGGGCAAATCGCTTGTGGACCGCGTACCCGACGTAGTAATTCGTCGAAGAACCAAGGTTGAAGACGTTGGTAAGCGGATCACAAAGTTAAAGTGGAGATGGGCGGGACACTTGGCTAGAAGGGAACACGGCCGGTGGACCAGGGCAGCATCGGAGTGGAGGCCAAGGGAGGGAAGGAGATTGGTAGGCAGATCACCGACACGATGGTCAGACGACATCGTGAGGGTTGCGGTCAGAGATGGATCAGATTAGCACAGGACCGTGAGGAATGGCGCAATAAAAAGGAGGCCTGTGCCCAGCAGTGGGTTGATGTGGGCTGATTATAGATAGATTCAAGGGCATATTACACAGATCTCGTTAACCCCATACTAAGTAAAAATTAAATTACTTGCTAACTCGACGATAGATTTAATGCAATAAATACATGTATAATATCCAAGACCCGAGACTAGAACAGTTCGTTTCCTAGTTTGTCCCGGCCGGGGATCGAACCCGAGACCTTCAGTTTTACAGTCAGCGTGCCAAACCGCTGCGCCACCGAGGCCGTCATGTCGTTTGTTAATAAAAACAAACTATGTTTATTGGGAATTGCACTTTGAGTGGGCGCCTTAAAAACATCTGTCAAAGTGGTGTTCTACTGACTTAACGGAATAACCCCCCTGAGGCATGTTTCAAAGAACTACCTATCCTGGTTTACTAATGACACTTCAGCGTACATTGCAAATTCGAATAAGCCACAGGTTAATAAGTAGAAGATGCTACTAAATGAGCCAGTTGATTTCACTAAAATTAATTAGATGGCGCTGTACGCAATTCTGTCTGGGAACGGCTAGATTTTATATGCATGGCCCGAAAGCAAAGAAACCTTGCTGCATCCTATCCGCTATGCAGACAGCTTTCTTTAGTTTCTAGTCGGCTGGCCTTCCTTCATTCAGATATGGGTTGCGGTAGCAAATCGTCAAATCAACTCTCGGGTACTGATCTGTTACGTCGTTATAGATTCTAAAGTGCTACAGATACAAATTTATCAAGTTTTATTCTGTTTTTTTCGCATATATCATTCATTTTTTAAAATGCCTTAAATCGGTTTTGAAACACATAATTGATACAAATTTATACAAATGGGGTTTTTTGTTCATTTTCTCTCCAAAATAATCTAGATTTTGAATTGGACACCTAGTTTTGACTTGTAACGTTAAGCCGCAGTTTCTGCGCTACTTTGAATAAAACCTTTTGATTTCATTGCATAATTATAATTTTCACATTGTCAAGTAGCCTATCGTATAGTATTTTCTAAGGTTAACACGAGCACTAGACATAATTAAAACTGTTTTTATACGGATTTATGCTCGTTCATTACATTTTTACAATTTTCCGACGCTTCGGCACTTTTTCAGGTGCCGTGGTCGTGCCTGTCGTAGTTTTATGAAACTTAACTCGGGGCTGCAAGTGATGCAAATTACTTCAGCCAGATGCTGCCTGTACGTAATACAGAGAATATTGTAAAGAGGTTCGAAATTTTACTGACGCCGGTGAGTCGCCCATTAGCTCAGTTGGAAAGAGCGCTGGCACGGATAGGTAGAGGTCGCGGGTTCGAATCCCGGCACGGGTGGAATTTTAGCCTCTAAATAGGTTTTTGAAATTTAATGTACTCACAGTGATCTCCTTGGAGTGTAGCTTGTGCTTATCGAGCTTGGTTTTCGCCTTGTGCGCGTCCCGGCGACGCTCCATGACTACGAAGGCGCAGCCGCGCGGGCCGACCACGTCTATTGACACCACGCCGCCATACCCGCCGAATAGGTCCGAGAGCTCCTCCTGAGTGGCCAGCTTGGACAGGTGGCCCACCCAGAGGGTGGTGCTGCATACTGCGGAAGGAGGAGTTGTGTTGAGAACAGGGGGTCTAGCATGTACCGCGGCTACCCACCCAAATGGTCATACAGCAAGTTATGGGAAAATAAACAATAAAACTAACTCCCACACGACATTATCACTTGTTCTGGCCACAACTTAGGATACCCACCCTGTAGTATGGTAACCTGACAAGGACATTTCAAACATGGAAATACACACAGACTTGCCTTGTACCCTAGCCTATGGGTATCCATAGGTATCCTAGTCTAGGACCAGGAGAAGTTATTGTGTTATGTGTAAGTTATCATTAATGCAATCTTTTCGTCTTTATAATGAATAAGATAAGAATATTCTTTACTAAATACTGGCTGACCCTGTACAAGATAATAATAATATAAGAATATTCTTTTCTTTCTATACCAGATGACCATACAAACACAATTTCGCGCCCAACTAGTTCAGAGTCCACCACGGTATTGTCGCGCTGCCAAAACTCACCACTAAGATTGTCCTTCTTGATGGGCGGAAGGCCTTTCTTCTCCCGCTCCCTCAGTTTCTCCTTCTCGGCTTCGCGCTCCTTGTAATTCTTCTCTTTGTCGCGTTCTCTTTCCTTCTCCCGCTCTCTTTCCCTGCGAACATGAGCACAGAGTATGAAAACATAGGACTGTACACCACCTGAATAAGAGAAGTTTAAAATATTCTTTGTTAAAATACTAGATCGCCTAAACGTCGTATCACGTACGTGTTTATTTTCTCACCATTTAAACTTTCCCGAAGTTCGTTTGTAAATAAAAAAATTAAATAGATCCAAACCGGTCCAGACGATCTCGAGTTTTTGCGTGACTAACGACTAGCAATCAGTTTTTAGATATATAGATACCATCTTAAATTTTTAGGCTGGCTGGAAGAAATTTCTGCCGAAATAAGTCCGCCTTTATACATTATTTTTAACACCTTGTATGTCATTTTATACAATCATAAAAAGGCATATGATCTAAACCACTACAAGCCAATTATAACCAATGTTTTTAACAGAATAAATTCACTCATTCATTTGAATAAATATTGTTTTCCTAGTACTGTATAAGGGTACCGTTATTTCATGACATAAAGTAATTAAAAATAACTTTGGATAGGGATGGGGCGGTTACACTTGGTTGCAAAGAAATATTGATTGATTGAGATGGATTGATCGACCGATTGGTTGAATTTCTTCCCTAGTAAATAGTCACAACCTGCGCTCGCTGCGTCATCGGCGCGGCGACCTCGACCTTAACCTCATAAGCATTATTATGTAAGTATCCACTGAGTTGAGTGACGTCGATTTTTACTTTTTTTTAAGCTACTCCGGCTGTCAAATGCATACATTTTTTGACACTTAGGAGTTGTCTAAATGCTTCACTCGATAGAGTGGAGTGCTACGTAATAGGAGGGCAGGTGTACAGTACAGCGGTTACGAAAAACACATTTCGGGCCCCGCCGCTACAGTCGACTAATACTAATAATTTCTTTTTAATTTAATTTTTGTACCGCCTGCCTGTATGGACGCATAGTCTGAAATAAAACTTTATTTACTATTATTATTATACGTTTGATTCGCTAGTGACGCGTCGCAGCTTACCTGTCTCTCTCCCGCTCGCCGCGTCTCCGGCGCGGTGACCGCGACCGCGACCGCGAGCCGCGCCGCCGCCGCCGCGGCGACCGCGACCGCCGCCGCCGCGAGGGCGACGGGCTCCTGCGGGCGAGACGCGTTGCTTAGTTTGCTAAATAACACTCTTCTTCTTACGGCCGGTCTAAATAAACCACCTCTAGTTAACAATGGATCGCTACCCTTGATAAACAGTCAACCTTAATCTATCTCTAACTGCTGTTTCAATATTAAAAATCATGCCACCCTCGTCTGGATCAAAGATAGATAGCACCTCTAACTTTAGTAAGTACGACCCTCCCTAAACGTTTTATTTTTCGAATTGAATTTCATCGCGTTACGTTTTGAAATAACCATAAACATTAAATTCAAGGTCCAAATTAGTTGTGTACAAGTATTTTCATATTAAAACGACTAAACGTTAAAAAATACGGCAGTGATTTTTGGTTTGCGACGATTAAATAATTTCAAATCACAACTCTTAGGACGCAACGAAACGCTTTGACGCTGAGCAGTGACGGGTATCATGTCAATGATCTGTGGTAAATATCATGTTCTCCAAGAAGATGCGCGCGAAAGAAGGAACAAACAAAACCAACTGAAATTTCAACTATGGCACAGCAACTGACCGTAAGTATTTGTTTACTGATGAAGTTATTTGTAAAATGTAGCCTGTTTAAAAGACATTATGCATTCATTTTATGATTTTATTTTTCAGATAAAGACCAGACCTATTGGAAAAGATGAGATCAGTTTCTTGCTGGACCAGATTTGTAAGAAAAAAGTAATAACATCGAGGGCTACAAATGCTACTAATAATAAACTAACATACCTATTTAAAAGAGTCATTTACCGACGTTTCATTTAATCGAAATCTGTAAACAAATTTTGAGTCAGAAAGTTCACTATCATAGTTTATTTAAGCGCTGACCCGGTGATCCTCGAATTCTGCTACATCGTAGTTTGAATAAAATACACCGTGCTCTAAAATTTCATTGTCACTTTCATCACTGAACATATTATCCATTTTTATTTTTAAAATTATCTTATTTATGTAAAAATATGTACTGTAAATCCTTTATATATCCCACTTATCCTTCAAAATCGGGCGATGGCGCAAAACTCTGACAGCTAGTTATCTGACGCATCGACAGTAAGCTCGAAAGTGATATTAAAACGCTCAAGCGTTTTTTTCTATGCAGTCACTTACCTATGGTAAGCGGTTGGCACTCCGAAAGATGGATCAAAGTCACGGTGTGTTATTGCTATCTATCTTTGTTTATTGAAACGCAAAATGTCACCTATAGTTACTAAAGGTAGCTATTTTAACCTTTAGTTAAAGATCGATAGGATATTGATACCGGCCGTTAAAGTCCCTCTCCATTACTGGAGGTTGGCAGTCAGCTTTAGACGGCCTCGGTGGCGCAGCGGTTTAGCATGCTGACTGTATAACGGAAGGCCCCGGGTTCGATACCCGGCCGGGTCAAACTAGGAAACGAACTTTTCTAGTTTGTCTCGGGTCTTGGATGTTATCTATGTATTTATTGTATTAAATTTATTGTCGAGTTAGCACCTATAACACAAGTCATTTAGTTGTACTTAGTATAGGGCTAACGAGATCTGCGTAATGTGTCGATGAATATTTATTTATTTATTTTTATTTAAGCTCTTTACAGCGATCTCTGTTCAGTGCAATTCTGAACAGCTCCTCCGCGGTTTTAACACCGGTCCACTCCTTGATGTTGCACAACCATGACATCCTTCTCCTGCCCGGCCTTCTCTTTCCTTCCACCTTGCCCATCAAAATAGTCTGCAGTAATTGGTATTTACTGCATCGCAGCACAAGGCCTAAGTAAGCTAAATAACACCCACACAATAAATATCGCGTGCTGCGTGGTGTCGGCCTAGAGAATAGCACCAACCCAAATTCTTTCCGCGCGTGTCGTAAAAGGCGACTAAGGGACACAAACTGGGGGGTGGGCAGCAGCGCCCCCTGCAGTACAATTCCACCAAACTGCGATCCCCAACCCGCATGCCCAGCGTGGGGATTATGGGCATTACCCCCCAATGATGGCACAACCTTGCGCTATGGCGCTAATTAGGGGAGGGCTATGTCCAGTGGACTAATATAACCAGAAGAAGAAGAATAAATATCGGAAGATTATCAGAAGATTCCAGGTTCTTATCCCGTCAGGGTCGCCATGTAAGGTTGTGCCTTCTAGAGGCATGTGAAAGAGACGACGGTTGATACAAGACTGTCCTTTCTTAGTAGATAAATACATTTATAAGTTATTGATATTGTCTTAGGCTACCTAAAGCTATTTACACACTACAAAATAAATATTCATGGACATATTACACAGATCTCGTTAGCCCTATACTAAGTACAACTTTGACTTGTGTTATAGGTGCTAACTCGACGATAGATTTAATACAATAAATACGTAGGTAACATCCAAGACCCGAGACACACTAGAAAAGTTCGTTTCCTACTTTGACCCAGCCGGGGATCGAACCCGAGACCTTCGGTTTAACAGTCAGCGTGCCGAACTGCTGCGCCACCGAGGCCGTCAGTACAATCACAAGCAGCTGCACGTCTGGCGCAAAATCGGAACGAACGGAGTGTTGGCGGCTCAAGCTGTCCATCAGTCATGAGGACCGACAAAAAGAGAAAGAATACAATCTCTTATTCTGCGTCACTTCTAACTACTTCTCTTGAGTAAGTGCAGAAAAACCTAGGACCAGTTTTTGAATTAGAAATGTCGCCAAGTAAATAGTTAATTTCCACCGACCCGGACTTGGCGCCCGTGGTGGAGTATGGCCTAACCCTCCTGCGATGCAGGAAGAGACCCGTACCCCAGCAGTGGGGACATACAAGGGTTGATAACGAAATAGTTAATTATATCGTCTCTTCGAGCAAGCGGTGGTAGCGGAGCGGTGTAGAACGCCGGCTTCTCAATCGGGAGTTCGAACCAATACCAATCGTACCGTTCGTACCAATGACTTTGTTTTCTAAGTTATGTACATTTGTGAAATTATAGTAGCAATACTACTCGCTGACGGTGAAGGAAAACATCGCAAGGAAACCCTAGTGTCTGAGGTGTTAGCGTACCTCAGCGCTTGCTACGTACAATGGCCCAACTATGAGGTTAAGTGCGGAAATCTCAGGTCTAACTAACCAACTATCGTCTCTTCGAACTTCTCAGAAAAGAGTGTGACACAATGTAAGTTAAGTATTTACTTAGTGAAATTCAGACACCGGCCCTTAGTCTACATCTGCCATGTCTTCCCGAAAGACGTAGTCACTGAGCCCGTTCGTCCAGTGCTATTATTGCAAGTGATAATGCTGCCAGCATCGCAAAGTTGTGTTCATGTGTTCTGCCACTGACACCACTGTATTTATATCTACTTCTCTTGAGTAAGCACAGATAAAAGCAAGTTTGGACCTGCCATGTTATAGGCTCTGAGAGAAAAATCTATAATTATTATAAAAGATATCCAACGCCCCACGTTGGGCGCCAGTGGAACGTTGGATATCTTTTATAATAATAATAAACACTGGAACGACTTCAGGTGTTGTTTTACTTGTAGATTAGTAGTAGGTATAATAAAACAGAAAAACTGAATAAAAACGGATAAGCAGGTAAAATAGTCAGATCTGGTCGAAGGGTAAAGTAGTAGTGATGAAAAATGAGGGAAATCAAATAATGTGTGACGTAATTTAAATATTTGAAAATGATAGATAGAAAAAGAAATGCACCGTTACACAGTTAGCACCGTTATTCTATAGAATTGTATAATCATGGAAATAACTGTTCTGTTAATAACACCACTTCTCTTTGAAAATATCTAAAAATTTCAATGAAATCAATCTATTTCTCAAATAAAACAAATCTAACATTTGTGTGAGAACATATGGAGTGCATGCTCACTCCATACTTCATAGTAAACTTGCTCAGCACCCATTCCCAGCTCGCCCAGAAAAGGCAAGTTACTGGCAGAAACGACAATGCACTTCTTCGTTATAATTTTTCAGAAAATTTGAACATACCTAGAGTCATTGGCATCAGGTATCTCGATAACCTGTGGTCCAGTTTCCACAAACTCAATGTCTGACTCGTTTGCTCCATCCTCTTTATTCTCTGACTGCTTTTGGGGCTCCGACTGCCCGCCCTGGGGATAAACAATGGATTTTAAGACCTTGAATAACTTAAATTTCTATGTTTAGATGTACAAACGCGCAACACGACTAGTGATGAGTAATCTTCGAGAATATTCTTTCAGACGGAAATTTACGCGGTAAATTTTCTATATTCTCGGATAATTTTCGCTTAAATTAGCGCCGGGGAGAATATTTCTTTTTATACTCCTGAGAACATTCTCTGCACAACTAAACTGAGAAGCGCGGTGCTACATGTACCGCAGGCGATAAGCCGAGACAAACGGGTAGATTAAGGGCACGTGTCGACGAGCACGGTTTCTACCCGGCACGGCGCCGGCCCGGCCAGGCACGGCTCCGAATCGGACCGGCACTAGCACCGGTGCATGTGCACACTTGTATGGAGCTTTATACATAACTGGTACCGGCCCGACGCCGGGCCGGCGCCGTGCCGGGCAGAAACCGTCTCGTCGACACGCGCCCTAAGAAAAAGTACTACTCACCAGGAATGGAAGAGATTGATTTTGGTTATGTGCCATTTGCTGCATGTCTTGGGCCATTGGCATCTGGAATTTTTTTTTTAACCTTAACACATACAGTGCGTTCACATTAACTTGACGCGTGAGAGAATTGGTAACAAGGACATAACATGTTAATTAGCTTTTGGACCTAATCGGAAGATGGTAAAACAAGCCCTCAATCCTTTTATTTTCCCCAAGTAATGGGAATGATTTCTTATTTAACATGGTAACAGTAAACATCTCAGTGCTACCAATTCTCTCACGCGTCAAGTTAATGTGAACGCACTATACACTAGGTGATGCATAGTAACCCAATAACTATAAAGAATTATTTAGCAAAATTTGATGCCCTTTCATGCACGTAACAAGGAAGTAATTGGATTTAGTATCCAATGAGTACTTGCAAGTCGGGGTCAGGGGTTGCCATACTAGAGGTCCCCCACAAGTAGATGATCAAATATCTAAAGATATGCCCTTCATGAGATCACATCTTCAGCCCACTATGCCGTCACATGTTTAGCAGTAATTTTTTATCACTCAAGCACTACTTAGAATACTTACTGGCATTTGTATTCCTTGCATCCCTGTCATAAGCTGCATCTGTGCTTGTAGACTTTGGAGTTGCCTCATGATTTCCGGGTTTGTAAGTATACTGAAAGTAAATAAAGGACCATTTACTCATTTGGTTAATGTCTCACCTCACAACTAGAGACACCCTTGTTGTGGGGTGTCTCTGTGAAAGAATGTTTGTAAGAAGTGTTTTTCTGCATATTCTTTCATTTGTAAAACGACTCGCGATGCTGTACTACGGCAACTACAACGCTGCCTAAACGTCGGAAATTAAGGTAATTAATTACCTATTACCAAATAAATAATCTCGATTAGACCCAATTAATATAGAACTATAATTATTAACTTTATGTTTCTGTATCCCTGCTGGGACAGCGTCGTACCGCTAGACTCACAATCGGTAGGTCATGGGTTTGAATCCTGGCAATTACCGTCGTATTTTGACCTGAGAGTTGCCTCTTAGTTGGACACTTGTAGGTAGCAAGCTCTGATGTATGTTAACACTCCAGACACTAGAGTTTTCTCCAATATTTTCCTTCACCATCAGAGATGGGTATTACCTAACTCACACATGTACATAACTTAGAAAGCAAAGACATTGCGCCAGCCCTAATAGCATTCTGACTATGATAGCGGACAGGGTAGATAGTCGATACACCAAAATGTGGGCCGAGAGACATTGAAGTCTCTGTACAGTTACGTACCAAAAATAATTGAGCGCAGAGTAGATTAGAATTAGTTATTATTGTTACTAATATAGTCTTAAGTCACTATTGTTACGTAATTGTAATTTGTAATGTAATGCCTGAATTAAAGATTTTTTATTTTATTTATTGCTACTCTATATATTTAAGTAATTAATGTAACAGCTGTTCTTACATGTAGATCCTTGTAATATCATTGTTCAATAAACAGTTACTATTTCATCGCTGAATACTAACCTGCCTAGCGCATCAGCGGGGTTCTGCGACTGATGGTGGGCCGGTGTCGGCTGCTCTGCCCGCGCCGCGCCGGGCGTGCCCCCATCGTCCTCGCTGTCATACTCGAAGTCGTTGAGCAGCTTCCGGTTGAACTTCACGTTGGACGGCTGGCTCGACTGGTCTTGGAACTGGAATGTGTGGAAGACAGAACAATGAGAAGCAACATTGGGAGTCAAGATTTTCAAAATTAGAGATGTTGCTCTAATTTTGGAAATCCTAAAATATTAAAAACCTATTTAGAGGCTAAAAATTCAACCCATGCCGGGATTCGAACACGCGACCTCTGGCTATCCGTGCCAGCGCTCTTTCCAACTGAGCTAATGGGCGACTCACCAGCATCAGTGAAATTTCGAACCTCTTTACACTATTCTCTGTATTACGTACAGGCAGCACGGGTTAGTACATTAAAAATAAAAATAGTATAATCCTAAAATATGTTTTGTTAGGCTAGTTGAACGTTTTAGTCACCTTTTGCGCGTTTCATTATTTCAGATAAGAATATTCTTTATTAACTGCCGGGGCACAACAAACAAAAAATATTAACTGTGAGAAAATACTAACTATGAAATTTAATGTCCCAAAAACAATGAAATGAAAAGGTTTTATTCAAAGTAGCGCAGAAACTGCGGCTTAATGAACGTTACAATTCAAACTAGGTGTCTATTTCAAAATCTAGATCATTTTGGAGAAAAAATGGACAAAAAAATGCCAAACTTAGTCTTTTCAAAGTCCTTAATTAACATAGTTTACACAATTATTATAAAACATAGAACTCATACATTGTACTGGCTTTAATTCCATACCTCATTGTCATCTAAATAATCCTTTATGTTATAGTAGCCCTTATGGCACAAAGTGTGCTTAACATACAACATGGGCTGGAAACAGAGAATGACTGGTCAAATAATCCATTGACACTTTTTAATACCAAAAAGCTGCAGATGCTATACTGCAGATGTGTAGTCAATTCAATTAATTTGCTGCTAACATGAGCACTAGACAGAAATTATATGGTTATAACCAAACAAAGGTACACACAAACTATGAGCTACTAAATAGAATAGAAAGTTACCGAGTCTCCCATGGGACTGTGCAGTGGACCTTGAGGGGAGTGCTGTTGCTGAGGCGCTGGGGAGTTCTTGCCCTCTGTAGTAGCATGACTCACGTTCAAGGAACCACCTGGAATTTAAAATTATTTATTTAAGGTTGGTATTGCACACCTTTTATCAATATAATTTTTTCATATTACTTGACATCATTGTCACTAACCAGTGTACTTTTTCCAATCAATTAGTAGCTTACATTTCTTTTCAGTTTTCCCATACAGTGTACCTGGTAGCTAACAGTTAGTGTTGCCGACCGGCCAATCAACCTTTTTTAAGTATTTTACTTTTTGATAGCGTTTTATATTATTATGTCTACTTTTTAAAAATGGGACATTGTCATTGCAAAACTAGAAAAAGACAGATTAAAAGATTCCTACAAGATTTTCGCGTTTTCATCAATTTTACGTGCATTCGTTTCATGGTGTCAGAAGTAAAGGAAAAATAATGCCCATAACGCGCTCAGTAGCGAAAAATCAATTCCAAACAGGGGTAAGTGAAATCGCTCCAGCCCCATCGTCAGGCATTACGCTTGCTCAAGCTTGCCACGATGAGGCTCTCTTACAGGAGCATTGTATTTCCGAGCCTTTTTTACCTGTTGAATTGCCAGAATCTGTCCAATTGCAAAAACCGGTACCTTCAAGCACGCATTCCGCAACGTCATCGCGAGCCTCTATCAAGACCCAGAAGTTTGCTGCCATAGCAAGGCATGCTCGCTTAAGTGCGGAACGAGAGCGAAGGTTAGCCGAACATGACCGCAAAGCAGCCGAGTTGGAACTGCAGGCGGAACTCGCGGCTATTGAGTCTGCCGCTTCAGAAAAAAGCAACTCAACTCAAAGGTGGTTGATTGAGTGTGAAGATAATAATATTCGTGGTAATAACGAAAAATTCCCTTGCAGTGCTTTAGACGTCGGAGACGTACCTACTGCGGGAACTGCACAAAATGTCGCCGTTATCTCTACAAGCGCAAATGCGCCGCGTGGAGACCTTTGCCAGCAGTTCAACGACAAAACGAACTCTACAAACATATTAGGCACACACTACAATAAATCCTCACCTGCGATTTGTAATATTGACGACAAAAATAAAACGATTAGTAATGCACAGACACAAGATTCATTTATTAAACTGGCTCAAGTTATTGCAGAACTTGGAAGCAAGAAGGAACATGTGAGTATTAAACTTCCTTTGTACGATGGTAGCGTCTCTGGCTGGCTCATGTTCAAGAAGACGTACTCGCGATCTGAAGCTAGATTCAGCCCAGAAGAGAACTTGGCCAGGCTCGATACTGCGTTGTGTGGAGCCGCCAAGGAAGCTGTGTCTGCTCTTCTCATGACTGCCGCGCATCCAGCACAGATAATGAGTTCCCTGGAGAGTCGCTTTGGCCAGCCGGAATCCATTATTCTGCACCAACTCTCCTCCATCAGGTCTTTAGCCAGGTTGCCGCTGCACGAGTCTCCGAAGGACCTTAACATCTTTGCGTGCCGCCTTCGAAATTGTGTCGAAGTAATTAGAGAGCTGCATCAGCCAGAGTATCTAGCCTCACCCGAACTTGTTGGTACCATCATAGGGAAATTAACCCCTCTTTTACGTTATAGATGGGCCGACTTTGCATCTTCGAGTGATGCCCCTAAAATGCATAAGCTAGAACTACTATCAGATTTTTTAGATAATGAATCCAAACGCTTAGCAAAATATTGTACATTTGGTTCAGAAATTTTGTACGGAAAATCTGTCACAACAAATAATTCACAGATTATCAAAACAAATGTCGCTAATAAGCAACACTCAAAAGTTTTTCATGCGACACTGTCAACAAAACCAAAGAGTTTGACAGCATGTAGATATTGCAAAACGGGTACACACGAAGTTCATGACTGTGAAAAGTTTATCTCATTACCTATCGATGAACGCTGGCAATGGGTTACCGAAAATAAGGTCTGTTATAGATGTTTATCTAAAGGTTCACATAAATATTTAGCTTGCAGGAAACACTGCGAAGTCACCGGATGCAGGTACAGTCGGAGACATAATACCTTGCTCCATCGACCTACGGTTGAAACTGCTGCTCATGTTGATATAGATGAACACGATGAGCACCCGTCTGAGGAGGTACCAACTGCTATTGTATCTCATAGTGCCTCCCCCAACCCAATGCAAAGGCCTTTATTAAAGGTTCTACCTGTCACTATTATCGGTCCTGAAGGTAGTTTTGATACGTATGCACTACTTGACGATGGGTCTACGGCCTCATTTATAGACAAATCTGTAGCTGACTTGATAGGTGCTACCGGGCCTAAAAGTCAAATTCAGGTCGAGTGTATTGGCGGTCTTGGTAAAAATATAGAGGTTAATTTCGTGAACATTAAAGTCAAGGGCTGCCACAGTAAACAAACACACGATATTGTAGCGAGGTCCATTCCAAATTTGACTATTGCTAAACAATGTATTCGTTCAGAGCAAATCAAAACCTGCGATTATCTACGCGATTTAAACGATGTTTTGTGCTATGAAAATGCAAAACCTATGCTTCTGCTTGGCATTGATAATTGGCATCTTACCTTTTCAAAAACCATACGTCGCGGTAAGGTGTCACAACCAGCAGCATCTTTGACTCCGTTAGGTTGGGTTCTATACGGCTCTACTACAACCATGTCCAAGCCTGTCAACTTCGTGAACCATGCTATTACAGAGTGCGAAGAAGATAGTCTAAGGGACAGCCGTACTTTAGATACCCTCATCAAAGACTATTACAGTTTAGATTCTATAGGTATAGAAAAAAAAGATTACCGCTCTGTTGAGGAACAAAGAGCTTTGATATTGCTAGAGGAAACTACTAGGCGTCTACCGTCTGGAAGATTTCAGACAGGACTACTGTGGCGTGACAATATCGAACAGGTCCCCGACAGCCGTCCACTCGCTTTACGCCGTTTTAGAACTCTAGAATCTAAGATGAATAAAGACTCCAACTACGCTAGCAAATATAAACAAAATATTCATGCTATGCTTGATAAGGATTACGCAGAATTGTGCACTGCCACTCCTTCCGGTATCTCATGGTATTTACCGCATTTTGGTGTGGTACATCCACAAAAGAAGAAACTTAGAATTGTTTGTGATGCCGCCGCTAAGTGCGAAGGTGTAAGCCTAAATTCCCTTTTACTGCCCGGGCCCGACCTTCTCCAATCCTTGATAGCCATTTTGATGCGATTCAGAGAAGGCCGTATAGCTCTTTCGGCTGATATACGGGAAATGTTTCCACAAATTAAAATCAGACCAGAAGACCGTGACGCTCAGCGCTTTTTATGGCGCGACGATCCTAAACTACCTATCCAGGAATATCGCATGTCATCTATGATGTTCGGTACAGTGTGTAGTCCATTTACGGCCTTGTACCTTAAAAATAAAATCGCTACCGAACATCAGAGATCGCACCCAAAAGCTGCAGCGGCTATTATTCGTGACACGTACATGGACGATTACTTAGGTAGTTGCGACAATGAAGAAGAAGCCGCACTTTTGTCCTTAGATATCGTATCGGTCTTAGGCTCAGCCAAATTTGAAATGAGGTCTTGGGTGTCAAATTCTGCAAAAGCGCTGACTAGACTACCTCCCGATCTTTGCGCTGTTGGGGCCACGACGGTAAAGGTAGGCCCAGACTCGCGAACTTCGACACGCGTCTTAGGAGTTTCCTGGGACATTGCTAACGACACACTGTCTTTTCCACATATTGAACTAGAAAAAGACAGATTAAAAGATTCCTACAAGATTTTCGCGTTTTCATCAATTTTACGTGCATTCGTTTCATGGTGTCAGAAGATTGACTCAGTCACGTGACTTACCATCACCCGTGATAGCTGACTACACCCGCTTTAGTGTGTGGTTACGGTTTATTCGAGCTACCGCGCGAGCGCACCAGTGTGCCGCGAAATTTCGGCATTCGTCTCAAGACTCAAAATTTCCGCAATGTGGTTTAGCAATTTTAGACGTCGCTTTTATCTCATCGGCAGAACGTCATGCCTTTTTGCATATACAATTAGATTCTTTCAAAGACGAATATCTCGCGATTGACGCTGCACGCCCCGTTTCTAAAGAGAGTAGACTTAAAAACTTGTCGTTAATAATAGGAAATGATAGGCTATTACGGTTATCAGGCCGCACGGGAGCGTCCACTGCCATTGATTCACAGCCAGTTGTTTTTGATGGAAAGCACCCGCTCACTCGCCTACTAATCGACTCCTACCACGTCAAGTTTGCCCACAGCAACAACGAACTCGTGGTGAACGAATTACGGCAACGTTTCTACATCCTTGGGGTGAGACCATCTGTGAGAAGTGTGGCGTCACACTGTCAGCACTGCCGGAATATGAAGGCTAAGCCACAGGTGCCGCCGATCGGAGATTTACCTGAAGCCAGGATGGCTCATCACGTTCGTCCTTTCACTTACGTCGGTGTCGACTATTTTGGTCCTTTGAACGTCACATCAGGACGACGACCCATGAAGCACTGGGTAGCTTTATTCACCTGCCTGACGGTCAGAGCTATTCACATCGAAGTAGTGGAATCGCTATCAACAGACTCAGCCTTGTTGGCTCTACGACGATTCATATCAAGACGTGGGTGCCCCACATGCATCTACTCAGATAACGGAACAACCTTTGTTGGCGCTTCGAATATTCTACACGAGCTGTACGACTTCTCGACAAATAGAGGAATAAGTTGGAAGTTTATCCCACCTTCGGCCCCTTTTATGGGTGGCTGTTGGGAGCGTCTGATACGTAGCGTAAAAACTGCACTCAAAACCACTCTAAAAGATAGATCGCCCCGAGTAGAAGTCCTGCACACATTGCTTGTAGAAGTAGAAGCCATGGTGAATTCCCGACCACTGACCCACGTGTCTGTGGGCGAGGACAGTCAACAAGCACTGACGCCCTTCAACTTCCTGATCGGCACCTCGAGTCATGACCACAGTCTTCGAGAATTCAACGAAGCCGATCTATCACGACGCGCAGACTGGAGAAAGGCCCAAAGATTTGCAGAACATTTTTGGCAACGGTGGACTAAAAAATACTTGCCGCTCCTTATACCACGAAAATCGGTTACACCTCACAAAGAGTTAAAATCGGGTGATGTGGTGCTAGTTGCGGACGGCAATCTACCGAGAAACTGCTGGCCTATTGGACGAGTCACCGAGTTATTTCCGGACAATGTTGTCCGCGTAGTGAATGTTGCGACTAAAGGGGGTGTGTTGCGTCGACCGGTCCGCAAGCTGGTACCACTAAGCTGTTAATTGGTGTTCCACACCGCTTGGGGCCATGTTGCCGACCGGCCAATCAACCTTTTTTAAGTATTTTACTTTTTGATAGCATTTTATATTATTATGTCTACTTTTTAAAAATGGGACATTGTCATTGCAAAACTAGAAAAAGACAGATTAAAAGATTCCTACAAGATTTTCGCGTTTTCATCAATTTTACGTGCATTCGTTTCAGTTAGCTTTCAAGAGACAGTTTTAATTATGATAAAGTGCAACAAATAAGCAAGATCATACCCATTTCTGAGCTCATTTGCTAAGAGATTCGGTTTTAAGGAAATGTATGATACTGCATGTAAATTATTGTATAATAAAAATTAAAAAAACGATTTGGAGTATGTAAGATCACGGAGAAGTTATTTAGACTGCAAATTAAAGAGAAAGTTGGGCTGTCCAAAGAATAACCTGTGAAAGGATTACATATGGAAGATGCAGTAACAAGAAGTCCTAACAGGCCAAGTGATATTGGACTATGGTTACTTTTTTTTATGTTGTAAGCTCAATGGGCAGCTGAAACATGGGGCCGCCTATGACTGCCTGGAAAAGATTAATAGACCAAGAGGCCACGACGATTGGCACTAGCTGGACTAAATCGAAAGATGCCGGGAACCACAGTCAGAAGTAGAAATCTGTGGTTGAGGCCCTATAATCCCCTAGGAGTTAAAGGACTGAAGAAGAAGCTTAATTAGTTAAGTAGGTATTCATTACCACTAATTAAGCACAAACACAAGTTTTACCCAGACTGGTATTGATACTAAGAGTATTAAAGTTACCATTGGAAGCATTATTTTGCTGTTGCTGTATCTCCTGGTGGAGCGGGTGGTTGGGATCTGCCATGTCCATGAGAGGTTGGATCACTTCCGGAGCAAACACATTGTTCTTTTGCCATAAGTTTAACACTCTGATAATGTTGCGCTGGAAACAAAAAATAGATTTTGCTTTAGCTGTAATCATGAATTATGTACATGATTGTGATTTCCACTCTCTGCTAATAACTGAAATAGATCTCTTCTCAGTAGTAAGATGATTTCCAGAGTCATGATTCAAGATATATTTTTCCACTGAAGTATGAGAGCTATCATTGCAATATCATTCTACTGAAATTGAGAATAGATTAATTCTAGTGTGAGTGGAATCGTTAACCTAAAACTAAGCTGTCAGCTTAGCCAGAACTAACCTTATCTTCCGGAGGGCATCTGAAAAGATTAGAGAAGGTCTGCTGCATGTTCTTGGCAAATCTTGGAGCGAAGACATCCTTGTCTTGCCCAAACTGATGCCTAGACTGGCGGACTATTGAGTCTATCACGTACAGACCAGGAACTTTGTATTCTGGTTTACACTTTTGTATGAACTTTTCCACACTGTGCACGACGTGTTTGTAAAACTTGATGGCCTTTATAGCACCTCTGGTGATAGCACTCATCTTCGCCTTCGATATAGGAGGCTTGTTATCGTACATGCCGGATAACTGAAAGAAAAAGATCAAGTTGAATGATGCCGTGGCTTTAGACAGAAGACATCGTTAGTAAAGTACGAATTTCACCTCCGCATTGAAAGCTTTCACTTCCGACATATCCATTTTGGTAATTTAATTCTTCACACTATGATTTAAATTGAAAAACACTGCAGAAATAATTATTTCTGCTAAGGAAAATCATTTTCCGCAAGCTTCTCGCTCGACGACATGATAAAAATTACAAAATGGCGTTTGAAGCATTATCACACACATCTATGGATCTAGGGTTGTTCTAAATTCTCAGAAAAATTATTGTTCTGAGCCTAAATTACAGTCGATCGATTGTTTTTGATTTCCACACAATGGCAGTGCAACTGCAACAAAGATGAACTATTGTTTAAAGTGTTATTGTATCTGAATAATTATTGGTTTTACCGTTACTAAATTGACGGCAAAATAAATAATTGCTCAGGTACCACCTTAAATGTCCATTTATTAAAGAAAATACTGTTTAGGATAGAATAACTTTAACTTTTCTAAAATGCTTGTATAAATAAATATTAATCCTGAATCTAAAACTTCACTTGACATTATTGTTGTAAAGTCGGCCTTAATGTACCTAACTGATTAGTGTGCATGTTCGTAAAATCGTAGTGCATGATCCTTCTCGGAAAGAAACCTATTTCGGTAACAGACACGAAACAATGAGGGCTTTTCAGCTCGGCGTTTTTGACCGCTGTCAAATATCAAATAGCTGTCATTAATTTTTTCCAAAATTATTAAACAATATAAAGTGTGCAATAAACTTAGTTATTATTCTGAGCCTTTATCAGGGGATTCTGGCAACACTGGATAGAATAGTAAACACAGAACAAATGGGAAACAAAAAACCACAGAACAATTAAACCAACAAAAAACATTGATATTTGACTCATAAATCTGGGTGTTCCGTGGGGTCACAGAGAATGGATGTCACCAGCGACATTATTACGTAAGTACCTATCCCGTAGATAGAGTCCCTCTACGACGTAGGTAGATAGAGTTCCCTCTACGCTCTACGACCTATCCACTACTACTCCGGCTGTCAAATGCATAAATTTTTTGACACTTAGGAGTCGTCTAAATGCTTCACTCGATAGAGTGGAGTGCTACCACGGATGTCAATGACATCAGTGATAGGAGGGCTGGTTTAATTTAGACGTGATCGTTGCAAAGACGAACCGTTTTATAAGACCGTTTTGTGTTCCGCGACGATAGGACCGTTTTACGTAACATTCTAAAGGAGTAACTTTAATTGTTCTGTGATGTGATGTCAACACTTGTCACCACACCACAGAATAATCACCACACTCATATGTCACATCACACTAGTCGGTAGGGTTGCCATATCGTCCTTATCAAATCAAAAATATCTTATTTGGATCGTGGTGCTTCATTTCGTCCGTTGGCATTAATGGTTTCTTTTAGTTGGGTACCAAAATAAAAAAAAATGTCCAAAGAGAATCACAATAAAAAAAATTATGTCATACATCGCTTTGCTACGCTATGTTCTCTTCCCACTAGCCCAGAAAAATACTAAAATATATCTATCTATACATAAATAAAACTTTACTGCCATAGATTATAAAAATTTCGAGTATCATAACAATTTAGCTTGATCTGCATCCAGCATCTGATGCAGTTTTTCGCAGATCGTCATCTCACCTTGTCGGAGAGCGTCCTACACTACATTTGCCGAGTCGCGGTCACATCGCTACTGAAAACTAAATACCAGACAAGTGCGAGTCGAACTTGCCCATTGAAGGTTCCGTACAAAGTCGTTAGTACTTTTATATTATAAAAAAGTTCAGGAATTGTGTCTTGCAGGTTATTCTGGGCTTTTTCCAAACTTCAAATTCAACGAATTTCTTGTACGATTTAATTACAAAAGAATAGGTTTTACATTTTTCCTGCACTTGCAGTATAAGTGACATTACTTGGTAAATTTTATAGTTCTAGGTCAATGGAAAAAAAATTGAGTACTCTCGATTCCTGTGAGTGACGAGATTTATATGCTTTTGCGGCATATAAGCCGTATTGTTTTTAGGGTTACTTTGGATTTTTTACAGCATCAAGACTGAAGGCACGAGCAGTGTTGGACTGGCCATAGCGCCAAGGTGAAATTTGTCATCTGGGAAGATTGATTGAAATTAGATTAGAATGCCACTAATTTACCTCTCAACCTGGTCTTGGATCGAGCTACAAGAAACTCTTATATTAATTAAAGTTTCCTTTAAGTTAGTATCAGGAAAACTATGCAGTTACGTTAGACAATGGTGGTAACAGGTATACTAATATCAAATCACTTAGAAATAAAGTTGAATACCAATGAAAATAATACTGGCTCTGCCCGATAAGGGGCCGTCCATTAATCACGTGATCTTTTTTTAAGCATTTTTAAACCCCCCCTCCCCCTTGGTGATACATGGTGAGGTTAAAGACTACCACCCCACCCCCCACCCAACATCACGTGTATTTTTCGTACCTACAAAAAATCTTATTTTTTTTTTAGAACTAGAATTGCCTTGCGCTCGCTAGCGCGCGTGTTGAATTTATATATTAATTTGGTATCGTATATGTCATGATATATTTTTGTGTCGTTTTACTATAATACATGTAAATGTCAGGCAATTACAAGCCTGGAAGCTTGGCTTCACATATATTTGATTTCCTTTTTATGTTAGCATATTGTAGAATATTATCTTATTTCATGTATAAAGTATAATCTTATTTTATTCTGAAATTAAGTATTCGGCGCGAAAACAACAGAATAACTGGCGATCGGCGTGCCGAGCGGGCGGTCGTCGGCGGCGCGTGAGAAGGTACTTTGTTCGTTGCCTAGCAACGGCGAGTCAAGGTCACACTACACGCTGCTTTTCAATTTAAAAATCGCGCGAAAAAATAATAAAAAAATATATACACGTGGTATCTTTACTACACCCCCCTCCCCCCTTGTGACATTTCGTGATTTTTGTCAAATCCCCCCCCCCCCCCTTTCAAGCCTCACGTGATTAATGGACGGCCCCTAAAGGAATAACTAATATTGCGATGCAACGTAATCGTCCTTTTGTCACATGGTTCTATCTAGCTGGCCCTCCAGGAAAATTATGCAAAATTTCATGGTTATGCCTAACACAGGCAGCAGCTTTGGCTGTTCGTATAAAACTTTAAACACCTGCCTATTTTCTCATTAATAAACTCGTAATATTGACCCGATGGTACGCGTTCGGCGGGACCCTAAATCTAAACTCCACCCGGGCCCCTTCGGTTTAGTCCGACCCTGGACCTGCAGATAGACGCACAGAAAGACAACAAAGTGAATGATCTTATAAGGGTTCCGTTTTTTTTTTGAGGTACAGAAGCACAAAAAGTGGACTAAAATTATTTAGGTAGGTAGGTATTGATTGTTTTTCAAGTGATGCCTTTCTTGTACATCAAATTAGTCGTCTTAAATCCTGGCGATCCTGTGTGTGTGTCTTGTTAATCTGTGTGTGACTGTGACTCTGTCTGTGGGCCTGTGGTCGCTGTGGTCTATAAAAAAAAATGAGATTTTGCGAATCTTGCGAATTTGGGAATGCGTCTCTAGATCTAAATCTCCCAATATTTCACAAATTAGACAGGCTTTAAGTAAACCACTTTCTAGCGTACATACAAACGCAGTGATATTGTATCCAGTACTGACAAATACACGAACAAGATGAGCAAACCTAACCCCTTTTCGGGGCTGGTAGTTTACGGCGACTCCGATGATGATTCAGAGGAAGAATTCTCCAAATCTTCCAAAATCCGACAAGATCTACCAACCAGCAAGCCTGCAGCAGCGATTCAACAAGATCCAGCTGTTGTCAACTATCATAATCCTGCTATGCAGCCACCACCTGTGCCCCATTGCGGTAAGTTATAAAATAACATCACCTTCGAACTGGTAACCGTGGATTAGAACCCGTGATGACTAATTATACCAACGCATACTGCCCATTCATACATTAGGCTGTGAAACATGGATCATCCAAAGATACTTAAGGAGGAAATCCATATTGCAAACAAAATGCAAGATCATTTTGATCCACTAAACTAGCAAGCCAGCAAAGTCCTGGAAAGAAGCATTGGCCAATCAGTGTTCTCCCTATTACCTCCAAACTATATGAAAAATTCTACTCTCATCTCTTATCCTGTGATAACTGAAATTAGTACCTGACCATTACTTCGGGCTTATTTTCAACCCCTGAACCATATAACAGATTCACAGGCTAGTCAACATGGGCATTTGAAGTTAAAGAATATTGTGTGGCCACATTCTTGGACATCTCTAAAGCTTTTGACATAGGGCTTAGGGCTTGCTTAATGCAATAAAGCTAAATTTAGCTACAAAGCTGTTTCTCAAACACAAATTTTGTATAGAAATTCATGGTTAAAATTGGTGAAGAGCTGTAAAGGTGTAGACTTGGTTGATTAGACAACATAGGGATACCACAGTATCTCTATGTTGTCTAATGTAACTGGTTTCGAATTCCATGTGTGATATCTGGATAGACAACTGGTGCACATAATGACAAAACACATATGAACAAAATGGAAGCAATTGGGGATAGTAGCCAGAAGCAATCCTTAATTTTTCTACGTCTTCCATATCTGAAGCCCATAGGGTAAATTCTGGATATCCTATTAAGTATTACTAAAATTTGCAGCATGGTCAGCGTGCTACGATGAGACCAGTGGCTTCACCTACTACTGGAACCAGTACACCAATGCCGTGACATGGGAAGCCCCACAAGAGTATCTATTGGCTGTGAAATTGGCACAGCAGCAGTTGACGACAGGTACGACTAACTTCATCTCTGTCTATCTATTGCATGTTCTCTCTTCTTTAGTGATTGCATGTCAGATGTGTATGCCTCTTCAGAAGTACTTGATCACAATCGGTTTGCAGTTATTATAGTCCGGGTTGACACTATTGCATGATGACCTCCATTTTACCCTACTCGGCTAGGAGGAGGGTTACGTTTTTCAGGTATGTATGGATGTACGAATATTTCTTTGTTGCGCTTTGTAGCCTAAATGGCTTGATGGATTTTAGCTTGAAAGGTGTTGTTCGACGCCACTGGGCATATAAAAAGTATGTACATACTTATTTTCATTTTTTGTATTTTTTATTAACGATTTATGAACATTAACTTTATGTCCTTGGATTGTAGCAACTCCGTACAGTAGTATGTATCCAGCTAGCTACAGAAACTCGAACCCCAATTGTGCTATTATTTAAAATGTTAAGAAGAGGCAAAGAAACTGGTTATCTTCTCATCATATATCGAAATGGCAGTTGCTAATGGTATTGTTGTTTTGTAGGTAGCACAGAAGTGTCTGCTGAGGAATGGCAGCTTTACCAGCAAGCACTAGCTGATAAGAAGACAAAAGGTGCCGCAAAGCCCCCAGCGGCTAAAACACAGACTGCAGATAACAAGAGCGGCAACAAAAAGAATGCAAGGAATGGCAAGCTGAAGAAAAGAAAGAATGACAGTGATTCAGAGGATGAGTAAGTAACTCTATATTTCTTTGGGGATTGGCATCAAACCTACAACTTGCTACACAGATCAATAATAATGTAAAAGAATGTAGATAACATATGAGAGCCTACAATAATTTTGATCCAGAGTTCCAATGTTACGGGGCTTTCTAATTTCTAGAATAAAATCTATCCTCTTCAATCTATCCAATACTGATAGCAAATCATTGAAAATATTGTTTACTTTTTGTGAAAATTTAAATTCTCTTTTGATGATGGGCATAATACGAGACTGGTTTAGATTATGATTATGACTCAACTACTTCACTGTTGGAAACTTTGATAAAAGTTTGTAACCAAGTTTTCTATAGTTATTTTTTTTTTACTAGGACAGGTTACACTTGACCCCAGTCACGCCTGATGGTAAGCGCAGACGGGGTCTACGATGTTACGTGCTTACCTGTTAAATGCCGGTTAACTCTATGTTTAAAGCCACCCAGGTTATATGTCTCCGGAAAGACAGACGATGGCATCATGTTCCACAACTTTACTGTTCTTATTATGAAAGAATTCGCGAATCGCTTGGTGCGGATTCGCGGAATTTCGCCTGAATTAGCCTGATAGCTCGACGCTCAATCACATCCAAAGCCGCAAGCTGGTACTTAGCAGAAAAAGTCGAAAGAAAGTTGTTTTATTTCACACCTGAAATTTCTGGATAAACCCAAACCATTTTCTTTGCAGGAAAATTGAATTAATCACATCCTATTACCACTCGGATTCGGAATCCAACGACGAAACAGAACCCGTCAAACAAGCAATACCTGCTCCGTCACTTCCACCTGTAAAACCACCTAAACACACAATGAAGAAACAGAAGACAAAATCATCAGAACCAGTCGAATATGGGCCACCTTTGCCACCAAATCAGGGTTATATGGTACCGATTGGTCCAGAGTTGCCTGCTAATTTGGTCGTAGCCGAACCAAAGAAAGAGGCTGTGGTGGAACAAAGTTACTCACCTCCACCTTTGAGCTCAAAAGCTGAGGTAATGTTAGTTGAGTTACAGTTACTGTCCACATTTACTTGTTTATTATTGTATTTACATACATGTTCCCATTTTGATGGAACCAGCAATCAAGTATTTTTAGTATCTCTTTTTAATTCCCTATTTCATTCTATTAAAATTTTTGCCTATGATGAGAAAACAAAGCTGAATTTTGCTAAAGAATAACCATTCAAGTGATCTCCATCTCCAATATCACTCATCTTCAAGGGCCCATTGCTTGTTTTCTAAATCAAAGCTGTGCTAAATGTCTTAGTATAGTTTTGAAATTGAAAGTAAATAAATAGTGGGCGCGAATTTGACTGTTTGGGATTCAAGTGACCTTGAATCTGTTATCAAGCACCTTGATGGGTTAAAGTTTTCAATCTGAGGCACATTTACAACAAAAAAAATTATAAACATCGTTAACTACGAAACATAGAGTACAAAAGCAGGACTTAATGCTAATGACACTATCCATGCTCCTACAAAATATTTGTATAATAACACAGTACTATATTCAGGACAAAAAACCCTTGACAAAGACCGACGCGGACGATGATCAAGACCTCTTCATGCGGTTGAGAGACAAGGCGGAACTCCTGCAGAAGCTGGGCGGTGAAATTCCTGTTGAACTTCAAAAGATCATCAAAGAAGACAAGAGCTCCCGTGGGGTCTCACCGGCGAAAAACGAGGAGACCAGTCGAGACAGCAAGACCACAATGGATACCAACATAGATGATTTACTTGAGGAGATTGAAAAGAAGGAACTGCCGAAAAAAATTAAGAAAGATAGCGATATAGACGATCTGCTTGAGGAGATCGAAAAGAAAGAATTACCCAAAAAGATGAAAAAAGAAGCCAATATAGATGATCTTCTTGATGAGATTGAAAAGAAAGAATTGCCTAAGGTTAAGAAACAACCTAAACTAGACATGTTTGGCGATGACGAAAGTAGCACGCCTACCAACGCTAGAGAAACTGACAGCAACCGAAGCACACCCAAGGTCCTGTCCAGGAGTAACACACCTCCAATAGAAGAAGCGAAATCCCTCTTTCCTAGTGCCAAGGCTATAACAGAGGACACGCCAAAATCCCTCTTCCCTTCCGCTGTCAACATCGAAGAAATACCACCGGAGACTGTCACGAAATCCGAAGTCACAGACTCCCTAGTGAGCGAGAAAAAAGGTGTCAACATCTACCTTATGGGCTCCAACGAGGTAATAGACAGACCAAGGAAGAAACTTCGAATTTCAAACTCTGTTCTGCCAGAACGCAAGACCTCCGAAGTCCCGTCGTATACGACAAAATACTCGACCGTAGTTGAGGGCTTCGCCGGTGAAAGAACTGGCTTAGGGTTTTCAACAAATGATGATGACGAGGAGGAGACTGACGCTAAGAAGACCGTCTCCTATGGCAAAGGACTCATGTTTACTAAGGGAGAGGTGATCAACGAAGGCAGGCAAGACGAGGCGACGGATGATCTGATAGATTTGCTGCAGGCGAAGTTGAAGTTTCTGAACGAGCAACAGCAGTATCCGATCTCGCCGGTCCAGGAGATGACCATACAGATGCAGGTGAGTGTTGTGTTCATATATTTTGTACTTAGACATTTGTTGACGCTATACAGCATTTCAAGCAGGCGTTTGGGTTTTCGAGTGTCCTGCTTTGTAGTGGCGTTGTCTGACACATAATTCTTATATAACCTCCTCCACCGACCCGGACTTGGCCCCCGTGGTGGAGTATAGCCTAACCTTCCTGCAGTGCAGGAAGAGACCCGTACCCCTAGCGGTGGGGACAAACAAAGGGTTGATATCATCATAATATGCTAAATAGGATGGACATTCTTCTACGTATGTGATTAGCACCTAGTACCCGTCTCAATGTCTCCTTCGGCAATCTTTCCGGTATAGGGTATATAATGGCTATCCGCAATAAGGCCACCGATTGTACCTGTTCTTTTTGTGACTGTGTTGTCTGTAATACTTTTCTGTGTGTTCAATAAAGAATATTCTGATCCACGTAGGACAGTGATTGAATGGTTGTTGCGACATTGGTAAGAAGCGTAAGGCGTCCGCGCCTTACGCGGACTATTATTATTAACCCGGCTCCATAAATCATGAAGGGCCGACGGAGGACACATTGCTCGAACTGCGGACGTTTGAGGTTTATTGGTATAGCTGCTCTGTCCGCGACTTTGTTCGTATTGCATTAAGATATATAGCACCTTATATCCTTCCTCACGATGCAATCTTTCTCAACACCCAAATTTATCAAAGTTGGTACAGCGGTACAGACAGCCTGGATTACTTTCGCATTTTTAATACCAGTTTGGTTTAGCCACATTGAAAATTTATTGATGGCAACTGTGGAATTTTATCCTTTAGGTTGCAACTGATTTAGTGCATAAGATGTTTTGAGAAAAAAGAGTGGAGTTTTTATTGCCACTGCCTTTTTCTCCACTACACTACAGTTAGAAGGTAGCAGCTTACATTTGACATTGTCCACTGACATTCAGCAGAATGTAAACTCTTTACGTTGAAATAAAAAAAAATTCTTTAATTTTGAGCACATAAAAGACTAGCTCTAATCAAATATCTACTGTCCACAGACTCTCCTAGCCGCCTACAGAGTGTCAGCGCTGACACTTACCTACCTGCGTCGCTGGCTGAACGCGGCCGGTGACTCCCTACGTCGACTGGAAGAAAGCGCCGCACCGCCCGGCTGGCAATGCCGCTTCCATAGGTACACACTATTCCTATTAGACGGGGTAATGGGGTAACGGAAGTGCTAAGGTACTAGCGGTATCTGCAGGGGTGATAAGCAAAAACTTTGTCGTCCGAGTGATTTATTTAAAGTACGTGGGGTTAGTCAGTTCGTAAAGTGTGCTTGATGCAGGGTTTAGATGACAGAGTGACATTTCAAAACATACTTTATTGCTACCGCTAATAAAGTATGTCATAGTTTCGGGTTTTTACTGTAATTAAATTCGAAACTGCCTGTCCCTCGGCCTTTATGACTAGGAATCTGAGTCTGAGTATTGAAAGGGGGTTTGATGATGGTCTAGACTCGGTACACATGGTGTAACAGAAAATATCAGCTTTTCCATGCTTTTTAATGCCGACTTTATAATAATGATAGTTTTCCCCATAGTAAAAGTTGTATGTATTTGACCCCCTTATTTTTAGATGTATGTAAAGAATTGTTTTATTATTATTAGGTTTTCACATTTTTATAAGCACCTTCAGTTTCACAGCTAAAAACAGAACGGAATTGTCACCAATATCCGTGGAAAAAATACTCCATGATGAAAACACACTTAAAATTCATGTATATAAACATCATACAATTAAGCTAACGCAGTATAACGCAGGATTATATTCAGTCGTCATATTCCAGCATTCAAGAAGGTATTGCTCTCCATTCGTATTACATAATATGTTAATTAGACTCCTTCACTGTAATAATTACCTTAAGTTAGGAGGAGAAACAGAAATTACTACCGATCTCTATATTTTCAACGTCTTTGGTGGTCTTGTTGAATTACCGACTGTACCAATAAAAAAAGAAGTAAAGAGTTGATGACTAAATAACTACTACATAATTGACTAGAGAAGGGAACAAAAAAAAAAACACCTTTCACGTGATATTGTACCTATGTCTGCGATAAGTGAAATATTCAGGAGAAATAACGAAAGCACTTCTTTTTTCGTGCACAAGTATTCGGCTTAGACTTTGTGGTTTTCTTGGTGGTTTCGACCTAAGAAACCTAGGAAAAAAAAAACTTTGATTTTCAAAAAGTTAAAAAATAAAAAAATACGTATATTATTTATGGGATCAAATACACTGTGAATGTGGTCTCTTAGGGCGAAACCGCAGCGAGAATATATCTGTGATAAAATCTGTGATAAATATAATTAACAAGCATAGAAATAAAATGAACTATTTACGATATAATCGCGTTTCTGTTGATGTTGTTTGTCATTTTTAATCCCACAGTGAGTAATAACAAATGTATGTGATTCAATGTATAAGTACCTTTGACATTCTTAGTTTTGATGAAGTCGGCAACACAAAGTTAATGAGACAATAAGGGTCTCTTCTCGCCAGTGAGACCCTTATTGGGTATCAGTGTGTGTTCTATTGCGTTACAATTAAAATAAGTTTGAAAAATGAGAAAGACCTGAACTTGAAAAAATGGGAAAAGTCTGAACTTTCTAGAGATGTTTTCATAACACAACATAATTACATAATAAAGCTACAACCTATGTAATAGCTTCATCTGATAAGTAAAAATACTTGGTAAAATTTATACCGGGATTTGGATTTGGGTCCGCTAAATAAATACACTTAACTATCGCACATTAATAGATAGGGGCCGCCCGTGTATGTTGCACGGAAATTAAACTGATTCTGATTGGCTTACCGAACCGCCATTTTGTTTTTACCGCTCTCTGATTGGTTGGTTACGACATCGGATGATTATGCCAGTTCCTTCTGTTGCCTTCTTCATTTAAAAAGGTAGGCCTTAGCAATAAGTGAAGACTGGCAAGAAAGAAAACCGAGCAAGGAGGTGTTTCCAAGACGACGATGGTGGCTACCGCCCTGCCTTCGCACCGCGGACTTTTTGGTGAGATGTACACACTCATATTTTGTTTTCCTTTAAATTTTCAAGATAATACACTTTGGTCTTTTTCAGATGGCACGGTAAATCACGTTTTACTCTGAGATCAGTGCTCCGACTCTGAAACTCGCTGTTGTATCTGACATAAAAATCTACGTTGTTGAAAGACAACAGTCACTGTAGGAGTTGATACAATTGCTTAGATGGTTTAAGTATGACTTATTCTTCATCTTTATTTACCGCATAATGGCTTTATTACTGTGGTTATTTCGAGTTTTTAAAAGGAAACTTTACCGTAAAGTTTCTTCTATTATTTTATTTCGAACATGAAACTTTACCTCCAGAAAATTTTCTATGTTTGTAGCCGATAAGTGAAGGTCTTAAACCTAGCTTGGTTTCTAATGTGATAGAAAATGACGTATACTTATTATCTAAGTCAACCTGTAAGCTAGCATAACTTTACACGTATACCGATGTCTCGTTATCAACCCTTGTATGTCCCCACTGCTGGGGCACGGTATCTTCCTGCATCGCAGGAAGGTTAGGCCATACTCCACCACGGGGGCCAAGTCCGGGTTGGTGGAGGATTGTAAGACAGTGGCTGAAATTACTGTCAGAAGTTATCAAGCCGCTCATAAGGCCTCTGACATGGCTTAACGACTGCCATTATATGACAGCCGCCACCGACGGCTTAACGTGCCTTGCGAAGCACGGAAGCGCGCGGAAAAATGCCACTAGCGGTAGCCACGGGACGCTCACCCATCCTGTACCTGACCGCGCCTGTTGTTGCTTAACCAAGTGATTGATCCCAATCACTCGGTTCGGCTAGGCCACGAGCGGTTGCTCAATAAATATCTTTATCTTATCTTTAAAAACCAGTTTTGACTTTTTACACCTACAAAGCATTTGGAGGTAAGACAGACAGACATACAAACGAAGATACAGTATCCCAAATAGTCCTTGTGTAAGGACTGTAAATGCCAATTTCACTACAATTGCCTCGATATGCAAAAGGCACTTTTCAAAGAACTATCAGATAGTGACAAAAAAATATGGCAATGTCAAGGATGCCGAAATGTTTCTCGGCGTAATCGCAACGATGATACTCCGATCGGAAAACCGCAAAAATCAACGCAAATGGTAACCGACCAAAAACTTGAAAACCAAGACTACAAGAATGAGGGTGGTGATGGTCGCCACTTCGATATTAGCCTGCAGCTAGACTCTTTTAAAAAAGAAATGAAGGAGTTGATAGCTGTGCAAGGACGAGAACTACGCCAAACCTTAAAAGAAATTCAGCAATCAAATGCAAGTATTGAGAGCTCGGTTAGTTTCCTCGCAGCTCAGAACGAAGAATATAAAAAGAAAATTGATTATCTCGAGTCCCAAATAAAGGAAGACAGAAATTACATCACCATTCTAGAAGATAAAATCGAGGAAATGCAAATGGGAAATCGAAAAGTAAATTTTGAGATGAAAAATGTACCGAAACTAATCAATGAAACGAAGGAAGAACTGATTGATATGGTTGTTTGCCTCTCGAAAAGCATTGGGAGCGTTATGGAGAAAAGAGACATCAAAGACATTTACAGAGTGCGTGGAAAGAAGGTTGGGATGCAAAACACTCCTATAATCGTGGAAACCTCTTCTTCTCTCATAAAGAATGAAATCCTGAAGTTGAGTAAGGCATTCAATATAAAACACAAAACAAAGCTATGTGCGAAGCACCTGGGTTTACGCACTGACGAGGATACTCCTGTATTTATATCGGAGCAGCTGACTGCCAAAGGATCACGTCTACATTTTCTAGCTAGAGACCTTGTAAAATCTAAAAAATACAAATTTTGCTGGACTGCATACGGAAAAGTATATGTGAGAAAAGAAGAAAACTGCCCCTCTATACAGATAAAATCAGAAGCTCAGGCACACCAATTTTTACACCAAGCATGACTACTTGCCTTAAACTGTGTCGCCCAAGAAAATAAGTCTACAAGTCGTACCAATTCAAAAATAAATATACCACCACACAAACAAAAGTACAATAACACACCCATAGCACAAAACAAAACTCACATCAAATTCATGTTTAACTTTCTACGAAAAATTGTTATACGAACATTATTTCCTCAACTATGTCGCATATGCCATGAGCGAAATTGCACCGGCAGATTTTCAAATAATTCCTTTGATGATAAATAGTTCTTTAACAGCATTGAATGACATTGATAGTACAGATATTGCGTACTCTGTCAAATGTGATATTGAGGATCTTCCAAAATATGTAAATTTTAATGATAAGAACCTTACTCTAGTTTCTCAAAATATCAGAAGCGTGTACAGCAATATTGATGACCTAAGTATTACCCTTGCTCAGCTGAAGTTTTTGCCAGACATAATAATACTTAGTGAATGCAGACTAAACACTAGTAAGCAAATTCCATTTTTAACAGATTATACCTCATTTTCGACGACTCACCACTTCAATCAGAATGATGGTGTCGTGGCTTATATAAATAGCACTATCACAGCAACTGTCAAGGAGATAATACTGGATGAGGCATCATGCTTGCAAATAGAAGCATGTAATAGTACTATCTTGGGTATATATCGTCCCCCTGAAAATACATGCGCAGATAGGTTTATTAATTCACTTAATCTACACCTAGAAACTCTAAAATCAAACGAATCTATTACACTGGTAGGAGATATAAACATAAACCTGATTCCCAAAGACACTGAACAAAGTTATGAGAGAAAGAATAGATTTAACTACCTTAACATGTTAATACTACACAGCATACTACCTGGTCATAATATTCCAACAAGAGAAAACAGCTGTTTAGACCACTTTATGCTAAAACTACAAAAAAAGAAATTCTCTGCCACTATATGTATATTGAATACTACTGTCACGGATCACTCAATGATACTAATGAGTACATCAAACATTAACACAAGTCGTAAATGTCGTAAAACTAAATCGGTGACTGATTATAATAGAGCGCTTGAACATCTGTCGACTAAAAACCTTAATGAGCTACTGTTTAGTGAAGATCGAAATTGGGTAATGAATGTACTAGTCCGTAAGATTTCTGAGTCCTTGTTGGAAAGTACGAATATTGTTAGTATTGCCAAAACAAGACGCACAATAAAACCCTGGATAACCCCAGGTATGTTACGATGTATCAGAAACAGAAACAAAATGCAAAAGAAGTTACGAAATAATCCCCATGATGAAATAAATAGAATAATATATAAAAGGTACCGTAATTTTTGTAACAATTTAATAAAAAAGCTGAAACGAAATTATGATAGAGAGCTACTTAATAAATCCAAAGATACAAAGACTCTGTGGAGCAGCATAAAAAACATTGCAAATCTAAAACAAACAAAGGAAGATAACTCTAAGTTGCTTAATATTAAATCTACCCCTAATGAATCAGTTAACTATGTGAATGATTTTTTCGGGAACATAGGTAAAACACTAGCCGAAAATATTAAACAAAGTCGAAACATCTGCAACCTATCTAGCACTCAAACACGCAAGACTCACACGTCATCATTTGTTCTCTTTGACACCGACCCCGAGGAAATTAATCAGATTATCACGAATCTTAAATCAGAGAGTGCTCCTGGCTATGATAATATCCCCACAATTTTCTTAAAAACTGCCAAAAGACAAATCGCACCTATCATCAGTCACCTGGGTAACCTCTGTTTCCGCAAAGGCGCCTTTCCATCACCCCTTAAACAATCTATTATTACCCCTGTGTGGAAGGGTGGAGACAGAGACGACGTCAATAACTATAGGCCAATATCTGTGCTTCCTTCTATTTCAAAAATCTTAGAAAAACTGGTAAATGGTAGGCTTCTTGAATACCTGGAAAAATTTAATTTATTATCAGACAATCAATACGGATTTAGGAAGGGCAGGTCGACAGAAGATGCTGTCACAGCATTAAGCTCTTATATTGTTGAACAACTGGATAGTGGTAAAAAGTGCCTAACTGTTTTTCTAGATCTCAAGAAGGCATTTGATACCGTCTCTGTCCCCATCCTACTACAAAAACTAGAGCGCATAGGAATCAGGGACGCACCGCTAGCACTATTCAAAGACTATTTAAAAGATCGAAAACAGCGTGTTAAAATTGGCCAACATTTCAGTGATGATTCTAATGTAACTTACGGAGTGCCACAAGGGAGTGTATTGGGCCCCACTTTGTTTTTGATATATATAGATGACTTGTGTGAAATGAAAGTCAGCTATGCTCGGACTATATCTTATGCAGATGATACGGCAATAGCTTTTACAGGTGGTTCATGGCAGGAAATTCATGAAAAAGTGGAACGGGAACTAGTCAAGACATCTGACTGGCTGACGGAAAACCTACTTACGCTAAACACCCAGAAAACTAACTACATATGCTTCACTATTTACAAACGGACACAACCGGACACGGATTTAAAAATTAGAATACACAGTTGTAATAACATACAAAATAGCCTATGTTCCTGTCCCTGTATAAATAAAGTTACATCTACTAAGTACTTAGGGATTATGATAGACCAAAGGCTTTCATGGCATTGTCAAATTGATTTAGTCAACAGCAGAGTAAGAAAACTAATCTGGATCTTTAAAAAATTGAGACATGTAGCACCGAGACCATTACTTATCCAAATATATACCTCGTTAGTTCAATCTATTATAATTTACTGTATTTCGGTATGGGGCGGGGCGACAAAAACAAAATTTCTGGAGGCTGAGAGAGCACAACGTTCCTTACTTAAGGTGATGTTCTTCAAACCACGGTTATATTCCACAGAAACGCTATACAAATCATGTCAATTGCTTACAATCAGGAAGTTGTATATTCTGGCAGTCATCTTAAAAAAACATAAATGCATGGCATATGACCCTAAAATTCACTCTAGGAGGAGAAATGACATAGTTATTAAATCAAACCACGTAAAAACATGCTTTGCTAGTCGCCAATATGAAAACTTGTCGGGCTATTTGTATAACCAGATAAATCGCAGGTTACACATCTATCCTATAATAAGATTTGAGTGTAAGAAAGTACTGTCTAAATGGCTGCTAAGCCAGAGCTATGAGGAAACGGAACTCTTGTTACAACATGTTAGTTAAATGTAATTAGTGTAATAAACATGAATAAATATAAAACACACACACATACACACACACACACACACCCTCACACACCCTCATACAAACAAACACACGTACACTCTCACACACAGACACACCACATTTCTATAACTTATCCAGCTTTATAAAAATAAGATTCGATAGTTAGTTTTAGTTGTTCAACCTTTATAAGTTGTGGAAGAGCGGGTTTCCCTGGCACAGGTATTTTATACTTACAAGAGAATCCCAGCAAAAGTGTATGTAAGAATAATTTTGGTTGTATGAATAAATATTTTGTATTTTGTATTTGTATTTGTAAATAGGCGATATCAAAATCGGTATCTTTTTCTGATCATAAATATGCGACATAAATATCGGTTCTCTATCTAAGAATAGCTTGGTTATATTCAAAGGATTCAATCAAAAACCTTATCATAATCACATGGGAGCTCCGTTCAAGGCTATTTTTTACTTTCGGCTACAAAGGTAGACAAGAAAAAAGCTGTACATGGCACTGTCCCGACAAACAAATTGAAAGAACTGCATTTGGGGTGAATTTAAGAGACAGTTTTAATAGAAATAAAGTCGCGCCTATTTAAAAAAGCACACAAGCTCTAAATATTCAAGTCTTCTACTAATACTTAATAGATATCTATCTACGAAAGCGTTTCTGTTGGTTTGTCCTTCGTTCAAACAGCATTGGACGGATTTTTGCATAGTTGTTAGGTACTTTTTATACGAATCCCACGCAATCGATGTCGCGTTCATAATTGTTCGCGTTCACAGATTTGAAATAATTTTAGAAAAATCGCTCTAACCTTCGTTAAACTTTAATTTATTACTGAAATATAGGTTTCTTTGTAAATAATAAATGTATCCTTCCCATTGTGGAAGAGAATTTAAAAATCTTTCGTCATGCCAATTGCATTGACCTTGATCGTGTATCAATACCACTATTTGTTGGGATAATTTTCCGGTACAAAATAAAGCGGAACGGGACAGTGCGATGTCCAGCCCCGGCCAGAGTTACCCCTCACCCCGCCACGCACTATATTGGCTCCTCCGTCGGTTCTAGGTCCGAGGGGCGCTACGAATACGTGCGCGAGGACGGGATGACCCAGTGGGAGTACCCCGCCGGTGGTGATGACATGGACATATGCACCACGCCGCCGCCGCCACCAGCGCCGCTTGAGAAGGTATTCGTCTTAGAATACCCGAGTTCCAAAGCAATACAGAGTCTGAAGGAATGTTGCGATGGTGTCCAAACCAATGCAGCATTCCTGAAGGATTAACTACAGTTCATAATCCATTACTCTTTATCACTATAAAAGCTATCACAAAAGTGCATAAGCCATCGCCTTCCGTACACAATAACGTTTACAAAAGTTGGATTATGTGCTTTCTTGAACGCTTTTTGTGGTGCTGGAAGTGAAGAACAGTAAACGTCCACGAAGGCTCACCGCCCATCTCTCAACAGCACAACACAAAAAGCGTTCAAGAAGGCCCCATCTTCTTCCAATACCACTATTAATAAGCGTTTATGATGTATGTAAATGTTATGTTAATGTTATGAATGTTCGCAGCCCATCTCTCAGCACCACAAAATGCGTTCACAAAAGTTCATAATCCATCTCCCAGCACCACAAAAAGCTTTTATCAAGGTTCGTAGCTCATCTTCTCCCACCACTACAAAAAGCTTTCTCGAAGGTGTAGAAATCTAGACTTGATATTCACCTAGTAATTCGGGAGTAGAAAGAAACACGTCTGATTGCTAAAAACCGTTTACTGGAAGAGAGAGAGGCGGTGGATATTTTTACAGATTACCCTACATTACACCCTCACCCTTAACTGCTACTTACAGATAAACAAAACTTAACACTACAGCATGCAACTTAATTCTACTTAGCTACTATGCAGCGATACATTAAAAAATGTTATCATTAATCTATTTCAAAACCGTATCTTTTTACGGGTTTCTTTGTCCTATGGGGGCGATTCTCTGACAAGAAATAGGGCGCGGTCGGGAGCGGCTCGGGCCGGTCCCGGGTCGGGCCCGCGGCCGCGACCGGCGTCCGCACGCGCACCTCGCTCGCGTGCGGCGATGCAGGTGCCACCGAAGTGCCAACTGCATCTCCGCCCGGCTGATGTACGGCGACTTCCCCGGCCGAGTCAGTCGTACTGGGACTTGGAAGATCGTACATGGGCGTAAACTTTCTCTTAATTTGATCAATATGTCTCTTAACCGGTGAACCGTCGTCCTTGGTAACCAAATAATTCCTAGACCCCATCTTCTCATCGATTCGGCCACTATCCCATTTCCTCCCCGTATAATCCCTTATCCATACCTCGTCCCCCACTCCAAATTGTCTATGCCGGCCCCCTGCGTTCTCAACTTGCCGTTGTTGTGCCCGTTGCACCCTTTCTGTTATGTACTGGTCCCCGCGCAGCAAATCTAACCGCGAGCGCAGACTACGTCGTTGTAACAGCATCGCTGGAGACGATCCAGTGGTGCTGTGCTCGACATTACGGTACGCCATCAGGTAAGTTTGTAATGCAGCGTCCATATCAACACCATCTCGCAGTGACTTTCGAACTGCGCGCTTACATAGTTTAACTGCGTTCTCGGCCGCCCCGTTGGATGCCGGATGATAAATGGCCGAGTAAGACACTTTGACACCATTATTGTTCATAAATTCTAAGTACTCCCTGCTCGTGAAGGGTGGCCCGTTATCAGATACTACTTCTCTAGGTAGTCCAAAACGTGCAAAAGTCTCCCGTAATACTTTAATTACTGCTGACGCCGTTGTTCTTTCCATTGAAAATGCTTCCATCCATTTAGAGGAAGAATCAATAATGACAAAAAATGTTCTACCATGAAACGGCCCCAAGAAATCTATGTGTAAACGTGTCCAAGGCTCCGGGTGGTAGATCCAGGGCACGGGTGGCGCGCGCGGCGGCGCGGCGCTGTCGGCCACGCACACGGCGCACTCGCGGCCCGCGCGCTCCACATCGGCGTCCACCCCGGGCCACCACACGTAGCTTCGAGCCACGCTTTTCATCTTGACAATACCTAAATGCCCAATATGCAACTCTTTTAGTATTGAATTCCTTAGTGCCTCTGGTATCACCAGTCTATAGCCCCACATGACACAATCCATGTCCACATACAGCTCATTTTTTTTTGCAAAATATGGCTTGATTTTTTCGTCCTCACACACTTGCGGCCATCCAGACTGTATACACATCTTAACTTTACGCAACACCTCGTCTTTATCCGTACCTTCTTTTATATCTTTTCTAGTCAGAGGCAAAAACTTTTGCACAAAGTTAAGATATGTTTGTTCCGATTTATTTGATCGCTCCACATTTAAGGGTAACCTTGACAAGGCGTCTGCACTGTTTTTCTGTGACGATACATACTCAATATCATAATTATAACCCGACAACAGTACTGCCCATCGCTGCATCCTACTTGCCGCCATTACTGGTATTCCTGTTTTCTCACCAAAAATGGAAACTAACGGTTTGTGGTCTGTTTTTAGGATAAACTTACGGCCATACAGATATTGATGAAATTTGCGTATGCCAAAAATAATTGCCAAGGCTTCTTTTTCAATTTGTGAGTATGAACGTTCTGCTCCGTTCAATACTCGCGAGGCAAACGCGACGGGTCGCTCACGCACCCCTCCGCCGCCCGCGGCCGCCGGCAGCAGGTGCGAGATGACGGCGCCGACGCCCACGCTGCTGGCGTCCGTCGTCAGTACCAGCGGCAGCTCCGGCGAGTAGTGCGCGAGCACCTCGCTCGACACTAGCATTCTTTTCACTTCAAAAAACGACTTCTCGCACCGCTCATTCCATGTGAAACTTGCATCCTTTTTAAGTAAGTTATATAAAGGTTCTAGTAACGTACTGATGTTTGGCACGAACTTCGCATAATACATAACCAATCCTAAAAATGAACGAAGTTCTGTCACATTCTTAGGGCGCGGTACCTTCTTGATTGCTTCCACTTTCTCTGGGCAAGTGTGAACTCCCTCTTTACTGATAGTGTAGCCTAAATACGTCACTGAATGGGCAAAAAATGTGCATTTGTCTTTCCTAATCTTTAGTCCGTATTTTTGCAACCTTTCAAAGACTTTGTTCAAGTTAGCCATATGCTCCTGGTTATTTGCGCCCGTGATGATGACGTCATCCAAAAATACACCTACTTTTGGCATATCGGCAAACATCTGTTCAAGTCTCCGTTGAAATATTCCTGGACTCGATGACAGTCCATAAATTAGCCTATTGTACATAAACAGACCCTTGTGTGTGTTAATTACCGCATACTTCTTCGAGTCGTCTAAAACGAACTGAGCATACGCCTGCGATAAGTCAATTTTAGTGTACCGCTCCCCTCCATGGAGTTTCGTAAGTAAATCGTCGACTTTCGGTACAGGAAAACGGTCCACCTCGAGACATTTATTAAGAGTGAGCTTAAAATCTCCACATACCCTTATGCTTCCATCTTTCTTTACTACCGCCACAATCGGCGTGGCCCAGTCCGACGTCTCGACCGGCGCGATGACGCCGTCCAGCACGAGCTGGTCGAGCGCGCGCTCCACCGGCTCGCGCAGTGCGTAGGCGAGCGGGCGCGCGCGCATGTAAACAGGCCGCGCGTCGGGCCGCACGCGAAGTGTCACCGGCTCACCAGTGAACCGCCCCAGTCCGTCCGCGAATACTTCACAGAATTTGGTGCTGAAACCGGCCAAATCGAAACATTTATCATCACCGCTTGATCGATTGCAATTTACATTTGCAGTTGGGAGCCCTATACCTAACTCATACAACCACTGTCTTCCGAGTAGCGTAGTTTTGCCTTGATCTACTACAAACAAATCTAAAAGCTTCTTTCTATTTTGGTAACAAACTAACACCTCGATTTTTCCTACTGGATTAACAATTTCTCCAGTGTAGTATCGTAATTGTAAGTTACAATCCATTATTTCCCTGTCTGAAAATTGCTTTTGGTACGTTTCATAACTTATACAGGAAATAGCACTGCCTGTGTCAAATTCCATGTCTAATTCTTGATTCTCTACTAACAATTTTATCGTGTACGGCAAATAGTTAGCAAAACTATCAAAACGGATAGAAAAATTGTTCACCTCGTCACTGTCTCCGTCACTGTCTCCATGCATCACCTGTTCCTCCACGAAGTGATTTCCGGTGGATGGCCCGGCCAAGCCTCGGAGATTTGGGCACATTTTCTTTAAGTGCCCCTCGCGGTAGCACACGCGACACACGTACCGCACAAACTTGCACGTGTTTGTGTCGTGTTCTCCTCCGCACGCCTGGCAGCTGCCCTGCCGACGGCGCCCTCCCTCACCCCGGGTGCGGTCCGGCCCCGCCGTCGGCGTCTTCGCCGTAACCGCCGCCGCCCGGCCTCCGCTTGTTCGGCCATTACGCCACGCGGCAAGCGCGCAGCCGCCGCCGCTACCTTCGCCGGCCCTGACCCTGCCAGGCGCCCCGGCTGATGTCCTATAGCCATCACGCCGCTCACGATGCGCTCCTCCAGTAGACCACTGATGCACCGATGTTGTGGCACTGCCGCGGTCTCCCGTGTCTGACCGCCCATCCACTAGCACCGCATTTGACTCAGCCGCTTCGACTGTCACAGCTAACTTTAGCGCCTTATCGAAGCTTAGATTGTCTTCCGCGAATAACCTTTGCCTGATTACATCACTGCTTAATCCACAAACAAATTGATCTCGTAAACTTTCGTTTAACCAAGTACCAAAGTTACAATGTTTAGATAGTCTTTTTAATTCAGCCGTGTAATCCGCCACCGACTCGTTTTTTAATTGTTTACGCTGACGAAATTTAAATCGTTCAGCTAAAACACTGGGTTGTGGCTGTAAATGACTTTTCATTATGGCCACCAACTGCGAAAATGTTTTACTAGCGGGTCGATCTGGCGTGCACAAGTTCACCATTAGCTCGTATGCATCACTACCTATGGCCGTAATTAGCGTGGCTACTCTCACTGGTTCTTTAACATCATTCGCAATAAAGTATTGCTCGAGCCGTTCTACATACAAGTCCCAACTGTCTTTGGCTGGATCAAAAGCACTTATCTTTCCGAGAGACATGATTATGGTCACAAAACACTGTTTACCGCACGATTGTAAGTTCTTAGTCCATTTCGTCGCCACTGTAGAAATCTAGACTTGATATTCACCTAGTAATTCGGGAGTAGAAAGAAACACGTCTGATTGCTAAAAACCGTTTACTGGAAGAGAGAGAGGCGGTGGATATTTTTACAGATTACCCTACATTACAGAAGGTTCACAGCCCGAAAGCGTTCACCAAGGTTCACAGCCCGTCTCAGAACCGTAAAAAGCATTCACAAAGGTTCACAGCTCAATTAGCACCACGAAAAGCGTTCACGTAGGTTTATGAGCCGTCTCCTCGCAGCAGGAGCCGACGCCGCCGCCGAAGCCCGTAGTCGCGCCGCCCCTGCCGCCCTTACCGCCCCTGCCGCCGCTGCCGCCCCCGCCGCCGCTGCCCGTGGTCCCCCGCACGCCTTCCCCGCCCGTGTGGGACGACCCGCCGCCCCCCGGCTGTGACGAGCACACGCCGCCCCTGCCGCCTCTGCCGCCGTCACCGCCTCCGCCGCCTATCATCACGGTGAGAGGGATGGTAGAAGCGCTTATACTGGTAAAAGGTGGAACCGAGTGATTGTAATCAATCACTTGGGTTAAGCAAGAACAGGCGCGGTCAGGTGCAGGATGTTTGAACATCCCGTGGCTGCCGCTAGTGGCATTTTTCCGAGCGCTTCTGTGCTTCACAAGACACGCTAAGCCGTAGGTGCCGGCTGTCATGTAATGGCAGTCGTTGAGCCAAGTCAGGGGCCTTATGGTCGGCTTGATAACTTCTGACAGTAAAGACCGCTACTGTCCTACAATCCTCCACCAACCCGGACTTGGCCCCCGTGGCGGAGTATGGCCTAACCTTCCTGCGATGCAGGAACAGGCTCGTGCCCCAGGAGTGAGGACATGCAAAGAGTTAATGGGTAGTTCTCAATTTGAAGAGGTCATGAAAAGCTCACATCAATGATTAATATTTTCTTTTTAAATGTTATGATTCCCATGAGATAACTAATTACAGTGGTCGGAGTAGGTATATTGAATTAAGGTCACTGACATCAAACGTATATGTTAATATGGATACGCCTCCGAGTTTCCGGATTATTATGATAAAAATACCGAAACATCGAAATTATTACATGAAACTAGTTAAAAATGTATCAATACTCTCAACGCTATGCTGCTAGTGGCGTAGATGACCAGAATTTAATAGTAAAAAATGACTGGTGTGTAAAAACCTTGTTGTAGTAAAAGTGTTGGAGTAAAAGCCTAAGCATGTATAAAATGATATAATAATAATATTCATTTCAACACACGACATCCGGCAAACAGGGTCTTTTGTCCTCTTATCTCTATGCTCAACGCATCTGACCAATTAGAATCAAGTATCCAGGATGACTCATTGACTGTTTGTTCGAAAACAATGCGCTCGCACCGACATCCAGACCAAGTGGCTCACTCACTTATTTCCGTTCGTGGAGTGCGCTTATTTTATGTGTTGTGAATATCTTGACTTGACCCTGGCTTGTTTACTGTCTTCTGAAATCTACTTAAAACGAAGAATTTGGCTTATAACTACGGACATCGATTGATTACTCTTGGATTGGGCCCATTTGAAGTTGTTTTTGTACGGGTAAGTTTTAATTATTTTCACTATTTAAGAAGGTTTTAGAACTTGAAAACAGTTAAAAAAATCACTTTATAGCAATCATCACAGCGCATGAGAGTCCGGTTTACCAAATTTTTGGAAACTCCGGTACATTCCGGAAGAAATGCATGTCCATGTTATGATATCATGACGCAAGTATCTAAAATCAATATACCTACTCCGACCTATGCTAATTACTACCTCAGAGTCAATGATTTCTATTCACTAAGCTTGCAAACATCAATGTTAGTAAATTATTGGAGTTAAAAATACCTTCATTATTGGCATTTTCTGTCACAAAATGAGAATTGACTTAATATCAAAAGTTAAACGAATTCCCTTTACACCATTGCCTGGTAAAAACTTAACGAATCTCCACTACCTCGTCTCCCTTCACAGGAGCCGAAAAAGGAGATTGGCGACGAGCTAATGTCCTTCTACAATGACATAGCGGCTCTCGACCAGCAGTCCACTACTCCGCCGCCGCCGCCTGAGCCCGAGCCGGCCAAGTCCGAGCTGGCTGTCTACATCGAGCAGCGGCTCTTCAGCGCGCCAAAGCTGGTCAAGCACGAGCCAGAGCCGCCCGAGGAGAAGCCGGAGAAGGTGGAGAAAGCTGAGGCGACCAGACCGAGGAAGAAGTCTAAGGTGAGAGCGGCGGTTGGTGTTCGAGGTTATGTTCCAAAATAGCTCTTAGCGCCGGCTGCCTGAGTGATCTTAAACCATTACGAAGGTTAACAACATAGGGCGCGTTCAGTGCATGGGAGACCGTCTATGACTAACGCTAGTGGCATTTTTCCGAGCGGTTCCGTGGTTCGTAAGGCACGTTAAGCAGTTGGTGCCGGCTGCCGTCGATAGATGGCAGTCGGTAAGACAAGTCAGAGGTTGGCTTAGGGCGGCTTGAAAACTTCTGACACTAAGACCAGTCAATAGTCTTGCAAGCCTCCATCAATCCGGAGTACTGAATGCTCCACCACGGGGGCCAAGTCCGCGTCTTTACTGCATATGGAATCGGAAATTCGGCACAATCTGCCGACCATCTTAACCTATTACCAGGCGGTGGTAAAATTCCCACGATAAATTGTACTGTATCTTTGTAATTATTTTTCGTTTGTTTTTCCTGATATACGATAAAGAATATTCTTTTCTTATAAATTGAATCTAAAAACCTATTTAAATTGAATCTTATCACTTTGAAATAAAATCCATTTGAAACCAATGAAAAATGCTAACTCTGCCCGTGAAAGCGTTCTGCTGTGTTTAACCTAGTAATCTCTGTTCCCAGGTAAAGATATCGTCCTCGATGGGCAGGAAACACAAGACTGTCTCGAATTTAGTGGCCAAATGGCAGCAGGTGGCCGAGGAGATCAATTCAGACTAACGCTCGTTTAAATATTGGTGTAAACTGTTATTTATTTAATGCGTGCTATTCGGCATTCTTCATTGTGAACAACAACTATGTTAATGCGTTTACAATTAAAGGTATTTCGCCTTTATATTTTACATACCGGCGCTCGTCAACGTGACTGGCTTAGTCCGGTTTTCACCAGTTTAATTTTTATGGCCTTATTTATAAAAACTCGATTCCTTGTAGATCCGGACTAAAAGTCTACAATGTGTTGTGCTTACGAAAGTTTTAGTTCAAAAACTCGGTTCCTTCTCAACACTCCTAACTTCAAACACTACATGAAATAGTCTGTAGTTTAGATACTTTACAAGACTTAACCACAGATTATTCAAACTGTGTTTGAGGGGAAATATGACTAAAAATATGAAAAATGCCTCTGAGGAGTGTTTTGGAGGAAAATGATTTTTTTTATAAGGAATACCGCTACATTATACAGGTTATAGCAAAATTCTTATTTCATGTTCTCGTCAATGCCAACTTTCTATGGGGTGAGCTCGAAATCGCGAGAAAACGTCTCTGCTGTTGTAACAACAGCAACAACATTTTGATGCCTTAGATCGTAACTTTAGTATGGTAATAACAGTTGTTTACTACACTACTGGCAACGGACGGTATTTTTTTCTCATTTGTCCCCAGTGGCTACGTAGCCAGCGGTGATGACGGGGAACATTAGTAACATATTTTAAACTTTCGCGACTCGTACACATAGTTACGGTGACTGTAACGTCGTCGAAGCGTCGAGGTAAAATAGCAATAAATTACTACGCGATTAAGCCCCGAAAATATTCTAACTATGGGAACATTAGTGTTGAACTGCTGTTTTGGACGGATATTAGGATTGTATAGGTCACAGTGTTTGGTGCCCAGAACATATTTTAGATTCACTAGTAATGTCCAATGCCCAATCCCAGCTTATACCTGGGTTTCTCAAAGAATGCCAATGACATTTCTACATAATGAGTAATTTATACAGCGGCCAGTGGCACCTTCAATCACAGCATTTGGGTGAAGGGACCACTCGGACGCTGCAGTGCGTGGCACATTTATTTTAATATGGGGTTGGTAATGCCCAATGACCATTGTGAAAAAAATCTAAAACTAAATTTTCGGAAACTATTAATGACATTATTTATTTTACTTCTACGATAATGACAGACTCATTTCGATTTTTAGTTTTCCAAAACGCACCGTTTTAAAAAAAGTTATTAATATGAAGTGTTATCCGCATTCTTAGGGCCGGTTTCTAAATTGGGAATTTCTTCGAGTTTCTCAGCTAAGGGGCCATCCATAAATTACGTCACATGAATTTCGTGACTTTTGACGCCTCCCCCGTCCTTGTCACAGTTAGTCACATATGTGAGGCTCCCCCTCTTCCTAGTGTGACGTCACATATTTTGCAATTTTACATTCAGAAATTATTGTATTCAAACAACAGTTCCGAAATTAGTTTTGTATCAAAAGTTGCAAATATTTCGAGTATTTCATTAACAGTGCAAAGTTCATGTTTTAACATGTAGATTTAGAAATGTGACGTCACGAAATTTTGGACCCCTCCTACCCCCGTGTCGCACAATCTCACACTTCGTCGACCCCTTACCTTAACGTGTGACGTAATTTATGGATGGTCCCTAAGAGCGTGACAGAACAGTACAGTACTACACATCATAAAAGTCCCTTCGGGAATCTACGTTCGCGCAGACTAGGAAGAAGTGTAACGAAAGTACCCGAAGCTATAAGTACATTCAACGTGATCTTTAACCGATACGGTTAAGGTGCAGAATTAATTGCCGCAGTAGCACTACCTATTTCGCTCACGCTAATATTGCCAATAATAGTCACCTGCATCGATGGCGTTGAATCAACCAATAGCAACAAAGGCGCGCGGCCTGCCATAAAATGAAACTATCTGATTGGTCGATCAAATTGCCGCACATCCAAAATTTGGTCATCTGCGCAGGTATGTACATCCGCGGGACTTATTTCTTGTGTAGCCCTGTACTTAAGTATTTACTTAGTGAAATTCTCAATTCAGAAACCGGCCCTTAAGAGTGACTGAACTGATAAGTGAGCATCCGAAAAAAGCTCATTTGCAACGTCATCTAAGCCACGAGTTGTCTCAAGCAAATCCGCAGGATCCTTCAATGCGAACAATACTACGTAGGCCTCGATTTCTGCCGCGTCTACACGATCTTAGTAGACTCGGACAGAGTGGCCTTTTTTGCTAAGCGGAAGCTACTCGTATCGTGTACACCGGCCATCTTGGAAAGAAATGTCACTGATGAAAACGGCCATGTTTTTTTTCACTTGGACCACGCTCTACTCCTCTTAGCTACTAAGATTGAATAACAAAAACAAAATGGCGCCAATTTACTATTGCGCTTCGTAAAGAAAAAGTGAAAAGGTAGTGTATTTGGCAATATTGATGTTAGTAGTGTTTCATGAAGCTGCGGAAGTGAAATGTCTGGTTTCCATTTTTTTAAGTAGCCTATAAACGTCCCACTGCTCAGAAAGTGAGTATGGGCTTAATTACCACGCTTGCCCGCCGCGGATTGGCAATTTTAAGCGCTGTGGTAGGTATTTGTACACCTCAGACACTCAGGTTTCCTCACGACGTTTTCCTTCACCGTTAGCAAACAGTTACCAAGTGGTGTTGTTACTGTGACTTCACATCGTACATAACTTAGAAAAAATCATTGGTACATGCCAGCACCGGCAATCGAACGTGGTCATTCGCTTCTGCGTCCATTGTTCTAACCACTGAGCTACTGCCTCTTATGGCTGCCATTCCGCCGGTTACTATTGCTGCGACCAAATTATCTTTCTATTTTGATGTTATTTTTGACCGAAGGCTAAGAAAACCGATTGCGACGATGACTAGTTGCTAAGTTGACCGATCAAGAAGTTGACTGATTGCGAAGTTTACCGATTACGAAGTTGTGGAAAATTGTGGACGGTTTGCTAAGTTGGCCCTAAAGGAACAAATGGTTTCCTGTCGAAGTTCTACGATAAACACAATGCCATTCCGCTTTATTCATTGTAGCAGTAAATTTTGGTTTTTTTTTGGCACGATAAGCCACACCGTATAAATTAAAGCAAAAATCTGAATTAACTATTTAAGGTGTACACCACAATCCGAATAGTCTACAGAATTGTAGTTACGAGTTACTCTGTCCGAGCCTACTAAGATAGTGAGAACGCGGCTTTATGCCGGGAAGCCGTACGAATGATTTACCCAAGGACGTGTAACACACGTTCCTTGCTAACTTGGGCGTTGTACAAAGCGGGTTTCAGATGAAGCGTACTGCGTTAATCGTCACACTTACGCGGCTTAGTATTGTGCCGCGATTAAGTCTTGATGAGACGTCAATTGTAAATGGTTGAACAATCCGCTTAGAAAGGTGAAGGCGCGTCCCAACCGCTATTGTTAATCTTGGTTGCGAGCGTCAACCAATGTTATGGAGATTCTTTAATTTATAAGTATTCCAAACGTTGTATATAGAATTTTAAGTTAATCTTTAGTCGTGTACTTTGTAAATATTTATGAATTCGCAATTTGTACCTTATAGGTAAGCTTTGGAGAAATAAACCTTATTTAATTTTACAATTGTATTTTCATGAAACATTCACATAAACGTCCCCTTTCGGACCCTCCCTATAAATCGATCAAGATTACAACAAAATGTTTTATTAAAGTAAGTCGCAAACTAAGACGATATGTACAATTTTAAAAACCTATTTAGAGGCAAAAAATTCCACCCATGCCCGGATTCGAACCCGCAACCTCTGGCTACCCATGCCAGAGGTCGCGGGGTCGAAATTAAATAGGTTTTTAAAATTGTCCTTAGCGCGGGTTAGTGCATTAAAATGAATAAAAGACGATATGTGTTGAAAAACTTTAGTTCCTTAAGGTGTAACGCACTAACTACGTACGCCTTGTGCAAATAAATTTTCATTTTAATTTATTTCAGTATTGATTGATAATTCAATTTAAAATATCAAAATAAATATTTATAATATCCACTTTTCACACTTTCACGTCCAGTAGTTAGCGAGTACCTACAGGCTGATTGATTAAAAAAGTTCATAGAGTGTGAAATAGTACAATATTATTAGATATTACTATTAAAACTCTTTATTGCACTATTAAAACAAATTGAAAAGTATAAAGGTGAACTGAATGCTAACAGCATTATCTTCCAGTTAACCTCAGTGTTGCTGAACTAGTAATATTTAGGATAGTGCTTGCATGAATATAATAAACATAGACAAACATATATAATGATAATGCAGCAATTATATACATCCCACTGCTTTCTCTAGAGTGTGGCATTAATCTAGGCTTAATCTCCACGCTTGCGCACTGCGGTTTGGCGATTTTAAGCGCTGAGGTATGACAATGGGTATTTTCTTGTGACCCCATTATTTTGATGATTGTGTCCTGATAATTACCTAATGAGGCATAATTTTCTCGTAGTCTTATCAATGAACATGATTCCTCCTGTATAGTGAATAAATAGAGATCCATTTAATTTTCTATTCACCACTACCGCTTTCGGGACGTATAAATAATTTTATTCTAAGGTTTTTTCAGCTGAAAGTACTAGACGCACATAAAAGATGAAAAGACTACTGCTAGGTACACTTTCAAGAAAAAACAAGTCATGTCGTTTCTCAGTTGCAGGACTTAAATTAGATTAATACTATTTATTGCACCATACATTTTGAGAGTGCAAGAAAAAGTGGAATAAGGAAAATACCGAGAAATATTGAAGAAAAAGTATTAGGGCGAGATAAATAGTCGTTGCTTAGCCCAAGTCCGTACTCATGCTTCTCTAAGGGCGAGATAAATAGTCGCTTCTAAGAACAAGTCTTAGCGAAAGCACTTGCTTAAGAATCGATTTGTCTATCATAGACAGTACTTTGGCACTCTCTAAGTCGCGAAACCCGGACTAATTCTTAGCATTGGCCTAAGAACATGCTTAGGTAAGCAAACGTCTACTTTGATACTTAGCTAAGTTAGCCTGAAGTAATGCTTAGGGAAGCTTGAGTACGGACTTGGGCTAAGCAACGACTATTTATCTCGCCCTTAATGTCAGCCTAAGCATTTCTTCAGGCAAACTTAGCTAAGTATCAATGCGTTACTAAAATAGACGTTTGCTTAGCTAAGCATTTTCTTAGGCCAATGCTAAGAATTAGTCCGGGTTTCGCGACTTAGAGAGTGCCAAAGTACTGTCTATGATAGACAAATCGATTCTTAAGCAAGTGCTTTCGCTGACTCGTTCTTAAAAGCGACTATTTATCTCGCCCTTAGACTCCCATATAAGCACAAGATTTTTAAGGTTCATCTCCATCCTCCGTGAAGGATTACGATAACCTGTAGATTTTAGGACCTCCTTAATGATCTACAAAATCAGAAACGTTTTCCTACAAAAAGACCTTTTCCACTTCCATGTCTGCCTAGTACTTTTTGCGGCCGCTAAAGAAACATCCGATTTTATCTCCTAGTCTCGAATCAAAACTAAATAAGATCTTAATAAAACCAGGAGGGTGCACTTTACAGCTCTTTATTCGGTAACCGACTGACTGACGTCATTAGTTTAGTAAATACCCTATTTTTAAATACCACAAATAGATAGACAGAGATATATAGAGTAGGTACACTTTATTGCACAACCAGAAAAATATTACAACCATGATTCTTAAATCTTACTTATTTATGCAATCTCAGTGTTTATTTTCTATAATAAAATGAAAAAAAGACTTATACAATTTTAATTGTACGATGTAACTACTGTACTTCGATAGCGTTAAATAAATTTTATTTACTTAACATTACATTAAATTCGAGATAAATTTAAATACTTTTGTTATTTCATGCCTATTTATTTATAAATTTTTATTACTGTACAAGGATTGTAAATAAACTGCTATATAAAAAAAAATACTAAGAATTCTCCTTGTACTAGGTATACACGGAAGTCGCTTCCTCGGCGTACCTACTGCCTCTCCCCCTGTTACCTCCACCAGATTAGATAATAGTTACTACGTAAATATTATCTAATCTGTGCCTCCACTCTTCTCTGCCTCAGGCTTGCAGCTTAGACTACATCTCTGTTTGAATATATCTTCCCACCTTTTCCCCCTTTTCTTTTTCCACTTCAAGGATACCAGTCCGACACCTTCTACCCATATAACCTTATAGTACGAGTATAAACTGTATTTTTTCAAGTCGACATGACTTTTATTAGGACTCTTACTCGCACACTTTAAAACTGAAACATGTGGAGAAAGCTTAAGGAAATCATAAAATCAGGTCACAAAGTTCTCAAACGCACGATGTGTCCCTACCTACTTACAGTAAGCGACAATGTAGGTCACCCGGCGACATTTCTAGCGCACTTGGCATAAGAGCTTTTATCGAACAAAAAACACAACCCCGCGTCCCGTGAAGCCTACCTACCTGCCTTTGACGACGTAAAATATAAGAGAGAAGAATAACATTATCTCTACGTATTCAGGAAAGGTCCCACGAAAGGATGAGGGTCCTATGCTACTGACATTTTGAGATTAGACCTTTACCTTGACGAGCCTATTTCGCCCTAGCCGCTGTATAAATAGAGTCGAGGATGCCGTGTTAGGTTTTTAATCCAAGTTTGTGTGTTATGATCTGATGTAGGGTCAAGACGGCGTAATCCGACTTAGGTAATGATCGAGTCCACCGTAGGGGACATTGTGACGTGTAACGTTCTATTGAAATTGGCTTTTTCGACGACGATTTTGTTATTCTGAGCTGGCGAATTGGTCATAAAATAAACCCTTGTGCTTTATGGATATAGTCCGTAGCCAATGAATTCAAATTACATATCTCGACTCTACATAAGCTGGGTTCACATTGTAGCACAAATTCATTGAATGGAGGTCAGTGCATGTATTCAATTCGATTTAAAGACAGGAAAGAATGTCTTCGCCATAATGGCTTGTGAATACCTAGACGATTACACACAATTAGTGGGTGCCCACCAAGTTCACGCAAGTGTGGGTTATAAACGTCAAAGTTGTTACCTATTTTATTTTTAATGCACTAACCCGTGCTAAGGATCATTTTTTAAAAACCTATTTAGAGTAATACAGAGAATATTGTAAAGAGGTTCGAAATTTCACTGATGCCGGTGAGTCGCCCATTGGTTCAGTTGGAAAGAGCGCTGGCACGGATAGCCAGAGGTCGCGGGTTCGAATCCCGGCATGGGCGGAATTTTTAGCCTCTAAATAGGTTGTTAAAGAGAAGAAGTTAAGAAACAATTTTCACATCTATTCTTTTCAAAAAGTTTAAAATTAAAAGATTTTTCAACTTAAAACATTACATTACATTTACATACAAGCACATACATTGCTTCTGGCCCCACACTAGGATACCCTGTGTCGTGGTAGCCAGAAACAACGACATCACAAACATGTAAACATCCAAGACCTGGGATTTTTTTTTGTTCCCAACCGGGATTCGAACCCGGAAAAATTACCTACTACTCAAGAAAGTGATGAAAACTAGATAGGTACATTTTATTAAGTTAATGCCAAGTACCTAGCTGATCTTTGTCTTCTAAGTGACCTTGTACCTATGTGTACAAACCAAATACGGCGGTCCTCAGCGGGAATTGACCCTACAACCCCTTCCTTGGTAATCAAGCGTTTAACCGCTGCACCAACAAGACAGCCAGACTCTGTACGTCGCGATATAAAACTTCTCAAATACCGTGCGTGACAGAACACCTTTGTTGTTCTGTTATTATGAATTTATGATCAATGATCTATAGATCTGTCGTAGGTATTAATCGGTGTCCGTTACAGATTCGCAAAATGGCGGATGATTTATGTTACCGTGCGACGAATTAGTCCATTCATATCCTGTGGGTTGGCTTCGTGCATTCTCAGTTGAGTACTTATTTGATTAGTGTGATAATGTATTATTTTGTAGGTTTTCTTTTTATAATATTCTGGTTTCCACAGACGCTGGGTCCGTGCCTTTTTGCGTTCCGATTGTTTCTATCTTTTGTTTTCCCTTGTGTAGGTACTCCTTACATCTCTAAGACTACGTTTAATTTCTTTGCGTACAGATGTTATTGTACGACACACGCACCTTACTTATCTACGATATCATTCCGATGTAAAAACCTAACTGCAAAGTAGGTACTCGGGGCTGCAAGTGATGCAATTTACTTCAGCCAGATGTCGCTGCCTGTACGTAATACAGAAAATAGTGTAAAGAGGTTCGAAATTTCACTGATGCCGGTGAGTCGCCCATTAGCTCAGTTGAAAGAGCGCTGGCACGGATAGCCAGAGGTCGCGGGTTCGAATCCCGGCACGGGTGGAATTTTTAGTCTCTAAATAGGTTTTTAAAATTGTCCTTAGCACGAGTTAGTGCATTTAAAAATAAAAATAGTGTAAAAAATTACCAACAACAAATTGCGCATTTATTAGCAAAAGACAAGATAAAAAATCACTCGTAGCACCGGCTGAGTTAAGCAACATAGGGCGCGTTCAGTGCATGCTTGTGTGACCGTCTATGACTAACGCTAGTGGCATTTTTCCGAGCGGTTCCGTGCTTCGCAAGGCACGTTAAGCAGGTCGTTAAGCCAAGTCAGAAGCCTTAGAGAGGCTTGATAACTTCTGACAGTAAGAGAGAGAGAGAGAGAGAAATAATTTATACCACTGATTCCCTTGGCAGATCGGGAATACAATATACCAGCTCCTATCGATCTTTTGTTAGGTTCAGACGTTCTTGGCCAAGTTCTGGACGGGACTAAGGTCTCGTTAGGCCCGGGGGAGCCTATAGCATCCGGCTCGAAGTACCAAAAATGGTAGTTAGCCAGTGTCGGCTAGGTCTACCTCAGGATGGGCTGGTTGAGAGAGTGGAACGGGAGGTGAAGTGAATGGACTCACTTGGTGATGGTGGATGATGGCTCGCTTTAGCTGTTGGGCAGATGATGAGCCGTGATGGATGAGCTGATGCGTCCAGCGCACGGAAAACACTCCTCACTTATAGTCTAATATTGTCAATATACCTATTGTTCTTTGAGCTGATAAAGTTTCTTGGTCACCAAATGTCTATCACTTCACGAGAATTCGAGCACTTATCATCACGCGCGTATGTCACCGTGCGAATGTGTATGCAAATGGATGGATAAAATTAGTAGCGAGCGAGCGGCACGAGCGACGGCACCGGAACGAATCAGAATAATGAATGAATGACCACAGATTCATGATTACGTCGCGCGATCGATTTTCGCGCGAACAAATAATAATTTAAGACCACCCACTAGTCTTGAAAGCCTCCACCAATCCGGACTTACCTACCGGAAAACGGCATGCGTGAAACCACTATGTAATGTTGGTAAAAGGCACTAATAAAACCGAAAACTAAACAACCGATAAATTAAACCAATTTCGATGTTTAAGTAAAAGTTCTTCTTGTTCTTCAGTCCTTTAACTTTTAGAGGATCATAGGGCCTCGACCACAGATTTCCACTTCTGGCGGTGGTTCGCGGCAGCTTCCAATTCAGGCCAGCTAGTGCCGATCGACTTGCCCTCTTGGTCTACTGATATTTTCCAGGTGGTCCTTGGCCGCCCCCTCTTTCGGCCAAAGAGGTGTACTGGATGTACTTACTAGGTGCTTGTCTGGTCAGGCATAAATAAGAGTTCAGAACAATTTAATTTTTAAACTATTTTTATTTTTAATGCACTAACCCGTGCTAAGGACAATTTTAAAAACCTATTTACGTACGTAATAAATGAAATGAAATGAAAATGAAATGAAAAGGTTTATTCAAAGTAGCGCAGATACTGCGGCTTAGTGAACGTTACAAGTCAAACTAGGTGTCCATTTCAAAATCTGGATCGTTTTGGAGAAAAAATGGACAAGAATATTCATATAATATAATGAGATATAATACGTATACATATAATAAGATAAGAATATTCTTTATTGTACACTGGAAAAACAACAAATACAAAACAATTGCAAATATACATAGTACAATTGCTAAAAGCAATTTCTTCCAGACAACCTTACAGAGAATAGTGTAAAGAGGTTCGAAATTTCACTGATGCCGGTGAGTCGCCCATTAGCTCAGTTGGAAAGAGCGCTGGCACGGATAGCCAGAGGTCGCGGGTTTGAATCCCAGCAGCCTCTAAATAGGTTTTTAAAATTTAATTTTGTTTTACGAATAAGTTGACAGCGGACGAGGTCATGAAATAAAAATAACCAATAACCCAACTGCTGAGTATTAACTACTTAGCAGGCGTGGGTTTAGTTTGACTGCTTCGTTGGCTAGCGGTAATCACGTCTGACTGTCATACAGGAGGTCGGGAGTTTGATTCCTCCCGGGGCAGCTGTACATTTGTTCAAATGTCCTCAGTCTCTTTGTGTCTCAGTGCATTTCATACTTGTGATGTCGTTGCCTGGCTAACACTGCACAATATAGAACCGTGACAATTGATTGTGTTGTGTGGAAGTTACCAGGTCTTGGATGTTTACATGATTGTGATGTCGCTGCATACTTACATACATACATGCAACTATATTTTTTTCAGATTTGAAAACTAAAACTCGACAGCACTATAACACTCTCAGAACACATGTGTTGTGAGATAACTCTATTGACGATCTTTGAGGCGCGGCGGTAGCGCATCTCTACCTACCATGCAAGAGGTCTCGGGTTCGAACTCCGGTTGGGGGCAAAAAAAAAAAACCCCAGGTCTTGGATGTTTTCATGTATGTGATGTCGATGTTATTCTGGTTCCCACGACACAGGGTATCCTAGTGTGGGGCCAGAAGCAATGTATGTGCATGTATGTAAATGTTATGTTATTAGACTCTAGGCCCTCTATACAGCATGTTTCTACTGTGTATGCCCCCAATAGTGAGATATCACCTGCAGCGGAGACCAGGTGCGGTCGCAAATTGATTGGCTACCCAATGTGCCGGAAAATAAAGCCAATAATGGATAACACTTCGGTTGAGGCCGAGGTCACCAACCCGGTTAAGCGGGGGATTAAACACAGTTTAGATTTCTTTTTAATATTGTAACATTTTCACATTTTTATTCGCAAATGTAAAATAAAAATTAATTTTTTTTTAGCAAATTTATCCTTGATCAGGTTTTTACAATCACATTAACAACTGTCTTAAAGAGCAATTCCTCAACAAACGTAGTTTGGTTTTTAATAACAAACGGCATGCCTGATTGCAACGATACTTTACTAATACTTTTAGCTGTTTACAACTGAAAATAACATAATAAAAAACAAATTGTGACCTCATAAAACTTTTCAGGGAAACAATAGCCACGACGGAAGATTTTTTAATTCTCGTCTATAATGTGGGAACACATTTATTGTTTCCCATCCCTGAACCGTCTGCGGACCCAAGTAAGTAAGGATAACCTTAACCGTTCCAGGTGGGTCCACGGACCCCGACAGCGATAATTTGAACTGCTTGTGCTGTACTTCAGAGACGATGGACCATCTTTCATCGTGCCTGCGTGTCCTAACATTTGCACGCAGGAGGCCCTAATGATTGCAACAAATAACGCGGCGGCGTTTAAAATAGCACTGGTTTTGTCATCGGTACCGTAAGAACAAGTTTCACGTTAAATCACCGTATGTGTACCTCGGCACAGCCTCATGCGCTTTTTTGTTCTTGTAGTTTCTAACTTTATAAGTATTGATTTAATGCAACTCGCAAGTAGCCGACCTGGTGCTAGATTCTGCTAATGCATTGTATCACAATGAGAATTGCATGAAAATGGCGATTTAATTTCGTTGCCGCATCAAGTCAATCAATCAATAAATCAATCAACGAACCTTCAACGCGTCCATTGTATAAAAAAACGTGTCACGTGACCCGACCAATGTATCTGTCATGGTATTATAATGCACGAACAGTATCGAGGCCCTGTGGTACCATGGATAGACCTACAGTCTATTTATTCTTACTTGACCAATTTAGTGAACAAGATTCTAACCTCAAAATTGATATTTGATGCCAAAACGACATATTTTCTCGCAACTTAATGTACTTAATTAACTTTTATAAAGGGTTCCCTATTTCATACCGAAAATTCTTTGTTCGAAATACGGTTCACCTACGAATGATACGTCGAACGATTGATTGTTCGACATCATATCCATTCGAATGTTTATACACCGACTGCTTGTTGGTTCGATGCTCGTTACATCGAAAACTTTACTGCGATGCTTTTTAATGCGACAGTTAATTATATCGAATGTTTATGCACCGACTGCTGTTAGTTCGGTCATTATTACCAATTCATTACTATAAAAGTACATAGAAGTTTTTAATGCCATGCATAGGTTATCTCTTTTCATTTTTCTTTGGCATAATCGAGGGTAAATCACATTTCATTCCCAATCTGATTTCGTGAAGTGTTTATTCATTCGGACTGCATATTTAGTTAAAATTACAAGTATTTTTTGCCGGTAAAAATGTCGATATCGACAAATTTACGACTATTAATACTCGTAAATTTGTCAAAGAGAGGGAATGTTATTATCATAGACGGATATGAGTTTTGCATTAATAATAAGAAGCGCTCGTGGCCTAGGCGAACCGAGTGATTGGAATCAATCACTTGAAAAACCTATTTAGAGGCTGAAAATTCCACCCATGCCGGGATTTGAACCCGCGACCTCTGGCTATCCGTGCCAGCGCTCTATCCAACTGAGCTAATGGGCGACTCACCGGCATCAGTGAAATTTCCAACCTCTTTACACTATTCTCTGTATTACGTACAGGCAGCGACATCTGGCTGAAGTAGATTGCATCACTTACAGAATTTTCAGCCTCTAAATAGGTTTTTAAAATTGTCCTTATCACGGGTTAGTGCATTACTCACTTGGTTAAGCAACAACAGGCGTGGTCAGGTACAGGATGGGTGAGCGTCCCGTAACTACCGCTAGTGGCATTTTTCCGAGCGCTTCCGTGCTTCGCAAGGCACGTTTAGCCGTTGTTGCCGGCTGTCATATAATGGCAGTCGTTAAGTAATGTCAGAGGCCTTATGGGCGGCTTGATAACTTCTGATAGTAGGGCCCGCCACTGTCTTACAATGCTCCACCAACCCGGACTTGATAACGAATAATAACCCTTAAATTTATGACATAATATTCTGTTCCTGCAAGTAAAACTCTCGGCAAAACGTTTTTTGAACCAGCGAAGCACTGAAGAAATAAGCATCGATAATATAATGCACCGATGTAACATTTTTCAAAGTAACGAGGCATCGGCAAAACGTTTTCGAAGCAACAAGGCACCGAACAATGAAAGTATCGGATTAAAAAAGCGTCGAACAATCAACCCTTCGCAGTATCATTCGTAGGTGAAGCGTATTTCGAACAAAGAATTTTCGGTATGGCATAGGGAACCCGTTTATAAAATTGACAGCGTGTTATCTAAAATAGTCTCCCCGATTACATCATTTACGGGAATATGGCGCTTTGCGACTAAAATCCATACTTTACGGGTAGAATCTTGTTTACTAAATTTGCCAAGTAAGAATAAATAGACTGTAAAATAAATTATGATGTGTTGGTAAACTACCTACAACGTTTCAACAACAGACTCGGGCCCCATAGTTTGACCGATGGGGTCCCGTACAGTATTTGTTTTAAAACTCATCAAAAAAGAATATAAAGGTGTTTCTGTATGTTGGGCTGTCACAGTAGAGTGGTTACATTACATTTTGGAGGGTGGTTCCCAACAGATACAAATTGAGATTAAGAATTTATCTTTCTTAGATTGAAATTGAAATGGCAAGCGTATATTACCCGTATTCAACAACGTACAGAGTTATAAATTTAAATAATTAAATACATGCTAAAAAGAGGTACATTTTAACAAAATGGTAACAGGTGACAAAACACTGCGTAAACTGCTCGTACGCACAGAGCTGGTTTTCAATTTGGCCCGAGCGCAAAGTTGACCAGATTGTAATTTGTATTGTAATACGGTAAAAATGAGTTAGGTAAGTAATCCATGTGAACACTATAATAGCAATTCGCAATTATATTGGAGTGCAAAACAAAAATATTTTGACTAAAAACAAATACTTAGATTGAAGATAAATTCATCCAAAATGAAACTAAAATTAATTGCCTATTTAGAGGCTAAAAATTTCACCCATGCCGGGATTCGAACCCGCAACCTCTGGCTATCCGTACCAGCGCTCTACCAATTGAGCCAATGGGCGACTCACGGCATCAGTGAAATTTCGAACCTCTTTACAATATTCTCTGTATTACGTACAGGCAGCGACATCTGACTTAAGCAAATTGCATTACTTACAGCCCCGACTACTACTTTGCAGTTAGGTTTAACATCGGAACGATATCACTGTACCCACATGATTACACTATTTTTATTTTTAATGCACTAACCCGTGCTAAGGAACAAATTTAAAAACCTATTTAGAGGCTAAAAATTTCACCCATGCCGGGATTCGAATCCGCAACCTCTGGCTATCCGTACCAGCGCTCTACCAATTGAGCCAATGGGCGACTCACGGCATCATTGAAATTTCGAACCTCTTTACAATATTCTCTGTATTACGTACAGGCAGCGACATCTGACTTAAGCAAATTGCATTACTTACAGCCCCGACTACCTACTTTGCAGTTAGGTTTTACATCGGAACGATATCACTGTACCCACATGATTACACTATTTTTATTTTTAATGCACTAACCCGTGCTAAGGAACAAATTTAAAAAACCTATTTATAGGCTAAAAAAAAGGCAAAGTAGGTAGTCGGGGCTGTAAGTAATGCAATTTGCTTAAGTCAGATGTCGCTGCCTGTACGTAATACAGAGAATATTGTAAAGAGGTTCGAAATTTCACTGATGCCGTGAGTCGCCCATTGGCTCAATTGGTAGAGCGCTGGTACGGATAGCCAGAGGTTGTGGGTTCGAATTCCGGCATGGGTGAAATTTTTAGCCTCTAAATAGGTTTTTAAATTTGTTCCTTAGCATGGGTTAGTGCATTAAAAATAAAAATAGTGTAAAATTAATTGAATAATAATTTATTTATAGTATAATGTAGATTTTTTTTAAATTTATTTCTTTCTTACCAGAATTTGTAGAGTTTAGTTCAACCTGAGGGATGACAAAAAATATCAGACTATAACAGATACCTATTTATTTTTCATCCGGATCTATATAAATCTTGACAGTCTTTATTATACTTTATGGCACGCGAAACATTTAACAGGACATTACATAAGAAATAACATGTACAAAGGCGAGCTTATCTCTGAAAGAGATTTCTTCCAGTCTATTGCATTAATTTATATCCCTATCAGATATTAATAAAAATATTAATAATTTTGACGTCACAAATTTACCAACATATTTTTATTGCCAACTCTATAGAGATTATATTATATACCTAGTTGATATAATATGTATACTGATATTACCATATTACATAATATCTGCAAATAAATTTGTCTCTTATGTTGATTTTTGTAAGGATTACTCGTTGTAAACATAATTGTCTAAGATACTGTACGAGATGTGATTTATTTTAAAATAAACAATTATCTTATCTATCTTATCTTATATAATACGCGGGGCGAACTAAGTTGGGAAGACATTTTAGGTACACTTTTTATTAGAACAAGCCGTTTTTGGACACAATGGAATAGACCGTATTTTTTTAAGTAGGATACCCACTAATAGCGGTTTTGTTTACGTATTATTGCTGTTGGGGGAGGGTCATCGATTCGTTGATGTTTTTAATAGCGGATATTGGCTGGCTTCTTTTTGATTGACTTCGAATTTCACGGGATCCTGAGTGGCTAAAACGGCACTTTAAAAACGGTTTTGGGGTGACGGACACATGTTTTGATTAAAATTACGTCTAGAGCGGTGGCAGCGGAGCGGCGATTCTCAATCGAGAGGTCATGGGTTCGAATCCCGGCATGTACCAATGACTTTGTTTTCTAATTTATGTACATTAATTGTGAAGATATAGTGGATAGATAGATAGATAGAGAACACTTAAGTAATAAAAATGGAAATCACACAGATATTTCTTAATCTCAAGAGTACAGACGGCGGCCTTATCTCTAAAAGCGATCTTTTCCAGACAACCTTTGGATGAACTGGACTAATACATTAGAGAAGGAAGTAAATGTACAAAGAAACGTAGAAAATGATAATTTCAGAGGTATTTAATAGTAGCAATACCACTCGTATTTGATAGATAGATAGATAGACACTTTATTGCACAGCCAGAAAAATATTATAACCATGATTTCTAACCCATAACCATAACCCATATTAACCCGTAGATCAGTATATACTCTGCCGTTATTAACCGTATTATACCATTAACCGTTGTAACGCGGCAGCGCGGCGCCGCGATACAATAGCCGGCCGGAGCGGAATCTTCCATGACGTCACCACGCCTAGCAACAGGGCGCACGCAGCATGCGCGTGCACACCGATGGTCGTCGTGGAGGGGGAAGCGCCCGAGCGTATATAAACCGCCACGAGAGCCAGTCAAGAGGGACTTTGCGTCGGGCTCCAACATATACTGGAGGTCGGTCACGCTCTTATGCGGATTCGATCCCGGGTTGGAGTTCTACCCAAATCCCCTGCCGCCGGCGTGGCCGTGTTCCGGGCCAATCGTGGTCGGTGCTGTCCCCGAGCCTCCGGGCTCCTGAAGTATCGACCCGAGGTCCCGCGCACGACCACCACCGCCGGGGCGGCTCACCCCGAGAAGGGCGCGGCATTAGTGCCGCCACCCAGGGTTTAGCAAGCGTGCAATAGATAGTGGCCCACGAGGCCCCAGTTCTTTGGCATAAAGCCGTAGGTGTAAGTGCACGAATAGGTTAGTTTCAGTAGTATAAGTGTGGAATATCTCTGGTCCCTATAATAAACGGAGGTCCAGTCTGTTGCAACTAACACGGAGTTTAATTTCCCACCCCCTCAGGGACCCTTAACACGCACCCCCATTAGGAGTAAGGCCTTAGGGGCAGTGAAGTAGCTGGCGCCGAAGGCGCCACGTTACAATTGGCGCCCAACTAAATAACTCACACACCCCAGGGGAAAGGAATATTAACACTAAAGTTAAGTCTAAATTAACAGGGAGGGCGTCGATTCGCTCGAATGCGTTTCCGACGTCGAGGTGTTGGAATAACACAATAGAATAAGACAAATTAACAGGGAGGGCGTCGATTCGCTCGAATGCGTTTCCGACGTCGAGGTGTTGGAATAACACAATAGAATAAGACAAATTAACAGGGAGGGCGTCGATTCGCTCGAATGCGTTTCCGACGTCGAGGTGCTGGAATAACATATTATTTAAATAAGACAAATTAACAGGGAGGGCGTCGATTCGCTCGGATGCGTTTACGACGCCAGGGCACTAATTAGAACAAACTAGAATAATAATAAAAATAACCCTCCTTGACGATTTGCTCAGATGCGTTTCAGATAATACAAACAGAAGTAGGTAAGCCAAGCAGTGAGTTAGGCACATAGTAGGGAAGCAATAATACACATAGGCCTAGTATTCACAGCACGCTAAAACAAAGGAGGGTAGAGTAAAAATAAATATAACAGAGCTAGATAACGAAAGTTACAGAAGATACACCGCACAAGATGCCAGTTTCATGGGTATACGAATTAAGAAAACAAGAACTAGTCGAGCTAGCCACCAGAAAGGGGATAGAATCCGAGAACTTAACCGTAGATGAAATGAGAAAACGAATCCTAGAAAAAATACGTACAGAGGAACTGAACGAAACAGAAACGAACCAAGACGCAGGAAATCAAACAGCGAGCGAGCAGAACAAAGACCGACAGACAGTCGTAGAGGAAACGGACAACTTCTCAGACGCCATGGCAAACATCCCATCAACATCCACGCCATGGGGCATCACCTTCGACGCAAGAGATGACCCCGTAGAGTTTCTAGAAACACTGGAACAACTAGGGATAAACGAAAGAAAAGCAGAGTCATGGCTACAGTTACTCACCAAAATCTTAAAAGGTCAGGCACTCCAGTGGCTGAGGAATAACTGCACAGAATGGAAAACATGGAACGAATTTACGGAAAACTTCAAGCTATACTACTTCCCAGTGAATTATGAAAGGGACTTGTTAGAGAAAATGATAGCAAGGAAACAGAAAGACACGGAAAAATTCACAGAATATGTGACCAACCTGAGAACTATCATGAGGAGGTACGGTAAACTAAGCAAAGAGGAACAACTAGACCGGGTCTACCAGAACACAAACGTGAACTACAGATGTTACGTCAAGAGGCAAGACTTCAAAACCATAGAAGAACTTATAATGCTAGCTAAGGAATTCGAAGACATAGAGCAAGAAAAAAAGCCCAGAAATAAAATACTAGAATACAGACCAAATAGAGGAACAGCGACCAGCACACCAGGATACCGTGGAATAAGAAAAGGGAAAATACACCCAACATACAACGTCGACGAATGCTGCTGGAACTGCGGAAGAAAAGGACATCGATCAGTAGAATGCCGGAGCCGAAGGGTTATTTTCTGCAAGGAATGCGGAACCATGGGAGCAATGACAAGGGACTGCTGCGGAAGATACGGAACAAACTCCGACCAATCCAGGCAGGACCACGCATACACAATGAGAAATGGAGGTAACAAGGAGAACAGGATGTTCGTCGACATAAAGGTAAATAATGGAACATTCAAAGCACTAATTGACACAGGTTCAACGAGTTCATATGTAACTAACGAAGTGCTTAAATGGTGCACAGGACAAGGCGTCAAAGAAGTACGAAGGAAACACAGAGTCACACTAGCCGACGGGAGCACAACGGAAATACAGGGAACCATAACGACGGAACTGGAAATAAACGGAAATAAGCTGATACATCAACTGAACGCGTTACCGAACGCAACAATAAATATAATTGGAATGGATATCATAAGAAGACTCCCGCTACAAATCACTTGGCAAGAAAAAAAAGAGACCGAGGAACCACCTCACCAACATAAACTACCAGAAACACTATCAGAACAAGAAGACAAAGAACTACAGAGACTCCTAGAGGAAGAATTTGATAAATGCGAAAGAAGCCCAAAGGGAAACACGTGGATAAAACACGAAATAAAAATGAAGCATGCAATCCCAGTCAAACAAAAGTATTACCCAAGAAACCCTAAACTGCAAGGAATTATCGACGAAAAGGTGGAAAACATGCTACGAGAAGGAGTAATAGAAAAATCAAGCAGTCCATACAGCTCACCAGTAGTATTGGCAAGAAAAGAAAATGGTGATTACCGGTTCTGCATAGATTTCCGGAAAATAAACGAAATATCGGAAAAAGACGCGTATCCAATACCACAGATAGACGACACATTGGAGAAACTAAGAAAAGCGAACTACTTCTCCAAGTTGGATTTAAAGAATGGTTATTGGAATGTGCCCTTGGAGGAGAAAAGCAAGCCATGCACGGCCTTTACAGTCCCAGGACGGGGTCTGTACCAGTTCAAGGTCATGCCCTTCGGGCTACACTCAAGTGGCGCCACATTCCAACGGTTACTAGATAGGGTAATCGGACCAGAATTGGAGCCAAACGCATACGTGTACTTGGATGATATAATAGTTTGTAGCACAACATTCCACGAACACTTACAACACCTACGAGAAATATTTAAAAGAATCAGAAGCGCACAGCTGAGGATAAACAGGACAAAATGCGAGTTCTGCAAACCGGAAGTAGAATACCTGGGCCACGTAGTTACGAGGGAAGGTATCAAGATGAACGAAGGCAAGGTCAAAGCAATCACCGACTTAAAGGCACCCGGAAACCTAAAAGAACTAAGGAGATTCATAGGGATGACATCCTGGTACCGGAAATTCCTACCCAGGTACGCAGAAGTGATGCAACCCCTAATTAATCTACTAAAAAAAAGACCAAAAATTCGAATGGGGGAACAGACAAGAAGAGGCAATGAACCAAATAAAAATACTACTTACAAAAAGCCCAGTCCTGACGCGAGCGGACTTCACAAAAAATTTCACCGTCCAAACAGACGCCAGCGACATAGGAATCGGCGCGGTGTTGACCCAAGAACAGGATGGCCAGGAAAAAGTAGTAATGTATGCAAGCCGGTCACTACAGCCGAGGGAAACGAAATACTCAACGTCAGAAAAAGAGTGCCTAGCAGTTGTATGGGCTATAGAAAAAATGAGAGCGTTCCTCGAAGGATACCAATTCACCGTAATAACAGACCACCAGGCATTAAAATGGTTGAACACACTCAAAAATCCATCCGGAAGACTCGCAAGGTGGGCATTACAATTACAACAATACGATTTTGAGGTAGTCTATAGAAGCGGAAAAGAGAACAGGGTAGCAGACGAATTATCACGTAACCCAGTTTTTTCGGTGTCGACTAATAACACGATCGCCAAGGACTGGTATGCGAAAAAGGAACGAGAAGTGAACCAGAACCCCAGCAAAGATGATAGCTACCGCTTCAGCGAGCAAAAACTGTACAAAAGGATTACCAGCCCAGCGTACGGAGTCAAACTAGATCCACTATCAGAGTGGAAACTATGCGTAAAAGATAATGAAAAAATCACGATTCTCGAACAGAACCACGACTCACCGAACGCAGGACACCTAGGTACAAATAAAACTCTTGGGAAAATAGCGCAACGATATTACTGGCCAGGAATGTTTAGAGACGTCAGATCATATGTTCGGAACTGCGACACGTGCCAAAGGAACAAACCCACACAAACAAAAAAAGCGGGCGTGATGCATACAAAAACAGTCACGGAACCCTGGCAGATTATTACTTCAGACCTCATAGGACCACTCCCACGCTCGAGTAAAGGCTATAACTGGATAATAGTGTTTCATGACAAATTCACGAAATGGACAGAACTGAAACCACTGCGCACAGCTACAGCAAAAACAGTAGGAGCCGCGCTAAAAGAATGCATTATCATGCGATACGGTTGCCCGAAAATAGTTCTAACAGACAACGGCCGACAGTTCACAAGCAAACTGTTCAAGGAAGAATTAAAAAGATACGGCATAGAACAACAGTTAACGCCCCCATATACACCTCAATGCAATGCAACAGAAAGAGTAAACAGGACCTTAGAATCCATGATAACCGCATACATTACAGACAATCACAAAAAATGGGATGAACACCTATCAGAATTCAACTTCGCACTAAACACCGCCCGCCAAGAGTCAACGAAATACACGCCAGCTTTTCTGTTATTCGGAAAAGAACTTAGAACGCCGGGCGATAAGAACGAGTTTCCAATGCCAAGACTGAAAGAAAAAGAGCGCATAGAAGAGGTATACAAACTAGTGAGAACAAACCAAAATAGAGCAACGGAAAAACAGAAACACCACTTCGATAAAAACAAAATGGACTGGGAACCACAAATAGGGAAAAAAGTGCTCAAAAGGGAATATCCACTGTCAGACGCTAACAGAAGTTTTTGCGCTAAACTAGCACCGAAATATTCGGGACCATACGAGATAATACAGAGAATATCACCAGTAATATTTAGGCTACAAGACATAAGAAACAGGAAACGCATCAGGACGGCACATGTGAAAGACATAAAGGAATATCACGCCAGAGTGAACGGAAACTCGCATGATACTTCTGGTAGCCTATAATCTATGGAAATAAAAACATTTTTCAATAAGATTTGAAGGTAGATTTAGAAAAAGTAGCCCTTAAAAAGAATCACTGCAGGACGCAAGACACAGTGAAACTTAAGAAACAAGATGGAGCGCATTAGAACGCGACCGGCTAAGGTACCAACCACCACAAGGCCCGTGAAACCCACGGGGCCAGTAATAAGGGGTCCGCCCGCAAAAATAATAATTCGCGCCGACGGGTCAGTAAGGTCGAGGGACGAGACCCTCGATATAGACGTGGACGAGGAAACTCGGCAGTTCCTGGGAATAGGGAGCGAGGAAGAGGAAGAAGTGACCATGTCGCCGCCCGCCCAGGGCAGTACCCGAGACAGAGGGGAGCCACAACCGGGCCCGGCGACATGCGAAATCAGCGCGGACGTACCTGCTGGGCAGAAGAAGCGAAGCCGGAGGAGAAGGGGACGTAAAAGAAACGGTGGTCACAAGAGGGGCGTGGTACGCCTGCCGCACCACGTCAGGAAAAACCAATAAGCGGACACGGGACGCTGCCACCAGTGGGTGCGACAGGCTGGACATGGCGGCGACAGAGCAACAGCACGGCGGGTGACACACCGACGCGCCATGGCCTTTAACCCGGCAACACGTCGTCCCTTCCAACAGTCAGCAGTTCGAGCGAAGCAGTAAGAAAAGGTGACGTAACCCGAACTTATAATTACCAAATAAGCGAAAATCAGACCGATCCTTTCGCAGATTCAGTATGTGCAACAGTCGAGTCATGTAATTAAAACAAAACCACAAGCGAGGTGTACTTAGTGCAAAAGGAAATCAAGTTAGATTCAAAATCAGTAGTCAGTATAACCCTGCACAGATATATAAATGTAGCATAACCAGGACACAGGGTCCATCCCCTTGCCCAAGCAGGTACAAGCCTTGGCAACATATGTACCGAGTGATTTTTACAGGTAAAAATCTCCAGACGGGGGGGGAGAGTGTAACGCGGCAGCGCGGCGCCGCGATACAATAGCCGGCCGGAGCGGAATCTTCCATGACGTCACCACGCCTAGCAACAGGGCGCACGCAGCATGCGCGTGCACACCGATGGTCGTCGTGGAGGGGGAAGCGCCCGAGCGTATATAAACCGCCACGAGAGCCAGTCAAGAGGGACTTTGCGTCGGGCTCCAACATATACTGGAGGTCGGTCACGCTCTTATGCGGATTCGATCCCGGGTTGGAGTTCTACCCAAATCCCCTGCCGCCGGCGTGGCCGTGTTCCGGGCCAATCGTGGTCGGTGCTGTCCCCGAGCCTCCGGGCTCCTGAAGTATCGACCCGAGGTCCCGCGCACGACCACCACCGCCGGGGCGGCTCACCCCGAGAAGGGCGCGGCATTAGTGCCGCCACCCAGGGTTTAGCAAGCGTGCAATAGATAGTGGCCCACGAGGCCCCAGTTCTTTGGCATAAAGCCGTAGGTGTAAGTGCACGAATAGGTTAGTTTCAGTAGTATAAGTGTGGAATATCTCTGGTCCCTATAATAAACGGAGGTCCAGTCTGTTGCAACTAACACGGAGTTTAATTTCCCACCCCCTCAGGGACCCTTAACACGCACCCCCATTAGGAGTAAGGCCTTAGGGGCAGTGAAGTAGCTGGCGCCGAAGGCGCCACGTTACACCGTGAAAAGGAAAATTGGAGAGGAAGCTCTTGTGTCTGAAGTTTTAACACACCTTAGAGCTTGCTACGTACAATGGCCAAGGATGTTGGGTTAAACGTTCTTGACAATGGCCCAAGTATGAGTCAGGTCTAAATAACTTCTTCTTCAGGCTATATTAGTCCACTGCTGGACATAGCCCTGCCCTAATTAGCGCCATAACGCAAGGTTGTGCCATGATTGGGGGGTTAATGCCCATAATCCTCACGCTGGGCATGCGGGTTGGGGATCGCAGTTTGGTGGAATTGTACTGCAGGGGGGGCTTCTGCCCACCCCCTGGTTTGTGTCCCTTAGTCGCCTTTTACGACACTCGCGGGAAGAATTTGGGTTGGTGCTATTCTCTAGGCCGACACCACACAGCATCTAAAGAACTAACTCAAATCAAATCTGATAGCGTTTCTATAAACACAGCGGTTGTGAGTTGGTAGCGTAGTGACTAGTTGCTTCACGTAATATGCCTATGGCTTGTACATTTTTTTCCATACATTTGATCATGTTAAGAATAAATAATAAATAAATAAATATTTATGGACATATTACGCAGATCTCGTTAGCCCTATACTAAGTACAACTAAATGACTTGTGTTATAGGTGCTAACTCGACGATAGATTTAATACAATAAATACATAGATAACATCCAACCCGAGACAAACTAGAAAACTTCGTTTCCTACTTTGACCCGGCCGGGGATCGAACCCGAGACCATCGGTTTCACAGTCAGCGTGCCAAACCGCTGCGCCACCGAGGCCGTCAAAAGCAATGGCACTTGCTAAATATAAAACCATCTTTAGGATATCTGAGTGACTGAGGTGTGTATATTACCTTCTGCGGGTTGACAAATGCAATTAGCATTAATGCCCAACGCGGATTTGTAAATACTTCATTCACTCAGACTTTCCCACAATGTTTTCCCTCACTGTTAGCGAGTGGTATGTCAACTACAAATTACCAAATGTACGTAACTTACAAAATAAAGTCATTTCTACATTGCGGGGCTTAAAAACCAACGGCCACTTGAATGTAAGGCAAATGCGAACTACCACAGCGTAAGAAAATATACTAAAGAGCTCACGTGTACGAACGAACGGGATTAAGAGTGTTTCACTTATTCACCTTTGCACAAAAAACATACACACAAACATACACACCCTCACCCATGTACACACACACACTCACTCACATATATACATACATACATACATACATACATACATACATACATACATACATACATACATACATACATACATACATACATACATACATACATACATACATACATACATACATACATACATACATACATACATACATACATACATACATACATACATACATACATACATACATACATGCAACTATATTTTTTCCGATTTGAAAACTAAAACTCGACAGCACTATAACACTCTAGGCCAGTATTACAGAAGCGTACTCAAGCGCCAATCTCTACTTAAGACTAGTTTTGAGTATGGATTTAATTTTAGAACGTTACTTGAGTCGAGATTCATCAAGCGCGACTCAACTGAGTAATAGCTAATTCGAGAACGATACTTGGGTAGCTATCTCTACTTAAGTAAAGATCAAATCTGTATTTACTCAAGTGTGGTCGGAACCACGCTTGAGAGTCGATCGGCCAGTTATTATAATTGTCAATTTGGAATGTTTATTGCAAAATTCGAATATTCGAAAACCTTGATTACTAAGACGAAATAGTTAATGATAGCAGCAGCCGCTTAGGCATTTAAGGGACGCTCAAGACCCCTACTGCATGGATTCTAATAAGTGTTTATGTGCAAAAACAATTACATTAACATTGGGGTGATTTCATTGAATAAATTTCACGCAACACTACCTGCTATGATAACCAGGCAAGGACATCATAAACATAAAAGTACTCCGAGACTGTGGCCACTTTAGGCCCACAGTGGGAATCGAACGCACAAGCTCGGTCTTGGTAACCAAGCGCCTTAGAGGCTAGGCCAACATGACAGTCACAAAAGGAATAAATAAAATAATCAGTAAGTAAAACAATCTCAGCTTTTTTATTGCTCATAAAATTGGAAATAATTGAAACATATCCTATAAATCCACTGTGTTGAAGATGACTTTTTATCTTCCTCGAGGAGGATCCTCTCCACTGCGGTGAAGTTGAAGTTTTATGTACAACGAGCAAAGTTCCTCTCCACTACGGTGAAGTTGAAGTTTTATTTTTAACGAGCAGGTTTCTCTTCACTGTGGTGAAGTTGAAGTTTTATGTTCAACGAGCAGGTTCCTCTTCACTGTGGTGAAGTTGAAGTTTTATGTTCAACGAGCAGGTTGCTCTCCACTGCAGTGAAGTTGAAGTTTTATGTTCAACAAGCAGGTTCCTCTCCACTGCGGTGAAGTTGAAGTTTTATGTTCAACAAGCAGGTTCCTCTTCACTGTGGTGAAGTTGAAGTGTTATGTTCAATGAGCAGGTTCCTCTCCACTGGGGTGAAGTAGAAGTTTTATGTGCAATGAGCAGGTTCCTCTCCGCTGCGGTGAAGTTGAAGTTTTATGTTCAATGAGCAGGTTCCTCTCCACTGCGGTGAAGTTGAACTTTTATGTTCCATGAGCAGGTTCCTCTCTACTGAGATGAAGTTGAAGTTTTATGTTCAACGAGCTGGTTCCTCTCCACTGCGGTGAAGTTGAAGTTTTATGTTCCATGAGCAGAGTTCTCTCCACTGCGATGAAGTTGACTTTTTATCTTCTACGAGGAGGACCCTCTCCACTGCAGTGAAGTTGACTTGTTATGTTCCACAAGGAGGATCCTCTCCACTACGGTGAAGTTCCATTTTCTCACACCTCGTTTCAAAACAGCGATTAATGTTCAAATTATACCAAACCGACTATGTACAGATATTAGTAAATTTAGTAAACAAACGTAAATAAACAGACAGACGTCAAGAGAATTGTGGAATTATTTTATAGCAGACATTTGTTACGTTCCGTTCTGTACTCAAAGCGAATAAATGAATTAAGAAGCGTGAACGTTTTGGTTCCTTTAAATATACGGTTCACTACAAACTAATAACGAAATAAAGAAACTTGGAACATTTTTATTTCCGAATAAATAAAAACTATTTTAGTTTCCTCTGTATATTTCACATAATTTACTAACTTTCATCGTCACGTTTTTGTAACATGCGTAAAACGGAATAAAAATCTACACTAGTATTTTTCTTGTCATGGAAAACAAACTTTGATCATAGACAATCTGATTGCAGTTCTGAATCTCTACTTAAGCAGTGATTGGCTGATCTCTACTCAAGAACTGTTTGAAAATAAAGGGAGTGCTTGAGCATCGATTCAGTGCTCAAGTAATGATTGGACGATCTGAGATCAATCTGTGCTTGAGCATCGTTCTGTAATACCGGCCTCAGAACACATGTGTTGTGAGATAACACTATTGACGATCTCTGTGGCGCTGCGGTACCGATCTACCTACCATGCAAGAGGTCCCGGGTTCGAACCCCGGTTGGGGGCAAAAAAACAAAACGCCAGGTCTTGGATGTTTTCATGTTTGTGATGTCGTTGTTATTCTGGTTCCCACGACACAGGGTATCCTAGTGTGGGGCCAGACGCAATGTATGTGCTTGTATATAAATGTTTAACTTTATTTAATACAACAATGTTATGTTGTATTAAATAAAGAAAGGTCCTGGTCAATTATTGGCCTCTTGCTCAAAAATTTTACTGACAATACTGTATAAGCCACATGCAAAAAGTTATTCTGTCTTTTTCTTGAAATAACTGTGCATCGAAAATCTTGGTCCGAAAGGGGCGTGGCCTTTGCTCTGCAGTGGGAGCAAAATGGGACCCATATTATGGAGGCTGCATAAAAAAAACTGTCCTACAACAATTTTTACAATTCTTTAACAAATACTACAGCTTGACTGTCTGTTGATCTATGTAATTGGATTGTAAAAACCTTAGTACCTATCGTCGGTCGATTACACTTGTCTAGATCCGAGTCCAAAAATTATGGTAGCGAATGAACTAAATAATAAACTCAGATAACACTCAACCTATAAGTAAAACATAAAAATATTTATTCAAAAACCACTTTATACAAAGTTATAAAGGGTATGAGAAGGTTAAAAATAAATTGGTTTATGTTAAGAATAAAACGACAATGTTTACCGGCGACCCCCACACTAGACGATAGTCTGTATAGTGGGGGACTGGTCAAGTAGGTTGGACATTTTAACATGAGGGGACAGTTAGGAAACAGTCTCAAATGAATATTACAATATTAAGGTTAGAATAAAAATTTAAGTTATAAAACACTGTTTATAGGAGAGAGCGGAGAGAGCAAATATATTTAATTAAATGTGAGGGTGTATGTGTGTGTGTGTGTGTGTGTGTGTGTGTGTGTGTCGTGTCATATGAGCAAGCAAAATGTATCTGAGCAACGAGATCTATTTAATAATTCTTAGAATAGCCTCGGTGGGCTCGTGGCCTAGGCCGATGATACCTCCTCGTTGAAAATATTTCGCCTAGCTTGGCGTTTAAATAATTTTTTTCTCAGCCCCTGTAGGAACCGAGTCATTCTTCTTGTTGATAGATTGACGTGAAGAGATCTGTTGGTAGGCTCACCAATGAGGTGCGATTTTCCATTTTCCAGAGAAAACGCCGCAGGCTAGGAGTAAAACACATTTTAAAATTGCTTTATCAATGTTCGTGAAAGCAAACTGAAAGGTTCCCGATCAAATCAAATCCAACACAAAGTTGTCGTGCAAACATTCACCAGATAAACCTTACACTACGTACCAGAACGTTTCTGAAACCGTACAGTAACCAGAAATATTACAAACGAAAAAGTTGGTTTAAAGACGTACTGAGTGCTGATTCTAAAGGACATGAAACAACAAAACTGGAATAGATTGAAACTCGCCTCTATTGCGGATTAAGCTTTATTCGCTACGCTGCGAAATGATATTGTATTGTGATTCCCATCTGGAGTACTCTTACATGATTGAAAAGACATAAACACCGTTGTTTGACACGCCGTTGAATCCACTACCCTATTCTCTGAACTGTACGATAAATATTCGATCGAAGACCTCGGCAAAAATATTGCGATGAAAACTCGGAAGGTGTTAAGTTAAGAATCAAAAACAACGCTAAATAGACTCTTGTTGTAAGATTATAAGGATTGGAATGGTATAACATTCTTATCCATAAATTCATTGGGAAAGGGGAACGGTGCTAAGAGACGTAAGTTTTGAAAGCCGTGACCTATTAGCAATGACAAAACAAACTGTCAGTAACCCTTGGATTTATTGACTGAATCAGAATAATAACAGGAACCTCAGCTAATGTGATCTCTTGACGCATACAAGTTGTTTGTCAAGAGAAACAAACATTTCTGGTCATAGCTGAAAGAACAACGTGACAAATTATTTGCACAATGTATATTATAATAAAAGATTGTCAGGAGAGATAAAATTTATCACCTCATTTGCTTAATTACACTTTTGTTACAATGAATAGTTGATTAAAATCCAAACTGTTCAAGCAGTAGTTAGTCACGAGTCATTAACAAATTAACCAAAACTGGTTGCCATATCTCTACTCTAAAAGTAAATTAATGTCAATGAGCAAAAGAATTTTAGAATAGAATAGAGTAGAAAAAGTTTCATTTTATATTTTGCTTTAGCACAGCAAAACTGTATCGAAGTAAGAACAACTATTTTCTCAGGTCATAATAAAATGTTTTACTATTGGTGAGTAAGATGGATCATAGGTCAGATGTACCCAAATGACATTTTAAACGAATATAAGTGCTCACCACGGATGTAAATTTACGCCAGTGGTGCTCACTGATGAAAAACCAATTCAATGGCAGTCCAATCACTTTGAGAGATGATGCAACTGGCAAGTTCACTCGCTTAGGCAAAACAATATTATGGTAGACCACCAGATTCTCAAAGTGCATTCAAATTTCCAATTCTTTCGAAATTCAAATAGAAACCATAGAGCAGGCCGCGTGCCGATTGTATGATGCGTGCGTTCGCCACCCTCGATGATAAATAAATACTTTTGCAAATATTTATGGCTAGCGTTCGCTGATCTACGGTATACAGGAAACGAATCAAATAAAAAAAGGTTATGTAAGCTTGATCCGCAATAGGGACCATTCAATATTGGCGATTCTAATGTGTTTGATATTAGATTGATGGTGGTTACAGAACAAATATGTTTATTACTGAACTTTGCGTGGGAGCGGGATGGATGATTGTTATCATTAATTTCAAAAGTTTATTCAACTTTTATGATATAATATGATTAAGTTAAAATATCGTTGCATCAAACTAGTAAGAATAGGTATGTATGTTTTTTGGTTCGTACATTGGTTATCACAAACATAAAAAAATAAAATTAAAGAGGACATTAACAGAACATCACTTAAGATTATTTTATTGAAAAGTTTACATTATTGACAATTTTATTAATAAAGTAAATAATAACAACTCATACAGAGGATTAACCAAATATATCGATTTTTAAAGTACACTGGATTTGTTAAGCGTATTCTATTGCTTGTCTTGGATGCCCTGTGATTATGTAGTTCACAAATAAGCAAATATATTATATTATTATATTCTTGTTAATGCACTAACCCGTGCTAAGGACAATTTTAAAAACCTATTTAGAAGCTAAAAATTCCACCTATGCCGGGGCTCGAACTCGCGACCTCTGTCTAACCGTGCCAGCGCTCTCCCAACTGAGTCAATGGGCAACTTACCGGCGTCAGTGAAATTTCGAGCCTCTTTACAATACTCTGTGTATTACGTACAGGCAGCAACATCTGGCTGAAGTAATTTGCATCACTTGCAGCCCCGATATATATTAATATATCGACGGTTAAAAGGATATAGGGCATAAGCGACATTTTGGTCTAAACTGACTTTTGAATGCCATCTCACTTGAAAAAAAAATCTGCGTCGAATGCGCTTACTCCCACGGCTCTACAATGACTTTATTGTCGCTTGTCTCCAAGCAAAAAACTGGGTTTTTAGATGTCGTTTTGGTATTACCGACCTATTTTTAGGTCGTTTTTTCCTTAACGGCACTTGTATCCCTGTAAAAATGGCATCAACTTTGGCCTCTAGTCGGTAATGTCTTTTTACTTCCTACTGGTGTGGAGCTTCTGGGCGCTTACGGTTCTTTACCAGAAGCAACTATTTTTAAAGTTGGAACTAATGTCTCTTTACCTTTGTCGTCAAAAACATTAAGCGTTGGTTATACCTTACTACCATTTACAAGTTTACAATACAGCTGTCGCTTATAGGCAACTACTTAAACCTAATTAATATTGAATTGTCGGTTATACCCTATTACCATTCACAAGTTTGCCATACAGTTGTCGCTTATAGGCAATTACTAAAACCTATTTACTATTTAACTGTCGGTTATACCCTACTACCATTTACAACATAATACAACTCTGTTACTTACGCCGTATTACTTTACAAGGATATTTTATGAATTGGTGCGTATGCCAATTTATATCACATAATCAGGTCTCTGTTGTTCTCAAGTACCTATTTAGCGAGTCGTTTATCCCAAAATCAGTCGGTAATTTCACGCCTGTGTCCCAGAGAGGTAGACAGAGACTAAGGCTTGCCACTTGCCACGATCTTTGCACACTTCTTTCGCTTCATCTACATTCATAAGTCGTTGCATGCACGCTCTCCAGTTGTGGGTACTTTTTATCCGGCCCTTTGCCAACACGTCCCCAATTTGGTCTACTTATGTGCGCCTAGGGCGTCCCCTACCGAATGTTCCACTCTCTTTATCTCACTATCAAGAAGGAGATAGTGAGATAAAGAGACCTCTTTATCTCACTATATCCTTCTTCTTCTTCGTCGTTTCCTCATGGCTGAAGGACGTGACTAAGGGCAGATTCCGCCACCAGCTCTCTCCATTGGATTATATTACGCGCCAGATGTATGGCTGCTTGTAGGGTCCTTACCGAAGCTTTAGTTATTATATCTGACCAACGCGTTGGTGGTCGTCCTCTGCTTTATTTCCCGTTCGCTCGACCGGTGATGATAACATCGTTATCAACCCTTATATGTCCCCACTGCTGGGGCACGGGTCTCTTCCTGCATCGCAGGAAGGTTAGGCCATACTCCACCACGGGGGCCAATTCCGGGTTGGTGGAGGATTGTGAGACAGTGGCCGGGCCTCACTGTCAGAAGTTATCAAGCCGCCCATAAGGCCTCTGACATGGCTTAACGACTGCCATTATATGACAGCCGGCACCAACGGCTTAACGTGCCTTGCGAAGCACGGAAGCGCTCGGAAAAATGCCACTAGCGGTAGTCACGGGACGCTCACCCATCCCGTACCTGACCGCGCCTGTTGTTGCTTAACCAAGTGATTGATTCCAATCACTCGGTTCGCCTAGGCCACGAGCGCTTCATGATGATAACATACTCCAGGTTATCTGGCCCGCGTCGGACGGTATGTCCGAAAAACTTCAGGATGCATTGGGTGCAGATTGTGGAGAGCCTCGTCTTTATCTGAAGTTCTTCTAGAATAAATACGTTTATGCGGCGTTCGGTCCAAGATATACGGAGTATTCTCCGCCAGCACCACTTTTCAAACGCATCTATTCTTTTCAGAATACGGGCTTTTAATGTCCAGGTTTCCGAGGCATACAGAAATATTGAGAAGATAAGGGTCCGCATTAGTTTTATCTTTGTCTTGCGGTTGATGCTTCTGTTTTTCCATATCTTCTCAAGTCTTTTCACTGCTGACTTAGCCATCTGGGATCTTCTGACGAACTCTTGTTCGCAGTCTCCGTCATTGCTTATTTGCGAGCCTAAGTATACAAATTTGTGTACAACATCAAGGTCTCGCAGCTCGTTGGTTCGTTGCAAGGTGCCCGATCTATCAATAAACATCAACTTGGTCTTACTTCTGTTGATATGAAGTCCGTATTCTTTACTTATACTATCCACTCTCGCTAGAAGCTCAGCCAGCTCTGTTTCCGAGGCGCCTATGACGGTGGTGTCATCGGCAAAGCGAATGTTGTTCAGATGATGCCCACCTATCCGAATGCCGAATCTAAATTATCCAAAACCCTTCTCATTATATGTTCCCCGATCAGATTGAACAGTTGGGGAGATAGTATGCATCCCTGGCGCACTCCTCGTTCTGCTTTAAAGCAGTGCGAAAGACTGTTCTCAATTCGTACTTAAGATTGACCGTTGGAGTACAGTTGCTGCACAAGAAAGGTAAGGTCTACTTCCTCGAAGAGGATGTCTGGTTCCTTTTCCGAATAATGCATTTCCATAGTTCTTTCATCGCTGATTTCGCCGTATAGCTGCCGACAGTAGCTCCTCCATCTTTCGAGTACCTCATCTTTATCCAATAAGGGCGTTCCTTTTTCATTTTCAATGGTCCAGTGCTTTGGTTTAAATTCCTTTGCGAGCAGGTTTACCTTTTGTAACATATCTCGGGAGTGCGCCCTTTCCAAACATTTTTCTATATCGGAGCATATACTGTCGATACAGGACTCTCGATCTTTCCCGCAAAGTTTTTGGACAACGCTATGTAGCTCCGCATAGTGGCTTCGTTCTTCGGCTTATTTTAAGTCCTGTTCCTTTAAGGATTTCCTCTGCTTAGCCATTTGTTGTTTGTTGAGGGTACCTATTTTTGACTTCTTCAGACGGATTTTAAACGAACTTAGCAGTCAGAAGCTAAGTTCACTGCCGCAGTCTGCACCTGGCCTCGTCTTTGCTGCTGATATAGATAAGCTCCATCTTTGGTTTACTAGAACGAAGTCAATTTGGTTCCTGTGAAGACATTAGGTGACGTCCACGCGTAGAGTCGTCTTGGGTGTTATTGAAACCAGCTGTTCATGACCAAAAGGTCGTTCTCCATGCAAAAGTCCAAAAGCATGTTGCCACGGTTGTTTCTGACTCCCAGTCCAAACCTGCCGACAATCTTTCTGAGATGGTAATCATCCATAGTTTTTCCTATTTTAGAATTAAAATCGCTAAGTATTAATAATGGCTCTTTCTTAGGAACATCTTGGACTGCTTTGTTTAGATTTCCTCTTCACTGGATGCAGATGTCGGTGCATAGATGGCGAGTAGGTTATGTATGGATGTTTGTGATGGATGTATGGATGGATGTATGTGTGGGTATGGGTGCTTCTAATCTGATTTTCAATATCCTGTCATTGATGGAATCGTATCCAATTACCTTGTCTTTGTGCGTTTTGGCGACGAGGTCGTGCGTCGACGTATCTGGACACTATGGACAATTTTCCAGATGGAGTAGTGTAGTGTCCCGGGTCTTTTATATGCGTTTCACTTACAGCAAGAATATCCACATTATACCTGTTTATTTCCTTCTCCACGACTTCGGCTGTTCCTGGTTTGGAGAGACCACGAACGTTCCAAGTAGCTATGGTGAGAGCGTGGTGAATGTCCCGAATTTGTCTCTTTTTGTTACGGAGTAGAGTTTGATCAGCAGTAACCCAATTTCCGCAAGGGGCTTGCTGTGTCACCTTGCGGTCAGTAGCATTTTTCACACCAGGTGACCCGGAACCATCCTGGCGATGGGCGTCAACCAGATGGTCTGACAAATCCTTACTATTGTTCATCCTGCTCATAGTTTTCTTGGGAGGTAGTATCCCCATCCTTTTCGCTCCATCGTTTTCAGAGCTTATTTAGTCCTCTAGGCCTGTGGGGCCTTCTGGCAAGCCAGTTGTCGGGTTATCATAACTGCCGCCCGATACTCGGCGTTAATACTCGTTTAGCATTACCCGGGTTTCAGAGGGCAATTCCTGCGGACGCGAGTATCATCACTATCTCCAAATAGTATCTAATGTAGGTTACTAATCTGGTACATAAAAACGATTATGATAACACTAACATCATCTAACGTATGCAGTTACTTTAGGTCTCATTTCATAGGAGAATCATGTTGGTTGTGAATCTATTATTTTTAGGACGTGACGCTTAATCCGCGTTACCGATTGCCCAGATAATTTCACATGTTGGAAGTTCTTGTTTTCCTCTTGGCCTACAAATCTTGACGTGTGGAAGTACCATGTTACCTTTTTTTCAAACCACTTTTGGTGTCACTAAAGTCTGACATCCTCACCATGTTTTGACTAAGCACTGTTTCTTGTGCTCCATTACCTTTTGTAACAATGGTGTGAAACGTCATATATCCCTCTTTACCTATTTTATTTATTCAACAGCCATGTGACTCATGCCCTATTACCTCTTGGTATACGGAAATCAAATGTAGCTTAGTCTTCTATACTCTTCGTTTTTTTATATGAAGATATGACTTATGCCGAATTACCTTATATAAAAAATATCTTCGATTGAGTTAAGCGACATTCAACTACATAGAGCATCGTCGAATCAAATAAAATAAAATGTCAATTAATGCTCGTATTTTTTTCGAGCTTAGAGCCGTTTCCATCTTTACGTTATGACAATAAATAAAAAAGATATGATTTTTTTCCCGAAATTTTAAACTTTAAATTGCGCTCCTGGACAATTTGGTTTTTGTCGCTTATGCCCTATATCCTTTTAACCGTCGATATGTATATTTCTTTGTTTGTAATACATAATTTACTAGTTTAATTGGATCCACTTAACTTAGTACCTATGTACATTTTGTGGATTTACATAAATAAACAGGTTGCTGGTGCCATCGTTGGTGTCACAAACAGGTCTGTAAATTTCAACATGCAAAAGTAAACACGTGAATTCCACAATGTTTATCTAAACAACTACAAATGTTCTGTTTTAATCAAATCTGCTGCTCTCTCTCCAATCATGATGACCGGTGCATTGATGTTGCCACTCGTCATTGATGGCATGATGCTGGCGTCTATAACCCTGAGATTGTTTACTCCATGCACTTTTAACTGTCCATCCACAACTTTCCCCATAGCGCAAGTGCCTGCCGGGTGGTAAATGGTCACACCTAACTGACGTATGTAGCATTTCCAGTATTCGTCACTTAGAAATTCAAATCGATCACACTCAGGCAAATTCAATTTGACTATAGAAGAATTTACGGACTTAAAATATTTGGTTTCAGTAATCCGAATAATTTTATTAATACTTCGTATCAGTGTAACAAAATCTTCTGCATTTGTTAGATAACCTGTAGTTATTTCTGGTTTATCTGTTTCACTTAGTCCTGTAATTTTAACTTGCCCTCTTGATTTGGGATGTAAAAGAACGAAGTTAGGTATAAATATGTCATAGTCTTCATTAATATCTGTTATAGATTTTATGATATAGTCTTTGTAGTTACTCATCATACCGAAACGGAGTTTTACCAGTGGTGACCGACGGTTAAAAAAGTAGGAAAAAACCTGGGTATCAGTATAATATCCATCATTGGAGATAAATCCTTGTATAGTCGAATAAGGTACTGTATCCAAAACTTCCTCAGTTTCTGTTACATCAGAATATTTTTCACCTGTGAAAACAATCGGAAATTGTATATGGTCGTGCATTTCATAACCGACCGGCAACTCTGATACTACTGTGATTCCGAACTTCTGGACGTCTTCTTTCAGTCCAATACCGGATGCTATTAATAATTTTGGAGTATTTATTGCTCCGGCAGAAACAATTACTTCTTTGTCTGCAAAAAATTGGTATAAGCTATATTTAGTTTTAACAAAAACTCCTCTTGCTGTTTTAGTTTTATCAATAAAGAGTTGATAAGCAAATGCATGTTTTAAAACAAACAAGTTCTTTCTTTCAGCTATTGGAGATAAGAATGCAACAGCTGTGCTGGATCTTACTCCTGGTGGCTTAGAATGTGTTAAGTAATCTCTGGAAGCTCCTAATTGTTCTGGTCCGTTGAAATCAGCTAAAGTCTTTACTCCAATCTCGGATAAGGATTCTAAGTATTTGTCCACCATATTTTCTATACGATCATTAAATTGATATTGAGCCACAGCCATGGGGCCTTTAGTGTTATGGTAAAGGCGTTCTATAGGATCCTTCAATATGTCATCGGCTTGGAAGCGTTCACTCTTCAAAAAATAGGGGAAAACGTTGTTCCAGTCCCAAAGCTTAAAACCTTGTCGTGCCCAGCCATTGTAGTCTTCTGGATTTCCCCTGAATAAGAAAAAAAACAAATTAGCTACGTCAAAATGATTACTAGCTAGGCAAAAAATAATTAAAGTTTTCATAGAGATTCGGTGCTTATAGATGTAACCTGTGAGATCATCATAAAAGTCATGCAGGATTGCATTCAGTTCCCGTAAGGCCCACTCCTAAATGAGGTAATTTGTGATCGTAAAGACATCTGGAATCCTTGTTCTGAGGGGATCCTTGCCTTGGTAAACCGCTATAGCCAAAACTATTATCTAACTACAGATACAGACATTAATTCGAAATTCAATTCAATAATTAAATGATTATATTGTATAGGTACTATAGTATGTTTTTTGAACTGTAACGTAATTTTTAATTTTCTTATAAAGCAGTGCCTACACATAATGATCGTAAGGCGCAATGAATTTAAATAAAAACTTACTAGTTATAGTACATGTAAAATAATTTTTAAATATGGTTATAAATAGGAATAAACCGGCCAAGTGCGAGTCGGACTAGCGCACTGATGGTTCCGTACAAATTTGTAGGCAGGTACTTACATATTATTATAAATAATTTATGATTCGAGTCTCACAGTTTTTGCCGAGCTTTTCCCGATCTTCAAAAACATTTTTTTATGATTGAAATAGAAACAAATATTGTTTTAAAATTGTTTAATAGTTTAGAATAGTGAAAATATGATTATATACTTTTTAATGCACTAACCTGTGCTAAAGACAATTTAAAAAACCTATTTAGAGGCTAAAAAATCCACCCATGCCGGGATTTGAACCCGCGACCTCTGGCTATCCGTGCCAGCGCTCTTTTCCACTGAGCTAATGGACGACTCACCGGCATCAGTGAAATTTCGAACCTACACAAAAAAAAAACCGTTGAAATATCAAAATTTAAAAAAACGATTCTTCTTCTTAAATAAAATAAAGTTTTTAAACATTTTTAATACAAAATGAGAAAATTACTTTGCTAGTTTCCGCCAAAAATCCCACAAGTACCATGCGGTTACACCGCACCGCCCTCCCTCCCACTTATTCAAGCAGAAGCAAGATATGAACACACCACCACCAACACCAAATACTTGTGTGAGATAAAAGTAACTTTCTCATTTTAATGCTATTATGGATTTCCGCAAAGTAACGTCTGATTCCGTACAAAACATTTTTAATTTAAAAAATACTTTATAGGAAAGCTATAAAAGTATGAACGTGAGGGGCACTTTTATGAGAATCAGCAATGTAGGTATAGGTACCTACCTACATTGCTGATTCTCATCTTGATCTATCATCACCTGACATATTGCATACTGTTCAAGCTAGAACATCCTCCGAGCATTTTCCCTCTTGTCATATGCTCGACTCCGGTGTCCTCCTGGCCTTGGCTGGCAAAGTCATCCTTCACTGTCGTATAGTTCCAATCAACCTCGGTTTTCGGCAGCTTAGTAAACAAACCTGGAATCTTACCACATAAGAATTTACTTAATAAATGAGCAAAATGCAAATCACGAAAAAAATCTAATATAAACTTGCGCCTGTATCCCAGGGAGGTAGGCAGGGACCAGTGATCACTAGCCACTTTAAAATAATACATATTTTATTTATAGTTCGCGCAAATCTTCTTCTTCTTCTTCAGGCTATATAGCCTGAAGAAGAAGAAGACTAATATTAGTCTACTGCTGGACTCCCCTAACAAGCGCCATAGCGCCCTGTCTTCAGCTTGCTCGCGCAAATCTCCTAGTTAGCTCTGAAGTTGGCGCCGTGGCCACTGCGCAGATGTACTCCATTCCGCTGACACCTATTTTTTGCTATTGCGACGCGAAGCTCGCCAACTTCGGAGCTTACTAGAAGATTTGCGCGTAGGTGTATAAAATAAGTTTGGTATACCAATCTAAATAAATTTGACACTAGCAATGATAATGATAAAGTAGTTTTTTTATTATTATATTATGTTTATAGAAAAGAATATAAGGGTCCCGAGCCTATACCTATACACAACTTCACTGCAAGGCCAGAAAATAATCAGAATGCATAAAAATACTCATTAAAAGTTAACAAAAGGGTTGTAGGACAATAGTTATTTTAAATGGCGAACTCTAACCGGGATGTTTTAAGAACCGATACTCTCTGAAACAACATGACAACACATTCCTTGTCACGATGTTGATGAAGAGAAAGATGTCTGTCCGGATCGTGGCAAGTGGCAAACCCTGGTCTCTGCCTGCCCCATTGGGATAGAAACGTGAGTTTATATAATTTTCATTGTATCAATAGTAAGTTTACAGACTGCCTGTTAAGACAGTCATCTGAAGGATATGGCTCAATTAGGCTGGCTGTGCCGCAGACCAGTTTCTCATGTAGAGACGGACCTCTACCTCTATATAATGTAATATTATAGCATTAAGAAACGTTTTCTTAGTAAAAATATATGTAAAAAATACCTGTGTTGCTGCACTGTGCCTCATAGTTGGGCCATTGTAGATACGTAAATAGATAGAGAACACTTTATTGTACATAAAAATGGAAATTGTACAGATATTTCTTAACCTAAGAGTAAAGACGGCGGCCTTATCACTAAAAGTGATCTCTTCCAGACAATCTTTGGATGAACTGGACTGATACATTAGAGAAGGAAGTAGATGTACAAAAAAAACATAGGAAACGATAATTTCAGAGGCTCCTATATAAATATATGCCTCAATAATGCTTACGTATGTCAACACTTGAGATACTAGGGTTTCCTCGCGTTGTTTTCCTTCACAGTTAGCGAGTGGTATTGCTACTATAACTTCACAAAAGTACATAACTTAGAACACAAAGTTATTGGTACATGGGATTTGAACCCGACCTCACGATTGAGCACCCAGCATTCTACCGCTCCGCTACCTCCGCTCTAACAAAATGCTTGTTGTTTTTATTTTCGCTCGTAGCCCCGGCTGCCTGAGGGGCCTTAAAAACGATCACGAAAGTTAAGCAACACAGGGCGCATTCAGTGCATGGTTGGGTAAACCGTCTATGGCTAACGCTAGTGGCATTTTTCCGAGCGGTTCAGTTGGTGCCGGCTGCCGTCGATAGATGGCAGTCGTTAAGCCAAGTCAGAGGCCTTAGGGCGGCTTGAAAACTTCTGACAGTAGGACCCGCCACTAGTCTTGCAAGCCTCCATCAATCCGGACTTGGCCCCCGTGGTGGAGTATGGCCTATACCTAATACTGCCATAATACTGTTTGTATTTGCATGAAATGGAAATGGGAATGGGAATGGGAATGGGAATGGGAATGGGAATGGGAATGGGAATGGGAATGGAAATGGAAATGGAAATGGAAATGGAAATGGAAATGGAAATGGAAATGGAAATGGAAATGAAATGAAATGAAATGAAATGAAATGAAAAGAAATGAAATGAAATGAAATGAAATGAAATGAAATGAAATGAAATGAAATGAAATGAAATGAAATGAAATGAAATGAAATGAAATGAAATGAAATGAAATGAAATGAAATGAAATGAAATGAAATGAAATGAAATGAAATGAAATGAAATGAAATGAAATGAAATGAAATGAAATGAAATGAAATGAAATGAAATGAAATGAAATGAAATGAAATGAAATGAAATGAAATGAAATGAAATGAAATGAAATGAAATGAAATGAAATGAAATGAAATGAAATGAAATGAAATGAAATGAAATGAAATGAAATGAAATGAAATGAAATGAAATGAAATGAAATGAAATGAAATGAAATGAAATGAAATGAAATGAAATGAAATGAAATGAAATGAAATGAAATGAAATGAAATGAAATGAAAAGGTTTTATTCAAAGTAGCGCAGATACTGCGGCTTAATGAACGTTACAAGTCAAACTAGGTGTCCATTTCAAAATCTGGATCATTTTGGAGAAAAAATGGACAAAAAAACTCCAAACTTAGTCTTTTCAAATTCCTTAATTAACAGAATTTACACAGATTCTACAAAACTCGTGAATTTTACATGCTTGAATTCCAGACATCATTGTCATCTAAATAATCCTTAATATTATAGTAGCTCTTTTGGCACAAAGTGTACTTTACACATTTTTTGAACCGCGCTTCAGTCAAACTTAATATATCTTCAGGGATTTTATTGTAACTTTTGATGTCTCATGGAAATGAGACATCAAAAGTTCTTTGCTAATAGAAAAATAACAAAAATTTATTACAATGGTATAGCAAGCGCGTTGGGCAACACGGATTTTGACCGGTTTTGAAACATAGCAATTGTGATAAGGCTACCAATTTGTTCGTAGATAATTTAACTGGGATAATTGAAACAAACTCTACTGATATTGTATTATCTAAACGAAAAACACCACTTAAACCCTGGATAACGCCAGGACTGCTTCGCTGTATGATATAATAGAGACAAGATAAACAAAAAAGTGAAATTGGATCCAGAAAACAGTGTTCTTAGCACTACTTATCGTTGCTACAGAAATTTCTGTAATAATATACTAAGACGTCTAAAAAGACAATATGAAAAATCTCAGCTAGAAAAAGCCAGTAAGATTAACTCCAAGCGAACATGGCAAGTCATTAATGACATCACTCGATTTAAACCTAATAAGACAGTTGCAAAAGACGTAGTTTCACTATCCTCAGACCCCATCGAAGCTATATATATGGCTAATAGTTATTTTGCTCATGTGGGTGAAAACCTTGCAAATTTGATAATAAGAGATGGACCAAGTGAACTCTCTAATGTAGAGTCAAAATATCAAGCTACTACACATTGCCTTAAATCCTTTGTTCTTCTAGAAACTGATCTCACACAAGTAATTTCGATAGTTAATTCACTTAAAAACACTTGCTCTACCGGGTGGGATCAAATATCCTCAAAAATTATTAAACAGAATATAAAAATCCTAGCTGGCCCAATTACACATATTTGCAACTTATCAATAAACTCTGGTATATTCCCAACTGCATTCAAACAATCAATAACAACTCCTTTACACAAATCAGGTGAAAAGTCCGTCACAAGCAACTATCCTTGCTACCGACACTTTCAAAAATACTGGAAAAAGTTATAAATAATCAGTTCATAAGCTACGTTGAAACAATCTGTTGTCACCCAGTCAGTTTGGTTTTCGCAGAGGTAAGTCGACCACCGATGCAGTATCTAAAGTGTCAACTAGCATTGTCAAAAGCCTAGATAAAGGAGAAAAATGCCTGACTATATTTTTGAATTTGCGAAAGGCTTTTGACACAATCCCACCGCACCTATTGCTCAAAAAACTAGAGTTAGAGTTTGGAGTTCGGGGCCTTCAGTTGCAGTTATTTAAAACTTACCTTTTAGATAGATATCAAAAACCGGCCAAGTGCGAGTCAGACTCGCGCACCGAGGGTTCCGTACAATCCTGTATTATAGACCTGAGTATTTGGTATGAATTTCAATTTAAAACCTCTACGCGTTTATGAGGAAATGGGTAGTAAGTTTAAAATTATTAAAAAAAAATATATTATGTGATGTAACTAAAAATTTATGGTTTTCGTAATTTTTCCTTTATCTATGCTATAAGACGTTGCTTCGTACCAAATTTCAAGATTCTGAGTTCACGGGAAGCACCCTGTAGGTTTTGATTCCCTTGCAAGTGTCGAAAATTTGCGGCATAAACGGCTGTATCTTTTGATTGCGTTGGCTTAGAAGTTTGATTTTTTCACAGCTTCAAGGGACAGTAGACCTGAGTAATTGATATAAATTTCAGCTTCATACCTCCACGCGTTCCTGAGAAAAAGGGTCTTGACAGACGGACGGACGGACGGACAGACGGACAACAAAGTGATCCTATAAGGGTTCCGTTTTTTCCTTTTGAGGTACGGAACCCTAAAAACAAGGGTGGGCGACTTATTAAGCGACTCTCTCCCGATAAGATTCGGAATACCTCAAGAAAGTATTCTCGGCCCGACCCTTTTTTTAATATATATTAATAGCCTTTGTAATATAACCCTACTAAACGGAGAAGTTACCTCTTTTGCCGATGATACAGCTCTGACTTTCAGGGGAGGGAGTTGGAATGACGTCTATATGATGGCTGGCTAACACCCGAACATCCAAGTTATTCTCTGTCTGGGTATAACTATAGTTCATCTAAACACTTTCTCAACAAAAATGACGGTATTGCAATTTTTAGCAAAGATAATTTAAATTTAAAAATAATTGAGCCGTCTGTGACTGATATGAATTGTCTTTTACTGGAGAGTGAAGATTTAACTATTGTTGCCATCTACAGGTCACCCTGCAAAGCAGTCTCGGACCCTAAGACCTTTTTTGCTAATCTTGATAATATATTAGCTAACATCAAAACTAAGTCGAACATAATTATTGGAGATATAAACATAGATATAAAACCCGAAAATAAAGACGGAAACAGTGAAGAATATTTAAATATTACTTCAATGCACGGATATTATCCAGCACACGTATATCCTACGCATGACAGAAATTGCCTGGACCATATTTTAATAAAATCTCCTCGAGAATCATCAACCGTTGTATGTCAATCATCCATAACAGATCACGATACAGTTATTTGTGCCATTTGTACTTCCTGTAAGCCAACAGTTCCCGTCAATAGAACAACAACAATAATTGATTATGATGCTCTAAATAATGATCTCCAAAATACTGAATGGAATAACATTTAAATGAATCCCGCCAAAGAGTTCCTTGTAGGTTTAACCTGTGGAGGTTTATTTTTAGAATTTTGAAAAATTTTATGACAATGAATGGTGTCAGAATTACTGACGTCTAGAAATTTGGTTTGCAAAGATTTTGTAAATAATTATAATTTAAATTTTAATAATATAATATTGTTATCAATAGACTGTATGAGTGCAGCTTCGCCTTACCTTCGAGTCGGCCTCGAAGACCTAGAGGGTAAAGCTAGGCTGTCTACGTGTAATTACCCAGGATACTCTCCTGAGGCAACGTAAGTTAGTAACCAGTCCCACCTGGAATTATAAATTCCAGGTTACCGAGGTCTATGGAACTGCTAGTGAGCAGCCTGTGGTTGTGTAACTGTCTGGTAAATGCGTGTAGAAGTTATTGATTGTATACTGTTGGTGTATACTAACTGTGGTATGTTTCGGTTAGGTGGGGTGCAGATAGATAGAATAGGACTTTTATTAGGGCCGAAAAAATTTGTTACTATGGGTGAATCTAGTTAGTGAAGAATGGTCAATGAGTAGTTATGATGAATTACCTTGTGGTCCAGAAGTCAAGTCGCACTTTAAAATTAATTCAATATTTTATTTATAAAACACTTAACAAAAAAAAATCTTGCAGGTCTTCAGAACTGGAAGAGGTTGGTGGGTAAAGTTGGGGGCGGCGGAGAAGTCCGACAGAACCCTTGAGCAAGGCTGGGGAGCTCCAAGGGATGCGTCTGTGATGTATGAGGTCGTGGGTCGTGGGTATGAAACAGCAGCAGCAGTTCGACGATTGTGCACACGTATAATCGTGGTAATCGTACTCGTATTTGCCTTCGCACTCGCAGCGTAGTCGCGGTGGGTGGGCTTTGTCGTCTCAGCGTATCAAGCCGTGGGGTGACGTTGGGTTTCGTTATTATCGTTGGGCGCCAGTGGAACGTTTTATAACTTTTATAATAGTAAATAAACTCTGGAACGACTTTAGGTGTGGTTTTATTTGTAGAATTGTAGTAATATTAACAGAAAACTGGATAAAAACGGATAAACGGAGAAGCAGGTAAAAAGTCAGATCTGGTCAAAGCGTAAAGTAGTAGTGTGAAAAATGAGGGAAATCGAAGAATGAGTGACATACATAATTTAAATATTTGAAAATGATAGATGGAAAAAGAAATAAAAATGGTGTAAAGAGGTTTGCACCGTTACACGCTACAGAATATTTTATAAATAGACTGACACAATTAATAAATAAAAACAAATATATTAAAATAGTACCTAATAGAAAACGCAAAATTAATCCGTGGATAACTCCAAATTTATTAAAATGTCAACAAAAGAAGGACTACACACTACTACACAAAACTACAAAACTACACAAAAAGCACAAAAAATACCCTAATGACGTAAATATAAAATGTACCTATACTAAATACAGAAACATGTATTACTACATAGTTCAGAACGTAAAACTAGAGTATGAAAAAAAAATAATGGAGAAAAATTCAGGCAACACTAAATCAATGTCGAAAACGGTGAAAAAATTATGTAATCTTAGTAGCACGAAATCAAAAAGCCTAAACCTACTTGAAGTAAAAGACACACCCAAGGATTCACTTAATTCAATAAACGAATACTTTGCGAACGTCGGTAAACATTTAGCTGACAACATTTTGCAACAAACAAACACTTCAGAAGCTCAACTAGCCGAAGAGTGTAGCAGAACTCTAGATTCGCCATGCTCATCATTCTTCATAACATATGTCACTCCACATGAAGTCATAAAACTTATTAATAATCTAAAAAGTGATAGTGCCCCGGGGTGTGATGAACTTACTCCTAAATTAATAAAAAATATAGCAAATTCTATTGTTACTCCACTCACTCATATAATTAATACAAGTATATCCTTAGGTATTTTGCCTAATGTCCTTAAAAAGGCACAAATATGTCCTATTTTTAAAGAAGGAGACCCTTTGGAAACCTCAAATTATCGCCCTATCTCCTTATTATCGGTGCTGGCAAAACTATTAGAAAAAGCCATGAACATTCGTCTGTTAAAGTACCTGGAGGAAGCAAAAATCCTCTCACCGAATCAATTCGGTTTTCGAGCCAATAAATCAACCGAATAAGCTGTTTCAAACCTAGTAAACTCGGTAGTAAATGCTCTTGATAACGGTGAGAAATGTTTGGCTGTCTTCCTTGACCTTAAGAAAGCATTCGACACAGTTTCAATTAAAATACTTTTGGCAAAACTTGAAGCTATGGGAGTTCGAGGAATTGCGCTGAAATGGTTTAACAGCTATCTTTCAGATAGAACACAATGTGTTAGGCTATCCGATCACCAAAGTGACTATGAGAAAAATTATTTCGGAGTGCCGCAAGGAAGTGTATTGGCGCCGACGCTTTTCTTGGTTTACATAAATGATCTATGTAACCTGAGAACGGCGTCGGCTCAAATACTGTCATATGCAGATGACACTGTTATTTTTTATACTGGCAACACGTGGCAAGATGTAAAATTGAAAGCAGAAACGGGATTAATTCCAGTAACAAGTTGGCTGCAAAAAAATCTGCTAACCTTGAACATTGTAAAAACGAAATATGTCTGTTTTAATATTACTAAAGTCTCTACCCCTCCAGAAAACTTTAAATTGACGCTACACACTTGTGGCTCTTTAAATAACAGCTGCACATGCAAAAGCCTTGACAAAACAAGTAACATTAAATATTTAGGCATAATAATAGATGAAAAACTAAGCTGGGTACCTCATATAAATCAATTAACTAACAGAATACGAAAATTAATGCACATTTTTAAGAAACTTCGATTAGTAGCTAATAATCAGGTTACCAAAACTATCTATTTTGCACTATGCCAATCAACTTTAACCTACTGTATATCAGCTTGGGGAGGCACAGCCAAAACTTCCCTTATTAAAGTCGAAAGGGCTCAGAGAGCGATTCTTAAGGTTGCTTTTCACAAACCCTATCGCTACCCAACTGTCCAACTATACCAAGACACTAAAGTTTTAACAGTTCGTCAACTTTTTTTGCAGGCTATTTTGATTAAATTCCACAAAACATCTTTATTTACAAAAAGCTTACCAAATAGATGCACTAGAACTGAAATATGGAAAATTGCTGTAACTCCAAGAACTTCCTTTGCACGACGTTTCTATATTTTTTTAGCACCCAAGATTTACACCAAATTGAACAAAGAACTAAATTTTTTCACCTTTCTAAAAAACAAATTCAAAAAAACACTAAACGACTGGCTACTGAAACTCTCTTATGATAGCACCGAGCGTCTTGTAACATTCACTTAAAATAAATAATAATTAAAACATATAATATATATTAAACCACACCCACTCTGCTTATATTACGTAGTACATTTTATGATACTATCGACATATATTTGTCGTAGTTTATGTAGTATATTATTATAGGTTAGTTTATGCAGTGTATTATAATTAATATGATGTTTACATTAATAAACAAATTTTTGTTTCAATGTAAAAAAAAAAAAAATTAATTCTGTTACTTTATTATTATTATTTTTGTTTTCTATCGAAACTACGTATGTCTAAGCTACACTGTCACTTTCTGAGCGGAAGTCTGGTTACCCATAATACAGAGTACTCTAGTTTGGGGACCAGGCACTATTTTTGTACACTTTTATAACAATAAAGTTTTTTTTTTTTTTGTTTTATTAATTCCCAAAAGGGCTTAGATATGGTTATGAAATGGCTCAGTAACAATCTTCTAAGTCTGAACACTGATAAAACTAAATATATTGCGTTTTCAATTGTTGCATCAACTCAACCTAGTCCAGAAAGCCATTTTATTTTTGCACATTCAGTTTCATGTTTGTTTTCACCGTCTAATAATTGCAAATGTCGAAAACTTGAAAAAGTTAACTCTATTAGGTATCTTGGGGTGATTTTGGATAAGCATCTTTCTTTTATAGAACATATTGCAACTCTCTCAGCTCGTGTTCGTAAACTGATATATGTATTCAAAACTATTCGTCATGTAGCTGACCCTGCTCTAATAAAAACAATTTACTTCGCTCTGTGCCAATCAATACTAACATATTGTATTATAGTGTGGGGTGGTGCTGCGAAATCACACATAATTTGTCTTGAAAGAGCGCAGCGTGCTATACTAAAAGTTAGTAATTTCTTGCCGTTTCGTACCCCCACTACAAAAGTTTATCAAATTACAGAGGTGCTCACGGTTCGCCATCTCTATATCCTGCACGTCATCACTAAACAGCATAAAAGTTTGAAACTTAACTCCTCACACAGAACAAAAAGACAAAAATCCATAATATTTCGAGTGAAACGTGTCCGAACAACGTTCGCACAAAGATCTCTATTGTTTATGGCTAATTTCTTGTATAATAGAATTAATAAACAACACAATATATCAGAACTAACGAAACACGAGTGTAACAAGTGTGTCAAAAACTTTCTTCTTACTCTTTCCTACTCAAAGACAGAAGATCTATTGGGAATAGTTAAATGAATTTACAATACTATATAAATGGTACAAAATATTATAACTCTACATTCACCACACACTACATTTTTCCTTCACACACTCACTACACTTCACAGATACACAATTTTCACACTCACACTTTTCACATGCATGCTAGAATAAATATATTTAATACTAATTTCATTAAATTTAAGTACTTAACTGTAGAATGATTCAAATCTTATAGTGTAATAATAATTAAAAATAAAGTTTTACCTATGTCACATCATAAGTCAAATAGATAAAAATTACCTTTTGGTACTTCATAATAACTAGTGAATAACAATATGTTGCTCTATTGTCAATTTTTATAATATAAATATGGGAGGAACACTAATGCTCTATACAACAGGCCCTGCCTAGTTTAGACATCAGGCATTAATTATTAAGTGTAAGCCCTAGAACCTTATGTGAAAAATGTACTCTACATATGTTATTGTACCATAGCTGTGTAACTCTGATTTTGATGAAATAAATTATCTTATCTTATCTTACCTTCCTTAGGGAAGAGACCAGTGCCCCTCGGTGGGGACATAATGGGATGATGATGATCATGTTTTTATTTTGTTCTTACCAGACTTTCCCTCGGTGGGTCACCTCCAGCTTCCAGTAGGAGTACTTTCCACTCGCACACTTCAGAGAGTCTGTTTGCTAATACTGCGCCGGCTGACCCGGCCCCTACTATTATGAAGTCAAATCTATCTCCATCTGAAAGAGGCATTTCCTTACAATCAATTTTATTGAGTGTTAGGTAATCTGTTAACTGATTCACCTTTTTGCAAAGACTGTAGGTACCTGCGCAAAAAATATAGATTATATACGTCTTGTAGGGCACAGGCCTTCTGTGGGAGAGAGAGTACGGACTTAATTGCAACGCGTGCCCACCGCGTATTGGCCATTTTAAACACCGAAGTATGTTAACACCTCAGGCACTCATGTTATGTCACAATCGTTTCTGTCACCGTTAGTAAGTGGTATCTAATACCATCACTAATGTACGTACAAGTATGTAACTTATTCCTGGGTTTGAATCCACATGCTCCCGAGTGTAAGGCCAGGTCTAATACTTACATAATTGTTCAATAAAATGAAATAAACACGACAATGGTTGATGTTTGCCTCAATTTGGTAGTCTACAAAGCGATAGCAGTACTATGTCATTCCAGGGGTATAACCCGCAGATTAAATAGGCATCTCTCGAAGAAGATCGAATCGCGAGAGGCGCCAAGTTAAGTAGCACGGGTTATACCATTGCAATGCCATTGGGACTACCGATACTAAGAATGAAACGACCATTACCGGACTAATATTGACTCTATTGAACAACTATGCATTTTAGAAACTCGCCCTCCAGGATCCTACCGATGTGCTACCAGTTTACCACCACTTCCAAGAAAGTTTACTATAACATAGAATAGACTTCTACAAGGCAATAATTCTTTGTATTGAACTGTACAAAAAATTTATGGGTATTTGGAGGACGATGTAATTTCTAAGTCAAACAACGTTGTTAATTAAGTTGACTTTTGCAGTATAGAATGTAAAACTTAAACTTTCATTAGTCGTTGAATGCACGCACGCCGCTTTGAAAGAGGTCTGTGAGGGTCGTGGCAAGTGGCAAACTTTGGTCTGTGCCTACCCCTCTAAGATACATTTCCTATCGAACTTTTCTGAAATACCCGGCAAGTAGGAACCATAAGGCTGGGCGCATGCTGAGACGCAGGCGACACAGCACTGCGCAGCGCAGGGCAGCGCAGATTTTGTAAAGCATGGAAAGTCGACATTGCGGTGCAGGCACGTGCGACGCAGACATGTGTCTGCCCTGCTCTGCGTCTCGTTGTAGTGCCGGCACAGATTTCTGCGCGACGCGTGCACGTCGAGGCGTGTTTAATAACAATTTTGTTGCAATGACAGGACATTTCATTGAATTTGAATAAGTTCGCTGTAAACCTTGTTTGTATGACACAAATCATCCAGAATATTCAAAAAGACATTGAAAGAGTTATTATGGGTGAGAATTGCCAAGGAATGGAGCGAATAGTTACGTCGCAATATGCGGTGAGGGCCTATGTCTGCCTCAACTGCCCTGCCTTGTACTGAACTGTGCTGCGTCGCCTGCGTCTGAGCATGCGCCCAGCCTTTGGGTGCGTGTCGACAAGACGGTTTCTGCCCGGCACGGCGCTGGCGTCGGGTCGGTATCAGTTATGCTCCGAGATACATTTCCGGCGCCGTGCCGGGTAGAAACCGTGCTCGTCGACACGCGCCTTAAGATAATTGAAATAAATGTTTATATATTTTAATATATTTACTTTTCAAATCGGCGTTGGGTGGCCACGGTACAGATTCACCGATAGTGAAAAGCATCAGAAATAAATACACTTCTTTGGACCAGTGTACAGTCATTTCTGCGCTGCTTACACTATTATCAGTAGGCTAAATAATTGAGGATACTTTCACTTAACTATGTAATCTAAAGAAAATTCATCCCACATTTTTTTAAGAGTGAGTAAACGTGTGACGATTTTGATCAGAAACGGTATGTTAACGCTATGTTTCTTACGCCATGTTTCTCAATGACATACTAACCCCCAGTTTCTCGTACAATAACAGTCTGTTAATCTACTGTTAATAGCTGTCAAAGGTTTTTTGTATGCATTTTGGCCAACTGACAGATGTTAACAATCGATTAACGTTGTACAAGAAACTGGGGGTTAGTATTTAAAACAATGTCTGTATACAATGTTTTACAATGACTATTCCAACAATACCCTACATTATGGTATAAGCAAGAAAAAAAATTGCATCCCTAATTTAGGTGGAAGAAAGAAAAAAAAAATTAATTTTATTCTACGGTTTTATCGGCGTTATTCATGTGTCTGTGGGAAAATTACGATTCCTAGTACTAAGTCTCTGAGCTAGGCCGCGCACAGACAGACAGACATACACGGGCGGACACGGCGCAACTAAAAGGATTCCTTGTAGACTTCGGAACCCTAAAACATTAAATACGCATAAAATTTTCGTAATTTAAATATCTTATTTCGTTTCAGACCTCAATTTTTCTAGTCTTCTAAAGCCTTTTTGCCTATTATGCCTTTTATTTTTTATATTAATGAAATAGGCTTGAAAATGTTTAATTTAATTTTATTACATGTCTTCTGATTTACCATGATGAGATGTCAATTCATTGAGACTCAAACTTTCGTTTTACTTTAATTATATTTTTGTATGGCAAACTTATGTTCACGTTTCCAGTTGTATTTCAAGGTCTTCTTTTGTGTCGCTTGTGTTGGCAGCACGTTAGTCTTGGGATAACTTTGATTCATTTTTAATATAATTTTACGAATAGGAAATACATTACATGGTTTTCACTTTCATCTTACATTGTACATTCAGCAAACAGAATGTAAATTCTTTACGATGAAATAAAATTTAATTGAATTGAATTAAATGTAAACTAAATATAAAATAAATAAATATAAACCATAAAATTTTTATTGCCTAAACGGCAGAAAAAACAAATTTGTACATACATAACCTCACGCCTTTATCCCAGAGGGGTAGGCGGAGACCAGGAACTGCCACTTGCCACGATCCTGACAGATCACCTTCGCTTCATCAACGTTCATAAGTCGTTGCATGCACGCACGCCGGTTCCGGGTGCTATTTATCTTCCCCTTTGCTAATACATCCCTTATTTGGTCGATGTATGGCCGCCTGGGACGGCCCTTACCAGCCCTTCCACTCACATTCGCAATATATATTTGTTTCGTCAATCTTTCTTCCTTAGTCCTCTCCACATGTCCAAACCAACGCAACATTCCTTTCTCAATTCTAGTCACTACATCCACTTTCAGTCCACAACTTTCTCTAATCAGACTATTGCGTATCCTGTCATTCAAAATAACACTACACATACTTCTCAAGGACCTCATTTCAACTGGATTAATTCTACTTTCTTGCTTCTTTTTAATAAAACAAAATTGTATAGCGAAATAATGAACTTTTTTAACATAGATTTTTTTTGCAAATTGTGCTTTTAAAATTGAGTTTTATAATTTGCCGATCATTGAATTAGACGATTTGATTTAATTTGTTTAACAGTGTTTCAAGTTTTTTTTTCTTGATCAAAATAATACTGCTGAGACTTTTCGCAGATGAAATACCTATTTTGGTTTATCATTTCGTTACTATTATTTCCCGATAAATTTGGTGACTTTATTAAATTATTTCCCATCAACTTTGAAGGAAAGTTTTTATAATGCACTACCGGAGTTTCTCACTTGTTTCACTGATGGTAGTTACTGACCGACTAAAGATAACAGCCAGCCCAAAATGGCCGCTTGACTTTTATTTAAATTTATTTAAATGACAATGGCAAACCGCTCGATAGTATCACGTGCTGTTGAGTAAAGTTGTCGTCGGCAGCATATTAACATGCACGTCCACCTTTTTTCAGATTTTAATAGCCTGCCTCCCACTGCAGGTTTTTCTGCCGACCGCAGACAGGCAATATCAAGCGCTAAGGTATATGAACAACTCAGATAGTCAGGTTTCCTCACGACGTTTTTCTTTCTCTTTCTCACAGTCAGCGAGTGTTATTGCTATTGCTATTACAACTTAAAAAAATTGCGTTACATACAAAACAAAGACACACGTAAAGTACATGCTGGGATTTGAACCCACGAATTTCTGAATATAAGGCCGCTGTTCTACTGCTATCACCGCCTTTATCAGTTTTAAAATTTAACGAGTATTAGAAAACGTAACACAGGAAGTATCGTAAAGAGGTTCGAAATTTCATTGATGCCGGTCGTCGCCTATTGGCTCAGTTGGGAGAGCGCTGGCACGGTTAGCCAGAGGTTGCGGGTTCGAGTCCCGTATGAGTAGAATTTTTAGCCTCTTAATAGGTTTTTATAAATTATATGTACATACTTGTTAAGAAATACTAAATAGCATACAAACATAAACTTACGCCTGTATCCCAGGTTGGTAATTAGAGCAAGCGTCGCTACTTTCCACGATTCTGACAGACTACTTCTTCAATTAAAACATTATATTTTCTAAAGTAAATTAAAAACCAATTAATTTATCACGAGTCACGCGTATTGCAGCTCTAAAATATAAACAATTTATGTACTACAAAGTATGTCAGTATGGCATTTAAAGGTGAACACAGACTTGCTCGCACCGCACGCGCTACAGTCACTGTATTCGAATCCTTAAGGTGAACGCAGAACTGAGTGCTTAGTGCGAGTTTTCTAACTACTTGATCGCGTTAACGTAAACTCATATTTCTATGGCATCGAGGAAGCGCCACCTAGCGACAAGTATGGAAATTAAAATTGCTGAGTGGGAGTTGTAATGGTTTACGTTGAGAAGTGAACACGTTTACCAGCCAAAACACGAATAAACGCCAGTGCGAGTTGTACTGTGACAGCGTTTTGCCAGTTCGAACGGTTAACTTACTCATACTCACTACTCAATGCTCGATTAACGCGGTAGTAAAGTTATTCGATTGCATCTGTCAAACTCGCACTAAGCACTCTGGTCACAATGCACGCACCGCGGTAGGCGTGACGACAGTATCAAATAATCAAACATTCAACGATATTAGTGGAAAGCACACATTAAAAGGATTTACAACACTGACTTACATAGATAGAAAGAGAACACTTTATTGTACATAAAAAAGGGAAATTACAAAGATATTTCTTAACCTAAGAGTACAGACGGCGGCCTTATCACTAAAAGTGATCTCTTCCAGTTAAGTCTACATTCGCCTTTGTAAAGTTGGTCAAAAAATTCAAGAAACCGGAAGTGAAACTTTATTATTGGTATTAACGAAAATCACGAGCATTTACCACCTTTGATTAAGTACAATAGATAATTTTAATGCAATGACTGTAGTTTTTATTTTTATAATGCTTGCGAGTGCAAGAAATTAACTAACACAGACAAAAAGTCTGAACAAAACCTTACTTTTTAATTTCTACACTTTTTGGACAAAGTATACATGTATTTTTTTGCATTGTATTTCTTTTTTGCGTTTTTCGTGTGCAATAAAGTATAAAAATAACTTTACTCACAATTTGATTAAATAAGTAAGATAAATATAATTAAAATTAATTCAAGTATAGTTGAATGCATTAACTAATTACACACAGGACGGCAATTTGAAATTCAACATTTAAAGTGGAATTCTTAAGCATATTATACTGCTCGTCTTGGATATCCTGCGATATAATAATTTGGCCTTTTTGCATCTACTTAATGAGATGATTTAAACAGCGTCCAGTGGTATCTTCACTCACACTAGATGGTTGAAGGGACCACTCCGACGCTGTAGTGCCTGGGACATGGTTTTATAGATGGTTTTTCGGCTTGCCCAGCACCTATACCAACCTGACAGCCTAGTCGGCCTAGCCCACAGGAAAGACTAGTCAATACGTGCGGAGCCAATCAAGCCGCGGGTTTCCTCACGATGTTTTCCTTCACCGTTAGCGTGTGGTATTGCGACTACAAATTCGCAAATGTACGTAACTTTAAAATTAAACAAAGTCATTGGTACATGCTTACACTCGGGATCGAACCTGGGGCTCTCGCTTGCCAGTCCATGGTTCTACCCACTGAGCTACCACCGCTCTATCCTGCGATAGGTAATTGAGAAATAAGCAAAACATATTTCTTTGTTAATAAAACCATTTTTTAAGTTATTATTTACTTGTTGGATGCACAAGACAGGTTAAGTCTCTACATGTTGTGCACGTAGGTAAATGATGCCATAGTTTGTAGCATAAGCAGGTTAGTAATTTAAAAAAAGTAAACATGTAAATCAAAAGTAAACAATTTTTACTGACACTCCCTACTAAATAATTACAAATGTTCTTCTTTAATCAAATCTGCCGCTCTCTCTCCAATCATGATGACCGGTGCATTGATGTTGCCACTCGGCATTGACGGCATCATGCTGGCATCTATAACCCTCAGGTTGTTGACTCCATAAACTTTTAACTGTCCATCCACAACTTTCCCCATAGCGCAAAGGCCTGCCGGGTGGTAAATGGTCACACCTAACTGTCGTATGTAGCATTTCCAGTATTCGTCACTTGGAAATTCAAATCGATCACACTCAGGCAAATTCAATTTGACTATAGAAGAATTTACGGACTTAAAATATTTGGTTTCAGAAATCCGAATAATTTTATTAATACTTCGTATCAGTGTAACAAAATCTTCTGGATTTCTTAGATAACCCGTATTTATTTCTGGTTTATCTGTTTCACTTAGGCCTGTAATTTTAACATGCCCTCTTGATTTGGGATGTAGAAGACCGAAGTTAGGTATAAATATGTCATAGTCTTCATTAATATCTGTAATAGATTTTATGATATACTCTTTGTAGTTACTGATCAAACCGTAACGGAGTTGTACCAATGGTGACCGGCGATTAAAGAAGTAGGAAAAAATCTGGGTATCAGTATAAGATCCATCATTAGAGATAAATCCTTCAATAGTTGGGAAAGGTTGTGAATCCAGAACTTCCTCAGCTCCTGTTACATCAGAATATTTTTCCCCTGTGAAAACAATCGGAAATTGTAAATGGTCGTGCATTTCATATCCGACCGGCAACTCTGATAGGTACTACTTTGATTCCGAAGTTCTGGACGTCTTCTTTCAGTCCAATACCGGATGCTATTAATAATTTTGGAGTATTTATTGCTCCGGCAGAAACAATTACTTCTTTGTCTGCAAAAAACTGGTATGAGCTATATTGAGTTTTAACAAAAACTCCTCTTGCTGTTTTAGTTTTATCAATAAGGAGTTGATAGGCAAATGCATGTTTTAAAACAAACAAGTTCTTTCTTTCAGCTATTGGAGATAAGAATGCAACAGCTGTGCTGGATCTTACTCCTGGTGGCTTAGAATGTGTTAAGTAATCTCTGGAAGCTCCTAATTGTTCTGGTCCGTTGAAATCAGCTAAAGTCTTTACTCCAATCTCGGATAAGGATTCTAAGTATTTGTCCACCATATTTTCTATACGATCATTAAATTTATATTGAGCCACAGCCATGGGGCCTTTAGTGTTATGGTAAAGGCGTTCTATAGGATCCTTCAATATGTCATCGGCTTGGAAGCGTTCACTCTTCAAAAAATAGGGGAAAACGTTGTTCCAGTCCCAAAGCTTAAAACCTTGTCGTGCCCAGCCATTGTAGTCTTCTGGATTTCCCCTGAATAAAAAAAAAACAAATTATTTACGTCAAAATGATTACTAGCTAGGCAAAAAATAATTAAAGTTTTCATAGAGATTCGGTGCTTATAGATGTAACCTGTGAGATCATCATAAAAGTCATGCAGGATTGCATTCAGTTCCCGTAAGGCCCACTCCTAAATGAGGTAATTTGTGATCGTAAAGACATCTGGAATCCTTGTTCTGAGGGGATCCTTGCCTTGGTAAACCGCTATACCCAAAACTATTATCTAACTACAGATACAGACATTGATTCGAAATTCAATTCAATAATTAAATGATTACACTGTATAGGTACTATAATATGTTTTTTGAATTGTAACGTAATTTTTAATTTTCTTATAAAGCAGTGCCCACACATAATGATCGTAAGGCGCAACGAATTTAAATAAAAACTTACTAGTTATAGTACATGTAAAGTAAGTCTTAAATATGGTTATAAATAGGAATAAACCGGCCAAGTGCGAGTCGGACTAGCGCACTGATGGTTCCGTACAAATTTGTAGGCAGGTACTTACATATTATTATAAATAATTTATGATTCGAGTCTCACAGTTTTTGCCGAGCTTTTCCCGATCTTCAAAAACATTTTTTTATGATTGAAATAGAAACAAATATTGTTTTAAAATTGTTTAATAGTTTAGAATAGTGAAAATATGATTATATACTTTTTAATGCACTAACCTGTGCTAAAGACAATTTAAAAAACCTATTTAGAGGCTAAAAAATCCACCCATGCCGGGATTTGAACCCGCGACCTCTGGCTATCCGTGCCAGCGCTCTTTTCCACTGAGCTAATGGACGACTCACCGGCATCAGTGAAATTTCGAACCTACACAAAAAAAAAACCGTTGAAATATCAAAATTTAAAAAAACGATTCTTCTTCTTAAATAAAATAAAGTTTTTAAACATTTTTAATACAAAATGAGAAAATTACTTTGCTAGTTTCCGCCAAAAATCCCACAAGTACCATGCGGTTACACCGCACCGCCCTCCCTCCCACTTATTCAAGCAGAAGCAAGATATGAACACACCACCACCAACACCAAATACTTGTGTGAGAAAAAAGTAACTTTCTCATTTTAATGCTATTATGGATTTCCGCAAAGTAACGTCTGATTCCGTACAAAACATTTTTAATTTAAAAAATACTTTATAGGAAAGCTATAAAAGTATGAACGTGAGGGGCACTTTTATGAGAATCAGCAATGTAGGTATAGGTACCTACCTACATTGCTGATTCTCATCTTGATCTATCATCACCTGACATATTGCATACTGTTCAAGCTAGAACATCCTCCGAGCATTTTCCCTCTTGTCATATGCTCGACTCCGGTGTCCTCCTGGCCTTGGCTGGCAAAGTCATCCTTCACTGTCGTATAGTTCCAATCAACCTCGGTTTTCGGCAGCTTAGTAAATAAACCTGGAATCTTACCACATAAGAATTTACTTAATAAATGAGCAAAATGCAAATCACGAAAAAAATCTAATATAAACTTGCGCCTGTATCCCAGGGAGGTAGGCAGGAACCAGTGATCACTAGCCACTTTAAAATAATACATATTTTATTTATAGTTCGCGCAAATCTTCTTCTTCTTCTTCAGGCTATATAGCCTGAAGAAGAAGAAGACTAATATTAGTCTACTGCTGGACTCCCCTAACAAGCGCCATAGCGCCCTGTCTTCAGCTAGCTCGCGCAAATCTCCTAGTTAGCTCTGAAGTTGGCGCCGTGGCCACTGCGCAGATGTACTCGTACTCCATTCCGCTGACACCTATTTTTTGCTATTGCGACGCGAAGCTCGCCAACTTCGGAGCTTACTAGAAGATTTGCGCGTAGGTGTATAAAATAAGTTTGGTATACCAATCTAAATAAATTTGACACTAGCAATGATAATGATAAAGTAGTTTTTTTATTATTATATTATGTTTATAGAAAAGAATATAAGGGTCCCGAGCCTATACCTATACACAACTTCACTGCAAGGCCAGAAAATAATCAGAATGCATAAAAATACTCATTAAAAGTTAACAAAAGGGTTGTAGGACAATAGTTATTTTAAATGGCGAACTCTAACCGGGATGTTTTAAGAACCGATACTCTCTGAAACAACATGACAACACATTCCTTGTCACGATGTTGATGAAGAGAAGGATGTCTGTCCGGATCGTGGCAAGTGGCAAACCCTGGTCTCTGCCTGCCCCATTGGGATAGAAACGTGAGTTTATATAATTTTCATTGTATCAATAGTAAGTTTACAGACTGCCTGTTAAGACAGTCATCTGAAGGATATGGCTCAATTAGGCTGGCTGTGCCGCAGACCAGTTTCTCATGTAGAGACGGACCTCTACCTCTATATAATGTAATATTATAGCATTAAGAAACGTTTTCTTAGTAAAAATATATGTAAAAAATACCTGTGTTGCTGCACTGTGCCTCATAGTTGGGCCATTGTAGATACGTAAATAGATAGAGAACACTTTATTGTACATAAAAATGGAAATTGTACAGATATTTCTTAACCTAAGAGTAAAGACGGCGGCCTTATCACTAAAAGTGATCTCTTCCAGACAATCTTTGGATGAACTGGACTGATACATTAGAGAAGGAAGTAGATGTACAAAAAAAACATAGGAAACGATAATTTCAGAGGTTCCTATATAAATATATGCCTCAATAATGCTTACGTATGTCAACACTTGAGATACTAGGGTTTCCTCGCGTTGTTTTCCTTCACAGTTAGCGAGTGGTATTGCTACTATAACTTCACAAAAGTACATAACTTAGAACACAAAGTTATTGGTACATGGGATTTGAACCCGACCTCACGATTGAGCACCCAGCATTCTACCGCTCCGCTACCTCCGCTCTAACAAAATGCTTGTTGTTTTTATTTTCGCTCGTAGCCCCGGCTGCCTGAGTGGCCTTAAAAACGATCACGAAAGTTAAGCAACACAGGGCGCATTCAGTGCATGGTTGGGTAAACCGTCTATGGCTAACGCTAGTGGCATTTTTCCGAGCGGTTCAGTTGGTGCCGGCTGCCGTCGATAGATGGCAGTCGTTAAGCCAAGTCAGAGGCCTTAGGGCGGCTTGAAAACTTCTGACAGTAGGACCCGCCACTAGTCTTGCAAGCCTCCATCAATCCGGACTTGGCCCCCGTGGTGGAGTATGGCCTATACCTAATACTGTTTGTATTTGCATGAAATGAAATGAAATGAAACGAAACGAAACGAAACGAAACGAAACGAAACGAAACGAAACGAAACGAAACGAAACGAAACGAAACGAAACGAAACGAAAAGAAACGAAACGAAACGAAACGAAACGAAACGAAACGAAACGAAACGAAACGAAACGAAACGAAACGAAACGAAACGAAACGAAACGAAACGAAACGAAACGAAACGAAACGAAACGAAACGAAACGAAACGAAACGAAACGAAACGAAACGAAACGAAACGAAACGAAACGAAACGAAACGAAACGAAACGAAACGAAACGAAACGAAACGAAACGAAACGAAACGAAACGAAACGAAACGAAACGAAACGAAACGAAACGAAACGAAACGAAACGAAACGAAACGAAACGAAACGAAACGAAACGAAACGAAACGAAACGAAACGAAACGAAACGAAACGAAACGAAACGAAACGAAACGAAACGAAACGAAACGAAACGAAACGAAACGAAACGAAACGAAACGAAACGAAACGAAACGAAACGAAACGAAACGAAACGAAACGAAACGAAACGAAACGAAACGAAACGAAACGAAACGAAACGAAACGAAACGAAACGAAACGAAACGAAACGAAACGAAACGAAACGAAACGAAACGAAACGAAACGAAACGAAACGAAACGAAACGAAACGAAACGAAACGAAACGAAACGAAACGAAACGAAACGAAACGAAACGAAACGAAACGAAACGAAACGAAACGAAACGAAATGAAATGAAATGAAAAGGTTTTATTCAAAGTAGCGCAGATACTGCGGCTTAAAGAACGTTACAAGTCAAACTAGGTGTCCATTTCAAAATCTGGATCATTTTGGAGAAAAAATGGACAAAAAAACTCCAAACTTAGTCTTTTCAAATTCCTTAATTAACAGAATTTACACAGATTCTACAAAACTCGTGAATTTTACATGCTTGAATTCCAGACATCATTGTCATCTAAATAATCCTTAATATTATAGTAGCTCTTTTGGCACAAAGTGTACTTTACACATTTTTTTAACCGCGCTTCAGTCAAACTTAATATATCTTCAGGGATTTTATTGTAACTTTTGATGTATCATGGAAATGAGACATCAAAAGTTCTTTGCTAATAGAAAAATAACAAAAATTTATTACAATGGTATAGCAAGCGCGTTGGGCAACACGGATTTTGACCGGTTTTGAAACATAGCAATTGTGATAAGGCTACCAATTTGTTCGTAGATACTTTAACTGGGATAATTGAAACAAACTCTACTGATATTGTATTATCTAAACGAAAAACACCACTTAAACCCTGGATAACGCCAGGACTGCTTCGCTGTATGAGGAATAGAGACAAGATGAACAAAAAAGTGAAATTGGATCCAGAAAACAGTGCTCTTAGCACTACTTATCGTTGCTACAGAAATTTCTGTAATAATATACTAAGACGTCTAAAAAGACAATATGAAAAATCTCAGCTAGAAAAAGCCAGTAAGATTAACTCCAAGCGAACATGGCAAGTCATTAATGACATCACTCGATTTAAACCTAATAAGACAGTTGCAAAAGACGTACTTTCACTATCCTCAGACCCCATCGAAGCTATATATATGGCTAATAGTTATTTTGCTCATGTGGGTGAAAACCTTGCAAATTTGATAATAAGAGATGGACCAAGTGAACTCTCTAATGTAGAGTCAAAATATCAAGCTACTACACATTGCCTTAAATCCTTTGTTCTTCTAGAAACTGATCTCACACAAGTAATTTCGATAGTTAATTCACTTAAAAACACTTGCTCTACCGGGTGGGATCAAATATCCTCAAAAATTATTAAACAGAATATAAAAATCCTAGCTGGCCCAATTACACATATTTGCAACTTATCAATAAACTCTGGTATATTCCCAACTGCATTCAAACAATCAATAATAACACCTTTACACAAATCAGGTGAAAAGTCCGTCACAAGCAACTATAGGCCGATATCCTTGCTACCGACACTATCAAAAATACTGGAAAAAGTTATAAATAATCAGTTCATAAGCTACGTTGAAACAAACAATCTGTTGTCACCCAGTCAGTTTGGTTTTCGCAGAGGTAAGTCGACCACCGATGCAGTATCTAAAGTGTCAACTAGCATTGTCAAAAGCCTAGATAAAGGAGAAAAATGCCTGACTATATTTTTGAATTTGCGAAAGGCTTTTGACACAATCCCACCGCACCTATTGCTCAAAAAACTAGAGTTAGAGTTTGGAGTTCGGGGCCTTCAGTTGCAGTTATTTAAAACTTACCTTTTAGATAGATATCAAAAAACAAGGGTGGGCGACTTATTAAGCGACTCTCTCCCGATGAGATTCGGAATACCTCAATGAAGTATTCTCGGCCCGACCCTTTTTTTAATATATATTAATAGCCTTTGTAATATAACCCTACTAAACGGAGAAGTTACCTCTTTTGCCGATGATACAGCTCTGACTTTCAGGGGAGGGAGTTGGAATGACGTCTATAATAATTCCCAAAAGGGCTTAGATATGGTTATGAAATGGCTCAGTAACAATCTTCTAAGTCTGAACACTGATAAAACTAAATATATTGCGTTTTCAATTGTTGCATCAACTCAACCTAGTCCAGAAAGCCATTTTATTTTTGCACATTCAGTTTCATGTTTGTTTTCACCGTCTAATAATTGCAAATGTCGAAAACTTGAAAAAGTTAACTCTATTAGGTATCTTGGGGTGATTTTGGATAAGCATCTTTCTTTTATAGAACATATTGCAACTCTCTCAGCTCGTGTTCGTAAACTGATATATGTATTCAAAACTATTCGTCATGTAGCTGACACTGCACTAATAAAAACAATTTACTTCGCTCTGTGCCAATCAATACTAACATATTGTATTATAGTGTGGGGTGGTGTTGCGAAATCACACATAATTTGTCTTGAAAGAGCGCAGCGTGCTATACTAAAAGTTAGTAATTTCTTGCCGTTTCGTACCCCCACTACAAAAGTTTATCAAATTACAGAGGTGCTCACGGTTCGCCAACTCTATATCCTGCACGTCATCACTAAACAGCATAAAAGTTTGAAACTTAACTCCTCACACAGAACAAAAAGACAAAAATCCATAATATTTCGAGTGAAACGTGTCCGAACAACGTTCGCACAAAGATCTCTATTGTTTATGGCTAATTTCTTGTATAATAGAATTAATAAACAACACAATATATCAGAACTAACGAAACACGAGTGTAACAAGTGTGTCAAAAACTTTCTTCTTACTCTTTCCTACTCAAAGACAGAAGATCTATTGGGAATAGTTAAATGAATTTACAATACTATATAAATGGTACAAAATATTATAACTCTACATTCACCACACACTACATTTTTCCTTCACACACTCACTACACTTCACAGATACACAATTTTCACACTCACACTTTTCACATGCATGCTAGAATAAATATATTTAATACTAATTTCATTAAATTTAAGTACTTAACTGTAGAATGATTCAAATCTTATAGTGTAATAATAATTAAAAATAAAGTTTTACCTATGTCACATCATAAGTCAAATAGATAAAAATTACCTTTTGGTACTTCATAATAACTAGTGAATAACAATATGTTGCTCTATTGTCAATTTTTATAATATAAATATGGGAGGAACACTAATGCTCTATACAACAGGCCCTGCCTAGTTTAGACATCAGGCATTAATTATTAAGTGTAAGCCCTAGAACCTTATGTGAAAAATGTACTCTACATATGTTATTGTACCATAGCTGTGTAACTCTGATTTTGATGAAATAAATTATCTTATCTTATCTTACCTTCCTTAGGGAAGAGACCAGTGCCCCTCGGTGGGGACATAATGGGATGATGATGATCATGTTTTTATTTTGTTCTTACCAGACTTTCCCTCGGTGGGTCACCTCCAGCTTCCAGTAGGAGTACTTTCCACTCGCACACTTCAGAGAGTCTGTTTGCTAATACTGCGCCGGCTGACCCGGCCCCTACTATTATGAAGTCAAATCTATCTCCATCTGAAAGAGGCATTTCCTTACAATCAATTTTATTGAGTGTTAGGTAATCTGTTAACTGATTCACCTTTTTGCAAAGACTGTAGGTACCTGCGCAAAAAATATAGATTATATACGTCTTGTAGGGCACAGGCCTTCTGTGGGAGAGAGAGTACGGACTTAATTGCAACGCGTGCCCACCGCGTATTGGCCATTTTAAACACCGAAGTATGTTAACACCTCAGGCACTCATGTTATGTCACAATCGTTTCTGTCACCGTTAGTAAGTGGTATCTAATACCATCACTAATGTACGTACAAGTATGTAACTTATTCCTGGGTTTGAATCCACATGCTCCCGAGTGTAAGGCCAGGTCTAATACTTACATAATTGTTCAATAAAATGAAATAAACACGACAATGGTTGATGTTTGCCTCAATTTGGTAGTCTACAAAGCGATAGCAGTACTATGTCATTCCAGGGGTATAACCCGCAGATTAAATAGGCATCTCTCGAAGAAGATCGAATCGCGAGAGGCGCCAAGTTAAGTAGCACGGGTTATACCATTGCAATGCCATTGGGACTACCGATACTAAGAATGAAACGACCATTACCGGACTAATATTGACTCTATTGAACAACTATGCATTTTAGAAACTCGCCCTCCAGGATCCTACCGATGTGCTACCAGTTTACCACCACTTCCAAGAAAGGTTACTATAACATAGAATAGATAAGATAAGAATATTCTTTATTGTACACAAGGAAAAAACAAACAAAAAAAATATTACAAAGATACAGTACAATTGGCGGCCTTATTGCTTAGAGCAATTTCTTCCAGGCAACCCACTATGAAGAGTTGCTGAAGGAAAAGTGATAGATTTAGAATAGAATAGATTTCTACAAGGCAACAATTCTTTGTATTGAACTGTAAACTGCAAAAATATTGATGGGTATTTGGAGGACGATGTTTTTATATATAACAAATCTTTATTAACCATAAGTGACACATTAAAGTATGTTGACAATTGTAGAACAGTAGATAAAACAATATTTAGCGATACAATTTTTACTGCGGCCCCACACTAGGCAAGCCTGTATCGCGGGTACCACTCTAGAGGTGAACATTAAACATTAATGGTTCGAATGGCAGGATAATTTATAAAAATAGGAAGTACATATTACAGAACGTGCTTATGCGCATATAGGTACTTAAAACATATTAACAAAAATAAAAGAAAATAAACTAAGTGAGACTATGTGAAGTGTGGTGTGTGTGCGTGTGTCAGGATGTGTCTGTGTGTGTGAGGGTGTGTGCGTGTGTGTGTGCGTGTGCGTGTGTATGTGTGTGTGTGTGTAAGAGTGAGGGTGTGTGAGCTGCAATTATTAATTAGATTTTACGATATGACCCTTACTAGGTCCTCTGTGGCATCGTATGTAAGTTCCAAAGGCCACTTATTAACTATCGTTTTGAATTCATGAAGGTTGCACTGCCTGATATCGCACATAAGGAGAAGTTTATTGTACATATAAGGGTGGAGAAAAGCTGAGAATCTTTTTCAAAAGTGGTTTTGACAGCCTTGACTTTAACTCTTGGATTTCTTCGGGATCCACTTCCATTCAATTTGTTTGGTGGGTTTTTCTTGTGTAATTTAATAGTGGAATTCAGAATGAAAAGTCTTCGTACGCTAAGCAGTTGGCATTCTTGATAAAGTTTGGCGGTGGGATATCTATATTTCTTTTTTAACATAACTTTAAGGACAGAGCGTTGTGCCCTTTCCATTTGTATCAAAGTAGTCTTGGCGGCGCCACCCCATATAGGTAGGCAGTAAGCTATCAGAGATTGACAGATGGCAACATAAATATATTTAAGTAATTCATGATCAGCACAGTTTCTGAGAACTTCATTATGTTAATTACTTTCCTTACACGACCAGACAGGGCGTGAATGTGATTTTTAAACGACAGATTTTGATCAAGAGTTACACCTAAGTATTTACGAGTAGTAGAAATAGCTCTAGAAATATATGGGCATCGACAGATGGGATTATTTGAGGTCAGTCTAAGTGATGTGTTGCAGTAGTGTATTTTTACTTGAGGGGTCTTGGGAGGCTCGGAAGCCTTTGTTTTATGAAAACATATTAAATGAGTCTTATCAGTGTTAAGAGACAGTAGATTACATTCAAGCCAGGTTGCAACTTTAGCCATTCCCTCCTCAATCCGATAGTATGTTTCGTCCCATGACGACCCATGGAAGATGGTGGTGTCGGCGTATCGTCAGTCGTCAGCGTAGTTTCTAAGTCAAACAACGTCGTTAATTAAGTTGACTTTTGCAGTATAAAATTTAAAACATAAACGTTCATTAGACGTTGAATGCACGCACGCCGCTATGGAAGAGGTCTGTCAGGGTCGTGGCAAGTGGCAAACTCTGGTCTGTGTCTACCCCTCCGAGATACATTTCCGAACTGTTCTGAAATACCCGGCAAGTAGGAACAGTAAGGCTAGACACAGCACACCGCAGCGCAGATTTTGTAAAGCATGGAAAGTCGGCTATGCGGCGCAGGCACGTGCGACGCAGACATGTGTCTGCCCTGCTCTGCGTCTCGTTTTAGTGCCGGCATAGATTTCTGCGCGACGCGTGCACGTCGAGGCGTGTTTATTAAACATTTTGTTGCAATGACAGGACATTTAATTGAATTAGTTCGCTGTGAACCTTTTTTGTATGACACAAATCATCCAGAATATTCAAAAAGACATTGAAAGAGTTATTATGGGTGAGAATTGCCAAGGAATGGAGTGAATAGTTACGTCGCAATATGCGGTGGGGGCCTAGTCTGCCTCAACTGCCCTGCCCTGTACTGAACTGTGCTGCGTCGCCTGCGTCTCAGCATGCGCCCAGCCTTAGGGTGCGTGCCGACAAGACGGTTTCTGCCCGGCACGGCGCAGGCGTCGGGTCGGTATCAGTTATGCTCCGAGATACATTTCCGGCGCCGTGCCGGGTAGAAACCGTGCTCGTCGACACGCGCCCTTAAGATAATTGAAATAAATGTTTATATATTTTAATATAATTATTTACTTTTCAAATCGGCGTTGGGTGGCCACGGTACAGATTCACCGATAGTGAAAAACATCAGAAATAAATACACTTCTTTGGACCAGTATACAGTCATTGCTGCGCTGCTTACACTATTATAAGTAGGCTAAATAATTGAGGGTACTTTCACTTAACTATGTAATCTAAAGAAAATTCATCCCACATTTTTTAAGAGTGAGTAAACGTGTGACGATTTTGATCAGAAACGGTATATTTACGCTATGTTTCTTACGCCATGTTCCTCAATGATATACTTACCCCCAGTTTCTCGTACACTAACAGTCTGTTAATCTACTGTTAATAGCTGTCAAAGGTTTTTTGTATGCATTTTGGCCAACTGACAGATGTTAACAATCGATTAACGTTGTACAAGAAACTGGGGGTTGGTATTTAAAACAATGTCTGTATACAATGTTTTACAATGACTATTCCAACGATACCCTACATTATGGTATAAGCAAGAAAAAAATTGCATCCCTAATTTAGGTGGAAAGAAAGAAAAAAAAATAGAATTTTATTCTACGGTTTTATCGGCGTTATTCATGCGCATGTCTGTGCGAAAATTCCGGTTTCTAGTACTAATATTCTCTGAGCTAGGCCGCGCACAGACGCACAGACATAGACACAGACATGGCGCAACTATAAGGATTCCTAGTAGACTTCGGAACCCTAAAAAATTAAACACGTATAAAATTTTCGTAATTGAAATATCTTATTTCGTTTCTGACCATATTTTTTCTAAAGTAGACATGCCTTTCTTTTTTATACTAATTAAATAAGCTTGAAATTGTTTATTTTTTTTATTAGATGTCTTCTGAGTTACCATGATGAGATGTCAATTTATTGAGACTCAAATTTTCGTTCTACTTGAATCATATTTTTGGATGGCAAATTTATTTCATTCAAGGTCTCCGCTTATTGTCGGTTGCGTTAACAGCATTTTTAGTCTTGGGCTAACTTTGATTAATTTTGAATATCATTTTACGAATAGCAAATACATTACATGGCTTTCACTTTCATTTTACATTGTACATTAAATTATATTCATATGCAAACAGAATGTAAATTCTTTACGATGAAATAAAATTTAATTGAATGTATAGGTACTAAATATAAACAAATATAAATTAAATAAATATAAACCATGAAATCATCATTGCGTTAACTAGTGAACGGCAGAAAGAACAAAATTGTATAGCTAAATAGTGAACTTTTTTAACAAAGAAATTTTTGCAAATTGTGCCTTTAAAATTGAGTTTTATAATTTGCCGATCATTGAATTAGATAATTTGATTTAATTTGTTTAACAGTGTTTCAAGTTTTTTTTTTCTTGATCAAAATAATACTGCTGAGACTTTTCGCAGATGAAATACCTATTTTGGTTTATCATTTCGTTACTATTATTTCCCGATAAATTTGGTGGCTTTATTAAATTATTTCCCATCAACTTTGTAAGGAAAGTTTTTATAATGCACTACCGAAGTTTCTCACTAGTTTCACTGGTGGTAGTTACTGACCGACTAAAGATTATAGTCAGCCCAAAATGGCCGCCTGACTTTTATTTAAATTTATTTAAATAACAATTGCAAGCCGCTCTATAGTATCAGACCATGATAGTTGTCGTCGGCAGCAATTAACATGCACTTCCACCTTTTTTCAGTTTTTTTATAGCCTACGACCCACTGCAGGTCTTTTGCCGACCGCAGACAGGCAATTTCAAGCGCTAAGGTATATGAACACCTCAGACATTCCGGTTTCCTCACGATATTTTTCTTCACAGACAGCGAGTGTTATTCCTATCACAACTTAAAATAATTACGTTACATATAAAACAAAGGCAGTGGTACATGCTGGGATTTGAACCTACGAACTTTCGAATGTGAGGCCGCTGTTCGACTGCTATCACCGCCTTTATCAGTTTTAGAATTACGATATTAGGGGAAAGTGCACGCAAACGCACGAAAGTGCATGCAAAGTGGATGGATGGATGGATGGATGGATGGATGGATGGATGGATGGATGGATGGATGGATGGATGGATGGACGGACGGACGGACGGACGGACGGACGGACGGACGGACGGACGGACGGACGGACGGACGGACGGACGGACGGACGGACGGACGGACGGACGGACGGACGGACGGACGGATGGATGGATGGATAGATAGATAGATAACAAGAATGGTATTCACTTTCTTCTAATATAATATAACTTTCTCATTCATAAATTCTTTGGGAAGGGAGTGTATAACGCTATATAAAGTTGTGTGGTATTTTTCGATAATTTCAATTATGTAGTAAGTAAGTTCAATAAGCTAATCACAACCATAACACTTTTGGCCAAATTGTTAGTACCTAAATAAATCACTAGATGGCGCTGCACGCTTGTTGTATCGTGGTATGGTTGTGTTTAACCCAATAATATAAATAGTTCGCATTTTTTGTATGAGATTTTTGTCTTTGAGTTTCGAGTAATAAATACGTTTAAATAAACAGTGTTTCAGTAGTAAAACAGTGAACAAAGTGGTCCTTCGAGCCGGATATTATAAGTGTCAAAATCAAGTGTTGTGTTGTGTTTTCCTGGACTTAGTGCAATCGAAGTGATAAAAGAACTTGTAAAATTTTTCAAGTTTGCTAAAAAAGACTTAGTGCAATTTGTGAATATTGGGACTTAGAAAAATTTGAGACATTTGTAAACATAGAAATTTTTACTCTTGTTTGGACTTAGAAAAATTTGAGACATTTTTAACATAGAAGAATTTGAGTGATCTTGGACTTAGAGAATTCGCGAGTGATTGGAACATAGAAAAATTTTGGACTTGTATTTTTTGGAGTGAGAAAAAACCAACTGATAGTGATATCATGGAAAAAATAATAGCCCTACAGATGGAAACTTTGGACAAAGTGTCCAAAGGACGAGTAAACTTTAAGAAAGCACCGAAAGATAGGATTGTTATGGGGTATGTAGAATCAAGATTGGAGACTTTGGAGAAGTATTGGAACACGTTTAATAACAACCATGACCAATTAGTTGGTGGTGTGGCGATTCAAAACCGACAACAGGTACCATACTTTCAAAACTCAACTTATGAAGAATTAGAAGAGCTTTACTACAGTTACAAGGGTGAGTTGAAAACGGCTCTTAATCTTTTGAATAATCAAAAATCCACAGAGGGAAGTTATAAAGACAAACCATCCCCACCGCCACCAGAAGTAAAACTACCCCGCATAACTATTCCTACTTTTACTGAAAATTACAATGAATGGCAATCCTTCCATGATTTGTTCAGAGCGTTAATTCACAAGAATCAAAGCCTAGAGAACGTGCAGAAGTTTCATTACCTAAAGAGTAATTTGAGTGGAGAAGCCGAGGCCTTGTTGAGACAGTTCCCCATAACAGGCGATAACTACGAAGAGGCCTGGAATATCTTGAAGAGACGATACAGCAACAAACGTTACATCACAAACTGCATTTTTAAGAGGCTACTTTCACAGAAAACGCTAACGCTAGATTCTGCTCAAGCGCTAAAACAATTATTGGATACGACAGTAGAGTGCATTAATGCCCTGAAGAACCAAGGTTTACCAGTCCAACATTGGGATGCGATCGTCGTTTACATCATAGTTGGCAAACTGGACTCTGAAAGTCACAAACATTGGGAAGAAATGGTCAGTGTAGATGGTTCAGATGTCCTTCCCAGTTTTGACAGGCTGAAGACGTTTCTGGAGACCAGATTCCGAACAATGGAAATGATTGAATCGTCCAACAAGGGATATAAACCTGCAAAGCCAAAAGCATTCGCTGCCACACTGATGTCACAACCAAAATGTGCTTTTTGTGAAGAAGATCATTTTATCTTCAATTGCAAGAAATTCGTTCACCTGACAGTAGACGAGAGACACAGTTTCGTGCAAAAAAGTGGACTATGTTTTAATTGCTTAGTACCTCACCACTCGGTATTCAACTGCAGACAAACCTCAACTTGCAGAATATGTAATCGGAAACATCATTCGTTGCTTCACACTGACAAAAAACGTAACAATTATGAGAAACCAGATGAGAATAGACGCAAAGACCAAGGGGAGAAAACTAATGTTACTGCACATTTCTCCATACAACATGAACAACCCGGTCAACATGTTTTACTCGCAACGGCATTGGTTGACGTTCCTTCGGGAAATGGCGAGATACACGTCTTCCGCGCCTTAGTTGACCAGGGCTCACAAGCCTCGTTCGTCACCGAAAATATGGTTCAATCGCTAGGATTGAAACGTAAAAGAATCAACGGCGCGGTTTCCGGCATAGGTGAAGGCAACAAATCTATTAAACATTTAGTAGAATTTACCTTGAAGTCGAGAAACGATCCAACCTTCACTATTCAAGTACAAGCATATGTACTAACAGCACTGACTACATACTTACCATCAACCAAGATTGATCTGAGCTGGAAAAAACTGGAGTCATTGACACTGGCCGATCCGACATTTAATGCGCCGAGCAAAGTAGATATTTTGCTTGGTGCAGCCGAATACAGCAAAATTATCGAAGCTGGATTGATAAAAGGTCCATCTGGAATAATAGCACAGGCGACACATTTGGGTTGGATTCTGTCGGGAGAGACTTCCACAGTCAACGCTAAAGAGAAGAGAGTGGTCAGTCTGCATACACACATACTAGACAATGACCTTTTAAAGAAGTTTTGGGAACTGGAGACAGACTCTTACACAAACAAGAAGATGATGACTAAAGATGAAGACTTATGTGAACAAATCTACGAAAAAACAACAGAGCGAGATAATACTGGAAGATACGTAGTTCAGTTACCCATGAAGGAGAGTCTAGAAGAAGTAATAAACAAATGTGGCAGCACAAAACAGATAGCAATCAAAAGATTTCAACAATTAGAAAGACAATTCGAGAAGAATGATAAATTGAAGATGGAGTATACAAAGGTCATCGAGGAGTATGAAAGGCTCGGACATATGGAGAAAGTTACCGACAATAACAACCTGTCTATATACTTACCACATCACGCGGTGATCCGAGAAGATAAGGATACTACCAAGGTTCGCGTAGTATTCAATGCTTCCTCCAATGGCTATAATGGTTCATCTCTAAATGACCATTTGCTAGTCGGACCTATTTTACAACCAGATTTACGTACCTTACTGATCAAATGGAGAACACACAAAATCTGCATTGTTGCAGATATCGTTAAAATGTATAGACAAGTGAATGTAGCACCACAGCACACAGAGCTCCAGAGAATAATCTGGCGCAATGACCCGAAACACGATACAGAAACCTATAGATTGCTTACCGTGACATTCGGTACTGCATCGGCACCGTACCTTGCCGTGAAAACTCTTCACCAACTGGCAAGTGATGAACAAGATAAATATCCAACGGCGGCTGAAATTGTTAAACAATCCTTTTATATGGACGACCTGATGACCGGCGCTGAAAATGTAGAAGAGGCTAAGATGGTCTACAACGAAGTCAATGAACTGCTTAAGTTAGGTGGTTTCGAAACCCAAAAGTGGTCAAGCAACTCGACTGAATTGTTAAAAACAATACAGAAGCAAAAGGGAGTGGATGAAAAGAGTCTAGAGATTAAAATGGACAAGGTGATTAAAATCCTTGGACTTACATGGAACCGACAGGACGACACGTTCAAATTCACTGTCCACTTACCCGAAGATCATTTACCGCCAACAAAGAGATCAATTTTATCGCAGTTGACTCGTTTATTCGATCCGTTTGGTTGGTTAGCGCCAGTACTGATTACTGCTAAGATTTTAATCCAAAAGCTTTGGCTCTCAGGAGCGGATTGGGACCAAAAACTTTCTAAAGAGTTAGTAGAAGAATGGGAAGATTTCAAAAACCAGTTGAACACTCTAGAATCAGTTTCCTTACACAGATGGTTTCACACTAGCTCAACAACCAAGGACACTGAATTACACGGCTTCGCCGATGCATCAATGGCTGCATATGCTGCAGTGGCTTATCTTAAAACTACTGATCAAGACGGCAGAGTTCACATTCGACTTATTGCAGCAAAGTCGAGAGTTGCTCCACTGAAACAAATTTCTATACCCAGGCTTGAACTATGCGCCGCTACGTTGCTCACAAAGCTCTTGAATGATTTGACAATCATTTTGAACGTCGAAAAGGCAAAGGTGTATGCTTGGACAGATAGTACGATAGTCCTTGCATGGCTTCAATCACACCCAAGCAAATGGCAGACTTTTGTTGCCAACCGAGTTTCCGAGATAATCCAAACTCTCGATAATACCAACTGGAGACATGTCCGGTCCGCGGATAACCCCGCAGATTTACCATCAAGAGGAATCGGTGCACAGGAGTTGATTCAGAGTAAGCTTTGGTGGCAGGGACCAACCTGGTTGAAAGAGAAAGTAGACACGAAAAAGTTGACAGTACCTGAAACAGAAATGGAGAAAAGAAAGATTAGTAACAAGAAATCAAACACAGACAAATTAAATAAGACCACTACACTACACACGAAAGTTTTGGAGGAGAAGACAATAACCGAAGTAGAAAAGGATAAACCCATATGGGAGAAATATTCAACACTCACTAAAGTTAAGAGAATTATTGCATATTGCCGAAGAGTAATAACAAGAAAACAGTTGACGGATGATGATGATCCTAAAATCCTAAACGCTAAGGAAATAACAGAAGCTCTAGAGATATGTATTAGATACTACCAAAATATGTCATTTTCAGACGACATTAGACAGATAAAAAAAGAAGGAAGGGTTTCGAAGAAAAGTGTTTTAGCATCGCTTTCCCCTTTTATAGACAAGAAAGGAGTATTGAGAGTAGGCGGCAGACTCCATAACGCTCCCATGAAATACACTGAGAAACATCCGTATATCATGCCTGGTAGCTGTCATATTTCTCGTCTAATAGTGAAAGAAGCCCATCATAATTCCTTGCACGGTGGAAATCAATTGACACTGGCAGTTATAAGATCTCGATTTCACATTCTAAATGCAAAAAGAGAAGTCAAACAATACATAAGAAAATGCGTTGTATGCATCCGCTATAAGGCAACAACCAATCAGCAGATGATGGGGCAGCTACCTGCTTGTAGAGTCAATCCAGCACGTGCTTTTGAAAGTAGTGGCGTTGACTACGCTGGCCCTGTTCAAATCCGAATGTCAAAGGGAAGAGGCTGCAAATCAACAAAGGGCTATATATGCCTATTTGTCTGTATGGTCACACGAGCCGTGCATATAGAAGCTGTAACTGATATGACGTCGAATGCCTTTCTGGCTGCCTTTCGGAGATTCGTTGCACGCCGAGGGCACTGCAAACAATTATGGAGCGACAATGGAACTAATTTCATTGGCGCTGCTAAGGAGTTAAAACAACTCTTACAAAAGGGAGAGAAAAATATATCCAGAGACGTAGCCGAGACTCTGGCAAATACCGGTACTACATGGCATTTCATACCGCCAAGATCACCTAATTTTGGCGGCCTTTGGGAAGCAGCGATCAAGTCGGTAAAGTTCCACCTTACAAGAGTAATCGGAGAGAGCACCCTTACCTATGAAGAGATGGCGACACTTTTGGCCCAAGTAGAAGCGTGCTTGAACTCACGGCCATTATGTCGAGATATGACTGCTTCAGATGCACTAACGCCGTTGACACCGGGTCACTTCTTAGTCGGAGAGGGTCTGGTTGGCATACCAGAGCCTAGTTTGGAACAGGCAAACATCAATCTAATGACTCGATGGCAGCTGGTACAACGAATGGCTCAACATTTCTGGCAAAGATGGAGAGCTGAGTATTTGCACACCCTCCAGCATCGGTACAAATGGAAGAATCCTGTACCCAACCCAAAGAAGGGAGATATAGTTATCATAAAAGAGGAGAACCTACCCCCTACGAAGTGGCTTTTAGGGAAAATTATAGAAGTGCATCCGGGAACAGACGATAAAGTGCGTGTAATTACAGTGCAGTGTAAGAACAATACTAGATATACTAGACCATTGTCTAAAATTGTAATGCTTCCTCTTGAAGCTTGAATTTGTTTAATTCTGTTATCCTTACAGATATTTAGTTTTGTATTCCTTACTCAAGTTTAGTTTTGTTATCGTTGCAAATGTTTAGCAGTATATTTTTGCCAAATTTGTTTAAAGAACGAGGGTTCTTTGGGGCCCGGCATGTATAACGCTATATAAAGTTGTGTGGTATTTTTCGATAATTTCAATTATGTAGTAAGTAAGTTCAATAAGCTAATCACAACCATAACACTTTTGGCCAAATTGTTAGTACCTAAATAAATCACTAGATGGCGCTGCACGCTTGTTGTATCGTGGTATGGTTGTGTTTAACCCAATAATATAAATAGTTCGCATTTTTTGTATGAGATTTTTGTCTTTGAGTTTCGAGTAATAAATACGTTTAAATAAACAGTGTTTCAGTAGTAAAACAGTGAACAGGAGAATAGTGGTTTAGAAAACCGTGACAGCCGAGACCTATTAGCAATGAGAAAACACGCTGTCAGTAACCTTTGGATTTATTGGCTGAGTCAGAATAATTACGGGAAACTCAGCGAATTCGATCTCTTGATGCATAAAAGTTGTTTGTCAAGAGAAACATACATTTATCGGCAGAGCCGAGCGAACAACGTCACGAGTTATTTGCACGATATGGAATTCTTTACATTATAATGAAAAACTGTCAGGAAATATAAAATGTGTCTCCTCATTTGCTTGATAAAACTTTTGTTACCATGACTAGTTGATTAAAATCCAAACTGTTCAAGCAGTAGTTTTTCACGAATCATTAACAAATTACCAAAAACTAGTTGCAATCTCTCGACCAATTCAAATGTAAATTAATGTTAATGAACAAATGAATTTTGGTACCTATAGCACCACGAAATTGTATCGAAGCATAACGAAGTAAGTATACCTGTTTTTTCAGGTAACAAATAAAATGTTTTAGTAATTTAAAAACTAAGAAGAATTATAAATCAGATGCACTAAAATAACATTTGAAGCGGACATAAGTGCTCGTTGACGAAAAACTAATTCAAGGGTAGTCTAAACAATTTAACCGATGTTGGCCAATTCACTCCCTTAGGCAAAGCAATATTTATGGAAGACCACCAGATTCTCAAAGTAAATTCAAATTTCCTATTCATTCGAAAGTCAAATAGAAACCATAGAGCAAGCCGCGTGTCGAATGTACGATGCATGCGTTCGCCACCCTCGATGATAAATACATACTTTTTGCGAGTTCCTGATTTACAGTACAGAGGAAAGGAATGAAATAACAGATAAAATTGCATAAACTTAATCCGCATTAGGGACCAGTAAATATTGGTGATTCCAATGTGTTTGATATTAGATTGATGATGGTTATTGAGCAAATATGTTTATTATGGAATCTTTCGTAGGAGCATCACAAGATTGCCTCTCACGCGGGCTCTGGCCACTTTAAACTGGGTCGCAGAGATAACAGATTTATTTTTCTGTTCTCTGAATGAGTTCACAAAAATCACTCTTTTTGTGTTGTGTTATTGTAAGTAGTATTTTTTTAGTGTGTATATTAATATTAGTTTGATTAAGTTTTAAGTACCTGGTTATGTGGTATAATTGCTACTCAACGTTTCGGAAACTTGTTAACGCAATAGGAATCCCCTGTCATGTTAACTTAAGTTTATTGGCAAAAAAAAAAAAAGATTTTTAACATAAAGTCAACATACAAATTATAGGACCGATGAAGGATTGTTATCATTAATTTTATAAGTTGAATTCGACTTTTATAACTTGGCTAATATATCTTTGCAATAAACTAGTTAGAATATAATATTCAACCCTAAAACTTTTGACAGATTGATTTGATAAGGCTGACAATTGTATTCTGTATCTTTACATGTTATATACGTCGCAGGCAATTTGTAAAATTCCGCATTTTACAAACGGCGTCGTCCGTTTATAAACGATCGCTGTCTTGTACGCCCCAGAAGTCTTCTGAGTACCAGATTCTATGGACACCTTAGCGTTTTTCACGTGCTGGATAACCTCAAAAACTTTCTCATTTGTCTACGGCTTATTTTGCTTCTATTTTGAAATAGCAAAATTAGCTTAATTCACTATAGTACTATTTCTTTATAAAAACTCCTTTTATTAGATCAGAAAACCAATACTCGACGCCATTATTCTATTGTTTCAATTAGTAGCGCAGCGCATGGTAAAAAAAGATCCAAATACTTCGATTTGCCGCGTTATGTTTAAACAGCGATATTTTAATTCTTTATTAAATGTGGCATATTATATAGTGACAAGGCAATTTAGAATTTGCCTTCGGCATATTTCATAACAGCGAGCGTTTACAAACGGACGACGCCGTTTGTAAAATGCGGAATCATACAAATTGATTGCGACATATATACCATGTACTCCGGTGTAAAACAAAGAAAATTCTATTTTTATCATAACTTAAATTGTTTATTACTGAAGTTCTAAATACAAAGGTTTCTAGTTAGATAGAAATATGGATGCATTTACAGGGTTTACATTAATATAGATTATTTCCGTGCCATATTATTATTTTAATCATTGCTTAATGTCTCCAATTTCAAAGGTATACAAATTACAAGATAAAAACAAATTTTCTAAAAGAGAACAATATCATGCATTTTGTGTCATTGATTTAAATACATAAAGAAGTTTTATAAAGTTGAAACATTGGTTATAAAAGCCATAATCAATACAATAATGAATCAAATTAAGTGCATTAAACTTTAAAATTATTTCATTAAAATATTTAAAACTACTGACAATTTGATTACATAAGTAAGCCAAATATAATTAAAGTAATTCAAGTACAGTAGAAAATTAATATTAACTAATTATAGGTACACAGGATTGCAACCACTTGGAAATTTGGTATTAAAAGTATAGTGAAATTGTTAAGCATAATATAGAGGAGTCGTCTTGGATAATTGAGAAATAAGCAAAATATATGTATATTTCTTTGTTTATTAACTTGATTAATTGATTATACCATTTTTATTTTTAATGCACTAACCCGGGCTAAGGGTTAGTGCATTAAAAATAAAAATAGTATAATCATGTGGGTACAGTGATATCGTTCCGATGATAAACCTAACTGCAAAGTAGGTAGTCAGGGCTGTAAGTAATGCAATTTGCTTAAGTCAGATGTCGCTGCCTGTACGTAATACAGAGAATAGTGTAAAGAGGTTCGAAATTTCACTGATGCCGTGAGTCGCCCATTGGCTCTATTGGTAGAGCGCTGGCACGGATAGCCAGAGGTTGCGGGTTCGAATCCCGGCATGGGTGAAATTTTTAGCCTCTAAATAGGTTTTTAAATTGATTAATTGAATTCACAAGACATGTTACGTCTCTACATGTTGTGGAAATAATGAATAAGCACGTAAATGGTGCCATAGTTTGTAGCACAAGCAGGTCAGTTAAAAAAGTAAACATGGGAATCCACAATTTTGAACGTCTTTTCCTTCCAAATAATTACAAATGTTCTTTTTTAATTAAATCTGCCGCTCTCTCTCCAATCATGATGACCGGTGCATTAATGTTGCCACTCGACATTGATGGCATGATGCTGGCGTCTATAACCCTTAGATTGTTCACTCCATACACTTTTAACTGTCCATCCACAACTTTCCCCATAGCGCAAGTGCCTGCAGGGTGGTAAATGGTCAAACCTAACTGACGTATGTAGCATTTCCAGTATTCGTCACTAAGAAATTCATAAGGATCACACTCAGGTAAGTTTACTTTGACTATAGAAGAATTTACGGACTTAAAATATTTGGTTTCAGTAATCCGAATAATTTTATTAATACTTCGTATCAGTGTAACAAAATCTTCTGGATTTGATAGATAACCTGTAGTTATTTCTGGATTATCTGTTTCCTTTAGTCCTGTAATTTTAACATGCCCTCGTGATTTGGGATGTAGGAGAATGAAGTTAGGTATAAATATGTCATAATCTTCATTGATGTCTGATACAGATTTTACAATATAATCTTTGTAGTTATTCAGCAAACCGAAAAGAAGTTGTACCAATGGCGACCGACGGTTAAAGAAGTAGGAAAAAATCTGGGTATCAGTATAATTTCCATCATTGGAGATAAAACCGTCAATAGTTGGGAAAGGTTGTGAATCCAGAACTTCCTCAGCTCCTGTTACATCGGAATATTTTTCACCTGTGAAAACAATCGGAAATTGTAAATGGTCGTGCATTTCATAACCGACCGGTAACTCTGATACTACTTTGATTCCGAACTTCTGGACGTCTTCTTTTAGTCCAATACCGGATGCAATTAGTAACTTTGGAGTATTTATTACACCGGCAGAAACTATTACTTCTTTGTCTGCAAAAAACTGGTATGAGCCATTTTTAGTTTTGACAAAAACTCCTCTTGCTGTTTTGGTTTTATCAATAAGAAGTTTATGGGCAAATGCCTGTTTTAAAACAAACAAGTTCTTTCTTTCAGTTATTGGAGATAAGAATGCAACAGCTGTGCTGGATCTTATTCCTGGTGGCTTAGAATGTGTAAAGTAATCTCTGGAAGCTCCTAATTGTTCTGGTCCATTGAAATCAGCTAAAGTCTTCACTCCAATCTCGGATAAGGATTCTAAGTATTTGTCCAACATATTTTCTATGCGATCGTTAAACTTATATTGAGCCACAGGCATGGGGCCTTTAGTGTTATGGTAAAGGCGTTCTATAGGATCCTTTAATATGTCATCGGCTTGGAAGCGTTCGCTCTTCAAAAAATAGGGAAAAACGTTGTTCCAATCCCAAAGTTTGAAACCTTGTCGTGCCCAGCCATTGTAGTCTGCTGGGATTCCCCTGAATAACAAAAAAAAACGTATTTTTTTTTTCTAGTCGAGCACAAAATAACTTAAGATTTACAACTTATTTAAAACTAGCTGTGCCCGCGGAGTTTTGTCAGATATTTGTGATGTGCTTTTCACAGAGATCCGGTGCTTGCAGATGTAACCTGTGACATCATCATAAACGTCGTGGAGGATAGAATTCCGGTTCCACAAGACATACTTCAAACTTGTGGCTGTAAAACATATGCCTTGCAAACGGCTATCTGCAATCCTTCTTAGTTAAATGTACAGATATTTATTCATTAATTACATTACAGGGCATAACAATTAGTGAAATTATTTAGAAGGTATTAAGTATTTTTTAAAAAGCCTACAAATATTGTTAGGCATAATCAATTTAAATACAAATTTACAAGATGTAGAACATTTAAAATTTTGAATATGGTAATAAAACAATTTATATGTGATTTGACAAATACACGATTGGGATCGCGCAGCATTTGGCGCAGCATGTGGGAGCAGATTACTGTTAATGAAAAAAGGAAAGAAAGTAGTTTTATCCAGATTTGCTGTATTTACTTTAATTTAAATTTGACTTAATGATAACCGAAGTGGGGCATTAGAAACCCTAACACAGGACCTACCTAGATTCGTTTCTAATGGGATCGAAAATTACGTTTACTTATTATCTATTTCAACGTGTAAACTAGCGTATACCGATGTCTGTTGCTCAATAAATATCTTTATCTTTATTTTTAAATAAAAAATAACATTAACGCAGACTTAAGATTGAAATAGAGAACTGTCATCACCTAACATACTGCATATCGTTCATGCTAGAACATCCTCCGAGCATTCTCCCTCTCGTGACGAGCTCGACTCCGGTGTCTTTCTGGCCTTGGCTGGCAAAGTCATCCTTCACTGAAGTATAGTTCCAATCAACCTCGGTATTTGGCAGCTTCGTGAACAGACCTGGAATCTATTAGATTGGAATATACTTAATAAGGGACACAAACCGGGGGGCGGGCAGCAGCGCCCCTTGCAGACCACCAAACTGCGATCTCCAACCCGCATGCCCAGCGTGGGGATTATGGGCACTACCCCCATGGTAGCAGAACGTGGCGCTCTTTAGGGGAGGACTATGTCCAGCAGTGGACTAGTATAGCCTGACGACGACGACGATACTTCTTAGTAAATAAGCACCAAAAAATGGAAAACTCAAATCATGAATAAGGGGAACCTAGGTATAACTAAAATAATAAAATTTGTGAAGTTATAGGATCGTTAAAACCAATCGTTAACTGCGAAGGAAAAAATCGTGAGGAAACCCTAGTGTCTTAGGTGTTTACCTACCTTAGCGCTAACCTAACCCTGCACAAACCAACACATTCCTCGTCATGACTTTTCCATATTCAGGTAAAAATAACTAACTACTAAACAACTAGTGTTATTGAAGAGATTAAGGTCTGTCTGGCGACTAAGGGACACAAGCCGGGGGGTGGGCAGCAGCGCCCCTTGCAGTACAATTCCACCAAAGTGCGATCCCCAACCCGCATGCCCAGCGTGGGGACTATGGCCACTACACCCCAATGATGGCACAACCTTGCGCTATGGCGCTCATTAGGGGAGGGCTGTGTCCAGCAGTGGACTAGTGCCCGGTTTCTGAGGTCCATTTAAACCTAGTTTATATATTCCATAACGCTATTGATTCAATAACTTGACATTTTACGTTTCTGAACACATATGCAAAAGATAAACTTGGTTTAAACTTCGTTCAACTTAACCGACCGGATTTGGTCGTTTATCGAATCTATAACTTTATTTGACGTTTCAAGTTAGACATTAGACAGTTTAGGTTATTTTACATAAATTGTATTTTCTCTTGTGAAAAACAACCAGTCTTGTTATCTTGTTAACACTATATTTTCATTTTAAATAATAGTCTGCTAGTACGGAGTATACTAGTTCATCAGATTCGGATTTGGAAGTGATGGAGCTTGTTGCGCATATTTCTGCACCGAGAAACTTGTGGTCCCGAAGAAATCCGTTTGAAATGTTCTCGGATGAGGAATTCCAAGCAAGATATCGTTTCAATAAGAATACTGTCCTGTCTTGTAAATTTCAGCCTGAAATATTACGATTAACATTAAAGTACAATAAGTATGATTATAAACGATTCTTATGGGGTCAGTAAAATGAACTTAGGTTTTATGTTTCAAAATATGTACCTACTTTACTCATAAAATATTAAATAAAAGAGTAAAAGAAAACCTACATACCTTGTCGTCACTTAAGTGTCTTCGAGCCTTCTTCTTCATATTGTCATAAAGCGCATGCAATTGTTTTTCACTTCTAGGGCCACTTTCACAGGTGGCAATATATTTGTTAGTGAGTGCAGCCCCAGCTTTTTTCTTGCCTTCTGCTGATGTTCCATCAGTTTTTTTTATTATCAATGATCGAAACAATTTAGGTATTTCGATAAGCAATAACTTTTCTCGTTCCGTAAAGTTCTTGGTCCCTTCTCCGGCATCCTTTGTAGTTTCCATTATAACAATAGATAGATAGGTACAGCAAGAAGGAAGGATATATTAACACACAATTATGTAAAGTTTGGACAAGTAGGAACTGATAAACAAAATTGCCGCACAAAACTAACATCTGACTTTTTTTTTCTTGACAGTGGTTAAGATACATTGGTTTATTTAAGATACATTTTACCTATTGGTTTAGGTTGTGAAAAAGATTTCTCATCTATTAAAAAAATTTAATCTTACTGTAAGTTCATTTAAAACTATTATTTTAATTATTTTATGTATGAAAAACCTGAATCTGCAGTAGAATACAGATAAAATGCGTAAGTTAAGAGTATGTTTCAAAATAGTTCCATCTAGTGGCGGAATGATGAACTACTTATCGGTTCGATAACTATACGACCGTCCTATGTGTACTCAGAAACGCATTGACAAATAACTGACGTTTATTGAACTGATAACTTTATTGATTCTATAGCTAATGAACCATTAACTGTGAACCTCAGAAACCGGGCATAATATAGCCTGAAGAAGAAGGTCTGTCCGGATCGTGGGCAGTGGTAGACCCTGGTCTCTGCCTGCCTCTCCGGGATTCCCCTGCCACGATCCTGGCAGATCACCTTCGCTTCATCAACGTTCAACAGTCGTTGCATGAACGAACTCTGAATTCGGGCAAAAAGAGTGTTTTTATTTTGCTCTTACCAGACTTTCCCTCGGTGGGTCGCCGCCAGCTTCCAGTAGGAGTACTTTCCACTCGCACACTTCAGAGAGTCTGTTTGCTAACACTGCGCCGGCCGACCCGGCCCCTACTATTATGAAGTCAAATCTATCTCCATCTGAAAGAGGCATTTCTCTACAATCAATTGTATTGAGTCTTTATGCAAGAAAAGTTGCAAAGAAAGTGAATAATGTAGCTTATACATGGCTATAGGCCACGGTCTCTCTAAGAGAGAGAGAGAGTGCGTACTTAATTACCACCCGTGCCCAACGCGGATTGGCTGAGGTACGAGTATGTAAACACCTCAGGCACTCTTTTTTATATCGGAATGATGCAAGTGATGCAAATTACTTCAGCCGATGTCGCTGCCTGTACGTAATACAACGAGTATTGTAAAGAGGTTCGAAATTTCACTGATGCCTGTAAGTCACCCATTAGCTCAGTTGGGAGAGCGCTGGCACAGTTAGCCAGAGGTCGCGGGTTCTAGTCCCGGCATGGGTGGAAATTTTAGTTTCTAAATACGAGTAGGTTTTTAAAGTCATATAAATAGGTATATAGTATAAGTAATTTACCACATACGAGTATAATTATGAAAAAAATCTAATGCCTATCTATTACCGTTCCAAAGACTTAACCGACCTAGGTCGGGCGGATTGACATACAGACTGATAGACAGACAGACAGCGGAGGCAGTGTTAGGGTCCCGCTTGGCACTCTACGAATAGAGAATCCCAAAAATAACAACACAATATAGGTACCTGTATAGCTTAATAAATTATTTATTTTCGTGGAGAAATATTAAAAAACATTTTTTGCCCGGTCGTTACCGCATAAAATCTACAGGTTAAACAGGGCAACATATTTTTCTTGCTTAATTGCCCCAATTTAAATGTTCTACACTACAAGGCTTCTTAAAAAATATGCCAAAACGGCTATTTTTATTATTCTTCGAGGATCGTAAGACAGTGGCGGGTCTTACGGTCAGAAGGTATCAAGCCGCCTATAAGGCCTCTGACATGGCTTAACGACTGCCATTAGATGACAGCTGGCTTAGCGTGCCTTGCGAAGCACGGAAGCGTTAGGAAAAATGACACTAGCGGTAGGACGGTCACCCACCCTGCACCTGACCGCGAATGTTCTTGCTTAACGCGAGTGTCCCAATAAAAGTTGATTGTGCTGATGAATTGAATGATTCACTTATGTTCTACCGAAATTTTCTAAAAGACTCCGTAAATACTTAGAAAAACTAAATAATAGTTTAGATGTTTGAGATAAATGATATATTTACTTTTCAAGTTAGCGTTGGGTGGCCACGGTACTGTTTCGCCGATGGTGAAGAACATTAGAAAAATATACACTCCTTTGCACCAGTACTGAGCCATTGCTGCGCTGCTTAGACAATTTTCAGTAAGTAGACGAAATAATTAAGGCTGCTTTACTTAATTATGTAGTGCAAAGAAAATACATCCTACATTTTTTAAAGATTGTAAAAGTATGTTTAAACTTGTGACAAATGTGGTCGAGAAACGGTGCTAGTAAGTACAGATAAAAAAATAAGCGAGAAAAAAAATTGCATCGCTAATTTAGGTGTATGGAAGGTATAATAAAAAAAAATTGTACCGTTTTTTCAGCGTTATTAATATGTATGTCCGACAGAGAACCAAAGCTATCGACATAGCTCAGAGAATCAGCAAGCTGAAGTGGCAGTAGGCTGGCCATATCTAGCGAAGAACCGACAACCGTTAGAGTAAACGTGTTCTTGAGTGGAGACCGCGACTCGGCAAACGTAGTGTAGGACGCCCTCCGACCAGGTGGGATGACGATCTGCGAAAAACTGCCGGCAGATGCTGGATGCGGCAAGCTGAAGACAGGGCGCTATGGCGCTCATTAGGGGAGGGCTATGTCCAGCAGTGGACTCCATAATATAGCCTGAAGAAGAAGAAAAAGGAGAAGAATATGTACCTATGTCTATGCGAAATTTCAGTTTTCTAGTACTAATCGTCTCTGAGCTAGGCCGCGGACAGACGCACATACACAGACGGACATGGCGAAACTACAAGGGTCCCTTGTGGACTTCGGAACCCTAAAAACATAAAAACGTGTAAAATTTAAGCAAGTTAAATATCTTGTAACTTTTCAGAGCACATTTTGTCGTAGGTGTGCTAGTTCTTTTTTACAATAATTAAATATGCCGCAAATACACAATAGTGCAAAAATAAAGCCCCATGATTTTGTTGCTTTTTCGAGAAGAGAATAGGGGACACGTATTTTTTCTTTGCTCGTATTTCTTTGGAAATATTAGTTATTTTTAAAGTTGATTTTTTAGAACTGGAGGTGACGTAGGCTAGAAGGCAACATAAAACATAATCTTTGCCTCTACTTAACTTTACTTGAAAAAAAAACTTGTCATTGCCTTTGTTGCCTTTTGATTCGATTCGACGTAGATAGAGTAGATTCGACCACGGATTTAAAAAAAGATTCGACCAAGATTCGACACACCACAGACTAAAAGTTGTTGACAATTGACTTTTCTTTTTTGGGTGACAAAGGCAAAGGCGTAGGTACCACGCTGTAGAGCCGCTGTGCCGGTTTTCTATTTTATTTTATAATCTGTCATTTTTCTCTGAAATAAAAGTACAGAAAAATCTTTGAGTATTTTTCTTGTATTCCTTGAAGCTTAGTCTCTAAATGTTTTTTTTTTTATTTCAGCTTAATATTTTTTTGAATTATTGTCCATTGTGAGCGTGACGGATGTTTGAGAGGAAGAGCAACGTAAATCTATCTTATTACAAATTTCCTGTTCGAAATTTTACTTCGATAAATTAATTTAACCTTAAACTTTTGTTTTTCTAAATACATTTTTTTGCAATACACTTTTATGTCCACGTTTTCATCTGTATTTCAAGGTCTTCGCTTATTGTCGATTGTGTAGACGGCATTTCTAGTCTAGTGATAACTTATTCATTTTGAGTATGTATCTTACACGGATGTTTGACATCCGTGGTATCATATTAGTGCTTAGGAAAGTTTTAGTTTAAGAACAGCAAATACATTTAATCTTATTTGTAAGCAATGAAATTCCACAGCAGAAAAAACTAAATTGTATGGCAAATGAATCAATTGATGAATTGATTATTGATCAGCAAAAACTTTTCAAATTATGACATTAAAATTGAATTTTGTAGTTTGCTGATAGTTTGATAGATAGTTTGTATAGATAGTTTGATTTATTTATTTATATGCAAGTTATTTATTTATTTTCTTTTTTGATGACCAAAATATTAGTAGTGCTGATATTTTTCGCACATGAAATCTTATCTATTTCGTAAAAATTTTAATGATTTTTTAGAATTAATTTTAGCGCCTTTATTAAATTATTTCCTATTAACGTTTTCAAGAAAGTTTTTATGATACACTTCTGAAATTTCTCCACTAGCTTCACTGGTGGTTGTCACTGACCGAATAATGATCAAAACCAGTTTTCCCAAAATGGCTGCCTTACTTTTACATACTTTAAAGTGTATTGCGACAAATATATTTAAATGACAATTGCTAAGCGGTCAATAGTTTCATACCGTGCTGTTTGAGTTGTAGACGTACAGTTGGCATCGGCAGCATATTTAGCTGCACATTTCAGTTATTTTTTTTATAGCCCACTAACGTCTCAATGCTCTGTCTCTCAGAGATAGAGCATTTGCACAATTACCACGCATGCCCACCACAATTAGCGTGTGGCATTGCTACTACAACTTCAGAATATCGTGGGAACGTCGTAATTCGTTCCCACGATAAAATCGGTACACGAATTACGACATGTACCGATTTTGTTTTTTATGTTAATACCACTCGCTACTTATGAAGGAAAACATCGTGTGAAAACCTGAGTGACTGAGGTGTTCAACTGCCTCGACACTTGAAACTGCAACTCGCGGTGGGCACGCGTGGTTATTAACCCCTTACTCCCTCTCTTCTAAGAAAAGGCGTGTGTCCTGCAGTGGGCTGCAACTTACGCCTGTCTCCCGAGGGGTAGGCAGTGCAAGCCTCGATAGCAAACCACCTCTCCAATTAAAATATTATATTTTCTCAAGTCCATTTTGTTCCATTTGACGTATGGGAGCATGAGCACAGTCACACATATTGCAGCGCTGAAATATGACTAAAATTCGGCTACTACGTGGGTAATGTATAACTAGCGCCATCTCTTACCAAGTTTTGGAAGTAACATTGAATGTAGGTATAATTATGTCGCCGCCGACACTTAATCAGCCGTCTAATTCGTTCTAAATAGCGACTGGGAAGTTTATTAGGCGGCGGTATTCGATTACATGGCTAGACTTATAGTATAAGACAGCTTAGTCTAAAACGTTTGAATGCTTGGCTGAACGAAAAAGGCGTCAACGCAACAGTTGATTTACTTCACCTCAGTCTGCTCTGGTAGGGTATGACCATGGTAATTGATTAAAACTGAACCGTTGGAACAAATGTATAAACGTTTTTTTAAATGGTGAAGGCGCTGCACATTCTGCAGCACCGGAGCAGTTGCTGAAGTAAATTAGTATCAACGTTGCAGTTGGTGGGGTTAGGGTTAAACTGAAGTGGCGAGTACTGTATCTCGGTCACCCTATCAAAGCAGACGCACCGTCTAGTACTGTCTACTTGGCTAGCCACCTTCAGCCAGGTTAGTTACCGTTTTGGTCAATTACACGGCTGAATTACCTTCAATGTTTTAATAAGATGCCGCCACCTAATGAACGTCCTAGGCAGTTAATTCGATGGCTCTTTTTACCACTTGGCGGCGACATATACATAAGGCACCTAAATACAGGTGCCTATGCACTACGAGTACGTAATAGGTACGTACTATACCTATAGGTACATAGGTATCAGCGCTGGGTTTAAAAGGTCCGCGTTTTCAAATGTTTTGATTAAATAAAACATCAAGGTCTAAGGAATCGTTTATTGTTGAATGATCAAACAAACTTACCTGCAAGTGATGTTCGATCCTAATTGTCCTGGCTTCGTCTCGAGATTAACTTTTATCTTACCATGTAGTTCAGCGTCGCGTTTGAACCTACTCGCACATAGTTTAGCGCTGGAGAGAAAGAGAAAGCGAATGTTCCCGTCTCTCACAGCTACCCGTCCAACAGGACAGTCAGTCAAGCTCATTCCATGCCGTGCGCGCACGACATTCGCACGTAGTCAGATCTACCTATTTATTTAAAGTGAATTAAGTGTTCAAGCGACCAAGTGAGTAATCGGACGAAGAAAAATGGAGGAGTAAGCTGAAATAATGTGAAGAAGGCGTGGCAAATATACCAGTACAAGGGCTACTGAAGAAATGTTTACGATAAATCTCCGATCTAACACGAGATGTTAGGCAGCAGATTTCTTTTCGTCCGAGTCAATACGTGATATTGACCAGCACTATTTTTGCCTTGAGTTAATACGAGATATTTACCGTGCATTTTAAGTAGGTCAATCGTAACCTACCCGCCGTTGTGGCTAACGAAATTTTTCGTTTTTTCTGAACCCATATTAAGAAAGGAAACATACCCAGGATCACGAAAAAAGAAACCCGTGCTAAAGACAATTGAATTGAGGCGTGGAACGTTTGAAGGGGATGCGAACTATTGCGCGGTGAAATTTCAAAGTCAGTTTTTGTTTTGAAATATTGATAATTCACATGGAGTTTCTATGGGAGAAATATTGTTTATACGAATCTAGTTATCTTTCTGCAAAAAAAAGTTAAAAAAGTCTCGACTTTGCACCTCAATATCTCGTAAACCGTGAATTCCCCAAACATGATGCCGTACAAAAAAATGTTCGTTTTGATGTAGGGAATGCGTGATTTACCGAAACGGCTGCGGTTCTTTAACACCCGTTATATTAAACGGGTCTAATGGCGATTAATTACTAGGTAATTACTTTATCTCCCGACGTTTCGGCAGCATTACAGTAGCCGTGGTCTCGGATAGACTGAAGTGACGAGTACCAAATAACCACGATAATATTTAATATTGTTAGGTCCTTACATATCAAATTAGCGTTTCGTCGTACTGGCCACTTTGATCTGAAATATCTCCTTTTTGGTTAAGAATTCCAAATTCAAATTTATAAATATATTTAGCTGGTATATTTGAATTTTGAAAACAGTTACCTAATATGGTTTTTTTGTTCATTTGTTTTGGCTTTGGTTGGCGTCGCTCATCTCGCATAATGGAGAACTTGAAATATTGCGTTATTTACGAGTACGAGTTCCACCGTGGCACTAGTGCAGCAGAAACGGCTCGAAGGCTTAATGATGTTTATGGCGGCGGTGTCGCAAACGGAAACACAGTGCGTTTCTGGTTTCAACGTTATCGCTCTGGAAATTTCGACCTGCAGAACAAGCTCCGTAGACGGCCGGAAACAAAAGTAGGTATACCTGGAATGAATTTGTTTTCGTTTTTTAAGACGTATACATGTGTCGAAAATTTTATTTATTGTATCATAAAAGCAGTTTAAAAGTAGTTCGGAATCATTTAAGCTATGCAAATTTTTCCAATCTTCAATCATAAGAAGATGATATAACTGGTTTAAGTCGGCTTTACTGAAATTCCATTGTTTTAATTGAAGTGATGACACGGGTGCTTGTGAGTGGTGTATGTGCTGACCTTGGCGTGGGCACTGCCGTGCCCCCTGATTATTGTTGTATTTCTCTTGATCTAAGTGTGTTTTAATTGAAATAGTTTTAATCTTAATTTCACCCAAATATTTTAATGTGTTTTTGTGTGTGTGTTTTCTTTTTTTGTGTTTAGTGTTAATTTCATCCAAATCCTTTAATGTGTGTTTGGTATATGAATAAAGCACTATCTTATCTTAACTCCTCCTCCGGCCAGATGGACCGACGACCTGAAAAAGGTGGCTGGTGGTGACTGGATGGCGAAAACGGGAGATCGGGTCTTGTGGCGCACCCTGGGGGAGGCTTACGTCCAGCAGTGGACTGCAATAGGCTGAAATGGATTATCTTAACTTCAGAATATCGTGGGAACGAATTACGACATGTATCGATTTTGTTTTCTATGTTATGTGCATTTGTGAGTTATGCATTTGTGCTTGTGCAAGTTATTGTAGCAATACCACTCGCTAACTCTCTTTCTCTCTCTCTTTTCTAAGAAAAGGCATATGTCCTGCAGTGAGACGTATTATAGGCTACGTAAAACAGAAACTTAACCGCAAATTATCCTGGGGGGTAGGCAGAGCAAGCCTCAATAACAAACCAACTCTCCAATTAAAATATTATATTTTCTAAAGTCCATTTTGTTCGATTTCACGTATGAGGACACGAGCACAGTCACACATACTTCTGCGCTAAAATATGACTGAAATTCGGCTACTACATGGGTAATGCATAACTAGCGCCATCTCTTACCAAGTTTTGGAAGTAATATTAAATGTTTATGTTGCCGCCGGCGCATTAAATCAGCCGTCTCAAGTTTATTAAGGGGCGGCATTTGATTATATGACTAACCTTATAGTTAGAAGACAGCTTAGTCGAAAACATTTGACCACTTGTCTGAACGAAAACCAGCCTCTCTATTAAAATACTCCACTAAGAGCAGCCATTTAGTGTGAATATAGATAATTCAAGATGTCGTCTCTGATAAGTGGTGGTAGCTCAGTGGGTAGAACCATGGACTCGCAGGCAAGAGCCCCAGGTTCGATCCCGAGTGCGGGCATGTACCAATGACTTTGTTTAGGTAAATTTTTAAAGTTACGTACATTTGCGAATTTGCAGTCGCAATACCACACGCTAACTGTGAAGGAAAACATCGTGAGGAAACCCGCGGCTTGGTTGGCTCCGCACGTATTGACAAGTCTTTTCTGTAGGCTAGGCCGATTAAGCTGTCAGGATGGTATAGGTGCTGGGCAAGCCTACACCATCCATGCCCCAGGCACTACAGCGTCGGAGTGGTCCTATCACCCATCTGGTGTGAGTGAAGATATCACTGGACGCTGTATAAATCATCTCATTACGTAGATGCAAAAAAGGCCAATATGTCGGCTCTGGTAGGGCGACCATGATGATGGAACAAATGTTTTCTTTCTGTGTATTTTTATGGTCAGTACTTTAAAGTAGCTTAAAACAAGATACGCGATTCAAGAGTTGGTTGCTCTCATTAGAGTGTATATAAAAAGGCAGCCCTCGGCCGCTGTAACAAAGAGCATCAGCGGAGGTGAGTTTGGATGCCTATAGTTTGTTACACAAGGCCTGCACATCCCGCAGCGCCGCCGGGGCAGTTGCAGAAGTAAATTGCGATCAACGTCACTGTTGCCGAGGTTACAGTTAAGCGAGTACTGTATCTTCGTCACCTTACCAAAGCAGACACCCTGTCTAGTACGGTCTACTTGGACAGCCACCTTCAGCCAGGTTATTTAAGGTTTTGATCAATGACACGGTAGAACTACCTTCAGTGTTTTAATAGGATGCCGCCACCTAATGAATCTCATAGGCAGTTAATTCAATGGCTGTTTTTACCACTTAATAATAATAAATATTCATGTACATATTACACAGATGTCGTTAGCCCTAAACTAAGTACAACTGAATGACTTGTGTTATAGGTGCTAACTCGACGATAGATTTAATACAATAAATACATAGATAACATCCAAGACCCGAGACAAACTAGTAAAGTTCATTTCCTAGTTTGACCCGGCCGGGGATCGAACCTGAGACCTTTGGTTTTACAGTCAGCGTGCCAAACCGCTGCGCCACCGAGGCCGTCATTTGGCGTCACTTGGCGGCAACATATACATAAAGCTCCTATAATACAAGTGCGTAGTAGTAATAGCTATCGGTACATATCAGTACATACTGGGTTTAAAAGGTCCGCGTTTTCAAATGTTTTGAGTAAATAAAACATCAAGGTTTAAGAAATGGTTTATTGTTTCCGCTCAGCAACGGTTCAACAGAACACAAAACTCAACACAACACATCAGCAACAAATATAAAGAACAATCAAAGCAACAAGTAGCGTAGGCGCCGCCGCACACGTTTGTTTGGTTGACGTAACAGTGTTGCCACACACGTACAATCTGAATTACCCATAGGTACCAAAAAATCCCATAACTTTGGTTACCATAGTACAGGGTAACCTAGATTGGGACAAGGTCAAGTGACTGTGCTGTGGGGAAGTTATTAGTTTTATTATTACTTTTTATAAATTACCTAGCTGACCCAGCAAACTTCGTACAGCCTAACAGTCGATTTTTTATTTTTTTTTATTTTTCTCTCCGCTAGAACCATCCTCGTACTTCAAGGAATAATCTAAAAAAAGAATTAGCGAAATCGGTTCATCTGCTCTCGTGATTTGCGCTTACCAACACATTCAGCGATTCATTTTTATATTATAGACTAGCTGATCCAGCGATCTTCGTACCGCCTAACAGTCGATTCTTTTTTATATTTTCCCCCCGTAAGAACCATCCCCGTACTGCAAGGAATATTCCAAAAAAAAGAATTAGCGAAATCGGTTCAGCTGTTCTCGAGTTTTGCGCTTACCAACACATTCAGCGATTCATTTTTATATTATAGATGTTCTTGGTATTTATTACGTTTTAAAAACCTATTTAGAGGCTAAAAATACCACCCATTCCGGGATTCGAACCCGCAACCTCTGGCTATCCGAGCCAGCGCTCTTCCAATTGAGCTAATGGGCGACTCACCGGCATCAGTGAAATTTCGAACCTCTTGACACTATTCTCTGTATTACGTACAGGCAGCGACATCTGGCTTAAGTAAATTGCTTCACTTACAGCCCCGACTACCTACTTTGCAGTTAGGTTTTTACATCGGAATGATATCACTGTACCCACATGATTATACTATTTTTATTTTTAATGCACTAACCCGTACTAAGGACAATTTTAAAAACCTATTTAGAGGCTAAAAATTCCACCCATGCCGGGATTAGAACCCGCAACCTCTGTCAGATGTCGCTGCCTGTACGTAATACAGAGAATAGTGTAAAGAGGTTCGAAATTTCACTGATGCCGTGAGTCGCCCATTGGCTCAATTGGTAGAGCGCTGGCACGGATAGCCAGAGGTTGCGGGTTCGAATCCCGGCATGGGTGAAATTTTTAGCCTCTAAATAGGTTTTTAAATTTGTTCCTTAGCCCGGGTTAGTGCATTAAAATAAAAATAGTACAATCATGTGGGTACAGTGATATCGTTCCGATGTTAAACCTAACTGCAAAAGTAGGTAGTCGGGGCTGTAAGTAATGCAATTTGCTTAAGTCAGATGTCGCTGCCTGTACGTAATACAGAGAATAGTGTAAAGAGGTTCGAAATTTCACTGATGCCGGGATTCGAATTTGGATTGGCTCAATTGGTAGAGCGCTGGCACGGATAGCCAGAGGTTGCGGGTTCGAATCCCGGCATGGGTAAATTTTTAGCCTTTAATAGGTTTTTAAATTTGTATTTATTTTTGACGTTTGTGATGTCTAATGGTGGTAACGTCAGAAGTCGTGCGCCAGATCCTGGGTTCCATTTTTGGCATGCACCTACTCATAAGAGTTGGATTTTCCAGGGTAAGTGCAGTTAGATAGATCGATAGATAGATAGAGATAGAGAACACTTTATTGTACATAAAAATTGAAATTACACAGATATTTCTTAACCTAAGAGCACAAACGGCGGCCTTATCACTAAAAGTGATCTCTTCCAAACATTTAATTAGGGGTCTATATGAAGTTATTTATTAAAATTAATTGTATGCCGTATAATATATATTTTTTTAATTTCTTACCTCGTATTGTTCGTCATACCCAATATTTTGCTAACTACGAGGTGGCTAAAGACAGGGAGATATGGAAAAAAGTTGGGAAGCCAAGGGCCAAAGGCCCAGCAGTGGAGCACAAAAGTAAAAAAAAAGAACCAGTTACAATTACTACCTACTATTAAAGTAGAATAATTTTCATAGGACGAAAAGACACGCATTGATTAGGTGTCTACTAAATTATAAAAAAAAGTGACTCTCACTAACTGAGATATAAAAAATAACTCGCACAAGTACATTATTTTCTAAGGTTAACACGAGCACTAGACATAATTAAAACTGTTTGTATACGGATGACTCATCCGAGACCACGGCACCTGAAAAATTGCCGAAACGTCGAAAAATTTTAAAAATGTAATAAACAGTTTTAATCACACAACTATTTTAATGTGTCCAGTTCTTAACAGAATTTAAGTTATACAAGTTTAAATTAAAATTAGATCATGGCGCATTTAGGAAAAATCTCGTACATATGGCATCCCTTCTATGTCTTGTGTTGTTTGTTCACATCTATTTGTAATAAAATGACCTATTTTCGTTGCCATCGTTTATTACTTTCATGTTACAATTATACTATTATTATGATTCTAAGCGCATAATATCAAGCATCTTAATGTTTTTAGGTATGCCATGACATTGTTGTAATTATAGACAATCTAAAAATGTGAATGTACAAAAATGCAAAATGTATTTTCCAACAATTTTAACGGCACTGATGTCACTATGATTTTAATTGTTCCTTCTTGATCAAATCTGCCGCTCTCTCTCCAATCATGATGACCGGAGCATTGATGTTGCCACTTGGCAACGATGGCATGACGCTGGCATCTACGACTCGTAGATTTTTTACTCCAAATACTTTTAAGTGTCCATCCACGACTTTTCCCATGGCGCAAGTGCCTGCCGGGTGGTAAAGAGTTAAACCTAACTGACGTATGTAGCATTTCCAGTATTCGTCGCTAAGAAATTCATAACAATCACATTCAGGTAAGTTCACTTTGACCATAGACGAATTTACAGACTTAAAATATTTGGTTTCTTTTATTCGAATAATTCTTCTTGTACTTCGTATCAGTGTAACAAAATCTTCAGGATTAGTCAAAAAACCCGTAGTTATTTCTGGCTTATTTGTTTCACTCAGCCCTGTAATTTTAACACGTCCTCTTGACTTCGGGTGTAGAAGAACGATGTAAATAACAAATATGTCATAATCTTTATTGATATCTGTTATGGACTTTATAATGTAGTCTTTGTAGTTATTCAGCGAACTGAATAGAAGTTCTACTAATGGTGACAGACGGTTAAAAGAGAAGGAATAAATCTGGGTATCAGTATCGTTCCCATTATTAGAGATAAATCCGTCTGTAGATGGAAAAGGAAGTGAATCCAAGACTTTTTCAGCTCCTGTTACACTAGAATACTTTTCTCCTGTAAAAACAACCGGAAATTGTAAATGGTCTTGCATTTCATATCCAACCGGTAACTCCGATATCACTTTGATACCGAACTTCTGAACATCTTCTTTCAGTCCGATACCGGATGCCATTAATAATTTCGGCGTGTTTATTGCTCCGGCGGATATGATAACTTCTTTGCGTGCAAAATACAGCGAATACGTATCATTAGTTTTCACAAAAACTCCTCTTGCTGTTTTGGTTTTATCAAAGAAAACTTGAAGGACAAACGCATCTTTTAAAACAAACAAGTTCTTCCTTTTAGATGTTGGAGTTAAAAATGCATCAGCTGTACTGGATCTTATTCCAGGTGGCTTAGAATGTGTAAAGTAGGCTCTGGAGGCGCCTAATTGTTCTGGCCCATTGAAATCGGCCAAAGTCTTCACTCCAATCTCGGATAAGGATTCTAAGTAATTGTCTAACATATTTTCGATATGATCATTAAACTTATATTGGGCCACGGCCATGGGGCCTTTAGTATTATGGTAAAGGCGTTCTATAGGGTCCCTCAATATGTCATCGGCTTGGAAGCGTTCACTTTTTAAAAAGTAGGGGAAAACGTTCTTCCAGTCCCATAGTTTGAAACCTTGTTTTGCCCAGCCATTGTAGTCTGCTGGATTTCCCCTGGAATAAGAAATGACAAATTTAATGAATTATCTTAGTGACTCTCGATGCTCTTACATCCTTATATTAAAAGGGGTCTAATCGTCATATATATCAGGTATGGTGTGGAATCAACCTTTTGTATATCTCCATTATTGGAGCATGGGTCCCGTCTTGTATCGGATTATTATGTCTGTAGACATAAAATATTATTATGGATAATTTTAGTTGTGTAGAAGACAATGTTAATTTAGTAAGATAAAAAGAACTGTTACCAAGAGCTTGCCGATAAACTGCATTAGCAGTTTGGGCAAACTATTGATATTGTAATCTTGCATTGTTTACAGTGAATAAATATATAAATAAATAATAAATAAATTAGGCCATACTAGACGAGACAGCTTCGGTGGCGCAGCGGTTTGGCACTCAAACTGTAAAACCGAATGCCTCGGGTGCGATCCCAGGCATGGTCAATCTAGGAAACGAACTTTTCTAGTTTGTCTCGGGTCTTGGATGACATCTATGTATTTATTGTATTAAATCTATCGTCGACTTAGCACCTATGGCACAAGTAATTTAGTTGTACTTAGTATAGGGCTAGCGAGATCTGTGTATATGTAATATGTCCATGAATATTTATTTATTTATACTCCACCACGGAGGCCAAATCCAAGTTGGTGGAAGATTGTAAGCAGGCCTTACTGTCAGAAGGTATCAAGCCGCCCATGCCTCTGACATGGCTTAACGACTGGCATTACATGACAGCCGGCACCAACGGCTTAACATGCCTTGCAAAGCACGAAAGCGCTCGGAAAATTGCCGTCAAGTGTGATGAAAAGTGTGATCATCCTCGTATAAACGGCGTGCAGTATGGCATTTTTGGTTCTATATAGACCGCTTTAATATGAAATATTTTCTCCCTATAACATAATATAAAAATATAGAACCAAAAATGCCATACTGCACGCCGTTTATACGAGGATGATCACACTTTTCATCACACTTGACGGCAATTTTCCGAGCGCTTTCGTGCTTTGCAAGGCATGTTAAGCCGTTGGTGCCGGCTGTCATGTAATGCCAGTCGTTAAGCCATGTCAGAGGCATGGGCGGCTTGATACCTTCTGACCGTAAGGCCTGCTTACAATCTTCCACCAACCCGGACTTGGCCCCCGTGGTGGAGTATGGCCTAACCTTCCTACGATGCAGGAAGAGACCCGTGCCCCAGCAGTGGGGACATACAAGGGTTGATAACGAACATAATATAAAATAACATAACGTAACCTAACATAAGATAACATAACACAAGGTAACATAACATAGCATAATGAAAAGTTACGTGACGTGACGTAACGTAACATAACATTTACATACAGGCACATACATTCCTTCTACACCCAGACTAGGATGCCCTGTGTCGTAGAAACCAGAAACAGCGACATTATGTACACATGGAAGATCTGGGTTTTTTAACCCCGGCTAACCCCGAACCCCTTAATCATATTAAATAATTATTGATACAGACCTGACATACTTCATGGTATTAATGCTAGAGCACCCTCCGAGCATCTTTCCTCTTGTCATGTGCTCGACTCCGGTGTCTTTCTGGCCTTGGCTGGCAAAGTCGTCCTTCACTGTCGTATAGTTCCAATCAACCTTGGTACCTGGCAGCTCAGTCACTAGGCCTGGAATCTTATTACATAAAATTTTTCTAAATGATTGTGCATTAAAAGACGGAGCAAACAAAATTCAAATTAAGACAAACATGCCCGCTTTTTACTGTATATTATCAGTCAGTATAAGACGGCTGTTATTGGTATACTAGTAATGTATAAATTTACTGTCTCTCGGTTGGAGAAAGGGCCTCTTCTCTCGAATAGCATGCAATGGTTTTAAGGGGTTGTAAAATTTTTGGTTTTGTAATCTGTTCCAGCAGATTAGCAACTTGCTTTCAAGTTCAGCAGCGAAGAAGTCGATAGTTCTGAGTTCAGTTTCGGAGTTCTGAGTTTTGGAGCGCAGTATGTTGATACTTTATTGCGATTTCTGCAGCGCAGAACTCGAAAGTTACGAGCTCTGAGTTTTGGAGTGCAGTATATTGGCAGTATATTAAGGGTTCTTCAGCGTAAAAACCGAATGTTCTGAGTTAAGTTTCTGAGTTTTGGAGTGCAGTATATTGGCAGTATAGTGCGCATTTTGCAACGCAGAACTCGAAAGTTCTGAGTTTTGGAGCGCATATTGGGAGTCCGGAAAACCACTCTGCGCCACACAACGCGCATTGCGGATGTAGATGTTTAGACCACTATACTAAAGTGGAACTAGGCCGGCCACGTAAGCCGCATGTACTTGAATAGATGGGTGAGACTTGCCACCGAGTGCGTACCGCACGGCAGTCATCCTAAACGGGGACGGCTGAGGAGACGATGATCTCGACAAACTCTTGCCGGAGTGTAGACTTTTTGTTCGGATTTACTTACGGGTGTTGTTGCCCGCAGTGTTAGACGAGCAACCGACGACGCAAGCTCAGTCTCTGCTCACCATGATTAAGCTCTGCGAATCGGAGCGAAACCTGGTCGGACTCTTCCGATATAATAATACTCGTAAGTAGATCCGGACAAAAAGTCTCCAATGTGTTGTGCTTACGAAAGTTTCACTTCAAAAATCTTGACGGAGTGGTCAGAGGTGGCAATGACCAAAAATATTGGTCTAAAAGAGGGTTGGCCTCTGTAGTGGGACTACCGTATTATGGAAGCTATGCAAAAAAATCTATTGCATGATATCTAAATTAATAAAGAAAAAAATATATGTTTTTTTTAAATAGTCACGAGTGCAATATAACTTCGGTGAAATGAAGAGATTTTTGTTTGTTATTAATTCCCGCATTGTATAAAAAGTATTTGTAAAATGTTCTCAAAAACTTAAAAGATAACTTCCACTTGTTCTTACCACACTTTCTATCGGTGGGTCACCTCCAGCTTCCACTAGCAGTACTTTCCACTCGGACACTTCAGAGAGTCTGTTTGCTAATACTGCGCCGGCCGACCCGGCCCCTACTATTATGAAGTCAAATCTATCTCCATCTGAAAGATGCATTTCTCTACAATCAATTGTATTGAGTCTTTATGCAAGCAAAGTTGCAAAGAAGGTGAATAATCATGAGGGTGTAGTGGTGACAGGACTTGCGTCAGGTGTTGGGCTAGTTTATAGGTAGGAGCACCGATTTGGCTGACAATAGGACGCAGTGGAGCCCCCGTTTTGTGAATTTTCGGTAGTTCATACAGTTTAGAAGGTTTTGCTGTTCCGAGTAGAAGATTGGTAACATCCAGACTAAGCCATTCGGAGTGTTTTTCAATTAGTTCTTTGATCTTCTTAAGAAAACGGGTCGTAGGATCTCGTTTGACCTTTTGGTATGTGCTTTCGTCCGATAGTAGTGATTGAATTTTGCTGAGGGGGAACACTGAGGCCCACGTCAAGGATTTCTACCACTTCACTAGTCAGATTGATGACCTACATTTGACTAGTGAAGAAACAATGGTGAGTTCCGATGTTGAATCCTTGTTTACTTGTCTTCCAATACAGGATTGCATTGAGATTGTTAAGAGAAGGCTGAATGAAAATGATTTGCCGAGAGCTGTTAGATCACTGCCTAACAAGTGGCTACTTGGTATGGAATGGTGCATTTTACATGCAGGTAGACGGGGTAGCCATGGGTTCCCCTGTTTCTCCCATTGTAGCCGATATTTTCATGGAAGACTTCGAGGAACGAGCCCTGCGAACTGCTCCCGTCCCACCAAGGTTCTATGAGCGATATGTTGATGACACTTTTGCTATATTAATTACTAGTGGAATAACAGCTTTCTTAGACCACCTTAACTCCATAAACAACAAGATCCAGTTTACAATGGAGTTAGAAGCAGATTGTTCTTTAGCTTTCTTAGATGTTTTAGTCATCAGGAATCCAAATGGAACCTTAAGACATACATATGTTTATAGGAAAAAGACCCATACTGATAGGTACCTAAACGGTGAGTCTCACCATCACCCGTGTCAGTTGTCTACCGTTGGGAAATCTCTCTTACAGAGGGCTCACCGAATCAGCGACAAGGACCATCTACCTGCCGAACTCGAGCATGTCAAACGAGTACTTCATGCAAACAAGCTGCAAGTTCCGCGTGTCCGTTGCAGAGGAGTCAAACCGGACACAGTCGAGCAAGTTCCAGCCTACCTGCCTTTCGTGAGAGGAGTGACTGACAAAATTGGGAGTATTTTGAAACGCGCCTTAATCAGAACCATCTACCAGCCGCCAAGAAAGATACACCAATTCATGCGAAGTGTCACGCACAGGATTCCCTTACAAGAGGCAGGAGTATACAAGCTTGACTGTGAATGTGGTTCCTCGTACATTGGTCAAACCAATCGTACCAAAGCTGAGCGGGTGAAGGAATATAATATATTCCTTCACCCGCTCAGCTATGGTAGATATGAAACATAAGCGCTCTGGTAGATCTGCAGTCAGCGAAAAAACACTTAGCGGTATCAACCACTTTATACATTTCGATAAAGTTAAAGTTCTAGCCCGAGAAGACCGTTTTTTCCCTAGAATGATACGCGAGGCAATAGAGATCCGTCGGCATCCAAATTTTAATAGAGATCGTGGTTGGAACATACCGGTAGCATGGGAATCAGTGCTTAAGTGCTTAAAAAAATAATTTCAATTAATAATCAGTATTTTTAAGTTCATGTAAAATAATTCGTTTATAAATTTAATTTTAACTTCAATTACTACAATAATCGATATTGTTGACTTTATATAAAAATAATTGGTTTGCCTATTTTGGAACGTAACTTCATAATTAACTTTTGTAATTTTTGCCGAGGGTAGTAAACTAACCGTTATTGTTTTCTAAAAGACGCCTACCACCTCAGTCATCCGGGACCACGGCACCTGAAAAAGTGCCGAAAGGTCGGAAAATTGTAAAAATTTCATAAACGAGCATAAATCCGTGTAAAAACAGTTTTAATTATGTCTACTGCTGGTGTTAACCTTAGAAAATACTATATTACTCTATATTATATACAAGTATTCTATTAAGTATTCATTTATTTCCTATTCTTGCACCACACCGCAGTCTGTAACGCTCGCGGAGCACCTGGCGCTGACTGAAAAACAGCGCTGAAGGCTTGCCCATCAGCATATGCTGAGTCAGTTGCCGTTTATAGCGGCAGTGACACGCCGCAACCTTTAGATAGATAGTTAGATACATAAAAAAAAAAAAAAGCTTAAGTACCAACAAAAACATTACAGCAGCAGAACAGTACAAGAATACACAAAACATTAAAAGCTTTAGAATTATTTGTAGATGTACATGACTTCAAATGGTTAGAAATCATAAGCTAGAATACTTAATAGTTACTACATAATTATTATTATTATTACGTTTTGTGGTAAAAGGTGAGATGCTCAGCATGTGTCAACAAGCTTCTTACAGCTTAAGTGACGCTGGTTTTCAGCACTCGCCTGACTTACATTAGTTAAATACATAGAATATTCTTTATTGCATGTACACTAAGGATTACATAAGAGACTTATAAAATAACAGTACAGTACAAGTGGCGGCCTGTTCTGTTTAGTGTTCTTTTCTGGTTTTTTTTTACTGTTATTTAGTAATGTGTTTTAAGTTAGCTTTGTTATTGTGGCGTGTGTACTGTGGCTATAATAAATGTTTTTTCTTCTTCTTCTTCTTTCACATGTCGACTTTCAGTTGTGAAGTGCTACTTTAATTGACAGGATACCCAATCGGGTGATTAGAGATCGTTGTAGATTAAAAGAGATTGTAGTAACTGAAAAAAATCGGCTCAGAATGTTGCAATAATTTAGACATAATGGAGAATATGAAGCTTTTTTCCTTCATACTCTTTATATCAATGACAGACATAAATCTACTAGCATAACTGGCTGAAAGAGCTGGTTAGGGAGATTAAGGTAGACAAACATCAACTAAATAGGGATTGTAAAAAGAATTGTCTCAATCATCAGAATAGGTGCCTAATCCTGGTCTCTGCTTTTATTTCAGAGATAAAAGTGGTGACGAAGTCTGTTCTTTTTCTCTGAGAGGTCTGTATTCAGACCTCTCAGAGAAAAAGAACAGACTTCTTAGTATTTTACAGAGGAATTTATATACGACAACCTCCGTGGCGCAGCGGTAGCGCATATGCCTGCCATGCAAGAGGTTCCGGGTTCGAACCCCGTCTGGGGACAAAAAAACCCCAGTTCTTGGATGTTTACATGTTTGTGATGTCGTTGTTTCTGGTTCCCACGACACAGGGTATACTGTGACGCCAGATGCAATGTATGTGCCAGTATGTTAATGTTATGTTATAAATAAGGCTTGCTGCTTAACATACAGCTGTCATGGTAAAAGTTGTTTCTCTGATGAGTGGAGCGACTCCCATGTGCTCTACCGGACCTGTCAGAGACATCCCGTAGATAGATGGATAAGACAAAAGCTATAAAGTACCTTTCAAGTGTGCGTTGGGGGGCCACCGCACGGATTCCGCGAGATTGGACACCATTAGAAAACAATACACTGCTTTGCGCCAGCACACAGTCATTGCTGAAAATAAGGACTTATATGAATGTTAAAACATCGTGGTGTTACTGTGAAACTGGCGCACGTGCGTGCAACGACTAATTAATCTAAAGCGACCGAGGTTTGCGACGATTTTGGTCTCTGCCGACACCCCTGGTTAGATTTTGTGTGATGTCAAATAAAAACAAACATAAAGTGACCATGATTTGATGCTTTACATCACATTAGTCAATAGTAAACTGTTTTTTGAAACATTAAATATATGAAAATTTGCTAGCTGAAAAAGCGTTCTTAACCCGGAGCTAAAGCCTCCAATGAAAAAACTATATATTCTCTTATAAATCGTCTAGTTACCACCAGGAGGCCTTAATTCTTTTAGATAGGAATAGTCTGTTAGCTTTTAGAATATACCTCGGGCTCTAGAGTAGGCTTCGGTTTTCGCCAATTTGCGCCGGTTTTCGTACTGATGATCGAGTTCTGATTTCGAGATCAAGTGTCATTTTCGTTCCGATATTCTATTACATTCTATTACACGAATATTTCTATCTGATAGTAGCTGAGGTATATTCTAAAAGATAAACTATTTTTGTAACGATAGGTAAAAGTCTATTCTGTTTTCATTCTACGTCTCTGTTGTTTCATCAAATTCATATTTTTGCAACTTTATATCAAGGTTTTCTGTTAATTTCGCAGGTCCTTCCTTCTTGATGGTTATTTTGCCAATTTTTGGATTGCAATCTATTTGTTTAACACTGAGCATCATTTATTTGACTTACGATCAGCAAAAGTTAGGTACAATTGTTGGCCTGATGACCAATAAATTTTATTGTTGTTAACAAAAGTATTTTTAACAGCAATAATACAATACAAAAACCCAAAATGTAACATAACATTACGTAACTACACGCCTGTATCCCAGAGGGGTAGGCAGAGACTGCCACTTGCCACGATCCTGACAGATCACCTTTGCTTCATTAATTCAAAATGTATCAAATCGAAACTTAAAATCAATCAGTAGAAAACTTTTTTTTTAGTTCGACAGGTTGACACTTGACCCCAGTCACGAAGGATTTACCTCTGACGGCTTGCGAAGACGGGGTCTATGATGTAACTTGCTTACCTGTTAAATGACGGTCGACTCTAGTTTGAAATTGACCAGCAGAAAACTCAAAATCAACCACCAGAGAACTCAAAGTTGATCAGCAAAAATTAAAAGTGATCAGAAAAAAATACACATATCAAATCGTTATAATATCACTAGATATTATAGAAATTGAATTATATAAACAGCTTTTTTGCTTCGTTTTACTTGTTGAACAAGTGTTGTTCTCATTCGTTCCTGCGAACCAAAATAATAATTGTTCTGGCTGACACCGCTCACGCTAAGTTTATTTGCGAAATAGATCATACTTCTAATAATACTCTTTAGTAAAAAAACATTTTGTATTTTGTCAAATAAGTCCGACAGTTAAACTCTGTCAGCCTTATTCCAAAACGCGGTCTAAATTTAGTACTGGGATTGTTACCAGGTTTAAACCATAGACCAAGTAAAATGTTATTACAAAACGAAGTTTATCGCTACGTCATGGACTATCTATGGTACTAAAGTTAAATTTCTGATACCCCTAGTTTATCTATGGACTAACCTCCAAATTGACGTTTGAATTTGTTTTTGTTTTGTGTGTGTGATAGATTGCAATAAATAATTGATATTATGGACGTCATTGATATGACGGATTTCGATGATTTGGACGATTGGGACATGATTTGGACTTCGTCATCGTATCTCCCTTCAAATTAAGTGACGAAGATTTTCGATACAAATATAGGTTCACGTTTTTCTTCAAATGTTTCATTTTATTATTATAATAATCAATAACGAAACCGCCCAAAGTTTAAAAATTTATAATACCTATTCCCAGTATGAAACTATCAGAAATTTTTTGACGTCTCGGATTGGCGCGCGCGCTCGAATATTTCACTCCATTTCACACGATAATAACCATTTGATTATAAAAACGCTTCAATAACAATATAATAATTAATAGTGCTCATTTTAGTTAGATTGTAAACCTAAACAAAGAACAATTTACGATGTATAGGTATTTTAAACGCAATAATGAATAATTTTGCGTTTAAAATGTGAAGATAATATCCATTTAGTGAAACGGAACGCAGCATTGAATGAAAGCTGAATGAACGAATCAGTGAATATTATTTGAACCATGGCTGATCTCTGGTTTAACTGATCCTCGAATAGTCTTCTATTTGTAATAACGACACACATTTGATCTGGGTCTAACTTTGATACCGTAACAATCCTAGATCTTTTAGTCTTGGTTTAAACCAGGACTTATTCAGGTTTTTATAATAAGGCGGAGTACGTTTAGAAAGAAAGAAAAATATATTTATTTGACAGAATCACGCAACGTAATACAACAATCAGCAGAAAACACAAACGGGTGACGGTAGAAATACAAGTAGTTAACAGTTAACACAGAGACAAACTTACAGAAATCTAAATATCTAACAAAATATCGGGAATTTTTAAGTATTGAGTCCCCAAAATGGGCCCGACTCAGCATAATGTTGCAACCGAGAGATCAGTTGCAACGCTGATTTTCAGTCGGGTCCATACTGCGGTTAGTAATGTACGTGTATTTGTTGATTTATTAATTTGCGCCTAATGTGAACGAGAAGGAAAGACCATATTATATTTACTTAGATACTATAAGATGTGCAGTGGTAGTGAGAGTAATAAATACGTATTATTATCGGATAAAAAGAATAAATAATAAGTAATATTAATACACAAATAAGATTATATTGAGAGTGTGCCCGGAAAAAGGTAGAAAAACAAACGATGGATTGATGAAATTGTTTGTGTGTGGAGTAGAATTTACATGTTTTTTTTATCATGTACTTGTATGTACAATAAATAATCTTATCTACGAGGTATTGTAGCCAGCATACTGGGGACCCTCCCCAGAGGCGGCGATGATCTGGGCGTAGTAATTGGCTTTTAGGTAGTGTTTTAAATTAATTAATACATATATTTAGGTTTTTTTTGTTAGTATTTAGATTAAGCTTATAATTAGTAATACATATTTAGATAGACCAAATAGGGGATGTATTACCAAAGGGAAAGATAAAAAATACCCGGAACCGGCGTGCGTGCATGCAACGACTTATGAACGTTGATGAAGCGAAATTGATCTGTCAGGATCGTGGCAAGTGGCAGTCCCTGGTCTCTGCCTACCCCTCTGGGATACAGGCGTGAGGTTATGTATGTATAGTTTTACTGGCGAAAGTCACTGACCGACTAAAGATAATAAAACTGGTGATCTGTCAGGATCGTGGCAAGTGGCAGTCCCTGGTCTCTGCCTACCCCTCTGGGATACAGGCGTGAGGTTATGTATGTATAGTTTTACTGGCGAAAGTCACTGACCGACTAAAGATAATAAAACTGGTGATCTGTCAGGATCGTGGCAAGTGCCAGTCCCTGGTCTCTGCCTACCCCTCTGGGATACAGGCGTGAGGTTATGTATGTATATTTAGATGTAATTATTATATAATTATTATTAATTATCATTAATTATTAATATTATGTATGTATGTATATTTCGATGTAATTATTATATAATAATTATTAATTATCATTAATTATTAATATTATATAATTATTATATCTAAATATACATACATAACTTCACGCCTGTATCCCAGAGGGGTAGGCAGAGACCAGGGACTGCCACTTGCCACGATCCTGACAGATCACCTTCGCTTCATCAACGTTCATAAGTCGTTGCATGCACGCACGCCGGTTCCGGGTACTTTTTATTCTTTACGTTGAAATAAATTGATTAGATCTTATCTCATTTTTGATCGAATTAATTTTTCGTTGATGATCAATTATTTATCTTTAATTAGAAACTTGAATTAGATGCAGATTTCTTCACTTAGAAACAAAAAAAACCTCTTATAATATACTGCTGAAATACCTCAGTGGTTTTACTGGCGAAAGTCACAGACCGACTAAAGATAATAAAACTGGTTTGTCTTAAATGGCTTTTACACTGTTTGCCTTACTTTACATGGTTTTAAGCATAGTAATGAAGACAAATATATTTAAATGGTAATTTTTAACCTACCAATACTTTCGTACTGCGTTTATGTCGATGTACAGTCGGCACCAGGTTAACCTTCGCAGTGTATAGTTAATTATTTTAACAGCTTTATTTGTGGCGTCTGTACGAACAAATGTATGTTTACCTTTACTTGTAATTCTTAATGATTCGCGAGACTCATACACAACCACCAATACTCATTTACAAATACTAATTTAATATATAACTATAATATTAAGTTATATATAAAACGGGTCATATCGCGATTATTTATTAGGTAAAACGTAATTACCTTATTTCCCGACGTTTCGGCAGCTTTACAGTTGCCGTGGTCTCGGGTAGACTGAAGTGGCGAGTACGGTCAGTTAATGTGGGCAGTCACTATTAATTTTTCGCAGCTGGCCAACACACAACACAATACTTGTAATTACTTAGCACTGGAATCCAGTGATAAGCAATTACAAGTCACGTGCCTTATCAACGGATCGGTCCCTTGACGTAGTGAGTGTTGTGTGTCGGCCAGCTGGAAAATAAATTAATAGTGACTACCTACAATAATTGACTGATAATAAAATATTAGTATTTAGTACAAAAGAATATTACCTATTTTTTGGAATTCCGTCACAGATACATATAACAAATTAGCATCCCGCCAATTTATGTCGACATTTTAAATTTATATTATTAGGTAAAACATAATTACCTTATTTTCCTATGTTTCGGCAGCGTTACAGTTGCCGTGGTCTCGGGTAGACTGAAGTGGCGAGTACAGTCAATTATTGTGGGTAGTCACTATTAATATTTCGCAGCTGGCTGAGACACAACGTTTTACTTAATAAATAATTGCGATTTGACCCATTTAAAATATAACTTAATAATGTGTGCCAAATTTTAGCTTTCTAGTAATAGTGTTTGAGCTAAGCTGCAGAAAGATAGACATTACGCATAGGATAAAAAATAAAATAAAATATTACGATACAGGTCTTGTATGGACACCTGTATCATAATATAACTTTTTAATCATAACGATACACCTATGCGACCTCCAGCTGGACCAAGAAGGTTGAACATCTACTTTAAAAAAAGGTTTCAATGAACGAATCCGCGGCGATTACGCATGCGCAATCGATGTTTGCCCCTGTGCGCCAACCGTAGATAGACTCTACGGCGCCAACATTTTACATTTAAAAAAACTTTTCAATATACAAAGTTTATGTATTAAAGTATGAGAGTAGATAAAGTAGTGTATGACACATAACATGGTCTTATAACACTCGTGTGATACTATAAAACACACTCGTGTTATAAGAGCCCTTATTATGCAACAGTATCATAAACCAATATTAGTTATTTTTACTGTCTTTACTTTTTTTTAAAACCTATTTAGAAGCTATAAATTCACACCCATTCCGGGACTCGAGCCCGCGACCTCTGGCTAACCGTGCCAGCGCTTTCCCAACTAAGCTAATGGGCGACTCACCGGTATCAGTGAAATTTCGAACCTCTTTACAATACTCTGTGTATTACTTAGCATTACTTCAGCTAGATGTGGCTGCCTGTACGTAATAATTGCATTACATTTCAATAAGTAGGCAAGTGATAATATATAGGTAATAATATTTATTGAACTGCACAAGAATGTTAAAGGGTACTTAGAGGACACCACGTAATGTTGTGTAAAGGGTAACGTGTATAGTTATTTAAATAACGATGATTAATTTTAATTACGCTGTTTTATTGGATTGCATATATTTTATTGTTAAATTGAAAACGTCATGAACGACCGTCACGCTTGGGTCGATTACGCTGCATCGTTTATTCAAGGCTGCAGTTTAATAAAAAAGTCTTATTTATATAGAAAATGGTGCGTGATAACTAAGCCCATACTCGCTCTTTCTCTCTCTCTGTCTGTGAGAGAAGGCTGACAAAATATGCGGATTTTGAACGAAGAGTTGTTTTTCGTTAGTCTTTATCAACCCTTGCACGTCCCCACTGCTGAGGCACGGGTCTCTTCCTGCATCGCAGGAAGTCTAGGCTACACTCCAACACGGGGGCAAGTCCGGCTTAACCTCTGCCATTACATGACAGCCCGTACCAACAGCTTTACGTGCCTTGAAGTTAAAATGAACGTGACTTAGAAACGTTGGTACTCGCCGGGATTTGAACCTATAAATTTTGCTTACAGAGTTATTTCCAAAATGTCTCATGAAGCGTCAAACAACCTGAGAAAAAACGCATAAAACAAATGTTATTGTAAAAGGCAATCTCCAATTAAGGTTTTTCAGGAATTACGCATTTTAGAAATATATTCCCCTGAATCCGATTCATATGCGCCTGTCCTTAATTGAAAATACCGAGCTTTGTAATATGAAAATAAGTAAATAAAAAATAAAATATGTTTATTTTCAGTATCAAATACTTTTAAGTAAGAATTACCTGTGCCAGGAAAACTCCCGCTCTTCTTAATTGGTTAGCATTAAGTGAATTACAGTTGACAATTCATTCAAATTTAGCATGCAAATAAAGTAAACAACAAACTCCTCAATTGGCTCAATTAGAGCGCTGGCACGGATAGCCAGAGGTTGCGGGTTCGAATCCCGGCATGGGTGAAATTTTTAGCCTCTAAATAGGTTTTTAAATTTGTTCCTTAGCACGGGTTAGTGCATTAAAAATAAAAATAGTATAGCAAACTCCTCTCAGAAAAATAATATATTAGGGGTTAAAGTATGAAATGCCGTTTTATTGCAATAGGTTCTTTGAATTGACATAGAATCTTCATGGTTTGAGGTTTTCGAATGAAACTTTTTTCAAATGGTTTCTATGATGTTCTTTTTTTAAAAAATGTGAAACATTTGAATATAGACTTTCAATTGTTTTTGTTATTCAATTTAGACAAGAAAGATGGATACTGCGAAAATTCGAGTGATTTTTGAATACGAGTTCCGACGCGGAACTAACGCGGCAGAAACAGCCCGCAATATCAAAGCTGCGTTTGGAGAGGATGGATGTCGTGATCGTGATGGAAATTTCGACTTAAAGAACGAGCCACGAGGAAGACCGCCCACACAGGTGAATAACGATGAATTAAGAGAGATAGTGGAAGCCGATCCTAGTCAAACTACCCAGGAATTAGCGGCATGGTTTAACGTTACCTTACCCACAATATTGACTCACTTACGTGAAATCAATAAAATAAAAAAATGCGAAAAATGGGTGCCTCATGATTTGACTGATCTGCAGAAAGAAACGCGTATCCACCTTTCTTGTCTAAATTGAATAACAAAAACAATTGAAAGTCGATATTCAAATGTTTCACATTTTTTAAAAAAAGAACATCATAGAAACCATTTGAAAAAAGTTTCATTCGAAAACCTCAAACGATGAAGATTCTATGTCAATTCAAAGAACCTATTGCAATAAAACGGCAATTTCATACTTTAACCCCTATTAATATGAAATATATAAATATAAACGGCCGTTTTACCGCCGAATGGACATGGCTCGTATCCGCTTACTGTGTTCTGTCGTGTTTGTTTGTTTGTTTTTATTACTTTTTTTTATTTAGTCTCTATTTTACGTTTTGTATACGTCTGTGTAGCTGGCGATAAATAAATATATTTCTTTTTCTTCTTAAATACTTTTGCAATTATAATTTTGAACCTTTTTCACAGATGAAATGCATTACCACAAAATTGGCATAGCATTGCAGGTGAGTTTTCAGAGAAACTCATGAAATTAAGTCGTTAAGAAAAGCCATGTTCATTTAATTCTTAATAAAATGTCACAAAATATTTTAGAAATTTTGTTTATTGTACTGTTTGCTTCCCAAATAAAAAAAAATATTGCAGATATTTCTCAATTTTTTTTTTTATTTACTTACTTAAATATCAATGCAGTTTATCTTGTTTTAAGGCCCAGATATTCAAGTACCTCTCCGCTAAAAATCAGACTTTATTTTTGAAGTTTTTGGCTTTATTATTAGCTCTTGAATTAGAAAAAAATGCGTTTTTTTAAATTTTAACACCACGCGTGCTGTCGACACATGTTACCAATTTAAAAATTTATGTTAAATTTAAGAAATTGTAAACATACTTAATAGTATCTCCCTATTGAATTGGATTACACCTGTGATGATAGGGAATGTTTAGATATAAAATAAAAAAAAAGTTTTAGTCAGTCAACTAGACATACTAACATTAAGCGTATTATTTCGTATTTATTTTGTTGCCTTGCTATTTTGTGTCGCTAGTAAATAAAACAAAATAAATAAACTTTAATTGTTGATTCCAATATCTCTAACTGACCTTTGCAATTATAATTTTAAACGTTTTTCTTATGTTTAATTCATTACTGTTAAATTAGCATAGCATTGGCATGCTCATAATTACTGCCATTTCAGGAAAAGGTCGTGAGGAAAAAGTCTTGAAATAAATTCGTAAACCATTTATTCATCATCGTCATTAAAAATTGTTTCAAAAATATGCTCTCTCCAACTAATTTTTATATCTGTAATACATTACATCTTTATTTACAAAAACTCTCACTTCAAAAGTTGACTGCAAAAATGTTACTTCTACTACTTATATTTTGTCAAGACAAATGAGTGTGTCCAGATACGTCGCTACCGTTCAAGTCAGTATCACTTACAACATCTATGTCATATTGGTCATTGTCACACGACGCACCTGGCATTCTGTTTTGCGAAGAACACGTCGATTTCGTACAGCAGCACTTTTTCACGCCACTGTTGTTCGAGAGAGGACTTTCCTCCTTCTTCAGCTTCACTCTTCGGTTCTGGAACCAGATCTTCACTTGTTTCTCTGACAATCTCAACCTCGTCGCTATCTCGATCCTTCTCAATCTAGACAGGTACATGTTTGCGGAGAACTCGCGCTCCAATTCCAAAAGTTGCGTGCCAGTGAACGCCGTTCGGATCCGTTTGCTCGAATCTTCTTTGAGAGGCAGACGTTTTACTTCCTTCGAGTATCCTGGGAGTAGTTCTTCTGACAAGGCTAAAGGTGGACTCGGAGTGTCATTTCTGCTTTCACTGGAAGCGGAAGGGGATCTCTCCCCGAGGCTCTTCGAAGGGGATGTTACAGCAGATTTGTACGGATGATGCATGTACGGCGACACGGATTTCTTTCTTCTATGAACAATGCTCGCCGATTCTTGCTCCGGTTCAGTTTTCATGAAGTGTGTTTCCAGTTTTCTTGCGTCATTTTGGATTTGTGCGTTGTAGAACTCAGTTTGCCGCGGTAATTGATGCAGCATTGGATATCTGAAGTTTAGATGCTCAAGAAATGGCCGGAACAGCTCGGGTGATCTCTGAGGTTGCTGGAAGCCTAAGCTTAGTAAGCTGTTGAGACTCCCCGGGTACGGATAGGGAATAAACTTTGGCCTTGCATCCAGATGTTGACCTAGTAAAGCAGTGTACGGTAAATAAGGATCACTATTAACTTCAGATTTCTTACAGTCTTTCGGGGAATCACTTATCAAAGTGTCGACGAAAAACGACCGAGACATGTTGCGTCGGATTAGGTCCCTTTATTGGCGTGTGTTTGCTCCACGGCGGTTGATTTCGGACTGATGTCGAGACGAGGGTGTCCTGACTAGTAACAATTACAAAAACTACCCCCACTTAAGGGCCCCATTGTAAACAAATACAATGGGAGCCTGTTGGAGCGTTTCGGCAATTACGTAGCCCATCCCACCCTTTTGTCGGCGCCCGTCAACCCCAGAGTTGCTGCGTTGAAAAAATGTGTATTATCAATGAATGCAATGCATTTTAGTAGCTATGAATAATTTTGTATGGGATGGCTACATCGCTAATATCTATCTCATTATGGTATTCTAGTCGGATGCTTCTGGAGTTTTATTAGGTACTTTGTGTTTTACTTTATTTATTTGTTGTACGATTGTGAATCGAACAGTAAAATCGCAAAAGCTTTGTGTGAGCTTTCCCAATTAACTCTTTTATTCCACAGGTTCCATTTTTCAACTTCAAGTATACAGTTTTAAGATTAGTAGGGCTGTTTGTATTATAATGTGTCTGGCGTTCGGTAGATATTATTGTACTTGGCATGAAGACGAGTATGTAGTTAACATTGTAGATGAGCTAGATACAATCAATCAAGAGCACTAATAAAGAACCAATTTGAATCCCAAATAAAGATCTGTGAGAACAAAAGAAAAATATCGACCGGCTGTATTTATACCTATATCTCAAATCAGCCCACATCAACCCACTGCTGTGCATAGGCCTGCATAGGCCTCCTTGTTACTGCGCCATTCCTCACGGTCCTGTGCTAATCTGATCCATCTCTGACCTACAAGACTCACGATGTCGTCTGACCATCGCATTTATCGAAAAGAAATAACTAAACAAAAACACAAACAAAAATTTAGTGCGGAAAATCTACATACTCGCAAGACTTTAACAACATAACAAAATACAACTCTACCAAGTATCAAAATTGCGCGCGCCGACAGAGCCAAAACTACGCAGAGTGTGCATGGTATTAATTAAGTATGAATACACCATAATAGGAACCGTATGCAGCGTCCATGATTCAGATACTTTGAGCACCCCTTTAGGATCAAGGGAGGGGGCACTACAGCCCCGCCCATACCACTCCCTTCAGAGAACTAGTTTCTCCTAAAAGGGCTGTTTAAAATAATAATCCTTTGTAATCAACAATTCGGGTTATTATCATGTCACGTTCAATTTTCATGTTGCCACATTTCGTTTGAAAGGTAAGTGGATTGTAATCGTCACGTGAAATGGAATTAATTTCGTTGAACACGGCTCCTGGTTTGTATGACATTAGCATAATAAAGAAGCGTATGTGATTCTCCGTGAAGGAAAGCATCGTTGGGAAACTTGAGTGTCATTACCCGAGGGTATTTAATATTTCTTAATTATTCGCGATACTCATACATAGTTATATATTAAACGGGTTTAATCTCGATTAGACCCATTTGATATTAACTATGAGGGTAATTAAGCTCATAATCTTTCTGAGAGAAGTGTCCTGGTGTGGCATGTTTGTAGGATACATGAAAAAAAAATGTGATTCTTAAGATGACATAACTACAATTCTCCATTTTGTACGAGTACGAGTATGTGTTCCAAACTACAATATACTAATTCATGTTTTTCTTTCATTAACTTGTAAAATCATTTCTCTTTAGATAGATAGATAGGTAGATAGATAGAGAACACTTTACTGTACAACCAGACAAATAGCTTCTTTAGTTTCTTGGGATGCGTGAAAAGAGCCTCCTCGACCTGAGCCCGTACGTCTGGCGCACCCTGGGTGACAATCAGCGAGTCCCTCGCGCTGATTGCCAAATCCTTTCACCACGATGGCTTGCCATCTACACGCTAAGAAGAAGTTTCTTGAGGATGCGGATTGTTAATTTTGTTTTATTGCATTATACAACGCATCCGTCCGACTAGGTGGGATGACGATCTGCGCAAAACTGCAGTCAGATGCTGGATGCGGCAAGCTGAAGACATAGGTAGGTGGTGAAAGCTTACAACCTATTATTGAATGGTTTCCATGGAGCCAATTCTCACGTCATTAGCAAATAATTCGTATACGACTCTAAGGCTTATGACTTGGAATTCTATGTAAAAAGTTGAGCGACAGCCAAAATCTGTATTCTGAACGCCATGCTAGATTGAATTCGAATGAGAAAATACATGTGTAATGTAAATAGTGAAAATAAATATAACTTATTCGAGTTATCTTATCTTATTTTTATGCGACAAATGTCGAAGCCTTCGAATATTTTGTGTCTACGCTTTCAATTCTTATAGGCGAGATTAGGCCCCAAGAGTGACAATTCTCACTGATTTAGCACATGATTCGTATACGACTCTAAGGTGTATGACTTGAATTCTCAAGTGAGCAAAATTTATTTAGCAGAATAATGACACCTCAAGCGAGCAAAATTTATTAGCAAATTTGCGCCTACGACTTTGTGATACAAGGAACTGATTTTTATGCGACAAATCTCTTAGCCTTCGAATATTTTGCGACTACAATTCAATTTATTTATCTATTTATTTATATATGAATTATTGGTTGTGTAGGTTTATCATATTTTTTATTATTCAGACTCCCCCCCCCCTTGCCCCTGTAGGTTTAAGTTAATATATCTCCCTATGTTTATGTAGGTAAGTTTATTATTGTATTCCACCTTCTTTTCCTGCACTACCCTTAGCCAGTCTCTTCAACACCAAAGGTTTGCTGGAAGAGAATGCTTCTTGCATTAATGACGCCCTTGTACATTTACTCATGTAATTCAATTCAATTCGCTTGGGTGAGAGTCGGCTCCCTGATAAACTTACTTACTATGAGTCCGACCAGGTTTCGCTCAGGTTTTTGAGAATCTGAGCGAAACCTGGTCGGTCTCATCCGACAAAAACCCTAGTAAGTGTATCCGGTAACAATCCAATAATGAGTAGTTCTTACGAAAGCTTTAGCTTAGCTTATAATATGACGGCCTCGGTGGCGCAGCCGTTTGGCACGTTGACTGTAAAACCGAAGGTCTCGGGTTCTATCCCCGGCCGGGTCAAAGTAGGAAACGAACTTTTCTAGTTTGTCTCGGGTCTTGGATGTTATCTATGTATTTATTGTATTACATCTATCGTCGAGTTGGCACCTATAACACAAGTCATTTAGTTGTACTTAGTATAGGGCTAACGAGATCTGTGTAATATGTCCATGAATATTTATTTATTATTATTAATCGACATACATTATCTAGCCTTCGTAAATATAGATGGGGACCAAAACGTCAGGCCACGTACTAATATACATTTAAATATGAATATTCAGCAGAGTTTATCGTAGTTTTATGTTACTGTAGTAAAGAATTTCTGGTGGAGAAAAAGGCGGCGGGAAAATTAACTCCACTCTGATCATCTATTCTTAAATCATCTAAAATGATTCGATTAATAGGGCTAATATAAATCATGTGCCTAATGTGGATGATAAAGGCTTAAGTAATCTGGATGATGATACTAGATTTAATGCTGGAATTACAAGGTAATGTTATTATAATTAACGACAAAAAAAATGTTAGTTGATATGACAGAATAAAGTGTGTCTATTCTCCATTAATATAATTAGATGTCAACCCTTGCATGTCCCCACTGCTGGGGCACTGATCTCTTCCTGCATTGCAGGTAGGTTAGGCCATACTCCACCACGGGGCCAAATCCGGGTTGGTCCATTAATATATAATACTTTGAAGTTCATTGAGTAAACATTTTGTTGTTTTTACAATGGATAAAAATAATTGGTTTCATTTGATTTAAAAACCTATTTAGAGGCTAAAAATTTCACCCATGCCGGGATTCGAACCCGCCACCTCTGGCTATCCGTACCAGCGCTCTACCAATTGAGCCAATGGGCGACTCACCGGTATCAGTGAAATTTCGAACCTCCTTACAATATTCTCTGTATTACGTACGTACGTCATGTGGGTACAGTGATATCGTTCCGATGTTAAAACCTAACTGCAAAGTAGGAAGTCGGGGCTGTAAGTAATGCAATTTGCTTAAGTCAGATGTCGCTGCCTGTACGTAATACAGAGAATATTGTAAAGAGGTTCGAAATTTCACTGATGCCGTGAGTCGCCCATTGGCTCAATTGGTAGAGCGCTGGTACGGATAGCCAGAGGTTGCGGGTTCGAATCCCGGCATGGGTGAAATTTTTAGCCTCTAAATAGGTTTTTAAACTTGTTCCTTAGCACGGGTTAGTGCATTAAAAAAAAAATAGTGTATTCATTTGATTTATTATTATTTTATACAAAACTATCTGCCCAGTGAACTTACGAAAAACATAACAACATAACATAACATTTACATACAGGCACATACATTGCTTCTGGCCCAACACTAGGATACCCTGTGTCGTGGGAACCAGAAACAACGACATCACAAACATGTAAACATCCAAGACCTGGACTTCTTTTTTTTTTTGTTTCCAGCCGGGATTCGAACCCGGGACCTCTTGCATGGTAGGCAGACGCGCTACCGCTACGCCACAGAGGTCGTCGATATTTAATAGTTATTTTGTTTATAGTTATTTTTATTTTTTATTATTAAACATATTTAATAGTTATTTTGTTGTAATGGAGAAGAATCAAAAATCAAAGACCATAACGATCAGATAGCTTTTGCTCGCTCTTGAGTTCTAAATGGTGTAACTAACTACTATGTAATTGACTAATTCATATATTGTTTATGTAGCGTATAAACGTCTTACTGCAATGCAGAGTACGGGCTTAATTATCACGCGTGCCCACCGTAGATTGACAATTTGAAGCGCTGAAGTATTTGAACAGCTCAGCCACCTCCTTTCAGGTTTTCTCCTTTTGTTAGCGAGTACAGTCTATTTATTCTTACTTGTCCAATTTAGTATACAAGATTCTACCCTTATTGATGGGCTGTATTGATGCCATGGGATGCATCCTTCGTGCAGCACTCCGTGAAGAGCGGTTTCTCAATAGAAAGGGGTACCACTCCCCACATGTTGGATTTGTTAGTACCTAAGTATTGGCTAGTTTCCATGTAGCTATATAAAACACAATCCATGTACAGTCTATTTATTCTTACTTGTCCAATTTAGTAAACAAGATTCTACCCTTAAACTGTGACTTTTTAGTCCAAAACTGCCATATTTCCATAAATGAAGTAACTTGGAACACTGTTTTAGATAACACGCTGCCAACTTTATAAACATAGTTCATGATACTTCATGAATTTGCGAGAAAATGTCTAGTTTATGCATCTAATCTCAATTTTAAGGATAGAATCTTGTTTACTAAATTGGACAAGTAAGAATAAATAAACTGTAGTAATACTACTATAATTTCACAAATGTACATAACTCAGAGAACAATGTCATTGGTACATGCCTGCTCTGGGAATAGAACCTGTGTCTCTCGCATCCGAGTGCATTGTTCTATCCACTGTGCTACCACCGCACTCGCTCGGTGTAACTATTTACTTTATATAATTGGAATGATCCAACATCACTTTAAGCGAAACCTTTCGCAAGCGTCGATTTCTGCTCCCTACGAATACTTCCAATCAAAAAATTAAATCAAACAGAAGCCCACAACACAAGCCCGGAGCGTACCTTTTTCGCATTCAATGAAAAAAGCGCGACATACAGACAATAATCAGGAATCGTCCGCACCGGTAGAATACGTGGCCAAACAATAGACGGAAATAACAATGTTACAGTAAACACTGCTGGTTTTATTCCATCTGATCGCGACAAACGCGACAAAGTTAGCTTTTCATACTCTGTAGCTCTTATGCTCGACCCTGAAGACCTAAGTTCGCTTAACACAGGAGCAAAAAAAATAACCATCGCAGATTCTATACCGTTCAATGATCACAAACGTAATTAAACCGACGGGACAGACAAACCACTTCTACCACCACGGCAGAAGGGTCACATTCCATTGACAAAACGTCGAAAATATTCTGCCAACATACTCCCTCGCAACGCAAAGGATAAAGAAAAAGGGTTATTATGAAACGCGTGTCAAGTAAAAATTGCTATTGATACTGACATTAGAAGCCAGGTGGGGTAATGGAGATGGAAGGACTGATAGCTTTGGTGTAATTCAACATTTAAGGTCAGACTGATCTGATTTTTCCGATTTATGTAAACTTGACGCTGTGCAAGTTGAGCGTATTAAACTAATTCAGTCACCAAAGTGACAATACGTATTTTATCGTCTATCAACATACGAGTGTGTATTAAGCTTGCCTGAAACGCGGGGAAAAAATGTGTTAAGTACACTTCGTGCCAAAAGGGCTACTATAACATAAAGGATTATTTAGATGACAATGATGTCTGGAATTAAAGCCAGTACTATGAGCTCTATGTTTTATAATAATTATGTCGTAAGTATGTAAAAATATAAGTATTATGAAGTCTATTTATATGTTTATGAAGTCTATCTATTCATCTTTATATATGTGCTTAATTATTATATTTGTATAATTATGTTTATGTTTATAATTATTGTACATATTAATACATAGTTTAATTTTAAAAAAGATATTTGACAATAAAATATCACCTCACCGTTTGTGACTACCCCCATCTTCTCCATGTCACCTGTTTGTTGGCTAGAATAAAATACTATTTAGTATTAAGCCCGCCAATTGTACAATCTTTACAGGGGTACAATAAATAATTTAATAATAATAATATGTAAACTGTTAGTTAAGGACTTTGAAAAGACTAAGATCTGAGTGTTTTTGTCTATTTTTCTCCAAAATGATCTAGACTTTAAAATGGACACTTAGTTTGAATTGTAACGTGCATTAAACCGCGGTTTCTGCGCTACTTTGACTATAACCTTTTGATTTAATTTCATTTCAATTCATGCGATACGATTTTCATTCCATGCCATGTAAAACGAACACGTAAGCTTTGAGAGCTTTTTTGATGACAAAATTCTCAAGTCAAACTAATTCGATCAGTCCACTTCAAATTCAATCTATAGCTGTGAAGCCCCTGACAATAAAACACAAAACTGTCGCAAACAATAAGCAAAACGGAAACGAGTCCAGAAAAGTTATTTAATGACACCTGTGCATTGTCCAGAATTCAACCAATCGGAGACAAAACGACCAAAACGGCGATCGATAGAATATTAAAAGACAGAAGCATTTGAGCTTCATTTATCGAAAGGAATATTGACGGCCTCTGTGACGCAGCGGCTGCGCATCTGCTTACCATAAAAGAGGTGCCGGGTTTGAACCTCGGCTGGGGACAAAAAAACTCAGGTCTTAGATGTTTACATGTCTGTGGTTTCGTTGTTTCTAGTTCCCACAACACAGGTATCCTAGTGTAACGCCAGAAGCAATGTATGTGCCTGTAAGTAAATGTTATGTTAATATTGTAAGGTAAGTGGTTTCTATGGCAACACAAGTATATTGTCATGTTTCCTTTTTTAGTGTTCTAAGTTGGCTAAACCGATTGTCTGTCCGTGTGACCGAATATCCATGAAGTATGTTGTGATACGAATAAATAAATTATCTAGTCCCTGTGCTGCTACTTTCAAATCTGCAGTTCACTACCATCAATCTTTACCAGGTGGTTAGTGTTCTCTATCATTATATGGTTTGACTTGTAGTTTAGAAGAAGAAAAAGAAGAAGAAGAAACCATTTATTACATCAACAGAAACACACACCGGATTACAACATGAAATCTTTAGACACAATAAAAATATGGAAGTAAAATATCAAAAAAGAAACTCACATAAGTCTCTGTTGCTGCAAAAAGGCAGCGAGCTCAGCATTGTGCTGAGGGCATACGCCCAAGGCGCTGATTTTCAGCCAGTGACCGTTTGTCCCGCGAATATGCTAGGGTGCGGTGTAGTAAATACCAGTAAAATATAGTTTAATAGAAAGATAGATAGATAAATAAATAAAATTGATATAACTTGAAGAAGAATTAGAAATAAAGTTACTTGAAATACAAATAAATAAATACGGATGAACATTACTTAAAATACAAATAAATAAATACCTGATTATATTATTTTTAATGCACTAACCCGTGCTAAGGACAATTTTAATAACCTATTTAGAGGCTAAAAACTCCACCCACGCCGGGATTCGAACCCGCGACCTCTGGCTATCCGTGCCAGAGGTCGCGGGTTCAATTTTTAAATAAATACCTAAGAATGAAAATAAAATAAGTTTACTAGTCAACAAGCGTCATAGATTGGATTTCTCTCTATGTATAAAAAAATTGTCAGCCCACCGCTATCCACTGATGGATATAGGCATTAACCACCAAATATCATCTCTGCCATTAAAAACCCATAAGTTTAATTATTCAATTCCAGGTAAATTTCATAGACACTCCCAAACCGTCGAGTGAACTTTCTGCATTCGATTCTATGTTTTCAAGCTTCTTAGAAGCAGGTATGACTTTTAAATGATCCAACAATGCAGGCGACAAGGCGTCTGAGGTAATGTCCACGCACCGGGATGCACTTGTGTCCCATTCACGAATTTTACGTTCATTCATACACTTTTAGCCATGGTGCCTATGAATGGACTCGCGATATCTGAATGAAGTATCGATTTCTATTGTCGATGGTCAGTTCCTTTGAAACTATTCAAGTTTAGGGAATTGAGAAGGTGTTTTTATGTCATTGATAGAGTGTCGGCTGTAGAGATTATTTTTGGCGTTTTTGAGATATGTCTGGGCTTGCTAGTTATAAATGAAAGCGAATGACGTTTTAAGAGAAATTTATGTTTCGGCTGGTGCTATTGTGTGTTTCTTTCGCAAATGGTGTAGCCTAATAAAAATCTATCGAATAAGTAACATACCCACAGATCTAAAAGGCCTTTACGCGCACTTCCAATGATTTATGCGGTAACCACGTGTAGTTGAAATATTTAAAAATATACTATTTTTATTTTTAATGCACTAACCCGTGCTAAGGAACAAATTTAAAAACCTATTTAGAGGCTAAAAATTTCACCCATTCCGGGATTCGAACCCGCATGCCTGTACGTAATACAAAGAATAGTGTAAAGAGGTTCGAAATTTCACTGATGCCGTGAGTCGCCCATTGGCTCAATTGGTAGAGCGCTGGCACGGATAGCCAGAGGTTGCAGGTTCGAATCCCGGCATAGGTGAAATTTTTAGCCTCTAAATAGGCTTTTATATTTATAAATGTACCAACGTTTGTTAATGTTAATAAATGGTAACCTTAAGCAGAATACGATGATTAATCTAATTTATTATAAAAATCTTGGGTCACAGTGATTGTCATTGAACTCCTCTGAAACGTCTTTACCGATTTATATATTTTTGTGTATATTTGACAGGTCTGAGAAGAGAAGTAGGCTAATTGATATAGCAAAAGACTGGTTCCATACAATAACTTTTGTAAACTTGTTCCGTGTCTTTTTGATGTTACTGACTCAGAATTCTACATAGGCAAGCTTAACTTTGTAAGAGATTTCTCTCAGTGAACCGTTGAGACGAGGGAAGCAGTAAAACGGCTCTATAAATGTGAACAAAATAAAGTACAAAAGGCGTAAATAGTTATTTATTTGAAAAACCTATAGTTATTTGAATATATTTGTGGTTTGTTTTTGTTGGCGCTCTGTGACAATTAATGCTTTAAACCACGAGGGAATTCCAATTACGATTTTATAAGGACTGCAAAATTGGGAGAGCCAAAGGGCGAATCAAATGTAGTAGCGTAGGTAAATATTAGAATATTCCGATACGATATAATATTACGATAGCAAAAATTATGGAACAAACGTTGTTATAAAGTAAAAACTCCAATAGATGTGATTCCAGAATGGCACATTAGAAAAGATCCTGATAAACTGATAACCTTCTCTTTTTTTTGAAGTCGGTAAAAAGTTGGGTAGGTGCCCTAGCGATTGGTATATAACTAAACTGTACAATATGGCAATAGTCTTCTTATTATTATTAAATTTTAAGTAAGCAACGCTGGAGTACCAAAGGGAAGCTACATTATAAAATAGCAAGTCACTAATGGACTGTGGCGTTGACTTTGAGCGCAATATTAAAGCTAATTCTGTAAACTAAGGGTGGGTGGTTTAGGATAAAACGCTGCAACGTCAAATTTGTAATACAGAGAATAGTGTAAAGAGATTCGAAATTTCACTGATGCCGGTGAGTCGCCCATTAGCTCAGTTGGAAAAAAGCGCTGGCACGGATAGTCAGAGGTCGCGGGTTCGAATCCCGGCATGGGTGGAATTTTTAGCCTCTAAATAGGTTTTTGTCAAATTTGTAGTTTATGTATTAGATATTCTTATTTATTTTTCTTTTAAATTACATTTAAATTATGACAGACATATACACAAATAGAATATTGGACTCAGCAGCGAGAGACCCAGTTCGATTCGATCTGTTCAGTTCGATTCCCAGTGGGGCCAATGTCATCTTTGTTAATTTTTAAAGACGCGTACATCTGCGAATTTGTGAAGCAATGCTACACGCTTACTGTGAAGGAAAATATCGTGGTGAAAACCGCAGCTTGGGTGGCTCCGCACGTATTGACTTGACTTTCCTGTGGGCCGACTATGCTGTCAGGATTATATAAATGCTGGGCACGCCTACACTATCTATAACAATGTTCCAGGCACAGCAGCGTCCTAAAGGTCATTTCCATCATCAAGTATTAGTGAAGGCCGCTGTATATTATAATCTCATTATGTAGAGCAAAGCCCATGGCAAGATCCTAGTTATAATTATCTTCTTATTAATCATTTAAATATTACGATATATAATGTTTGTTAAATGCTCGCAATATAAAACACATTGAGAATTAACAGCAAGCACTTTAATCTGTTAAAAGTAATTTCAAGTATGACTCAAAAACAGCAGTTATGCCAAATTAATTTGTACGAAGCACTTACAAATTTTACTTACGAAGCGCTCGTGGCCTAGGCGAACCGAGTGATTGGAATCAATCACTTGGTTAAGCAACAACAGGCGCGGTCAGGTACGGGATGGGTGAGCGTCCCGTGACTACCGCTAGTGACATTTTTCCGAGCGCTTCCGTGCTTTGCAAGGCACGTTAAGCCGTTGGTGCCGGCTGTCATATAATGGCAGTCGGTAAGCCATGTCAGAGGCCTTATTGGCGGCTTGATAACTTCTGACAGTAAGGCCCGCCACTGTCTTACAATCCTCCACCAACCCGGACTTGGCCTCCGTGGTGGAGTATGGCCTAACCTTCCTGCGATGCAGAAAGAGACCCGTGCCCCAGCAGTGGGGAAATACAAGGGTTGATAACGTGACGTAACGTAACTTACAAATTTCACTTGTGTCTCTTTTGAAGTAAATTATAGAGTGGGCTTTTTTTTTATAAATAGATAGATAGAATGGAAACAGATCAATATTGTTGACTAATTAAAGAATTGATGCATAAAGTAACAAGTTCAATAAAAGTACAGGAAACATGCTCGTAAAAATAAACGAGATGACATGAATGAAACTATAATGCACACCAAAAATATTTAAGGGCATTTTGTTACATCGTTTTCCTTCTAACCGTATCGATGACAAACGAAGTTCGCCATCGCAGTCAAAGGACTTCTAGTTGTACAAGGGAAACATAATAAAATCGAAAGAATAAGAATCCAACATGAATCACGCATGATGGTAAGCGGAGACGGGTTATACGATGTTACGTGCTTACCTGTTAAATGCCGGTTGACTCTAGTTTAGAAACACCCAGCTTAATGTCTCCGGAAAGACAGACGATGGCAGAATGTTCCACAACTTTTTATAAAATAATTCGCGAATCGCTCGTTGCGGATGCGCGGAATATTGTCACTTTGTTGTTATCATTCTGTCTGCATAATGAATGACTGGTGTGCATATTATGGTAAAGGCGCGAACAGTAAAAATGAAAACGAGCTTTTTTATCTTACACCGTTTGTCGCCGGGCGGCGGCACTAATGAAACATGTAACATGCTTTTAAAACTGATATCGGGCAAGGGCTGCCCACGTGCAGTGTTTTAGATGTTTTAGTTCGCCCCACAGAGGGGGTGGACGCGCAAACGATATTGTTAAGGCGCTATTTGAATGAATTCAATTACCTATATTTCATCGTAAAGAATTTACATTCTGTTTGCTGAGTGTCAAAGTACAGTGTTAAATGTAAGCCACTGCCCTTGGCCCGTAGTGTCATGTAGTGTAGTGGAGAAAAAGGCAGCGGGGAAAAAAACCACTCTATCTTTTCGCACATCATATTAAATTTAACACATCAGTTGCCGTATCATAAAAATATCTTCTTTTACAACGTGCCCTCGGAAAAAGTGAATCTCAAAAATCTTAATTAATATAGTAGCAGTTTTGCCAACAACGGCCGTTTTAGTGGAAATCGATTAAAGTTCTAGGTGGTTGACACTAGGTTCTAAGCTGAAATGAAATGAAATTTATTGTTTCGCTTATTTAACATTTACATGGTACTAAGATAAGCCGTAACTATTATAGCTTCATGCAAGAAAAGGTCCAACACCCTTCGTACTAGTATTAACTGTATTACGGCAGGGTAGTATCACGTCTCTAACAAAAATATATAATTTCGGGCAAAAGTTGAAACCTTTGCCCCGAAACCATGCAACGGTGCACAGTGGATTACAAACAGAATCTTATCAAAACAGAAGACAAAAGTAGTATTCTCTGATCAAAACTTAACAATTTCCGAAACATCAATTAATAATTCTATTATTTTTAATGCACTAACCCGTGCTAAGGACAATTTTTAAAAACCTTTTTAGAGGCTCAAAATTCCACCCATGCCGGGATTCGAACCCGCGACCTCTGTCTATCCGTGCCAGCGCTCTTCAAACTGAGCTAATGGGCGACTCACCGGCATCGGTGAAATTTCGACCGTTTTTACTCTCTCTGTATCATTTAATAACATTACAGTTTTCGAGTACTAGTACTCATAAACTGTAGGTTCTAAAAATAGTCGTTATAGTTGTTAAGATTAATAATGTTTACTTTATGAAGAAAAAACCTTGTTTAAAAGAAGTTACGATTTCTATTCTATTTCTATTCCATCTATACAATTTAATAACTTAAATTTCATTCAAATTTTAATTATGCATGTCATTTTATTGATTTTGCTTGATTCTGTCCTTTCCGCTGTTACGTATCTGTTAAAATATGTTGTTTATTAATACCAGTAGGAGAACCAACGATCCCTAAGACACAGGTTTCTACCTAGTTTAGGGGTCAGAAGTTCGAATTTTACAATGACACTGTGTACGAACAACCTCTGTATTTAGCTTAAGATAAAAAATTGTAGACTGTACAAATAAATATTTTTTATTTTTTTATTTTATTTTTATTGGTGGCTGTAGTTAGTACCGCGTAGCGCCTTAACGAGAAATTGCACTGGCAGTAATAAAATTACTCTTCATAGAAACGAGGGTAGCTTTTTAAAAGTAATATCTTTATGAGAAGAACGCGTTCCAAATGTTGATCTCAGTTTAACATTAACTTTATTATTATTCTTATTAAATTGTATTGGACTTGTTTTAAAATAAATTGTTTATTTGTCTCACTCTTCTCTTCTTCAGGCTATATTAGTCCGTCATAGCGCCCTGGCCCTTCTGGACATAGCCCTCCGTCATAGCGCCCTGTCTTCGGCTTGCCGCATCCAGCATCTGCATTTTTTCCTAGCGATTTCGTGATTCGCAAGGCACGTTAAGCCGTTAGTGCCGGCTGTCGGGTAATGGCAGTCGTTAAGTTATGTCAGAAGCCTTTTGGGCGGATTGAAAAATTCTGACAATAAGGCCCACTACTGTCTTACAATCCTCCATCAACCCGGACTTGGCGCCCGTGGTGGATATGGCCTAACCTTCCCGCGATGCAGGAAGAGACCCATGCCCCAGCAGTGGGGACATACAGGGGTTGATATCGACATCGACCCCAGGACTTGCCAAGTGATTGCGTGACCGAATCAGGAATGAGGAGGACCGCAGAAGAACCCGAGTTGCTGAAAAAGCTCTAAATATTGCTCAGTTGAAGTGGCAGTGGGCGGGCCTATAGTTCGAAGAACTGATGGCCGTTGGGGTGAAAAAGTTCTGACCTAGCGAACACGGACCGGACGACGCGGCATGTGCAGGCCATCTACGAGATAGTTTGACGATCTAGTTACGGTGACGGGGCCTCGCTGGATGCGGACGGCACAAGACCGTGAAGCTTGGAAAACCATGAGGGAGACTTTGTCTTGCAATGGGCGTCAAATGGCATCAAATGGTTGATGATGATGGCTAGTGATTATGTTGTGTGGATTTTTTTTAATACTATGACTAATGCTTCTGATTGGCTATTTTGGTATTGTCACTAAAAACCGTCCAATCAGGTGCATTAGTTTACTCGGATCGGATCGCATTCGGTCCGAGCGTACTAAGACCGTGAAAAACCGGCTTTAGTCAGTTCTGATAGTCCAGTTAACGAAGACCTACTTAACCTGGGAATACTGTCTTTATAAGAGCTCTACTTCACTTGGTCACAACGAGAACGAGAATCTACCTTCACGTCATACAGTTTTTTACTAGTGCGGATATTAGTATCTTTTTGGCTGCTGCTAGTTGCATATATTGTAACAATTACTGTACTATACTATGAATTATGATATCTACATCTTATGGGATGCATGTAAACAATAACAGCTTGTTTGTGGGGAGTCGATTCCACTGGAACACTCCTGCGTGCTTTGACCGGTTTACAGCAGGAATTCCTGACCGGAATTTTTTGAATTTAACTAATTGAGAATAAAAAAAGTAAGCAAGAAGCTCACGTTCTCACAGAATCACAACCTAAGTATCTCTAATTTTTTTTATCAAAATCCCCACTGCCATTAAGTTTAAATTCAACCCGAGCTAGGTGCACCGTGCACCGTGTTCCCATGGGCTGTCAACCTCATTAGTCCTCAAGAGGGTATACGAGTACCACTCAATCCGAGTGCCACTCGAAGCTGACAGATTGTTCGCGAGGTACTTACTAGTACATGTATGGTGCAGACATGGACACAGTGTTCGGAGACTTGAGACGGCGCGTTTGTTGCGTGGTACGTGGTACAGGCAGTGAGAGAGTAGCCTTATTTTATCAAAATGTGGTGCAGGCGGTAAAAGAATAGATTAGATTAGAAATTTATTTATTGCACAATGACATACCTACATGCATACATACACAGACGGAGTTTACACGTCCAGTCTGGCGTCTCTGTTTATTACTTTATATTAATTAGATTTTAGTTTACTTATTAATTTAATCTTTAATTCTGTATTTGTTTATATTTATTTATTTCATTCTATAATTATTTAAAAAAACAGACTACCTAAATAAGTTAGTTATGCAACACGTAATTAACTTACCTATATGCAATCTTCAACCCCTAAAGAAGCAATCGCGTAGCAGTAACCATTTCAATTTCCGGAAGTCTTAAGTACCTAAGTAATATCTTCAAAAATTCCTATTTTCAGTTGTTCAATAAAGTGTCCTCTGTCTATCCTAACCCTTGCGGAATGAGCCGGAAATCGTATCACTTTTGCAACAACGCTCTTTCCTCAGAACCTTAGACCAAACAGCCAGGGGCTACCGTATGCCATTTGCCGCAATTGTAATAACAAAACGTGACTCTTTTGTACTTTTTTATGAATCCATTTATTGCGCAATGCTCGTAGGGTTGTCACTGGCTGTCAGGCTACATTGTGTTAATTCAGGGGCAGCAGTCTTAAGTTGTGCCATATTTTTTATTTGTCTAATTTAGTTTTGTCAAGCGTTTAGGGTTAACCGAATTGGTGGATTGTTTCCTTTCAAGTTATGTTATTGAGGGTACATTGTTTGTTGAATAAGCCGCTTTAGAGTCTACTTAATGGTGTAAAATGGTAATTGTAAAGGATTACTATTTAATTTTGGTTGATTACCTTGACGCGAAGTGACTCTTGTAGATTGGTGACACTTTGGAGTTGATTACGAACTTATTGTTGGTTATTTGAGTCTGGTTTTCTTTTAGTTTTGCTAAGGTAGAATCAACGGATGAAAACCCCAATAACGTATATTCTGAACCGATAAAAACGCGTTACATTTTTATTTTTATTTCATTGTCCGTTTGTTTTCACAGAACAACGCACGGGGGGTTCCAGAACTTAGCGTACAGCTGATAAAGGGGGTCCGCAATATGTTAACGAGCGCGTAGCGATGTGACTCATCGATTTGTTCTGCTTCGGGGTTTGATGCGATATGTTGAGGGAAATGTCATCAAAACAATGTTTATTGCAGATTCGGTCCCGTGGACTAGTTTAATTTGGCATCTTAAATCAACTGTAATATACATTGTGTGTAACGTATGTGTGAATGGCCTTGCATCTTGCGTCACGCCCACCGTGGATTAAGGTTTTTAAATACCTCAGACACACGGGTTTCCTTACGATGTTTTGCTTCACAGTTAGCGAGTGGTATTGCTACTATAATTTCACAAATGTACATAACTTAGAAAACAAAGTCACTGGTTCAGTCTGTTAGCTTTTAGAATATGCCTCGGGCTTTAGTGTGGCTTCGGTTTTCGCCGAAAGCACACGAGTGTAATACTACTTCCTGCTCTGTATAAAACTTTTCTTCACTCTTTTGAAAAATTATGTAAATTAAGTGTCATATTAGTTCCGGCATTTCTATTACACGAATATATCCGATAGTAGCCGAGGTATATTCTAAAAGCTAACAGACTGTAATGAGATGATTTATAAAGCGTCCAGCGGCACCTTCACTCACACTAGATGGGTGAATGGAGCACTCTGACGCTGCAGTACCTGGGACACTGTAAATTAAAATTTGACATTGGATTCTTCCTCCTTCTTTGGTCCCTTTACTCCTCCGTGAAGTCTGGGGCTGACACAAGAGTTCATGGCTCGGGATAGTAGCTCCAGCCAAGATTTTAAAGAAGAAGAAACACATTATAGAAACAGTGCACACGCCACAGTAACAAACTTAAAACATATTACTAAACATAACATTCACAAAAAAAAAGAAAAACGAAAGGTCACATTCCGAACGTGACATTGGATATTTGTCAATTGACATATGATACGGAAAATAATATATTATAATCGTTCTAGCAAGATCGTTTACTATTTAATCTATTTTCAAAAGCCACATAAATAATATCTTTCAATATATAAGATAAGAATATTCTTCATTGTAGACCAGACAGAGCACATATTTTGAAACATGTAAAGATACAAAGTACAATTAGCGCCCTTATTGCTACAGCAATCTCTTCCAGACAACCTTACGACGGAAAAGAATTAACTAATGTAAATAATTTTAGCCTCTAAATAGGTTTTTATAATTAATGTACATAAAATAACATAAAAATATTTTATTTATTACGGTGCACCAACATACAGATTTTGCAGTAACTTTTTTAATTTTTCGGTTTTACATAGGTGTATACAACCCTTTTTACCATTTTATTAATCTTCACTGACATTATACCACAACAAAGATTATAGTAAAATTATGTTACTATCGTAAAATTATGTGCCTTAATAGATACAGCTAAAATTTAAAGAATTTATAATAGAAATTATACATATAATTTTAAGTATGAAATGAAAATGTAGGTACATTTTCAGATTTACGTTTGAAAATGGCCAGTTTATAATTGTTATATACCCCCACAGAGCTCTCTACGACCAACTAGTAAAGTTTTTCCAAATGAACGCCCCACAATATCCTAGAACTCAGACTTTAATCCTAATTTAGTAAAAAATACCTAACTTCTGCGAACCTCAGCATTAAAAATCACAACAACGAATATCTTTCTCTTGCGTCTATTTTGTGCATATGATCCAATATGCACAGTGTCCATGCACACACCATAGGTACCGAATTAAATTAAATTTCTGATATGTCACGCGTGAATCGGAATTCGATGCGCGCACTCGTGCCACTCGTGCTTGGGGTGGTATTTCGGAGACTACACGAAATATTCGTATATGACAAACGCAAGGTTGGTCTGATTTTCGATCCGATTTTAATCACTGTCTCATTGGTTTATTTAATGTTGGTAAAACGTGTGATTACCATGGCGAAGGCTCGATTCATACTGGTGGCTGCCGTATATTTGTAGAAATGACCTCAGCCTGGGCCAATATAATTTCTTTTGCTTGGAGACCAAGGTAAGTGATTGTGTTGTATTATAATTATTTGTTTTCTTTTATAGCTCAAGAAATGGATTACCGTAAAGGCGAGCCTAATAACAAAAGTATTTCGTTCTAGCTAACCATGTTGTAATTTTTGTTGATTTTACGCTATAACATGTATCCTATACTCTTTCTCTCTCTGATAGAACGCCTGTAGCATTTTAAAACTTGTTATAGTAATATTTATATTGTAATAATTAGATAAATTGATAAATAAATTATATAAAGCATGTTAGTACTGGAAATCTTCTTGAACGAAATTTGAATTAATCCTTAATAATATTACTGATATTTGCATTCACCTTTGATTCGAATAAAAAAATAATTAATTATATAATAATTAATTTTGTACCTCCATGTTAAGACAATAAAGTATACATTTTTGCGCCTCATTGTTGCCAATATACACGATTTTATACGTTGAATATGAAGACCATGCAATAAAAATATTTGTTGTAACAAAAATGCCACAGGTTTTTTTTTTGCAACGACGCATACTAAACCATTCCATTCAACTCCAGAATAGCCCCTCGCTTGTCGCAATAATATTTTATTCGCTGTGTCATTCGAATTATTTTTGTCCCCTGTTTGATGCTTATTGGCAAACCCGGTGTTTGTTGTTTAATTTGATTTTATTATATTCAGACTATTTGCACCCCTTCATTATGTGCGGGTCGGTATTTTTGGCGCTTTGATAATTGAAGGATGGCGATTTCTCCCTTTCACGCTTTTTATTCCCTAAGGAGTCGATGGATGCGCCAAATTAGTATCCACTTCTAGTACATATGAAAGATTCTGTCAACTAAGAAATATAACATTACAATGTGAAAATTACTTTGCTAAATTCCGCGAAAGCAATTACGCCAAGCAAAGTAATTTTCACATTATGGGCGGCTTGATAACTTCTGACAGTAAGGCCCTCCACTGTCTTACAATCCTCCACCAACCCGGACTTGGCCCCGTGGTGGAGTATGGCCTAACCTTCCTGCGATGCAGGAAAAGACCCGTGCCCCAGCAGTGGGGACACACAAGGGTTGGTAACGTAACGAATTTTCACATTTTAATGCTATTTTGGATTTCCGCAAAGTAACGCTTGACTTCATACAATATCAGAAATATAATATTGTAATGTGGTGCTTTTTTCGATTTTATAATTATTCTCAATCGCTTGCTCGTAGTCCCGGCTACCTGAATGATCTTAAACTATCATAAAGGTTAAGCATCGCAGGGCGCGTCCAGTGGAAGGATGGGTGACCATCTATGACTAACGCTAGTGGCATTTTTCCTGGCGGTTCCGTTGTTTGCAAGGCACGTTAGCAACAGTTGGTGCCGGGTGCCGTCGGTCGATAGACGGCAGTCGTCAAGCCGGTTTGAAAACTGCCATCCTCAGGGTGGAGACCAGTGCCCCTTGATGGGGACATAATGGGTTGATGATGATGATAATTATTCTAAATAAGAATCTACAGTCGGTAATTTAGATGTTTATAGTAAGGAGCACTTACCCTACGTGTGTTTTCGTATAAATAAATAAATAAATAAATAAATAAATAAATAAAGAAAGAAAGAAAGAAAGAAAGAAAGAAAGAAAGAAAGAAAGAAAGAAAGAAAGAAAGAAAGAAAGAAAGAAAGAAAGAAAGAAAGAAAGAAAGGAACGAACGAACGAACGAACGAACAAACAAATATTCATTGACATATTACACAGATCTCGTTAGCCCTATACTAAGTACAACTAAATGACTTGTGTTATAGGTGCTAACTCGACGATAGATTTAATACAATAAATACAAAGATAACATCTAAGACTCGAGACAAAATATATAATTTGGTTATGAGCTCTTTATCACACGCGAGCAGAGATTGTGAAGATTAATAATGTTTGATTTAAAATCGAGTAACTTTACAATGTACCTCATCTACCTTTTTGTAATGGTGCTATTCTATTGTAAAAATGAATCTGGTGTCGACTCTACTTTATTGTGGTCCACTGTACTCCACTTTAATAGTATTATATCCACCAATTCTTATGAATTCCCGATGAGAAAGGAACTCGAATATCAATAACCTTTTCCGCTCAGAATAAATCCGCAGTCTGACAAAAGGGCACGGCGGAAACACTCACACTTACATACCCACTCAAACACTTACATACCGATGTTGGATTGCAAATACGCCACAAGACGCCTTCTCCCAACCCTTTTGCGGAAACTGAGTACATTGCAATGGTGGCTTGAGGCGGTTTTATAGCGCGATGCTCAATATCGCACTTTGTTACTTTCATGCCATTTCAATACAATCGGTCGTCGAGCGCCGCCTTCAAATGTTGTCAAGATTGAATTGAATTGAAAAATTCTTTGTTGCTTAAAAGGGGTTTGTCCAAAGGCGAGCTTGATACTTGTAAGTATTTTCTTCCAGCTAAGCTTGGGTTATGTAAATAATAGAAAAGAAGGGGGGGGGGGGTAGTGTACTAAAATATTTTTTGCAAAGAGAAAAAAAAATATATATATATTGGTATCAAAACTTTAACCATATCATTACTGGGAACACCATATTTAATTAAAATATTAAACATTTTGGCACGTAATTGATAGACGTGGCATTTTCAGCCTTTCACGTCAAAGAGCAAACGTATAACACCAATGCTGCTGAGTGGAAATCAAGTCTTTTTACTTTCATGAGAAAGTCAAGAAATTATGTTTATAACCCATACGCCATCAAAGCGAATACTACTACAGGGCACAGGTATTCTCTCAGAGAGAGATAGCGCAAGGGCATAATCACTACAGGTGCCCACCACAGATTGATGATTTAAACTAAATAAATAAATAATAAATAAATAAATATTCATGGACATATTACACAGATCTCGTTAGCCCTATACTAAGTACAACTAAATGGCTTGTGTTATAGGTGCTAACGCGACGATAGATTTAATACAATAAATACATAGATAACATCCAAGATCCGAGACAAACTAGAAAAGTTCGTTTTCTAGTTTGACCCAGCCGGGGATCGAGCCCGAGACCTTTGGTTTTACAGTCAGCGTGCCATACCGCTGCGCCACCGATGCCGTCTACTAAGACATCTATGGTAAGTTATGCTTAGGTAGTGTGTTATCTTACACTGTTGTCTTTAGTTGTTACTCAGATTCTCAGTTTTCCTCACGATGTTTTCCTTCACTTCACTGTTAGCGATTAGTAATACACAAATTCGAATAAGTTGATGCTGATGATGGGTGTAATTAATAGGCCATTTGCCGGTCACTTCCGGTTCCGCCGGAAGCACAGGGGCGGACGCGTGACCCGCCGGAAGTGACGTCGATAGCCAATTTGTTTTCGAAATTTATTTTGGAACGGAAGCGATGCGCTGTTCAAACACTTTTCTCGGCTTATGCAGAAATTTATGATAGGTAGATACATAAATCATTTATTTATTTGCATTTACGAGTATTTCTAATGTATTTATAATGTGCAATTATTATAGTATTGTGCATAATATGTATTATATTTAAAAACCTATTTAGAGGCTAAAAATTTCACCCATGCCGGGATTCGAACCCGCAACCTCTGGCTGATTGGCATTGAGCTCAATTGGTAGAGCGCTGGTACGGATAGCCAGAGATTGCGGGTTCGAATCCCGGCATGGGTGAAATTTTTAGCCTCTAAATAGGTTTTTAAATTTGTTCCTTAGCACGGGTTAGTGCATTAAAAATTAAAATAGTGTAATGTATTATATTGTTATTATTGTGTATTGTTCCGGGTAGCGGGGAACAAAAAAAAAACGGTGCCAACTGAAAATCAGCACACACCAGCAATGCATGCTGAGTTGATCATCTTTTTTCTTGCCACGAAGGCACAAGTATGTGTAAGAAGATGTTACTGTCTTTTCACTTTCTCATGTTGATGTTCATCTTTCCCATAATTGGCTTATTTTTTATGCGTCTGCATTTGTGGAAATTTAAATAAATGTTTTTCTTTCTTCCTCCCTCCCTCCCTACCTAAATACCTGTTGAATTAATAAAAATTACAGTAAATGGTACATAAACGTATAGTTTTAAGTGATGATGGATATAAATAGCGAGTACATTGACAGTTAGAGAGTAAAAATTAAAGAAAGACATTTATTATAACAACAAGACACTTCACGGAAACAATATAAACAAATAATTGACATAATAATGAGCAACAGAAATACACAATAGACACAAAAATAATACAAAGACTTAGCCTGTGGTATGTCTAAAAGCGTATCAGCGTTGTGCTGAGGGAGTGAGCCCTCAGCGCTGATTTTCAGTTAGTGCCCGCGGTAAACTATAAGTATATTCTTTTTAATGCACTAACCCGTGCTAAGGACCATTTTAAAAACCTATTTAGAGGCTAAAAATTCCACCCATGCCGGGACTCGAACCCGCGACCTCTGGCTATCCGTTCCAGCGCTCTTTCCAACTGAGCTAATGGGCGACTCACCGGCATCAGTGAAATTTCGAACCTCTACAATATTCTCTGTATTACGTACAGGCAGCGACATCAGGCTGAAGTAATTTGCATCACTTGCATCCCCGAGTACCTCTGCAGTTAGGTTTTACATCGGAATGATATCGCTGTACCCACATGATTATATTATTTTTAATGCACTAACTAAGCTAAACACAATTTTAAAAACCTATTTAGAGGCTACAAGTAGTACGGGGTGCGTTTCGTGAGCGTTCGCGAGTGGTATTGCTACTAACACTCCACAAATGTACATAAGTGCCTAAATTCTGTTTAACCCTCCAAGTACAGTGACAATATGAAACTTGTAACGCGCCATTTATTGAACTAAAAGTGCCTCTCCACCATTTCGCTACGCTACACTCCAAAGTTCATTCATAAAGCTCTACCTACACTCACTTATTCTTAACTTATCGCACAATATTCTTTCACTCACAAATACGTGCCATAACTTACAACGGACCGTTCAAAGTTGACTCGAGAAAATAGCCCCGCAGCTTTGAATTTTGACAGAGGTGAGAGACCTTTCCTGGTTGGTTGATACAAAATGTGATACAATGGGAATCGCATGTCAAATGACACCGAATTTAGGTAGCTGCGGCGTCTTTGAGCTGCGGGGATAAATATTGGCGTTTAGTTGTGGCTATGGCATGAGAGGGTAGCGGAGTGGTAGCGTCTTAAGCCGGGTCCAGACGGGTGTAACTTGAAACGTAGTCCAAGGAGTAATGCAACGCGAATCGTGTGTGCAGACGGCACTACATTCCAGCTATTTTTAATTAGTTTATTTGAATCTATTTTATATTCCTATTTAGAGGCTAAAAATTCCACCCATACCGGGACTCGAACCCGCTACCGTACCAGCGCTCTCCCAACTGAGCCGATGGGCGACTACCGGCATCAGTGACATTTCGAACCTCTTCACAATACTCTCTGTATTACTTACAGGCAGCGATATCTGGCTGACGTAATTTGCATCACTTGGTAGGTTTTTAAAATTGTCCTTAGTTTCAGTGCATTAAAAAGAATATTATGTAATTAATATACGTTTTTTTTTAAAGTTAACAACAAACGTCCCGTGCTTCGCAAGGCACGTTAGGCAGTTGGTGCCGACTGCCGTCGATAGATGGCAGTCGCTAAGCCAAGTCAGAGGCGCCCATTAACTCAGTTGGAAAGAGCGCTGGCACAGATAACCAGAGGTCGCGGGTTCGAAGCCCAGCATGGGTGGAAGTTTTAGCCTCTAAAAAGGTTTTTAAGATAATAATTATAGTGTACTTTTATTTTATTTCTTATTCAAGGGCTGATATGCGGCACTCTCTCAAACGTGGACGTGCAAGGGGCTGTTTACATCAAATAACATTAAGAGGCAGCAAGTTCCAGTTAAGTCTTTTCTTCTATTATATATTTGACTACCCTCCTGCTTCTTTTCCCTCAAAGTAATATTATTATTAAAATTCTTTATCGCATAAAATTTTTGCACATAGACGAGCTTAATGCTACTTAGCATTATCTACCAGCTAACCTAAATATAGAGATGCAGAATAACTATTTGTCAATTACTGTTGTGAATAAAGCATTATTATTTTAAATTTTAACAATTAACATTAAGCGGCGAACTTAATGCCGCATTTTCTATAAGCAACCGCAGAAGTTAGACGAATTATCTTTCTTATCTTGTTTGGAAGAAATCAATTTTAGTGATAAGGCCGCCGTCTGTACTGTTAGGTTAAGAAATATCTGTATAATTTATTTTTTTATGAACAATAGATTGTTCGTCAAAAAATAATCTGTTGTACATAAAAAGGGAAATTACATATATATTTCTTAACCGAAGAGTACAGAAGGCGGCCTTATCAATAAAAGTGATCTCTTCCAGATAATAGATACTGTTCGTCTCATTAGATATTCGCTATAGCTTTTTCTCGCTTTCGTGGCCTCTAGAGACGAACTCGAGAAGCCGCTATTCCATGACAGAAATCTCAGCCGTACCGCCCCCTTCTAATTGATTGCATAACTGCCGACTCTCATTCCTTCATTCATTCGTCGATCCATTCATTCATTCACTTACAAAGGACCCTCATTTGACATGCGGCGACAAATCGGCTCGCTGTTTTCTTTTGTTATCTTTTTGCCACGCGAAGGTTACCTGCGCTTTGTAAAGTTCTTATCAGCCTTTGAAGAAGGTCGATATTGCGCTGTTTTTCAGTAGTTTTCAGTTTGGTTTCATTGTACTGCTATCTTATTATAGTTATAGCGTATTATAGAGAGGAATTCCATGCGTGCCCCCGTGTTTAGAGTTCCGTGCCTCAAAAAGAAAATCGAGACCATTATATGATTATTTTATTCTCCGACCGTACGTCTGTCCATCTATCTGCATGTATGTCTGTCGGTCTGTCTGTCTGTCAAGACCGTTTATCGCGGACACGCGTGGAGTTATTGAGGTGAAAATCGTATACTCAGATCTACAGGCCCCTGAAGAATTAAAAAACAAACTTCTACGCAAACAAAGTAAGGACGTTTATGCCGACGAAAAAACGTATAAGTATTTCAACACTGAAGGCCAATCAAAATTCATAAGGTACTTCCAGTTGACCAAGAACTATAAAATTTGGTAAGGAATATCATCTTATAATTAAAACTGTTTTTATACGGATTTATGCTCGTTTATTACATTTTTACAAATTCCCAACGTTTCGGCACTTTTTCAGGTCATCCGGGACCACGGCACCTGAAAAAGTGCCTGAAAAAGTGCCTGAAAAAGTGTAAAAATGTAATAAACGAGCATAAATCCGTATAAAAACAGTTTTAATTATGTCTACTGCTCGTGTTAACCTTAGAAAATACAATATCATCTTATATTATAGATATAGGAAAACAATCTGAGAATTATACATTTCTAATTAAATCATCTGTGTTGTATTTGAGGTGTTCAACTACTTCAGCGCTTAAAATTGCAAATCCTCGTTGGGCGAATGGTAAATAAGCCCATACTCTCTCTTACTGAGAGAAGGCCAGTATACTGCGTACCACGTATTTCGGCCACAAAAAGATATATAGTCTTTGAAGTTCGGGAAAAGCTCGGAAAAACTGCAAGACCTGATTCTTAAACTATTTTCACGTTTGTGACGTCCTTGCCTGGTTACCACATCACAGGGTGTCCTAGTTTGGGACCAGGTCAAGTTATTGTGTTATGTGAAGTTATTATTATTATGCAATTCGTCGTCAGGCTATACTAGTCCACTGCTGGACATAGCCCTCCCTTAAAGAGCGCCACGTTGTGCTATCATAGGGGGTAATGCCCATAATCCCCACGCTGGGCATGCGGGTTGGGGATCGCAGTTCGGTGAAATTGTACTGCAGGGGGCGCTGCTGCCCACCCCCGGGTTTGTGTCCCTTAGTCGCTTTTTACGACACCCGCGGGAAGAATTGGGTTGGTGCTATTCTCTAGGCCGACACCACACAGCAATTACATGCAAGTATATACTAACAACTTTATACGGAGCCCTCGGTTCGCGAGTCCGACTCGCACTTGGCATTAATTTTTTTCGTCTTAAATTTCAAAGTCAGACTCATTGACGCTTGTATAGCACATTTGAGTGTCTATTACTCAAGGTTGTATAGATGTGATTGTGTGCAATTAAGCACGGTGACTGGTCTCGTACGACATAAGTGATTTCTATTCGTGCTTGATATTGGCCTTTTGTTACAGCGTTAGATGTCATATGAATGATATTATTTGTATAAATAAGTAGAGAAAAACATTTATCGTATGTAACAAGGTTGCATCAAAATAACATAACATAACATTTACATACAGGCACATACATTGCTTCTGGCCCCACACTAGGATACCCTGTGTCGTGGGAACCAGAAACAACGACATCACAAACATGTAAACATCCAAGACCTGGTTTTTTTTTCTAAGCCGGGATTCGAACCCGAGACCTTTTGCATGGTAGGCAGATGCACTACCGCTACGCCACAGAGGTCGTCAAACAATCAAAATGAAACAATCCGCTAAAGAATTAAGGTGACTGGCATATAGTCTTTAGTGTGCAATAAAGACCATTAATTCAATTCAATTTATTTATTGCCATAAATTGCAGCATTGATAGATCTTATATATAGATATTGCACGTGTTATTTTACCAATAACGGCGTAGCAGAATACTTAAAGTTAGGATTTAATTTGATTAATTTAAAGTTCATTAGTATCATACATATTAGTATCATTAATATCATATCAGAAGCTCTCGTGGCCTAGGCGAACCGAGTGATTGGAATCAATCACTTGAGTTAAGCAATAACAGGCGCGGTCAGGTGCAGGATGGGTGACCATCCTGTGACTACCGCTAGTGGCATTTTTCCGAGCGCTTCCGTGCTTCGCAAGGCAGGCTAAGCCGTTGGTGCCGGCTGACATGCAATGGCAGTCGTTAAGCCAAGTCACAGGCCTTATGGGCGGCTTGATAACTTCTGACAGTAAGGCCCGCCACTGTCTTACAATCCTCCACCAACCCGGACTTGGCCCCCGTGGTGGAGTATGACCTAAGCTTAAGAGACCCGTGCCCCAGCAGTGGGGACATACAAGGGTTAATAACGACAGTACATTAAAAACAATCACATTTTGTACACTCGGTTCCACTAGCTCACGAGCGGTTCTACTGACGTGCTAGTTAGGCCTATTCAAACTTAATGTTTGCATGACGCTCATGCGCATAAACTGCATAAAATTATGCACCAGCAGCTGAACAGTGAACATCTGTCCTCTCCTCCAAGCAGCGTCGAAAATTTGTCGCATCATTAAATTTATCGGCCCTCGCCACGCTTTACACTTGTTAGCCATTTTTATATTGATTTGGGCTCTACTGTGACTGTAAATCGTGAACAGTTTATCTGTCTGTGTTTAGGTGAAGGTAGTTAGTTAGTTAGTCCTGAGATTTCCGCACTTAGCCTCATAGTTGGGCCATTGTACGTAGCAAGCGTTGAGGTACGCTAACACCTCAGACACTAGGGTTTCCTTACGATGTTTTCCTTCACCATCAGCGAGTAGTATTGCTACTATAATTTCACAAATGTAGATAACTTAGAAAACAAAGTCATTGGTACATGCCGGGGCTCGAACCCACGACCTCCCGATTGAGAAGCCGGCGTTCTACACCGCTCCGCTACCACCGCTCTTTAGGTGAAAGTAGTCGCACTATCACACGCTAACAGTGAAGGAAAACGTCGTGAGGAAACCCGCGGCTTGGTTGGCTCCGCACGTATTGACTAGTCTTTCCTGTGTGCTAGGCTGAGTAAGTTGTCACTATGGTATATCTGCTGGGCAAGCCTACACCATCTAAAAACCATATCCCAGGCACTAAAGCAACCGAGTGGTCTCTTCACCCATCTAGTGTGAGTGAAGGTGTCAGTGGAGACTCCGTTTAAATCATCTCATTACATAGATGCAAATGCCAAAGTTTAGTTGACGGTATATACATACAGACTAAAATAACCTCACGCCTGTATCCCAGATTGAGAGGTAGATACCAGTCACTGCCACTTGCCACTATCCTGACAAATCACCATTGCTTTATCAACGGTATGTAGGTACGAGTATGGCAGATCTTGGTCTTGATCTTGGTATCTACCACGATACAGTTTCGCTTAGTGTGGGTTCGCAGACTAACTGGCACCCTCCTCGGTTTAGAGGGGGGTCGCTCCCGATGTGGGTTTAGGGGTCCTTAGGACCAAAACCGGCAGCACCACATTGGCGGCACGGCCGGGACCGTGCTGTTATGCATGAGCATTCACCACCTCCCTCCCCCCGTGTCCTCCGGAGGGTGCCCTTTATAGGGCTAAAAAAGTAACTGGCGCAAAACGAAAACGCTATTTATAATGCAACCCTCATAAATTTTCAAATTATTACATAAATTTTCTTTGAACTGCTTTTGGTAAATAAATAAATTTATATTTGTAAATACATACACCCATGGATCCCAGAGGGGTAGGCAGAGACGGGTTTGCCAATGCAATATATGATCCTATCAAACCTCTTTCGCCTCAGAAAATTCCATTACGACACAGTTAATTTAAGCTCTTGAAATAGCTTCGATTTCAATGCGCTGTGAACGGTTAATAAAGAAAAATTCTTTAAAGTTAGATTAGATCAGAAAATTCTTGCACAAAAGCACATTTGTACAAAGTCAAGCTAAATACTAATGAGTATTTTCTTCCAGCTTATCCTAAGTTATGTGGATAGTGGAAGGAGAAGTGCCCGGGCAGAATAATTGCGAAAAATTACAAAGTAAAAATTAGTACTACAATTTCACGAGTTACCTTATAATTTATATTCTTTTTAATGCACTAACCCGTGCTAAAGACAATTATAAAACCCTATTTTGAGGTTAAAAATTCCACCCATGCCAGGACTCGAACCCGCGACCACTGGCTAACCGTGCCAGCGCTCTCCCAACTGAGCTAATGGGCGACTTACCGGAATCAGTGAAATTTCGAACCTCTTTACAATACTCTCTGTATTACGTACAGGCAGCAACATCTGGCTGAAGTCATTTTGCATCACTTGACGGTTTGCCAGAGGTTGCGGGTTGATTTTTTAGCCTCGAAATAGATTTTTAAAATAATACCTTAAACTGCCATTCAAAAAAATTGTTAAAAATAGACGCAAGCAAAGCCGTGGGTCGTAAATTAGTGCAGAAATCTCACATTAGAAGGACACGCCAAATAAAATCTGCCCGATGGCCACGCCTTACCCAATAAATATCTCCGAAAAGGACAAATTTCTAATTCATTATTTTTGTGCAAAAAACATCGTTTTTGAAAGACCTCCCTAGCGTTAAATTCCCTAAATCTATTGTTGTTCGAATCAGTATGAATAGACATAAACGCGAAAACACGGTTTCTCTTTTGGTGGTCTCCAGTCTGTAGCATTTAACACAGAGGAATAGGTGTCCAGACGTTTACTAAGTGGTCAGAAAGTGTCAATGATTTTACGCTTTTATTTGGTTTCTGCGGTTAAGCATAGGGTGCTACGTTGTTCAAGCGATAAGTACTTTATTTGTGACATTAAGTACTGTCAAGATGTTTTATCACATTTAACGGGTGCTTAAATTAAGAGGGACTGGTGTTTGAATAGATGGGAAAATTATTTTCACTTAGTTACCACAAGCGTTAGGAATACATTTTGCAAATGGAGTAATAGTTTTGAACTATTTAGTTAATAGTAGCTGTGCCCTGCGGTGTATTAATTTTCCCATGGGAACAAGATAGTTTTCCGCAGGGAAACGTAGCCTATATGTTAATCCAGGGTGTCAGCTAATTTGATACCAAATTTTATTAAAATCGCTCCAGCCGTTTAGACGTGAAGAAGTAACAAACATACACACTCACAAACTTTATTACATAAGGGTGATGTGATAGTGTGGATGAAGGAAGAAAGATTGACGAAACAAATATATATTGCGAATGTGAGTGGAAGGGCTGGTAAGGGACGTCCCAGACGGACACAAATCGACCAAATAGGGGATGTATTAGCAAAGGGAAAGATAAAAGGACCCGGAACCGGCGTGCGTGCATGCAGCGACTTATAAACGTTGATGAAGCGAAGGTGATCTGTCAGGATCGTGGCATGTGACAGTCCCTGGTCTCTGCCTACCCCTCTGGGATACAGGCGTGAGGTTATGTATGTGTATATGTAATAATTTCCATACAATAATAACAATAACGTCCAAAACCAGTGCACCTTGTGCTATTTTATAGAATGCCTTTTCTCTTCTAAATCAAATACGTCTTCCTCCAGTAGGACTCAAACCTACGGCCTCAGACGCACAAAGAAGTCTAATATTTGTCTTTGATAAATTTTCTGTTGATATTCTTTATCGACTCTACGGCTTTTGTTGAGGCAGTCAGAACAGACGGATTAATCTCCGCCTGAAGGCGCAGGCGCAGAGTAATGAGCGTCACGTGACTGACACGTGGCTGCCACCATCAGAAGTGGGATCGCCCCAACATTGACGCTACATATTATGTGCTGATATATTTCATGCAGCATTCAAACCGAGATAATTTCTTGGGTTTCGCATCGTTTGAAGACGGTATGATGATGGTTACAGGAAAGGAAATTTCATATAATTATCTTGTCTATTTGTTTGTTTGCAATGAGTTATTATTTTCTTTTAGTTAAGGTCAATAATTGAGTTATGATGTTAGTTTTGGGCAGTAATTTCATTCGGTCTGTGTTTTGATGGGATTATAGACTGGGGCTGATTTTATCGCAAGTAATAAGCAGTTATTAAATGGCGAACTATTAGGTTTCAGTTTTGTGCAAAATAATAGGGATCAAGCGAGTCTCAACATTCAGCAATTTATACTTTAGCGAATTTATGTAGGCAGTAGTAATAACCATGTGAAAAGAGTTGATCGATCAGCCGAAGAATTTGGCTGCGAAAAAAAATAAAATTTATAATTTGAAGGCAAATAACGAATATATAAAATAAGTTCATAAAACTAGTCAATGGTTCACGCATATCTGCGTCAGACTCTGCCATACAAATACCGGAAACTAAGTATATGAAGGTACGTATAAAATATTCATAATTTGCTTATTGATGCTGAATTTGACCTTTTTGCAATAATTTAAACTTGCCGGAACTGAGAACTCATAACAACTTGTCAAACGTAGGTAACTGTTTCAAACGTGTTTCATTCCGTTGTTTGAATAGTAAAATTTTATTATGGTTACTCACACAAACATACCTACCTACACCCTGAACAGCTACTACACACGTCAATATGACTATGACACATCATTTACCTAAATATAAACACCCACAACACTACATATTAACCACATACACCCTTATGCATACATCTTAGGTATCTGTATATAACTTTATATATTTATTCATATTTATGCACCTATATTTATTTATTACCATTGCATATATTTAATTATCTCCTTTACTATTTATACACACTCGCTTTTCTTCAATAACGAGGAAAATGTAATAATTTAGTTTTTTCTAGTTTATAGATTTAGTTTAACCATAGACCAATGGTCTAAATCCTTAGTTTTTGTGCAACACCCTACCTGCCTCAGTGGCACTTTCTACTGTTACAAATCCACAAAAGGGAGCCCACGATACAGGATTTACCTAGTGTGGGGCCCACCAGACACTACACTGCCAATCACCATTTTCATTCATAACTTAATTACATTTGTTTATGAAAAACTTTAAATAACAGAATAAGTTCATTTACTTTACGTCTGTTATACCATACAATTGTGTAGCTAATTATTTTTAACTCATCCCAAAACATTACAATAATTATGTAATTTAAAAATCTAGGGACGATATTCCAACGCACTTAATGGCTTCTTACAAAGTCAGTATAATTCCATGCGTGTTCAAACTAGATTCGGTCTAAAAAACAGATGCATAAGAGTGAAAATCACTTGTTGATAGGACCCTTTTTTCGCACAAACAAACAAAACGTTACGCAGCGCAAAAACACAAGGGGTATATACAACTTAGCTCTAGACAGAAGGTCTAAACGCTAAAGTGGACGCTCACAAAGCATATTAAAGCATGCACCGTATTAAAGTAGCTAAAATTGTAACGATGCAGACTTTTTTAAATAATTTTTATTTCTTTTTCTATCTATGATTTTCAAATATTTAAATTTACGTCACACATTTTTCGATTTCCCACATTTTTCATCATTACTACTTTACCCTTCGACCAGATCTGACTATTTTACCTGCTTATCCGTTTTTATCCAGTTTTTCTGTTTTATTATAAAATATCTATCTACAAATAAAACAACACTGAAGTCGTTCCAATTCTTATTATTTGTAAAGGATACAACGTTCCAAAAGAGCTATGGAGCGAGCCATGTTCAATCAAAACAAAGATAGATAGAATATACTTTATTGTACACAGAAACATTTATTTGTCATAAACAAAGGTATTCATTACATGCAGGTCTTAGAAATATATACAAGTTAAAACATACAAATATTTTAAGTTAACATAATTATCTGGCATGCATTGTATGCAGTACGTTTTATTGACATCAATTATTAGTATTATGTTAGGTCTCAGACTCCTAGATCGGGTGCCCAATGTCATTATCAGTCACTGGACAAGGGTGGAAGACATTGGCGAAAGAGTCTCGAGGTTAAAGTGGAAATGGGCAGGACACCTGGCAAGGCGGGAAGACGGCAGATGGACCAGGGTAACCACAGAGTGGCGGCCCAGAACAGGACGACGGTCAGTGGGCAGACCAGCAGCCCGATGGTCCGACGACGTTGTGAGTCTTCGGTAGGTCCGTGGATGAGGATGGCACGGGAACGTGAGAGATGGCATGGATGGATGGATGGAAAAGGCCTATACTCAACAGTGGGCAGCGGTGGGCTGATGATGACGAAACGCTAATGTATTTAAAAAAACCTATTTAGATTCAAAAAAATCCACCCATGCCGGGATTCGAACCCGCGACCTCTGCCTAACCGTGCCAGCGCTCTCCCAACTGAGCTAATGGGTGACTCACCGGCATCAGTGAAATTTCGAACCTCTACAATACACTCTGTATTACGTACATTATTACGCTAAAGTATTTTTTCACGATACAGACACAGAATGATAGCTACCTACTTAAAATAGTACCTACATTGTTAGCATAGGGGTGAAAATCAAAATAAAAAAAGTATTTACTATACTCCAAGGTTTTATGGAAGAAATCGTCAAATGTCTCTTTCAGAGATGAGCTCGCCTTTGTACATGTCGTTTCTTATGTAATGTCCTGTTAAATATTTCGTGTACTATTAAGTAAAATAATAATAATAATGTCAACCCGCTCGTAAAAGTTGCAGTCAACTTCAGACCTACTTTTAGAGTTAGAATTTGTACTTTAATACAACATTAGATGAGTTTTTTCTACGATTAGTTAAGGGTAATTGCTTATCTTATCCTTACCCCCTCATTTCCGAATGCGGTCATAGATTGTCTAGATACAAGTATTTAGTAACTAAAATCAGATTGAGAAAAATAAGTTTATGTGGTCTCTCAAGCTTTTTAGTTTGTGACAGGAGCGTGACGAAATCACACAGTTGGTGTCTCTGAATTAAACATTTAATTTGAACAGCACTCATGTAACTTGTATTGTACACAATTAGTCGCGAATGGTGTAAAAAGACTCGATTTGTCACGCGTGCGTCGTTAAAGTTACAAATAGTGTAAATATGTTAACAGTGTTTTGGTTTTCCAATCCCAAGTTCAATTAAGTAATGGAATACTTAAAAGGCTGACGAATCAGCCTCGACCATATCTATCGGTGTAGGCACGAACGCTGCCTACACCGATAAGTTTCAAAAAAATCGGTGACGTCATTTCGGAGGACTTCGAAAACAAATATGAGATTTTTATAAATCGGATTTAATTGAATAACTTACTATACTGAGTTGCCCTTTTACCCCTAATATTACTGTCAAAAGAATCCGGGAACGAGTTTTGTTTATGTGTATGGGGGTTGGTGGAAGATTGGAGGACAGTGGCGGGCTTAACTGTCAAAGGTTATAAAGCCTCTGGCATGGCTTAACGACTGCCATTACATGACAGCAGCCACCAACGGCTTAACGTGCCTTGCGAAGCATAGAAGCGCTCGGAAACATATGCCACTAGCGATAGTCACGGGATGATCCCGCCCAGCACCCGACCGCTCGTGCTGTTGCTTAACCCAAGTGATTGTTTCCAACCACTCGGTTCCACTAGGCTACTAGCACATTTAATCAGTGTTATTTATATAATTATAATTTCTCTGCAGTTTCATTGCAGTTACATAGCAGTTCGGGGGGTGTACTTGGAGGATTAGTATTTTTATTAATGACACGAAATATTTTGTATCACCGCTGCGTAGCTAAGCGTGCATTGGTGACTCGTGTCTTCGGCCATCTGCTAAACTTTCGATTCGTCAACAATAGCGATAAAAGTAGCCATTAATAAACGTAAATTAACCTTGAAATGCCTCCAAAACTCCGCCTACGGACACATTGAGTTATGGCCCTACCTATGATAGAAAAAAATATATTGGGATATGGATTTTTATGAAGTAGGTACAGTCAGATGCGAGTTTAAATCAAAAGCTGCGGAGTTGAATCTTAATTTTTTTTTAAAGTTACAGATATTTAGGTAAGGATTGATGTGCTATTGTGCTAGAATATTGACTGTACACACTTATAATAGATACCTAAATAGACAGATAGAGAACACTTTATCTTCTATAATATAACAATGAATCGCTGAATGTGTTGGTAAGCGCAAATCTCGGGAGCAGCTGAACCGATGTCGCTAATTCTTTTTTTAGAATATTCCTTGAAGTACGAGGATGGTTCTTACGGAGAGAAAAATAAAGAGAAGAATCGACTGTTAGGCGGTACGAAGTTCCCTGGGTCAGCTAGTTGAACATAAAAATGGAAATGACTCACATAGTTCTTAACCTAAGAGTGTAGACGGCGGCCTTATCACTAAAAGTGATCTCTTCCAGACAACCTTTGGATGGACTGGACTAATACATAAAAAAAGGAAGTAGATGTACAAGAAGAACATAGAAAATTATAATTTCATAGGGATATATACATGCCTTAATAAGAGTGTGAATAAAATAAATTATCAACAGATTCATACAATTAATTTACATAAATAAAAATAAATATTATATATAAATTCATAAATATTTAACAAAATATACATATTCAAAGGACATAAGTAGAATACAAACAACAGCAGAACAATAATAATATTTGAGATTGATTTATTTGATGTGAAAATTGCGAATTTTGTAGGGAGAATTCCTTGTATGGTTACTTTATTCTTAAGTTTTTCAGCATCTCATTCGAAGTCTACTGTACACCTACATTATACAAACCGTTTCGAGTTAGCGGCCAAAACACGTGCCGTGGAAAAAAACCCGCCTTTGTCGACAAATCTTTATGTTTTGTGTAGAAAAGGAGCCAATATGTCGCGCGAGTCGCAAGCCAGAATGGATGCCCGATAAATGGCATATTACCGACTCACTGAGTCGCGAGTAATCGCGATGGATCGCCGATTGTATCGTTTTGCTGCGACACAACTTATTGTCGACTTTACGAGGGAATTTTCTGGACTATTTACAAGTCCTGGAAAATCCCTCGTTAGATCTGGGAATGCCACACTTACAGTCTATTTATTCTTACTTGTCCAATTTAGTAAACAAGATTCTAACCTTAAAATTGAGATTAGATGCCTAAAGACATTTTCTCGCAAACTCATGAACTACCATGAACTATCTTTACAAAATTGGCAGCGTGTTATCTAAAAGAGTGTTCTAAGTTACTTTATTTATGGAAATACGAGTATGGCAGTTTTGGACTAAAAAGTTACAGTTTACGGGTTGAATCTTGTTTACTAAATTGGACAAGTAAGAATAAATAGACTGTAGTTTAGATTAGAACTCTTTATTGTAGGTACACATTAGAAAATAAAATACATGAAAAGGCTTACATAATATCCAAGTTTTGCCTTGCCGTCTCATAGTTGGAATGTTGTAATGTACAAGTACGTAGCAAGCGCTTCACACACTAGGGTTTCTACACAAACAGAAATTAGAAATCAGTAACATAACATTCACATACCGGCACATACATTGCTTAGGTCCCGTTTCATATCCCGTTTCGTGGGAACCGGAAACAACGACATCACAAACATGTAAACATCCAAGACAATAATTATATTCTTTTTAATGCACTAACCCGTACTAACGACAATTTTAAAAACCTCTGGCTATCCGTGCCAGAGGTCGCGGGTTCAAATCCCGGCATGGGTGGAATTTTTAGCCTCTAAATAGGTTTTTAAAATCCAAGACAATAATTTATTTCAACGTTAAGAATTTACGTTCTATTTGCTGAGCGGTGATAGCAGAGGCGTTAGAACGCCTGCTTCCTATACGGAAGGTCGTGGGTTCGAATCCCAGCATTAATGACTTCGTTTTCTAAGTTACGTACATTTGTGAAGCTATAGTAGAAATACCACTTGCTTATTGTGAAGGGAAACATCGTGGGGAGACCTAAGTGTCTGATACGTTCACATATCTCAGCGCTTGAAATATCCTGTTTGCGGTGGGCATGCGTGGTGATAAAGCCCATAGTTTCTCTTTGAGAGAGGTCATGTGCTCTTCACTGGGAGGTGAGCAGGCTGCATTATTTTCTGAATGTCAATTTACTATATTAGCCGCTGCCTTCGGGCCGAAGTGTAGAGTTTTTGGCAGTCGTATACGATGTATTATTTTACCTCAAGAACCTCAAACATGGATGTACCAAGGCCTATCATTATTAATGCCATTAAGTTCCTGAGTATCGGGTCGTTAGTCTCGTTCAAACATTGGTATTCGATGGCCACCGTTATTGGTTTCAGCAATGGCTTGTCTTACAAAGAGCCACGAAGAAGATTCCAGGCTACCTTAAGAAAGGATAAAGATATTCTTCCTTGTACATACATCTGTACACATGTCGGTGAATGGTTCCTTTATTTTACATCAGAGCACATGACATTAAAATGTTACTTTTATTGTGCATCAGAGCACATGATATTAAATGGTTACCTTTATTGTTCATTCAGCACATGGCATTAAAATGTTAGCTTTACCGTACATCAAAGCATATGACGTTAAAATGTTACCTTTATTGCATATAATATTAAAACGTTACCTTTATATTGCATCAGAGCACATAACATTACAATGTTACCTTTATTGTACAAGAGAGAACATGACACTAAAATGTTACCTTTATTGTACAAGAGAGAACATGACATTAAAATGATAACTTTGTTAAACATCAGAGCATATAATATTAAATTGTTACCTTTATTGTACACGAGAGAACAAGACCTTAAAATGTAACCTTTAGATAAAAACTGGCCAAGTACGAGTCGGACTCGAGCACCAAGGGTTCCTGACAAATTTGTAGGTAGGTTACATTGAATAGTTTAGGGTCTGCAGGCAGATTTTTCCGAGCTCAGCGAGCGAGCCAGTGGGCGTCCTTTGCTGCATTTACCAGTTCGTAGTCTCCCCTTGAGAACCTTTCTCCTTCTTGTTCTTTTTCTTCAGACTATGTTAGTCCACTTCTGGACATAGCCTTTCCCACGACACAGGGTATCCTAATGTGAGGTCAGAAGCAATGTATGTACCTGTAAGTAAATGCTATTAATATTATGTTATTAATGAGCGCTATAGCTCACTGTCTTCAGCTTGCCGCATCCAGCATCTGCCGGCAGTTTTTTGCAGATCGTCATCCCACCTGGTCGGAGAGCGTCTTACACTACGTTTGCCGAGTCGCTGTCTCCACTCAAGAACACGTTTACTCCAACGGTTGTCGGTTCTTCGCGAGATATGAGAACCTTTGCACCCCGCATCAACCGTCGGTTCTTCGGCATATGTGGCGACAGCCACTTCGGCTTGATAATCTTATACGCTATGTCAGTCACCTTAGTTCGTTGGTGAATTGGAATGTTTTAGTAGATAATTAAAAAAAAAATTGTCTTGACCTATGGGTAATGTTATTTCAAATTTGGGTATTTCATGTGTAATTGTATGGTGTACCCCTTTAGGCTTGGACCACTATTAGCTTACTGAATAAAGAAATTAATCATTTATACGATCATCATACATACTTCAGAAAAGTACAAACATTTTATTTTACAGGTAGGTAATGTGTGACAAAAAAGTATAGTTCATTACAAGTGCGGAAAGGCTGTCATTGCAAAGAGTTCCGACAAATGTCTACCCGAGCCAAGGCGCAGCCGAAGGCGAGGGTTGACAGTCGGAACAAGTTGCAATGACGGTTCCGCACGTGTACTGAACGACTATTTTTAATACAGTTGCGAAAAAAATAAGCAATTTAATAAAGAAAAATTATTTGGAAAATGGCGCCAACCGTAAAAAAATAAGCAGAGATTTTTTTCTTCACCCATTCTAGTAGGCAAAGGGAACTATGCCCATACAGCCAAGTCTTGAGTAGAATTAGTAGCTCATAAAAACTTCTATGATTTTTTTTAGTAAAAACTTCATGGTTTGTTTTTCTTTTTAATAGACATTATTTTGACAGTTGGGTAAGAAAACGCACGAGTGCGGGAAAGGTAAAAAAAAGCACGAGTGTGTAATAGCCCACATCCCGCACGCTATACGTCCCTGTAATACGCCACTTTTTGAGCAACTGTATTAAAAATGTATGTTTATTAATATATGACATGTAGAAAATCAAACTAGGTCATATTGCTGATTGCTTGCCGCATCCAAAAACTTCTTCATCGACCTCCTGCGCAAGCCGTAATCTTGACCGCCTCCGTTAATTTTACGCGCCCCACTACGGTATATGGGGCGCTGCAATCAAGGGTTAACTCAATCTATTACAGGGCTACAGGGTTACTCGTATACAACGCGCCAAATTGGGTTGGATAATTTATATTGCTCTATGTGGGTAGGGTTGCCAGTGTTTGGTTTCAACCGGACATATCCTCCTTTGGACAGTCGTGTCCGGCCAATACTAGTGTATAGTATACTTATTCGTCTTTTATTTAGAGTTTTAGTCAAATGGTAAATATAATGATAAAAAATATTTATTTGCAGTTAGTTTACATTTTCTGGCGGCGCCCAAATTAGGAAAGCCCGTATCGTGAGCCTCATTTTTATTAAGAAGAAATTTATTAATTTTACTTATAACTAAAAACGTACTTGACATGCCAAAACGGAAAAAAACATAAAAAATCGTGAATTATAAAGTTTATAATAAAGATAAAAAAAAATCTAACAGAAATATTAATAGTTAGTACATTAATTTACTAACATGAACTAATAAAATATTTTGTGTTTTGAATGTTAGTCAGCTCAAAACACCAGAACCATTATGATGATTACCTTATACCCTGCCCATATTTTCTCTCTGAGAGAAGAACTGTGCCCTGCAGTTGGACTTTTACATGTTACATAAAAAAATATTTAGATTAATGATGAGGAAAATCACAAAAATCTATGTGAAAATTCTGTGTCGATATTTTCCCATCAGCTCGTTCTCGTTTATTGCTGGACCTTAACATCCCTACGTGTCTTTTCACATTTACCCGGTCGCCGTCCGGTCGCCGGGCCGGGTAAAGTAGTGATGTATGAGCTCCAATGACAGCTCTCACATGCACAACGACAGCGTCCTACACTACGTTTGCCGAGTCGCGGTCTCCACTCAAGAACGCCTTTACTCCGACGGTTGTCGGTTCTTCGCGAGATATGGCCATCCTCGGCTTCGGTAAATACATATCCAATGCACTGTTGCCAGAATTCTGTGATCTCTACCGCGCGCTGCTGATTTGGGGCTGTTTTTTGAGTGAGATTTTTTGTTCATGTTTTCTCTAAAATAATCTAGATTTTGAAATAGACACCTGGTGAAACTCGTAACTTACACTATGCCGCAGTTACTGTGCTGTGTTGAATAACTTTTTTGATTCTCATTGATTAGTTGAAATCAATTATTAAGTGTCATTTTTTTATTTAATTACTATTCTCTGTATTACGTACAGGCAGCGAATACAGAGAATAGTGTGAAGAGGTTCGAAATTTCACTGATGCTGGTGAGTCGCTATTAGCTCAGTTGGAAAGAGCGCTGGCACGGATAGCCAGAGGTCGCGGGTTCGAACCCCGGCATGGGTGGAATTTTTACCCTCTAAATAGGTTTTTATAATTGTTCTTAGCACGGGTTAGTGCACTAAAAATAAAAATAGTATGATTTTGATTATCTTTCAAATGAAAACCTATAAAATGCTTTAAATACCAATACAATACGCTGGGAAAAAGCGACATAAAAGTTCTAAAAAACGCTATTATAAAATTTTAATGATCAAAGCAACAACAGCACTTAACCGACCCGAATGGGCGATAGAATTTTAATTACAAAACGTACAAAAGTCGTCCTCGTCACAGTTATTATAGTCCTGCTAATAGGATACCACCGTCGGTTGCCAATTGTGATGTCACAATGAAGTTAAAATTACGTTTATATTGCAGTGTAACAGTTACAATGAAGTGAAACTTGAGCACTCATTCACTAGGGCGCTAAAGCGAAATGTCGGCATAACACGTATTTGTAATTTGATTCTCATTGAATTGAGCCCCACTTGATGCTAAACGACGATTAAACAGAAAAATAGTTAGGTGCCTTTAATCTTTATAACATTTTTTATAACATTTACATACAGGCACATACATTGCTTCTGGCCCCACACTAGGATACCCTGTGTCGTGGGAACCAGAAACAACGACATCACAAACATGTATACATCCAAGACCTGGACTTTTTTTTTTTTTGTTTCCAGCCGGGATTCGAACCCGGGACCTCTTGCATGGTAGGCAGACGCGCTACCGCTACGCCACAGAGTTCGTCAACAGCGCAGCGGCAAAATAATTCTATCTACCGAGCTATTCGCGTTATTCTTTTATAATATTAACGTCAAAGTTTTGGAACACGCTGCCGACGTCTATTTTTCCGGAGACATATAACCTTTTCACAGGTAACATCGTCGACCACGTCTTCGTCTACCATCAGGCGTGACTGGGGTCAAGAGTAACCAGTCTTACTTACTATAAAAAAATCTTTACGTTACTACTTAAACTTTTTATAAATATGAGAAAACAATATTTGGTTATTTATAAACACTTTTACTGCACATAAGTATAGTTTGCAATGTCAAAGTGGCGGACATAATGCTACAAGCATTTATAAATATCTTTACTGTTTATGTTTAAATCGTCTAAGGTAAAATTCACGTACATACTTTTTTTTTTTTCATATAAATTATTTTTTTAATAAAAAAAATGTTTAGTAACCTCCTTTTATTTAAGAAGAAAAATTGTTTTTCTTTTTTTTATCTCATATTTTAACAGATGTTTTGTTTCGTTTTTAATCGATCTTATATTAGTGGTTAGTTACCTAATTGATACAGCCCTCTTTACATTACTCCCGTACAACATCTCAGGGAGAAGGCAGTGGCTGAAAACCAGCGCTGTCCGGGGCAGCACCAGCTGAGCCACTACCTTTTGCCTTATTTTATAATATTTTATAATATATTTTAAGTCTTACTTTGTTTAAGTTGTTTTTGATGAGGCAATAAAATTCTTTTTATTCTTTATTCTTATTCTTATTCTAAAAGAAAACGGTGATATAGTTAATTAATCCGTCCATTTATTCATTCACTCATTAATTAATTAATTAATGAGTGAATGAATAAATGGACGGATTAATTAATCATTGTTAAGCACCGTATGGTGCCATACTTTTTTGTTTTAAATAAATATGTTTATTTATAAAATCGTGTTTATTTGATTACAATAATATTTTCACAAGACATGTTCTATTAGACAGAACCAAAACAGGAACTAAATTTAAAACTGACAAAAGTAAAAAAACTATAACTATAAAAAGGTAGAGTAAACGATAACAATGTCTGTCGCCAACATGGCACTGTTAATTAATTAATTCGTTCATTCATTTGTTCAATTATTCATTCATTCATTAATTATATAAAATCTCTAATTGGCATCACATGTAATCATATGTCTAGCCTCGTGTAATATAGGCCTAATGTCAATTAGCTGTGGTTTGTACAGTCGGCGGCACATCAACCTTTACGTGCACTTTACAATAATGTAAAAGTTCACGCGCTGTTGACTGTACAATGAGGCGTCGTCACGGACATTGAGCTGCAAATTATTCAAATGAAATAGCTGTAGACTTGTGGAGTCTACTCAGAAAGTGGTTATCCGAGTGAGTAAGTAAAAGAGGTACTTACCCTGATCCAGCTGACTCTTTCTATTTCAATCTTTGTAACACCTTAGAAAGTATAAATGTGCTGATTTCTGTTGATTGAGATCAACTATGTGCAAGTTGACTTGGCTCAGCGAGGGTTTCGTATAAATTTGTAGGTGACGTACAACTTAGCTATCATAAATAGTTTAGGAATCGGGTCTCGCAATTTTTTTCCGAGCTTTTAGGGAGCTACAAAGACATTTTTTTTACGATTTAATTACAAATGTATATTTTAGGTAGGTATATTTCAGCGCTCGTGGCCTAGTGGAACCGAGTCATTGGAATCAATCACTTGAGTTAAGCAACAACAGGCGCGGTCAGGTGCAGGATGGATGACCGTCCCGTGACTACCGCTCACAGAACATACCGCTAGTGGCATTTCTCCGTGCTTCGCAAGGCACGTTAAGCCGTTGGTGCCGGCTGTCATGTAATGGCAGTCGTTAAGCCATGTCAAAGGACTTATAGGTGGCTTGTTAACTTCTGACAGTAAGGCCCGCCACTGTCTTACAATCCTCCACCAACCCGGACTTGGTCGCCGTGAAGGAGTATGGGCTAACCTTCCAACGATTCAGGAAGAGATCCGTGGCTTAGTAGTGGGGACATACATGGGTTGATATCGATTTTAAACATTTTTCCTGTAATTGTAGTATAAGACAATTCTTGCCAAAATTCATAGTTCTTAGTCAACGAAGAGTATCGTATGAGTTTGGATTCACTTGAGTAGTATATTCCTTCACCAACCCGGATTTGGTCCCCGTTGTGGAGTATGGCCTAAACTTCCCGCGATGCAAAAAAAAAACCCAGAGACCGTGCCCTAGCAGTGGGTAAATATAAAGGGTTGATACGAATTGAAAACCGAGTAGGCCCCGTCCGCTGGCGTAATCAACTCTTTTGTTGAGCTGCTGAATTAGCGAAACAACCGAATACAGAAACGAACTCGTTTCATATACAGTGGATACTAATTGATTACCCTTTGTCATTGCGTGGAGCGCTTCGGAATAACAAGTATTAGCTTAAAATCCTCCGTATTTCGAGGGATGAACAAATTGGTTGCATGATTGCACCACCTGACGGTTTCATATTGGACGATAACAGCTGAGGTTGAAAATATAATTAGAATAATACCCCTTTTGGAGTAGAGACTCCGGGGGTAATGGGGTCCGGGGGCGCGACTCCTCTTTAAGGAGGTCTCACCACGCCTGGTTGACACTTCAGAAGATCCGAGGGCTGATGCCTACTTTGGCGAAAGGTTAAGCCTCGCCATACAGCGACGCAATGCCACCAGCCTTCTCGGTACTCTATCGCCCGATAGCGATCGGGCTCAGATATTGACATTTAAATAAAAAAATAGGTTTAAGGCCTGCGCAGACGAGGGACTATCCGCCGGGTACTTTTTTGTCCGGCGATATAGATCTCTTATAAATTGTATCGAGTAAAGCACACGAAGGACTAACAGTACCCCGTACAAAAAGTCCCTCAAGTTACCGAGGACATCGAGAGACTGGAGTGGACCAAAGTTCGGTGTTCTCTTTTAAAACGCTTTTTCTTTTTCAACTTCATGTAAATTACATTACAATGTAATCTCAGAATATTTGCTTCCATAGCGTACCTTCACTCAATTTCCGGGGAACAGTATGACCGCTCACCGTAGGCGTTGAGTCCGCGACAAGTACTCGGAGGACATTTTTACGATTCAGGGACTTTTGTCCCCCGAGGGACTTTTCTGCGCAGGCCTTTAAGTAAAGTTTCGTTTTTATACTATTTTTATTTTTAATGCACTAACCCGTGCTATGGAACAAATTTAAAAACCTATTTAGAGGCTAAAAACTTCACCCATGCCGGGACTCGAACCCGCAACCTCTGGCCCTCTGGCTGGCTCTGGCACGGATGGCCAGAGGTTGCGGGTTCGAGTCCCGGCATGGGTGAAGTTTTTAGCCTCTAAATAGGTTTTTAAAGTTTCGTTTTTGCATTCGCAATAGTTAAAGCTAATGATAAAAATTATAAATAAATAACTTCTACACAACACAATAATTTGTCTTGGTTTGGGACCAAGGCACGGGATTGTGTTGTATGGAAGTGGAACTAGGATACCCAATGCTTTGATAACCAAACAAGAATATCACAAACATGGAAATTCACCCAGACTGAGGCCATTTGTATGTACAGAAAACGTTTATGAGTTCAACAGAAGAACCGCTACGGAAGAAACGTCGGGATTAAGATATTTACCTCCACCTTTGCGATAATTAATGACGCCAATCTCTATTAAACATAAATGTTGCTGCGTTGTTATTGTTGAATTACAAAATAGTAATAAATAGTACTGTCATTATTTTTATAAGTACTCCATTTTTAAAATATTTTAAACTTTCATGACTTGTACACATAGAATATTTTCGGGGCTTAATCGCGTAGTAATTTATTGCTATTTTACCTCGACGTTTCGACGACGTTACAGTCATCGTGGTCACGGCTTATCGTCCGACATTGTCAGTGTAGTGTGTCGCAACCGTAATAGTGCTTTGTGATGGGTGATTGAGGGTAGTCTGAAACCTCATCAGCCGAAGATGCGAACGGGTGCCAGCCATCAGTCTTCTCGTGACCACGATGACTGTAACGTCGTCGAAACGTCGAGGTAAAATAGCAATAAATTGCTATTTTGCCCGAAAATATTCTAACTACTCCATTTTTATTCAACAGGAGTGATTATTGAATAATAACTAAAATTACATATTTAGCAGTACATATATTTATTATATATCATATTTTTTAAATCAATGATGCTTTGGCATTGTTGTGAACTGTTATTGGGTGAGTAATTAATTGCTAAATCAATTCTAATAGTGTTGTATAAATTTTGTTGTCTAATACAGGAATAATAAATACAAAAAATCTCTTAAATTTTAAATTATAACGCTCGTGGCCTGGTGGAACCGAGTGATTGGAATCAATCACTAAGGTTAAACAATAACAGGCGCGGTCAGGTGCGGGATGGGTAACCGTCCCGTGACTACTGCTAGTGGCAATTTTTCCGAGCGCTTCCGTGCTTTGCAAGACACGCTAAGCCGTTAGTGCCGGCTGTCATGTAATGGCAGTGGTTAAGCAATGTTAGAGACCTTATGGGCAACTTGATAACTTCTGAAAGTATGGCCCGCCACTGTCGTGCAATCCTCCACCAACCCGGACTTGGCTCCCGTGGTGGAGTATGGCCTAACCTTCCTGGGATCCCCAGCAGTGGGGACATATAAAGGGTAGATATCAAATTTACACTAACTTTATTAAATTCGAATTTCTGTAATATTCGCAAATTGGAACAAATGTATTTATTAATAAATTTTTAATCAGTTGTTAAAGTTTCTTTTCATTTTAAGCCCTACCTGCGAGACACGTTATTTCTCACTTGGTGTGGAAGTGCTATCTGAACATCAGCCCTGTTTCGAATCGAAACAGCAAACGCTGAAATAGAATAATTGTTACACGCACATTTTATTTTATAATTATATTAAAACCTATTTAGAGGCTAAAAATTCCACCCATGCCGGGACTCGAACCCTAACCCGAGCTAAGGGCAATTTGAAAAACCTATTTAGAGGCTAAAAATTCCAGAATTTTATAATCATTGTTACGAGTATGTAAGTATATTTAAATTGAGAATTATGAATTTATGAATGATTTATTTTGCCACAAACAATTGTGGCAAAATAAATCATTCATAAATTCATTCATTAAATTACGTTTTACCTAGTAAACTATCACGATTAGACCATTTTAATATAAAACTAAGAATCATTACGTCTGGAAATATGTGAGCACGATTAACATTTTAAACGAGAAAAGGTCTTGGGGTATTTTTTGTACCTACCACCGTACAGAATTTCAAAGCGTTTTTTCACAAAAATGCTACGCCGCGAATTTCTCGCTCCAATCGATCAACCGCAACGTCCCTGATGGATCGATGAGATAACCCTTTGCTTTGCACCGAAAATTGTTCCTTGTACAGGTCTTTCAATGTGCAAAAACCGGCCAAGCGCGTGTCGGGACATGCGCAGTGTAGGGTTATGTAGAGTTTTCGTTGTATCTGCCTAACAGAACTAACAACTACATAAGGCCTGCTACTATGCGGAATAGAAAAATAAACAAATGTATATGGCTAAATATGCTTTTATTGTTTTTCAAAGTATTCTCCACTATAATCGATTCACCTTTGCATTCGATGAAACCAATTTGTAAAACACTTTTTCCACTCTGATTGAGGTATCTCCAAAACGTGCTGTTTGAACGCATCTACGGCATCTTCACGGGTCGAAAATCGTTGACCACGTAATTTATTCTTTACATTTGGGAATAAATAGAAATCATTGGGAGCCAAATTAGGTCTGTACGGTGGATGACCCATCAATTCTATTTTTTGACCATCCAAAAATGTAGTTGTTTCCTGAGATGTATGACAGATGTATGACAGATTGTCATGGTGAAGTATGATTCTGCGTCACTGGTTGTTTTGGCGTATTTCTTCAAATACTTCCGGCAAACAAATGGTCGTGTACCACTCCGAATTAACCGTTCTGCGATTTTCCAGTGGAATTGTAGCCACATGGCCATTAATACCAAAAAAGCAGGCCACCATTTGCTTTACAGTGCTTTTTGCACGAGCCACTTTCGTAGGGTTCGGCTCATTTTGAAACACCCAAATTGTTGATTGTTGTTTAGTTTCGGAATCGTACGCGTAGATCCAGGATTCGTCACCTGTGTAGATATTATAAACAGATTTTGAGTCGCCTCCGTTGAATTTTTTTAAGGTTTTCTTGCACCATTCGACGCGAGCATATTTTTGATCCTAAGTTAAGTTGTGCGGGATCCAACGCGAACAAATTTTTTTTACAGACAAATGTTCATGTAATATCCTATGAATGCTCGTCATACATATGCCCAGAATAGCCTCTATCTCGCGATACGTAACATGGCGGTCTTGCATTATTAGTTTTCGCACAGCTTCAATATTTTGTGGCACAACCACCGATTTCGAGCGACCTTCTTTAACTACGTCCGTGAGCTTATTGCGCCCGCGATTAAACTCACTAAACCAGTGATACACAGTCATTTTTGATGAAGCTTCACTACCAAAAGTTGAAGTTAATTGATCTACGCACTGTTGTTGCGTTAAACCACGTCGAAAATCGTAATAAATCATAGCACGAATATTTTCAAGAGTGAGTTCCATTTTTTCAGCGATATGACATTTGTTGGGTTTAACAAAAACAAATCAGTAACGTATATATGAGAAGAATATTAGCGGCCAGTATTTAAAAAAAGAACGAATTTGACCATGGAGGTCAGACATTGCGTTTAAAATTATTGGAATCCCAGATTCCGCATACATAAGTAGCAGCCTTTGTAAAAGGAATTTTCAATGGACTTCGTAATCCCGTAGAATCGAACAGTTAACCCTTTGTTTTTTGCCAAAAATTGTTTCTTGTACAATTCTTTCAATGTAAAAAAACCGGCCAAGCGCGTGTCGGGACATGCTCAGTGTAGGGTTACGTAGAAAGAGTTTTCTTTATGTCTGCTCAATACTATCAACAGACTATCGAACTTGGTACGTCCTGGACAGCGGAACTGAGACGCTCCATACTATATCCGTTCGTTTGGAAAGTTGAAATGAATGAAATGAAATGAAACGAAACGAAACGAAACGAAACGAAACGAAGCGAAACGAAAAGAAACGGAACGGAACGGAACGGAACGGAACGGAACGGAACGGAACGGAACGGAACGGAACGGAACGGAACGGAACGGAACGGAACGGAACGAACCGAAACGAAACGAAACGAAACGAAACGAAATGAAATGAATATACTTTATTGCACACCAGGAATTGTCTGCCAAACATAATATTATTAATAGACGATCAAACTTGGTACGGTCCTGATTGAAGATTTGGTAGATTTGGTTAGTCTAGCTGTTAAGGCGCTTGGTTATCAAGACAGGTCGTGGGTGCGATTCCCAATAGGGCCCGTCGTACATTTGTATAAGTGGCTTCAGTCTGGGTGTATTTTCATGTTTGTGACGTCCTTGCCTGGTTAGTACAGGGTATCGTAGTCAAATCAATCAATTAAATAAATTTATTTCAACGTAAAGAGTTTACATTCTGTTTGCTGAATGTCAATGTACAATTTAAATGTAAGCCGCTGCCTTCGGGACATAGTTTTTGAATAGGTCAAGTGATTGTGTTGTGTAGAATAATATTATTATTATGTTTCCACTTATTTGTGCTACTGCCATAAAATCTTATGTTTCTACAACGACCCTTTACCCTGAGAGGTCCCCTCTCTTTTCTGAGGGGGGACGCCCTACTCTGAGTATTGTATTTTTTTCTCCCGCTGCCATTTCCTCTACTACAAATACGACCAAAAAGCAGCGGCTAACATAGTAAAATGACTTCGATATCAACCCTTGTAATGTCTCCATTACTGGGGCACGGGTCTACTCGTGTATCGGAAGACGGTTAGGCTATACTCCACCACGGGGACCAAGTCCGGGTTGGTGGCAAAATGACTTACAGCAAGAATTTTTTTGACGCTGAAATACAATATTGAAACGAGTTGTCTATTCACATCATTTTGGAGAAAAAATAGAACGACAAAAAACTCCAAACTTACCGCTTTCCCGCACTGTAAAAAAGCCCTATAATATGATTTTCGCTATAATATGACGGGACTGGGGTCAAGTGTAACCTGTCCTACTTAAAAAAAGTACGCCATAGAATCACTAATTTATACGCGTACCATGATTGTTTTTAATTTGATTGTTTTGGTACCAAACAAACGTTTTCTATTCAATTCTATTCTACTCTACCCTACTCTACTCTGCTTTACTCAGCTGTACTCGGCTCTGCTCTGCTCTACTCTGCTTTACTCTGCTCTGCTCTACTCTGCTTTGCTCTGCTTTACTCTGCTCTGCTCTGCTCTGCTCTGCTTTACTCTGCTCTGCTCTGCTTTACTCTGCTCTGCTCTGCTTTACTCTGCTCTGCTCTCCTCTGCTTTACTCTGCTCTGCTCTGCTCTGCTTTACTCTGCTCTGCTTTACTCTGCTCTGCTCTGCTTTACTCTGCTCTGCTCTCCTCTGCTTTACTCTCCTCTGCTCTGCTTTACTCGTATACACGTATTTTTTCTTTTAGTGCACCACAGTACTAAAATACTAAGATATTGCTATTCAAAGTTCGCTCGCGGTGCGCTCGCTCACGCCCCCCGCCACGTAACCTCTACTCTCTACCCCCGCGTCACTCGCTGCTCTCATTCATGCTTGCGTTTGTTATTACGCTAGGGCATTTTTACTCGGTGAACATGATGTAATGAAAATTTTTCAAAAAAAAAAATTGTGATGTCAAAATCTGACCTACCCTTTTTTTACTTTCTATGCCCTCTTTTAGTGATGTTTAATGCCCACAAAAGATACCTAGGTATCGTATAGGGTATCTATATATATATATATATATATATATATATATATATATATATATATATATATATATATATATATATATATATATATATATATATAGGGTATCTTTTGTTAATCCAAGCCATAATTCATCTATATACCAAATTTTATTCAAATCCATTCAGCCGTTTAAGTAAAACTAGTTGTCTATTCACATCATTTTGGAGAAAAAATAGAACGACAAAAAAATCCAAACTTACCGCCTTCCCGCACTGTAAAAAAGCCCTATATGATTTTCTGACAATATTTAAAAAGGTAAAACGTGTGACAGACAAGACGCTATGGCGCTCATTAGGAGAGGGCTATGTCCAGCAGTGGACTTCATAATATAGCCTGAAGAAGAAGAAGAAAAAGAAAACGTGTGACAAGTATTAGCAGCCTTCAGCTTTACCCGACGTCGACTGTACATCATTCTGTTAAAAGGCTTTCATCGAATACCAGAAGATTCATATTCGAACGTGCAGCAATTTCTGTCGCCAGTGGAACGCTTCCAAGCGAGCACGTATGAAATACCGACAAAGGGCAAGGAATTCCTTAGACCGCTTCGATCTGGCCATCGAGATGCGAAAAGTGAGGTGGGTAAATGCCGATATACCTATGTGGCGCCATTTTATATTTGTTTCTAGTACTAAGTAACAGCAAAGTTGTGGAACACGCTACCATAGTCTGTCTTTCCGGAGACATATAACCTGGGTGTCTTTAAAGGTAGAGCTAACCGGCATTTAATAGGTAAGCACGTAACATCGTAGGCCCCGTTTTCGCTTAGCATGAAGTGTAACCTGTCCTACTTAAAAAAAAAGTACGCTATATAAACACTGATTTATACGAGTACCATGATTGTGTTGGTCTGCTCTGCTCTGCTCTGACAGTAAAGTCCGCCACTGTCTTACAATCCTCCACCACCCGGACTTGGCCCCCGTGCTGGAATATGGCCTATCATTTCTGCGATGCAGGAAGATACCCGTGCGCCAGCAGTGGGGACATACAAAAGGGTTGATATTGTTACGGGCTAGGGTTCTGGATTTGGATGTAAAACGCCAATGACAACTTGTTAGGATTTATTCACGCAGGGTCTGGTCTGCAGGTCTTCACGACACGAAGTCCACACGTAGATTCCAATCGCAGGTTCAAACGAAGTCCAATAGTATCGCTGAGGTCGTAGGTTATCGCTCGTATCGCAGGTATGTTCACTTGAAGTTCACTCTTCGCTATTCCAAATGGAACTGACAGCGCGCCGCGGCGGCCGCTATTTATATCCGCCGGCCAGGGTTCTAGAACATTCCCGTGCCTACGTACTTACACTCGGTACACGCGGCAACTTTGCTCGAACAGTAACCCATTCAAAGAGTTTTGAACCTTACCCTAGTGGACATACGAGTCATTATTGCTTGCAGCGTTTATTGTTTACTAAAACGCAGCCTGCGGCGACTATTGGATAGGCTTCTAGAAGGCTATTCTAGATCGTTCGGGATAGGACCGCGACAATATCATAGTTATAATGAATAATGGTATCTTAATCGATACTCATTATCGGTGATATTTTATATAGCCTATATACACCTCACTGCCAGTCACAGGCCTTCTCTCAGAAAGGGAGAGTATGGGCTTTATTACCACGCGTGCCCACCACGACAGATTGGCAAATTCAGCCCCTGAGGTACAGGTTTATTCACGATGTGCAATATAAATCTTAAAAGGCCTTGTCAAAAATAGCTACTACACTATTTTTATTTTTAATGCACTAACCCGTACTAAGGAACAAATTTAAAAACCTATTTAGAGGCTAAAAATTTCACCCATGCCGGGATTCGAACCCGCAACCTCTGGCTATCCTATCTGGTACGGATAGCCAGAGGTTGCGGGTTCGAATCCCGGCATGGGTGAAATTTTTAGCCTCTAAATAGGTTTTTAAAAAATAGCTACTGTCATTATCGTGCCATCTCATAGATTTGATGAATCTTGAAGCAGTAATGAATCATAACATCACACTTATATAGTACTAGCTGGTGCCCGCGAGTTCGTCTGCGCAGGATTAGTATTTTGAGTTGCTGATATTAGCGTGGCGTAGAAAAAAACTAACGTTATGACATTAAAATTATCACATAAATATTTTTTGGGTAGCATTTGAAAAATATGATGCAATATTAAAAACCTATTTAGAGGCTAAAAAATCCTGTAATTTCTGTACGTAATACAGAGAATAGTGTAAAGATGGTGAGTCGCCCATTAGCTCAGTTGGATAGAGCGCTGGCACGGATAGCCAGAGGTCGCGGGTTCGAATCCCGGCACGGGTGGAATTTTTAGCCTCTAAATAGGTTTTTAAAATTGTCCTTAGCACGGGTTAGTGCATTAAAAATAAAAATAGTATAATGATACAATATCTTTACAAATTGTAGCCTATGTGTTATTCTGATGTATAAGCTATATTATTGTAAAGTTTTAATAAAATCCATTCAATAGTTTTTACGTGTAAGAGTAACAAACATCCATCCATCCAAACTTACAAACTTTCACGTTTATAATATTAAGTACGATAATCACATCGCACTAATATTATGAAGGCGACAGTTTGTGAGTGTGTTTGTTTGTTACTTCTTCACGTCTAAAGGGAGGGAGTGATTATGAGAGCAGTGTTTGCTTCCCTTTTTTTTCTCGTTGGTTTAATAGTTTTTTTTTTTTTTTTGTATATGTCGAATATTTTTTTTTTATAATATAGTGTTGGTTGGTTCAGCTTACCTTTTAGATGATTTCAATGAACTATGTCAAAATTTAAATTCATTTTCATGTTACCAAACTACGTCACTGGAATGGTAACAAGCGGCTTGTGGTTGCTTTTGTGGATTTTCTATGTTGTTATTTAGTTGCATTGTTCTACCTTTTATCTACCTTTAATCCAGTACACTATTATTTGTAAGATTGGACTCCGCTGAAAATCAGCGCTGTAGGATGCCTAGCGTCCCGCAGCATACGCTGAGCGTCTCTTGCCAAGCTCTTGCTTACTTCAGTACTTGTTTAAAATTATAAGCTAATAAAAGTAATTAAGTATATTATAAGCTATATTGTAAGATATTGTTGTTCTTGGCAATAAATGGTTATTCATTCATTTCATTCATTCATTATAATAAAATTTGGTATGGAGTTAGCTGACACCCTGGCTTAACACATAGGCTACGTTTTACTGCGGGAAAATTTCTTATAACCTAATAAACCACGGGTAAGAGCGGTGGTAGCGGAGCGGTGTAGAACTCCGGCTTCTCGATCGAGAGGTCGTAGGTTCGAACCCGGCATGTACCAATGACTTTGTTTTCTAAGTTATGTACATTTGTGAAATTATAGTAGCAATACTACTCGCTGACGGTGAAGGAAAACATCGTAAGGAAACCCTAGTGTCTTGAGGTGTTAGCGTACCTCAGCGCTTGCTACGTACAATGGCCCAACTATGAGGCTAAGTGCGGAAATCTCAGGTCTAACTAACTAACTAAACCACGGGTAACACTGCGCGGCGCAACTAGCCGTAAATATATTCCTGACAAAAGCTTCTACCACTTTTAAATAATATCAGAAATAAACTGTGCTGCTGTTTCGAAGCATCAATCTTGGCTCTGACAAATGGCAAAATTGGGCCATAAAATGCATGTGCGTGTTCCCTAAAATACTGCATTGCCACTGCAAGCAAGCAAAATATTAAAACGCTGGTGACCTAATAAATCTAGACATTCGTGACGGCACAGTACATTTCACTGGACGCCTGCTTCAAAATTTAGCTGTTCAAATTAACGTTGTATAATGACCTGTAATTTAAAAATTGAGTTTGACCGTTTAAGTCAATAATAAACAATCCTTGGGGTAGAATAATAAAATTAATGTAAACTTTTTACACAAAAACTGATTTTTGAAACTGTTGCCAAGAGGTTGTATGACTGTATTTTTTATATAATTTCTGTTACTGTAATTTCTGTGCACAATAAAGAATATTCTATCTATCTATGACCTCTATATTATTCCAGAAGTGAAACGAATGAAACATTTTTATAGAAAAATACAATTTGCCACAGTGAAAGGAATTTAAGATGTAGTCTTTCAGAATTCATAAGAAAGCTTAAATAATTCTATTCGACTAATATTATAAATATTAGTACCGGGTTCGAATCCCGGCTGGGAACGAAAAAAAACCCCAGGTCTTTGATGTTTACATGTTTGTGATGTCGTTGTTTCTAGTTCCCACGACACAGGGTATCCTAGTGTGGGGCCAGAAGCAATGTATGTGTCTGTATGTAAATGTTATGTTAAATTAAATGTGAAGGTTTGTGACAATGTTTGGATGTCTATTACTCAATTACGTAATAACGACTGAACGGTGGCAGTGGGCCGGCCATATCTTGCGAAGAACCGAAAACTTTACTGTTGGAGTAAACGTGTTCTTGAGTGGAGACCGCTACTCGGCAAACGTAGTGTAGGACTAGGTGGGATGACGATCTTCGAAAAACTGCTGAAGACAGAGCGCTATGGCGCTCATTAGGGAAGGGCTTTGTCCAGCAGTGGACTAGTGTAGCTTGAAGACGAGTGAGCGGATTTGAATTATAGTAATAATAGTATTAACAGACGATCGAGCTCTGTACGGTCCGGACAGCGGATTCGGTATGCTACATACCATATCTGTGTGCGTGCTAAATAAAAATCTAATCCCAGTTGTCAGTTGCAGGAACCTTTAACGTCGAGAGGAAACTGGCAATATTTAAAAAATGAATCTAAAATTCCAACCAAATCAATGTTAAAATGCTTTTGCGAGCATTTACCCGCTAATTAAAGGGCTAAGTGAGTGTCACAATTAGCTCGTGATATAAAGGATTATTATTCAACGAAAAGTAAACATCAAAAATTTCAACATTAAACGACCGTCTTTGGCGGTAGTCGATATTATTAAAAAAAAAAACGTATCAGTTAGTGAGACCTGAGATTTCCGCTCTTAGCCTCATAGTTGGGTCATTGTACGTAGCAAGCGCTGAGGTACGTTAACACTTCAGACACCAGGTTTTCCTTACGAAGTTTTCCTTCACCGTCAACGCGTGGTATTGCTACTATAATATCACAAATGTACATAACTTAGGAAACAAAGTCATTGCCGATGCCGGGGTTCGAACCCACTACCTTCCGATTGAGGAGCCGGCGTTCTATACCGCTCCGCTGCCACCGCTTCAAAAAACGTACAGTTGGTTCCCTCACGTAACTATACTTTTGTAAGGTACGGTAGTAAATGTACGTTTTGTCGTAAGAAAAGCTATACGCAAAAGTTACAGCGTGTAGAATATCTAGGTTCTAGAGTAGGCTTCGGTTTTCGCCGAAAGCACACGAGTGTAATACTACTTCCTGCCCTGTATAAAACTTTTCTTCACGATTTTGAAAAGTTACCTGTAAATTATATTATTTTTTAATGCACTAACCCTTGTCGCTGCCTGTACGTAATACAGAGAATATTATAAAGAGGTTCGAAATTTCACTGATGCCGGTGAGTCACCCATTAGCTCAGTTGGAAGAGCGCTGGCACGGATAGCCAGAGGTCGCGGGTTCGAATCCATGGAAGCGAGCGGGGTGGAATTTTCAGCCTCTAATTGGGTTTTTAAAGTTATGTAAAGTCAAGTGTCATATTAGTTCCGACATTTCTATTACACGAATATATCCGATTCTATCCAATAGTAGCCGAGGTATATTCTAAAATCTGTATTACAAAACGAGTTATGATATTTATTCCATTGGTGGCGCTAGTAAGCACCCGAAGCGCCTTAAGACTGCGTCGCCCCAAAAAGTTACTTTCTCACTTAAGGGAGGGTGTCCAACGCAGGCGAATGCGAGCGAAATACGTCCCCGACAGACTAATAACAGCGATGGAGGACAATGGCGCGAAATCGTTGAATAATGGCCTTAAATCACGAGCTATTTGTGACACTCAGCCCTTCAATTAGCGGGTAAATGCTGGATGAAAGCAACATGTTGTTACTCGCAAAAGCATTTTACCATTAATTCGGTTGGTTTTTAGTTTCATTTTTTAAATATTGCCAGTTTCCTCTCGACGTAAAAGGTTCCTGCAACTGACAACTGGGATTAGATTTTTATTCTGCACGCACACATATATGGTATGTAGCATACCGAATCCGCTGTTCGGACCGTACAAAACTCGATCGTCTTTTAATACTGTTATTACTATAATGCAAATCCGCTCAGTCGTATTCAGGCTATACTAGTCCACTGCTGGACAAAGCCCTTCCCTAATGAGCGGTTTATATTTTTCTGTAAAACTGACAAATAAAAATAAATTTATGATGCTTTATAAAATGATTATCTCTGCAGTCTCCTTGGTCATGTTCTATTAAAACGGCATTGTTAGCTCAACCGCTCTCGGTATTATTAGTAGGCAATTTGTAACAAACCGTGTTAGAAAATAAAGCGCAATCCAATAATGGCGGGCGGTGGCTCGTTCGGGTACTTCCCAAGAGCTCTGAATAATATAGTTCTATATTTTATTTAAATGGAAAACAATCGCTTGCGGGTTCATTAGCTCTACCTTATTATTAAATAATAAAGAAAGAGATTTTTTCAAACTGTCACTGTACAACAAAAATAAGTAAAAATAAATTAGAATAATATATAACATAATTTTTAATATATGTTTGTGAAATATCAAAAATATATGCCCAAAATTAAATTTTGAAATACTAGTACGATTGAGTATCTTTGAATTCATAACGATAAATAAAAAACAATACATAATAAACGACAAGAAACAGAAATATTAAATACTATTAATGGTATTCAGTTTTAGGACTAAACGATTATGTGACGAGAAAGCTGTCGAAGTAACGCAATATTTACTTTAAAATAAAATAACTAACCCAATTTCATATTATTTTTAATGCACTAACCCGTGCTAAGAACAATTTAAAAAACCTATTTAGAGGCTGAAAATTCCACCCATGCCGGGATTCGAACCCGCGACCTCTGGCTATCCGTGCCAGCGCTCTTCCGACTGAGCTAATGGGCGACTTACCGGCATCATTGAAATTTCGAACCTTTTTACAATACTCTCTGTATTACGTACAGGCAGCGACATCTGGGTGGAATTTTTAGCCTCTAAATAGGTTTTTATAACCTTATTTTACAGTGTTTTTAGCATAAAGTTTACTAAACGTTTTGTTCGACCTCTTAATATCCTTTTAGACTATTATATTATAAACATCTTTGGATGTGTTCCAAACTAACTTTACTGTATCTGGTTTGGTACTTTAATTAACGCATACAAAATATTTTTTATACTTCCTTATAATATGTACAACGGTCTCGATTTTTTTAATGAAGCCTCCATAATAATATGAAGTGAATAATATGTCCCACTGCAGCTTGTTAATCAGTTTATTACTACTATACTTAGTTTTTTGTAAATCACAATGATTCAAAAAAAAACTAAATAATATTTTTCTTAATTCATCCGAATACCTGTGCGCGCAGTGGGACGGACGTGTAGGTACATGCCAGGTACATTACTAAGGTACATTTGTATTTTTTTTAACTTGTCGATTGAAATAAAAGTAACGTAAGATAAGAACTGAACTTTGCTGTGTTGTTGTCGGCTTGCTGTGTGGTGTCGGTTTGCTGTGTGGTGTCGGCCTAGAGAATAGCCCCAACCCAAATTCTTCCCGCGGGTGTGGTAAAAGGCGACTAAGGGACACAAACCAGGAGGTGGGCAGCAGCGCCCCCTGCGGTACAATTCCACCAAACTGCGATCCCCAACCCGCATGCCCAGCGTGGGGATTATGGGCATTACCTCCCAATAATGGCACATCCTTGCGCTATGGCGCTCATTAGGGGAGGGCCATGTCCAGCAGTGGACTAATATAGCCTGAAGAAGAAGATAAGAATATTCTTTATTGTACACCAAGAAAAAGACAGCATAAAATAAATACCTAAATACAGTACAATTGGCTCGTAGCCCCGACTGCCTGAATGATCTTAAACGATCACGAAGGTTAAGCAACATAGGGCGCGTTCAGCGCATGGATGTGTGACCGTCTATGATTACCGCTAGTGGCATTTTCCCCGAGTGGTTCGGTGCTTCGCAAGGCACGTTATGCAGTTGATACCGGCTACCTTCGATAGATTGCAGTCGTTAAGCCAAGTCAGAGGCCTCAGGGCGGCTTGAAAAGTTCTGACAGTCCCGACTTGGCTCCAGTGGTGAAGTATGGCCTATAACCTCAGAGAAGAGACCCGTGCCCCTCGGTGGGGACATAATGGGTTGATAATGATGATGATGAGTACAATTTTATAGGCGGCCTTATCGCTTAGAGCAAGTAATGTGAGTGTGTTACGAGTAGCCCGTACGAGTCAACCGAGCGCGTTCCCGCGTCGCCCGTCGCGACTCTAATTATGTTTCCACCAGGATAGCCTTCGGACTTAATTCGATCTGAGCAAAGTTCTACATAATGTGTGTTCTGCAGTGTACTCGTAGGTACAGACCGACTGAATTGAGCGCGAACGCACAAAAGTGAACGAATCAGTGTGAAAGTGAAAAAAAAATATTTCTATTGTAACTCAAAGAAACATAACACAAAACTAAGACACAATTATGGAGAACATCTAAAACACAAAAATATTGTAAAATACGAGATTACAAAAAAATATTACATAAATTATGCGAACGCAAGAAATGGCTTTTTTGCGTCTACTTAATAAGATGATTTATACAACGTCCAGTGGCATCTTCACTAAGATCACTAAGAGATCTTTAGATCTAAGGAAGGTTTTAGATGGTATAGGCTTGCCCAGCACCCTGATCCTGACAGCTTAGCCGGTCTAGCCCACAGGAAAGACTAGTCAATACGCGCGGAGCCTACCAAGCCGCGTGTTTCCTCACGATGTTTTCCTTCACCGTTAGCGCGTGCACGTGCCCGTACATGCCCGCACTGGGGATCGAACCTGGGGAAGCTCGCTTGCGAGTCCATTGTTTTACCCAGTGGGCTGCCAACACCGAACAGAAGTGCAAAAAGGCTGCACTTCAGCAAAATGCTAGCCTCAGGTGACCACTGGAGAGCATGGTCGTCTGCTGCACCTGATTCGCTGAGGAGTGATTAAATTGCAAAGACAGAATAAAAAATTGAAATGTTGTAAAATTCAAAATGCGTCCAAAAATATGCATTGATTAAGAGAAACGTGGCTTCTATAAAAAATAAGTACAAAATCAATCAAAAAATTGACCAGATAAAAAATTGTAACAAAATGCCACATTGTGTATGTGTGTGTGTGTGTGTGAGTGAGTGAATGAAAGTGATTGCTGTGGTCAGAGCTAGCAAACTTTTTAGATCTTTATCCTAATCACCACTGCTATAAATAAATAAATAAAAATAAATATGCATTTATTTCAGGTTTCAAGACCCATATAAACAACAAACTACAAGAAAAAAACAAACAGAGACAACACATATACAATAATTCATCGTTTTTCAGACCTAATATGCCTGTCGCAGCAGTGCCGGACAATATGGGCAATCTATCCTGCCCGCACCCTGCGCACCAGGGATGCCGCGCGCCGGCGCATGCTCGCGTGGAAGCAGGCTGTGCTATACTGCGGTTGCCAATAATTGACTAAACTAATGGACTCAATGAACGCTATATGATTGATAATAAAAGCGTAGAAATCACCATATTATTATGATATTAATGAACTATACACACGCGCAGAAGAAAGCAATTAAGGCCAAAATACTTCAACAGAACATCAATCAGACGTATAAAAAGAGTATTTTGTAAAATGATAATAAAAACCTAAAAAGCAACGAGGAGTTTGCCACACAAACAGTACTACATTATGGACCTACCAAAGAGTATATAACCACTTGGACCTACCTCCGGGATTAACTTACTTGATTTTTTTTGTAAAACATCACTTTTTCAATTCAATTCAATTCAATTTATTTCAACGTAAAGAATTTACATTCTGTTTGCTGAATGTCAAAGTACAATGTAACATGAAAGTGAAAGCCGCTGCCTTCGGGCCGTAATGTAGTGGAGAAAAAGGCAGCGGGAAAAAAAAACTCCACTCTGACCATCTTTTCTCAAGTCTTAAATCTAATACATTGGATACCACCTATACGCATAAGATTCCATGATTGCCATTAATAACTTTAAATGTTAAGGAATTATTAAATAAATATACTTTTTTTACATAGGCCGTGAAAACATGACAAGTGCTGCGGCCAGACACACGAACAGCACTCGTTCACGAGCATAACGCAGAGGTCAGCCATCATCAGTCTCAACCATTTTGGAGGGAGATAGATGACCCGGCCACCACGCCACCATTCGAATGACCTTTAGCAAACCTGCAGATTAAGTTTTTGTCAGTTATAGAATGTATGATATATTTACTAATATGCAATCACGTCGTCTGTACAAACTTAAATTAAAATATGACATACATAACTAACACTGAGGATTGCAGTGATTCGGTTGCTACATATAAAATATTTATTTAATAACTATGATTTACTCGTTGTGGAATTGGTCTACTGCCAAGGGCTTACATCATTTATAAAGTCATCTATTCTATAATAGGCCTTTTTACACAGCGCCTTTTTAATGAAATTTTTAAATTTGCTGTCAGGCAGGGATAGAATATGTTCTGGAATTTTATTGTAAAAACGTACACTTAGTCCTACAAAAGATGCATTTACCTTGGCTAATCTGAATTTAGATAAAGCAACTTTGTTTCTGTTTCTAGTGTTTACGTTATGGATATCCCTGTTTAATTTAAATGTTGTTAAGTTTTTTCGTACATACATTATGTTATCGAATATATATTGGCAAGCCATCGTTAGAATTCCGATTTCCTTGAAAATATCCCTTAGCGATTGCCTGGTAGGTAAATTGTAGATAGCTCTAACAGCCCTTTTTTGTAGAATAAAAACTGTTTCTATATCTGCCGCACGCCCCCATAGTAACAAACCATATGACATAATACTGTGAAAATAACTGAAATATACAAGCCTCGCAGTTGACACATCTGTTAGTTGCCTCATTTTTCTAACTGCAAATGCGGCTGAACTTAACCTACCCGCTAGATTTTTTATGTGTGGACCCCATTGCAGTTTCGAGTCTATTGTAATACCTAAAAACACCGTGGACTCTACTAAGTCTAGTCTGTCACCAGCTATAATTAAACTTGTGTCCACTTTTTTTACATTGGGCAATGAAAACTTTATACATTTTGTCTTTTTCGCATTCAACATGAGATTGTTTACAGTAAACCAGTTTAACACTTTAGAAAGGGCGTTGTTTACATCGTCTAGATTAGATTGACCTCTCTTGATTTTAAAAATTAGAGAAGTATCGTCTGCAAACAATACTATTTGTGACAATTTCTCAACTAGGTAGGGCAGATCATTTACATATACTAAGAAGAGGAAAGGCCCCAAAATAGAACCCTGAGGAACTCCTATTTTAACATCAGATCCAGAAGACTTAACCCTATTTATGTCAACTTTCTGAACTCTGTATGCTAAATATGATTGAAGAAGAGCTAGAGATCCATTACTGAGACCGTATCTATTCAATTTACAAAGGAGCGTTTTATGGTCTACACAATCAAAAGCTTTAGAAAGGTCACAGAAAACTCCGATAGCATCCTGCGCCTCCTCCCACGCGTCAAAGATGTGATTCATTAATGCCACTCCTGCGTCGGTCGTTGAACGACCCTTAGTGAAACCGAATTGTTTTTTATGAAAGAGTTTATTTAAACTAAAGTGTGTCAACAATTGGTGTAAAATTAGTTTCTCAAACACTTTACTTAATACCGGTAGTATTGCTACGGGCCTAAAATTGTTTGGATCCTCATTATCACCTGCCTTAAATAGAGGAACTATTTTACTAAATTTTAAGAGATCCGGGAAAGTCCCATGATCAACACATTTATTAAAAATTGTAGCAAGGTGTGGTGCAATAATATGAATTACCGTGGATATCAGTTTGACCGACATACCCCACAAGTCTTCAGTTTTCTTTATATTTATTTGGTTAAATGTTTTAACAATAGTTTGGAAGCTAACGTGGGAAAATTGAAAGTCTGTTACGCATGGTTTTATATTTTCTAACATTAGTGATTCTGCTGACTGAGACGAAGAATTTAAGCCCGCCGTTATATTTAGTGGGATGTTTGTGAAGAAATTTTCGAATACTTTTGCGATTTCGTCACTTGAGTTGACTATTTTCCCACTTACCTTTAGCGCAAAACTTTGATCCCTCGGCTTTGTTTTGCCTGTCTCCTTGTTAATCACTTGCCAAGTAGTTTTTATTTTATTTGAAGACGCCTTTATCTTTTTGCTTATATTAAGGGATTTTGCCATAGAACAGGTTTTCCTAAAGGTTTTAGAGTAATTCTTAACAAATTCTCTAAAGCTTGGATCCGGATTGGATTGCTTTTCTTCATACAATTCATACAATCTTTTCCTACTTCTATGTATACCAGGAGTGGCCCATTCTGAAAAACCATTATTACTGAGCTGAATTTTTTTAATTTTAAAAACCTGTTCAAATTCGTTTGATATCGTGGTAAACAATTCATTATATAAAGTGTTGGGATCATTGCTATCAAATTGCAGTAAACCTATTTTGGTACCTAATTTATTTTTGAATAATTCAATTTTTTTGTCTGTGATAGGCCTACAAATTAATGCTGGGCATTTTTTTTCAATAATTGTTGGTAAAACAACTAATAAACCACTATGATCCGACTGTAGGTTGTTTATAACCTTTTTTTTTAAATGCTCACAGTTGCAAAAAACATTATCTATACATGTAGCACTGGTTGGCGTTGTTCTAGTAGGTTCAGTAAATAGGTTCAGTAAGTTAAACGATCTAAATAAGCTAATAAGTTTAGTTTGAAGTGGGCTCTCAACTAACAGATCAATATTAAAATCGCCACATACTACTATGGATTTATTACTCGCAAAAAGACGTTTTAATGCGTCCTCTACCACTAATTCAAAGTCGTTGTAATTTGTTTGAGGTGGCCTATAAACGCACATAACAATATACCTATCCAATTCCACACACGAGATCTCAACTAATCGCTTAACAGAAAGGCTTACAATGTCTTTGCGTTCTTTACTTTTTAAAGTATTTTTTACAAATACCATTGATCCTCCTCTCAAAGCTTTATTTCTATTATATGTACTAACAGGCAAATAGTCTTTCAAATTAAATGACATTTCTGACTCTTTAAGCCAATGTTCCGTGAAGCATAAAATATCTACATTAAAATCTTTCAAGAAAAGTTCTCAATTGGTAGAGCGCTGGTACGGATAGCCAGAGGTTGCGGGTTCGAATCCCGGCATGGGTGAAATTTTTAGCCTCTAAATAGGTTTTTAAAGAAAAGTTCTGTCATGTTTTCCTTGCCGGAAAAGCCCTGAATATTTTGTGCTACTATGTTAAGACCTAATTTTGGCTTTTCCTTTGTCTGTGGCGGCAGTTTAAAGCCGGTGAATCACTTGTTTGTGAGCCCGCTAATATTTTAATACTACTACTAGTATCACGGTTGTCATTTTCGCGCGATTGTGTTATAATTCCTATAACTGAGGCAAAGATGTTATAAGCTAATAGACTAGCTAACTTACGTCGACTGTTTTTGGTGAGGTACACAGTATCTCTTGTCATAAAATAATTCTTAACAAACCTGTTAATGTCAAAAAATAATACGTCACTATGACGACATGTCAGATGGTGAATATGCATATTCAGACTATGGATGTCGCCGTTATCCCTTTCAGAAAGGGACTGCGAGTAAGGGAATGCGCAGAAAAATAATTTTCCCGTCTCTGGTTGGACACCCTTAGCCTGACCATACAAGTCAAATACGTTATTTATGTCAGCTTTTTTGACGCCTCGACTATTACCCACCAATATTATGTATGTAGTATCCTTTTTGAGCGGATTTTTAAATAACTCGATCACCAAATATCGAGATCCATGAAAAATCACTTTATTCAGGTGACAACATTGGGTTATTCCACTAATCCCAATTTTAAATCTTATGCCCCAGACACTGGTTTGAACAAAAACCCATAACAATTTTACCGAAAATTAGTCTAAATAATGTTCACAAATGAGATATTTTTCCATTTTTCCGAAGTAATTTGCATCATTTGCAGCCCCGAGTACATACTTTGCAGTTAGGCTTTACATCGGAACTGCAAGTGATGCAAATTACTTCAGCCAGATGTCGCTGCCTGTACGTAATACAGAGAATATTGTACAAAGGTTCGAAATTTCACTGATGCCGGTGAGTCGCCCATTAGCTCAGTTGGAAAGAGCGCTGGCACGGATAGCGAGAGGTCGCGGGTTCGAACCCGGCATGGGTGGAATTTTTAGCCTCTAAATAGGTTTTTAATATTACGTGAATTGTCCAAAATATAACGATAATTGTCAAAATAGTAGGAACAAATCTATCATCTGCAAGCTATAACGCAGACGAAGTCGCGGGCAGTAGTAATTTAATAAAGCTGCTAGCATATAACGTACGAACTCTGTGGTCTTCGCTCGCCTTCGGTTGCATGCATTCAGTAGTACCTAATGGTTTGCAGAAACCATTATTTGACTGCCTCAATAGTCTAGCGTTTAAGACGCTTGACTACCGAAACAGAGGTCGTGAGTTTGATTCCCACTGGAGGCCGCCGTCCCAGATAGTACGGTTTCAAACGTAAACAAACGTTCCAATTCAGTTTGATTTTCGACTTCAAATAGACCTCAAAAAGTAATTAAATGTTGAGGATTGCTTCCATCGCAAATGATGAAAATGAATTCTAGAGCAAAAATTCATCTACCTGCAAAGTCGGTACAAAATATCCCAGAGGCATAACATACGTACGTTTAAATCCGCGATCTATTTGTTCCCAGCCCATAAATGAATTAAAGAGTTGTGCAAACTCCACTCGCATTCAGTGCAGCTTCCTGAGCCCCCAGCGATGAATTCGTATGATTGCGCTGTATTTATCTATCTCACAGAAATTATAAGCTTCGAATTATGACGCTGTCGGCCAAACTGATTTTGGGGCCACAAAATCTCGCCAATATTTGTCTTCAAAGAAGCGAATAAAAATGTCATGAGTGATTAAGTCATAATAGCCCCACGCCTGTATTCCAGATGGTTACGTTGATTAGTTGTTACATGCACACACGACGGTTTCGGGTACATTTTATCTGGTCCTTTGCATTCCTTATGTGGTCGAAGTGTGTCCACCTGGGACGTCGTTTACCGGCCCTTCCTTCCACACCCACATTAGCAATAATTATACTCGGATTATTTACCACCAAAAGGAGTTACGAGGAAAAAGTTTACTTTTTCGAGAAAATATCAACGACTTGTTCGGTGTGCGAGAAATGGAAATTTAAAAGTGAAGCCATAGAAATTGCTTTTGTCCTTTAACTTCAGAAGTTGCCCATTTTAGAGTTTACAGAGATTCATTCATTTATTGGGGCTATCGGGGGTCTCTTCGCTACCCGCTACCCGCTTTTTTATTGGCCACACGGTATAAATATTAAACCAATTTTTTTGAGCTTTCAATCCTATTCTCTCCTAATATAACCCCATTTTGTATGTAATAATAACTGTTGAATAGTTACAGCTTGTAACAAAATGTTAATACAGTGAAATATTGCTCTGTAAACATATGGATTATCTGCCCGCTTGTATAACTGTACTAAGCTCTGAATTTATAACTAAAAAAAAGGATTGAAATTGTAATAGATATCCCATGTCGGCACTTCAATATTCAAAGCACTCGATGAGAATAAAAAGTTATGATGTTAAACCTAACTGCAAAGTAGGTAGTTGGGGCTGTAAGTAATGCAATTTGCTTAAGTCAGATGTCGCTGCCTGTACGTAATACAGAGAATATTGTAAAGAGGTTCGAAATTTCACTGATGCCGTGAGTCGCCCATTGGCTCAATTGGTAGAGCGCTGGTACGGATAGCCAGAGGTTGCGGGTTCGAATCCCGGCATGGGTGAAATTTTTAGCCTCTAAATAGGTTTTTAAATTATGAAATTTCGTAAGAACTGAGCACGGGTAAAATAACGAGTTACTTATTTCAGTGTTTTCTACAATTCAACCCCTAGAAGGATAAAATAGGGGTAAAAAGTTTGTAATAAACGCACAGGCAAAACCCTTAGCGGAAAAAAATGAAATTTCTCACACGTATTCCTCTTATACATAGCATCTACTAATGTTGTATTTTTCAAAATTCTACCCCCACAAGGGGATAAAAGAAAAGTTTGTTATACTATTTTTATTTTTAATGCACTAGCCCGTGCTAAGGAACAAAAAGTTTGTATTTAACTCTTTGGAGATTTGCATGAAAACTCGATAACAGTAAAACCAAGTTTACTAGAAAATTATAGGCTTGACTTGCTGGGAAGTGAACCACAATAAACGCGAAAACGTTATTACTTGTCCGGCAATAATTTTTAGTATTAACGCAAAGTAAGTATTAAACAGTGTAGGTACTATATACCTAAGTCCCATAAAATTTGCAATGACATTCCACCACTGATACGAAATTCGCAGACTAAAATAACACTTAAGAAAAATCTCAAAAAACGCTGTTCAATGATGCAGAAAAACGCATTCGTATAATATTAGTTTTCAATAATCGACTAAGCGGCATCTTCTTTCATTACACATGTACCCATCACTAACTTAATGTTTAAGAGTCGTTTTGCAGTGTTACTCAATTAACTTCATGTTAAATTTCTCTACGTTAATTTTCTTGAAGCTATTTAATCACGGCATAGCATAAAAAGCAACTGTATAAATAAAAAGATCCTAACGGAAAATCAGCGACTGTTAACTTCTTGATTCACAGCTGAGTTAGGTCCCATTTCTGTTACCTACTACATAGGCTGCTACTTATGTATACGGAATCTGGGATTGCAATAATTTTAAACGCAATGTCTGACCTCCATGGTCAAATTCGTTCTTTTTTAAATACTGGCCGCTAATATTTTTCTCTTATATACGTTAGTGTTTTGTTTTTGTTGGGTATTTGTATTTGTAGTATTTGAAGAAATACGCCAAAACAACCAGCGACGCAGAATCATACTTCACCATCACAATGCCAGCTGTCATACATCTCAGGAAACAACTACATTTTTGGATGGTCAAAAAATAGAATTGATGGGTCATCCACCGTACAGCCCTGATTTGGCTCCCAATGATTTCTATTTATTCCCAAATGTAAAGAATAAATTACGTGGTCAACGATTTTCGACCCGTGAAGATGCCGTAGATGCGTTCAAACAGCACGTTTTAGAGATACCTCAATCAGAGTGGAAAAAGTGTTTTACAAATTGGTTTCATCGAATGCAAAAGTGCATCGATCATAGTGGACAATACTTTGAAAAACAATAAAAGCATATTTAGCCATATACATTTGTTTATTTTTTCTATTCCGCATACATAAGTAGCAGCCCTCGTATTATTCGTAAGTCTTCCTGATGTTAATTATCTGTAAAAATGTATTATCCTTATGTTAATAATTGACAACATTTCATATTTTACAATGCCCAAAACTAAAAATACCGTTTCTTAATTTTACCATCCTGATTACGAAAAAAATATTTAGAAAACTTATTATTGCTTAAATTTTAGATAAAATAAATAAATACAAAAAATTGCGTGATGACGTTACACATACGATACGGTGGAATAAGGAAGTACCGTTGCCGAATATTAAAAATGTTATGACAGATTTCATTTTCAATTTCATTCAAATATCATGTCGGAGAAATTATTTTTCCTTTCCTTAATTCCAATGGATTTTAAAAAGACGGCACGAGTGTTAGTATTATGTATTATTAAGCCGTATGTGTGACGTCATTTGGCGTTTACGTCCTTTTAGAATAAGACGATATTCAAACAGAAAATTATGAAGGAAAATCAACGAATTTAAGAAAATAAAAAAATATGGGTTGTTGTGTTTTGTATCTAGTTTGCTTTAACTAAAAAAAAATAATTTTGTCAATTGAATAACCCCTATCTTTACTTTAACGTGGATATATGCAACTTTACGTGGATAAACCTTTAGGCCTCGTGTTGGAGATTAAGCTTTATAATTGCTTCACCTTTTCCCGTCACCCATTGGTTGGCTAAAATAAAATACTAACTAGTATTAAGCCCGCCCATTTTACAAATTAACTTGGTGCAAAGAAAGAATTTTAATAATTATTATAATAGCATAAACCTTTTTTTTTACATAGATACCTACTTTTTCTTTGTAAAGTTGGTTTTAAAAATACATTTTAGTTCTTACAAAACCGCCATTTATAGTAGATTAGTAGCCAAGGGCTGTAAGGCATCAATTGCAGCCCGAGATATTTAGGCGCACGAGCTCAGCAAGGGCGCCTATAGTTCGAGGGTGCAATTGGTGCCCCGAGTACCCGAGTACACCCGAGCTAACTATTCTGCTTCACATCTCGATTGTGAGGTAAAAAGAAAAAAACCGGCATTACAAGAATAAGACATAACAAACAATATTTAAAGTAAAAGTTTTCTATTCCCGCCTTTTTCATTAAAAAGAATCAAGTAAAGAACTTTTTTTTTCAAGAACGATGTGAGCTTCGCCGTTCAATATTTAACATTGATGACTATTTATACTCACACGAAGACAAGGCTGAATAGCAAAGCGACCTCTTTGGTCATTGGGCTGAATGCATGATGTCTATTGCCAGTATGATGGTTAGATGTACGCGAACTTTTTGAAAGAAGTGTTTCTTTTTAATTACTTACCGCCCTAGCGCTTTTCTAGATACATTATTACCCTAGAGCGCTAATTACACCTACAAGCCCCATTTGGAGGTAATAGAACCTACTTACCGAGCATGAGAGATGTAAAATAACATTAGTTGTCACAATATTGTGTTTTAAATGACACCTCGCCTTCGCATACCACCCGGTTAGATAGACGCCGAGTGAAGACTGTTACACATAAAAACGGGTACTTAGAAAACATTGATAGAAGACTATTATTCCCCGAAGGCTCATATGTCTACTTCGCTACGGCGAAGTATTCCACGAGTTTGCTGAAGTTCTTGTTCGTGATTTAAATGTTGAGTTGGGGGATCAAGGCTGTGTTCATAGTGGGAGGCCAGTTTCACGCGAACTTGTGTTTAACGATAGTTTAACTTTTCGTGCGAAGCGCTCGTAGCCTAGGCGAACCGAGTGATTGGGATTAATCACTTGGTATTTTCTAAGGTTAACACGAGCACTAGACATAATTGAAGCTGTTTTTATCAGTCATCCGAGTTCACGGCACCTGAAAAGGTGCCGAAACGTCGGAAAATTGTAAAAATGTAATAAACGAGCATAAATCCGTATAAAAACAGTTTAAATCAATCACTTGGTTAAGCAACAACAGGCGCGGTCAGGTACAGGATGGGTGAGCGTCCTGTGACTACCACTAGTGGCATTTTTCCGAGCGGTTCCGTGCTTCGCAAGGCACGTTAAGCCGTTGGTGCCGGCTGTTATATAATGGCAGTCGTTAAGCCATGTCAGAGGCCTTATGGGCGGCTTGATAACTTCTGACAGTAAGGCCCGCCACTGCCTTACAATCCTCCACCAACCCGGAATTGGCCCCCATGGTGGAGTATGGCCTACCTTTCCTGCGACGCAGGAAGAGACCCATGCCCCAGCAGTGGGGACATACAAGGGTTGATAACGATAGCTTATCTTTTACATAGTTACATACTAAACGGGTCTAATCGCTTTTATTTATTAGGTAAAACGTAATTACGTCCGATAAATAACTTGATATATTGACCTTGAATTAGTAAGGCCTATTTGGTGTCTCAATGCCGGGGGATGCAGAATACGCCTTAAATATATATTTAAAAAATCCTGTATACTTTACAGTACACAAAAAAAAATAAAGATATTCTGAGTTCATAGACCTTCCGAACAACAAACAATTACTTAACATTCAAGTTACAAGTTTGAGTTGACAAGTTCAGTTAGGTCGCGGGTTCGAGTCTCGGCTTGGGTGGAATTTTTAGCGTCTAAGTAGGTTTTTAAATTTCAAGTTACATTCAAGTTGAAAGAGCACCTGTTATCTCTTTGCTAGTATTATTATCTATCCATGGTTTATTTGAATAAGCTATTTGTTCCTTATTTATACATACCGAGTAATAAGTAGTTTATGTCATCATCTCGGTATTTCATGTAGATATACTGGTTTATTTGTCCTCTTATTTGTTTTTTTAATTTCTTTCTTAATTTGTGTGCACACACATTATTCCTCTACCTCCTTAAAATTATCGTTTCACTGTTGATCTGATAGGCTGGAAGAATGAGCTCGCCTATGTACACACTGCACTTATGTTTTGTGCAAAATATTTCTTTCTTTGTGTACAATGAAGTATATTAATACTGTTTAGCAATTAATAAATAACCATTTACAAATAAAGATATGTATTAAGATTAAGTTTAAACAAGTTTAGGTAAACACTGTTTGCGAAAAATGCAGCAAAGATATGTATTAAGATTAAGTTTAAACAAGTTTAGGTAAACACTGTTTGCGAAAAATGCAGCTTAACCATTTTAGTGAAGCCGGGCCTGAATACAACAAAAGAATTCGCCGGTTTGCTTTTTTTTTATAAAAAAAAAGGGTGTGGGGTCTAAAAAGGTTATGTTTACATTCGCCTCTGTGAATTTCTATTGAATCCAGTTGGCTTTGAACATAAACCGATCTTTTAATGTGCAAAACGACGATATCTATGAATTGTGGTACCCAAATGGCGCATCGTCTTGAATTATAGCCTGCGACCGAAGCGTTGGTATGCGGTGATACATTTGCCTCTCGAGCCAGAAGTCGTGGGATCGAATCCGCGACGTACCTGTGGGGCGGGATTTCTATTGTAGTTGTGTATTTTAGTAACAATACTTAAGAATACAGCATTCTGCTGTGTGGTGTCGGTCTAGAGAATAGCACCAACCCAATTCTTCCCGCGGGTGTCGCAAAAGGCGACTAAGGTACATAAACCGGGGGGTTTATAGAGGCAGCAGCGCCCTCTGCAGTACAATTCCACCGAACTGCGATCCCCAACCCGCATGCTCAGCGTTGGGATAAAGGCCTTTACCCCCTATGATACCACAACGTGGCGCTCTTTAGGGAGGGGCTATGTCCAGCAGTGGACTAGTATGGCCTGACGACGACTTAAGAATACATCGTTTTTTTTAATAGATTGAAGACGTTTGATGACAGGATACGCAGTAGTCTGATTAGAGAACGTTGTGTACTGAAAGAGGATGTAGTGACTAGAATTGAGAAAGGAATGTTGCGTCGGTTTGGACATGTGGAGAGGATGAAGGAAGAAAGATTGACGAAACAAATATATATTGCGAATGTGAGTAGAAGGGCTCGAAGAGCAGTCAGACATACATCGACCAAATAAGGGATGTGTTAGCAAAGGGCAAGATAAAAAGTACCCGGAACCGGCGTGCGTGCATGCAACGACTTATAAACGTTGATGAAGCGAAGGCGATCTGTGAGGATCGTCCGCGGTCTCTGCCTACCCCTCTGGGATACAGGCGTGAGGTTATGTATGTATGTATGTATGTATGAAGACGTTTGAATATTGTTGCACTTTATAGTGTTAAAGGTGATTTGTAAAAAGGCTTTAATTATAAAATGAGGCTTTATCTCAATTTCTCCTTCTGCAATCTTTCCGATTTAAGGTTGGAAGAAATTGCTATCAACAATAAGGCCGCTAATAGTATCTCTTCTTTTGTAACTGTTGTCTCTGTAATTATTTCCTGGTGTGTACAATAAAGAATATTCTTATCTTATCTTTATTTATCTTCAATCTTGTATGGGTACATTGAAAGTAGGTACTCACTGCGAGGCACAAGTCTTTTCTCAGTATGGGCTTATTATATCCTAATACTATTTTTAATGCACTAACCCGTGCTAAGGACAATTTTTAAAAACCTATAGAGGCTAAAAATTCTACCCATGCCGGGATTCGAAACCGCGACCTCTGGCTATCCGTGCCAGCGCTCTTCCCAACTAAGCTAATGGGCGACTCACCGGCATCAGTGAAATTTCGAACCTCTTTATACTATTTTGACGTAACTACTCTGTATTAGTTATTATATCCTGCTATACAAAGTAACACTATAAATACTTCTCAAGGACAATATAATAATATTAATAATATAATAATAACTTCCAAACAAGACAATCGCTTGTCTCGGTCCCAAAAAGTGAGGACCTGACAATCACAAGGGATCAGGCCAAACTAGGGTACTCTGTGCTATCGTAACCAGGCAAGGACATCCCAAACTTGGAAATACACCCAGACTAAGGCCATTTTGTACTGATCTGGTACGGCGGCATCCAATGGGAATCGAACCTACTACCTATGTTTCGGTATATAGGATCGTAGTTTTTCGAGTTTTGTAGCTTATTTAGCAGAATAATTATGTATATACCTACTATCCATATAACCCAAGGTTAGCTGGAAGAAAATACTCATTAGTATTAAGCTCGCCTTTGTACAAATATGCTTATAGTGCAAATATGATTTTCTAATTTATACCTCTATATATAGATTTTTGTTGTCTTATTAGAAAATACAATGTATTTTTTACGCTTATACTGATCAAGTATAATTGATTGACATCACAGATTGTCATTTTTATGATATTGACTTGTATTACTTTTTTTTGGTTTCTTTTTGACATTTGTAAATTTGATTGTTATTACCGAATATCACCTTGTTGTAATGAATCTCTTCTCTCTCTCTCTCTCTTCTTCCGGCTATATTATGTTGTCCACTGCTGGATAGCCCTCCCCTAATGAGCGCCGCATCCAGCATCCGCCGGCAGTTTTTCGCAGATCGTCATCCCACCTGGTCGGAGGGCGTCCTACACTACGTTGGCCGAGTCGCGGTCTCCACTCAAGAACACGTTTACTCCAACGGTTGTCGGTTCTTCGCGAGATATGGCCAGCCCACTGCCACTTCAGCTCGCTAATTCTCTGAGCTATGTTGGTAATTAATATAACCAATAAATTATGTCTATGAATATGTCTAGCCAAGCGTGTTAACCGCTATACCATTGAGGCATTCATCTACAAGTAATCTGTAAGTAAGCAGTCGTCATAAGTAATCTGTTAATTACGAAATTATCAGATCTCATTAGCTCTCCGAAAGATGGTTGTATTTCATTAACCCTAGAAAGATAACCTTCGCCTCGGCGGCGCCTGCGAAAAACGTTTAATGCTGTCCTTTTTTACCCGACTGTGGCGGACTCCCATGAAGAGTAATGCTTTTGGCTCGATTGTAGGTACCTTAGTATGTTTCCTTAGGCGTTTCTATGTTCGCTCACAATATTATTTTTTTTAATATTCGTCAGATTTTGACAAACAAAGCCGCGGTCCATTTTTTATGCGCTACAATTTACTAGAAATCGAAACATAAGTACAGTCTGTTAGCTTTTAGAATATACCTCGGGCTCTAGATAATAAATAAGATAAATTTATTTCTTAAACAAAACATTTTCCAAACAGAATTTACAAGGTTGAGATCTCCTTTTAAGTGTACAACACCTGTGCCAGGAGATTCCGCTCTTCCACAACTATACATTTAGATTTTTAATAACGTAAAGTTCTATAATACATTTATTGTGTGTTTGTGGATGTGTGTGTGTAAGTGTGGTGTTTGTGTGTGTGTGTATGTAAGTGTGTTTTATGTCGATTTGGTTTTAAAGTATTGGTTTTTTTTAGGTACCTTAGGTTAGAACCAGGTTTAGTTTAAAAATAAAAATATGTCTATATAGTTTTTATCTCATTTAGTATTAGGTTAAATGTTGCAATAGTAATTCCGTTGTTTTGTAGTCTAGTTTCATTAGCCAATCTGTTAATTCTTTTTTACAACCATGAGAGTGCATTTGATAAATGTATATATGCTACGATTAATAATCTAGAGTAAGTTTCGGTTATCGCCGAAAGCACACGAGTGTAATACTACTTTCTGCTCTGTATAAAACATTTCTTCACTATTTCGAAAATTTATGTAAAGTTGTAACGGTGCCAACCTCTTCACACCATTTTTATTTCTTTTCTATCTATCATTTTCAAATATTTAAATTACGCCGCACATTATTCGATTTCCCTCATTTTTCATCACTGCAACTTTACCCTTCGACCAGGAGCTCTATTTTTGAATCACTCGTATGAAATTGTATCGTCGAATGCGACATAAGTCACACTCGTCTCCTAAGTCGCATGATCTCGTTTTTCCGTATTTTTGAATCGATCGCCGGAAGTGTTGCCAGTACAATTTGAAGTATTGTATTTAATCCGTTCCACGCAGAAATTACAAAAACCGGAAACTACCGTAACGGAAACGGAACGTAAAATATTTCGTTTTATTGGCTGTTTAGATGAAAAATCTTTGCATTTAGTTGCAAAACAAACAAAACACTGTCATAGATCGTAAATAATAACACTTTGGTTTGTTTTTGTTCGAAAATGTCGAAACAAAAAATCAATTCGGCACAAAAGCACAAACTCCTCGATTTGAAATCAACACTAATTTTGACAATTAATCTATCGATCGACATACGAGACGAGTGGTTAGGACCATTCGTTGCAGTCGAGTGATTCTAAAATACGGAATTTTGTATGTCGAACGAAAATCACTAGAAATCGAGCGTTCGACGCGAGACGAGTGATTCAAAAATAGAGCTCCAGATCTGACTATTTCACCTGCTTATCCGTTTTTATCCAGTTTTTCTGTTTTATTATACCTACTACTACTACTAATTTACAAAAAAAAACAACACCTGAAGTCGTTCCAGTGTTTATTATTATAATAAAAGATATAGAAAGATCCAAAGTTAAGTGTCATATTAGTTCCGATATTTCTATTACACGAATATGTCCGATTCTATCCGATAGTAGCCGAGGTATATTCTAAAAGCTAACACACTGTACTTATGTTTCGATATCTAGTAAATTGTAGCGCTTAAAAAATTTAACCGAGGCTTTGTTTGTCAAAATCTGACGATATTTTATATATTGTGAGCGAACATAAAAACGCACTGATTAAGCCCATATAAGGGATTATTTTTGAACTAAAACTTTCATAAGCACAACACATTGTAGACTTTTAGTCCGGATCTACTTACGGGTGTTGTTGTATCGGAAAAGTCCGACCAGGTTTCGCTCCGATTCGCAGATCTTAATCATGGTGAGCAGAGACAGAGCTCGCGTCGTCGGTTGCTCATCTCACACTTGTGTGAGACGAGCACCATGATTAAGCTCTGCGAAGCGGAGCGAAACCTGGTCGGACTTTTCCGATATAACAACACCCGTAAGTAAATCCGGACTAAAAGTCTACTAAGGGATTATTTCCCAAGTGTTTAATTTTTTCTCGCTTACAAACGTCCTACTGCAGGGCACAGGCCTTCTCTCAGAGAGAGAGAGAGTTTTATTACCCTAGTTTGCGCGTGTTCGCAATTTCAAGCGCTGAAGCATTTGAATACCTCAAAATGCATCTTAATTTTGATTAAACCGTGGTCAGTGATACATAGGTATTAGAAACTTAAGGCGCTTTGGAGCGCTAACTAGCGCCACTAATGAAATAAAAATCATAACTTGTTTCATAATACGTTTTTTTTCCAAAAAGTACACATAATAAATCTTAAACACTATGACAAATATTTTTCCAGTCTGGAACTTAGGATTAACAACATAGGACTTAATCGATTTCCGCCAAGAACAGCCATTTTTAAGCGGAAATCGAAATAATCCTAGGATGTTGATGTTTTAAAAATGGTTTCTTTCGTTTCTTTTTGAAAAAAAGAAACAGCGACATCACACACATGTAAATAGCCAAGATCTGTGGTTTTTTCGTCCCCAGCCAGGGTTCGATCCTGGACCTCTCGGATGGTAGCCAGAATGCGCTACCGTTTTATAAAACAAGTTATGATTTTTACTCTATTGGTGGCGCTTGTTAGCACCTCAAAGCGCCTTAATGTACCAACTGACTTGGGGAGAGTTTTAATTCACTAAAACTTGTCCCTGTTCCTTTTACCGGCGTAAGTACTTTTTAATTGTATTTGCCTTCAACACAGAATTTCGCATTTATTTCAAATGAAACGACTAAGCGGCGAGAGCCAAGTAGAATTGTTCCGAAAATCCCTAATGCCTAATAAATTACAAAAACTCTTAGCAAATTACGTTTATCAAATATTCCAAGTCTCTACCGGAACCGCAAAATTCTCACCGAGCGCAGACTACACAAGTTACGTTAAGAATATAAACTTGGGTACAGTTATAATTATATTGAACAGGTCTTACCGCAATTATTTATTAGTTAAAACGTAATTAACTTAATTTCTGACGGTTAGACAGCGTTGCAGTTACCGTGGTCACGGGTAGACAGAAGTGGCGAGTACAGTCAATTATTGTCTTATTAATTTAGTCTATTTTGTTATAACTAAACCATTTTTAATTTCAATTTCAAACTGTAGTGAGGGTAGGTGGTCAACTTTATTGTCTGGATGGCCAGAGCAGAGTTTTTTTTCCGTTGCCTTTTTCTCCACTACAATACGGCCCAAAGACAGCGGCTTACATTTTACATTGTACATTGACATTCAGCAAACAGAATGTAAATTCTTTACGTTGAAATAAATTGATTGATTTTTTCGCAGCGCGCCGAAACTTAGATATTACAAAAATCTAATAATCATTTGCAATGAGCCGTTTTCAGCTCAAATCCTCAAAGCACTTCGCCTCAAAGGGCGCTTATGGCCTGCAAATTTTGCTCAGCGCAGATTAATTTTGACAGCCGTATTCCGGTTCTTCTATGGCCACGCCTGTAAGCGCTATCTGTGAATTGCTTTGTGAACTTGTGCTGAAAACTGCTCTATCTTCTACTCTGCTTTACGGCAGTGGAGAACTTTGACAATATTTTTTTTTATATAATAATACACTATAATAATTATATTCTTTTTAATGCACTAACCCGTGTTAAAGACATTATTTTAAAAACCTATTTAGAGGCTTAAAAATCCACCCATGCCGGTACTCGCACCCGCGACCTCTGGCTAACCATGCCAGCGCTCTCCCAAGTGAGCTAACGGGCGATGACCGACATCAGTGAAATTTGGAACCTCTTTACAATATTCTCTGTATTATTTACAGGCAGCAACATCTGGCTGAAGCAATTTACATCACTTGCAGCCCCAATGTACCTACTTCGCAGTTAGGTCGGAATGAACCTTATTTTTATGATAAGTAACATACTTATAATATGCAATATAATATGAACAGCGTAGCACCATGGGTAGAACAATGGACTCGGAAGCGAGAGACCCATTCGATTCTCTGTTCGGGCATGTACCAATGACTTTGTTTCTAAGTTATGTATATTTGTGGCGTTATAGTAGCAACACTCGCTAACTGTGTATTAAAATATGGTGAGGAAACCTGAGCGTATAAGGTGCACATTACATCAGCGCTTGAAATTGCCAATCCGCGGTGGGCACGCGTGGTAATAAAACCTATACTCTCTTTGTCTGAGAAAAGGACTGTGCCTTGCAGTGGACGATTTTTCTTCTTTTTAATCGGTACCTCAATTCTGAGGATCGTGACCATATACAATAGCTCTCCATTTGTCTCGGTCATATGCGGACGATTACCTCATAGCCTCCTTACGGCTGTATCCCAGAGGGGCAGGCAAAGACCATGGACTGCCACTTGCCACGATCCTGACAGATCACTTTCGCTTCATCAACGTTCATAAGTCGTTGCATGCCGGTTCCGGGTACTTTTTATCTTTCCCTTTGCTATGCGGACGTTTATAGAAATATAATAAAGATGTTCCCATGAAGAAAATACCATCTTGCATAAGGCTAGTACATTATACGTCCTAAATAGCATAAGCAAGCGCCCTTAGGTAATATGTCGACGTCGTATAGCTTTAATTGAATACGCCGTAAGCCCACATCAATTATTGATTAGCCATTTGATTGTAACGAGACTATTATCTGCTTTGTCAATCATGCCTATTATACTGAGCTCAGTCTCGCGCGTGTCACGTAAATACCCGTTTTGATCAAATTTTGGGCTCTTTTGGGACAAAATTTGGGGATACGCAGCTTTAATTTTCGTTGTCCTATTGTTAGTGAGCCGTTGTTTTTTTTTCCTAAACCTAGTGATTATTGGATTGGGAGTTTTGTGCGAAAAAGTGGATTTTTGGCAAAGAGAAGTGCTGATAATCCGCTTTTGTTCACAGATTAGGACTGTGTGCCTGTCAGGGTGTGATGGAATGTATTTTTTTATAATCAATTCTATTTGCGGGATTTATGTCCTTTGGCTCGGCAGTTTTGAGCTAATCTACATTTAAGGCTAAGGTTAAAGGGGGTGGTTAGGCAATAACCTGCACAACACGAGAAGTCGTCCAGTGAACTTCGGCAATTCGTCTGATGAGATGCTGGAATCAAATTAGCAATACAACAAATAATAACAACATAGAGTAAATAATCCCATGCAAGTGAATAAATTACAATAAATGACGTGTCCCTGTTCTTGTCTGTGCACGCCTATAAGCGCCATCTATGAAACGTTTTGTGAATTTGTGCTGAATGTGGCGCATTGCTGAACGGAACGGAAGTCCAATAGAATCTGTGCATAAATTTTAGTTACCAGGTAAAAGTTGACAATAAGGTCTTGAAATCATCCACCGACCCGGACTTGACCCTCGTGGTGGAGTATGACCTAACCTTCCAGCGATGCAGAAAGAGACCCGTGCCCCAGCAGTGGGGACATACAAATGGTTCTTATCAGAAAAGTCACAGTTTGGAAAGTAGAACCAATTGGACAAATTCGAGTGTAGGAGTGGAGCTTCATTTTAATTTCCAGAGGGAATGTAACAAAGATCTATAAGCAGATTATTCTTATAAGGATCAGATCGGACACAAAAATTAAGGTGGTTCGGGATGCTAACTAGAATAGAATGAAATAATAGAATAATAAAATAACCAATAGAATAAAAATCATAACTTGTTTTATAATATACGTTTTTATCTAAATGTTCTAAGTGAACCTTAGAACATTTAGAATCTATAGTCTAGAACCTAGGATCAACAATCTAGGACTTTAATAGATTTCTGCCAATAACGGCCGTTTCTAGCGAAAATCGATGGAAGACCTAGGATAATTACTACAATCTAGGGTTTAATTATGTTCTAAAAATAATATTCATAGATATTAAGATTTTTGATGTTAGTTTTTTTTAACAAAAAAATGTATTATAAAAAAGGTTATGTTTTTATTCGGTAGGGGGCGCTACTTTGCGCCCCTAAGCACTTTAATATATTAACGTATAGAATTATAATGCTTAATGTTTCGCTGTCTTTGGGTCTGTTTGTAGTAAAAGACAGCGAAAGAAAACTCTATTTTAAATCAAATGATTTTAAATATTAACGTAAGTCGGAACGATTACCTACCTAACAAGATCCTACGAGTGTAGGTAATCCTCATAAGAGACCCATTGAATATCCAATAAGGTTAAGTGGGACAAACTATAAAAAATATTGGGTCAATAAGGACATCTGTCCGCCTGTCTATAATGTCCATCCATCGCGCCGTTTTTCGTCTCTAACTGCGCAGTTAATGTTTAGTCTGCTAATTCAATATCGAGCATACTTCAACAGCTGCTGCATATAGTTCCGGTCTTGTTCGGTAGATGGGGCTACTGCAGATCCAGTTAAGATTTTTATAAAATGTAATAACAGACAATGTTCTTGAAAATCGTTAACTGGCTTCGTATTTCGGTCAACCGGGCTGCTACATATTCTTGTGCACTTGTATTTTCCTCTATGTTAAGTAAATTTATGAATTTGCTGTAGTTGGTATGTACTAATCAAAAAATAGCTTCCACACAGGACAATCACTTGTCATGGTCCAAAATTCCCATTTCCAAGTCCCATTGCCATGGATGGCTATCTTGTACTACGATGACAAAATAAGATAAAAACGTTTATTGCCATATAAAAAAGTACATTATATAGGTACAGACCCTCTAGGCTACGCCCGTCCTGTGGGGGATGATGATGATGTCCACCTCATCGTGATCCGACGACGGCGACCTTATATGTTGTGGGACGTCGGAAACCAGCTTTATTTTGAAAGTCCGATTACAATGACTACAGCCAATTTTATGCTTTATGGCCAACAGCCCCATTGCACTCCAGTCTTACTTGAATCACCTACGTACCGCTTGCACAAAATTTAGTTTTACGATCAGTTCCTCGAAGACTTGTACAATCGACACTAGGAATCCCTCCTACGAGCTACGGTAACCAAGCAATGACATTGTGACGGTGCAAACCTCCTCACACCATTTTCTATCTATCATTTTCAAATATTTAAATTACATCACACATTCTTCGATTTCCCTCATTTTTCATCACTACTACTTTACCCTTCGAACAGACCAGAGTGCTTAGTGCGAGTTTGACAGATCCAATCGAATGACTTTACTACCGCGTTAATCGAGCATTGAGTAGTGAGTATGAGTAAGTTAACCGTTCGAACTGGCAAAACGCTGTCACACTACAACTCGCACTCGCCTTTATTCGTGTTTTGGCTGATAAACGTGTTCACTTCTCAACGTAAACCATTACAACTCGCACTCATCAATTTTAATTTCCATACTTGTCGCTAGGTGGCGCTGCCTCGATGCCATAGAAATATGAGTTTACGTTAACTCGATCGAGTAGTTAAAAAACTCGCACTAAGCACTCTGACTATTCTACCTGCTTATCCGTTTTTATCCAGTTTTTCTGTTAATATTACTAAAAATATCTACAAATAAAACAACACCTGAAGTTGTTCCAGTTTATAATTATTTATAAAAGTTATACAACGTTCCAACATTACAGACATGGAAACACACCCAGGCTGATGCCGTTGATGCCGTTGCACGGCGGGCCTTATTAGGAACCGCCTCAGGCATAGTAATCAGACGTTATACCGTGTAAAGTGTACCACTCGCTACCTTTGAGAAAAAACATCGAGAAAAATGCAAAACTTTTCACATACTTCCAAAATTTCTAATCAAGGCAAAAAATAGTTATTAGTAAATGACAGGATTCAAACCTAATGCCTCACCCAAATGAAGTAACTGTCCAACGTACCTTTGCTACTCCGAAACTCTACGAAACATTTTTCTCCAACATGTCCTAACCAATTATCGCGTAGAGAGCAAATAAGCTCCTTACACGAATGGTATTGGACTATTCTGAAAAACAGAAAGCCACAGTAATTGGCCAATCCAATACTTTGCAATATAGCTCATATTGATCCAAACTTTTCCCAGAAGGAATGTTTACGTTCAAATCAGTTTATGATTTTTACAAATGTAAAATGAAAGTATAATTATATTTATTTGTTGCTAGCTGAGCCCACAAATGTTGTTTTGCAATATTGATTAGCCTAAAACCTATTATCAGACTTATGGGGCACGGGTATCTTCCTGTATCGCAGGAAGGTTAAGCCATACTCCACCACGAAGGCCAAGTTCGGGTTGGTGTAGGATTGTAAGAAAGTGGCGGGCCTTACTGTCAGAAGTTATCAAGCCGCCCATAAGGCCCTGACTTGGCTTAACACTGTCATTACATGATAGCCGGTACCAATTAACGTACCTTGCGAAGCACGGAAGCGCTCGGAAACAATACCACTAGCGAAATATGTATATATACAGAAAATTTCATGAAAATCGGTGAAGCTGTTTTGTAGGACTTCGATAACATACTGTTTTGTACACAACACCCGAGCTTGCAAAATCATAAGGAAGGCCTATGTCCTGCAAATAGATAAAATTGCTAAAATGATATTGGTATATTTTTATCATCATCATAATATTCTGTAATATAAAAATTAATCGCTGAATGTGTTGGTAAGCGCAAATCTCGAGAGCAGCTGAACCGATTTCGCTGATTCTTTTTTAAGAATATTCCTTGAAGAACGTGGATGGTTCTTACGGAGAGAAAAATAAAAAAATTAAAGCATCGACTGTTAGGCGGTACGAAATTCGCTGGGTCAGCTAGTTATTGGTATAGAATTAACATCATCAGATGATGACGTTGATTACAAGTATCATTATTTAAGCGGTTATTTATTAGGTAAATTTAATTAACTTACATTTATAAACGGGGAGTGGCAAATGAATAAATCTGTTTTTATACGGATGTAGGTTTAGAAGTCGACAATCATAAAAAATACTAACCTCAAATTATGTTGCATATTGTTACTAAGCCCCAAAATGGGCTCGACTCAGCATAATGTGGCAAAGTAATGTGCCCGCCATCGATACGCCACGGGTAAGCTCCGGGATAGCGTTTTAAGCAGTGGATGAAAGTGGCCTTATTATATTGGATTGTCAGGAGGAAAATTGATCTACGAGCAGAATCGCCTCTGTTGTGGTGGCAGAATGGAAACGAAGTTTGCATGCACGCGATAAAATCTGAGTCAACCTGCAATCATGGGTAATAGCTTGCACGCTGTTCTGTAAAGTTCGTGCCAAGTGAACAGATGTGACGATTCATATTGCGAGCCAGCACTATTCTAGAACTAGACATTTCGCTTACCTGTAATTTTTTTGTCGTCAGCAATTACTTAGCTTTAATTAATTTTATTTCGATATCCTTTGTATGTCCCCATTGCTGGAGTATGGGTCCCTTCCTGCACCGCAGGAATTTTAAGCCATACTCCACAACGGGGGCCAAGTCGGGGTTGGCGGAGGATTGTAAGACAGTGGTTGGCCTTACTGTCAGAAGTTATCAAGCCGCCGATGAGGCCTCTGACATGGCTTAGCGACTACCATTACATTTATGACAGGTGACACCAACGGCTTAACGTGCCTTGCGAAGCACGGAAACGTTCGAAAAAATGCCACTAGCCGTAGTCACGGGACGGTCACCCATCCTACACCTGACCGCGCCTGTTGTTGCTTAACTCAAGTGATTGATTCCAATCACTCGGTTCGACTAGGCCAGAAGCGCTTCGTAATAGTAACGTCCCGTAATTAGTATAAAAATGGACACGCTTGCTTTTGATAGAAATCTCGATGCTTGAGCCTGGGTAGCTAGATTCATATTGGACGTGTCTGTTAGTACATAGCTACTCTGTGGACAAGCCCCGAATGTAGCACGATGCACTCAGCGTAATGCAGCAAAGTGCTGCCAGAGTGCCGGGGCGGCGATAAACTGAATCGCTTCATGTAAAGCTCAATGTACGCAAGAAAAGAACTTGGGTAAGATTTGAGGATCCTGACTCTTTGAAATACTAAGTTTTGAGTTTTTTCGCATCCATTTTTTCTCCAAAATGATCTTGATTTTTACATCGACTTTGAGTCTAGACTAGACTAGTTTGAGTTGTAACGTTCATTAAGCCGTAGATTCTGCGCTACTTTGAATAAAACCTTTTAACTTAAAAAAAATCAATTATAATAATTTCTTCACCCGTGATGCCAATTAGATAATACCTAAAGCACTCGTAACGTAGTCGAACCAAGTAATTGGAATCAATCACTTGAGTTAAACAACAACAGGCGCGGTCAGGCGACTGTCCCATGACTACCGCTAGTGGCATTTTTTCCGAGCGCTTCCATGCTTCGCAAGGCACGATAAGCCGTTGGTGCCGGCTGTCATGTAACGGCAGTCGTTAAGCCATGCCAGAGGCCTTATAGGTGGCTTGAAAACTTCTGAAAGTCAGGCCCGCCACTGTCTTATAATCCTCCACCAACCCAGCAACAACACTTGACTTGGCGGGACGAGGCCCCTCGTGGTAGAGTTCGGTCTAAACTTCCTGCAATGCAGGAAGAGACCCGTGCCCCAGCGGTGGGAATGTGCAAAAGGGTTGATATCGAGCTTCTTCTTCTTCTTCAGGCTATATTAGTCCACTGCTGGACACAGCCCTCCCCCAATGAGCGCCATAGCGCAAGGTTTTGCCATCATTGGGGAGTAATGCCCATAATCCCCACGCTGGGCATGCGGGTTGGGGACCGCAGTTTGGTGGAATTGTACTGCAGGGGGCGCTGCTGCCCACCCTCTGGTTTGTGTCCCTTAGTCGACTTTTAAGACAACCGCGGGAAGAATTTGGGTTGGTGCTATTTTCTAGGCCGACACCACACAGCAATACGATATAGTAGGAGGTATAGTAGCAATGCTAATAGCTAAAAGTGAACAAAGATACCGTGGGGAAGTGTCTGAGCTGTTTGTTTGCTTGCTTGCTTGCTTGCTTGCTTGCTTGCTTGCTTGCTTGCTTGCTTGCTTGCTTGCTTGCTTGCTTGCTTGCTTGCTTGCTTGCTTGCTTGCTTGCTTGCTTGCTTGCTTGCTTGCTTGCTTGCTTGCTTGCTTGCTTGCTTGCTTGCTTGCTTGCTTGCTTGCTTGCTTGCTTGCTTGCTTGCTTGCTTGCTTGCTTGCTTGCTTGCTTGCTTGCTTGCTTGCTTGCTTGCTTGCTTGCTTGCTTGCTTGCTTGCTTGCTTGCTTGCTTGCTTGCTTGCTTGCTTGCTTGCTTGCTTGCTTGCTTGCTTGCTTGCTTGCTTGCTTGCTTGCTTGCTTGCTTGCTTGCTTGCTTGCTTGCTTGCTTGCTTGCTTGCTTGCTTGCTTGCTTGCTTGCTTGCTTGCTTGCTTGCTTGCTTGCTTGCTTGCTTGCTTGCTTGCTTGCTTGCTTGCTTGCTTGCTTGCTTGCTTGCTTGCCTGCCTGCCTGCCTGCCTGCCTGCCTGCCTGCCTGCCTGCCTGCCTGCCTGCCTGCCTGCCTGCCTGCCTGCCTGCCTGCCTGCCTGCCTGCCTGCCTGCCTGCCTGCCTGCCTGCCTGCCTGCCTGCCTGCCTGCCTGCCTGCCTGCCTGCCTGCCTGCCTGCCTGCCTGCCTGCCTGCCTGCCTGCCTGCCTGCCTGCCTGCCTGCCTGCCTGCCTGCCTGCCTGCCTGCCTGCCTGCCTGCCTGCCTGCCTGCCTGCCTGCCTGCCTGCCTGCCTGCCTGCCTGCCTGCCTGCCTGCCTGCCTGCCTGCCTGCCTGCCTGCCTGCCTGCCTGCCTGCCTGCCTGCCTGCCTGCCTGCCTGCCTGCCTGCCTGCCTGCCTGCCTGCCTGCCTGCCTGCCTGAAGAAGAAGAAGGTACGGAGCAGCATCTGTCTTACGAAGGCTATCCCGAATGGGTTTATTCCATATGATGCTCTTAAGATGACTTATCCGAAGTTGATTATAATTTATTGATAAAGTAGCTAAGATTTCTATTACTTTCAAGCTTGTGCCTTAGTGGAACTGAGTGATTGGAATCAATCACTAGGTTTAAGCCACATCAGGCGCGGTGAGGTGCAGCATGGGTGAAGGTTCCGTGACTACCGCTAGTGGAATTTTTCCAAGCGTTTCCGTGCTTCGCAAGGCACGCTAAGCAGTCGGTGCCGGCTGTCGTCGATAGATGGCAGTCGTCAAGCCAAGTCAGAGGTCTTGGGGGGCTTGAAAACTTCTGTCAGTATGACCAGTCACTAGTTTTGCAAACCTCCACCAATCCGGACTTGGCCCCGTGGTGGAGTATGGCCTATAACTACTTTCCTCAGGGAAGAGACCCGTGCCCCTCGGTGGGGACATAATGGGCTGATGATGATGATGACTGCTAAACCATGGCAGAGGCCTATAGGCGTCTTGATAACTATTGACTGTATGGCCCGCCACTGCCTCACAATCCTACACCAACTCGTTCTTGGCGCCCGTGGTGGAGTATTGCCTAACCGTCCTGCGATGCAGGAAGAGTGCCGTCCGCTAGCAATGGAGGCATACAAAGGGTTGCTATCATCTAGCAGTTTAAGTTTTCGTTTAATTATTTTTAACCCCTATTATTTTATAAATTGGATCTTTGTCATCTGAATAAAGAAGTTCATATTAGTGAATCCCACTACACCTTCACGTATTTACTTGAATCTCATGCAAAGACAACTGCTATTTGCTGTGGAAGGTGAATAGAATTTTGGGCTGTTTGCTTTGGCCTAGTTCCAGCTGTTTGTTAATGCATGGGACACTTGAAATACGAGTCTTTCGAGAGAAATACAACGCCGTTGCAAGGATCTTTGACTATGAATTCTTCATTCAGCATGTGTAGTAAGAAATTCGGTACTAGAAACGGCTTTCCGGTTCGTTAAGAATCTTAGAACACAAAAGGAGTCCATTCATCACCGTGCATTATGTTTGCCTCCTATAGCACTCAATGTAATCAATAAGACGATGCAATTTAGGTGCTTTATCTAGAAATTATTACTTATCAGTAACGCCACACGAACCACTAAACTGTTAAAAAAACTGTGTTGCTAGTTTTCGTCAAACTGTAAATTTAATAGTTTGACTGAAGTCAAAGTTTTAAAAAACCTATTTAGAGGCTGCAAGTAGAGTTGTGATTCTACCCGGGTATTTACCCGAAATGGGTAGATTCGCGGGAATATTCCCATTGAATCTACCCGACGGGTATTTATGAGGGTAAATACGTTTATTAGGGTTTTCGTTCGCTAAAATAGATTGCATTACCGTTAAATCCATTTTTACTCACGAGCCTCAGGACTATATTTAATAACTTTCATTCTTTTTTGACGAAAGAACGAAATAAGTATATCTCAAGAAAATAATTTTTTTTTATGGACTTATTTCATGAATTATTGAGAGATTGTTAAAGATTCTTACTTAGTAATTATCCGCCCGAGAGTAAATAACCATAAATACCAGTTTCTACTGAGTATTTAACGAAAACTGACAGTAAATATTTTTAATTGTTTTTTTTCAGTAAAATCTTTTAGTTAGGGTCTTATTTGATCGGTATTGATGAGATCTTTGTTTAAACTTGAGGAGCATGGTCTGATGAGAGCGCTGGAAGGTGTGTATGGGATCTCCTCAACGGATAGCAGTAGACCGTTTGAGTTTGTACTTATTCGATTAGTATTTATGAGATCTTTGGTGAAACTTGGTGACAAGTTCTTATATGGCACAGCAAAGTACCCAAATTCTAGTGACCCTTCATACACTAGATCTTCACAACGGATATTAGGAAACTATTCGAGTTTCGCCTTATTTAATCTGTATTATTGAGATCTTTCGCAGAACTTTCTGATAAGATCTAATTACGGAAAAGTAAGGTGATTAGTTAGTTAGATCTGGGAAAAAGAAAATGGTTACAAGATCTCCTCAACGGAGAAGCTAGAATGATTCATATTCATTTATTTTATGATATTCATTTATTTGATTTCAATAAAATCAAATTAACAAAAAACATAACATACCGTAACATATTCACACACCCGTATCGCGTACGCAGAGATCAGCGTTTACCACTTGCCATGATCCTGACAGATCTTTTTCGCTTTATTAACATTTGTTACTCAAAATCAAATTATTGAAATATTTTTGCAGTATTTCAAAAGTTAGTCTCAAATAATGGAGTCCTAGTAAAGAATAAATATTGAATTATATTTCAATGGGGTCAGAAGAAAATGTTACATTATTGTATTATCATTTGATTTCACTATAAACATGGCAACATTGACAAAGGATAAATAACAAAATTTCTGTTTGCTCAAATAAGTCATTAACTTATGAACCTATTTAGAGGCTAAAAATTCCACCCATGCCGGGATTCGAACCCGCGACTTCTGGCTATCCGTGCCAGCGCTCTTCCCAACTGAGCTAATGGGCGACTAACCTAACTGCAAAGTAGGTAGGTACTCGGGGCTGCAAGTGATGCAAATTACTTCAGCCAGATGTCGCTGCCTGTACATAATACAGAGAATAGTGTAAAGAGGTTCGAAATTTCACTGATGCCGTTGGAAAGAGCGCTAGCATGGATAGCCAGAGGTCGCGGGTTCGAATCCCCGCATGGGTGGAATTTTTAGCCTCTAAATAGGTTTTCAAAATTATCCTCAGCACGGGTTAGTGTATTAAAAATAAAAAAAGTATAATCATTACCTTATGGTTCAATATACAAGAAATTATTTGAAATTATTAATTTATGATTGAAGTATTATATTTACTGCTTTAAAATAATTTGTACCTAATGCCACTCTTAAATAATCTTTTTTATGCAAGCTCCCCGTTGTATTTTACAACATTGAAGCTCATTATATGGAAACATTAAACGACAATGATATTGAACAAATACTCAGTAGAAACTGGTATTTATGGTTATTTACTCTCGGGCGAATAATTACTAAGTAAGAATCTTTAATAATCTCTCAATAATTCATGAAATAAGTCCATCACAAAAAAGTTATTTTCTTGAAAATTTTAAAAACCTATTTAGAGGCTAAAAATTCTAGCCATGCCGGGTTTCGAAACCGTGACTTCTGGCTATCCGTGCCAGCGCTCTTTCCAACTGAGCTAATGGGCGACTCACCGGCATCAGTGAAATTTCGAACCTCTTTACACTATTCTCTGTATTACGTACAGGCAGCGACATCTGGCTGAAGTAATTTGCATCACTTGCAGTCCCGAGTACCTACCTACTTTGCAGTTAGGTGAGTCTCCCATTAGCTCAGTTGGAAAGAGCGCTAGCACGGATAGCCAGAGGTCGCGGGTTCGAATCCTCGCATGGGTGGAATTTTTAGCCTCTTAATAGGTTTTCAAAATTGTCCTTAGCACAGGTTAGTGTATTAAAAATAAAAATAGTATAATCATTACCTTATGGTTCAATATACAAGAAATTATTTGAAATTATTAATTTAAAAACCTATTTAGAGGCTAAAAATTTCACCCATGCCGGGATTCGAACCCGCAACCTCTGGCTATCCGTACCAGCGCTCTACCAATTGAGCCAATTGAAATTATTAATTTATGATTGAAGTATTATATTTACTGCTTTACAATAATTTGTATCTAATGCCACTCTTAAATGATTTTTTTTATGCAAGCTCCCCGTTATATTTTACAACATTGAAGCTCATTATATGGAAACATTAAACGACAATGATATTGAACAAATACTCAGTAGAAACTGGTATTTATGGTTATTTACTCTCGGGCGAATAATTACTAAGTAAGAATCTTTAATAATCTCTCAATAATTCATGAAATAAGTCCATCACAAAAAAGTTATTTTCTTGACAGTTTTAAAAACCTATTTAGAGGCTAAAAATTCCACCCATGCCGGGATTCGAACCCGTGACTTCTGGCTATCCGTGCCAGCGCTCTTTCCAACTGAGCTAATGGGCGACTCACCTAACTGCAAAGTAGGTAGGTACTCGGGGGTGCAAGTGATGCAAATTCCTTCAGCCAGATGTCGCTGCCTGTACGTAATACAGAGAATAGTGTAAAGAGGTTCGAAATTTCACTGATGCCGGTGAGTCGCCCATTAGCTCAGTTGGGAAGAGCGCTGGCACGGATAGCCAGAAGTCGCGGGTTCGAATCCCGGCATGGGTGGAATTTTTAGCCTCGTAAGTTAATGACTTATTTGAGCAAACAGAAATTTTGTTATTTATCTTTTGTCAATGTTGCCATGTTTATTTTGAAATCAAATGATAATACAATAATGTTAAATTTTTTTCTGACCCAATTGAAATATAATTCGATATTTATTCTTTACTAGGACTCCATTATTTGAGACTAACTAAAATACTGCAAAAATATTTCAATAACTTGATTTTGAGTAACAAATGTTGATAAAGAGAAAAAGATCTGTCAGGATCATGGCAAGTGGTAAACGCTGATCTCTGCGTACGCGATACGGGTGTGTGAATATGTTACGGTATGTTATGTTTTTTGTTAATTTGATTTTATTGAAATCAAATAAATGAATATCATAAAATAAATTAATATGAATCATTCTAGCTTCTCCGTTGAGGAGATCCTGTAAACATTTTCTTTTTCCCAGATCTAACTAACTAATCACCTTACTTTTCCGTAATCAGATCTTATCAGAAAGTTCTGCTAAAGATCTCAATAATACAGATTAAATAGGGCGAAACTCGAATAGTTTCCTACTATCCGTTGTGAAGATCTAGTGCGTGAAGGGTCTGATGATGGCACTAGAATTTGGGTACTTTGCTGTGCCATCTAAGAACTTGTCACCAAGTTTCAACAAAGATCTCATAAATACTAATCGAATAAGTACATACTCAAACGGTCTACTGCTATCCGTTGGGGAGATCCCATACACACCTTCCAGCGCTCTCACCAGACCATGCTCCTCAAGTTTAAACAAAGATCTCATCAATACCGATCAAATAAGACCCTAACTAAAAGATTTTACTGTAAAAAACCAATTAAAAATATTTACTGTCAGTTTTCGTTAAATACTCAGTAGAAACTGGTATTTATGGTTATTTACTCTCGGGCGGATAATTAATAAGTAAGAATCTTTAACAATCTCTCAATAATTCATGAAATAAGTCCATCACAAAAAAGTTATTTTCTTGAGATATACTTATTTCGTTCTTTCGTCAAAAAAGAATGAAAGATATTGAATATAGTCCTGAGGCTCGTGAGTAAAAATGGATTTAACGGTAATGCAATCTATTTTAGCGAACGAAAACACTAATAAACGTATTTACCCACATAAATACCCATTTCGGGTATTTACCCGGGTATTTACCCGGGTATTTACCCGTTTTGGGTATTTACCTGGGAATATACCTTTCGGGTATATTCCCGCGACCCAACTCTAGCTGCAAGTAATGCAAATTACTTAAGCCAAATGTCGCTGCCTGTACGTAATACATAGAATATTGTAAAGAGGTTCGAAATTTCACTGATGCCGGTGAGTCACCCATTAGCTCAGTTGGAAAGAGCGCTGGCACGGATAGCCAGAGATCGCGGGTTCAAATCCCGGCATGGGTGGAATTTTTAGCCTCTAAATAGGTTTGTAAAAATTGTCCTTAGCACGGGTTAGTGCATTAAAAATAGTATAATGAAGTGAAATTGTAAGTTGGTTATCACTTTACATGACACCCGAAAAAATCATAATATCAGATATCATTTACCATTTCTAGTGTAAAGGCGCTTCGGGCTTCTCACTAGCGCCACCAATAAAAAAAAAACATAAAGAAGTCTTTTTTGTTGAAGCACTTACCCGTGCTAAGGACAATTTTGAAATATTAGAATATTTCATTACAAGTGCGGAAAGGCTGCCATTGCAAAGAGTCCCGAGCCGAGGCGCAGCCAAAGGCGAGGGTTGACAGTCGGAACAAGTTGCAATGACGGTTCCGCACATGTACTGAACGACTATTTTTAATACAGTTACGAAAAAATAAGAAATTTAATAAAGAAAAAAATATTTGGAAAATGGCGCCAACCGTAAAAAATATAAGCAGCGATTTTTTTTCTTCACCCATTTTAGTAGGCAAAGGGAACTATGCCAAGTCTTCAGTAGATTTTTTTTATTGATATGAAATGAAAATGAAATTTAATGAGATGAAATGAAATGAAACCTAACTTTGGAAGCCCGAAAAAAGGTCAAATAAAAAGTCTATCTAAAGCCCCTTCGCTGTGAGAAATCGCCCAACGAAATTGAATTAGACCAACGGGTCCGGTTTTCTCCAACGTTTTAACAGAAAAACCTCCACGTGATGGAGTGAGATGGATGACGATGTAAGTGGATGGCATGGCCGTTACTAAGACACTTAGGTTTTTCCGTGGACGGACCATTTAGCCGCTAAATTTTCTTGCAAAGTGCTCCTCCCTGGGTAGTATGACGATGTTAGACGCACGTTTCAAATGTCAAAAGTCGCCACTTTCCACTACATTAATTTTGAGTAAGATTAATGCAGTAGAAATATCGTCCTTGATATGTATGTGTAGTATTACTTTGAACGACAGGATACGCAATAGTGTGATTAGAGAACTTTGTAGACTGAAACAGGATGTACTGACTAGAATCGAGAAAGTAGGAATGTTGCGTTGATTTGGACATGTGGAGAGGATGAAGGAAGAAATATTGACGAAACAAATACGTATTCAGATGTGGGTGGGAGGGCCGGCAAGGGACGTCCCAGGCGGACATACTTCGATCAAATATTGGATGTTTTAGCTAAGGTGAAGATAAAAAGTACTCGGAACCAGCGTGCGCGCATGCAATAACTAACGAACGTTGATGAAGCGCCGTATCGCACCTCTTATCTATGTTATTAAGACTAGCTTATATGGGAAATGCCAAGGAATTGACAAAATGTACTATTGTGACTCCATTATTTTGTATCTTATTAGTAGGTGGTTTATTTTTATTATAAAGATAACATAAGAGCTTTATTTGTAAAACATGTGTGTTGTGTTTAAACAAGGTGTTGTTTTTGTGTGAGGTACAGAACATGTTTTGCCTATGAGGCATACAAATTTATACATTTAATATACTATAGTAAAAGAAAGTATGACAAATTTACATATTTAATTTAACTGATTAAGAAATAACGTATTAAGGTCTAAATTTACATTTCTTACAATCGCAAGCGTACAAAAAATCAACAATAAAATTTTGCCTATGAGGCATACAAATTTATACATTTAATATTGTTACGGGCTAGGGTTCTGGATTTAGATGTAAAACGCCAATGACAACTTCTTAGGATTTATTCACGCAGGGTCTGGTCTGCAGGTCTTCACGACACGAAGTCCACACGTAGATTCCAATCGCAGGTCCAATCGAAGTCCAATAGTATCGCAGAGGTCGTAGGTTATCGCACGTATCGCAGGTATGTTCGCTCCAAGTTCACTCTTCGCTATTCCAAATGAAACTGACAGCGCGCCGCGGCGGCCGCTATTTATATCCGCCGGCCAGGGTTCTAGAACATTCCCGTAACTATGTACCTACACTCGGTACACGCGGCAAGGTCGCTCGAACAGTTACTCATTTAAAGAGATTTGAACCTTACTCTAGTGGACATACGAGTCATTATTGCTTGCAGCGTTTTATTGTTTACTAAAACGCAGCATGCGGCGACTATTCGATAGGCTTCCAGAAGGCTCTATTCTAGATGGTTCAGGATAGGACCGCGACACTGCTCCCCTCTTAGAGGTGCTCGTCCCGAGCATCTTCATTACTGCCGTGATAAGAAGCTAAGCGGTCGATGTGAACCACTTTTTGTGCACCTCTAGGCTGCCGTTGAATTCGGTACGTCACGTCATTTAACCGAGTTACCATTTTGTACGGTCCCTCCCATCTTGTCTGCAATTTCGGAGATTTTCCTTTTCGTCGAGTTACATTGTGAAGCCAGACTAGTGCTCCTTCTTCGAAGCCGCTTGTATATGCTCGGCGGTCATACCTAGTCTTCATCTTTTCACTCGACTCCAATCCGTTTTCCCGTACTATGTCATGAATCTCTCGCATTTTCTCACGTAACTCGAAAATGTAGTCGTGTAGAGAACGTGAGTCGTCAGGAGGGCCTCCAGTCAGCAGATCTACTGGTATTCTCAGTTCTCGGCCAAAATTTACACGCGCCGGGGTTACCTTCGTGCTTTCATGTTCTGCCGTTCTGTAGGCCAGAAGAAATGGCGGTATGTATTTGTCTCAGTCTCTCTGGTGCCTGTCAACGACTTTTGCTAAATGTCTCTCAAGTGTTTGGTTAAATCTTTCTACCATGCCGTCAGATTGAGGATGATATGGGGTGGTCCTAGTCTTATGCATTCCCAATATTTTACAGAGTTCTTGAAATACTTGAGACTCAAAGTTCCTGCCTTGGTCGGAGTGTATTTCCAAGGGCACACCAAACCGGCAAACTACTTCCTCAAACAACTTGGAGGCAACAGTCGTGGCTTCTTGATTGGGTATGGCGAATACCTCTGGCCATTTAGTGAAGTAATCCGAAACTACCATGAAATACTTATTTCCTGATTCCGTTACTGGGAACGGTCCAGCCACATCAACTGCAATGCGTTCCCATGGTGCACCAACGTTATAAAGTTGCAGATTTCCTCGGCTTCTCGTTGATGGGCCTTTCACCGCGGCGCAAGTAGCACACTTGCGGCACCAATCTTGCACATCTTCACGACAATGGAGCCAGTAAAACCTTTCTCGAATCTTTGTTAAAGTCCTTTTTACGCCCAAATGTCCATCTGACACGCCGTCGTGTGCTTCACGAAGGACATCTTGTACCTTATCTCTTGGGACAACTATCTGAAGATGGAACTCTCTGCCGTTAGGTTTCTCCCATTTGCGGTAAAGTATTCCGTTCCGAAGAATAAAACTGTCCCATTGAGCCCAGTATGCCTTGGTGACAGCACTAGTAGGAGCCACTTCGCACCATCTTGGCTTGTCCTCACTTCGTTTCTTCCATGCAACAATGAGCCGTACATCTTCGTCATCTTCCTGTGCTTCTTTCATCGTCTCGTCTTCCCAAGATCTCGATGGACTCATTCTTGACAACCTCAATGGCAGTTCCTTTGTCTGTGGTTTGGCACAGTGCTTGCAGTCTTCCGGACACGGCCTTCTTGACAGTTTGTTCCCATTGTACACTTGTGAGATTCTGGTTACCTGGGCTTTCTCCGCTCCAGACAGTACTCGCCTCGGAATCCTGGCTTCGTTTCTCTGATTCACAGTGGAGGCCGGAGCGTCATGCTTCTTTACGAACTCCTCAAAACGCTGCTCCATTTCGTTGAGGCGCGCACCCAGTCAGTCATTTGTTTTGGTCGGTTGCCTCTCCTTCTTAGGACACGTGAACTGCAGATGCCCTCTTTCTCCACACTTGTAACACATGGGCCTGGAGTTCCTCTTGGGCGGTGTCTTGATCTCTTTGACCTCCTCCTTAACTTCTCGAAGTTTATACCGGATATCATGACGCACAGCTTCAACTTCCAGGGCGTGTGCCAGAGCTTCTTTTAATGAAGAATGGTGGCGAAGCTTCACTGCAGCCCTAATTTCAAGATCCCTAATTCCGTCGACGAAGGCTTGCAATATATTCGTATCCACCATTTTACTATCCGCAGAAGGGTACGCCTTTCGAACCAGCTTCTCAATTTCCAACGCCCATTGTTGAAGTCCTTCACCCAGGCGCTGAGTCCGGTCGCGTAGCTGGGCACGAAAAACGTGTTCCAGGTGTCGTTCCCCGTATCTAGCCTCAAGTGCCTCCAGCAGATCTTTGAACTCGCTGCCTGAGGTGGGCAGTGCCTCCAGGACAGATAAAGCCGAACCTCTGAGCGCGACGGTGAGGGCTGTCAGGCTCTGTTCGTCCGTCCACCCGTTTGAAGCAGCGACAGTCTGGAACTGCTGTCGGTAGGCGACCCAAGATGTAGTACCATCGTACGGAGGCACCTTCACTTTAGGCCCCTGGCTTATGCTGACAACTCCGCTCGATGTAACTCCAGCAGCTTTTATACGCCGAACTTCCTGCTCTAGTCCAGTGAGGCCATTTTTCAGACTTTGTAGGTCCTCCTCTAATTTGGTAACCCGTTCGGTCACTACCTCTACATGTTCATGTAGCTTAGCTACCGTATCACTGAACTTTGTAACAGCAGAAATGATCACCTGTTGATCTGCCTTCTGTTCTTCTCGCAGGCCTCTCTGTTCTTCTTGCAGGCACTGCATCTGCTTGCTCTGTTCTTCTCGCATGCCCTTCAACATTGCCATCAGGCACGACATATCCAAAACCTCCATTGTACGTGACGGAGGTTTAATGTCTTCGGTGGGCGTGGCCTGGTGGGCGTGGCCAGTGGGCGGAGCCGCTGGGCAGGTATGCTGTGTCTCCTCTACGGGCGTGGTCTGGTGGGCGGGGCCAGGGGGCGTGGCTTGGTCGGTGGGCGTGGCCTGGTGGGCGGGGCCAGTGGGCGTATCCCTATGGCCAGTGGGCGTAGCCTGAGGGGCAGTGGGCGTGGTCTCCGCAGCACCTCTGGACCTGGTCCTCACTCCAGAAGTATCCTCACTCGGAGTCAGTGGCATCTCCAAATCCCCAATTCTGACACCAAATATTACGGGCTAGGGTTCTGGATTTAGATGTAAAACGCCAATGACAACTTCTTAGGATTTATTCACGCAGGGTCTGGTCTGCAGGTCTTCACGACACGAAGTCCACACGTAGATTCCAATCGCAGGTCTAATCGAAGTCCAATAGTATCGCAGAGGTCGTAGGTTATCGCACGTATCGCAGGTATGTTCGCTCGAAGTTCACTCTTCGCTATTCCAAACAGAACTGACAGCGCGCCGCGGCGGCCGCTATTTATATCCGCCGGCCAGGATTCTAGAACATTCCCGTAACTATGTACCTACACTCGGTACACGCGGCAAGGTCGCTCGAACAGTTACTCATTTAAAGAGATTTGAACCTTACTCTAGTGGACATACGAGTCATTATTGCTTGCAGCGTTTTATTGTTTACTAAAACGCAGCATGCGGCGACTATTCGATAGGCTTCCAGAAGGCTCTATTCTAGATGGTTCGGGATAGGACCGCGACAATATACTATAGTAAAAGAACGTATGACAAATTTACATATTTAATTTAACTGATTAAGAAATAACGTATTAAGGTCTAAATTTACATTTCTTACAATCGCAAGCGTACAAAAAATCAACAATAAAATTAATTAGAATGTCCACATATTAAAATTAAAATAAAATAAAATTTAAGTGTCAATAAATTGAAATTAAAACTATATTAAAAATAAAAAAATAAATTATTTCCAAATATTAAAATGATTGTTCGGTCAAGTACTCAAATAAATTATAATAACATTCTTCAATCAGCAACGTCTTAAGCTTATGTTTGAAGCAGTTGAAGTTCGACTCTCTTAAGGGGCGGGGTAACTTATTATAAATGACAGCGCCCATGCAGAATATGCTTTTCTGCATGAGCGTTGTGTTAGCTCTTCGTGTACATATTTTGGTTTCATCTCTCTGCATTCGCTGACTTATTTGTGAAACTCTTCTAAATATGTCTGGATTTGACTTAACAAAAAGTGATACTTCATATATGTACATTGAAGGCAAAGTCATGATATTGTTGTCTATAAAGTAGGTCTTGCGGAATACGGTACGCATGCATCTCTTCTGCGCTTTAAATATGGTCTCTCTGTCTGTTGAATTGCCCCAGAAAATCAAGCCATATCGTAGCACGGAGGCCACAAGACCGTGGTAAGCAACTACCACGGCATCAGTATTTGCAATCTGAGCTAGTCTATGGAGTAGATAAGCAGAAGAGCTAATTCTTTTATGCGCTTTCCAATTTAGTTGTCTATCTACTAGTAGGCCTAGGAATTTTGTTGCCTCTACTTCTTTAATTATTTCATTATTATAATTGTTGTTTAGATTACTTACAATTGGTTTGCGTTGGCTAAATTGCATCATACAAGTTTTAGCTATATTTATTTTTAGGTTATTGTTGTTTAACCACTCTATGATGGAATGCAGAGCTTTATTGATGTGATCCTCATAGTCTGTTTAATTTTTACATTTTATTGTGACCGTACTATCGTCTGCAAATAAGGACATATGATGTTGCGTGGATTTTGGCAAGTCGTTAATGTATATTATAAAGAGGAGCGGGCCAAGCACACTTCCTATGGCACACCGTACAGTATTTTCCGCTCAAATGATTGTTGCGTCCCTTCCCGTAAGGTTCTGGGGTTAATCTTTGCTATTTCTTTACATTGAATTCTATGGCTCAGGTATGACTGTATTAGTTTAAGCACATTTCCACGCAAGCCATATGCTTCCAATTTGCTTGTTAGAATGTTGTTGTCTACATAGTCGAACGCTTGCGTCATATCCATATAAATGGTAGAGACGGCTGTTTATTTGTCTACACATGTCATGACAACATCCAGAAAATCGTAAATTGCCATATTTATTGTTTTGGTTCTTCTGAACCCTTTTTGTTCCTTGCATAGGATGTTTTTCTTTTCTACGTAGTCATTTATTTGCTCGTACATATATTTTTCAAAAATTTTTGCAAATATCATAATTAATGCAATCGGTCTGTAATATTCCATGAGCTCAGGGTTTTCTTTTTTGAATAGAGGTTTTATTACCGCTTTTTTTTTTGGAAATGTGCCTTCTGCGATGCTCAAATTAGTTATATGACTTATTATACTATTTTTATTTTTAATGCACTAACCCGTGCTAAGGAACAAATTTAAAAACCTATTTAGAGGCTAAAAATTTCACCCATGCCGGGATTCGAACCCGCAACCTCTGGCTATCCGTGCCAGCGCTCTACCAATTGAGCCAATGGGCGACTCACGGCATCAGTGAAATTTCGAACCTCTTTACACTATTCTCTGTATTACGTATGTGTGGAGCTACATATTTAAATATTTTAGTATTGATACCATCATAACCTACACTATTAGTGTTTTTCAATAAATGTATTATTCTCAAAATGACCCATTCTACACTGGGGGCCATTAACATTGAGCTATTTTGTTTTGGGATATGTATCGTTGGTTTTAGTTGGTCGGTTAATATAGGTTTAAATTTGTCTACAAAAAAAATATTGAATGCGTCAGAGATTTGGACGGGATCTGTGATTTTGTTTCCGTTCATGTTGATTGACGAGATAGAAGGATTCGGTAAATTTTGCTTGGATTCGTTAATAAGTTTCCAAGTTGTTTTTGATTTATTCACAGATTTTTTTATTCTGTGGTTATTTTGAGCCAACTGTGTAAGTCGTATAATTTTTTTAAATGTCAAGGAGTACTTTTTAAATGTTTGTTTATTTCATTCATTCGATTTGATTCTGTATGTCCAAAGCAATTCTCTCTTTTTCCGAGAGCAGGCTTTTATTCCTTGGGATACCCATTTAGGTTTTTTTTATTGTTTTTATCTTTATTTGTTTAAAGGGGAAACAAAGATCATAAAATAATTTGAAGTTCTCTATAAATAAGTTATATGCTGCATTAGGATCGTTCGTTTCATATATTTCGGAGAAACTCAAACTCTCGAACAAATGCATTCTTTAAATTTATCCATATTTTGTTTGCTGTAGTCTCTATGGTGGACTTGCCAATAGTGAATCAGGCAGATCTTTTTTACGGGACAGTCCAAAAGTTGTGCTGTGTCTAGTCTATCTAGTATAGAGCTAGTCCGATGACTTTTGACTTACATTTTTTCCCGAGATTGTGGGCAAAGTTATCAATGCATGTCTTGCTGGCGAGCCTGGTTGGTTCTCTGATTTCTAAATGTAAGTTATAGTTCAACAATAAGCATTCGAATTCTGAAGAAGTGTTGTTTTGTTTTAAAAGATCGATATTAAAATCACCAGACAAAATAATTTTTTTCTTTCTATTTTTTGAGACAATTCTATTAAAATTTGTTCCAGTCGTTCATAAAAAAAGCTCATGTTATTTGTTTTAGGTACTCTATGCAAGCAAATAACTATAATGTTGTAACCTGTTAATTCCGTGGCGCAACACTCTATTAGCCCGCTTATGGAGAGCTTTGTTATCTCTGGTATCTCTTTAGCCTGGTGCCCATTTCTAACAAGTATGCAAGACCCCTCTCTTAGTGTCTTTTCTACTGAAGCAAGATACTAATTTATAGTTAGGAATATTCAACAAGTGTTCATATCCAGACATAATGAAGTGCTCATTTAGGCATACAATATCTTTAATCCTATTGCCATCAGACAACTCTTCTAAACAAACCGTGAATGCATTTGCTTTATTTAAGAGAACTGCTATGTTCTGATGCATAACTGTGAGCCATTGACTGCCGAAATAACTGATTAGTCTCTTGGGTATTACTGCGAGGAACTTCTTGATGTGGGCTGAGTGTTTGCTATATTAAAATTCTTAATTTCATTTATGAGTACCCTTAGGTCTCTGAAGTATCTTGCATATTTCAGGGTCGGGAGACAGAGGATTATGTTCGTATGTGTGATTTCCTGTATAATAGATCTGATGTGGAAGATTAATTCAAAGTAGGTAATTGTTTGTAGCTTCGAAGTCTTTGCTACCTATGAGTATCACACAATAGTCTTTCATCGTGAAATCTTGAACTTTTTGTTTCAGGCGGCACAATTGTTCCTTAATTCCTCCGTGTGGAGTAATATAGTGGCATCGGTCAAACTCCAGCCCTAGAATTGAGTCTGCAGTTTCCGTGATACCGTTTTTGTTGTCACTGCTCAGGATGCAAAGTTTATTTTTTTGTTCCGGTTTTGATGCTAATCGTACCGATGGCTTCTCACTACCATCTTTCTTATCTTTAGAATCTTTAGAATCCTTGCCCTTTGTATCTAAGTATGAAGCTGGATCTGTTATTGTCTGTTTTGACTTATGATAGCTTTGTTTAGATTCAGTTTGTGTAGATTTATCTCGTTGTTTCCCGGGACTTTTAGTTTTATGAGGTGTTGGTGTCTTTGAATAATTTTTAGATTTTGGCTTTTTAACGGGGCTGTCTGTAATCTTTCTATAGAGATTGTTCTTTTTTATTAGTTCTTCGTTTGAGGTTTTTAATTTACTGTTCTCTAGTGAAAGTGCTTCTATTTATTCCTGAGCGCTATTAAGATCTAGTGTAATTTTTTCCAACTGTTGTTTTAGTTTCGCTAGTTCACCATTGCTATCATCATCCGAGATCTCCGGTAGGCTGCTACTAGTGCCATCTAGCGGCAATGAAGAGCAGGTACTCTCATCTACATTTTCGGAGAGAGCTCGTTGCCGCCGGCGAGTGACGTTATCGAAGAAATTCATTTTTAATGGAAAAACAAAAATCGTTCTCCGACATTATTTACATTAGGTGTTTATTTACAATCCTACATATCATGATAAAAAAGGATAAAAAAACCCAATAAAAAAATGTAAAACGAAACTCAACCTAAAACTAAATAAAATAAAATATTTGAGCCAGATCGCTGTCGGTCGGTTGAGTACCGAGAAGGCTGGCGGCATTGTCTCGCTGTATCCTCTTCTTTTTCTTCAGGCTATATTATGTAGTCCACTGCTTAACATAGCCCTCCCCCAATGAGCGCCATAGCGCCCTGTCTTCAGCTTGCCGCATACAGCATCTGCCAGCAGTTTTTCGCAGATGGTCACCCCACCTGGTCGAAGGGCGTGCTACACTACGTTTGCCGAGTCGCGGTCTCCACTCAAGAATACATTTACTCCAACGGTTGTCGGTTCTTCGCGAGATATGGCCAGCCCACTGTCACCTCAGCTCGCTAATTCTCTAAACTATGTCGAACTCCGCTGTATAGCGAGGCTTAATCTTTGGCCAAAGTAGGCGCCAGCCCTCCGAGTGCTTAGTGCGAGTTTTTTAACTACTCGATCGCGTTAACGTAAACTCATATCTCAATGGCATCGAGGAAGCGCCACCTAGCGACAAGTATGGAAATTAAAATTGCTGAGTGCAAGTTGTAATGGTTTACGTTGAGAAGTGAACACGTTTACCAGACAAAACACGAATAAACGCGAGTGCGAGTTGTACTGTGACAGCGTTTTGCCAGTTCGAACGGTTAACATACTCATACTCACTACTCAATACTCGATTAACGCGGTAGTAAAGTTATTCGATTGGATCTGTCAAACTCGCACTAAGCACTCGGATCTCCTGAAGCGTCGACGAGGCGCAACGAGATCTCCTTAAAGAGGAGTCGCGCCTCTTATTAGATACATATCAATTCTATTCTTTCTCCGTGAATAAACAACTTAAGCGCTCGTGGCTTATAGGCGAAGCAAATTAAAATGAAAGAAAGCGTTTTGAGGAATTAATTTCCAGAAAGCTTGATATCGTTTTAATACCTTCATTTGGTTCTAAGTGCGTGTAATCTGAGCTTGCACTTACCCAGGAGGTGAGCTCTACTTTTAGGGGCCAAAAAACCGCGAAATTTTCGCACTTCTGTCAGTTTTGTGCTTGTAGCTCGGAAACGGTACGTTGAACTGAAAACATCGATATTTTTTAATTTGATAGTCCTATTAGTCGAACCGAGTGATTGGAATCAATCACTTGAGTTAAGCAACAACAGGCGCGGTCAGGTGCGGGGTGCGTAACCGTCCCGTGACTACCGCTAGTGTAAATTTTTCCGAGCGCTTCTGTGCTTTGCAAGGCACGTTAAACCGTTAGTGCCGGCTGTCATGTAATGGCAGTCGTTAAGCCATGTTAGAGGCCTTGTGGGCGGCTTGATAACTTCTGACAGTAAGGCCCGCCATAGTCTTAGTATGGCCTAACCTTCCTGCGATGCAAGAAGAGACCCGTGCCCCAGCAGTAGGGACATACAAGGGTTGATATTGATATCGACAACATCAAAAGTAAATCTCTAAATTTATTGATTTGAATCCAGATTGACATTTTTATCGGAAGATCGGCACCTACATGTATTGTGCCTTTGAAATGTTTACTTCAAAATTCAATTTTTTATTGTGTATCTCAATTTAAATTGTGGTTTACGCCCGCTTAGAAGCCGACCTATATAAGTTCGCACAATAAGGTATTTTTGATAATATTCCCGGTGGATAGAACCCGGGCAGCGAAACCTTTCTTGATACAACTTTAAGGATCGCCTTTCCAACTTTACGAAACCTAAGGCAGTAGGAAGGAAGTTCGTCAAATTAGGTGCTATGTAGACTTGTTGCTGCAAACGAAATAATACATAACATTTTTCTAACATTTATAGGTATATACAAGCACATAAATTTCTTCCACGGCCCCACACTAGGATTCCCTGTGTCGTGGGAACCAGAAACAACGACATCACAAACATGTAAACATCCAAGACCTGGGCTTTTTTTTGTCTCTAGCCGGGATTTGAACCCGGGACCTCTTGCATGGTAGGCAGAGGCGCTACCGCTACGCTACAGAGATCGTCATGTAATGTTGTTTATGCCACACCTGGCAATAAAGTGGCTTTTTCCGCACGCTGCGCTTACGGAAAAAGCCGCTTTCTGGCCAAGTGTAGACATTAAAAGATGTACACAACACGGGAGGTAATACACGGGAGGTAATAAAAAAAGCTCTCGATCGCATATTTACGTCCCTCGCTTGCAGCTCGGGCCGCAAACTTCTGCGATCTCGGCCTTTCTTTGTATTACCACCCTAGTTGTGTAATGTACTATTATAATCTAGGCCTTAGCTTTTTTTGGTTTTTAATTTTGCAATAGCAAACGGTCTCTTATTTCACCTATTTAAATATCGTATTGTATCTCATTACGTTCTTGTGCGTTATTGTAAGGTAAAACGCACCGTTTATCAAGATGCTTCGTCTAAAACGAACGATTTTTTAAAACTTAGGAAAGATTTTTTAGGTCAGAAAAAAGGTCATAAAATTATGAATTAAATTAACTTTGGGAGATAATTTTACAAATTCTTAAAATTTCTCTACATAAATGCTTTAACAAGTAATTAAAGATTTCATTTAAGAAAAGGCCTTGCGTGAAAATCGGCAACTAGTTGCACGCTGGTACATTAGTTACAAGCCGAGGCACAGAACTTTTTGTCTTCATTTGTAATTCAAATACTTATAACTGTTTTTATACGGATTTATGCTCGTTTATTACATTTTTACAATTTTCCAACGTTTCGGCACTTTTTCAGGTGCCGTGGTCCCGGATGACTGAGGTGACAGGTGTCTTTTAGAAATCTTTAACGGTTAGTTTACTACCCTCGGCAAAAATTACAAAAGTTAATTATGAAGTTACGTTCCAAAATAGACCAACCAATTATTTTTTTTATATAAAGTCAACAATATTGATTATTAGTAATTGAAGTTAAAATTAAATTTATAAACTAATTACTTTATATGAACTTAAAGATACCGATTATTAATTGAAATTAAATTGATTTTTTATTATTTATTCTACAGTCACACTTCTAGCAAGGGGGTCTCATGCACTTAAGCACTGGTTCCCATGCCACCGGTATGTTCCAACCACGATCTCTATTAAAATTTGGATGCCGGCGGATCTCTATTGCCTCACGTATCATTCTAGGGAAGAAACGGTCTTCTCGGGCTAGAACTTTAACTTTATCGAAATGTATAAAGTGGTTGGTACCGCTAAGTGTATGCTCGCTGACTGCAGATCTACCAGAGCGCTTATGTTTCACATCAGCGATATGTTCCTTCACCCGCTCAGCTATGGTACGCTTCGTTTGACCAATGTAAGAGGAACCACATTCACAGTCAAGCTTGTATACTCCTGCCTCTTGTAAGGGAATCCTTTGCTTGACACTTCGCATGAATTGGTGTATCTTTCTTGGCGGCTGGTAGATGGTTCTGATTGAGGCGCGTTTCAAAATACTCCCAATTTTGTCAGTCACTCCTCTCACGAAAGGCAGGTAGGCTGGAACTCGCTCGACTGTGTCCGGTTTGACACGTCCTGTCGTCGTCGGAGTCAATGTCAAATGTCGACGTCAAACCGTCCTCCATGCTGGAGTTCCGCAGGTAGATGGTCCTTGTCGCAGATTCGGTGTGCCCTCTGTAACAGAGATTTTCCAACAGTAGACAACTGACACGGGTGATGGTGAGACTCACCGTTTAGGTACCTATCAGTGTGGGTCTTTTTCCTATAAACTGTATGTCCTAAGGTTCCATTTGGATTCCTGATGACTAAAACATCTAAGAAAGCTAAAGAACAATCTGCTTCTAACTCCATTGTAAACTGGATCTTGTTGTTTATAGAGTTAAGGTGGTCTAAGAAAGCCGTTATTCCACTAGTAGGTAATATAGCAAAAGGCACCTGAAAAAGTGCCGAAACGTTGGAAAATTGTAAAAATGTAATAAACGAGCATAAATCCGTATAAAAACAGTTTTAATTATGTCTACTGCTCGTGTTAACCTTAGAAAATACAATTGAAATACTGTTAAATAAATGTCTCATTGAATTGTCATTAATGCCTCTAGTATAAGTGATTATTGTGCCTCATTTCGCTTCTTCTTCAGGCTATATTATGTAGTCCACTGCTGGACATAGCCCTCCCTAATAAGCGCCATAGCGCCCTGTCTTCAGCTTGCCGCATCAAGCATCTGCCTGCAGTTTTTCGCAGATCGTCATCCCACATGGTCGGAGGGCCTCCTACACTACCTTTGCCGAGTCGCAGGCTCCACTCAAGAACACGCTTACTCCAACACTTACGATTGAACACAAATAAATATTTTCTACTCTATTCTATTCTATTTATTCGTTCCTCGCAAACGTCGTATGACATACGTGCACTTCGATAATTGCAGCCTCTGCTTCCTTGTAGCCCGAGCCGTGGGCGAGTGAAACAAGGAAGCAATATCGCGCTAACAATATTGCCTCAGCTACAATTTTAAACCTCTTCTTCTTCTTCTTTTTCTTTTTTTTTCTCTTTCTTCTTCTTTTTCAGGCTATATCAGTCCACTGCTGGACATAGCCCTCCCCTAACGAGCGCCATAGCGCAAGGTTGTGCCATCATTGGGGGGTAATACCCATAATCCCCACGCAGGGCACGCGAGTTGGGGATCACAGTTTGGTGGAATTGTACTGCAAGGGGCGCTGCTGCCCACCCCCCGGTTTGTGTTGCTTAGTCGCCTTTTACGACAAAAGCGGGAATAATTTGGGTTGGTGCTATTCTCTAGGCCGACACCACACAGCAGCCCACACAGCACCACACAATTTTCAACTTACCGCACTTATATCATAATGTACTATTACTATACTGACTCGCTAGTGTTATGTTAAACTTTTGCTGTTATTTTGTAGTACTGTTCTGCTATTGTTGGTATTTTATTCATGTCCTGTACATAATATATTGTTATACCTTTAAATGTATGTATTTATATAAAATATATATTTTTATATCACTTTCGATTTATGTATATATATCATTATTTGTGTGTATCTATTTAGGGTTTGAATAATTATTTTCTTAACTAAACATGTTTTATTGAAATGTATGAAATATTTTGATTTATTTGTACATCTACTTCCTTATGTGTTGCTCCAGTCCATCCAAAGGTTGTCTGGAAGAGATTACTTTTTTGAACTAAAACTTTCTTAAGCACAACACATTGTAGACTTTTTGTCCGGATCTACTTACGGGTGTTGTTATATCGGCAGAGTCCGACCAGGTTTCGCTACAATCACGGTGATCACTTTTAGTGATAAGGCTGCCGTCTGTACTCTTACATTAAGAAATATCAGTGTAATTTTCCTCTTTTACAATAAAGTGTACATAAATCTTTCTCTTACCTATCTATCTATTACCTCATAGCACACAGGACTGATGGCCGATGGGGCCGAAAAGTTCTCGAATTGAGACCATCTGCAAGCGCGGCGTAGGACGACCAGCCACAAGATGGGCAGAAGACCTCATCCAAGTGGCAGAAGGGCGCTGGATGTAAGCCGCTTCCAACCGGTCTTTCTGGAAATCCATGGAGGAGGCCTATGTCCAGCTGTGCACTTCTTGTGGATGATGATTGTTTATGACAACATAAGTATATTTAAAAACCTATTTAGAGGCTAAAAATTTCACCCATGCCGGGATTCGGACCCGCAACCTCTAGCTATCCGTGCCAGCGCTCTACCAATTGAGCCAATGGGCGACTCACCGGCATCAGTGAAATTTCGAACCTCTTTACACTATTCTCTGTATTACGTACAGGCAGCGACATCTGACTTAAGCCAATTGCATTACTTACAGCCCCGACTACCTACTTTGCAGTTAGTTAATACAGAGAATAGTGTAAAGAGGTTCGAAATTTCACTGATGCCGTGAGTCGCTCATTGGCTCAATTGGTAGAGCGCTGGCACGGATAGCCAGAGGTTGCGGGTTCGAATCCCGGCATGAGTGAAATTGTTAGTCTCTAAATAGGTTTTTAAATTTGTTCCTTAGCACGGGTTAGTGCATTAAAATAAAAATAGTATAATAAGTATATTGTCATGTTTCTTTTAGCATTTTAAGTTGGCAATACAAAATCTATACAATTTTTATTTTCAATGCACTAACCCGTGCTAAGGACAATTTTAAATAGATTTTTATAATTGTCCTTAGCACGGGTTAGTGCATAAAAAATAAAAATAGTATAATCATGTGGGTACAGCGATATCGTTCCGATGTAAAACCTAACTGCAAAGTAGGTTTTGGGGCTGTAAGTGATGCAATCGATTTCAGCCAGATGTCGCTGCCTGTACGTAATACAGAGAATAGTGTAAAGAGGTTCGAAATTTCACTGATGCCGGTGAGTCACCCATTAGGTCAGTAGGATAGAGCGCTGGCACGGATAGCCAGAGGTCGCGGGTTCGAATCCCGGCATGGGTGGAATTTTTAGCCTTTAAATAGGTTTTTAAATACAAAATCTGTCTCTCTCTTCTGTGTGACCGAATATCCATAGCGCGTGTGTTGATTTTACGAGTATTTTAGTTAATAATAAATTATCTGGTTCCCAGTGCTGGTTTAAATTTCAATACAGTCTACTCTACACCAGCTTCACCCTGAGCCATCTTAGAACAATGATGACGATGTTGTGCCCCAGATTCGATAAGGAGGGGTATTTCCTCATCGTCTGTGTTACAGTCAAGGCAATCATATCCTGATTTCAATTCTGAGTCTAGATAGAGTAGTTGATAAAATTGGGTGGCAGATGCCATAATATCTTGGCTGGTGGTAATAAGCTTTTCAGAGTTATCTTTCTTTTACATTATTTATTTTTTTGTTTATACTATTTTTATTTTTAATGCACTAACCCGTGATAAGTACAAATTTTAAAAACCTATTTAGAGGCTAAAATTCCACCCATGCCGGGATTCGAACCCGCGACCTCTGGCTATCCGTGCCAGCGCTCTTGCCAACTGAGCTAATGGGCGACTCACCGGCATCAGTGCAATTTCGAACCTCTTTACACTATTCTCTGTATTACGTACAGGCAGCGACATCTGGCTGAAGTAAATTGCATTACTTACAGCCCCGAGTACCTACTTTGCAGTTAGGTTTTTCCATCCTTTTATTTTATATTAAATATTTTTTTTTGTGTTACCCGATTTTACCCGGGAAAATCGTTAATCGATAAAAGCTGGTAACACCTCAGGGCACAGTTAGTAAAGAGGCTTAAGGACTCTATCCAATAGCCAATAAACGTTTATAAAAAAAAACAGTTAGTAAAGAATATTCTTATCTTATATCCTATTAAATTAAATTATAAAACTAAATAAATTATTTCTCTCTCTCTCTCTCTATTATAGAAATAGCACGTTCTAAATGCAATTAAATGCCTCGCGCTGAGAAAGTGTGTACGACCTTTATGCCACAGAAACGAAGTTGGCAAAACTTATAGGGAGGTAAGACATTTTGTGTGGAGTTTAGCAAATACTTTAGCCTCTAGTGGCTGTTGTAATCTGCAGAAGCTCCAGCTTCTAACTATCCCCAGATACCAAAAATATTTAATTTATGTCTGACTATAACTGGACTTCTTTATCTAGTCTATGAACGTCTCACAGAGGGGTGTGGGCTTAATTGCCATGCTAGCCCACTGCGGATTTTATCTAGCGCCGAGGTATTGAACACCTCAGGTTTTCTCAAGATGTTTTCCTTCACAACCTGCATGTGGTACCGCTTCTCTAATTTCACAAAGACATAAATTAATAATTACATTTGGATCGTAGTTATGTACACTGACCTGCAAAACTGAGTATCGCACTTTTAAAATTGCAATAACTTTTTAAGTACATAAGATCTATTTTTAAAATGAAAAGAATTTAAACTGGTTTAATTGCATTTACCGTACAAATAACCAGTTTGTCAGACCTCGCATAACGGCTGTATACACAGCTCATAACCTTTAATATGTCTAACTTCCATAGCTTAGAATTTTTTTTAAAAGTGTAGTATTTAATTTTGCTAGCCAGTGTATCAAACGGGTCTATTAGTTAGATATGACATTTCTGCACTTAGCCTCATAGTTGGGCTGTTGTGCGTAGCAAGCGATGAGCTATGTTTAGGTTTCCTCACGATGTTTTCCTACACAGTTAGAGAGTGGTATTAGAAATAATCAACTTAGAAGATAAAGTCATGTGTACGCGTAAGAATTGTGCGTAAGTTAGCTGGAAGAAAATACTATCTAGTAGTAAGCTCGCCTTCGTACCATTTGTTTTTATTGCATTAAGGAATTTTTGTTCATTCATTCGGCAAACGCGGAATTCGGACGCCATCCGACCAGGATGACGATCTGCGAAAAACTGCCGGCAGATGCTGGATGTGGCAAGCTGAAGACAGGGGGCTATGGCGCTCATTAGGGGAGGGCTATGTCCAGCAGTAGACTACATAATATAGCCTGAAGAAGAAGAATATTCGTTCATTCATTCATTCATTAATAAACATCGGTGCTCGAACCAACGACCTGGCCATCGCGAAGCCACCTTTCTACCTACTCGCTGCCATGGTACCTTGCCGCTTTATCCCAGCCTTTACTTGCGTCACTGTAACTCATCAATCGCCGTCTATCTGCCTGTCACGATTATTAAGCCTCTCACTCAAACTAGAGCCCTCTCCGCCGCGTGATGACATGAGCCTTGAGTAACTTAAAAGCCAGATATGATTGGACACACAACTCCCTCCCCGTCAAGTGTGTCCCATTCATATCCCAGAGATGTCAACTATATCTGGCTCCTTCGCACATACTCTCAACTCAGTACGGTAGTCATCTCCTGCTACTTTATCCAGCTCACACACAATGCGCGAGAGCGAGATCAACATCGTCTGACAACGGTTACATTCGGCCGCATTTCTCGTCGTAACCAACGAGCTATGAGAGAAAGTTCACCAAAAGAAACGTGTGATCTATATAAAGTAGGGAATAGGTAGACTAGACTGACTCACCACTTGTGTCTTTTGTTTCCACACGCACTTGGTTGATTGGACGTCGTATGAGTTAGGACACAAGTGGTGAGCGAGATATGATAGAGATATAGTGTGTCTCGGTGAGCAAAGATATGAAATGTAACAACTCCCTCTAAGGACACACTTTGCCCAAGTCTACATGAGTGCTATTTCGTCGTGTAGAAGGTACCGTAACTGGGAAGGAACTCTACCCATTCACGTCACGGATGACTTTGCAATGAACACGTAAAGATCGATCTGGTGTCGACTGTACCTTGAAGATCCGCAAATTCTTGCAAATGAAATAGATGTTGATTTTATGGAAACCTACGTTTCTGCGTATTTACTGTTCAATTGTTGGAATTAGTTAATATTCGATATTAACCCTTGTGCATACTTACAGCTGGGGCACGGGTCTTGTCCTGCATAGTAGGAAGGTTAAGCCATACTCCACCACGGGGGCCAAGTCCGTGTTGGTGGAGGATTTAAGACAGTGGCGGGCCTTACTGTCAGAAGTCATCAAGCCGCCGATGAGGCCTCTGACATGCTATGCTGAATGCGTTTCAACATCAAGCCTCTTTTAAAAGCTATTCAATAATATACACCCGCTCTCTTTTTTTTAAGTTTCCAAATATTTTGGGTATCTGGTAGAAATTTCTGGTTGATGTAAATCAATACAAGATAGCATATCAAAACTGTTGCACTTTTTAGCACTGCGCTTGTTACGTTGAGTCGCCAATTTAAAAGAAGAAGAAGAGCATAAATATGTTGATGTTAAAAAATGTGGTGGAAGAAGTGTCTCGCAAAACTATCCGCCAATTCTAAAACGTTACTTAGATTTACTAAATCATGGTAACAATTCTTTTCCTTTCTGGTTGTGCAATAAATTTATTTCATGTTATTTATTATGTAATATCCTTTTAAATGTTTCGTGTGCAGTAAAATATATTAAAGTGTTCTTCATCTTAATTTTTTTGAAATTGAAATTGTTTATTCAAAACAAAAAAACGCGTGAAAGCTATTGAATGGATTTTAATAAAACTTTACATAGCTTATACATCAGAATAACACATAGGCTACCATTTGTAAAGATATTGTATCATTATACTATTTTTAATTTTATTTTTAATGCACTAACCCGTGCTAAGGACAATTTTAAAAACCTATTTAGAGGCTAAAAATTTCACCCATGCCGGGATTCGAACCCGCAACCTCTTGCTATCCGTGCCATACCTACAAGCATTACAGTGGTCTCCACACTTGGCGTAAAACCTGTATCTTGGCGACCGAAGGAAAGAAAGTCTTATAACCCTTTTGACATGGCGTATGAAAATCAGTTATAACAATTTTAAATTAAAACTATAAAATTAATAAAAATTACTTATTAAAATGATTAAAAATTACGAATTCAATTTTGATGATAAAAACCAGGGGTAGGGTTGAGCATTTTTATCTACTTATTTCTTAGCTTAAGGCAAGAGTGTGGAGTAGATGATGGAGTGTGTTGTAATGGAGTGTGGTGTAAGCTTAGTTTATGAGATGATGTGTGTAATATGCATGAGTAAAATGTCAGTCAAGTAATTATTTCAAGGAGCGATTCGGTAGAGTTATAACTTTAATTCAGTAGAAACTTTCTTATGTTTAGTTTGGCCTCCCTGAACGTGAGGTTAATAATTGGACAGAGTTTAATAAGTTTATTAAGTAATAAGGGCTGTAAGAATGGGTGAAATCGTTGGGCAAACCTGATTCTTGTGGCAGGGACAGGAAACCGAATAACTCGTTTTGTCTGGTGAGCAGTGACTAGGTGAAGACAGGATAGATTTTTATGCTGCGAGGGCAGATTGCATTATGAACAGTTGACTTACTGTCAACACTTCGCATTTCAAGAAGAGAGTATGTGTGGGTTAGCGAAAAGGTTTTCTGTGAAGAACTTTCAGGACAGAACGCTGTGCTCTCTCGAGTTGCAGAACATGCGATTTAGCTGAGCCACCCCAGCAAGAGATAGAATATTCTATAACTGACTCACACAGTGCAGTATTTACGAGCTTCCTAATTGTTTTGTCAGTTATATCACGAATCTGTTTCATAATATAAATAAGTTTCTTGGTGCGACAAGTCACGGCAAAAATATGGGCGTTGAAGTTAAGGTTCTAGTCGAGAATTACACCGAGGTACCTAATGGACTCAACTCGTTTGATGCTGCTAGTGCACGAACAATTGAGATAGGAAGTTGAGGAATAGCTATGTAACCTGATAGAATCGACTTGTTTAGGTTCTGACGGTTTAGTTTTGTGAAAACAAATAAACTGTGTTTTGTCATAATTCAAAGAGAGGAGATTGTTCTTAAGCCAAGCTCCTATTTTAGCCACACCGGTCTCCGTCTTTGCAAGTACGTTCTTCCACGATGAATCATTAAAGATAAGTGCTGTGTCATCAGCGTAACAAAAAATATTAGCATTCAGCGACTAATCAAGTGACTGGCTGATGTCGTTCAGGTAAGATATGAAGAGGGTTGGGCCCAGGATACTACTTGGGGCACCCCAAATGTTATATCCCCGGAAGCGCTGCATTGATCCCCTATTCTTGTGAGCTGCTTACGATTAGAAAGGTAGCTGGAGAACCATTGATTGGCGACAACTCTAACTTCCATTCGGAATAGTTTTTCGAGTAAAAGCTCGAGGTCCAGAAAGATGCTGATAGAACATTTCCCACTATCAAGTTGGGAAGAAACAGGGCGTAAAAGAGCAGACATAGTGTCCTCAGTGGATCTTTCCCGTCTGAAACCAAACTGACTGGTAGAAAACAACATTTTTGACTCCAGAAAGTCCGTGAGTCTGTTATTTACATTTTTTTCCAGGAGTTTCGAAAATACGCTTAGCAGTGATATTGGGCGATAGAAGGTTGGGGAAAATTTGATGCCAGATTTGTAAATTGGGGAAATTACGGCAGTCTTCCAACAGCTGGGGAATATCCCTGAGGACAGACTTTGGTTGAAGATACGTGTTAAAGGGATGATCAAGGCGTTTAAATTTTGTTTTACTAAGGAATTTCCTACTCCGTCCAGTCCAGGCGCGCTATCGTTTTTTTATTGCCGTATTAAAGTTCCTACTTCCATGCAGTCATTTGGTTGCATGAAAAAGGTGTATTTTGATTGCGTGACGTTAACTTCTGAGACCGTGTTGTTCTTGTGTTTTTTTCAAGTCATGTAGAGTTCCCTGAGCCAGGTTAGGTCCAACGGATACAAAAAAGAGTTACAGTTGTTAAGGGAGGCTTCACTGGATTCTGGAGATTTAATCAATTCAACTGCGCTGGAGGTACTTTTCTTTGAAGATCGATCACACATTGATTTTAAAGTTTTCCAAAGGCCTTTTGGATTTCATCTTTTTTCGTTAATGTACGGTCTACACCGCACACTTTGTATTTTGCTGCGTTAGCGCTTTACACCATAATACGTATTTTACATGTATAGAGTCAGTTACGAAATAACCGTAGAGTAGCTAACACGTGAAAGTGACAATAAATAAATAACTACGTTACTCATCTTTAACTTAAACTTCAAACTGCAACTAACAAACTACAACTTCTCCTGAAGGGGCCTAAAACCCCATCCATGGTGGTCCTTCGAGCCTAACAAGTGTCATTTGTGCTGTTTGTATTTCTCAACTACTGTAGCGAATCGGACTAACTGGCCTCTCACAAGCAGGAATCACCAGTTAGTTTGAGAAGGCGCACATAGAGTAGGCGAGAGTATAGACACTGCGAGTGACGGGAACGCACCGGCCTGGAACGACGGTCAACTTAAACAAAACTGCGGCCTACTTAACTGGAATTACGGCCTGCATAACTCTACTGAAAACTTCAACGACTCGTTTATCAACTAACTTCAACTTCGAGGATCAGATCGGGTCTGGTCGCTCATCAACTTCGACATCGGTTCGGCAACATCAACTAATGAAGATACGTTCAACCTACGTGCTTCGGACAACGTTAACTGCTACTCTTCAACTGAAAACGTAACTATCACTAACTTTAATCTGCTATGGCGTCAGATGAAGGAATGATTTCGCGCCAGCAATAAAGCTTTGAAAACATCAAGAAAATTTGTATATAGACTCTTTGAAAAGAAAAAATCTTCAATATCTAGAGTTGCGCATTAATGCGCTAACAGCTCACTGGGAGGAGTTTCAACATAACCACGATGTACTCCAAAACATTGAAAGCAAAGACATCCCCTACTTCGCGAACAGTGTTTATATGAAAACTAAAACCATGTACGAGGAAACAATCCAAGCAATGCTGGAAATCAAGGAAAACTTTTTGAACGAAACTGAACCAACTCCCGAAAAATCAAGCGGCACTATCGGTAGAACTGCTGAACCGACATTTTGAGGTTGATGAGAAGACCTCTGACAGAAGAGACGTATTGTTACGTCAGCAACAAGCCAACTTTAGGTCATTTGGCCGAGCTGTAGCCAAAATTAACCTGGAAACTATGAAAGAAAAGTCGGACTTAGAGGACAACCTCAGTATCCTAAAAACTAAATGGGAGGTCATAGATAAGACCCACTGGGAGCTCGACAACATACTGCGAGGAAGCAACTCACTTTACGACAAGGAGTATGAAAAATGGGAAACTACTTACGACGGGTTAAGAAGAGACATTAATAAAAGAATTTATGAAAACATTCACTACGAAAAATCCACCCCAACTATGGATATTCCCACTTTTGACGGAGACTACAACAAATGGGTTTCGTTAAAAGACCTGTTCTCCGAAGCTATCCATTCGAATCCGCTGATATCTAAATCCCAAAAGATGCAGCATTTAAAGGGTAAATTAAAAGTAGAGGCTGAAAAACTAGTCCAGCATCTCAGCGTCACCGCAGAAAACTACGAATCGTGCTGGGAACTTCTTAATCATCGATACAATAACACACATACACACACAAACACGCGCACTTACGAACACACACACACACACACACACACTTCTATACCTAAAATATACAGAGATGTTTTTTCTTTCTTTTTTAAAAATGATCAAGTATGTTTTGTACAATTTTTGGTTTTTGATTCATTCTGCATGCATGTAAATCTAAATACTATACAAAATTTAGAATGTACTTTACTCACTAAGCTTAACAATGTAATAATAAGGAAGAGCGGGGTATCTGTAACACAGGTTTCGACTTAGTACAGAGCCCCAATGACGTGTAAACTGTAACCGCTGCTTATTGAATAAAGATTTTTTTTTATCCGAATGCTGTTTACGACATGTGTCAACACTTTACTCAACCAGCCAATTATCCAACAAGCAAACGCCCAAAACATCAAAAAACTGCATAATACTACTTTCGAATGTCTCAACGCGCTATCAAATCTCAACATTGAAATATCAACAATCCATTGATCGTCCATATTCTGGTACAAAAACTCGACTCACAAACCTACAACGAATATATTCAAAATTTGGCAGATCCACGGAGCCTACCGGACTTCGACAGCTTCATCAAATTCCTGGAATCAAAATTCATGGCGTTTGAAACTCTCAACGATCGTCAAACTATTCAAAAACCGGCGGTACAACAAAATAATCCGAAAAGTAATTACGGCCAGAGGGCAACAAACTTTAAGAAGTATGAAAAGGCGACAAAAACCTATCATACTCAACACTAGAAAGGAAACTGTTGCAAAACTGCAATTATGTCGCAACTGTTTGTTCAGCCATGGCGACAAAAAATGTACGTCATGGAAGAAATGCAAGGAGTGTGGGAACGCACATCACACTTTACTACATGATCCAAACTATCAACTAAATTGGGGAAACAAACCCTCAACCTCACGGGTTGCATCCCATGTGAATGACAAAACTCAAGAAGTCTTACTTATTACAGCTCAACTACGTGTGAAAAATCAGCACGGAACTTACATAACATTACGGGCTCTGCTGGATCAGGGATCGCAGGTTTCCCTCATAACTGAAAACGCAGCCCAGCGATTAAAACTTCCCAGAAACAAATTTAACGCTGTTGTTACTGGAGTTGGATCTGCAATGGGGAGCTGCAGGGGTCTGCTACAACTTAACTGCAGATCTATTAACAACGAATTTGCGTTCAAACTAGAAGCGCTGATTATGAGAAGCTTGATGTGTTCGTTACGCTCGGGCTGGCGGCCAGGTTGCGGGGTGTCGCTCTGCTTCTTAAAGCACCATTTTCGTATCATGCAGTACATCGCCGTCGCGAGTTCTTCTCCCAACAAACACCAAATAACTCTGTAATGGTGAATATCGTGACTCGAGAGATGTTTCGGCAAAGTTTCACGTTCCTTCATGATTTTCAGTAGACGTTGAACGTTTTCCGTGTCATATTATGTTGAGGTGTTGTTTTCCATGTGGAATTGAATTCTTTCCAGGTTTTCATTCATTAGATAGTTGATTTGAGTATTAAGAGCCGGTACTTGTGTATCACTTTCCATCGTCATCTTGTTAGCGTAATAGTTGTATGAGAAAACGGTTGCATCTTGTTTCTGTAGTATACAATCCTGACCTACGACAATCCCACTGATAACGCTAATTGTTGTGATAGATACTCGCTCCCCGCAAATAATGCGTAGTTGGCATTTCGCGCAGCAAACGTAGATCAACCTGTTCGGCTTGTGTAGTTTTATCCAGCTATCAGTGCATTTTGTTCTTATTGTATCGCAAGGCAAGGTCGATTGTTGACTGAAGATTTTTGCCTCGCGCGGCGCGTTTCTGTTATTCAAGTTGTATACAGGACGATCGGCGTTGCAGATATAGTTTTCTTCGTTTGATAACAGGCATTGTTGGAGGTGTGATTCTGAGTATGATACATAAGTTTCCTTTTTGAAGTTAATAGCGATGACTTCCGCGCCCGTTGAAGTATCCTCGCTTTTTTCTATCCAGGTGTTGCGATAACAGCAGTGTATTCTAGTCTTGTAGTTGTTGAAGTTCATGTTGAAGTTGCAGTACCATAGGCTCGCAGAGTTGTTGTTCCATTCTGTTACATTGCTTGTTTATTTCGCCAATGTAAAGTTGTAAGTTATCCGATCCCTTCCAGTACGTCGACAGGTTATAGTAAACCAACAGAAGCCACTCGTCGTGCACTCGTTGTATTTTTCCAATCTCATCGAAGTATATTGGGTGTTGACTGTCGATGGTAGTTATGTTATAGTTTTTTCGTAGTTTCTGTTGCTATGACACTCGTAGTTAGCGCCATAAACTTCATCATAAACAGTGTTAAGTAACTGTAAAATGATCGTTTTGTTCGAGTTCGAGTGCGTTTTTTCTGTTGAGTAGTTAGTTGAGGTTCGACTTGGCGTTCTCTTTCTTGTGTCAAAGTTTCTTGGTTTGTAACCAGGCTTTGTTGTTCCTTGTTATTTTCTAATGGTATAGGCAGAGGAGTGACTTTGGTTATAGGACGTTTCAACGTTGCTCCTCTAGTTTTGAGTGTGACGACTCGAACGTAACCGTCATCCCCGGGATGAAGTTGTAGCACTCTGCCTAGAGCATGTAGCAATCGATACCAGTGTGCGTGAAAGGTCTGGATGGGGTGACCCTGGCTTTTGGAAGGTCTCCCATAAGCTGAGCGTTCTTGTGTGGATTGTATTTGTGACAGATCACACACTTTCGGAGTTCTTTCTTCACTGCGCGGTTGCCACCAACAATCCAGTATTTTTGTCTAGTTTGCGCCAAAGTTAGTTTGACCCTTCCATGCAAGGTCTTTTTGTGGGCTTGGTTGATGGCCAGTTCAGTCAGCCTACTGGAGTGGAGCAGTATCGCTGGATGTTTAGTTTCCATCGGCAGTGCGGAGTTTTGGAGTCGCCCCCCGACGCGAAGAATTTCATTTCCACCTAGGAATGGATTCAAGTTAATGAAATTAAATGAAAAAGTTTTATTCAAAGTAGCACAGATACTGCGGCTTAATGAACGTTACAATTCAAACTAGGTGTCCATTTCAAAATCTAGATCATTTAGGAGAAAAAATGGACAAAAAAACTCCTAACTTAGTCTTTTCAAAAGTCCTTAATTACCATAGTTTACATAATTATTATAAACATAGAACTCATACATTGTACTGTCTTTAATTCCAGACCTCATTGTCATGTAAATAATCCTTTATGTTATAGTAGCCCTTTTGGCACAAAGTGTGCTTAACATATTTTTTGAACCGTGATACAGGCAAGCTTAATATATCTTCAGGGATTTTATTATAGAAGCGTATACAATGCCCCATGAAGGATGTATTAACCTTTGCCAGCCTAAATAGTGGGAACAAAAGTTTATGTTTATTTCTAGTATTTACATTGTGTTGGCTACCTAAAGTTTTAAAGTTACTGATATTTTTCCTAACGTAAATAATGTTTTCATATATATACTGACTGGCAACTGTCAGGATTTGCGATGCTAATTATACAAGATGTTGGGATCAATTAAAATCTAGATATGATAATAAAAGGTATCTATCACATTTCATTTTGAAGAGACTGCTTAGCCAGAAAAATATAAACACAGAGTCTTCAATTGCATTAAAAGAATTAATCGACACAACAAATGATTGCTTGAGTGGGTTAAATAATTTGGGGATCAATACAACTAATTGGGATATAATTGTAGTCCACATTTAAAGTTAGACGTTGAGTCTCGAAAACAATGGGAGTTTAATATAACTGAAAGTACATCAACAGAAGAAATTCCTACATACGAACAGTTTAAGGATTTCCTAACTAAAAGGTACAGAGCACTTGAGTTTTTGGATACAAGGGCAGGGTCAAGTAAACCAGTAAATGTAAACAGTAATGCGAGTCAGAACAATAGTTTTGCTAAGCTTAAGGCCCTACATTTGATTAAAACACAGTGTCAATTTTGCTCTGAACCTCATAAGCTGTATACTTGTTTGTAAACAGTTTTCGAATCAAAATGTCGACCAACGTCGTAATTTCGTCCAGGCAAATGGATTGTGTTATAGTTGTTTAGGAAACAACCATGGGGCAAAGGCTTGTCGTACTAACTTCAGATGTAAGTTATGTCATCGTCGTTACCACACTCTCCTACATCCTACGGGAAATGAAATTTGTCAAACAAATAATATGGTTAAGGTTGTATCAGATGGGAAGGATAGCTCATCAAAGGGTTTTGGGCCTAACAATGAGGCAGGTAAAGCTGAAAATAACGCTTCAGCTTTTCTGGCATGCAATTTATCGACAGGAAATGTGAAACAGGTGTTGCTAGCAACGGCGCTAGTGAATGCCGAGTCGAAAAATGGGGAAAATCATCTATTGCGAGCGTTGTTAGATCAGGGTTCACAGGGAAATTTTGTGACTGAATCCGCGGTCAATGACTTGAAATTAAAAAGGACCCCTATTCAAGGAATCATTTCAGGGGTAGGTGGAGGCAATGGTCTTATCTCCAAGGCAATGGTAACTTTGAAACTAAAATCAAAGAATAATCCACATGCGATTATTACTGTGCAGGCGTATGTTCTGAAGTCGATAACTACCTTATTGCCAAACAGAAAGGTAAAAAATATCGATTTCTCAAACTTTGAGGGCATTGAGTTAGCAGATCCGGAATACCACCGACCTAATAACATCGATTTGTTATTGGGTGCGGAGGTGTATGGTCAAGTGATACAGGACGGGATGCTAAAAGCTCCAAGCGGTTCACTTGTAGCTCAATCCACTAGTTTCGGTTGGATTCTGTCTGGCACAGTAGGATCACCAGTTAATGTAACTGGAAGTGTGCAATCTCCCGCGAATCGGGAGACCGCTAGGTGTTAACGAAAGACAGTGGAATACGAAGGTCTATACAAAAATCCAGTGAAAGTAATGAAGAACGTCGAAAAGCCAACTCACCAGCAGCGTCTGGAGCCCGAGCCTATCCGTTGGCGCCGACAGTGTCCGATCAGCTGCTGGTTATCACAACTTCACAATCACGAAGATGAGGAACTGCACTGCGTGAGGGCTTGTTGGTGAAAGATCACAGATTTAAACGAAACTATTAATTTGATGTGAACGTAACCGTGGATTTTCGAAAGGCTATCAAAAAGATCCGACACACGATCTTGACGACCGTCACAGCGAGAAGGCCCACGACAATAATAAAGTACCCTCACTGGATATACAAAACGACAAAATAATAATTTTAAAACTACCTTAAGTAACTTGTCGCTAATGTTGCTACATTAAAAATATAACCCTAATATGTTCTTATTTGGCGCGGATCGCACAGGAAGAGTAGTGGCTTTACACTGTCATTTACAAGATGACAATGAGATTCTCAAGAAATTTTGGGAAATTGAGACAGAGATAGGATTAACAAAGGAACAGTCTTATACAGAGGAAGAGAAAACATGTGAAGAGATTTATGTTAAGACAACGACAAGAAATTCAGAAGGAAGGTACAAAGTAAGATTGCCTTTTAAAACAGAAGATCCAGATTGTAAAAGAGGAGAAACTAGGACAATAGCGGAAAAGAGATTATTGGGATTAGAGAGAAGATTTGAGAAAAATGAAAACTTTAAAAACAATTACCAAAAAGGGATAAATGAATATTTACAAAATGGGCACATGGTAGAAGTCGAAAGTCCTGATAGCAAACGTGATACGTCAGTCTATTTACCTCACCACGCCGTGATTCGTGAGGATACAACGAAATTGCGGAGTGTATTCAATGCTTCACAGCGTGGCAGAAATAGAAAGTCACTTAATGATAACTTGTTAGTTGGCCCAACCATCCAAACTGATTTGAGGCACCTAATACTGCAGTGGAGATTGTCGCGAATCTGTCTGAGTGCTGACATTGTCAAAATGTACCTGCAGATCAAGGTACATGAAGATGACACAGATTTCCAAAGATTACTGTGGAGAGATATAAAAACGGGTAAAATAAAAGATCTGAAATTGTTGATTGAGCAGTACGATCGTTGCGACAAGTTGCGATTGATGAAGGCGCCAAATACCCCGTAACAGCTGAAATAGAATAGTGGCGAAAAAATTTTATATGGATGATTTGATGTGTGGATGTGATACTGCGGAAGAAGGTTTGGAAATTTATAGACAGATGAAAGGGTTACTAAGGAAAGGTGGGTTCGAACTACAAAAATGGACAACTAATGATGAAAGTTTGCTAAAAAGGATTGAAAAAATGGAGAATGAAGATGTGGAAAGGAAAGGAAATGGAAAAATAAAGGATGGGATACATATAAAATTAGATGAGATGATTAAAATTCTTGGACTTACCTGGGAAAGATGCGCTGATAATTTTTCCTACAAAGTTAATCTTCCCGTGGTGCAACTGCCGATTACTAAAAGGAAAATATTGGCCGACATTTCACGACTGTTTGATCCATTAGGCTAGATCACCCCAAGTATTATTGCTGCAAAGGTAATGATGCAAAAGTTGTCGATCGCAGGCGTGGCTTGGGATGATGAAGCACCTGGGGATATAATTAACGAATGGTGTACTTACCGTGACGAGCTCAGGCGCTTATCCGAGGTAAAGGTTCCTAGATGGGTAATATGTAGTAGAAACAATATAAGACGTGAACTGCATACGCTGCTGTCGTGTACCTTCAGACAATCAATTCGGAAGGACAAATTAATTTGTCCTTGGTGGCGGCGAAGTCCAAGGTAGCTCCCATCAAACAGGTCTCAATTCCAAGATTAGAACTTTGCGGAGCTGTTGAACTTACTCGATTGTTGATTGGACCCAGCAGATTGGGCTTCAAGGGGAGTATCTAATTTAAAAAATCGAATTCTGTGGTTCAAAGGTCCTGATTTTCTTTGGGCTAGAGATATAATATATAAACGGCCAACCAACTTGAACACAGAAATGGAAGCAGTAAAGGTACACATTGCAAAGAAATTAGAGAGCAATGAAGACATTGGGGAAAGATTTTCATCATTAACAAAATTGGTGAGAGTTGTAGCGTACTGTCGAAGATTTCTGGAGATGAAAAAAGTAAAATCAGATAGGATAACAGGATATTTGAAAACAGAAGAATTGAAAGCAGCATTACTAGTTTGTATAAGAAAAGATCAAGAAAATATTTTGAAGAGGAATTAGATGTAATAACGAAAAACAAAGAAGTCAAGAAAGGAAGTCCGTTGAAAACATTAAATCCATTTGTTGATAATGAAAATATTATAAGGGTAGGAGGACGACTAGAAAAATCTGGGTTACAACAAAATAGAAAGCATCCTATCGTTATGGCGAAAAAGTCAACGATAACAGATTTGTTGATTGTAGACGCTCACAAGCAAACTATGCATGGAGGTCCGCAATTGACGATCGATTATTTACGAAATAAATATTTTATTGTTGGTATGAAGCAGCTAGTCAAGGCCTATATTAGAAAGTGCGTAACTTGTGTAAAGAACAGTGGACGTACTTACCAACCTTTGATGGGCGAACTTCCCACAGTTTGTGTCACTCCATCTCGTCCGTTTTTGCACAGTGGCGTAGATTTCGCTGGTCCTATTAAGATGCGTACATCTAAAGGTCGTGGGCACAAGTTCTTTAAAGGCTATATTTGTTTGTGTATATGTATGTCAACAAGGGCAGTACATATAGAAGCAGTGAGCGACCTTACTGCCCAAGGGTTTTTATTGGCTTTTAAAAGATTCGTTGCAAGAAGGGGACGTTGTACAGATATCTGGAGCGATAATGGCACTAATTTTGTGGGTGCTGCAACTGAATTGCGAAAACTTTTCTCTTACGAGAAACAGGATATTTTGTCAGAGATATCTGAAAATTTGGCAAATAATTTAACTACGTGGCATTTTATTCCCCCTCATGCTCCAAACTTTGGTGGTTTATGGGAGTCGGGAATAAAATCGGTGAAACACCACTTAAAACGTGTCATTGGTGAATCCACATTAACCTACGAAGAAATGGCGACGGTATTGGCACAGGTGGAATCCTGCCTAAATTCGAGACCTATTTCAAGGTTAGGCAGTGATGAGGATAATTTGGAGGTACTTACACCTGGTCATTTCTTGGTTAGAGAAGCTTTGGTTACTGCCCCTGATCACAACTATGAAACCTCAAATGTAGGCTCATTGAAACGATGGCAGTTTACACAACGAATAAGTCAGGAGTTTTGGCGAAAGTGGTCGCAAGAATATCTCAATCAATTCTTTCACCGATATAGATGGTCAAAGCAGGCACCACCCCCCAAAACTGGTGACATTGTTTTGGTTAAAGAGGACGGCCTCCCCTCATGTCGTTGGTTGTATGGTATAATTTTAGAGGAACATCCAGGTCGGGATGGAATTGCGAGGGTGGTCACAATCAAAACAAAAAATTCAATGATCAAACGACCGGTAAACAAATTGTGTATTTTACCAGTTAGCGTATAAACAATAGTTTGTACACTTTATGTTTTGCATGTTTGTTTTATTTTAAGATAGGTTTCTTTTATTTACTTGTTATTAATGAGTCTGTGTGTTAGATATAAATAATAATATGCGGGTTGATATATAAAATGACATTGACTGTGTGTCATTTTATATATCATGCGGGTTGATATATAAAATGACACACAGTGTCAAATACTTATTTACTTTTGTTGAGCATGGCTGTTACTGTTACTGTTATGAGAATGAAGTTACCTGTTAATTATTGAGTTTTTGATCTAATTGTACAAAATTAAAATTATAGTTTAAAAAAAATGTTCTACACGCTCAGCACTTGACCAATTGGGATTGTCATGGTGGGCGGAATTTATCTAGTTATAAAATATAAGGACAAACTCACAATTTGTCCTTGGTGGGCGGTAAATGTTAGAGATAAATACGTGTTTTGATAAATATAAAAACGAATATAAAAGAAAGAATAAATAAAAGGGTGTAAAAATAATAATTACATAAACGTAATACCATTTTAAGATCTGTAGATAAAAAATAAGTAGTTTCTAAAATTTCCCAAGAGATGGCGTTGTGTTGGTTTATATCCCTCTCTATACGATACTGCATGGCAGTGTGCATATTTCTTTTTGAATGTATAAAAGCATAATTTGTAATAAGTATTGTAGTGCGCCCTCCTCGGCCTCGAGGGGGGTCGCTCCCGATGTGGGTTTAGGGGTCTCTAGGACCAAAACCAGTCCCAAGGTGGTGTTTAGTGGGTAGGCGCACTTCTTGTGAGTCCCACATTGGCAGCACGGCCGGGTCCGTGCTGTTATGCATGAGCATTCACCACCTCCCTCCCCCGTGTCCTCCGGAGGGTGCCCTTTATAGGGTAAAAAAAAAAAAGTATTGTTAGCTATCCAATAAACCCTCGTGTACCTACTTTTGGTTTCATTACCAGTACACCCTTGATACGACCTAAAGATCTAGAGTTGATCAAGACCCATTATAATAATATTTATTCAAAACAAATTAAAAAGCTTTTAATAAAGGTAATGCAGAAACTAACTGCGACTTAATTAACGTTACAGAACTTGATTATTTGAGTTTTTACGTGACTGAAGGTGAAGCCTGTCTCTGTGTCTTAAACACCTGAGTAGACCAGGCGTTATCCATGGCTTAAGCAAATGCTTTGAACAGGATGCCTTCGCAGTTCTTGTATGTCTGTACACAACACCAGAAACAATTTCGCGGAACAGTGAAGTTGCATTTTCTGTATCAATGGAATCGAACACGGGTTTCCAGTTGGTGGATTTTAGGTTTTCCGCAATCGCCGAATAGTCTGGTATTTACCATATTACTCGCATTTTTTCATAACCATGTAATAAAGTTACATACTTAAGAACAAACAAAATCATTTACAAATTAAACCATTGGTAAAAATAAATATGAGAATATTTGTGCTACACCAGGTAAAAAGTAACTTAAAATATAATTTTACAAAGTTACACTACAATTTGGAATAAATCTGGTCAGGGCTAGAACATGTTATGCTGAAGGATTCAAATAAAATATATTTTTGTGTTATAACGTCTATTTAATATTTAGAAATAATACTTGACTTAAAGTGAAAGTGGAGTTAGATTATACACACATTATACAAAGTCAGCAAAAACTTTATTTCAGGATTACACCAACAATTCTTTTCACATTTTTCAGCCATTGCATTCTAAACTGCTTTTATTTTTAATGCACTAACCCGTGCTAAGGACAATTTTAAAACGTATTCAGAGGCTAAAAATTCCACCCATGCCGGGATTCGAACCCGCGACCTCTAGCTATCCGTGCCAGCGCTCTTTCCAACTGAGCTAATGGGCGACTTATCGGCATCAGTGAAATTTCGAACCTGTTTACACTATTCTCTGTATTACGTACAGACAGCGACATCTGGCTGAAGTAAATTGCATCACTTACAGCCCCAAAGCACCTACTTTGCAGTTAGGTTTTTACATCGGAATGATATCGCTGTACCCATATGATTATACTATTTTTATTTTTAATGCACTAACCCTAAACTAACACTAAGGACAATTTTAAAACCTATATTTTATTGCATTCTATTTTGAATATTATATCCTTTACTTAGACTCGTGTATAACATTCCTTGATAAGGTCAGCAGCCCGCTCTCCAAACATCATTGACGGAGCATTAGTATTGGCCGAAGGCAGAGTGGGCATAGCACTGGCATCTACCACCCGGAGGTTCTTAACACCATATACTTTGAGGGTTTCGTCCACTACGCTGCCCATAGCACACGTACCTACATAGTGGTACATCGTCGTCACCATTTGAACGATGTAACAGTTCCAATACTCGTCACTGGGAAATTCTAAATCATTGCAAGCCGGCAAGTTCACTTTCACCAGCGAAGCTCCAATATGTTGGAAGTACGTGCTATTTGCTAATCTAGTCAGGTAGTTGATGGCTGTGCGGAAGGTATTGATGTCATCTTCGTTCTTTAAGAAATTTGTGTAAAACAGGGGGTCAACAGATTCCTCAGTGCTAGTCACCACGACTTCTCCCAAAGATTTTCCGTGAAGCATGACAGTATTCATGATAAACAACTCAGTATTCACATTGGCGTTCTGTATTGAAGTCGTCACATTGTCATTGAAGTTAAAGGTTAAGTTGAATTGAAGATTCACTAGAGTGCTGTTAGGACCGAAGTAAAACGGCATTATTTGCATTTGTGGCTGCCCGTCGTCGTTCGGCAAGAAGAAGCCTTCCAAGTTGGGGAAAGCCAGGGTATCTAAAGGAACTGTAAAGTTAAGCGAACTAGTGTTACCACTGAAAACGAAAGGTACCATCACATGATCCTGCATGTTTTGACCTACTGGCAAGTCCATAATGCACTCAAGACCAAGATTCTCAACAGCCTCGTGGGGTCCTATTCCAGAAGCTATTAATAACTTGGGCGTATTTAGCGCTCCGGCTGATGATATGACTTCTTTGTTGGCGTTAAATTGATACGTGGTTCCATTGACTATCACTTCTACTCCGTAAGCTGCATAGTTGTCAATGAAAACTTTTGAGGCGAAGGCATTTCTCAAAACAAACAAGTTCTTTCTGTCAGATATAGGAGTCAGAAAAGCTTGGGCAGTACTGTATCTCAATCCAGGTGGCTTACTGTGACTGTAGAAGTTCTTTGAAATTCCAAGTTGAGTTGGGCCATTGTAATCTTTCACAGAGGTGATACCGATCTCGGTCATGGCACCCAACAAATTAGTGAGTTTTTCTTCAACTTCAGCTTCGTAGGTGTACTGCGTAATGACAACGGGTCCTGTGGTGTTATGGTAGGGGGCTAAAGAAGGATCCGAGGTAATATTTTCGTCATCCATGCCCTCACTTTTCAGAAAGTATTTCAAGACGGTTTGCCAATCCCAGCCCGTAAAACCAGATTTGGCCCAGCCGTCATAGTCTGCTGGGTTACCCCTAAAACAGAGGGAAGCAAAAAATTTGCATATAATTGGTATTCGATGGAATTTATTATCGCTTAGGTATCTTCCAGATAGCTTTTGCCTGAATATTGTAAGATAAATATAGTAAGTAAAGTAAAGTGAAAACCTATTTACAGTTTGTTTTGTGCATTTAGTGTCAACTTTATGATCCGTTTAAGCCGTTTAGAGTAATTTTTGAATAAATGTTTACTGTCTGCTGTTGGATTTGAGCGCTACTGCCACAGAAATTGTCTGTGTCGCCTGCTGCATAGCTTAATTCCTTTTGAGATCCATTTCAGTTTTTTTATATTTATTTTAACGTTTATATATACAGAAAACTTAGGTTGTATATAAGAATAAAGGATTCCAAAAAACTACCATATGATTTGTCCGGATCACTAGATTCTTATGTTTCTGAGAATGACAAACATTTGATATGTTCTCTGAATTTTTCTAAGTTTTCCTTGCTAAAGTCTCTTTTCTGAGTTCTTCAAAAATCGATTGTGCATGTTTTTTTGACGGGAAATTTTAATAATTGCGCTGTGCGATCAGAAAAGCCCAAATCAAGTATCTCACTTTTGCATCCTCGACTTACGTTTAGACTCGTTGTCTAAAAATGTACCTCTCACAGGTCTAGTTGGTTGAGACAGTGCTCAAATAAGATTGTAACCTAATAGAAAGTCTTTGAATTCTCTGGTATGAAAATTATTTTCCAATAATTTTTTGTTCAAATCTCCAAATATAATAACACGCCTATTTTTTCGAATAAATATTTTATTAAGTAGTGCTGTCCTTTTCTCGTAAAAAACTTCTAGGTCTGCAGCTATTTGCGTACTTTCAGGGATTCTATACACGCAAGCTACTATAACTTCGTAGTCAGTGAGCTCTACAGCACATAATTTTAGTACACCTTTAAGTGACAATTTAGATATGTCAGGCAGATTCCTATATTTTATGCTTTTCTTGACTAACATGCATGAGCTACCTTTATTTTTATCATCTCCACAATAATGTGATGCTAACTGATAGTCTGGTAGAGCTAATAATTCTTCTCTTCCGGATTGCACGTTATTTTCAGTTATACATATGACATCAATCGTTAATGTCTTTGTATAATTTTGATTTAGATGTAACGTTAGCAAGTCTGCTTTGCTCAATAATCCAGCTATATACATTTATAGTATTATTCACGAAAAAATTGCTCAGTATCCATTGTTGAAGTCTTGATCAATAGTCAGTTGATAGTCAACATAAAATAACATGACATTTACATAGGCACATACATCGTTTTTGACCCCACACTAGGATGTCCTGTGACGTGGGAACCATAAACAGCGACATCGCAAATATGTAAACATCCAAGACTAGTCTCTTTCTGAATATTATAACTATTGGCAAATTGATTCGGTAAAGCCTAACAAGGCCGAATTACTGTAATAAATAAATAAGGAAATTACGTAGAATATTTATTTGATATTTTTCAGTTTGTCATGAGTCTTCGAGGTCAACGAACAGTGTCGCAAAGGTCATTCCAAGATAGGTATCACCTCAATTCTACCCAGTCCGATGCACATTACGAGTACTAACATAGTACATACAATATTTTTAGATTAGATTAATACTCTTGCTAATCTTGGTGTGCACCACACATTTTGAGAGCACAAGATAAAAATAATTATCTCTTATTTATGCTACTTTTTTTTCACAGAAGACTCTCAGGCCTGTGACAGGAAGGACGTGGAGAGAGGCCTCGTAATGTTGTTTAGAGTTCGCGCCATACTTCTTCTCTGTATGGGCTTTGTCCCGTCCCTTTAGAACATTTTGTATGAAAGTGAATAGAAAAGACGCGTGTGTTTTTACGCCTTCACCCCATATTTTTTCTGCATATCTCAGTATGACGATCAGCGACTACCCAGACTGGGATCCACCGATCCTTTGAACGTAAAAAGTTGCGACTTTTCAGTATTTTAGTTGTCAAATTCTGACATTTCAGCGTGACTTGTGCCATCGTACTACCTGGTTTTAGATGTAACTGACGGATACCCACCTAACATACATCATGAAGTTGAGACTCGAGCAACCGCCGAGCATTTTACCCCGGGTCAGCGGCATGACGCCCGGCGTACGTTGCGCCTGACTGGCGAACGAATCTGGCGCCGAGAGGTAGTTCCAGTCGTAAATCGTACGAGGTAGCATACCAGCATTGCCCGGGATCTGTGACGAAGTCAAAACGCACTCTAAATACGAAACAAATCGACTGCTCGGTCGTCGGTCTTAAATGAATTCATCATATTCGTTATGGTGAAAAGTACCCGAAACTAGCGCATCTGTTGTGCATTTTGGCCCTAGTTTTATTAAGAACATAGGTAGTGGAACAATTTCGACATTATTTTATGTGAGCAGCGATGTCCCGGAACGTTACTATCGAGCACTTTTTCAAGGATCCGGTTTGAAGGGTCACTTGATTAAATCTGATGAAACGAAAGAGTTCTGTTCGGAAGGTGGTAAGTGGTATAACCTGGTATCTGGATACCCCTCCGGGATACAGGTGCGGGCTTATGTTATGTTTGTTCATCATCAATATTCAATATGAACCCTTATATTATGTCCCCACTGCTGGGGCACGGGTCTCTTGCTGCATTGCAGGAAGTTTAGGCCATACTCCACCACGGGGTCCAGGTCTGAGTTGGTTGAGGATTGTAAGACAGTGGCGGGCCTTACTGTCAGAAGTTATCAAGTCGCCTATAAGGCCTTTGTCATAACCTAACGACGCCATTACATGCCCCAATAGTGGAAGCGCTCGGGAAAATGGCACTAGCGGTAGTCACAAGACGTCTGACATCCTACGTCTGACCGCGCCTGTTGTTGGCTAACACAAATGATCATCATTATCTCTGCCCATAGCTGGGCTTTTCCCCACTACCTCATATTTAGCCGTTCTCTCTCGCCACTCGCGACCACAGGCCCTCTGCCGACTTAACCGTATTTTATGAAGTTATTTTAAGACTCCGTAGGCTGAGCCCGTCGTTACTTTGACCCTTCGAGGAGGCTTATGTCCAGAAGTAGACGCCCACTGATGGACATCAATAGCCTACTCGTTTACGACCTTTTGATTGACAGGGAGCTGATGACCAACTTTCATTAGCGGAGGGGCACGGGAAGAATAACATTGTTTAATTGATAAATCATTTATTTACATAAGACACACACGTATACAAAGTGAAGCCATAGGAATCTAGTTACAAGTCACAGCACAAAATCATAAACAAACAAAACAGTAGCATAGGTACATGAAAAGCGAAACACACAGACAACTAGCCATACACGGTACGGCCACGTACCCGGGCAATGTACTTGACTAAGAGTGACCAACGTAGGTGTGGCAAACGTAAAAGGGCTCTGACTCAGCGTGTGCTGGAAGTTGGAAAAAAACAACTTCAGCACTGATATTCTGCCGGTACCCGGTGTGCGCGGCGTGCAGCGCCAAGAGAGCTGAGGTGCGGTTGGAAAATCTGTTATCAGGCCGGATTAAATTGTGTAATGCTGATATCAGTATCAGTAATTATGTAATGAATCAGTATAAGTTTGTTATGTCTTTGTAATTATATTAGATATTAGAATTAGATTGTATATATATGCGTGAAAAATGTCCATATAGAATAATATTCGAAATAAATAAATAAATTCAATTTGTATTATCTTTGTGTAGCATTAAGCACCGATGAATTAGGATCAAACCACTGGATAGAATTGCACAAACGTGCTTTCCAACGATCGCCATTATTATAGCCGAATTGTGCGTGAAGCTGTTGAAATTATGAAACACAAAAATTTTAATCGGGAATGTGGTTTCGAACTGTCGCAAACGTGGGATCCGTTCATCAAGATGTGTTCGAGTGAAAAAAAGTCGCAGGCTTATCGTCCGACATTGTCAGTGTAGTGTGTCGCAAGCCTAATAGTGCTTTGTGATAGCTGATTGAGAGTGGTCTGAAACCTCATCAGCCGAAGATGCGAACGGGTGCCAGCCATCAGTCTTCTCGTGACCACGATGACTGTAACGTCGTCGAAACGTCGAGGTAAAATAGATTAAGCCCCAAAAATATTCTAACTATAAATACATATTGAGAGAGAGAGAAAGAAATAATTTATTCAACGACACAATACTAAAAACATAACAGAACAGTAACATATACTTAAATAATAATATACATAAATACCTAAAAATAAATACTTATACAATTAATAATAGGTAATAATAAATAATAGGTACCAATAATTGAAAAATTTTAATTGCAGCAATTTCTGCTGGTCTAGCAGAATTTTTTTAGTAAGCACGCGGAAAGTAGTCCTTGACTGGAGTTGGCGAAGGGGTGGCGGTATATCATTCCAGCACTTTGTGGCCTGAAACATAAAACTATCGCAAAAGGCGGCAGTACGGTGGTGGGGCACACGAAGTGGAATGGAATTAATCCGTATACAAACCCCCATTGCTCTTCTCCATATGAGTTTTTGGTATAAATATGCTGGTTTTTGCGTTTTAATTACACCGAACAATAAAACAGCCGTGACAAATTTTAATCTGTTGTCCATTTTCAATATACTGGCATTATGTAGGGTGTTACATGAGTTCGAGCTGGAATGTGGAAACAAAACTGAGCGCATGCATTTTGGACACGCTGAAGCATTTTCTGGGTCTTACCATGAATGCAGGGACCGAAAACCGTTCGGGCATAAGTTAGCTTAGAAAGCACTAAAGAGTCACAAAGAAGAACTCTAATGTGAACGCTTAGAAATCTTTTTAGCTGGTAAAGAACTTTTAGACGGTGAAAACAGCCCTTTACAACCTCCAAGACATGCTTCTCGAAGCGCAAGTGACTGTCCATCACTATACCCAAGTTTCTCGCCGCGTCAACAAAATCCAGCTGCGAACCATTTAAGTAGATCATGGGATCAAACGCCATAATGGCCTAGTTCTGCTTTTTTGAACCCGTCACCATAACTTTCGATTTAGTAGTAGGCAGTTGTTCACGCACCATTTGAGGATACGTTCAAGGTCTTCATTTAGTCTAGTAGTAAATGCAGTGATGTCATGCAAGCCGCAGGGAATTTGGAGTTGCAGATCATCAGCATACATATGAAAATTGTTTTGAAGACGATACAGAGGAAAATTGTTTTGTTTACTTACAGTACTGAAGTCTGGTGGATCGCCACCGGCTTCCACTAGCAGCACAGTCCACTCAGCCACCTCCGTCAGTCGGTTCGCCAGTACTGCACCGGCCGAACCCGCCCCGACTATGATGAAGTCGAATGACTCGCCACCTAAGATAACAATTGGCTATGTTAGGATCGGAATTTGCTTACTCAAATTCGCCTTCAGATTGACGCCAGATCTTTCGAGCAGATTGAGTGGTTTTCATCACCATCATTCAACCTCAAGAAGTGCTCTGCTATTTCTCTCTCTCTGCTATTTCGCTCTGCTATTGCAAATAAAAAAGATGTTTAAGGCTTTTTATATCATCTGCATATTTTCACGCTTCTGTAGCGATGTAGTGATAAGTACATCTTAAAGCAGCAGAAATACAGAATAAATTTATCGTATACCTAACGCAATTCGTATAAATCAAGTATTGAGTATAACCGCGACTTTGTCAAGAGTGCGGCTGCAACAGTGAATTTGCATTAGTATCATGCAGCCCCACGGACCAACCAAAAATAGTGGCTTAGTAGGAATTCTGCTTAGTATTTTTCCTCTGTGTTGGTACGTACAATGTAAAAGTTAAAAAAAACACGACGAGCATGAGCTTATGGAGGTCGTAGGTTGCATGCCGGTGTGAACCATTTGAATAAGCTGAATAAACTGAACTGAAATGCACAGAATAATAATAACTTTCACGTGCTTTCACACAAAATAAGAATTAGTGTCCCGGTCCCAAACTAGGATACTCTGTGCTATGGTAACCAGGAAAGGTGATTACAAGCATGGAAAGTCTCACGACAGCCTCCAGTGGGCATTGAACTCACGACTTCTGTTTCAGTAGTCAGGACTGTTAACCGCTAGACTCATACCGTTAACCCCATACATCCTTCATGGGGCATTGTATACGATGCTGTAATAAAATCGCTGAAGATAATTGAATTTTGGGCTATTGAATGGATTTAAAAACCTATTTAGAGGCTAAAAATTTCACCCATGTCGGGATTCGAACCCGCAACCTCTGGCTATCCGTGCCAACGCTCTACCAATTGAGCTCAATTGATAGAGCGCTGAAACGGATAGCCAGAGGTTGCGGGTTCGAATCCCGACATGGGTGAAATTTTTAGCCTCTAAATAGGTTTTTCTATTTGTTCCTTAGCACGGGTTAGTGCATTAAAAATAAAAATAGTATAATTTATTGAATGGAAGCAATCGAAAGTACTCGTATATGATTTACTTATTCTATTTTAGCTATCTAAGGAATATAATAATTTTTATTTTATTATTATTATTACATTAATTGAATGCTGTGTAATGCAATAATTGTAGTGTAGTGACATTTTATTAAACATAATCTTCATTACAATACGAGGGCTGCTACTTATGTATGCGGAATAGAAAAAATAAACAAATGTATATGGCTAAATACGCTTTTATTGTTTTTCAAAGTATTCTCCACTATGATCGATGCACTTTTGCATTCGATGAAACCAATTTGTAAAACACTTTTTCCACTCTGATTGAGGTATCTCCAAAACGTGCTGTTTGAACGCATGTACGGCATCTTCACGGGTCAAAAATCGTAGACCACGTAGTTTATTCTTTACATTTGGGAATAAATAGAAATCATTGGGAACCAAATCAGGGCTGTACGGTGGATGACCCATCAATTCTATTTTTTGACCATCCAAAAATGTAGTTTTTCCCTGAGATGTATGACAGCTGGCATTGTCATGGTGAAGTATGATTCTGCGTCGCTGGTTGTTTTGGCGTATTTCTTCAAATACTTCCGGCAAACAAATGGTCGTGTACCACTCCGAATTAACCGTTCTGCGATTCTCCAGTGGTAATGTAGCCACATGGCCATTAATACCAAAAAAGCAGGCCTCCATTTGCTTTACAGTGCTTTTTGCACGTGCCACTTTCGTAGCGTTCGGCTCATTTTGAAACACCCAAAGTGTTGATTGTTGTTTAGTTTCGGGATCGTACGCCCAGGATTCGTCATCTGTGTAGATTATAAACAAATTTTGAGTCGCCTCCGTTGAATTTTCTTAAGGTTTTCTTGCACCATTCGACGCGAGCATATTTTTGATCCTGAGTTAAGTTGTGCGGGATCCAACGCGAACAAATTTTTTTTGCAGACAAATGTTCATGTAATATCCTATGAATACTCGTCATACATATGCCCAGAATAGCCTCTATCGCGCGATACGTAACATGGCGGTCTTGCATTATTAGTTTTCGCACAGTTTCAATATTTTGTGGCACAACCACCGATTTCGGGTGACCTTCTTTAACTACGTCCGTGAGCTTATTGCGCCCGCGATTAAACTCACTAAACCAGTGATATACAGTCGTTCTTGATGGAGCTCTACCACCAAAAGTCGAAGTTAATTGATCTACGCACTGTTGTTGCGTTAAACCACGTTGAACATCGTAATAAATCGTAGCACGAATATTTTCACGAGTGAGTTCCATTTTTTCAGCGATATGACATTTTAAACCCAATAAAAACAAAACACTAACGTATATAAGCGAAAAATATTAGCGGCCAGTATTTAAAAAAAGAACGAATTTGACCATTCAGGTCAGACGTTGCGTTTAAAATTATTGGAATCCCAGATTCCGCATAAATAAGTAGCAGCCTATGTATAACCCAATTTTGTATCCCAAAGGCACACATGAGCAACTTTCTTGTATAATTTACTTATGTTATAAATAAAGAAATTGCGAGCCGCATCGATGTGTCTGTGGGGCGTGGGTGGATGAGTATGGACGTCACGGGCTGCGGGTATATTGTCTAGACACCATTCGTTGAACGACATCATCCGGAGGGCTTTGGTTTCTGTCAACGTCTCTTGTGTGCTAGAGCCTCCGGGCTTGTGTCGAACAGATGAGAAGCGCCCGGACGGTCTTACTCTTGTGCCCTGGGAGAAAGGGCGTTGTTTACTGTGGGTTGCAACTTGCGTCTGTAAATTTGCTCCCTCGCACTTGGCCGCTACTTCCCTTAGACCCGGTGCGGCGGCCGAATCGGCAGCTCAAGTGCCAAAAGTATGGTGCCCTTATGGACAGTTACATTTTTGTTCCACTTGCCGTAGAGACAATGGGAGTTTAGGGGACTCGGACCAAGATCTTTGTTAGGGGGCTGGGTCGCCGCTTGAGGGACCGTGGGTTTGACTGCCGCTCCGGTGCGTATCTGGGACAGAGGCGGTGCTGCGTGGCAATGCTGCCAGCGTGTTGGGATTCTTTGGCTCAGATATTTTCCGGATTGGGTTGTTCAGTTAGTGTTTTTATGTGTGTTTAAATTATTATTATTTTATGTGTTCTTGACGAAAATTTATTGGATATTGTTCTGTGCATGTATTTTTTTTTTGATTAAATGTGACATGTTTAGTAACTATTTTATTTTGTAATGACATTTTTATCTGAATGAACTCTAAGAAATTGAATGATTGACTTACCATTCAAGTCGGCGTTAGGAGGCCAATGGCCTTTTACAGCTGAGTCCCCAATTTTGCAAAGACCGAGGATGGCCGCAAACAATACACTCATCAGTGGAGACATGTCCCAAAATTACTCTTTCTGTTCCTGCAACAGTGTAGTTAATCATTATATTATCGTTGGCCATAGAAGTCGTTTTTTATTTTGTTAGGGACAAGAGGCCTCAGGCCTTTTGCAAAGACAGAGGATGGCCGCAAACAATACACTCATCAGTAGAGACATCTCCCAATATTACTCTTTCTTTCTGTTCCTGCAACAGTGTAGTTAATCATTATATTATCGTTGGCCATAGTAGTCGCTTTTTATTTTGTTTGGGACAAGTGGCCTCAGAGCGGCTTGAACACTTCTGACAGTAGGACCATTCACTAGTCTTGCAAGCCTCCACCAATCCGGATTTTGCCCTTCTGGTGGATTAATGACAGCCCGTACCAACTGCCCGTACAAGGCTTATCGTGTCTTGCAAAGCACAGAAGCGTTCGGAAAAATTCTACTAGCGGTAGTCACGGGCAGTCACCCATCCTGCACCTGACGGCGCCTGGTGTTGCTTAACTCAAGTGATTGATTCCAAATACTCGGTTCGCCTAGGCAACGAGCGCTTCTATTTAGTAATATAATAGAGTATTATGTTTCATAATCGCGTAAAAAAATATTATTAAGGAATGTGTGACACTTCCAAACAATTATTAATAAATTTTCTATTGGGCCAACCGTGGCCCACCACGGTTGGCCCAAAAACCAAAACACACCGAGACTAAAGACTAGTGGAATCTGCCCCACTACATCGAGTTTAAGTGGGGCAGATTCCACAGTCAGATTTTAGGTTTCCACTTTGCCCCACCAGAGGGGCGGCGTAGTGGGGAAAAGTGGAATAATTCGAGTCTATCCCTGATGAGGATAATTATTTTGTCGTTCACTCCTTTATGACGCACGGCATCCCACAAAAACTATCTGTTGATACTGTCGAACGCTTTCTCGAAGACGATAAAAGTCATAAACAAGGGCTTTCTCCATTCAACTGACTCTTCAACAATAATTCGGAGGAAGTTTATCTGATCAACACACGATGCACTTCTACTAAATCCACTTACCCTGCTCACTTCGGACGGTGTCCTCTATTGCTGTATGGCGCTTTGAAAATGAACGAAAATGAAAAATATTTATATAAAGGAATGGTTGCTAAGACTTACTTTTTTGTGTTTATATTATGCTAGAATAAAAACATTACAAAAAGGTAATTTTATGTGACTACTACCATAACTAGACTATCTAGTAGCCTGTATTTATGGTAAGTAGGCCCGTGCCTCTTGCCAAAGGCGGAAGACAGTGGGTGGTGATGTCATTTTTATCAAACAATATTGAATGTAGTAGAAAATACATATGAGGCAAAATATACTAATATCTAACATGCGGCATGCAATTTATGTGTGTCTGTGAGTGGGTGTGTGTATATGTACACACACATACACAGACACAATGTCTGTGTATATTTATGTGTGTGAGGGTGTGTTTGTGTGTGTGTGTGTTTTCGCGTGATTGAAGGAGGATATGTGTGTTTTAACTGTTCACGAACTTTTCTGTATCGTCAATGTTAGTGATTATAGACGTGCTAGTATTTTCATTTTACATTGTATATCGGTACGTTAAATACATAGCAAATTTTATTGAATTTATTATACAAGGTTGGTCCTAGATAGGCATGCTGCCTTTTTGTGAAACGTAATTTCGGCGTAAGAGGACTGCAAATGTTGTCTTTGCGACGTTTAGTAATCTCACAGTATGGTGTTTTTTATGTGATTAGTAAGCAATTTTGTGATTAGAGGGAGAGCGATAAATAAGTGCAATAGCTATTTCAGATTTTAATTTTAATAGGATCCCAGATGCTGTTCCACTAAAATCGATTTGTTCTGCTGTATGGAAGAGAGCAGACTTTACATATACCTCTACACCATCATTTTGGTTTTGGTGTTTAGTTGATATGGATAGGGTTATAATTAGCTAGAGTAGGTAGGTAGGTGTTGGAAAGGCAGGATAGCCAGCTCTCAGTCAAAACCAAGATATCGCATTCTATGTTAATTGTAGTAAGAAGTGTTTGCAAGTTTGATAGTTATCAAAGTTCCGGTTTATTGATCTAATGTTAAGTGTCAATAATTTAAGTTTATTTGTAGGGAGTGTTACGTGCGTATGGACTTGTACTGGTGAACAAAATACGACAGTTGATAGGGAAAAAAGATCTTAATCTTCTAAAAGGATTTCAGTGTTACTATCCATTGAGAAAACAATTTTAAATGCATTGTTAAATGGGCATAGAAAACGGTATGCTTGTAGACAAAGCTGGCAATGTTTGGAATAATAGTAGTTTTGCGTTAAAATATTAAAAATATTGTTGAGAAAAATAGTTTTAGAGTGGGATATTTGTACCTGTAATGTAATCAATTTGTAACAGTAGTGTAACGTAATTTAAGTAGTGTGTTTTGTCTTAATAATTATAAAGTAGAAAAGTTTGTAAAGGAACACAAGGAACAAAGGTTGTGATACTACATAACTATGGGCCAGTCAAGAAGAATTTGATTTTGTTAGTGCCCAAAGTTGTGATTCGTTTTTAATTTGAAAATAAGTAGTTCAGCAGTAATTGTAGTGGCTCCGTTTTACAAATGTTCTCGTCAAGTCAACAGCTTCTTTGCAGCTGGCGTCAGTAACTCAGCTATGTATATCGGTGATATCGGGTCTGATAGACCCAGATGTGTGTTGTTTAAATTGTTGTCTCTGTTTTGTTTGTTGTAGTCTTTGGCCATGTAAACTGTGATTTTGTCAACATGTTTGTGAATTCTACTACAAGGTTTAAAAACCTATTTAGAGGCTAAAAATTTCACCCATGCTGGGATTCGAACCCGCAACCTCTGGCTATCCGTGCCAGCGCTCTACCAATTGAACCAATGGGCGACTCACGGGTTAGTGCATTAAAAATAAAAATAGTGTAATCTACTACAAGGGTTGACAATTTATTCTCTCAATTGGTAGAGTGCTGGCACGGATAGCCAGAGGTTGCGGGTTCGAATCCCGGCATGGGTGAAATTTTTAGCCTCTAAATAGGTTTTTAAATGTGTTCCTTAGCACGGGTTAGTGCATTAAAAATAAAAATTGTATAATTTATTCTCTCTCTTGGAAGGAGATCTTGTGTCATCTAGAATGTCCCCTCGATTGGTCTGGAGATCGAGAGAATTGGACAGCTGGAAAATCAATCCATATAAAGCGTCTTTAGTATCGTTTCAGTACGTTTCGTATTTCGATTGATGTTTTAGAGACGTATCGTTCAATGGATTGTATTTTATCCTAGACATTGGCAAAATCGGCAGCCAGAGACTTTCTAACTTAGAAATTTGGACTTCAAAATTTGTCATTTGTTCTGAAATGCAATTCATAGCCTTTTCAATGTCTGAGTTAGAGGTCTTAATTTTTGTCGTTTGTCCTTTAATGTCCAGAATGTACTTTTCTTAGGTGTCCATTCGCTCCGACTGGCTGGACATCATACGGAGTATCATATCTTTGAGGTCAGAAAAATCAAAAGGATTTTAGTCGCTGCAGTCCCTCGGGCGCTTAGCTCTTTATGTCACAAACGTCTCAGGAGTACCCAGTTGTCTTGGTAATTCGTTCTTCAAATTTACCAGATCACTCTCTGATTTTGAAGGGACATTTTGCTGCGATGCGTTCGATGAATGAAACATTGTAGCTCAATCCGACGATGGGGCGTCAAGCAGTGAAGTAGGCCTATTTATACGGCAAATAAGTCCGGCGAAGGCGAAATGCGTTAGCTACCGGGCTAAGCAAAAACGCGGATTTGTAAATTTTTGTCAATGAGACTGATAATGGTGTAGTAGCATACGCTCTGGTTGGTCTTTCCGCTTTCTAGTAATCTGCGACATGCACTTTCGAGCCAATTTTGCGTGAGCATGGGAGTATCTCACCACTGTAGCTCCTTATGGTTGATGGGCGCCTAGTACAAAGCTGCGTGAATTTTTGTGTTTTATTTTTAGATTTTAGTCCACAGCAATTCGCGTCCGAGGGAGAAGGAGACTTTACTTGTACAGTGCCATACGCACCTTATTTATTTGTACGAAGCACCTTACATTGTACTGTATTTTTTATATAATTTCTGTTACTGTAATTTCTGTGTGCAATGAAGAATATTCTATCTATCTTACTTATTACTTGTACGATAGCACCTTACTTATTTTACTGAGAACGGTTATTCCTCGCCAGTTGTTACAGGTTGTCCTCTTAGGCTTTTTAATGAGGAAGCCTCTTTCCAGTCATCAGGTACCTAGCTGTTCTGTTTGCCATACATTAATCAGTAGTGGGTGCAAAACTTGTGCGGAAATCATGGGGTCAGCTTTAAGGAGTTCAACTGGTATATTGTCGGATCCAAGTGGTTCTTGTTTTTCAAGCTCTGATCATTTCTCCAGTAGTTGGCGCGTCAAAACTGATGCCATCTATTTTGCGCGTGGGAAAGTCGTTCCAATAGTTTTCTGAGTACTTGATGCTAGTCTGTATTATCTGTTGATGATTTCGTGGAAATGTCCGCGCCCCGCGTGGAAATATCTATGTTTTTGATGAACTGTGCACATGTAGGATGTTTATTTTACAATTTTTTTTGCAATGTTGTAGGTATAGCTGTCGAAGATTGAAATTAAATGAAATGGTTTTATTCAAAGTAGCACAGAAACTGCGGTTTAATGAACGTTACAATTCAAACTAGGCGTCCATTTCAAAAGATCATTTTGGAGAAAAATGGACAAAAAACTCCAAACTTAGCCGTTTCAAATTCCTTAATTAACATAGTTTACATAATTATTATAAAACATAGGACTCAAACATTGTACTGGCTTTAATTCAAAACCTCAATGTCATCTAAATAATCCTTTATGTTCTTTAGCCCTTTTGGCATAAAGTGTGCTTAGCGATTGCTCGTCTTAGCTGCTGTTTTCACTTCGGCTACGAGAGCATTTGTCCAGTTACTGAAATCCTTTCACATATCTCTATTTCTGCAGTCTGCATTGTTAATTGAAAGCGCTTCAGGAGATTTACCGGTTGTTAGGGCTACTTGCGCTAGTCTTTTCGATTCAACAGTTTGCCAGGATTCCGCGGTGATCCCCTCTCTGTTGCCTAGTTGTTTATGCCCAAGCGCCTCGTTTGCAGCTGTGTTGTAAGCATTTTTTATTGCATTCCAATGGGCATTTATAGGGACTGGCTCTTCGTGCTGTGTCTCAGCTAATTTGTCGTGTAGTTTACGCCGAAATGCGGATGCGTGATATGGGCCCGCAACTTCACGACATAAAAACAACGTTGGTTAGATGAATTGTGCTTCGCGATTCATGCTACCTTTATTCTCATACCAGCCATGACGAGGTGATGATGGTGATGAAATCTCATCACCGCTAGGTCAGAACCTTTTCGGTAGGGCACCAAGATGGCACCCCCACCACTTACCTAATAGCCGAAACGCTAATCACCTATCACCGCTGAACATCACCAGATTGCCAAAATACGACCGACCGACGACTTTTGGCTTTAAACAAAGGCCTAAGATTGGCTTTTGGAATGTAAGAACCATAGATAGTGCGAGAAAACTCGAATAGGTTTGTGCTGTGTTTGACCAGTACAAATTTCAAATACTCGGGCAATCCGAAATGAGGTGAAACGGTTTTGGAGAAAAAATAGCGGTTATACGAGAAATAATCATCTCCGGTCGGTTAAAGGAGGAGAACGTTTGGCGTTTGGACTAAAGATGTGTTCCATCGCAGGGAACTATCTTCTGAGCTGAAAACAGATCTCGGAACGAATATTGAGAGCACGACTTAAAGGAAAGGCCTCAAACATATTATCCAAGTATATGCACCTTGAGAATACGCGGATTCGGAAGAGAAAGAATATTTTTACAATCAGCTAAACACCATAATTAGCAACGTGCAAAAAGGAGAATGCTGTTACTAATGGGATATCTTCTTATTCTTCAGGCTATATTCTGTAGTCCACTGCTGGACATAGCCCCCCCCCCCCCCTAATGAGCGCCATAGCGCCCTGTCTTCGGCCGCATCCAGCATCTGCCGGCAGTTTTTCGCAGATCTTCATCCCACTTGGTCGGAGGGCGTCCTACACTACGTTTGCCGAGTCGTGGTCTCCACTCAAGAACATGTTTACTCCAACGGTTGTCGATTCATCGCGAGATATGGCCAGCGCACTGCCACTTCAGCTTGCTGATTCTCTGAGCTATGTTGATAACTTTGGTTCTCTGTCGGATGCATTCGTTACGAATCCTATCCTTCAGAGAAACTCCTAGCATAGGTCTCTCCATAGCTCGCTGTGACTTTGAACTGTTGAACCAGCCCTTTCGTGAGTGCCCATGTCTCGGCTCCGTAGGTCATCACAGGTAGGACGCATTCGTTGAAAACTTTCGTTTTCAAACATTGCGGTATGGATGACGAGAAGACCCGGCGTAGTTTCCCAAACGCTGCCCAGCCATCTGGATCCTCCTCTTGGTCTTCTTGTTGAAATCGTTTTTACCTAACTGCAAAATCTGCCCGAGGTAAGTGTATACAGAAACGATTTTGAGAAGGTACGACGACCGGTCCCGAATCAATGTGGCTATTGATAATGACTTTGGTTTTTATCAAAATTCATGCCAAGACCGATACGTCGCGAGGCTGCATCTAAGGCGGTCAGCATCCGGTTCAGCTTCCCTAGTGACTCCGCCATTAAGACTATTTCATCTGCGAATCGCAGGTGTGTGATGTAGTCGCCGTTTATGTTTATGCCCTTTCCTTTCTTAAACATGTCTTCCAACGCTACATGTCTTGAAACATTTTTGGGGATATAACATCCCCCTGTCTCACTCCTCTGCGCAGTTGGATGGGTTTAATCTGCTGGCCATGTACTTGGACACTCATGGTGGCGGTTTCTTACAGACATCTCAACACCTCGATATAACGATAGTCTACTTGGCATCGCTGTAAGGATTCCAGAACAGCCCAGGTTTCGACAGAGTTAAAGGCTTTCTCATAGTCAACAAAGGCCAGACACAGGGGCTGATTATACTCTTCACAATTCTGTATAATCTATCTCATTGTGTGAATGTGGTCTATGGTGCCATATCGTCCGTGTAACCCGGCCTGTTCCGGCGGCTGGAACTCGTCGAGTCTTCTGGTGACACGATTCGTGACCACTCGTCAAAACAACTTGTATACGTGGCTCAGGAGCGACATGGGCCTGTAATTTTTAAGAAGGGGGTTTGTCACCCTTCTTAAAAAAGAGCACCACCAAACTCCTGCTCCACGCCTTTGGAGTTCTCCCACAGTGAAGGATGGCATTGAAGAGCTTCTGTAATTCCTGTATATCAGGAGCTCCTCCAGCTTTCGAAAGTTCTGATGTTATTCCGTCCTCACCGGGGGCTTTTCTATTTTTAGCTGTCTCAGAGCTAACACGATCTCGTCTTGACTGATGTCAGGCAGCTGGTTGGTGTAGTGGCGTGTCAGGCTGGCTCTGGAATCGTGGTCATCTCGTCGGGAACGAGTGACATGTGCAGCTATGGCCGATTATACAATCGGCCATAGAAATCCTCAATCTCCGGCTTCGACAATACGGTCCTCCCGTCGTGCGGTTTAAGCTTCGTCAGGTGGCTCCTGCCAAGCTGCTGAGTGAATATTTTGGACCCTCGATTTTGCTCTATCGCCTCTTTATGCTGTTACTAAAGTGGGCAGTGACAAGAGTAACCTAGAGTAGGTTATAGGCAAACACGGCCTTGGGACCAAAAACGATAACGGCGACAGGTTTGTAAAAACTTGCTCGGAAGAAAAACAAATCATCGGCGGCAGTGTCTTTCCACATAAGAATGCTCACAAAATCACGTGGTTTTCTCCGGTCAGATCTAAGTGAAATCAGATAGAGAGATCATCCCTACTAGATATCAGGAGCAAAACCAAAGCAGAAATTGCAGTGGTAATGCTACTACAATTTCCGAAACGGCAGTAACTTGGAATTGAAAAAAAGTCATTGATAAATGGCCGCACTAAGGATCGCAGTTAGGTCACTTGGTTCTGAGTTCATTGTTCTACCCACTACACTCTTTGCCTCTTGGGGAAACCTGCGGCTTGGTTGGCTCCACATGTATTGACTAGTCTTTTCTGTGAGCAAGGCCAGCTAAGCTGTTGGTATGGTAAAGGTGCTGGACAAGCCTATACACTATCTAAAAAAGAATGTCCCAGGAACAGCGATACCCACTCTCACACCCTAAGCTGTAATGAGTTTGAGCGGGTGCAAAGCCGCGTCGACGGGAGGTGGTAGTGAATGAAAATGAATGAACGACAAACTAAATACAACTTTGAAAAATCTTGATTTGTTTGTTTAAACCTATTGGAAATGTTTTATTGCGATCCGGCGGCATGTTGTTTTTGAATAGAAAAGTTAAAAAGTAAAAAATATTTTAAGATAAAAAGGATACTACGAATAAACAATTTATGGGAATTGCCCTTCGGGAAACTCAGCACAGAAACCAATACGGCAGTCGTGCGGTTGGTAGTTAATACTAGTCTCACGTTTTAGGTCGTGAGTCCGCTCCCAAGCACGTCGTCATATTTTTTTTCTCCGTAAAGAAGCTGGACTATGCAGCGGTTGAAATTGCCGATCCGCGGTGGGCACGTGTAGTGATTAAACCCATACACTCTCTCTGAGAGAAGGCCTCTGCCCTACAGTGGCAAGTACGAGTATACAGAACGTGCCACGGCTATGCCATATGGAGGATGTATTCCGTACTCTTACGACATTCCTTACGATGTGTTTTATCAATCCCAGCGAGTGGATTGCTACTATAACTTCAGAAATGTACAGATTTTAGAAAACAAAGTCATTCGTACATGCCGGTGTTCGTACCCATGATCTTTTGATTGAGGAGTCGGCGTTCTACACCACTGCGCTACCATGCATCGCTTCTAGGTAAATAGGCTGAAGTATTATCTTTGTACACGTTTATCAAGTTGTTCAAATATTGAAACAAGTGAAAGTTGCTCAAATATTTCTACACTGATGCTCTGGAGCCGTTATCTTAAGTGGTACAACAGAACGAGACGTGTCCTTTTGATCAGGCTCACTTTTGCTTGCGAGTGTAGTTTGAAAAGGAACTAATCTTGACGTTTTGTCTTTTATTGCAATTTATTGTTTTATTGCAACTTAAAACAGTTGACACTTGAGCGAGACAAAAAAAAACAAATAAATAATTACAAAGATACATTACATTTGTATTGTAAGTTACATTATTTATAATAAAGTTCCACAAGAGGATAAAAAGAAAGACGTACCTACATAAAAAAAAAACAATAACAGAATGAAAAAAAAAAATTAGAGTGATAGACACAAATCATAAATGTAATTTTCAGTTGGAAGAAAAGAGACAAAACACTGCATAGTAATACAATACTTACACCAAGTTTATTAGTAAGGCTGTTAGTCCTTAGTAATGGCTAATTCGCAACGCACGAAGCGCTCGTGGTCCAGTGAAAGCCATCACTTTGGTTAAGCATCAATAACAAGAGGTGCAGGATGGGTGACCATCCCCTGACTACGGCTAGTGGCATTTTTCCGAGCGCTTCCGTGCTTCGCAAATCACGTAGCGTGATTTACGAAGTGCCAGAGGGTAATGGGCGGCTTGATAACTTCTGACAGTAAGGCCCACCACTGTCTTACAATCCTCCACAAACACGGACATGGCCCCTTGGTGGAGTATGGCCTTACCTTCCTGCGATGTAGGAAGAGACCCGTGCCCTAGCAGTGGTAACATACAAAGGGTTGTTGATATCGTGGTCATTAGCAAACTGAAGGTTTTTAGTTCTACAGCTTTTCGCAATAAGGCCGCCATTGTACTCTGTATCTTTGCATGTTTTGTAATATGTGCCCTGTTGTACACTCGCGGTCTGAAAATGTTTCAAATTCAAATCAATTTATTTGTGGATCCTAGGTAATTATTTTACATAATTGGTGGTCAGTCTTAAATTACAGATCACTATGGTCCTACCAGTACATAGGCATACAAATATAATAAAGCTGTTAAGAGGGTAAACAAGTTACAATGTGTCATTTAGAAAGTCTTCAATTTTATAATAACATTTTTCAACAAGTAGATCTTTTAATGTCTTTCGAAATAAATCTAGATTTAGTTCTTTGTACAGTGTTGGTATCTTGTTAAAGATTATAGGCGCCATGCACAAAATACTTTTTCGCATCATAGTAGTTTTAGCTGGATATGAGCGTAGTCTATTTTTATTGCGGAGGTTCCTATGTATCGTGTCTCCTAGAGAATGAAATAGATGAGGGTTGTTCCGTACAAACATGTTTACCACCTTAAGGTTGGTAATTGCATGCACAAATCTATGCCACATGGTCGATGATATTATGTGATTTGATTAGGCATAGAGCATAGAAGAACCAATAGAGATTCACTCAAGCTAGGTTGCCATGGTCTTACAATCAAATTCTATTATTTCAATCCTAGTACTTTTGATAAATGTCATTGTTAAAAATTCATTTATGTCAACTTTTAAATAAAGAAAAGAGTTTCATCATCAAAACTTCATGAATGCTCTTTTTGTTAGAATCGATGTTACAACTATTCAAAAGTAATACGTACCTAGATATAGCATTTTAGACTTTACTGCACACAGTGTGCTAAAGAATCTAATTTGAAAACTGATAAACATTTTTAGACCGCGACCGTACAATCACACTAATATAAAAAAGGCGAAAGTATGTGAGAGTGTATGTTTGTTACTTCTTCACGTTTAAACGGCTAGAGCGGTTTTAATGAAATTTGGTATGAAGTTAACTGACACTCTGAATTAACACATTCTACTGCGTTTAGATTTTATACACTTCACTGCGGGAAAATATCTTAATCCCACGGGAAAATCGATAAAACCTGGTAACACTGCAAGGCACAGCTAGAATATTCTTACCTTATATCCTATTAGAGAAATAACACGTTCTAAATGCAATTAAATGCCTCGCGCTGAGAAAGTGAGTACGAACTTTATGCCACAGAAACGAAGTTAGCAAAACTTATAGGGAGGTAAGACATTTTGTGTGAAGTTGAGCAAATACTTTAGCCTCTAGTGGCTGTAGTAATCTGCAGAAGCTCTAGCTTCTAACTATCCCCAGATAACAAAAATATTCTTCTTTCGTGTCAAAAGCGCTGCTCTCCTCTCAGACATTTCGCTCCCAAAACCGCGCCACTGCGGGCAGATACAAAGATGCATTGTTATTTGTGCAGCTCCACATCGGCACAGGATGTCAGCATCTTCGGGCAGGATCCCCCATCTTATTAGGTTATCTCTGGATCGAGCAACACCAGCGCGCAGACGGTTCAGCGATCTCCATACGCTCCCATACAAAAATATTCAATTTATGTATGACTATAACTGGACTTCTTTACGTAGAATATAAACGTGTCACAGAGAGATGTGGGCTTAATTGCCACGCTAGCCCACTGCGGGTTATATCTAGCGCCGAGGTATTGAACACCTCAGGTTTCCTCAAGATGTTTTCCTTCACACTTAGCATGTAGTATCGCTACTATAATTTCACAAAGACGTATCTTAAATGACACCAACCCGGTCTTGGCCCCCGTGGTGGAGTATGGCCTAACCTTCCTGCGATGCAGGAAGAGACCTGTGCCCCAGCATTGGTGACATACAGGGGTTGTTAACGATGACTTAAATTAATAATTACATTTGGAACGTAGTTTGGTACACTGACCTGTAAAACTGAGTATCACACTTTTAAAATTGCAATAACTTTTTTGTACACAAGATCTACATTTGAAATGAAAAGAACTCGAAAATAATTTAATTTTGTCACTAAAGTTAATTCAATTTATACTTTCGAAGACGCCCTATCGAATTTGCTATAAAAAGTTTTCTCTAATTTTATATATCTACTTTCGATAGCTTAGAATTTTTTTTGAAAGTGCAGTGTTTAGTTTTGTTAGCCAGTGTATTAAACGGGTCTATTAGTTACATCTGAGATTTCTGCCTCATAGTTGCGCCGTTCTACGTGAAAAGCGATGAGCTATGTTTAGGTTTCCTCACGATGTTTTCCTTCAACGTTACCAAGTGCTCTTGCTACTATAAATGTACTTAACTTAGAAGCTAAATTCATGTGTACGCGTAAGAATCTGAAAGAAAACACTATCTAGTATTAAGCTCGCCTTTGTACAATTTGTTTTTAGTGCAATAAGGAATTTTTATACAATTATTCGACAAACGTAGTGTAGGACGCCCTCCGACCAGAAAAACTGCCTGCAGATGCTGGATGCGGCAAGCTGAAGACAGGGGGCTATGGCGCTCATAATGGGAGGGTTATGTCCAGCAGTGGACTACATAGCCTGAAGAAGAAGAGTAAGAAGATTCATTCATTCATAAACACTGGTGCTCGAACCAACGACCTCTTTAACGGGAAGCCACCATCCAACCTACTCGCTGCCACGGTCCCTTGACGCTTTATCCCAGCCTTTACTTGCGTCACTGTAACTCATCAATCGCCGTCTATCTGCCTGTCATGAATATTAAGACTCTCACTCAAACTAGAGCCTTCTCCGCCGCGTAATGACATGAGTGTAGCCTTGAGTAACTCAAAAGCCAGATATGATTGGACACACAACTCCCTCCCCGTCAAGTGTGTCCCATTCATATCCCAGAGATGTCAACTATATCTGGCTCCCTCGCACATACTCTCAACTCAGTACGGTAGTCATCTCCTGCTACTTTATCCAGCTCACACACAATGCGCGAGAGCCAGATCAATATCGGCTGACATCGGTTACATTCGGCTGCATTTCTCATCATAACCAACGAGCTATGAGAGAAAGTTCACCAAAAGAAACGTGTGATCTATATAAAGTAGGGAATAGGTAGACTAGACTGACTTACCACTTGTGTCTTTTGTTTCCACTCGCACTTAGTTGATTGGACGTCGTATGAGTTAGGACACAAGTGGTGAGCGAGATATGATAGAGATATAGTGTGTCTCGGTGAGCAAAGATATGAAATGTAACAACTCCCTCTAAGGACACACTTTACCAAAGTCTACATGAGTGCTATTTCGTCGTGTAGAAGGTAACGTAACTCGGAAGTAACTCTACCCATTTACGTTACGGATGACTTTGCAATGAACACGTAAAGATCGATCTGGTGTCGACTGTACCTTGAAGAGCCGCAAATTCTTGCAAATGAAATAGATGGTGATTTTCTGGAAACCTACGTTTCTGCGTATTTACTGTTCAAGTGTTGGAATTAGTTAATATTCGATATTAACCCTTGTGCATACTTACAGCTGGGGCACGGGTCTTGTCCTGCATAGTAGGAAGGTTAGGCCATACTCCACCACGGGGGCCAAGTCCGTGTTGGTGGAGGATTTAAGACAGTAGCGGGCCTTACTGTCAGAAGTTATCAAGCCGCCGATGAGGCCTCTGACATGCTATGCTGAATGCGTTTCAACATCAAGCCTCTTTTATAAGCTATTCAAAAATATACACCCGCTCTTTTATTTTTATATTTCTAAATTTTTAGGCTGGCTGGTAGAAATTTCTGGTTGATGTCAATCAATACAAGATAGCATATCAAAATTGTTGCACTTTTTAGCATTCTTTTTCTTTCTAGTTGTGCAATAAATTTATTTCATGTTATTATGTAACATCCTATTTAATGTTTAGTGTGCAATTAAGTATATTAAAGTGTTCTTAATCTCTATTTACCATATTACTCGCATTTTTTCATAATCACGTAATAAACTTACATAGTTAAGAACAAACTAAAACATTTACAAAATAAACCTGTAACGCGGCAGCGCGTCGCCGCGATACAATAGCCGGCCGGAGCGGAATCTTCCATGACGTCACCACGCCTAGCAACAGGGCGCACGCAGCAAGCGCGTGCACACCGATGGTCGTCGTGGAGGGGGAAGCGCCCGAGCGTATATAAACCGCCACGAGAGCCAGTCAAGACGGACTTTGCGTCGGGCTCCAACATACACTGGAGGTCGGTCACGCTCTTATGCGGATTCGATCCCGGGTTGGAGTTCTACCCAAATTCCCCTGCCGCCGGCGTGGCCGTGTTCCGGGCCAATCGTGTTCGGTGCTGTCCCCGAGCCCCCGGGCTCCTGAAGTATCGACCCGAGGTCCCGCGCACGACCACCACCGCCGGGGCGGCTCACCCAGAGAACGGCGCGGCATCAGTGCCGCCACCCAGGGTTTAGCAAGCGTGCAATAGATAGTGGCCCGCGAGGCCCCAGTTCTTTGGCATAAAGCCGTTAGGTGTAAGTGCACGAATAGGTTAGTTTTAGTAGTATAAGTGTGGAATATCTCTGGTCCCTATAATAAACGGAGGTCCAGTCTGTTGCAACTAACCCCGGAGTTTAATTTCCCACCCCCTCAGGGACCCTTAACACGCACCCCCATTAGGAGTAAGGCCTTAGGCGCAGTGAAGTAGCTGGCGCCGAAGGCGCCACGTTACAAACCATTGGTAAAAATAAATGTGAGAGTATTTGTGCTACACCAGGAAAAAAATAACATAAAATATAATTTTACAAAGTTACAGGCAGTTTGGAATAAATCTGGTCAGGGCTAGAACATGTTATGCTGAAGGATTCAAATAAAATATATTTTTGTGTTGTTGTAACGTGTATTTAATATTAAAAGAAAAAAATCAATAATTGTATTGACATTTAGAAATAATGCTTCCATTAAAGTGAAAGTGAAATTAAAACTCGACACATTATACAAACTGTCAGCAAAAACTTTAATTAAGGATCACACCAACAATAAAATTCTTTTCACATTTCTTCAGCCATTGCAATCTATTTTAAATCAAATATCCTTTACTTAGACTCATGTATAACATTCCTTAATAAGGTCAGCAGCCCGTTCTCCAAGCATCATTGACGGAGCATTAGTATTGGCCGAAGGCAGCGTGGGCATGGCACTGGCATCTACCACCCTGAGGTTATTAACACCATATACTTTGAGAGTTTCGTCCACTACGCTCCCCATAGCACACGTACCTACATGGTGGTACAGCGTCGTCACCATTTGAACGATGTAACAGTTCCAATACTCGTCACTGGGAAATTCTAAATCATTGCAAGCCGGCAAGTTCACTTTCACGAGCGAAGCTCCAATGTTTTGGAAGTTCGTGCTATTTGCTAATCTAGTCAGGTAGTTGATGGCTGTGCGGAAGGTATTGATGTCATCTTCGTTCTTTAAGAAATTTGTGTAAATCAGGGGGTCAACAGATTCCTCAGTGCTAGTCACCACGACTTCTCCCAAAGATTTTCCGTGCAGCATGACAGTATTCATGATAAACAACTCAGTATTCACATTCGCGTTCTGTATTGAAGTCGTCACATTGTCATTGAAATTAAAGGTTAAGTTGAAGAAAAGATTCACTAAAGTGCTATTAGGACCGAAGTAGGAAGGAATTGTTTGCATTTGTGGCTGCCCGTCGTCATTTGGCAAGAAGAAGCCGTTCAAAATGGGGAAAGGCAGGGTATCTGAAGAAACTGTAAAGTTGAGCGAACTAGTGTTACCACTGAAAACCAAAGGTAAAATCATATGGTCCTGCATGTTTTGTCCTACTGGCAAGTCAATAATGCACTCAAGACCAAGATTCTCAACAGCCTCGTGGGGTCCTATTCCAGAAGCTATTAATAACTTGGGCGTATTTAGCGCTCCGGCTGATGATATGACTTCTTTGTTGGCGTTAAATTGATACGTGGTTCCATTGATTATAACTTCTACTCCATAAGCTGCATGATTGTCAATCAGAACTTTTGAGGCGAAGGCGTTTTTCAACACAAACAAGTTCTTTCTGTCAGATATAGGAGCCAGAAAAGCTTGGGCAGTACTGTATCTTAGTCCAGGTGGCTTACTGTGACTGTAGAAGTTCTTTGAAATTCCAAGTTGAGTGGGGCCGTTGTAATCTTTCACAGAGGTGATACCAATCTCGGTCATGGCACCCAATAAATTAGTAAGTTTTTCTTCAACTTCATCTTCGTAGGTGTACTGCGTAATGACAACGGGTCCTGTGGTGTTATGGTAGGGGGCTAAAGAAGGATCCGAGGTAATATTTTCGTCATCCATGCCCTCACTTTTCAGAAAGTATTTCAAGACGGTTTCCCAATCCCAGCCCGTAAAACCAGATTTGGCCCAGCCGTCATAGTCTGCTGGGTTACCCCTAAAACAGAGAGAAGCAAAAAATTTGCATATAATTGGTATTCGATGGAAATGACTGTGTATTATCGCTTAGGCTCCAGATAGCTTTTGCCTGAAGATTGTAAGATAAATATAGTCAGTTGATAGTCAACATAAAATAACATGACATTTACATACAGGTGCATACATTGCTTCTGAGCCCACACTAGGATGACGTGGGAACTAGAAACAACGACATCGCAAAAATGTAAGCATCCAAGACTAGTCTCTTTCTGAATATCGGATGACACACAGATATATATTTCTACTGTTCCATCTGACATAGGGGCCGCTGTCGAATCCATCAACAGCGATCTAGATCGCATAGCATCATGGTCTGACAGGAGCTGTCTTGTACTGAATCCTGGCAAGTCCAAGTACATTATACTTGGTACTAAACATCAAATCCATAATACGATACAAGCCTTAGCCTCCGAGAATATAGTCATCAGGGGTGAACCAGTAGAGAGGGTCATGGAAGCAAAAAATCTTGGGTTACTGATGGACGGTGAAATTCGTTTCGAAACTCACATCAGAAACGTAGTCAGTAATTGTTTCTATCGCCTTACAATTCTCTATAATATACGCGATTACCTGAGCACTGATTTGCGTGTCTGGCTCAGTGAATCGCTGATATTATCCAGATTAAACTACTGTGACGTCGTCTATCATGGCTGTATACTTGGTAGGACAAACAGGTTAATCCAACGTGTACAAAACGCATGTTCACGATTTTGTTTCAAAATCCCTCCTAGATCCCACGTCAGTCCGCACTTGGATGCAGCAAAGCTCTTGAATTCGGAAGCACGTCGGCATCTACACTTTGCTAAACTACTTTTCGGTGTAATACGAACTAAAAACCCACATTTTTTGTTTGCAAAGCTTGAATGGTCCACTAGACAACGGTATGTGCATAAGGAATGAATCCTGACACGGGCGCATCGGACCATGGCTTTCCGCGGTAGTTTTAGGTTTGCGGAATCCAAGTGTTGGAATGACATTCCTCCCCCAATCCGTGAAGCGTCCAGTTCATATGTTTTTGGGCGCAAGCTCAGGGCCTATTTTCTGGAGCTTCAGAGACCGCTACTCCCCTCCCTTCCAACCTCTCGCCGCAAAAACTGACACGAGTCTGCAATCGCATGGTAGGGATATGCAACATGGCAACACTGTATTTGTATATACGAGTATGCATATCCTATTATTTTTTTCTCGCTTATTTAGGTAAATATATGTGTGTATTGATTATATATATATCATTAATGTATTTAACTATATTCATAAATTTGTATCAGTACAATTTTGAACTGGTATTTAAAAACCTATTTAGAGGCTAAAAATTTCACCCATGCCGGGATACGAACCCGCAACCTCTGGCTATCTGTGCCAGCGCTCTACCAATTGAGCCAATGGGCGACTCACGGCATCAGTGAAATTTCGAACCTCTTTACACTATTCTCTGTATTACGTACAGGCAGCGACATCTGACTTGAGCAAATTGCATTACTTACAGCCCCGACTACCTACTTTGCAGTTAGGTTTAACATCGGAACGATATACTGTACCCACATTATTATACTATTTTTATTTTAATGCACTAACCCGTGCTAAGGAACAAATTTAAAAACCTATTTAGAGGCTGAAAATTTCACCCATGCCGGGATTCGAACCCGCAACCTCTGGCTATCCGTGCCAGCGCTCTACCAATTGAGCCAATGGGCGACTCACGGCATCAGTGAAATTTCGAACCTCTTTATACTATTCTCTGTATTACGTACAGGCAGCGACATCTGACTTAAGCAAATTGCATTACTTACAAAACAGTATAATCATGTGGGTACAGTGTTATCGTTCCGATGTTAACTGCAAAGTAGGTAGTCGGGGCTGTAAGTTATGCAATTTGCTCAAGTTACATGTCGCTGCTTGTACGTAATACATAGAATAGTGTAAAGAGGTTTAAAATTTCACTGATACCGTGAGTCGCCCATTGGCTCAATTGGTAGAGCGCTGGCACGGATAGCCAGAGGTTGCGGGTTCGAATCCCGGCATGGGTGAAATTTTTAGCCTCTAAATAGGTTTTTAAATTTGTTCCTTAGCACGGGTTAGTGCATGAAAATAAAAATAGTATGATCGTAGGTATACCTATATTCATTTGTGTAAGTTTTTTGTTTGTGTATACCGTAGTTTATTTTGTCAGCTAGTTAAAACTATTTAAGTGTCTGTTTCATTCTGTATGCATATTACGTATTCTATTCTATACAACTATTACTCTTTATTACATTATAAGTATTCTATTCAGTATGGTATTACCCATGATTGCACTACACCGCAGTCTGTAACGCTCGTGGAACACCCCCTGGCACTGACTGAAAATCAGCGCTGAAGGCTTGCCCTTCAGCATAGGCTGTGTCAGTTGCCGTTTATAGCGGCAGTGACACGCCGTGACCTTTAGTGTTTGTGTTATAAGTTTGTTTTGTTACTGTGGCGTGTGTACTGTGGCTATAATAAATGTTATTCTTCTTCTTCAATATTATAACTATTGGCAAATTGACTCGTTAAAGCCTAACAAGGCCCAATTACTATAATAAATAACTAAGTAAATGATGCAGAACATTTTTTTGATATTTTTCAGTTTGTCATGCATGAGTCTTCGCGGTCAACAAACAGTATCGCAAAGGTCGTTCCAAGATAGGTGTCACCCCAGTTCTACCTAGTCCGATACACATTACGAGTACTAACATAGTACATACTATTGTTAGTACATACTATTTTTTTTTATTAGATAAGATTAATACTCTTTAATGCACACCACACATTTTGAGAGTATAAGAAAAAAATAATCAGTTCTTATTTATGCTACTTTTTTTAACAGAAGACTCTCAGGCCTGTGACAGGAAGGACGTGGAGCGAGAATGCGTAATGTTGTATAGAGTTCGCGCCATACGTCTTCTCTTATGGGCTTTGTCCCGTCTCTTTAGAACATTTTGTATGAAAGTGAATAGAAAAAACGCCACGTCTTTTTACGCCCTCACCCTACCTCCATTCTGCGTGTCTCAGGCTGGGTGGTACGACGATCCTTGTCGCGCGTTTTGAACGTGAAAGTGACGACTTTTCAGTACATTGATTGTCAAATTCTGACATTTCAGCGTCACTTGTGCCATCTTACTACCGGGCTGTATTTAGATATAACTGACTGATACCCACCTAACATACATCATGAAGTTGAGACTCGAGCAACCGCCGAGCATTTTACCACGGGTCAGCGGTATGACGCCCGGCGTACGTTGCGCCTGACTGGCGAACGAATCTGGTGCCGAGAGGTAGTTCCAGTCGTAAATCGTACGGAATAGCATACCAGCATTGCCCGGGATCTGTGGTGAAGTCGAAACGCACTCTAAATACTAAACAAATCGACTGCAGAAAGGTCCTACATGAATTCATCGTATTTTTATAATCAAAAGTACCCGAAACTAGAGAATTTTGAATTTTGGCTCTAGTATTATTTAGAACATAGGTAATCGAACAATTTCGACATTGTTTTATGTGAGCAGCAATGTCCTGTAAAGTTAGTTTCAGGCACTTTTTCAAGGTTCCGGTTTGAAAGGACACTTGATTGAATTTGACGAAGCGAAAGAGATCTGTTCGGGACCTGGTAAGTAGTAGACCCTGGTATCTGGATACCCCTCCGGGAAACAGACGCGAGCTTATGTTATGTTCGTTGTTCATCATCATCATTCGATATCAACCCTTATATTATGTCCCCACTGCTGGGGCACGGGTCTCTTGCGGCATTGCAGGAAGGTTACGGGATACTCCACGGGGGCCAAGTCCGGGTTGGCGGAGGATTGTAAGACAGTAGTTGGCCTTACTGTCAGAAGTTAGCAAGCCGCCCATAAGGCCCCTGACATAGCTTAACGACTGCCATTACATGACAGCCGGCACCAACGTGCCTTGCGAAGCTTGCAAGCGCTCGGAAAAAATGCCACTAGCGGTAGTCACGGGACGGTCACCCATCCTGCGCCTGACCGCGCCTGTTGTTGCCTAACACGAGTGACAGAAGATACAGAGGAAAATTGTTTTGTTTACTTACAGTTCCGAAGTCTGGTGGATCGCCACCAGCTTCCACTAGCAACACAGTCCACTCGGCCACCTCCGTCAGTCGGTTCGCCAGTATTGCACCGGCTGAACCCGCCCCGACTATGATGAAGTCGAAAGACTCGCCACCTAAGATAACAATAGGCTATGTTAGGATCTGAATTTTGTTACTCGATTTCGCCTTCAAAATGACGTGACAGATCTTTCGAGCAGATTATTTATACACAGCATATTTCCGCGCTCCTATAGCCATGAAGTTATGAGTAACATAACATAACATTTACATACATCGCTTCTGGCCTCACACTAGGATACCCTGTGTCATGGGAACCAGAGACAACGGCATCACAAACATGTAAACATCCAAGACCTGGGGTTCTTTTTGTCCCCAGCCGGGATTCGAACAAGGGACCTCTTGCAGATGCGCTACCGCTACGCCACAGAGGTCGTCGTAACAACGTAACTATTTGATAATGCAGCAGGCATACAGAATAACTGTATCGTCTCCCTTTATGCAATTAGTATTACCGTGCTTTTGTCAAGGGCGCTACTGCATCAGGGAATTTGCATTTGTATAGTGCCGTCCTTCAGACAGACCAAAAATAGTGGTTTAGAGGGAATTCTGCTTGGTACATTTCCTCTTGTCAATCTCAATTCTATAATTTAGTCTCAATTATACTTTATTGCACACGAAACACTTAACAGAACATTACAAAAGAAATAACACGTACTAAAGCGAGCTTATGTTTGAAAGAGATTTCTCCCAGCAAATCTTAGAGAGTAGCAGGAGAAGCAGGTCTATATAAAAAGCGTGATAATGTACAAAATATACTAACCTCTAAATAGGTTTTTAAATTTGTCCTTAGCACGGGTTAGTGCATTAAAAATAAAAATAGTATGATCATGTGGATACAGTGATATCGTTCCGATGTAAAACCTAACTGCAAAGTAGGTAGTCGGGGCTGTAAGTGATGCAATTTGCTTAAGCCAGATGTCGCTGCCTGTACGTAATGCAAAGAATAGTGTAAAGAGGTTCGAAGTTTCACTGATGCTGGTGAGTCGCCCATTGGCTCAATTGGTAGAGCGCTGGCACGGATAGCCAGAGGTTGCGGGTTCGAATCCCGGCATGGGTGAAATTTTTAGCCTCTAAATAGGTTTTTGAATTTGTCCTTAGCACGGGTAAGTGCATTAAAAATAAAAATAGTATAATCATATGGGTACAGTGATATCGTTCCGATGTAAAACCTAACTGCAAAGTAGGTAGTCGGGGCTGTAAGTGATGCAATTTGCTTAAGCCATATGTCGCTGCCTGTACGTAATGCAGAGAATAGTATAAAGAGGTTCGAAATTTCACTGATGCCGGTGAGTCGCCCATTGGCTCAATTGGTAGAGCGCTGGCACGGATAGCCAGAGGTTGCGGGTTCGAATCCCGGCATGGGTGAAATTTTTAGCCTCTAAATAGGTTTTTAAATTTGTTCATAGCACGGGTTAGTGCATTAAAAATAAAAATAGCATGAAAATATACTATATAAATATTGAATAACCTGCCTAACTGTGAAAGAAATAACTAAACTACATAAACTAAAATATAGAAAGAAAACTACATAGATATAAACATAAATGTTTAGCTCAATGTTATGCTAGAGATAGATAATATTCTTTCAATCGCTTCATAAAAGTACTTTTATGAAGCGATTGATAGAATATTATTAGCTGTGGAACGAGCTGCCACAGTACTGTGGCAGCTCGTTCCACAGCCCGACCGAATGGACCGTGAAGGAATCACCGTAAGCGCCACTATTATGAGCAGGGATTTTACGAAGCGTGTCTGTGTTGGTACGTACGATGTAAAAATTAAAAAAAAAACACGACGCGCATGAGCTCATGTGCCTCACATTCGGGAGGTCGTAGGTTTGTATCCCGGGACGAACCAATTGAATAAACTGAATTGAATTCATTGATCTTAATTAAAGTGAGTTACAGAATCGTTCACATCGCTTGAAATCGTTCACATCCGCGGTGGGCACCGTTGTGATTAAGCCCATAATCGCTCTACAAAAGAAGACCTGGGAGCCAATTCTCACATCGTTAGCAAATAAGTCGAATACCACTCTAGGGCTTTGGCACTTGGAATTCTACGTAAAAAGTCGAGCGACAGCCAAAATCTGTATTTTGGACGCCGTGCCAGACTGAATTCGAATGAGAAAATTAATGTCTAAGACTCTGTCGAGTTGTCTTATCTTATTTCTATGCGACAAATGCCTAAGCTTCCGAGTATTGCTATCAAAATGCACTTCCAAACCTTTCGCGGTCATTTTGTTGACCGAAAGTAAGTTTGTTGACAAATCGGGCACAAATATAACCTCACTTAATTTTGTAAGTTCTTCATGACCTTTCAACAACAAATGCACATCACCGTGTCCATTACTGTATATCTGTTGATTGTTCGCAACAGTCACTAACCGCGGCGTGTCCGCAACATAGTTTTTCAACAACTTTTTGTTATTTGTCATATGGCAAGTGGCGCCTGAATCGACGTAGTTGTGTGTTCACCTCAATCCTCTACTAGTAGAGTTGTACTGAACGTCCGTGCTGACTCAGCGATGTGAAGTATGCGAAGTCAGCTGTAAGATGTTAGCCTAAGAAAATCTTGTTTATGATTGAATCAATACAGTAGCGCTCTCCGAATCGAGTGGACGTATTCGTTAGTTTTATTTTAGTTTTTAAAAACACTCCAAAGCTCCCCCAAAACTTATTTACGTACCTAGCGCTTGAGTTAATGTCAACAGCCAAAGCTATCAATAACGTTCCGTTCCATGCCTTTTCAGTCTTTTTCACACTTTTGTTTTGTTTCGATGGACATATTTTCGCCGTATGATCGGGTTTTTTTACAGATGAAACACTTGAATTGTTTATTTACACTTTTAGAAAAGTTATTACATTGTTTATTTGTCAACAATACACTTTCTTCACTTTTATCGAAGTCTCTTCTTGCAAAAGTTTACTTTTCACTACCTCACTACACAGTTTAATATTCGAATTTTCTAGGGCCATGATGAGTGGGTCATAGTTCGAAGGTAGTCCGCTTAACATTAATACAGCTGAAAAGTCATCATCCAACGGTGCATTTATATCACGCAACTGTTGGTCCAAATCACTGATTTTCATTAAGTAAGCGTCCATTACACTAAATTGTTCAAGTTTTAATCCAAACAATGTCCGCAAAAGTCCAAGCCGTCTACACAATCCTCGATCCTAGTAGGCTTTCTTCAGGTTTGCCCACGCTTCAAAACCGGTGTCTGCGTTCCTGACTTGCACCATCAAACAGATCTTAGCGAGCACTTTCTGTTGTTTTCGCAAGTCACCTTTGGTATTCCAGACGTCGTTTCTTCGACGCAGTCCCATAGGTCCTCGTGGATGAGGTACGTGCGCATCAGGGATTTCCAGTTACCATAGTTAGCGATGCCACTCAGCTTCTCGAAATTGAATGACATGCCTCCAGATACAGAAGCAGTCGTCGAAGAACTCGTAGACATGCGCCGGCGACATTGTTCCCGCTCGGTTGATTTGCGTTCGACATGTTTTACGTTTAAATCGCAAAATACTATTTAACTTTTATTGCACTATTAATCCAGGGCCCATAACTAATTGGATTGGGGGCGATTCAAACTGGATTAAATAGTTACACTTGGATTTATTTTAAAGCAGTAGTTTTGCACAGTCAGACATTACAAGGCAGTCGAATTAAGAGAGACGTGAAGAGAATGACAGTAGCGCACCTAGCGGCGGTCTTTAGTACTAACATGACAGTTTAAACTGGTTGGTTTATACCAATATTCTAACAGGGCTGAATATAAAGTGTTCCTAGTAAAAAAAAAATAACAGACTTGCAACCCTATAATCACTAAAATTCTAATTCTATTCTAATTCTTCAAATTACTTTATTAAAGTATGCTGTCGGTCGGTTAGATTAATCTTATTAAGCTCTTTTATTGCTTCCATTTTTAACATTTCCACGATTACTAACAATATCGATATGAACCCTTGTATGCCCCTGTTGCTGGGGCACGGGTCTCTTTCTGCATCGCAAGAAGGTAAGCCCATACTCCACCACCGGAGCCAGGAGCGAGTTGGTGGAGGATTGTAAGACAGTTGCGGGCCTTACTGTCAGAAGTTATCAAGCCGCCCATAAAGCCTCAGACACAGCTTAACGACCGTTCCGACGACTTAACTTTCCTTGCGAAGCACGGAAGCGCTCGGAAAAAATGCCACTAGCGGTAGTCACGGGACGTTCACCCAGTCTGCACCTGACCGCGCCTGTTGTTGCTTAACTCAAGTGATTGATTCCCTTAACTCGGTTCGATTAGGCCACGAGCACTTCTCAGCCTTAAACACGTTTATTAAATGACTTACCATCCAATTCGGCGTTTGGAGGCCAGTCTCCTTTTGCACTATTGTCGCCAACAATGCATATAGCAGCGACCGCAAACAGTACTGTTGTTCTCAGAGACATGGTGCACATAGACTTTGTAGCGCATGTATCGCTGGGTTTTATCAGTATTTATTGCTGCCCATAACAAGATAAGATTTGTCTTTAGATAAGATCTTTTCAGATAAGATACTTTTTATTTTCTTTTCTTGTAAGATAAAAGCTAGTTAAAATAAATGGTACACTGCAACAGAATGTACTATTTGTGGAAAGAATGGAGCCTAAACTAGATCAAAAGATTTGTTTCTTAGGTTGAGGCCTCCTAAACAACAAAAGATTATAACATAATATTAACATACAGGCACATACATTGCTTCTGGCCTTACATTAGGATACCCTGTGTCGTAGGAACCAGAAACAGCGAGGTCACAATCATGTAAACATCCAAGACCTGGGGTTTTTTTTGTCCCCAGCCGGGGTTCGAACTCGATTGGTATGATTTTCGACATAATAATATCTTCTCCACGAGGTATACGGTATTATAAGTCCGTAACGTATAACACTACAGAGGTTAGAAAAAAATAGAACCTCATGAGCCCTGGAGGTAACAGTTACTTCAAATCTTCTACTTTTAGATTTTAAAGAACGTTTACTTCGGGCTGTTAAAAAATTATGATGAAAATATTGGACCTGGAACAGTAAGTTTTCCGGACTCCGACTAAATCTGAATCTGAATCCGATGTGAATTAAGAAAGTAATTTGTGATGTCCTATTTCTAGGACGCCAGGGCTTAGGAGGTGTACAATGAAGAGTAAAAATATGTGTGTGTGTGTGTGTGTGAGCGTGTGTCCACTGCCGAACATAGGCCTCCCTCATGGTTTTCCAAGTTTCGCGGTCTTGAGACGTCTGCATCCAGCGACTCCCCGCCACCGTTACCAGGTCGTCAGACCATCTGGTGAAGAGCCTGCCTATCAACCGGTCCTTGATTGCCAGGTCAGAACTTTTCGCCCCAAAGGCCACCAGTTCTTCGACCTATGTGCCCCGCCCATTGCCCCATTTTAACTGAGTAATTCTTCGAGCTATATCAGTTTATGACAATGTTTGTGACATTAGTCGATTTTTTGTGCGATTGTACCAATATTGCTAGCCGAGTTAGTAACCATATCTAGAAGCGCAGTAGCATACAATACCAAACGGGCAGCGCCGGTATCGTGTGATATGATGAGTGATAATATCATAATTATTACGCTGCACTGTAATCTAGATATTTCGATATAATTGCCTGAAGATAATAAATGTTTTCTTGCTTTGATCATGTAACGTAATTTGAATCGCATAGCGACCAATTGTGTATGAACAGGATAAGAGAGGTGAAGTACTTGAACTGTGTTCAATAATAGAACTAATTACGTAATTTGAACGTTACAAAACAAATGAATGTGCATACAAATGTTGAGAAGTCTTGAGTAATTATCGAAAAGTGCTCTTGGCCTAATGGAACCGAGTGATTGGAATCAATCACTAGGGTTAATCAACAACAGGCGCAGTCAAATGCTGCAAATGCTGCAGTCAAATGACCATCCCGTGACTACCACTAGTGGCATTTTTCCTGAGCGGTTCCGTACTTCTTAAGGCACGCTAAGTCGTTGATGCCGGCTGTCGTGCCGTCACCAACGGCTGTCATGCCGGCGGTCGTTAAGCTATATCAGAGGCGGCTTGATAACTTCTGACGATAAGGCCCGCCACTGTCTTACAATCCTCCACCAACTCGGACTTTTCCCCCGTGGTGGAGTATGGCCTAATCTTCCTGCGATTCAGGAAGAGACCCGTGCCCCAGCAGTGGGCAGGTACAGTCTATTTATTCTTACTTGTTCAATTTAGTTAACAAGATTCTGCCCTTAAACTGTGACTTTTTAGTCCAAAACTGCCATATTTCCATAAATGAAGTAACCTGGAACACTCTTTTAAGTAACACGCTGCCAATTTTATAAACATAGTGCATGACAGTTCATGAATTTGCGAGAAAATGTCTAGTTTAGGCATCTGATCTCAATTTTATGGTGACATCTTGTTTACTAAATTGGACAAGTAAGAATAAATAGACTGTACAAAGGTTTGAATCAGCTTGAGTAATAATTAAAGACTCAATTTATCATCCGAAAGATATTTAATACGATTGATTTATAAAGATGATTCTATGTTTTATTAACTCGTAATGATGTAAACTTTGTTTAATAAGGGCTTTAAAAAGACAATACACAAAATTATTATATTAAAATTGAAAAGTAATTTAAGTCTAAATATAATTTCAACGTAAAAATAAGCACGCGGAATGGAAATGAATGGTTTTTATATTATCATTCTATAATTGAAATGTACAGAATAATAAAAATAACTTTCACACAACATAATCATTTGTGTCCCGGCCCCAAACTAGGATACTCTGTGCTATGGTAATCAGACAAGGAGATCACCAGAATGGAAAGTCACCCAGACTGAGGCCATTTGTACTGATTTATTCCGCGGCCTCCAGTGGGAATAGAGCCCACGACTTCTGCTTCAGTAGTCAAGACTGTTAACCGCTAGACCTATACCGTTAACCCCATACATCCTTCATCCAAAGCCAGTACAATGCATGAATTCTAAAATAAAATAATAAAATAAAAAGTAAAATATGAATCATAATCAACCGACTTCAAAAAAAGGAGGAGGTTCTCAATTCGACCCGTATGTTTTTCTATGTTTGTTACGCGATAACTCCGCCAATTATGAACCGATTTGAACAAATCTTTTTTCGGCGTATAGGTAATACTTCAAGGGTGGTCCCATTTAAATTTAATAATAAAATAATTAACTTTTTAAAAAAAAAAACCGACTTCAAATGCGTGAACACAAAAAAACTTAAAAAATAATTAACTTTTTAAAAAAAATAAAACCGACTTCAAATGCGTGTACACAAAAAAATAATTCCTAATATCTATTACCTAATACTATAATTTTCCTAAATTATGTCAAAGTAATTAAAGTTAAACCAGCTAAATATCTTACAATAGTTATACTTATGGGTATAACTATTGTAAGATATTTAGCTATGAATAGATATTTATTTATACCTATTGCTTTTTCGAGTCGGTGCCAGCCGTATTAAGTTTAGCCGCGAACAAGAGACGTGCGGCGCGGTGGCGGGGGACGCAAGGCGCGAGGCCGGGCCGCGCGGTGCTGCGGGGGACGCGGGCGCGCAAAGCTCTTGCTCGCGGCTAAACTTAATACGACTGGCACCGACTCCAAAAAGCAAAAGGTATATAAGTATAACTATTGTAAGATATTTAGCTGGTTTAACTTTAATTACTTTGACATAGTTTAGGAAAATTATGGTATTAGGTAATAGATATTAGTAATTATTTTTTAATTTTTAGTTTTTTTTTGTGTTCACGCATTTGAAGTCGGTTTTATTTTTATTAAAAACTTAATTATTTTAAAAATCTATTTAATGGCTAAAAATTCCACCCATGCTGGGACTCGAACTTGCGACCACTGGTTATCTGTGCTAGCGCTCTTCCAACAGAGCTAAAGGGCGACTCACTGGCATCAGTGAAATTTCGAACCTCTTTACAATACAGTTGGAAGACAGCTGGTACGGACAGCCAGAGGTCGCGGGTTCGAATCCCGGCATGGCTGGAATTTTAAGCCTCTAAATAGGTTATCAAAATTGTCCTTAGCACGGGTTAGTGCAAGAATATAATATAAATAAAAATAAATAAGTTTTACAATAATTATGCAAACTTTGTTGATTAAGGACTGTTGGGGTTTCAAGGAAACAAATAATAACGAATTATTCAGGTATAATTAAATAAGGTTTAAGGAGCTACAGTGCAGTGTGCACGTTACGAGAGCTAGTCGTTATTGAATGTATCTCCGGCAGCGCGGCCGCGCGCGCCGCCGGCGCGGTGCGGTATGTTGAGGTGCGCGGGCGGACGGGGGAACCGCTGCAGTGACGTAGGCGAGTCGGTTTTGTCGTAGACATCCTGGCGGCGCTTGGAAGAAGTTGAAGGATCCACAGGAACTGTAGGAGCTGAAGACGATTCCAAGTCTTCTTCGTTCATGAGGGGGCACACTTTATTTAGGGCTCGGCGCTCTATGCCACGGTATGTTCTGAAGTCCGCAACTCGGCAGATTCCGTCCTTTCCGGGATATAGTTTATGTACTCGTCCTAGTTTCCATTTCATGGGAGGTAGATTTTCTTTCTTAAAGACCACTATGGAATCTTCTCTTAGGTTTTTATAAGGTGTCATCCATTTTGATCTCTTTTGAAGTTCTGAGACGTATTCGTTATGCCATCTTTTCCAAAACTCTTCCCACAGTGCAGTGGTTAGTTTGTATCTTATGTCCAGTGCTCTCTTCGTTGCAGCAGGTGGAGCCGGCAGTGACGTCAGAGGCCGCCCGATGAGAAAGTGTCCTGGGGTCAAGGGAGAAAAGTCGTGTGGGTCAGATGATAAGGGAGTGAGGGGCCGGGAGTTGAGGACCGCTTCGACTTGTGTACAAAGCGTGCTCAACTCTTCATACGTCAGGCTAGCATTTCCTATCACTCTTTTAAAATTAAATTTAGCGCTTTTGACACCGGCCTCCCATAAGCCGCCGAATGTTGGAGAATAAGGGGGATTGAAATTAAATTGAATACCTTCCTCTGCTGTGAAATTATGAATTGATTTAGGATTTGATTGCAATTCCTTACTTAGTTCATTGCTTGCCCCGACGAAATTAGTGCCATCATCACAAAATAATTGACTTGGTTTTCCCCGTCTTGAAATGAATGTTCAAGCCAAGTTATTCCCTTCTCCTTCTGATCCGTTCTCAGAGAGAACGGATCTCTTCTGTTCACGCACACGTTCACATAACTAAGGAGATCCGAAGGCGGTAACGAAGACTGATCTGTGGTGCATTTTTCTTTGAAGCCATATATTTTGACATTGAAAGAAGCGTGTACAAATCTGTTGAATAAATACTGAAAAACGCATTAACCATCCTATTATTGATATAATCATACTATTCAACAAGTTTTTTTTGGCGACCGAAAATGCGGGAACATTCTGCGAGGCGGAAGATCTGCAGAAAAAATCTAATATAACATTCACCTACGGCAACTGAAATTTAAAGATGGCGATTCACATTCACAAGAAGCGCTCGTGGCCTAGGCGAACCGAGTGATTGGAATCAATCACTTGGTTAAGCAACAACAGGCGCGGTCAGGTACGGGATGGGTGAGCGTCCCGTGACTACCGCTTGTGGCATTTTTCCGAGCGCTTCCGTGCTTCGCAAGGCACGTTAAGCCGTTGGTGCCGGCTGTCATATAATGGCAGTCGTTAAGCCATGTCAGAGGCCTTATGGACGGCTTGATAACTTCTGACAGTGAGGCCCGCCACTGTCTCACAATCCTCCACCAACCCGGACTTGGCCCCCGTGGTGGAGTATGGCCTAACCTTCCTGCGATGCAGGAAGAGACCCGTGCCCCAGCAGTGGGGACATATAAGGGTTGATAACGATGATAACGATTCACATTTGAGAAAAGAGAGGCGATCTCACCGCATCGGACCAAGGGAAGTGAAGTGGCCCACAATTTTTTTGCGATCTCTCTTATGACGATAACAATTCAAGTTTCAGTTTGCGCTAATAATATGGCTCAAAATAAAGTTTTAAGTGGCAACTAGGTAACAAGTAAGCTGATATAATTACCTATTTGCAAAGAACCACCTTTTACTGTCGTATTTTAAACGTAGCGAACTGGCTAATAGGTATCAAGAATACTGTACATTGCCTATTAGTACAATTTTTTCTGAAGAAACCAAGCGGGCTAGTACCTGTCGGGTAGGTAATCAAGTTAACCTGTTATATCTTTCCTATATCCGAGTATAGCAAGCTTGGTTGATAAAGTGAAGCATGGCCTGTCACTGTTCCCACATTTCCTTCCTGTGGGAGCAAGCTATTCGCTTACTCTATGACTATAATTTTGATTAATCATAATTTCATGTTGATTTGTTGCAATACTCAAGTTCTAAGAAGGTGCTCTGCTAATTGCTTGCTTCCATTGAATTCTTTGCTAAATCGGTACCTTTATTCTTGCTTTAAAGAATTTTGGGCGATAATTTCAGCTCGCCGCCCAGACCCACTGCGCTGCCCTACGTTGTGCGTAGGTAATTTATTAAACACCTGAGCGGGTGAGTACAGAACGAATATTAGCCCGTAAAGGTTCCACAATCGAATAACCTATTGGTAATTATTAAATAGCGTTTTTAAAGATCGTTTGAATTCGAACTCGTTTGCAAAAATGTCTGAAGAACTTAAAGGTTTAATACAAAAGAGAGGGTAAATAAAGGGTAGTTTAACTGTATATAAGAAATACTTAACTGATTTCAAAAAATATAAAGAGGTAAGCAAGCAACAATTAAATGAACTTAAATTAAGATTGGAAAAAATTAAAATATTATTTGAGGAGTTTGACACCCTTCAGACAAGCATTAAAATGTCTAATGCAGCAACTGCTGAGCAGCAAAGCGAAAGAGTAGAAATCGAAAACCAATTTTATTTTGTGATTAGTTCATCACAAGAAATGTATGAATCTCACCAAGCAGCCTTTGATGACGCTGTGTCAGAACAAGGCTCGGCCGCTCAGCAGAGGGCAAACTCAGCATGTGACCCTTTAGGTCATTTTGGAGGGGTCAAGCTACCTGCTATAAAACTTCCCGTTTTTGACGGCAACTATAGCAAGTGGCTCGAGTTTAAAGATACATATGTATCGCTTATTCATAAAAACGAATCTCTAAGTCAGATAAGTAAATATCACTACCTACGCCCCTCCTTAGAAGGCAGCGCTGCACAAGTTATCAACTCGTTAGAAACTTCTGCAAAAAATTACTCGGTTGCTTGGAAGTTGATACTTGAGAGGTTTGATAATAAAAGGCAACTTATAAATAGTAATTTAAGGGCTTTGTTTAATGTTGATCCAATTGCAAAGGAGTCGCACGCTGCGCTGAGATTTCTCGTTGATCACATATCAAAAAACCTGAGAGCGCTTAATAGCCTTGATGAACCAACTGGTAATTGGGACACACTTATCATATTCATGTTTTCATCAAAGTTAGATGCTGAAACAAACAAAAAATGGGAAGAATATAGAAATATTATCACAGCATGAATGTTTTAAGGCAGACGTTGAGAGTTTAGTTAAAAATAAGACACTTAGTTTAAAATCAGCGTCGCTGAGTTTAAATCCATTTTTAGATGATCAGGGTGCTATGCTAGTAGGCGGAAGACTAGACAATTTGGATTTTAGTTACTATAAAAAGCACCCAATAATTTTGAGTGCACAGCATAACTTTAGTAAGTTATTATTTGAGCATGAGCACAAACGTCTTCTCCATGCTAGGCCACAGCTTCTTCTTGCCTCGATTCGCGAACGTTACTGGCCTGTGGCAGGCAGAACGTTAGCTAGAAAGGTTTATAAACAATGTGTCATGTGCAGAAGAATGCAAGGAAAGGCTGCAGCTGAGATAATGGGTAATTTGCCCTTACAACGCATAGTAACTCGATTCCCGTTTGAAGTTGTAGGTATTGATTACGCCGGTTCTATTATGATAAGCACGAAGAAGGGTCGAGGTGCTAGATTAGTTAAGGCATTCTTAAGTATATTTATATGCTTTAAAACAAAAGCATGTCATTTAGAATTAGTTAGTGACCTCACTACAGAGGCATTCATTTTAGCCTTAAGAAGATTTATCTCGAGAAGAGGTAAACCCTATCAAATTTATTGTGACAATGGGTCCAATTTCGTAGGTGCAAGTCATGAACTAAAAAAAACATTTGATAATGACTTAATTTCAGACTTTTCTGCAAATGAGGGCATTCGATTTCGGTTTTCACCCGCTTATGCACCAAACTTTGGTGGGCTGTGGGAGGCTGGTGTAAAGGTGGCTAAAAATCACATGAAAAAGGTCGTAGGCAATAGTCATTTGACATTTGAAGAGCTAACTACGTTGTTCGCGCAAATTGAGGCTATAATGAATTCGCGTCCGTTAATACCGTTGTCTTCGAATCCCGATGATTTATCCCCACTTACTCCTGGGCACTTTTTATTGGAAGACCCCTTACTAATCTGCCGGCTCCAAACTTTCAAGATGCCAATCCTAATCAGCTACACAGATACCCAAGAATAGAACAAGCACGTCAGCACTTCTAGGCGAGATGGAGCCGAGAATACATTGCCGAGCTGCATCAACGAACGAAATGGCGTATTCGGCAAGATGAGTTAAAACCCGACCAACTTGTATTGATTAAGGATGAACAGACTCCACCATTGAAATTGCCACTGGGACGAATACATTGCCTTTATCCTGGAACTGATGATGCTAGCAGAGTAGTCGATGTCAAGACATCAAGAGGAATTCTACGACGGTCTATCAGAAAAATAGTTCCTCTCATATATGACGCTGAGGATGATCAGCTTTAAACAGGCGGGCAAGCATGTTCACGCACACGTTCGCATAACTAAGGAGATCCGAAGGCGGTAACGTAGACTGATTTGTGGTGCATTTTTCTTTGAAGCCATATATTTTCACATTGAAAGAAGCGTGTACAAATCTGTTGAATAAATACTGAAAAACGCATTAACCATCCTATTATTGATATAATCATACTATTCAACACTTCCACGCATTGGACGTTCTTCTGGGTCGTCGTGAGCCTCCGGCGGGTCTCCAGTATAGAGCCGCCGTTGGAATGTGGTGATCGAGTCTTCTTAAGGCATGTCCTAGCTAACGCCATTTGAGTTCCCTGTATTGTGCAACGGGTTTTTGTTTTGTAATAAGCCATAGTTTTGCATTAAAGATGGTGTTGGGCCAGTGTCTTTGTCAGATACTTCTCAGGCAGTTGTTGTGTGACAGCGCTCTTGTCACCTTCCATGTTTCGCACCCGTACAGAAGAGCCGCTTTCAAGTTAGAGTTGAATAGCCGGAGCTTCGCGGTTCTAGATATGCTGGGGGTTTTCCAGATGTCCTATAGTTGGGCAAAGGCTTTGTTGATACGCTTTTCAACATCTCGTTCAGTCCCTCCTTGCGGTATCATCACGCTGCTCAGGTAACAGAACTCAAGAGTTCTATTAACTGCCTGGCCTTCTAACAACAGGGGGGTGGTGTTATTATAAGAGACTCGCATCTCTTCGGTTTTTTTCTTGCTGATTTTTAGCCTATACATATTTGCGGTCTCTTGTAGGTCCTCCAGTTTTGTTTGCATATTGTGCTTAGAAGGCAGAGATCATCTGCAAATTCTAGATCTTTCAAAGGTGATGATGCTGTCCACGGGTAACTGCATTCATAGCTACAGAAATATTAGTGGGGACAGCAGTCAGCCTTGTCTGACCCCGTTTCACTGCAAAAGGTGCGGTGAATTTGCCATTGTGGACTACTTTGCAGCTAAACCGGTCATACGCTTCCCTGATGATGTTGATGATTTTGTTAGGTACTCCTTGATGACGCAGAGCATCCCAGATAAACTGTCTGTTGATACTGTCGAACACTTTCACGAAGTCGATAAAAGTCATAAACAAGGGCTTTCTTCATTCAACTGAATCTTCAACCATAATTGGGACGGAGTTTATCTGATCAACACACGATGCACTTTTACGTAATTCGGACTGCTCACTTCGGATGGTGTCCTCTATCGCGGTTTCCTGCTTGGTTTCCTTTCTCAGGCAGTTTGATGAGGAGGCCCTTTTTCCAGTCATCTGGTACCTAGCTGTTCTGATTGCCATACATTGATCAGTAGATTAAGGGACTTCAACTGGTATATTGTCGGTTCCAGGTTATTATTGGTTTTTAAGCTCTGTAACTGCTCTGATCATTTCTCCAGTAGTTGGCGCCTCGAAACTGATGCCACCTATATTGCGCATGGGAAAGTCGCGCCAATAGTTTTCTGAGTACCTAATCGCTGCTCGTTCAGGGTCTGTGGATGATTTCGTGGAAATGCTTGCACCATCTCTCTAGCTGTTCTCCTTCTGTAAATTTCAGTCTATGTTTTTGATGGGCTGTGCACATGTAGGATGTTTATTGCACAGTTTTTTTGCGATGCAGTATAGCTGTCGGAGATTACTCATCTTAGCTGCTGTTTCCACTTCGGCTACCAGAGGATTTGTCCAGTTTCTGAAATCCTTTCGCATAGCTCTATTTACTTTTCGGCAGTGTGCATTGTTAATTGAAGGCGCTTCAGGAGATTTTCCGGATGTTAGGGCTACTTTCACAAATCTTCTCGCTTCAACAGTTTGCCAGGATTCGGCGGTGATCCCCTCTCTGTTGGCTAGATGTTTATGCCCAAGCGCCTCCTTTGCAGCTGTATTGTAGGCATTTTTTATTCCAATGCATTCGAGCTGTGTCTCAGCTGACTTGTCGTGCAGTTTACCCTGAAATGCGGATGTGTAATTTGGGGACGCAACTTTACGACATCAAAACAACGTTAGTTAGATGAATTGTGTTTCGTGATTTGTGCTACCTTTATTCTCATTTCAGCCATGACAAGGTGATCACCCCCACCACTTACCTAGGGGCCGAAAGGCTAATCACCTATCAGCTCTGAACTTTACCAGATTACTGAAATAGATACAAACAAAAAGGATCGGACCGACCGACGACTTTTGGCTTTAAACCAAGGACTAAGTTTGGCTTTTGGAATGTAAGAACATTAGACAATGTAGGAAAAACCGAAAAGCATTGTGTTGTATTTAACCAGTATAAACTTCAATTACTCGGGCTTTCCGAAATGAGATGGAATGGTTTAGTTACAGAAAGAATAACGGCTACAGGAGAAACAATCACCTTCTCTGGACGTCCTGAAGGTGAAGGAAACCACAAGGGCGCTGGTCTAATGATCTGTTCCGCCACAAGAAACGGTTTTTTGAGCTGACAACAGATCTAGAAACGAATACAGCACCACTTAAAGAAAAGGCCCGAAACACAACTATCATCCAAGTACCTTGTGATTCGGAAGATAAAGACGATTTTTACAATCAGCTAAATAATATAATTAGCAACATGCAAAAAGGGGATATTGTGCTGTTACTAATAGGAGATCTTAATGCCAAAGTGGGCAGTGATAATAGTAAATTAGGTTATGGGCAAACACGGCCTTGGGACCAGAAACGATAACGGCGACAGGTTTGTAAAAACTTGCTCGGAAGACAAACAAATCATCGGCGGCACTATCTTTCCACATAAGACTGCTCACAAAATCACGTGGCTTTCTCCGGTCGGATCTAAGTGAAATTAGATAGACCATCTAGGAATCAGCCGCAGAAGGAGATCATCCCTACTAGATGTCAGGAGCAAAACCGAAGCAGACATTGCAGCGGTATTACTACTACAAGTTCAGAAATGGCAGTCACTTAGAATTGAAAAAAAAGTCATTGGTACATGGCCGCACTAAGGATCGCAGCTGGGTCTCTTGGTTCTGAGTCCATTGTTCTACCCACTGGACTACCACGTCTTTGCCTCGTGGGGAAACCTGCGGCTTGGTTGGCTCCACATATTTTGATTAGTCTTTTCTGTGAGCTAGGCCAGCTAAGCTATTGGGATGGTACAGGTGCCGGACAAGCCTACACTATATAAAAAAAATGTCCCAGGCACAGCGATACCCACTCTCACTGCCTAAGCTGTTATAAGTTTGAGCGAGTATCAAGCCGCGCCGACGGGAGGTGGTGGTGAATAAGAATGAATGAACGAGGAACTAAATGCAACTGCAAAAAATCTTGATTTGTGTCTACTAAACCTATTGGAAATGTTTCATTGCGATCCGGCGGCGTGTCGTTTTTAAACAAAAAAGTTGAAAAAGTAAAAAAGACTTAAGACTTAAATAAAAACGAAACTACGATTAATTGCCCTTCGGGAAATTCTTAAGAGCTTACCAAATTATTGATCCAATTAATGCGGCAGTCGTGCGGTTGGTAGTTAACACTAGTCTCACGTTTTAGGTCGTGAGTTCCCTCCCAGGCACGTTGTCATAATTTTTTTCTCCGTGAAGGAAAACCTCGTGAGGAAACCGGACGGACTATTCAGCGGTTGAAATTGCCAATCCGCAGTGGGCATGCATAGTGATTAAACCCATACACTCTCTCTGAGGGAAGGCCTCTGCTCTACAGTGGGATGTACTAGTATACATGGCTTCCCACGGCTATGCCACATTGAGGATGTTTCCTGTACCATTATGACATTCCTTACGATGGTTTTCATCACCACCAGCGAGTGGTATTGCTACTATAACTTCACAAACGTTCATAACTTAGAAAAAAAAAAGACATTGGTACATGCCGGGGTTCGAACCCACGAATTCCCGATTTAAGAGCCGGCGTTCTACACCGCTCCGCTACCATCGCTTCTAGGTAAGTGGCTGAAGTACTGTCATTGTACACGTTTATAAAGTTGTTCAAATATTGAAACAAGTGAAAGTTGTTCAAATATTTCTATACTGTTGCTCTGGAGCCGTTACCCTAAGTGCTACAACATGTGTCCTTTTGATCAGGCACACTTTTGCTTGCGAGTGTAGTTGAAAAGAAACTAGTCTTGAAGTTTTGTCTCATTTATTGCAACTAAAAACAGTTGACACTTGAGCGAGACAAAAAATAAACAAAAAAATAATTACAAACACACAGTACATTTGGCGGCCTTATTGCTGAGAGCAATTTCTTCCAGACAACCCACGATGGAGAGTTGCTGAAGGAAAAATGAGACAGATAGTTGGTGCAAATATGAATATTGATATAAATACTTATACTTAAAAATAATATACTTACATAAACCATAACATGTAATAATTAAAGTCATTTATTATAAACATTTACAAACTTACATTATTTACAATAAAGTTCCGCAAGAGGATAAAAAGAAAGACATACCTACATTAACGTGCTTTGCGAACACAGATCACCTCCAATAGATACCGCATACAGGGCAAGCGACGCTCACCAAGCATAGGCTCAGTTGCCCTTATCCGAAACAATGCTTGTATGCGCTCCTTCAGTCATGACCAAGAAACAGACCCGTGAGGTGTGTGCGTGAATTAACGTTAGAAAATTATATCCTAACTAAAACAGAGATTTTTAATGCCGTTTTGTAGTGTAAAGTGGTGCGGGAGGTCTTCTAAGACTTCCAATTACCAAAAAGATGGAATCACATTCCATCGGTAAGTAAAACCCTCACGAAATATTTAAATTTTGGCACTGAAGGAAAGGTCAAGATACAGTGGTTCTTTATATTCAATAATTAAGAAAAACAATAACAAAATCAAATAAAAAAGTAAATAATTAGAGTGATAAATACAAATCATAAACCTTATTTTTAAAGATAGCTGAGGAAGCAGAGCGCCTTATTGAAACCGGCAGATCATTCCACAGCCGGGCGGCCCTAACAGCAAATAAGTTGCTGAAGAACCTCGTCGAATGACTCGGAATCTTCAGCATCAGGTTCTGGTCAGACCGAAGGGCCCGGCTGTGGGAATCTTCTTCACGGGTTAGTGCATTAAAAATAAAAATAGTGTAATTAAATATTCTTTTTAATGCACTAACATGGGTTAGTGCATTAAAAAGAATATTTAATTTATTTCTGACTCTAGCTTGCCTTCTTTATGAAACCTATAAACCTCCTACAGACATGTTTGGGCTTAATTACTAAACGTACTTAATTACCAGAAGGTTTATTTTATACTCTTGTAAAGCTTAAAAAAAAAAGTTAAAAATGCAGTATTTAGTTTCTCTAGCCGGTGTATTAAACGGGTCTATTAGTTAGAAACGGTTCCATTAGACAAGCGCTCGTGGTCTAGCGGAACCAAGTGATTGGAATCAATCACTTGAGTTAAGCGCCAACAGGCGCGGTCAGGTGCAGGGTGGGTGGCCGTCACGTGACTACCGCTGTAGCATTTTTCCGAGCGTTTCTGCGCTTTGCAAGGCACGTCAAGCCGTTGGTACCGGTGGTCATGTAATGGCAGTCGTTAAGCCATGTCAGAGGCCTTCTGGGCGGCTTGATAACTTCTGAAAGTAAGACCCGCTAGTGTCTTACAACCCTCCACCAACCCGGACTTGGCCCCCGTGTTGGTGTTGGAGAGAAGTTTGAATAATAAGCCTTCTTCCGATGAAACCGATTTATTTGACACAGGAAATACAGAAACACAGGCTCCGCGCGCGCATCGCAGTTGCAAGAGAAAAATACAGTGTTGCCAACAGTATTCTTATGTTATTCCCTAACATACTGGGGCGGCCAGAGAAGACTTAACAATGTAATTTGTAAAGAATTGAAATCAGATTAATATCAGCAAAATTTAGAAACATTACAGGATGCTTATGCTGGCTTACTATACAATACAAGATAGATTTAAAATAATAAGAGCAAATTGTACATATCTTCCTGAAATACTGATTAAGTATAAGTTTATTACACATCCAATTTGGAAATTCTAAGTATGAAATTTACATTTTTTCCGCTCCCAGCAAAAACTATATTTATTCAATACTCATTACAAATGGGTCTTGTGACATATTGAGCAATTAAATACTTGCAAACTTATAAAGCATATTAGTGCCTATTATGCTATTAGCTATACAGAAACTATGTGGAAAGTTTACATGACAACTAAGCTATCTTTATAGCTTATTGCGGCTAAAAAGGAGGACATATTTTATGTTTACATAACTGTTTACTTATGTACACACATGCTACAATAAACTTGCTTCCTTAAACGTAAAAAAGCTTTTTATTACTCTAGAAGCTTACATGTTTATAAATGCCTTTGAATTACATAATGAGAACATGATCATATTCAATATGAACCTATTCAATTGACTTTACTTAACTGTGCAATGGCCCATTAATAAATGAACCTTATCTGCATAGGTGGTAAATGTAAAATTGATTCCATTCACGGAGGCATGGTGACATATCTCGGACTGATGAGTGACTTTGTTATGGAGCTCGTAAAGACAGCAAAGCTCGTTGTTGGCTCCTTTGAAAGTTGCTGCATTGGCACACACAACTTCCAAAGGGCAACCCCTGCGAGAACAAAAGCCCTTGAAAGCAGCAAAGAAGCACTCGGTGGTCATGTCGGAAACCAGTTCCATGTGCACCGCTTTGGTGAAGAAACACACAAACACGGCTACATACCCTTTGGTTGTTATGCTTCGCCTCATGCGAGATTGCTTAATCTGGAACGGCCCACAGTAGTCGAGGCCCACCGTCTGAAATGGGCGCGCCGGGCTAACACGGCCGGCGGGCAGGGTTCCCATCAGCTGATCTAGACTAGGATCTCGATCGATGACAGCCAGGAACATTTCAATGAAGGGGCGGTACTGTTCGATGTCCCGCCCGTCGAAGGTAGGGACCTCGATCGGCGGCAGCTTACTGGGGTGGCCTCTCGACCCGGATGTGTGCTCGCCGGGATAGCCACCGGCCCTGGGTGGTGATGACTCGCTAGGACGGCTGCTGGGAACAAAAAAGATGTGTTTTGCACCTCGCTCTTGTGCGCTGTGCATCTTGCTGTTGTAAGTGTCGCTCTGGGTGGGCGGCGGGGCTCCTGCTCGCTCACTTGATAGCGGCACCGCGCTGTCGTAGTCACGGCGCTGTGTTGGCTGGTCGACGATAGCTCTTCTATTTGGCGGACTCTGTGTGAGCGGCGGCGGGGATCCTGCTCGTTCACTTGATGGCCCGGACACCGCGCTGACGTAGCTACGATGCCGTGTCGGCTGCTCATCGACCACTCCGTGGTATATTGGGCTCTGCGTAAACGGCGGGGCTCCTGCTCGTTCACTTGATGGCCCGTGCACCGCGCTGTCCAAGCCGCGATGCTCTATTGACTGCTCGACTGCAACTGTTTCCCTCGATGACCCTGGCGCCGGGATGTCGTAGTTGCTACACCGCATCTGCTGCTCGGCGACCGCTCCATCCCTCGATGGTCCTGGCACGGCGCTGTCGACGATGGTGGAGATTGCATCGCGCCACGCGGTTTCGTCGTGGCGCGCCGACGACGGCGGCGCGTGCTCGCGTGCACGCGGTGCCGGCGGCAAATGCGCGTACTCGCGGGCGCGCGAGGTCAGCTCTTCTTCTATCCGCGCTATGGCCAAAAGGCATCCTTCTTCGAAGGCGGCTTCGTCGTCATCGTCTGATGCGTCATAGGTGTACAATTACACCTGTATCTCGAAGTACCTTGTGAGGGCCTCTCGCAGGATTCCCAGCCGTACTCGCAGTTCCTGTGAGGTCCTTTGCGCTGCGCTTTGAATTAACACTTCGGCCCGCGTGACTTTGGATTTGCACTGGCCACGTGCATACCGTAAAGTCGTGGGCACGTCACGTTCTTTTTTCGCACTTTTGCTAGGCGATCTGGACGATTTGTCATCGGCGGCGATGCTCGGTGCCACGAGGTTATCCATTTCCACGTCTTTCTGCGACATTTTAGGGAGATTCAGGCTGTTGACCGCTGTTGTTATGGCGAAGTAAAGTGCGCTGACCTTTGGATCTCGGCTCGGCTGACAAAATGGCGGACGGACGTGGCGGCGCGGCGGTCTCGGGGACACGGCGTAATGGGGCGCCTGTGTTACTAATTTCTGCGTGTTTTTCAATGCTCCGGCTTCTTAGAAAGGGTTTCGGCACCAATGTTAGAGAGAAGTTTGAATAATAAGCCTTCTTCCGATGAAACCGATTTATTTGACACAGGAAATACAAAAACACAGCCGCCGCGCGCGCGTCGCAGTTGCAAGAGAAAAATACAGTGTTGCCAACAGTATTCTTATGTTATTCCCTAACAGTGGAGTATGGCCTTACCTTCTTGCGCTGCAGGAAGAGTTACGTGCCCCAACAGTGGCGACATACAAGGGTTGATATCGATTCATTCATTCATAAACACTGGTGCTCGAACCAACAACCTCTCCAACGCGATGCCAGCATTCTAGCTACTCGCTGCCACGGTCCCTTGCCCGTTTTATCCCAGCCTTTACTTGCGTCACTGTAACTCATCAATCGCCGTCTATCTGCCTGTCACGAATATTAAGCATCTTACTCAAACTAGAGCACTCTCCGCCGCGTGATGACATGAGTGCTATTTCGTCGTGTACAAGGTAACGTAACTGGGAAGAAACTGTACCCATTTACGTCACGAATGACTTTGCAATAAACACGTAGAGATCGATTTAGTGTCCACTGTACAATGAAACTCCGGTTCTATTTTTGTAAATGAAATTGATGGCGATTTTCTTGAAACCCACGTTTCTGCGTATTTACTGTACAAGAATTGGAATAAGTTAATATTCGATGTCAACCCTTGTGTATCCTCACAGCTGGGGCACGGGTCTCGTCCTGCATAGTAGGAAGATTTAAGACAGTGGCGGGCCATACTGTCAGAAGTTATCAAGCTGCCGATAAGGCCTCTGACATGCTAGGTTGTGTGCGTTTCAACATCAAGCCTCTTTCATAAGCTATTCAACAATATACATCAGCTCTCTTTTTTCTTAATTCCCAAATTTTTAGGCTGGCTGGTAGAAATTTGAGAGAGAGAGAGAGAAATAATTTATTTAACGGCACAATACTAAAAACATAACAAAACAGTAACAAATTTACAAAACACAACAAGATGTATATATATAGGTACACAGTTTACACTACATTATAAACAAATAGTTGAAAAAAAGTGGGCGAAAAGACATTTTAAAATTAAATAAAAGAAGGCATACAAATATAAACATGGATTAAATAAATACGGATTTGCAACAGAATAATAATAATGACCTATGTTTTGTTTAAAGTATTGAGCCCCTAAAATGGTTCCCGACTCAGCATGATTGTGTTGTAGTAGCCACCGAGGTATCTGCCTACAGGTCTTCGCACATTATAACAACTCCACGCCAACGCGGCAGCAACTCTACTCACACTCTCGATGAGTAGTCAACTAGTTGAACCACCCCATGGCCACTAGTGGGCAATGCGTTGTCAACGAGTGGACAACGCGGTGTCAACAAGTGGGTAATGCGTATTGAATTTTGTCCAAAGAAGTCGTGTTGCTTATGAAATGTCGAACTTTACATTCAGTGAACTGGCGATTATAGCTATTATACTCGATAATGAAAATGAACGAAACAGCAGGAAAAAAAGATATTGGGTACATGATATGTTGCGACAAAGGAAATCAGAAGGGGAATATTGTAATGGCGGACGGGTGGGCTGGCAAATGGTTGCCCGTCACGCGTCAGTCGCAAACGCATAGTCGTTGCGTGGACAACGTGTGGTCGTTGCGTGGACAACGTGTGGTCATTGCGTGACAAACGTGTCGGGGTTGACCTTTAGTGTACGATACGTAGGCCACTCGTCGTACACTACTTTAATATCATTTTTTGAAATTAAACCTTGAACATAGGACACAGGGCTTAAATTTCAATATTTGGCATAGCGTCGAGTCGCCGTTGAGTTGTTTTAATGTGCGAAGACCTTACAACGCTGATATTCTGTCGAGACCATAATGCGGGTTAGTCGCGTGTTTGTGAATAATAAAATGATAAAAAATATTGAACGGTTTGAAAAGTGTGTGCCTAAAAACATGGCATGTAAAAGTGTAGTGTGATGTAATGTGTCAGTCTGTGTGTGGGAATACTGTGCAGATAAATTACTTATTAAAGAGTATTGTGATATAAAACAAAGTGAAAGGTGACCTGTGATTTGCCGACATAAGGCGGTAAGCGCTTATTCATCAACACGGATATCTACCCACCGCGAACAAGGTGTTATAAAAGGACCACCTTAAAGGTACGCATGATTTTTATTTTTGATTTTCCATGAGGTATTCCTTGTAATGGAACTTGAAGCTGGATTCATTTTTACTGTTTCGTAATGGCGGTGATATGTTGTTCCAGCATTTGCTTGCTGCGTACCTAAAACTGCCGCGAAAGGCTGCTGTCCTATGTTTCGGTACACTGAACAGTGCAGTAATTGTTCTCACCCCTTCCGCTCGACGCGATTGTCTCCAGGTAAGTTTTTCTAATAGGTAAGGAGGCGCACTCGTTTTTATAACTCCAAACAATAATGTTGCTAACTGAAGTTTCTGTCTCGCTTCCATTTTTAGCATGTTCGCGCCATTAAGGAAGGGAGTCACATGAGTACGAGGCGGAATGTGGAAACAGTACCGAGCACAGGCGTTTTGCACCCGTTGGACCAAATTTTGTGTACGTTTTAGTAAACAGGGACCATACACAGTAGCGCAGTAATTTAACTTGGATAATAACAATGTCTCACACAGCCTCATAAGGAGCGTATTACTTATAAATCCACGAATACGATAGAGTGTTTTCAGCCGATAGAAACATTCTCTAACTACTTCCTGGATATGACGCTCGAAGTGTAATTCACCGTCCATTCAAACACCCAGATTACGTGCTTCCATGACACGCTCAATGTCCTTACCATTTAAGTGTATACGAATGTTTAACCTTGTTAATTTGTCAATTTGATTTTTTGAACCCAATATCATATATTTGGACTTTATTGGATTAAGTACTAGGCAGTTTCTTTCGGCCCATAGTGCGACTCTTCCCAGGTCGTCATTCAGACGCGATACGCAAGCATCAGCATCTGAAAGCATTATTTTTGTAAACACCTGCAAATCATCGGCATATAAGTGATAGTTGCAATTTTTTATACAGTCGGTTATATCTGATGTATAGATTATAAAAAGCAGCGGACCTATTATTTTGATATCAATCAATACAAGATAGCATATCAAAACTGTTGCACTTTTTAGCACTGCGCTTGTAACTTTGAGTCGCCAATTTAAAAGAAGAAGAAGAATAGCATAAATATGTTGATGTTAAAAAATGTGGTGGAAGAAGTGTCTCGTAAAACTATCCGCCAATTCTATAACATTACTTACATTTACGAAATCATGGTAACAATTCTTTTTCTTTCTGGTTGTGCAATAAAGTTATTTCATGTTATTTCTTATGTATTATCTAATGACTATTTAATATTTCGTGTGCAATAAAGTATAATTAAGTGTTCTCCGTCTCTATTTACCATACATAGGCTGCTACTTATGTATGCAGAATCTGGGATTCCAATAATTTTAAACGCAATGTCTGACCTCCATGGTGAAATACGTTCTTTTTTTAAATACTGGCCGCTAATATTTTTCTCTTATATACGTTAGTGTTTTGTTTTGGTTGGGTTTAAAATGTCATATCGCTGAAAAAATGGAACTCACTCGTGAAAATATTCGTGCTATGATTTATTACGATTATCGACGTGGTTTAACGCAACAACAGTGCGTAGATCAATTAACTTCGACTTTTGGTGGTGAAGCTCCATCAAAAACGACTGTGTATCACTGGTTTAGTGAGTTTAATCGCGGGCGCAGTAAGCTCACGGACGAAGTTAAAGAAGGTCGCCGGAAATCGGTGGTTGTGCCACAAAATATTGAAACTGTGCGAAAACATGTTACGTATCGCGAGATTGAGGCTATTCTGGGCATATGTATGACGAGCATTCATAGGATATTACATGAACATTTGTCACAACTTAACTCAGGATCAAAAAGATGCTCGCGTCGAATGGTGCAAGAAAACCTTAAAAAATTCAACGGAGGCGACTCAAATCTGTTTATGATATCTACACAGGTGACGAATCCTGGATCTACGCGTACGATCCCGAAACTAAACAACAATCAACATTTTGGGTGTTTCAAAATGAGCCGAACCCTACGAAAGTGGCTCGTGCAAAAAGCACTGTAAAGCAAATGCTGGCCTGCTTTTTTGGTATTAATACCACTGGAGAATCGCAGAACGGTTAATTCGTAGTGTTACACGACCATTTGTTTGCCGGAAGTATTTGAAGAAATACGCCAAAACAACCAGCGACGTAGAATCATACTTCACCATGACAATGCCAGCTGTCATACATCTCAGGAAACAACTAAATTTTTGGGTAATAGAATTGATGGGTCATCCACCGTACAGCCCTGATTTGGCTCCCAATGATTTCTATTTATTCCCAAAAGTAAAGAATAAATTACGTGGTCAACGATTTACGACCCGTGAAGATGCCGTAGATGCGTTCAAACAGCAAGTTTTAGAGATACCTCAATCAGAGTGGAAAAAGTGTTTTACAAATCGGTTTCATCGAATGCAAAAGTGCATCGATCATAGTGGAGAATACTTTGAAAAACAATAAAAGCATATTTAGCCATATACATTTGTTTATTTTTTCTATTCCGCATACATAAGTAGCAGCCCTCGTACTACAAGCATTTTTTTCATAACCATGTAATAAAGTTACATGGTTAAGAACAAACTAAACCATTGGTAAAAATATATATAAGAGTATTTGTACTACGCCAGGCAAAAATAAACTTAAAATAGAATTTTACAAAGTTACAGTACAATTTGGAATAAATCTGGTCAGGTCAGTTGACCATGTTACGCTGAAGGATTCAAATAAAATATATTTTATGTTGTTGTAACGTCTATTTAATATTGAAAGAAAAAGTAAATAATTGTGTAGACGTTTAGAAATAATGCTTAAATTAAAGTGAAAGTGAAATTAAAACACGACACATTATACAAACTGTCAGCAAAAACTTTAATTCAATTCAATTCAATTTATTTCAACGTAAAGAATTTACATTCTATTTGTTGAATGTCAAAGTACAATGCAACATGAAAGTGAAAGGTTAAGGAAAAATTGTGAAAAATTAAGGATCACACCAACAATATAATTATTTTCACATTTCTTCAGCCATTGCATTCTATTTTAAATCATATATCCTTTACTTAGACTCATGTATAACATTCCTTGATAAGGTCAGCAGCCCGCTCTCCAAGCATCATTGACGGAGCATTAGTATTGGCCGAAGGCAGCGTGGGCATGGCACTGGCATCTACCACCCTGAGGTTCTTAACACCATATACTTTGAGAGTTTCGTCCACTACGCTCCCCATAGCACACGTACCTACATGGTGGTACAGCGTCGTCACCATTTGAACGATGTAACAGTTCCAATACTCGTCACTGGGAAATTCTAAATCATTGCAAGCCGGCAAGTTCACCTTCACCAGCGAAGCTCCAATGTTTTGGAAGTACGTGCTATTTGCTAATCTAGTCAGGTAGTTGATGGCTGTGCGGAAGGTATTGATGTCATCTTCGTTCTTTAAGAAATTTGTGTAAAACAGGGGGTCAACAGATTCCTCAGTGCTCGTCACCACGACTTCTCCCAAAGATTTTCCGTGAAGCATGACGGTATTCATGATAAACAACTCAGTATTCACATTGGCGTCTTGTATTGAAGTCGTCACATTGTCATTGAAGTTCAGGGATAAGTTGAATAGAAGATTCACTAAAGTGCTGTTAGGACCGAAGTAGAACGGAATTGTTTGCATTTGTGGCTGACCGTCGTCGTTTGGCAAGAAGAAGCCGACCAAGTTGGGGAAAGGCAAGGTATCTGAGGGAACTGTAAAGTTGAGCGAACTAGTGTTACCACTGAAAACGAAAGGTACCATCATATGGTCCTGCATGTTTTGTCCTACTGGCAAGTCAATAATACACTCAAGACCAAGATTCTCAACAGCCTCTTGGGGTCCTATTCCAGAAGCTATTAATAGCTTAGGCGTATTTAGCGCTCCGGCTGATGATATGACTTCTTTGTTGGCGTTAAATTGATACGTGGTTCCATTGATTATAACTTCTACTCCGTAAGCTGCATGATTGTCAATCAGAACTTTTGAGGCGAAGGCGTTTTTCAACACAAACAAGTTCTCTCTGTCAGATATAGGAGCCAGAAAAGCTTGGGCAGTACTGTATCTTAGTCCAGGTGGCTTACTGTGACTGTAGAAGTTCTTGGAAATTCCAAGTTGAGTTGGGCCGTTGTAATCTTTCACAGAGGTGATACCGATCTCGGTCATGGCACCCAATAAATTAGTAAGTTTTTCTTCAACTTCATCTTCGTATGTGTACTGCGTAATGACAACGGGTCCTGTTGTGTTATGGTAGGGGGCTAAAGAAGGATCCGAGGTAATATTTTCGTCATCCATGCCCTCACTTTTCAGAAAGTATTTCAAGACGGTTTCCCAATCCCAGCCCGTAAAACCAGATTTGGCCCAGCCGTCATAGTCTGCTGGGTTACCCCTAAAACAGAGGGAAGCAAAAAAATTGCATATAATTGTTATTCGATGGAAATGACTGTGTATTATCGCTTAGGCTCCAGATAGCTTTTGCCTGAAGATTGTAAGATAAATATAGTCAGTTGATAGTCAACATACAGTAACATGACATTTACATAAAGGCACATACATTGCTTCTGGGCCCACACTAGGATGCCCTGTGACGTGGGAACTAGAAACAACGACATCGCAAACATGTAAGCATCCAAGACTAGTCTCTTTCTGAATATTATAACAATTGGCAAATTGACTCGTTAAAGCCTAACAAGGCCCAATTACTATAAAAAATAACTAAGGAAATGATGTAGAACATTTTTTTGATATTTTTCAGTTTGTCATGATTCTTCGCGTACAACAAACAGTATCGCAAAGGTCGTTCCAAGATAGGTGTCACCCCAATTCTACCCAGTCCGATACACATTACGAGTACTAACATAGTACATACTATTTTTTTTGATTAGATTAATACTCTTTAATGCACACCACCCATTTTGAGAGTACAAGAAAAAATAATCAGTTCTTATTTATGCTACTTTTTTTTAACAGAAGACTCTCAGGCCTGTAACAGGAAGGGCGTGGAGCGAGAATGCGTAATGTTGTATAGAGTTCGCGCCATACGTCTTCTCTGTAAGGGATTCGTCCCGTCTCTTTAGAAAATTTTGTATGAAAGTGAATAGAAAAGACGGCACGTCTTTTTACGCCCTCACCCCACCTCCATTCTGCGTGTCTCAGGCTGGGTGGTACAACGATCCTTGTCGCGCGTTTTGAACGTGAAAGTCGCGACTTTTCAGTTAATTAATTGTCAAATTCTGACATTTCAGCGTGACTTGTGCCATCTTACCACCGGGCTGGTTTTTGATATAACTGACTGATACCCACCTAACATACATCATGAAGTTGAGACTCGAGCAACCGCCGAGCATTTTACCCCGGGTCAGCGGTATGACGCCCGGTGTACGTTGCGCCTGACTGGCGAACGAATCTGACGCGGAGAGGTAGTTCCAGTCGAAAATCGTACGAGGTAGCATACCAGCATTGCCCGGGATCTGTGACGAAGTCGTAACGCATTCTTAATACGAAACAAATGGACTGCAGAAAGGTCCCAAATGAATTCATCATATTTTTTATCATTAAAAGTACCCGAAACTACCGCATCTGTTGTGCATTTGGGCTCTAGTATTATTCAGAACATAGGTAATCAAACAATTTGGACATGATTTCATGTGAGCAGCAACACGAGTGACAGATGATACAGAGGAAAATTGTTTTGTTTACTTACAGTACTGAAGTCTGGTGGATCGCCACCAGCTTCCACTAGCAGCACAGTCCACTCGGCCACCTCCGTCAGTCGGTTCGCCAGTACTGCACCGGCCGAACCCGCCCCGACTATGATGAAGTCGAAAGACTCGCCACCTAAGATAACAATAGGCTAAGTTAGGATCGGAATTTTGTTACTCGATTTCGCCTTCAAAATGACGTGACAGATCTTTCGAGCAGATTATTTATACACAGCATATTTCCGCGCTCCTATAGCCATGAAGTTATGAGTAACATAACATAACATTTACATACATCGCTTCTGGCCTCACACTAGGATACCCTGTGTCATGGGAACCAGAGACAACGGCATCACAAACATGTAAACATCCAAGACCTGGGGTTCTTTTTGTCCCCAGCCGGGATTCGAACAAGGGACCTCTTGCAGATGCGCTACCGCTACGCCACAGAGGTCGTCGTAACAACGTAACTATTTGATAATGCAGCAGGCATACAGAATAACTGTATCGTCTCCCTTTATGCAATTAGTATTACCGTGCTTTTGTCAAGGGCGCTACTGCATCAGTGAATTTGCATTTGTATAGTGCCGTCCTTCAGACAGACCAAAAATAGTGGTTTAGAGGGAATTCTGCTTGGTACATTTCCTCTTGTCAATCTCAATTCTATAATTTAGTCTCAATTATACTTTATTGCACACGAAACACTTAACAGAACATTACAAAAGAAAAAACATGTACTAAAGTGAGCTTATCTTTGAAAGAGATTTCTCCCAGCAAATCTTAGAGAGTAGCAGGAGCCTGAGAAGCAGGTCTGCATAAAAAGCGGGATAATGTACAAAATATACTAAATAAATATTGAATAACCTGCCTAACTATGAAAGAAATAACTAAACTACATAAACTAAAATATAGAAAGAAAACTACATAGATATAAACATAAAATGTATAGCTCAATGTTATGCTAGACATAGATAATACTCTTTCAATCGCTTCATAAAAGTACTGTGGCAGCGCGTTCCATCGCCTGACCGAATGGACCGTGAAGGAATCACCGTAAGCGCCACTATTATGAGCAGGGATTTTACGAAGCGTCACTGTGTTGGTACGTACGATGTAAAAAAAAAAAACACGACGAGCATGAGCTCATGTGTACGACTCTAGGGCTTTGGCACTTGGAATTGTACGTAAAAAGTCGAGCGACAGCCAAAATCTGTATTTTGGACGCCGTGCCAGATTGAATTCGAATGAGAAAATTAATGTCTAAGACTCTGTCGAGTTTTTGAACTAAAACTTTCGTAAGCACAACACATTGTAGACTTTTAGTCCGGATTTACTTACGGGTGTTGTTATATCGGAAAAGTCCGACAACCAACCGACGACGCGAGCTCCGTCTCTGCTCACCATGATTAAGCTCTGCGAATCGGAGCGAAACCTGGTCGGACTTTTCCGATATAACAACACCCGTAAGTAAATCCGGACTAAAAGTCTACACTCTGTCAAGTTGTCTTATCTTATTTCTATGCGACAAATGTCTAAGCTTCCGAGTATTTTGCGTCTACGCTTTCAATTCGCATGGCCGAGAATCGGCTCCCAGAGGGGCGATTCGCGCCCATGCGAATTAAAGCGTAGACGCAAAATATTCGGAGGATTAGACATTTGTCGCATAAAAACATTAGACATTTATTTTCTCATTCGAATTTTATCTAGCATGGCGTTCAGAGAGCCAATTCTCATTTCATTAGCAAAAAAGTCGTATACGACTCTAAGGTTTATGACTTGGAATTCTACGTAATAAGTCGAATGACAGCCAAAATCTGCATTCTGAACGCCATGCTAGATTGAATTCGAATGAGAAAATAAATGTCTTATGACTTTGTCGAGTTATCTTATCTTATATTTTTCAACAAAAGCCTTCGACTATTTTGCGTCTACGGTTTCAATTCGCATGGGCGAGAATCGGCCCCCAGAATACAGAGTTTGGGTGTCGCTCGACTTTTTACGTAGAATCCCAAGTCATAAGCCTTAGAGTCGTATACGACTTTTCTAATGAAGTGAGTTTTGGCTTCCAGAGCCCTAAAGTGGGACTTGTATATACTCGTAGTAGGCTACATTATTTGACGTTTTTCTTTTAGAGATGCCCTTAATGTAACTGGGTTATTTATACCTCTGTACTGTAATGTATTGCTGGTACTTATTAATATAACTAATATTAGTGAAAGTTTGTAAGTATGCATGAATGGATGTTTGTTACTCTTACACGTGAAAAGTATTGTACGGAGTTGATTGAAACTTTACAATAATATAGCTTATACATCAATTCAATTTATAAAGGTATTGTGTGATATTTTTCAAATGAACGCAAAAAAAAATATGATATGATAATTTTAATATAATACTCGTAAGGTTAGATTTTTTCTACGCCACGTTAATAATAAGCTTCTATTGTCGCCAACAATGCATATATCAGCGACCGCAAACAGTACTGTTTTTCTCAGAGACATAGTGCACATAGACTTTTTGGCGCATGCATCGCTGGCTTTTATCAGTATTTATTTTAAAAAACCTGTTTAGAGGCTAAAACTTCACCCATGCCGGGTTTCGAACCCGCGACCTCTGGCTATCCGTGCCAGCGCTCTTTCCAAGTGAGTTAATGGGCGACTCACCGGCATCAGTGAAATTACGAACCTCTTTACACTATTCTCTGTATTAGATACTTTTTATTTTCATTTATTGTGAGATAAAAACTAGTTAGAATAAATGGTACACTGCAACAGAATGTACTATTTGTGGAAAGAATGGAGCCTAAACTAGATTAAAAGATTTGTATCGAGTTCGAGGCCTCCAAACAACAAAAGATTATAACATAATATTAACATACAGGCACATACATTGCTTCTGGCCTCACACTAGGATACCCTGTGTTGTAGGAACCAGAAACAGCGACGTCACAAACATGTAAACATCTAAGACCTAAGGTTATTTTGTCCCCAGCCGGGGTTCGAACTCGATTGGTATAATTTTCGACGCGTCTTCTCCACGAGCCGTCCTAACACAACCGTAACTCGATTTTTGTCAAAAATGAGTTAAGACTTGATTTGGAATCAGCGTGATGAGAACTATAATGTTCTCTTTGACGCATTTTTGGTAAAACCGACACAAAAGGAGATAGTGTTAATCATAAGCGCCGTAACTGTCTATTTTGATGGCACGTTCCTAGATATGACAACCGTAAAACACCTTACGGTTCTTATTCTTAACGTTATTGTATGAGCTTGATAGATAGATAGATAGATAGATAGATAAACCATTTATTTGCATTTTCACACACACATAACACGTACATAACACAAAGAATAAAATAAAAAGATGAAAGCAACAAAAAATAATATAAAAAGATGAAATCAATTTTTGCCATACCAGGTATGGCAACTGCCAGAAATACAGTCAATTAGTTACGTGGGTGTGGCAGATGCAAATGGGCTCCGGCTCAGCATGTGCTGGAAATACTCCAGCGCTGGTATTATGCCGGTACCCAGAGAAGACGGCGTGCTCAACTCGTAGAGGAAAAAAGAGCCAAACTGAGGTATAGGTAATATTAACTTAGATAATTATATAAAGTGTAAATTGTATATAATGCGTTACTTGAATAGCTGTGCGTAAATAATATTTAACAATCCTGAACTTCACGTACACGAAGCCGCAAGTTGTAAATTAATGAAAATAAAATAATAACGAGTAATTACAATAATATAACCTAAAGATAAACACCGTAAGACAATAATGATGGCCGACTCACAGCTTCGGCTTTCAGACCATTTATTTTGTAGTGTGTACTACATTATCTTTCACCATCAGAGTGCTTAGTGCGAGTTTGACAGATACAATCGAATAACTTTACTACCGCGTTAATCGAGCATTGAGTAGTGAGTATGAGTAAGTTAACCGTTCGAACTGGCAAAACGCTGTCACAGTACAACTCGCACTCGCGTGTATTCGTGTTTTGGCTGGTAAACGTGTTCACTTCTCAACGTAAACCATTACAACTCGCAGTCAGCAATTTTAATTTCCATACTTGTCGCTAGGTGGCGCTTCCTCGATGCCATAGAAATATGAGTTTACGTTAACGCGATCGAGTAGTTAAAAAACTCGCACTAAGCACTCAGGTCGAGCTTGCTATGAAAGCAAAACCTAAAGTCCTAACCTATTTTCAGGATTTTGTGAAATGCGTCCAAATGGGCAATTCAAAAAAAAATTGCGTGAAAGTAATGGAATTACTTGATTTTTTTAATTATCGGGACCACGCATCACAACATAAGCTACGAAAAAATGAACAGAGAACATAGGAAATTGTGGCTGTGAAAGTAGAACGAGGAAGTTTCTACTTTCACAGCCATAATTGCGAGTTTGAATCGTCAATTGATTTTCTACAAACAAAAATTTTTAAAGCACATAGCTTTCCAGATACTACACAAAAAGAAATTGCAAGAGGCGTAACTGCAGAAAGAAAGGGAGAAATAATAAATAAATAAGTTCCTTTGATGCCAGCCGACTGAAGAGAGTTCTGGTACAACTTACCTACCTCTACAGCAACCGTCCAAGATGATATTTTTACACAAGAAAACTAACTGCTAGCTACAATTTGATATCTGATATTAATCTTAATTCTGTCTGTTGGTATATGTTTAAATTTATTAGCTAAAAGTTCCTATTTACAATATTTAAAGCATGTTAAGTCTCAAAGACTGATCTTTTGATAAATATTTTAAAGACTGAAAAGTGCGACTGATAATAATAAATAGTTATTACATCGTCCTAGGGATGAATTAAATTTATTAAGGAAATTAAAACGCTCGAGACAAGTTCAAGTCCTGTCTCAAGCGGTTTTTGTAATTTCCTCTATAAATTTAAGTAGGTAAGATTTTTTGTTACTTTAAATTTTATTCTTCATTTAATTTAACATTGTGTAGGAACGGTAGGTGATATCGTTCCGATGTTAAACCTAACTGCAAAGTAGGTAGTCGGGGCTGTTAGTAATGCAATTTGCTTAAGCCAGATGTCGCTGCCTGTACGTAATACAGAGAATATTGTAAAGAGGTTTGAAATTTCACTGATGCCGTGAGTCGCCCATTGGCTCAATTGGTAGAGCGCTGGTACGGATAGCCAGAGGTTGCGGGTTCGAATCCCGGCATGGGTGAAATTTTTAGCCTCTAAATAGGTTTTTAAATTTGTTCCTTAGCACGGGTTAGTGCATTAAAATAAAAATAGTATAATCATGTGAGTACAGTGATATTGTTCCGATGTTAAACCTAACTGCAAAGTAGGTAGCCGGGGCTGTAAGTAATGCAATTTGCTTAAGTCAGATGTCGCTGCCTGTACGTAATACAGAGAATAGTGTAAAGAAGTTCGAAATTTCACTGATGCCGTGAGTCGCCCATTGTCTCAATTGGTAGAGCGCTGGCACGGATAGCCAGAGGTTGCGGGTTCGAGTCCCGGCATGGGTGAAATTTTTAGCCTCTAAATAGGTTTTTAAATTTGTTCCTTAGCACGGGTTAGTGCATTAAAATAAAAATAGTATAAGTTTATGTTATTTCAAATTTACTTTTTTATTAAATACGTACGAGTATTTGTTCATTATTTAAATTGTGGTTTTATTTATTAGTCATCCATTACTATATACTTACAAGCATTTTTACGAAGCATTTAATTGAGTGTTTAGTTAGTTACCGCTTTTGTGTCTAGTGAAGCTTCATTTCTAAACATAAAAACCGTAACTACGTTATATACGGCGCTCATGCTTAGGCAAAGCACATTATCAAATTAAATTTCACTAGCCATAAAGCTTATTTGCTTAATTTGAAGAAAAGTGTTATTATTACCACTATGTGAAATACACAATCTTAAAGGGAATTATTAATACTACAGATAAAATTAATTAAAAGTAGACATTTTTTTAAACTGCGACACTAATAACAAATTTTCGAAAAAAAACTTTATGGCGCGAAATCTCGGAACTATACTTTTGGTAGTTACGGTTGTTTAAATTAGGACGGCGAGTGTTCATACGTTACGGACTTATAATACCGTATACCGTATACGGTATTATAAGTCCGTAACGTATGAACACTACAGAGGTTAGAAAAAAATATAACCTAAGCCCTGGAGGTAACAGTTACTTCAAATCTTCTACAACTACGTAGATTTTGAAGAACGTTTACTTCGGGCTGTCAAAAAATGATGATGAAAATATTGGACCTGGAACAGTAAGTTTTCCGGACTCCGACTAAATCTGAATCTGAATCCGATGTGAATTAAGAAAGTAATTTGTGATGTCCTATTTCTAGGACGCCAGGGCTTAGGAGGATACAATGAAGAGTAATAATATGTGTGTGTGTGTGTGTGAGCGTGTGTCCACTGCAGAACATAGGCCTCCCACATGGTTTTCCAAGCTTCACGGTCTTGTGACGTCTGCATCCAGCGACTCCCCGCCACCGTAACCAGGAGCTCTATTTTTGAATCACTCGTCTCGCGTCGAGCGCTCGATTTCTACTGATTTTCGTTCGACATACGAAATTCCGTATTTTCGAATCACTCGACTGCAACGAATGGTCCTTACCACTCGTCTCGTATGTCGATCGATAGATTAATTGTCAAAATTTGTGTTAATTTGTATTGTGCTGGGCACAGATACATACCTAGCGATAAATGTGATGTGCTCTTAATAACTGTTGTTAAGTTGTGAATATTGTGATGCAAACATCTTGATGCAAACGTGGGATCCGGTCATCAAGATGTGTTCGAGTGGAAAAAAGTCGCATGGCTTATCATCCGACATTGTCAGTGTAGTATGTCGCAACCCTAATAGTGCTTTGTGATAGCTGATTGAGGGTTGTCTGAAACCTCATCAGCCAAAGATGCGAACGGGTGCCAGCCATCACTCTTCTCGTGACCACGATGACTGTAACGTCGTCGAAACGTCGAGGTAAAATAGCAATAAATTACTACGCGATTAAGCTCAAAAAATATTCTAACCATATATATTGTTAGCTTGCTTGAAACGCGGTTCAAATATTGTGTTTAGTACACTTTATGCCAAAAGGGCTACTACAACATAAAGGATTATTTATATTGCAATGCTGTCTGGAATTAAAGCCAGTACAATGCATGAGTTCTAAAATAAAATAATAAAATAAAAAGTAAAATATTAACCATAATAAAATAAATATTATATAAATAGTTTGAATTGTAACGTTCGACTAAAACCATTTCATTTCATTTCGACCATGGAGGCAGTCGAAAGTTTAACAAGTTACTTATCCTAGTTTAGCTATGTAAGGAGAAAACACGGATGTCAAAAAATATAATAATGTTTAATTGGCTTACCATTCAAGTCGGCGTTGGGAGGCCATTGCCCTTTTACAGCCGAGTCCCCAACTTTGCAAAGACCGAAGATGGCCGCAAACAATACACTCATCAGTGGAGACATGGCCCAAAATTACTCTTTCTGTACCTGTAACAGTGGATTTAATCATTATATTATTGTTCGCCATAGTACCTACTCGTTTTTTTCTTAATTAGGGACACGAGGCCTTAGGACGGCTTGAAAACTTCTGACAGTATGACAGCATGGCCACTATATGACACAAAATATATAATATATGGCACAAAATTACTCTTTGTGTTCCTGCAACAGTGGAGTAAATCATTATATTATGGTTGGCTATAGTAGCTGAGTTTTCATATTGTATTAGGGACAAGATGCCATAAGACGGCTTGAATACTTCTGATAGAAAGACCAGCAACTAGTCTTGCAAGCCTCCACCAATCACACTTGGCCCCCGTGGTGGAATGTGGCCTATACCTTCCTCAGGGAATAGACCCGTGCCCCGGGGTGGGGGCATAATGGGTTGATGATGATTTTGGAGCTCAATATTTTGGAAATGGAGAATGATATCATTGAGGAAATATAATTAAATAATTTGGTCACCTATAATTGGAACCTAAAACAAAGACGATCGAGTTAAGATTTGCCTTGTAGTGTAACCTTTTTGAAAACAGTTTCAACGTAATTTTTCACATGACATTTATGACTTCATGTTTCGCAGAGTCCGTTATCTAGGGTAGTTGTAAATTATCAAGGTTTTGAGAGTAGCCTGAATCAACGAATAAAATAATTATCATTCAACGTTTTAGTCTGATTTTGTAACGTTTTATTTATTTATTAATTTTTTTACGTATCCCGACTTTCTGGTCACTCAGCGTCAATATTTTTTCGAATTCATTGTTGATAGTCGATAGTCGGCTCGATTGTTGACTGAGGCATGAATTCTAAAGGTTTTATTCGTATTTTTTTGACGATGTTTTTTTGCATGAATTCTTCTTATTGTCGCTGAGCCATTTCAGAGGCCTTATGTGCGACTTAGTAACATCTGACTGACGATGACGGTAAGACCTGCCACTGTATTAAGTACAATCCTCCACCAACCCAGACTTGGCCCCCGTGGTGGGGCATGGCCTAACCTTCCTGCGATGTAGGAAGAGACCCGTGTCCCAGCAGTGGCGCCATACAAATGGTTAATACCATTGTCTCACTGAACAAGTATTTCTTTCGTGGTTGACCTTTAACTTGAAAGTTCTCAACTGTATAAACTGCAAGGGCAAAAGTCAACTATACTCATACACGCGGGGACACATTGCGAAGTTTCCTTAGAGCGCTTGAAAAGGTCAAGTAGTGTCTATTTATGGCGCCTTAAGTAAACTGACCATACTTTTGACCCGACTGCGGGTTTGCTCAAAAGGAGCGCAATCTGTTTGGGCCGCATGTATATATGTATGTGTGTATGTATGTATGTATGTATGTATGTATGTATGTATGTATGTATGTATGTAAGGGTGTATGTATGTATGTATGTATGTATGTATGTATGTATGTATGTATGTATGTATGTATGTATGTATGTATGTATGTATGTATGTATGTATGTATGTATGTATGTATGTATGTATGTATGTATGTATGTATGTATGTATGTATGTATGTATGTATGTATGTATGTATGTATGTATGTATGTATGTATGTATGTATGTATGTATGTATGTATGTATGTATGTATGTATATTATTTATAATTATTACGATTTAATTATTTATGTACATGCACCACGTACCGACTATATTCTTCAAGCAATCCACTCCATCCAAAGGTTGTCTGGAAAAGATCGCTCTTAGCGATAAGACCGCCAATTGTATAACATTACTTAGATTTAAGAAATCATGGTTGTATGTTTTTTTTTCGGTTGTGCAATAAAGTGTTCTCTATGTATCTATATATATATTATGTTTCCCAAACATACATACACATACATAACCTCACGCCTGTATCCCAGAGAAGTAGGCAGAGACCAGGGACTGCCACTTGCCACGATACTGACAAATCACATTCGCTTCATCGTTCATAAGTCGTTGCATGCACGCACGCCGGTTGCGGATACTTTTCGAAAACTCACTTCAAACCTGGGTCTCTCACTTGTGTGTCCTTTGTTCTACTCATTAGGCTACCACCGCACCTGAACCGATAAAATCCACTTAAAACGCAGCAAAAGTTTCACCTTTGAAACTTCCCAAGTCGATAACTTCTCCTATCGAGTGTAAGACTCGTTAAGGCTTAATTATTCTCGTGCCAGTTTGATAAGGCCCATTTTATATAGCGGCACACCTTGAATAACTCGTTGGTGTAGCGGTAACACGTTTGACTGCTGAAGTAGAGGTCGCTGGTTTGAGTCCCGCTGGAGGTCACCATGTACCATTTGCACAAGACTACATACATACCGAGGTCAAGTGGGCCGAGAGACACAGAACACAGAGACACTTTTTCTATACGATTGTAAAATCGTATAGAAAAAGTATCTTAGCACAGTAAAGTATATTAATATATTTTATGTACATGCACCACGTAACGACTATGTTCTTACAGCATCCATTCCATCCATAGGTTGTCTGGAAGAGATCGCTCTTAGCGATAAGACCGTCAATTGTATAGATTTAGGCTGGCAAAAGTTAATACATCCTTCATGGGGCATTGTATACGCTTCTACAATAAAATCCCTGAAGATATATTAAGTTTGACTGAAGCGCGGTTCAAAAAATGTGTAAAGTACACTTTGTGCCAAAAGAGCTACTATAATATTAAGGATTATTTAGATGACAATGATGTCTGGAATTCAAGCATGTAAAATTCACGAGTTTTGTAGAATCTGTGTAAATTCTGTTGATTAAGGAATTTGAAAAGACTAAGTTTGGAGTTTTTTTTGTCCATTTTTTCTCCAAAATGATCCAGATTTTGAAATGGACACCTAGTTTGACTTGTAACGTTCATTAAGCCGCAGTATCTGCGCTACTTTGAATAAAACCTTTTCATTTCATTTCATTACTTAGATTTAAGAATCATGGTTGTAATATTTTTCTGGTTGTGCCATAAAGTGTTCTCTATCTATCTATATTATTGCTACTAACATAGATTTTCAGTGATATTTTTTTTGTTCTCAGTTTCAAACCGTACAATGTATAAAATGGAATTATTTATTTACAACAGGAATTACTTATTTAAAATTATACTACATAAACTAACGGCCTCGGTGGCGCAGCGGTTTGGCACGCTGCTGTAAGACCGAAGGTCTCGGGTTCGATCCCCGGCTGAGTCAAAGTAGGAAACGAACTTTTCTAGTTTGTCTCGGATCTTGGATGTTATCTATGTATTATTGTATCAAATCTATCGTCGAGTTAGCACCTATAACACAAGTCATTTAGTTGTACTTAGTATAGGGCTAACGAGATCTGTGTAATATGTCCATGAATATTTATATATTTATTTTCTTTAAATAAATACAATATTACTACTTAACAAGACTTACATAAAAAAAAAAAGCTTTATATAGAAAAGTCTGCATAGTCGGCAGAACACTGGACTCTGAAGCGATAGACAGAGGTGGAACATTTGCTGCGTTTTATGTGGATTTTATCGGTTCAGGCGCGTTGACAGCCTAATGGGTAGAATACTGGGCTCGCAAGCGAGAGACCTAGGTTTAACATGAGTTTTGGAAAAATATTGCAGCAATATATTTTTCGAGCTTGCACAACATTTAACGGTCTAAGCGATGACCCGGACACTGATGTCGATGTCATTCACGACAGCGTTGCTTCAGTTCAGTAAGGCGTAGGTTTGCTGCAAACTTCTTTGGTAGCGAGTTGTCTACTGTATGATGGGCTTGGTTGCTTTGATTTGCTTATTATATATTTAGTTGATGTTAAGATTCGGCACACTAGGTTAATATAATTATTCGTTTTAATGTTGTAAACACACGAACCTGTTACTTTGTATGTAGCTGTAATGTAGCTATAACTGAAAACCTTTAAATGACTTTTTGCTGCTATATTGTACAATGTACCCTCCATTTTGCTGTATTAGTCGATGGTTTTCCTAAAATCCAATAAGTAAATAAAATAAATATGTTTAAAAACCTATTTAGAGGCTAAAAATTTCATCCATGCCGGGATTCGAACCCGCAACCTCTGGCATTCATCCATGCCGGGATTCGAACCCGCAACCTCTGGCTATCCGTGCCAGAGGTTGCGGGTTCGAATCCCGGCATGGATGAAATTTTTAGCCTCTAAATAGGTTTTTAAATTTGTTCCTTAGCACGGGTTAGTGCATTAAAAATAAAAATAGTATAAAATAAATATGTATTTTTTGTTACCCAAAATTACTTGATAACTTTTTTATGCCTACCGCGGATTGTAATTTCCAACGCTGAGTTCGTTAAACACCTCAACACTAAGTTTTCTCACGATGTTTTGCTTCACGATCAGTGCATGGTAAGTATATATCAAATAATAGAACTATATTCCAGAGCGCGTTATGAGCATTACACCCCCAATGATGGCACATCCTTGCACTCATTAGGGGAGGGCTATGTCCAGCATTGGACTAATAAAGCCTGAAGAAGAAGAAGATTCCAGAGCGCTATGTTAAGAGGTCGATAAAACTACATGTGAGGTATTGAACCGTACTCTCGAAACTCATAGGTATAACTAGGGGGCGAGCTCCCTGCGCGTTTACGCGCCAACCCCCATCTGCTCCGAGCTGCGCTCTCAGCGGCGCTCGGCCTAGGGCCTCGCTTATTTTAGTGAATTGACACTTATTTTAGTGAATTGTTGCATGGGAACATTTATGGTCTCGGCCTCGGCCTGGACAGAGACAGAGCCAAAACTACGTATTTTCTCCCAAGTTCATCGATATCGATATCAACCCATGCCTTTTTCTTCACTACAATACGGCCCGAAGGCAGCGGCTTACATTTTACATTGCACATGGACATTCAGCAAACTTCTGTTCGTTGAAATTTTGATAATGAGATATTTTCCAAATATATTAGTAGTAGTATCTGGTAAACCCACAAGATGATTTTTTGTTTTTGCTGTTACTATCACAATTATATGGAGAAACTAACGAAGATACTTGAGGATTTTTTATTTTTGGCAAATACAAAAAAATATTAACTATTTCTATTTATGTATCATTCAAAATTTTTATAAAGTGATTTCAGCGTTTGCCGTTATCGCAGTAACCTTCCAGTTTCAGGTATCCTCACGATGTCTTCCTTCACAGTCAGCGAGCTTATTGCTACTTTAATCTTACAAATGCACGTAATATAGACAACAAAATCATTGGTGCATGCCTGTATTTGAACCCACGACCTCGCGAATGAGAATTCGGCGTTCTATCGCTACTAAATTGTCCTGACAGTGAAGTCGCCCAGCGGGGAGTGTGACTAGTGTGACCCATGCTAAGGACAATTTTAAAAACCTAATTTTTTGCCTCTAAGTAGGTTTTAAAAAAATCATATTATTTAAAATCAGAATATGGACTAATAATTGTCTGAAATAAATAAATTGAATTTATTTGAATGAATTAATGATTTATTTCATTCAATTTAATTCAATTACCAAAATTGAGAAAATAAAATAGAAATTGTGGAATACTCACAACGACGGAAACCTCTGGGCGTCCTCAAGGCGTTTGATTTTGTCTAGTACCAACTGAGCAGCCTTTTATAGGAAACCCTTACAAAGAGCCTCAAAACGGAATTTTGTATAAAGGTTTCGTTCAAAATGCCAGCCAATGGGTTTTATTCCGGGTGCCATAAGGGCCAGTATCGGCCTAGTTATTTTGATGACAGTTGAAACGTTTGCAACAACTGTTCAAACAAACTCGTTAATTTATCTAGTCTCACGAAAGTCCTACGACGGCAATAGGGTCTCTGTACCAGAAAAAAGTTCCGTAAGTGTAAACTTTTTTTTGTACTCCAAGGATACAGGCCTTCTCTCAGAGAAAGATAGAGAAAAAGAGTAATCACCTCTCTGAGAGAAGGCTTAATCACCACGCGATTTGCAATTTCAAAAGCTAAGTTATTTGAACACCTCAGACACTCACGGTTTTTTTCCGATGTTTTCCTTCACAGTCAGCAAGTGGTGTTATTGCTACTAAAACTTCACAAATGTACATAACTTAGAGAATCATGCGGTTTTTCTCACAGGAATAAACTTCTTTTTCTTACCCGGTGCCAGCACAATCTGCACCGACCCAAGTACCTGTGAAACCACCAACGGACTCACCACCCATCCGCTGTCACCGCAATGGAACATATTACTCTGAAGTCTAGAGAACCTCAGTTCTGGAAGGATCAGCCTAGAGTCTGGTTCATAAGACTCGAAGCCACCATAAACTCCCAAAAACTGAGTGATTTGGCTCGTTATGATTTTGTTATAACGAGGCTGGACAAGGATGTTATTGTTCAGCTCACAGACAAACTGACCAACCCACCCGAGTCCAACAAGTACGACACACTCAAGGAGAGGCTTCTCGCCATATTCGAGGAGTCGGCAAATAGGCAGGTGCAGAAACTAATAGGAAAAATGGAGTTTGGTGACCAGCGCCCATCTCAGCTATTAAGGCGCATGCGAGACCTGGCCCGAGAAAAAGTTTCTGATGACACGTTGAAGTTCTTGTGGCAATCACATTTGCCAGCGTCTTTTCGAGCTATCCTCGCGGTGACGGTATCGAAGGATCTCACCGTACTAGCGGCTGTAGCAGATAAGGTGATGGAAAGCACGGAAACTAGCTTATCACACGTAGCTGAAATACGCTCAACGAGAACAACGGCTAGTACGACGGATGCACTCGTCGGAGAGTTGGCTAAGATCAACAACAGGATGAAATATATAGAATTGGGCAGATCCAGATCAACAACAGGTTGAAAGATATAGAATTGGGCAGCGTGCGTTGGGAGAGCTCCAGTCGCCAGGATGATCGTCCGACGAGTAACCAAACATCCCGTAGCAGGCCAAGGCCGTTCGTGAGCAAGAGGCAAGACCCAAACTGGTTGTCATTACCGTTACAGGGAAAATGCGTTCAAGTGCGTAGAACCCTGCAGTTGGAATCTGGAAAAGTAGATGTGCAGCCAACGGCGGGCAACTGCATGGACACTAACCGCCTCATAATTTGTGACAGGAATACAGGTATGCGTTTTTTGATTGATACTGGGGCAAATGTTTCTGTGCTACCAAGGAAAAAACTTACACATAAAATGCTCTGTGATAAATATAATTTGTGCGCGGCAAAAGGAACTAAAATGGTAACATACGGCACAAAGACCTTATCAGTAGATTTTAGACTTAGAAAGCCGTACACCTGGTCATTCATCATTGCTGATGTGAAACAGCCGATTATCAGCGCTGATTTTTTGTTACATCATAAGTTGATAGTAGATTAAAGTGGCCGTAAATTATTAGACCAGAAAACAAGTCGTAGTGTAATAGGATCGGTTGTATCGTGGAGTGAACCATCATTAACCACTGTTGATAAAGGAAATGTTTATCGCGAGCTACTAACCAAATATTCGGAAATCGCTAAACCCATGACATTTAAGGAGAAACCCCCCATTCGATAGTACATCATATCGAGACTACTGGTCCGCCAATTTTTGGCCGGGCTAGACCTTTAGCATCGGAAAAGTATATTAAGGTAAAGGAAGAGTTTAGACGTATGCAGGAGTTGCTTACATAATTTTATCTACATACTCAGCGGCAAGAAAATATTTACCCGGCTTGACCTTAACAGGGCGTATCACAATTGTACTGGTTGCCCCGGAGGATGTAGAGAAAACCGCTATAACAACACCTTTAGGATTATACGACTTTACGCGTATGAGTTTCGGTTTGTGCAACGCAGCACAGACTTTTCAGAGATTTATAAACAACTCTGTTTTTCAAGGTTTAGAAGCTGAGAAAAATGGAAATGGTTTTTATTTCTGCTACATCGACGACGTTTTGATAGCCAGCGAGTCGGAACAACAGCACGAGCGACATCTCAAATTGATCTTCGAGAGGCTGTGTAAGTACGATATCACTATTAATTTGTAATAATTCGAAATGTGAATTCGGTAAAAATAGAGTTGACTTTTTGGGATATGCGGTATCTGCATCAGGAATTTCCCCCTTAAAACATAAAGTTCAAGCGATCTTAGACTATCCTAAGCCCACTACTGTAGAGCAACTAAGGTGTTTTCTAGGAATGTTAAATTTCTACAGGGCTAGTTTACCAAAAGCAGCAAGCCGAGTTAAATAGATATTTAAAGAACGCTAAAAAGAGGGACAAGTCACTTATACGGATCGTGCAGACGTAGCATTCGAGAAATGTAAGTGTAATCTACAGAACGCCACGGCGTTATATTACCCGGTACCTAACGCTGAATTAGCAATTATGGCAGACGCGTCCAATGAATGTGTGGGAGCGGCGTTGCAATCAAAGGTCAACGGACATTTGAACCCTTTGGGTTATTTTTCTAAAAATCTCAGTGAAACACAACAGAAATACAGTACGTATGACAGAGAACTCTTAGCAGTTTACTTAGCAATTCAACATTTTAGGTACATGATGGAAGGCCGACCTTTTACGGTTTTCACAGACCACCAACCACTCGTGTAGACTTTTTCAAAAAAACCTAGTGAAAAAGAGACGCCGAGACGGGTTAGGCAATTAATGTTTATTAGTGAGTTCACCACGGATATCAGGTATGTACTCGTACATGGTAGCAATAACGTCGTCGCCAATGCGCTGTCGCGTGTGGAAGAAATATCGTGTCCCACGACTATTAATTTCGCGGAATCAGCAAAAACGCAGGCGACGGACAGCAAGCTTGAGACGTTGCTATCTACAAGCAACGGATGTTTACAATTTAAGAACCTTGTATTGCCTTACTGTGAGAAAGTAATTACATGTGAGATCTCTACAGGTACAGCTCGACCTTACTTACCCGATGATTTCAGGAAAAAAGCTGTTGAGGCTGTGCATAATTTATCTCATTCGTCCGGGTATACGGACGACTAGAAAACTGGTAACATCCAAATATTTTTGGCCAAATATGAATACAGACGTAGGGAAATGGACCAAAACCTGTATAAATTGTCAAAAATCAAAAGTTATTCGTCATACCCTGTCAGGATTAGGACAGTTCGAGTCGTGTGGCCGTTTTAAACATTTGCACGTGGATATTGTAGGTCCACTGAATTTAAAATTACGTACGACCCCCTATTATCCCCAAAGCAATGGTATTGTCGAAAGGTGGCATCGTTCGTTAAAGGCATCAATGTCCGTATACCAAGCAGGACCCTACGTCTGATTCAATTAACGATTAAAGTTTCACTTACCTAGTAATTAGTACCTTCTGAAAAGTATAAGTAAAATAATAGTACCAGTTAGCCAGAAAACTTACATGTTTTGCCAGCAGGACCCTCCGTTGTTAGAAGGTCTTCAGACTAGTAGTGTATGTCCCCGTATAGCGGTCAATTAGTACTTTTAGATTTTTCTCCTTTTCTTAGAAAAAAGTTATTAGTTTATAAGAAATATACCTACAAAAGATTTATTTTGCCAGCAGGACCCTTTTTGTTTTAGGGTTTTCAGTCCAGACAATCATATTTCCGAACAGCTTAATATTAGAACCTTTCATGTTTATGGGGTACGTAATTAAATATCATCGAAATAAATAAAAAAAATGCTTTTCATTTTTAGCTAAAATTAGACAGAGTTAGTCTATATATAAAGAATATAAGGGAGTGTAGCTTCTGAAAACTGGTTGATATATGAGCTGCTATCAGTGTTACCAGTATACTCAGTGTTACCAAAGGAGTTTGGTCAACAGCATACAAATATTAGAAAGAATAAAAAAAAACTGACGATTTCCGCCGATTCCAATTACCTAATTTCAAATACTAATTAGGGTGAATTTCATCAAAATTTTTTTTGTGTGTAATTTCAGTGAGATTTTTTTATTCCAGCCCCATTCTAATATGTTTCTTTGGTAACAAATAAAAATTTAGCCTTTTTTGTAACATGCGTGCGAGTAAACGTCAATAATCATCAAAACTTACTTAAATATTCAGTAATAAAATTTGATGTATCCTCAGTAATAAAATTTGATGTATCCACTGAAATGAAAAGTATCCACTGAAATAATAACTTTGGTTGTCTGTCGGATATTAAATATGATATTACTGTGCGGAATATAAACAATGCTCAAACAAAGATGAATTTAAGAAACAATTTTGAAATAAATGAAATTAATATAAAACTAGTTAATAATGATAATAATGAATTTTCTTTTTTTTATGCACTAACCCGTGCTAAGAACAAACATAAAAACCTATTTAGAGGCTAAAACTTTCACCCATGCCGGGATTCGAACCCGCAACCTCTGGCTATCCGTGCCAGCGCTCTCCCAACTGAGCATCAGTGAAATTTCGAACCTCTTTACACTATTCTCTGTATTACGTACAGGCAGCGACATCTGGCTGACATTGTCCCCATGTCTATAAAATTATAAACTAAATTTTTTGGCGGGAAACAACACGACGTTGCGACCGGTGCAAACGCACCGAGAGCTCGAGCCAGACTTAATCGAATTGAGTAAATTTGAGGGGGGCGCAGCAATGCAATGTTGACGGAGCTATTTTACTTAAACTTTCTGTCAACAGTTGTCTGCCTGTCAAATGTATAAGAAGGAAGATTTTAGACAAACAAATGGTTTTTTGATAGACTATTTAATTTGATAAAATGAAAATAGATTCAAATCCATATAATGAATCGTATTTTCAGGCTATGATTTTTATGAGCGGAATTGGGTTCAGGACAAGTCACAGTGATGATAAAATGAAACTTTGACAATTTTTTTTGGGTGTAATATACGCAGTAGGTAACTCATTTTTTTTGCCAAAATAGAGAAGTACTTACTTTACTAAGAAAAAATATAGCAAAAAACCTTGTTAGATATCAAAAATTCCACCCATCCCGAGACTCGAACCAGCGACTTCTGGCTAACCGTGCCAGCGCTCTCCCAACTGAGCTAATGGGCGACTTACGGGCGACATCTGTGAAATTTCGAACCTCTTTATAATACTCTCTCTTATCACAGGTACTTAAATTTTTAATTAAATTAGCATTAAAAAGAATATAAAAATATAGCACATCATAAAACAGGATTTTGCCCTACCCTTCTCAGGTTTGCCGTGTGTTTTTTTGCTTTGGCAATTCACCCTAACACATTTTTTAAACTCTACGGTAACTGGTTTCGACGGAAATCGTCGGTTTTTTATTCTTACCAATATTCATTTGTATGCTGTTGACCAAACTCCTTTGGTAACACTGACCATACTGGTAACACTGATAGCAGTTCACAGATCAACCAGTTTTCAGAAGCTACACTCACTTAAATTCCTTAGATGCATAGACTAGCTCTGTCTAATATCACCTAAAAATGAAAAGCATTTTTTTTATTTATTTTGATGCTATTTAATTACGAACCTCATAAACATGAAAGGTACTAATATAAAGCTGTTCGGAAATATGATTGTCTGGACTGAAAACCCTAAAACAAAAAAGGGTCCTGCTGGCAAAATAAATCTTTTGTAGGTATATTTCTTATAAACTAAAATAGCTTTTTTCTAAGAAAAGAAGGAAAATGTAAAGGTACTAATTGACCGCTATACGGGGACATACACTACTAGTCTGAAGACCTTCTAACAACGGAGGGTCCTGCTGGCAAAACATGTAAGTTTTCTGGCTTAGGTATTCTGGTTAAGGTACTATTATTTTACTTATACTTTTCAGAAGGTACTAATTACTAGGTAAGTGAAACTTTAATCGTTAATCGAATCAGACGTAGGGTCCTGCTGGGTATACGGACATAAGGCATCACTAATGGCGCGAGGTGAGTGGTTAGATGAGTTACCGACCGTCATGTTCGGTCTACGAGCAGCGCCGCGCAGCGACACTGGTGTAAGTGCAGCGGAGTTGACCTTCGGTAAAACTATCAGATTACCTGGCGATTTCTTTGCGACTACATGCACAAGCGTTATTGACTCTCACGAGTATGTAGATAACCTTAGGGAGCGTATTAGGAAATTAAAACCTAGACCAAATAAACAACGGGATGCTAGACATATGTGTATTCATCCTGATTTAAATACTTGTTCGCACGTTTTTGTGAGAGTGGACCTGGTGAAAAAGTCGTTGCAACCCCCTTATGACGGACCTTTCCTCGTCTTAAGAAGGTCTGATAAGTGTTTCGTCATTCGAATGCCTGGTAGGCAAACAAAAGTATCGATCGATCGATTAAAGCCAGCTTATGTTATTGGTAATAAGGTTACTCCACGACACCAACCAACATCAATTTTAGTTAAGGATAGTTAAGGTCTTAATATAAATAAACCTTGTATGTTCTTAAATGTGATTAAAACCGCTATTACCGAGAAGCGTGTAACTTGTACCACGCGCACAGGTAGGACGGTCAAGAGACCGATAAGATTTTTGTAACTTAACTATGCTCTATTGCGAGGCGCGTAGAGTTGCGAGTTTTCCTATAATTGTTAGAAAATAAGATACCTATATCTGAAATGTAAGCAATTTTGTTTGTGTGTCGTCTTTATAAAACATTTTTTTTAATGTATGTGCTAATTTTAAATGTAGGCTAGTAAAATGCATGGTCAATATTCGACAAGAGACTTTGAACCGTTGAATAGTGATTTTAGTTACTTATAACAAGCGTAATTTTGTAATCTTAATTATTTCTGTAGTAGTCTATCGAGAACTAGAGAACTTCTATAGAGAACTGTATTACCTATCGACTTGGAATAATCAACCATGGGTTGGAATCAAAGTAAACCTCAGCAAAATAATGTTGCGATAGCTCAAACTGTGAATAACGAAGTGATGGAGCACAAAGTCTGTTAATGTAATGGAAATATCTCTACTAGTGATCGGAATATTGTTTGTGATTTACATAGCATTCACTTTGAGGAACCATTGTAAGAAACGCATGCGCAACTGGTTCTGTAAGGAAGCAGCTGCTAGTGCAGCTTGGATACAACCTTCGATTAAAGTACATACCGTACCGCTAACGGCTCAACGTAGTGCTGAAACATACTAGTGTAACTATCAGTGCTTAAATGTATTATTTTCTATACGAGTTGGTAACAATTAAATTCACCACCTCGTTTTTGTTTAAGTGATTTTTATAATGCCTATTACTTCTCCAATTTGAGGTTGCCTAGAAGAAATTGCTTTTAGCAATAAAACCGCCAATTGTATTTGATCTTTTGTATCTGCCGTTTTTGTAACTATTTTTCCGGTATTCAATAAAGAATATTCTTATCTTATCTTAAGCAGTTAAACGCTAGGTATAATGTTGACACAAAGTTTGTCAATCATGTGTAGCACGCTATGCCTAAATTGAATTTTTGTTTGTGAAATTTCATGTTAATTTAAGAAAATTTGAAATACTTCTTTTTAAGAAGGGGGCTACTGTATGGACACACTGTAGAGTGGCGAATAAAAGGCTGAGACTGGGTGCACGTAACCTTCGCAGAACCCTAATTCGAGTTATTAAACGGTCAAACTAACTTTGGCTCAAACTAGACAAAAATACTGGATTGTTGGTAGCAACCGCGCAGTAAAGAAAGAACTCCGAAAGTGTGTGATCTGTCACAAATACAATCCACACAAGAACGCTCAGCTTATGGGAGACCTTCCAAAAGCAAGGGTCACCCCATCCAGACCTTTCACGCACACTGGTATCGATTTCACCGGCCACGTCGATGTCAAGACCAACAAAGGACGTGGCGTCCGAACTTCAAAGGGATACATTGCCATTTTCATCTGCATGGCAACAAAAGCGGTGCACATTGAGTTGGTCTCAGATCTAACAACTCAAACATTTATAGCCGCACTAAAACGAATGTGTGCGCGGAGAGGCACGCCAGAAAACATCTACACCGACAATGGTACAAACTTCTACAAGGAATTTCAAGAATTCAAGACTCTACTTTCACCTGAATTCTTCGACGAGATAAGTCAAATGCCGATACAATGGCACTTCAACGCACCAATATAGCCAACTGCCGGAGGACTGTGGGAGGCAGCCGTAAAATCAATGAAATTCCATCTTAAAAGAGTGCTACAACTTCATCCCGGGGATGACGGTTACGTTCGAGTCGTCACACTCAAAACAAGAGAAGCAACGTTGAAACGTCCTATAACCAAAGTCACTCCTCTGCCTATACCATTAGAAGATAACAAAGAACAACAAAGTGTGGTCACAAACCAAGAAACTTTGACACAAGAAACAGAACGCCAATTCAAACCTCAACTAACTACTCAACAGAAAAAACGCACTCGAACTCGAACAAAACGATCATTTTACAGTTACTTAACACTGTTTGTTATGACGTTTATGGCGCTAACTACAAGTGTCATAACAACAGAAACTACGAAAAACTATAACATAACTACAATCGGCAGTCAACACCCTATATACTTCGATGAGATTGGAAAAATACAACAAGTGCACGACGAGTGGCTTCTGTTGGTTTACTATAACCTGTCGACGTACTGGAAGGGATCGGATAACTTACAACTTTACATTGGCGAAATAAACAAGCAATGTAACAGAATGGAGAAACAACTCTGCGAGCCTATGGTACTGCAACTTCAACATGAACTTCAACAACTACAAGACTACAATACACTGCTGTTATCGCAACACTTGGATAGAAAATATCGAGGATACTTCAACGGCATTGGAAGCATCGCTCTGAGTCTTTTTGACGTACTTGACGAAGACTTCGCGGTGAAATACAAACAAGATTTTGAAAATATCCAAACTAACGAGAACTACTTGCTAGAGTTACTGAATAATCAAACAATGATTGTGGGAGCTGAGAACAATATTATAAAGAAGAACGAGCGATTTATGAATAAACAGTTCCAGCTGATTCACGACTTTGTAAACACAACTGAGACGGAGATGTCAAAAATCGAGAGCAGAGTGGAAACTCTCATTACTATGAACGATCTTACAGCCGCCTCTGTAACTGCAAGTTTAATCCTAATAAACTTGAGAAGAACACAGAAAATGCTACTATACTCTTTGACTAACATCAACCCAGGACATCTAGACAAACACCTATTTACACCAAAGGAAGTGATTCAGCAATTAAACGTAATATCTGGCATAATGCCTCAAAGATTGTCTCTACCTGTGGGAAATATACAAAAAAATATAAAGGAAATGTACAATCTACTATATGTGAAAGCACGGATTACAAAAAAAATCATGCTATTTGAGTTGCACATACCGCTAACTAGCGACAACGGTTATAAAGCATACCGAGTAATTCCTTTACCGATTCAACTACCAACTGAGTCGAGGATCCTGCGAACGGGCGCCGAAGTCATCGCTATTAACTTCAAAAAGGAAACTTATGTATTATACTCAGAATCACACCTCCAACAATGCTTGTTATCAAACGAAGAAAACTATATCTGCAACGCCGATCGTCCTGTATACAACTTGAATAACTGAAACGCGCCGTGCGAGGCAAAAATCATCAGTCAATAATCGACCTTGTCCTGCGATACAATAAAAACAAAATGCCTGATAGCTGGATAAAGCTACACAAGCAGAACAGGTAGAGCTACGTATGCTGCGCGAAATGCCAACTACGCATTATTTGCGAGGAGCGTGTATCTATCACAACAATAAGCGGTATCAGTGAGATTGTCGTGGGTCAGGATTGTATACTACAGAAACAAGATGCAACCGTTTTCTCATACAACTATTACGCTAACAAGATGAAGATGGAAAGTAATATACAAGTACCGGCTCTTTATACTCAAATCAACTATCTAATGAAGACCTGGGAAGAATTCAATTCCACATGGAAAACGACACCTCAACATAATATGACACGGAAAACGTTCAACGTCTACTGAAAATCATGAAGGAACGTTAAACTTTGCCGAAACATCTCTCGAGTCACGATATTCACAATTGAACAGTTATTTGGTGTTTGTTGGGAGGAGAACTAGCGACGGCGATGTACTTCATGATACGAAAAGGGTGTTTTAAGAAGCAGAGCGACCTTCCGCAACCTGGCCGCCAGCCCGAGCGTAACGAACACATCGAGCTTGGGGTCATCGACGCAGTCAGAGAACTCCAAAAAGAAACACAAAAAAAGCCTTCGATTTCGATATTTTATACTCATAATGATTTAGATATTACCATTTACGTGTTACTTAAGTCATTTCTTTAATTTTAGCTTAACTTTAGCTCATCTTTGTTCTTTGAGACGATAAGCCATGCAACTTTTTTCCACTCGAACACATCTTGATGACCGGATCCCACGTTTGTGACCGTTTGAAACCACATTCCCGATTAAAATTTTTGTGTTTATTAATTTCAAACGCTTCACGCACAATTCGGCTATAATAATGGCGATTGTTGGAAAGTGCCAATGGTTTGTGTAATTCTATATTGTGCAAGGGAAAGTAGCTCCAATAGTTTTCTGAGTACTTACTGCTAGTCTGTATTATATGTTGATGATTTTGTGGAAATGCTCGCGCTATCTTTCTAGCTGTTCTCCTTCTGTGACTAGTAACTTTCTATGTATGTTTCTGATGAGCTGTGCACATGTAGGATGTTTATTGCACAGTTTTTTGCGATGCAGTATAGCTGTTGAAGTTTACTTGTCTTAGCTGCTGTTTCCACTTCGGCTACGAGAGCATTTGTCCAGTTAATGAAATCCTTTCACATAGCTTTATCTATTTTTCTGCAGTGCGCATTATTAATTGAAAGTGCTTCAGGAGATTTACCGGTTGTAAGGGCTACTTTCGCAAGTCTTCTCGCTTCAACAGTTTGCCAGGATTCCGTGGTGATCCCCTCTCTGTTGACTAGTTGTTTATGCCCAAGCGCCTCCTCTGCAGCTGTGTTGTATGTAGGCATTTTTTATTGCATTCCAATGGGAATTTATAGGGCTGGCTTTTCGAGCTGTGTCTCAGCTAATTTGTCATGCAAATTACGCTGAAATGTGGATGCGTGATATGGATGGGGCCCGCCACTTCACGACTTCAAAACAACGTTGGTTAGATGAATTTATTGTGCGTCGGGATTTGTGCTACCTTTATTCTCATTTCAGCCACGACGAGATGATGATGGTGATGAAATCTCATCACAACTAGGTCAGAACCTGTGCGGTAGGGCACCAAGATGGCACCTCCACTTACCTAGTAGCCGAAACGCTAATCACCTATCAGCTCTGAACATCACCAGATTACCGAAATAGACACAAACAAAAAGGATCGGACCGACCGACAACTTTTGGCTTTAAACAAAGGAATAAGATTGTCTTTTGGAATGTAAGAACCTTAGACACTGCGAGAAAACCCGAATAGGCTTGTGCTGTATTTGACCAGTACAAATGTCAAATACTCGGGCTATCCAAAATAAGATGAAACGGTTTTGGAGAAAAAATAACGGCTATAGGAGAAATAATCCTATCCGGATGCTTGAGGGAGAAAGACACCACAAGGGCGTTTTTTCTAAAGATGTGTCCCACCGCAGGGAACTATCTTCTGAGCTGAAAACAGATCTCGGAACGAATATTGACAGCACAACTTAAAGGAAAGACCTGAAACATAACTATCATCCAAGTACATGCACCTTGTGAATACGCGGATTCGGAAAAAAAAGACGATATTTACAATCAGCTAAACACCAAAATTAGCAATGTGCTGTTAAAAATGTAGGATATGCTGTTACTAAAGTGGGCAGTGACAATAGTAACCTAGAGCAGGTTATGGGCCAACACGGCCTTGGGACCAGAAACGATAACGGCGACAGGTTTGTAAAAACTTGCTCGGAACTCAAAAAAGTCATCAGCGGAATTATCTTTCCACATAAGACTGCTCACAAAATCACGTGGTTTTCTCCGGTCGGATCTACGTAAAATCAGATTGACCATCTGGCAATCAGCCGCAGATGGAGATCATCATAGATGTCAGGAGCAAAACCGAAGCAGACATGGTACCGGTATTGCTACTACAAAATGCCTGTATCTTTGAATTAAAAAAAGTTATTGGTACATACCCTCACTGAAGATCGCAGCTGTATATCTTGATTCCGAGTCCATTGTTCTACCTATTGGACTGCCACCGCTTTTCCTCGTGGAGAAACCCGCGGCTTGATTGACTCCACATATATTGACTAGTCTTTGCTGTGATCTAGGCTGACTATACTGTCGGGATGGCATAGGTGCTGGACAAGCCTACTTTATCTAAAAAAGAATGTCCCAGGCACAGCAATACCCACTCTCACTGCCTAAGCTGTAATAAGTTTGAGCGGGTGCCAAGCCGCGCCGACGAGAGGTGGTGGTGAATGAGAATGAATAAACGAGAAACTAAACGCAACTGCAAAAAATCTTGATTTGTGTCTTCTAAACTTATTAGAAATGTTTCATTGCGATCCGGCGGCGTGTCGTTTTTAAATAGAAAAGTTAAAAAAGTAAAAAAGATTTTAAAATAAAAACGAAACTACGATTTATGGGAATTGCCCTTCGGGAAACTCTTAAGAGCTTAACAAATTATTGATCTAATCAATGCGTGCGGTTGGTAATTAACACTAGTCTCACGTTTTAGGTCGCGAGTTCTATCTTAGGCACGAAGCAATAATTTTGTTTTCTTTATCAAGTAAAACCTCGTGAAACCGGACTGTTTACGGTACTCAGCGGTTGAAATTTCCAATCCGCGGTGGTGGTAGTGATTGAACCCATACACTCTCTCCGAGAGAAGGCCTTTGCTCTACAGTGGGATGTATGAGTAAACAGGGCGTCACACGGGAATGCCACATGAAAGATGTTTTCCGTACCCTCACGACATTCTTTACGATGTTTTTCATCAACGCGAGCGAGTGGTATTTCTACTATAATTTCACAAATGTACATAACTTAGAAAACAAAGTCATTGGTACATGCCGGGGTTCGATCCCACGAACTCCCGATTGAGGAGCCGGCGTTCTACACCGCTCCGCTACCATCGCTTCTAGGTAAGTGGCTGAAGTACTGTCTTTGTAAACGTTTATAAAGTTATTCAAATATTGAAACAAGTGGAAGTTGTTCAAATATTTCTATACTAATGCTCTGGAGCCATTATCATAAGTGCTACAACAGAACATAATGTCCCTTTGATCAAGCCCACTTTTGCTAGCGATTGTAGTTTGAAAACCAACTAGTCTTGACGTTTTGTCTCATTAATTGCAACTAAAACAGTTGACGCTTGAGCGAGACAAAAGATGCAATCAGAGCTTAAGTAGATTAATACATTGCTTACGTTTGATCTGTGAAATCAAAATTACGAATAAACAACAGGTAGTATTTCTTGATGGGTCTACCCGAGACCACGGCAACTGTAACGCTGCGGAAACATCGGGAAATAAGGCAGTTACGCTTTACTTAATAAATAATCGCGATAAGACCCGATTTATATATAACTAAACAACATGTATGCCAAGTTTCACGTAACTAGTCAGGTGGTATTGCGTGATTGACATCCAAACATATATATATATGATTTTTTCATACTTTTACTAATAATAATAGTTACCGGCGGTTTATTAGGGAAAATAAATTGTGTATTTACAGTTAAATATATTTTACCGCAGTAAGACGTAGCCTATATGTTAATCCAGGGTAATAAGATATTTTCCCGCAGTAAAACGTAGCCAGGGTGTCAGCTAACTCTATACCAAATTTTATTAAAATCGCTTCATCCATTTAGACGTGTAGAAGTAACAAACATACACACTCACAAAGTTTCGCATTTATAATATTAGTGTGATGTGATGATAGTAGGTTTTTTTTTTAATTTATTTCGAAGTTTTGTTCACAAAGACGAGTGTTCGCGCGAGAATCGATCGCGAGACGTAATCATGAATCTGTGGTCATTTGTTCATTATTCTGTCGTTCCAGTGCCGTCACTCGTGCCGCTCGCTCGCTACTAATTTATCCATCCATCTGCACACACATTTGCACGGTGACATACGCGCGTGATAAGTGCTCGAATGTGACCAAGAAACATTATCAGCTCAAAGAACAATATGTTGACAATATTAGACTATAAGTGAACAGTGCAGGAGTGTTCTCCGTGCGCTGGACGCATCAGCTCATCCATCACCGCTCATCGTCTGCCCAACAGCTAAAGCGAGCCATCATCCACCATCACCAAGTAAGTCCATTCACTTCACCTTCCATTCCGCTCTCTCAACCAGCCCAGCGTGAGATAGACCTAGCCGCGTGAGGTAGACACTGGCTAACTACCAATGAGCATGTCAGCTCCATCAAAACTTAGTTCACTTAGTTCTTACAGCTATAACAGTTCTTATTATTATTGAGGTGGTGCCCTCAAGGAGAAACTTTGTTTGACAAAATGACATATATACAATAGAAGTATCACAATACATTATATTTCACGCAATCGCACATCTTGCTAGCTGTGAAAGAAAACATCGTGAGGAAACTTGAGTGCTTGAGGTGTTCAAATACCTCAGCGCTTGAAATTGCTAATCCGCGGTGGGCACGCGTGGTAATTTCGCCCATACTCTCTCTCTGAGAGAAGGCGTTTGACCTGCAGTGGGACGCTAATAGGCTAGATAAAAAATCTGGTTGTGCACTAAAGTGTTCTCCATCTCTCTCTATCTATCTATCTATCTCGTGTCCAAGTGTTTGTTACCGAACTCCTTCGAAACGGCTCCAATTTTTTGTGAAATATTTTGCGTAAATTTCGTAGATAGCCGTAGGCTAATTAATATGGCAAAGTAGACTTTTAGTCCAGATTTACTTACGGGTGTTGTTATTTAAAAACCTATTTAGAATCTAAAAATTTCACCCATGCCGGGATTCGAACCCGCAACCTCTGGCTATCCGTGCCAGCGCTCTACCAATTGAGCTCAATTGGCCTCTAAATAGGTTTTTAAATTTGTCCTTAGCACAGGTTAGTGCATTTAAAATAAAAATAGTATAAGGGTGTTGTTATATTAAAAGTCTACAATGTGTTGTGCTTACGAAAGTTTTAGTTCAAAAAATATGGCAAAGCATTAAAATGTGAAAATTACTTTGCTAAATTCCGCCAAAAACCCCACAAGCACCATGCGGTTAGTTAATGCACCGCCTTCCCTCCCACTTTTTCAAGCCGAAGCAGTCTTGCTTCTGCTTGAACGAACACACCACTACCGACACCAATACTTGTGTGAGAAAATACGCGATACGTTTCGCCTCTAAAACGAGGCATCCTCAGGCTCACAAGTGCAAACCTATCACAAATTTTGGTGTCAGTGGTGGTGTGTCCGTATCTTGTTTCTGCTTGAAAAAATGGGAGGGAGGGCGGTGGATTAAATAACCGCATGGTGCTTGAGGGATTTTTGGCGGAATTTAGCAAAGTAATTTTCACATTTTAATGCTATTATGGATTTCCGCAAAGTAACGCCTGATTCCATACAACATCTAATATGGGAAAACAACGTTTGCGGAGTCATCTAGTTAGATTTATATACCCACCTAATTGCACGTAGCCCCGGTTGCTTGAGTGATCTTAAACGCTGACGAAGGTTAAGCAACACAGGGCGCGTTTAATGCATGCATGTGTGACCGTCTATGACTAACTCTAGTGGCCTTTTTCCGAGAGGTTCCGTGCTTCGCAAGGCACGTTAACCAGTTGGTGCCGGCTGCCGTAGATAGATGGCAGTCGTGAAGCCAAGTCAGAGGCCTAAGGGCGGCTTGATAACTTCTGACAGTGAGGCCCGCCACTGTCCTACAATCCTCCACCAATCCGGACTTGGCCCCCGTGGTGAAATACGGCCCAACTATCCTGCGATGCTGGAATAGACCCATGCCCCAGCAGTGGGGACATACAAGGGTATCAACCCTTCCACCGACGACCTACCTAATTGACACAAGCAAGACTAATCGATTGAGCCTGACCTATTTCAAGTACGTTCGCTTCCCAGCAACATTTCCTCATACAAGTAAGAAACTAAGAACTAGGAACTTACGTCCGACAGGTCTTAGGGTTCCGTGGGAAAATAAAGCACCCATGCTATTCTTAGAAAGTGATGAAAGCCGAGTGGAAATAATAGTTGCATCATATACATGAGGTTCTGGTTCGTTTTCGGCATGTACTTGTTGATTCAAAAGCTTTTAAATATCTCTCTCTCTATTTGAAAGAAAACTTACGTCGTAGAGTGAAACGATAATAATGCCTGTTATTAACAAACTCGCTGTTGTACTCCCGTTTTCGTTCTTTTAAGGATTTTTAGGTTGGGTGTAGCATAAATTACCCAGTACGTTGGCCACCGCTTGAGTTTTCTTGGTATCAACCTTTTGTATGTCCCCACTGCTGGGGCACGGGTCTCTTCCTGCCTCGCAGGAAGGTTAGGCCAAACTCCACCACGGGGGCCAAGTCCAGGTTCGTGAAGCATTGTAAGACAGTGGCGGGCCTTACTGTCAGAAGTTATCAAGCCGCACACAAAGCCTCTTACATGGCTTAACAACTGCAATTATGTGACAGCCGGCACGCCGCTTGCAAAAAATTCCATTGCTTAATCTAACTTGTTATTTTTTTATGCTCGGTGAATTTCGTGAAGAGCCTCTTGTTGGATTACGAAAAAATAAAATTGGATTTTCCTTTCTCTATCATTGTTGTGTTTAAACAACTAAAGGAATTAATGAGGAGTACAAAATTACAAATAAAACAATGAACGTGAAACAAACAAAAATATATATTTCTGACCTGAATTTAATCCGTTTCTTAACAATTGAGTTATTGTAACGACTTCGTTAGAGCTGAAATTATCTTTCGACTCTAATGATATTGCGTAGCCTAAAACGCGGGGAAGACGAGGTTCACTAAATCCTTTTATCGTCCCTGAAATCTTCCACATATTAAGTTTTATCGAAATAGTCGGAGCCTTATCCGAGATTCTTTTTTTATGATTCCTTCTATTCTTTTTTATAAACGTCCTACTACAGGGCACAGGCCTTCTTTCAGAGAGAGAATGGACTTAATTACGATGCATTGGGAATTTCAAGGGCTTAGCTATTTCTCCTCCAACACTCAGGTTTCCTCGCGATGTTTTCCTTCACCGTTAGCGAGTACTACTGCTACTACAACTGCATAAATTTACATAACTTAGAAAACAAAATCATTGGTTAATGCCAAGATTTAATATAACATAACATTTACATACAGACAGATACATTGCTTCTGGCCCCACACTAAGATACCCTGTGTCGTGGGTGCCAGAAAAAACGACATCACAAACATGTTAACTTCCAAGACCTGGGTTTTTTTTTGTTCCCAACCGGGGTTCGAGTCCGGGACCTCTTGCATGGTAGGCAGATCCGCTATCTCTGCGCTACGGCCGTTTTTTGGGTGATGGTGGGGTGCTTTAGCCTCACACTGTATATCGCCAGTCCGCTGCCGATACTGACTGTACCTCTAGTTGGGTTTAAATTACATCGAGTTGAAATGGAAGCCGGAGAGCGGCAGATTCCGTTTACAATCTGAATTGCGTTCGTAGCGGCTTGAAATATTATACAACACTCAGCAGATCCGGTGTCGCGCAATTCATTTTCCGTTTTGAATAGAGCTCTGTGCTTCATTTGTAACACAATTCATTTCATTTCATCAATTCGAGTACCTCGTTGGTCTATTGTTTAAGCTGCTTGGGTGCCAGATGTCGGTCACGTTGAAAATAATAATAATAATAGTAATTTATTTCAGGCGTGCATCCATGGAACGACTTATGAACGTTGATGAAGCAAAGGTGATCTGTCAGTCTTAATTATTTGAGTGAATGTGTATGGATCTTGGTCCGAAATAAAAACGTTTCATTTCATCTCATAGTAGCAACGCTCGCTCTCCTGGAGCTCTATTTTTGAATCACTCGTATGAAATTGTATCGTCGAATACGACATGAGTCACACTCGTCTTCTAAGTCGCATGATCTCGTTTTTCCGTATTTTTGAATCCAAATATCCATTAAGGATTAGATATGCTTGAAAATTATTTTTCTACACTGAAGATCACAATATTCACAATCTAAAACAGTTGTCAGGAGCAAATTCACATTATCGCTAGGTATCTGTGCGCAGCACAATACAAATTAACACAAATTTTGACAATTAATCTATCGATCGACATACGAGATGAGTGGTAAGGACGATTCGTTGCAGTAGAGTGATTCAAAAATACGGAATTTCGTATGTCGAGCGAAAATCAGTAGAAATCGAGCGCTGGACGCGAGACGAGTGATTCAAAAATAGAGCTCCTGAAGAGAAACATCGCGAGGAAGTGTCTGAGATTGAAATCGCTAATCCACGGTGCGCACGCGTGGTGATATAGCCCGTACTCTCTCTCTCTCTCTGAGAGAAAGCATGTGCCCTGCAGTGGGATAGGCTGCTTTGCCATGTTATCAAAAGACAGCAGCCCCAAGCAGGAACTAAACTGACAAACCCTATTTAAAAAAAAAACTATTTAGAGGCTGAAAATTCCACCAATGCCGGGAATTGAACCCGCAACCTCTGGCTATCCGTGCCAGCGCTCTTTTCAACTGGGCGACTCACCGGCATCAGTGAAATTTCGAACCTCTTTACAATATTCTCTGTATTACGTACAGGCAGCGACATCTGGCTGAAGTAATTTGCATCACTTGCAGCCCCGAGTACCTACTTTGCAGTTAGGTTTTTACATCGGAATGAAATCGCTGAACCCACAAGATTATATTATTTGTAATGTACTAGCCCGTGCTAGAGGCTAAAACAACCCTATGTTAATAATTTGTGACCGCTAGACCACCAAGCACGTGTAGTTTGGTGACCTCTCAGCCAACTTCACAGTCTTGTTTCATTTGTCTCTCCGGTTGCATCCACTCGTATCTCCAGAAGTTTGTGTTGGGCTTGTTTATTCTAATTAGCCTTGAGCACTTAAGGGTTTGTACCCGTCGTTACGTGTAGACTCTGGGCAAGCACCAGCTTCGTCGTCGTCGGGCTATAGATAGATAGAGAACTCTTTATTGCACAACCAGAAAAATATTACAACCATGATTCTTAAATCTAAGTAATACTAGTCCACTGCTGGACATAGCCCTCCGCTAAAGAGCGCCACGTTGTGCTATCACAGGCGGTAATGCACATAATCCCCACGCTGGGCATGCGGGTTGGGGATCGCAGTTCGGTGGAATTGTACTGCAGCCTCAACCTCCAAGCACCAGCTTAGTTATAATTATATTAAACGGATCTCGATACCAACCATTATAAGTCCCCTCGCTACGGCACGGGTTTCTTTCTGCATTGCCGGACCATACTCTACCACGGGGGCCAAAGCCGGGTTGGTAGAGGATTGTAAGATAGTGGCAGGCCTTACTGCCAGAATTAATCACGCCGCCCATAGGGCCTCTGACATGGCTTAACGACTGCCATTACGTGACAGCCGGCGCCAACGGGTTACGTGCATTGCGAAGCACGGCCGGGACAACCAGAATGCGACTGTCAAAAATAATATGTGCTTAGAAAAAAATGACAAACGTGCGTTATCTATGAAGTACTTAATGTACGTAATACAGAGAATAGTGTAAAGAGGTTCGAAATTTCACTGATGCCGTGAGTCGCCCATTGGCTCAATTGGTAGAGCGCTGGCACGGATAGCCAGAGGTTGCGGGTTCGAATCCCGGCATGGGTGAAAATTTTTAGCCTCTAAATAGATTTTTACTTTGTGAATTTGTGCTGAAAATGGCTTATTCCCGAAATGACATAATTTCAGGGAAACGGGAACAGTTTAGCCTGAATCCACAGAGTTTACTGTTTGCTAATGTAGCAGTGGAAAACGGTTGTATTAGTAAACAACGGCTAATTGCGAGCAAATATCGGTGTTGCACTTTTTCCCGTGGATTCTGATGTTAAAGCTAAGCTCTGTTTTTCTTATAACTTTAACTGAAAGCAAATCTTTTAAAAACCTATTTAGATAAACCTAAAAATTCTACCCATGCCGGGATTCGAACCCGTGACCCTGGCTATCCGTGCCAGCGATCTTTCCAACTCAGCTAATGGGCGACTCCCCGGCATCAGTGAAGTTTGGAACCTCTTTACAATATTTTCTGTATTATTTACAGGCAGCGACATCTGGCTGAAGTAATTTGCATCACTTGCAGTCTTAGTAAGGGTTAGGTTTATTTTAGATTAAAATTTTATTTCATATTATTTTTTACGGCAAAAAACTGTCAATCATCCTCAACCCATTACGTACCCATCGAGGGGCACGGATCTAACCTAAGTGATTGATTACTCGGTTCCACTAGGCCAGCAATTACTACTTACCTAATCTTGGCTTTCAAAACACCAGGTATCATCTCGAATAACGGCCGACTCTGGTCGTTTCACGGTTATAAATATTGCTACGACATTACGTAGCACCTGATAGGTTGCTACGAAATTGCTACGCCGCTACGTGATTTCAGTTGCCAAGGAAAGTTATTTTGACCTGACACGCATACTTAAGTGTCACCCACTGTCAGCTGTTATCTAAAGTAGGCTAAGGCCGGCACCACACACCCGGAATGCCGTTTTGCATTCGGAAAGAGAATAAGTTATATCTACGTAGTACATTCATGAACGTAATACTTTCAAGGAATAATTCAAGCTTTTATTAGGATTCCGTACCTCAAAAGAAAAAACGGAACCCACATAACGCGTGGAAGTATCGAGTTGAAAGAGTTGCATACTATGTAAATAACTATCTACAAATGTGTACGGAATCCTCGGTGCGCGAGTTTGACTCACACTTGGCCGATTTTTTTCGGTGCGGAAATTTCGGTAATCGAAGCAGTATCATCACGTCTGATTACCATGCTGGAGTTATATATGTTTAGGTTATACAATGTAGACAGTCTTTGACCTTGCCGAATATTATGTTCTAACCCTCTACCGGAAAAAAACAATATATTGTATAGAGTATCACGAAACGTATAGAGTATCACGGTTGATGTGGGCTGATTATAGATATATAGATAGTATCACAAAAAAAAAATATTTTCCGTAGTAGCCCTAAAAATAATGTTTGGCAAAAAATCTGGGTCAAATCGGGGTTTTCATATTAAGCATCAACGACTAATTTCCCCGAGGACTATTCGAAGCCAATGCATTGGCAGTAAATTAAGTAAAACGTTTTAACCGCTAGGCAGGCTTGTAGTCCATACTCTGCTGGCATGGCTATCGCACTGAAGCACTAAGTGCATAAAATATCGTTCAATTAAAACCAATAAGAAAACCAAAACCAATAACCGAAGCGCTCGTGGCCTAGGCGAACCGAGTGATTGGATCACCGATCAATCACTTGGTTAAGCAACAACAGGTGCGGCCAGGTACGGGATGGGTGAGCGTCCCGTGACTACCGCTAGTGGCATTTTTCCGAGCGCTTCCGTGCTTCGCAAGGCACGTTAAGCCGTTGGTGCCGGCTGTCATATAATGGCAGTCGTTAAGCCATGTCAGAGGCCTTATGGGCGGCTTGATAACTTCTGACAGTAAGGCCCGCCACTGTCTCACAATCCTCCACCAACCCGGACTTGGCCCCCGTGGTGGAGTATGGTCTAACCTTCCTGCGATGCAGGAAGAGACCCGTGCCCCAGCAGTGGGGACATATAAGGGTTGATAACGTATAACCAATAAAATGATAATGGAATTTTAAATTTGTATAACTCTAAGAAAACACCATTTACATCTTTCAGAAGATATATGAAACTTGACTGAAAAGCGGTTCAAAATAGTGTTAAAAGTATATTTTGTTCCAAAAGAGCTACTATAACATCAATTATTATTTAGATCCTGGAACTAAAGCCAGTACAATGTACGAAATTTAGCATTAAAAAGTGAAAATTACTTTGCTAAATTGCGCCAAAAATCCCACAAGCACCATGCGGTTAGTTAATGCACCGCCCTCCCTCCCACTTTTTCAAGCAGAAGCAAGACACGAACACAACACCACCGACACCAATACTTGTGTGAGAAAACACACGATGCGTTTCGCCTCTAACACGAGGCGAGCAGAAGCAAGACACGAACACACCACCACACGAGGCTTCTTCAGGCCTCACCCTCAGGCCTCTAACACGAGGCAACCTCAGGCCTCAGCCTGAGGGTGCCTCGTGTTAGAGGCGAAACGCATCGTGTGTTTTTTCACACAAGTATTGGTGTCGGTGGTGTTGTGTTCGTGTTTTGCTTCTGCATGAAAAAGTGGGAGGGAGGGCGGTGCATTAACTAAACGCATGGAGCTTGTGGGATTTTTAGCGGAATTAGCAAAGAAATTTTAACTTTTTAATGCTATTATGGATTTCCGCAAAGTAGCGCATGATTCTATACAATGTATGAGGTTTAAGTTTTATGATAATTATGAAAACTCTGTAAACTAAGGATTTAAAAAAGACTTTTTTTAGAGTTTTTATTGGTCCATTTTTTTATCTAAATTATGAAATGGTTACCTAGTTTAACGTTCATCAAGTCGCACTTTCCTTTGCTCCTTTGAATAAAACCATTTTGGTTTTGAAAGTTCGCGTTTAATCTATAGGCTTAGAGTTCTGAACGGCGCACTCTTACCCTATTTGCTTTGCCCGCTCTAATTAATCATAAATTGCAATCATTAATTAAACAGCCGTCAGCTAGTGAACCGTTATTATAACCGTCTGCGGTGAACCCAAAAGGAGGGTAATGTATTTGGCTCATGCATGTACGCTAGCCATAAAGGAAACCTTCGTGAGGGAACCCGTGGCTTGGTTGGCTCTGCACGTATTGAATAGTCCTTCCTGTGGGCTAGACCTAATAAGCTGTCAAGATCGTATAGGTGCTGGGAAAGCCTACACGATCTAAAAAACAATGTCCCAGGCACAGCAACGTCCGAGTCGTCTAGTGTGAGTAAAGATGAGCAAGTATGTATGACCGATTCTGTAATAATAGTTTCCACACAACACACTCACTTGCGTGCGTGTTTCGCAGTTTATACCGGCGCCAGACAGACGTTCAAACAATTGATCACATAAGTGTGCACATGTGTCGCACGGACATTTGTTACTATTGTCACATAAAATGTGCCCCACACCGTGTGCACAACGTGTGCTTCACCTCATGACTCGCGTTATACCAGCAGTGGACGCCGGTGGACAAGTAGATGTTGCCTATTTTGATTTTAAAAAGGCCTTTGATACCGTCGACAACGACATCTTACTTACGAAGTTGGCACGCGCAGGTTGCACCCCCCCTACGCTTGGTTTCTTTTCGGACTATTTACGGGGCAGGCGACAGTATGTTGACTGCGCCGGACATAGGTCTGAACCGTATTACACCAGGTCTGGCGTTAGCCAAGGAAGTAATTTGGGACCCTTGGAGTTTATCCTGATGGTAAACGATCTTCCTGAAGCGGTGACGCATTCTACTTGCTTGCTTTTTGCGGATGATCTCAAGTTAGTGAGAGAGATTGAGGATGAGTCGGATTGTCAGGCATTGCAGTCTGATATAGACAGAGTAGTGGCCTGGAGCAATGAGAACCGGCTTTTCTTCAACGTGACTAAGTGTCAGATCATCTCTTTTAGCCGCAAACGCTCGCCGCTTCTGCATCAGTACCAAGTGGACGGCACTCCTTTACAGCGCGTGGAAGAAGTAAGAGATCTAGGTGTTCGACTTACTGCAGATTTAACGTTTCGTAAACATATCGTTAACGTTTGTAAGAAGGCATTCAGGAACCTAGGGTTCGTGATGCGTCAGTCGCGAGAGTTTACGAACATATCCGCCATACGCGCCCTTTACGAAGCCATTGTAAAAAGTCACCTCGAATGTAACTCAGTCATCTGGAGTCCACATGAGAAAAAATATAGGCTCATGCTGGAACGTATCCAAAACAAATTTGTGAGGTTTATTTACTTAAAATTGTACGGAGTTTATCCTTTTTATCCTTTAATGTATCCTACTTTGTTCTTATTAGGCATGGTGGGTTATAACCAGCTGGAAGTGAGAAGGGAGTTGGCCTTAGCTACCTATGTGCTTAAATTATTGCGTGGTGTGCAGTGCAACCCAGGCGTGCTGCAGATGGTAAGCCTATCCGTGCCTGACCGCTATGTGTGGCGCAGACGGCGCGTCGATCTGCTGGCGGTGCCGCGCGCGCGCACTAACCTGCTGCGGGACGCGCCTCTCACCCGAGCTATTCGCACTTTGAACTGTGTCTCAGAAAGTACTGACCTGTTTTGTTGCTCTCTGAATGAATTCACAAAAAATGCGCTTTTTATTTTATGCTATAACTTGAATTTGCGTAAATCAAATTTTTATGAGTGATTCCATCCATTTTAAAGCTTTTATTGACATACATTTATATTGTTTTTAATTAGCAATTGTATCGAATGTTTTACTTCAATTTTTTTTGACATTGTGATTTAATTTAAATTTTATTGGAATTGAATTTATTTTTATCTATATTTAATTTTTGCTTCTCATGTTTGATGTATTTGATTTGATTTAATTTCATTTGCTATTGGAAATCAATGTGGCTACAAGCTATTATTTATATTAATTTGTTATCTTACGTGATTCCATCCATTTTACCCATTGTCAAGTGTTTTTATTGACATCCCTTTATATTGTTTTTATTATTATTATTTGTATCTAATGTTCTATTTTAATTATTATTGACATTTAACTAATTATGATTTAATTTAAAATTCATTGGAATCCAATGTATTTTTATCAATTTTTTTATTTTTGCTTAGCATGTTTAATTTATTTGATTAGGATTCAATTTAATTTTCTATTAGAAATCAATGTGTCTGCGAACTATTATTTATATTACTCAGCTACCGCAATAGGATCTCCTGTAATGATAGCTGTAAGTTATGGTAATAAATAAATAAATAAATAAATAAATAAATAAATAAATAAATAAATAAATAAATAAATAAATAAATAAATAAATAAATAAATAAATAAATAAATAAATAAATAAATAAATAAATAAATAAATAAATAAATAAATAAATAAATAAATAAATAAATAAATAAATAAATAAATAAATAAAAATAAATAAAATAAATACACTTATGTGATCACTTGTTTGAATTTCTGTCTGGCGCCGGCATTAGTCAGTGTTCCGACAAAAAACAAAAACTTTATTCACCAATAAGTTCTGTACAATGTCATTAGATGGCGCTGCTATTAATTTTGGTATCTTGTTACTCAAAACTTGAAATTCCTCTGTGCTTCAACCTTTTAAATTTTCGAATACGAATACGCTTTTCATATTTTATCTCCTTTTTCTCGTCTTACTTGCAAGAATCGAGGTACCTTAAATAAAAAAGTGGTTTCTTGTTTTTTATTTAGCTGCGCTCCGCGGTGTTACCCAGGGTTCATCGATTTCCCCATGGGAATAAGATATTTTCACGCATTAAAATGTAGCCGTGTAAAATGTGTTAAACCAGGCTATGAGCTAACTCCATACTAAATTTCCAACTCTTTCACTGTCCGAGCTGCGCGACTTTGGAACAAGCTTCCTAACTACATTCAAAAGAGTCCATCCGTATATACTTTCAAGAAGAGGTTAAAAGAGCACTACCTTTCTAACATCACATAGTTAATAGGTTTATGTATGCATAAGTATATATTTATATGTAAGATAGAATATTCTTTATTGTACACAGAAATTACAGTAACAGAAATGAAATGTAAGTGTATTATCGTCAGTGGTCGGAGTAGGTATATTGAATTAAGGTCACTGACATCAAACGTATATGTTAATATGGATATATGGATACGCCTCCGAGTTTCCGGATTATTATGATAAAATTACCGAAACATCGAAATTATTACATGAAACTAGTTAAAAATGTATCAATACTCTCAACGCTATGCTGCTAGTGGCGTAGATGACCAGAATTTAATAGTAAAAAATGACTGGTGTGTAAAAACCTTGTTGTAGTAAAAGTGTTGGAGTAAAAGCCTAAGCATGTATAAAATGATATAATAATAATATTCATTTCAACACACGACATCCGGCAAACAGGGTCTTTTGTCCTCTTATCTCTATGCTCAACGCATCTGACCAATTAGAATCAAGTATCCAGGATGACTCATTGACTGTTTGTTCGAAAACAATGCGCTCGCACCGACATCCAGACCAAGTGGCTCACTCACTTATTTCGGTTCGTGGAGTGCGCTTATTTTATGTGTTGTGAATATCTTGACTTGACCCTGGCTTGTTTACTGTCTTCTGAAATCTACTTAAAACGAAGAATTTGGCTTATAACTACGGACATCGATTGATTACTCTTGGACTGGGCCCATTTGAAGTTGTTTTTGTACGGGTAAGTTTTAATTAATTTCACTATTTAAGAAGGTTTTAGAACTTGGAAACAGTTAAAAAAATCACTTTATAGCAATCATCACAGCTCATGAGAGTCCGGTTTACCAAATTTTTGGAAACTCCGGTACATTCCGGAAGAAATGCATGTCCATGTTATGATATCATGACGCAAGTATCTAAAATCAATATACCTACTCCGACCTATGATTATCGTATTATTACTTATTTATATAGTTATAAATATTTCTCCCTTCCTCCCGCTGTCTTAATTTAAACACCCAATGCTAAGGTTGGCTGGAAGAGATCTCTGTTAGAGATAAGTTCGCCTTTGAAACAAATTTTATGTAATGTTATTTCGTTTTTACTGTTTGCAATAAAGAATTTATTAAATTTAATTAAAATCGCTCCAGCCGTTTGGACGTCACGAAATAACAAACATACACATTTACAAACTTTCGCCTTTATAATATTAGTGTGAAGTGTGATGTGATTATTGTAATGTTATGTGATAAGGGTGACTCTTCCGTACTTTTACCGAGAAATAGAGTACCTTGTAGACTTTTAGTCCGGATCTACTTACGGGTGTTGTAATATCGGAAGAGTCCTACCAAGTTTCGCTTCGATTCGCAGAGCCTAATCATGGCGAGCAGAGACGGAGCTCGCGTCGTCGGCTGCTCGTCTCACTCAATGTGTTGTGCTTACGAAAGTTTTAGTTAAAAAAATAGAATACCAGTTTAAAACTTCGATTTCAACCCTGTATGTCCCCGCTGCTGGGGCACGGGTCTTTTTCTGCACTGCGGAAAGGTTTGGCCATACTATACCACGGGGGCCAAATCCGGGTTGTTTAAAACTTAAACCATTCTTTTCTATTGAAAGTAGTATTTTGAAAAATTTAAAATTCTTACATTGTCCTGTCTCTTCATTTACGAAGTGGCTGTCTTTGTCAAAACGAACCCTAATTATTTCCCCCCACTCTCAGTCGTCAGCATTCGCACACATCGAGATAAAAAGAGTTTGTGTGAAAAAAGCAAATACTGCGCTATTACACAAAATCATATATTGCATGGGACCTGTAGTTTATAATAAAATACCGAAGGAATTGCGAGAATTAGGTACACATAATTTTAAAACCAAATTAAAGTGTCTATTCGAACAAAAAGTTTATTATAATACGAGTATAACAGAATTCTTGACAGATGATAATTTCAGTTAAGACATTGACTGACATTCTAATATAATTTGTATTTTAAATTGACATTTATTCTGGTTCTGTTTACACAATTTGACATGTAACAAAAATTTAACTTATTCATTCATTTTTAATTTTTTTTATTATTTTCATTTTAATATATCATTAACTCTATTTCAAATTGACATTATATTTTATTTTAAAACCTATTTAGAGGCTAAAAATACGGTACGGATAGCCAGAGGTTGCGGGTTCGAATCCCGGCATGGGTGGAATTTTTAGCCTCTAAATAGGTTTTTAAATTTGTTCCTTAGCACGGGTTAGTGCATTAAAAATAAAAATAGTGTAATTATATTTTATTACTCCGAAATTTTTTAATTTGAATCTGTTGACATTTTTATATTATTGTTTCTAATGGTGGTGCCTTTTTATAATTTGTACGCCTCATCAGGCAGAGCATGTATAGAACTAATTATTTTTTATATACATCCTATCAATGAACTCATGCTTCACAAATAAAAATCTTTGTCTTTGTGGCGCAATTAAACACATCTTACACAATAGGTGTGCCATTTGAGTATACCTACAATTTGTGCACACCATCTTAACACCCTATATAGGTAGGTAAAGTCCGAACAAAAAACAGGGTCATAATGTCTACTTTGCAAAGGCTATCTTTTTATTAGGATAAATTTTCACATACCGCTTAGAGAGTGGTCTTAAGTACAGCTTTAAGTGGTAGCTTTACTCTAAACGTTTTGCCGGTGGGTTTGATATTTTTTACTTCAATACTTATAACCTGAACCTCCGAGACCGTGCCCAAGCAGTGGGGACATACCAAGGGTTGATCTCGATGAAGAAATTGATGTGCTGTCATAGGTATTACAGTAAGCGTAAGATGGAGCAGCTACATTCACTGAAAGAAACTTCATTTAATCTATGATACAAGCTTCTTTATATTCTTTTTAATGGACGAAACCTGTTTAGAGGCCAAAAGTTCCATCCATGCCGGGACTCGAACACGCGACCTCTGGCTAACCGTGCCAGCGCTCTCCCAACTGAAAGTCGCCCATTAGCTCAGTTTAAAGAGCGCTGGCACGGTTAGCTAGAGGTCGCGGGCTTGAGTCCGGGCATGGGTGGAATATTTAGCCTCTAAATAGATTTTAAAACGGGCTTCTTTTTCACCTCAGAGTAAAGCCCTTGGATATTTTGTGCAAATGTTTTTCAGGAAAAGCAGGATAAATGTGCAAATAAGGTTTATCGCATTAACTCAAGACCAGACTTTGCTGGAGTTGAATTCCTTTTTGGTAGGTGAGGGTTTCACCATGTTTTGTGATGTAAATGCAGGACATTAAAAAATGTGGCCAGAGTGCTTAGTGCGAGTTTTTTAACTACTCGATCGCGTTAACGTAAACTCATATTTCTATGGCATCGAGGAAGCGCCACCTAGCGACAAGTATGGAAATTAAAATTGCTGAGTGCGAGTTGTAATGGTTTACGTTGAGAAGTGAACACGCTTACCAGCCAAAACACGAATAAACGCGAGTGCGAGTTGTACTGTGACAGCGTTTTGCCAGTTCGAACGGTTAACTTACTCATACTCACTACTCGATGCTCGATTAACGCGGTAGTAAAGTTATTCGATTGGATCTGTCAAACTCGCACTAAGCACTCAAACTTAACTATGATAAAGGTGTAAATTCAGATATTTGCATGTCTGTTACGTAAAGATAAGGACAAAAGATTTTTTGCTTTAAAAAGGCACATTTTACATTGAAGCTGACTTCAAAATATTATTTAAGATTAGTAAATCCAGATAAAATACATAAATAAATCTTTTAAGACTAAAGTATGTAATTCTTAAAAGACTTTCTGTAAAATATTAATTTAGTTGTATACTGATGATGATGATGACGAAGCGCTCGTGGCCTAGGTGAACCAAATGATTGGAATCAATCACTTGGTTAAGCAACAACAGGCGCGGTCAGGTACGGGATGGGTGAGCGTCCCGTGACTACCGCTAGTGGCATTTTTCCGAGCGCTTTCGTGCTTCGCAAGGCACGTTAAGCCGTTGGTGCCGGCTATCATATAATGGCAGTCGTTAAGCCATGTCAAGGGCCTTATGGGCGTCTTGATAACTTCTGACAGTGAGGCCCGCCACTGTCTTACAATCCTCCCACAAACTGGACTTGGCCCCCGTGGTGGAGTATGGCCTTACCTTCCTGCGATGCAAGAAGAGACCCGTGCCCCAGTAGTGGGGACATAAAAGGGTTAATAACGAATAACTGATGATGATATCAACCCTCTGTATGTCCCCACTGCTGGGCCACGAGTTTCTTCCTGCATCACAGAAAGGTTTGGCCATACTACACCACGAGGGCCAAGTGCGGGTTGGTGGAGGATTGTGCGACAGTGGCGCGCCTTACTGTCAGAAGTTATCAAGCCGCCTATAATGCCTCTGACATAGCCTAGCCGTAACATAGAGTACTCGTGTGAAATGAGGTGCAGTATGCTTTGAGAAGCGTTGTCTTGAATGCACTGCTATATCTTTATTAGATGTTATTTTTCTTTAGCGATTTGTCGTTGCGACGAAACATTAATATCAAACTAGCTGTTGCCCGCGATTCCGTCCACGTGGACTTATTTTGCAACCCCGTTCACTCCCTTTACAGTTAAATTTAGAAAAACGGTGAAACACGTGTTCAATTAATTGTGTTGAAGAGAATTAGTTTTATGTTTCAAGAAAATTATACAACATTCTTTATACCTCCCATACAAATTTTGGCCAACCCAACCCGGACTTGGCCCCCGTGGTGGAGTATGGCCTAACCTTCCTGCGATGCAGGAAGAGACCCGTGCCCCAGCAGTGGGGACATATAAGGGTTGATAACGTACGTACGTACGTACAAATTTTGGCAGCCCTTTTCGCCCCCTTAGCGGTTGAATTTAAAAAAATCCGGTCTTATTCCTCGCCTACATTATATATAGACCCTCTGTACAAAATTTCAGCTTCCTAGGTCTTGGGCTGGGCGTTGATGAGTGAATCAGTCAGTCGGAACTTTGAATTTTATATATCAAAATATGTATAAGTCAACTATCGACATGACCAGTTTCGTTCTCCCTTCGCGTGTTGCCGGAAGTTGAACTACCGTCTGCCGGAGTTCTGACCTCTTTTAGTTGGATAGATCGTAACAATACCCTGTACACGCTAGAAGTTCCACTGTGTAAACAGAAAATACTTTTAAATACTATGAACTTTGAAGAACACCTAAGTTGTCTGGAAGAAATTGCTCTAAGCAATAAGGCCAACAATTGTACTGTATCTTTGTAATTGTTTTTTGTTTGTTTTTCCTGGTGTACAGTAAAGAATATTCTTATCTTATCTAAGTGTGGGTGTTTCTTGAAGATGATCTTGTATGAGTTTAATCAGGAAACAACATATTATCTCTGCTAAAATTGTCAATGACAGTAGCTATATAAAAATATCTCCCCACGGATTTCTTGAAACAGATCTAAAAATACCCGCGTACACACTCAGAAACCTCCAGTACCTATATACACTCAGAAACCTCCATTATACCCAGAATACAATCAGAAACCTCCAGTACCTTCGGAATTGTCTGACCCATAGATTTGTAGGAAATATGGCGAACTAAATTAATCGAAACTACGAGGTCTGCATTAGTCAGGCGTGTTGCCACTAAACCGACGAAGCAGTCTTTAAGCGCAGTATGTAGTAGGACACGTCCATGTTTAGCTCAGGTTTAGTTTGTAGTGTTGTAGAACTTTTATCTATCTACGAGTGTAATATAAAAATGAATCGCTGAATGTGTTGGTTTGCGCAAATCTCGAGAGCAGCTGAACCGATTTCGCTAATTATTTTTTTAGAATATTCCTTCAAGTGCGAGGATGGTTGTTACGGAGAGAAAAATAAAAAAAATATTAAAGAATTGACTGTTAGGCGGTACGAAGTTCGCTGGGTCATAATAAAACTGGAACGACTTTAACTTTGTGTTTTATTTGTACAGTTTTATTTATACTATATTTATTTTTAATGCACTAACCCGTGCTAAGGACAAATTTAAAAACCTATTTAGAGGCTAAAAATTTCACTCATGCTGGATTCGAACCCGCAAACCTCTGGCTATCCGTGCCAGTGCTCTACCAATTGAGCCAATGGGCGACTCACCGGCATCAGTGAAATTTCGAACCTCTTTAGACTATTCTCTGTATTACGTACAGGCAGCGACATCTGGCTTAAGCAAATTGCATCACTTACAGAATTATTTATTTTATAGTTATGATAAAAAACAGAAAACTGGATAAAAACGGAATAAGCAGGCAAAGATAGTCAGGTTTATTCATGATGTAAAGTAGTAATGGGAAAAATGAGGAAAATCTCGAAGATGGGTGACGTAACTTTGAATTTTGAAAATGATAGACAGAAAAGAAATATAAAAATTGTGTAAAGAGGTTTGCACCGTTACAAGTTTTTATAGTAAGTGAGTCTTATGGAGCCGCATCGCAGGAAAGGTCAGCAGTCTGACCAGCCACTTCGCAGACTGGGCGGCCATGTTCCCCACTTGTACCCACTTGCATCGGCGCATAAACGGTCTATAGTCACACTATCACTTTTCACACTATAATATTATATTTATTATTATTGTGACGTCATCGCATCACACTACAGTCTATTTATTCCTCTCGTCCAATTTAGTAAACAAGATTCTACCAGGAAAGTATGACTTTTAGTCGAAACAGTATGTTTCATTACAAGTGCGGAAAGGCTGTCATTGCAAAGAGTTCTGACAAATGTCTACCCGAGCCGAGGCGCAGCCGAAGGCGAGGGTTGACAGTCGGAACAAGTTGCAATGACGGTTCCGCACGTGTACTGAACGACTATTTTTAATACAGTTGCGAAAAAAATGAGCAATTTAATAAAGAAAAAATATTTGTAAAACGGCGCCAACCGTAAAAAAATATAGGCAAAGATTTTTTTTTCTTCACCCATTCTAGTAAGCAAAGGGAACTATGTCCATACAGCCAAGTCTTCAGTAGAATTTTTTTTATTGATATGAAATGAAAATTTAATTTAATGAGATGAAATGAAATGAAATGAAACCTATCTTAACTCATTCAATCAAATAATTAAATCTGATATTGAAACAAATTAGTAGCTCATAAAAACTTCATGTTTGGTTTTTCTTTATTATAGACATTATTTTGACAGTTGGGAAAGAAAACGCACGAATGCGGGAAAGGTAAAAAAAAGCCCGAGTGTGTAATAGCCCACATCCCGCACGCTATATGTCCCTGTAATACGCCACTTTTTGAGCAACTGTATTAAAAACATATATTCGATATTCCTTTAAATGAAGTAACCTGGGATACTATTTTAGATAACACGCTGCCAAATTTACAAACCAAGGGCACGGGTCTCTTCCAGCATCGCAGGACGGTTCGGCCATACTCCACCACGGGGGGCAAGTCCGGCAGGCTTATTACGTATTTCAAAGCAACCGCAGCGCTAAATATGTTCTTGGGTATTATTCTTGGCTTTTAGTAAATCTAATATTTTGTGCATAGAGCACTCTGTGCAAAAAAAGTATATTATAATAACCTATTTAGAGGCTAAATTATAGTAATATTTTTTAAAGTTTGTTAATTAAACTTAAGACTGTTTTGAAAAGAATAAATGTGGAATTTTTCCTTAGTTTCTTCTCCACAAACTCTATTAATTGTGAATTTGATATTCATAAAGTAATATTTTGTTTGAACTTTGAATAAAACTCATGAATTTGAATCTGAAACTAGTTTCCATAGCATGTTTCATACCTACTTTTATGAAAATTTATGTTTGTGTCAGTTTATTGATTGTCATACATACCTTTGCAAATGTACTAAAATTAAACAAATAAGATCAGAATGTGTACTTTTAATTTCAATGTAATTATGATTGGCAACAAATATCTGAAATGAAAGTAATTAATATTAATTTGAACTTAACACTTTTGCGGACGTTTTTAAAATCTATTGTTCTTTTAATTGTTATGCATACGCGCGTCCGCGAAAGGGTTAATTTTTAGGACATAAAATTAATTGCATGTACATGCATTCTATAGGTACCCTAATCATTTAACAAGATTTGATAGCAGAATGCCTACTATCACACTTGGTTAATTTTTCAATATTTTCATACAATCTGTAGCACTATCAACTGCCTGACTAGATCCTTTGAAAGTCTGTAATGAGACTGAAATTCCCAATCGGACAAGTTGTATGCGTTGGCTTCCTCACGTAGGTAGTCGACGTCTCAGTGAGGCTGTCCTCCTGGGTTCCTGTCTCATCTCCTCAGCCTCTAATGCAGCCATCAAGAGAAGTGCACGAGCCATAGTTTTAAAAATATATCTATTAGTTTATTTTTAAACAGTTTATCTTCTTCTTAAAGTGTCTCTCCATTACTGGAGGTTGGCAGTCAGCTCTTTACAGCGATCTCTGTTCAGTGCAATTCTGAACAGCTCCTCCGCAGTTTTAACACTGGTCCACTCCTTGATGTTGCACAACCATGACATCCTGCCCGGCCTTCTATTTCCTTCCACCTTGCCCATCAAAATAGTCTGCAGTAATTGGTATTTACTGCATCGCAGCACATGGCCTAAGTAAGCTACTTTCCGCTGCTTGATCGTGCGGACAAGATCCTCCTTCGTGTCCATCCGTCTAAGGATCTCAACGTTGGTGACTTTTTCGGTCCAGCTGATCCGGAACATTCGTCGGTAGCACCACATCTCGAAAGGCGCGAGTCTTTTTTTGAGTTGGTTCTTTCTTTACGGTCCATGACTCGCATCCGTAAAGAACGACAGGCCATATATAACAAAGCAGGATCTTATTGCGGAGTTTGATGGAGAGTTGCCGAAAGCACAGTACTTTACTCAACGTCATAAATGAACACAGAACACAATTTAAATGAAGCTCGGGGCAATTTCGATACGCACTCGTATTTCAGTATCGCTTTCCCATGACGATGTCAGCCATGAATGGCCATGATCCGAGATATTTATAAAGTAAACAGTTTATAAAGTAAGCAAACGAATAGCAACCACATAGCAACTGCCTTGCAGACACCACTTTAGTTGTTGTTCAAAAATCGCCATTTGACATTTCAATCTGCTGTCGATCGCTGTCAAATAGTTCTACGTAATACCAAACAGTCACAGCCAAACGACAAAAAATGCATTTTTAGTTCCCCGGTCGCTGTCGCTTTGCAGATGGCGTTGCGATCGATTTTTTTGAGCTTGTTGCTGTCGCGTTGCCAGTGGGTAATACCAAATTTGACTTTGACAGCAGATATTGCGCAATTTTTGCCTGTTGCTTGTCATTTCAAGATACGTAATAAGCCGGCGGGTTGGTGGAGGATTGAAAAACAATGGCGCGCCTTACTGTCAGAAGTTACCAAACCGCCCTTAAGGCCTCTGACAGCCGGCAGTAGCGGCTTAACGTGCCTTGCGAAGCACTGAGCTCGGAAAAAATGCCACTAGCGGTAATCACGGGATGGTCACCCATCCAGCACCTGACCGCAATTGTTGTTGCTTAGCCCTAGTGATTGATTTCAATCATTCGGTCAATTCCAAGCGCTCGTAGCCTGAGCGATTAGATTTAGTAATAAAGAATTGTTTATGAAAGAACCGAAACCGGCGTGCGTGCATACAACGACTTATGAACGTTGATGAAGCGAAGGTGATATATCAGGATCGTGGCAAGTGGCAGTCCCTGGTTTCTGCGTGAGGTTATGTATGTATGTATGTATGTATGTATGTATGTATGTATGTATGTATGTATGTATGTATGTATGTATGTATGTATGTATGTATGTATGTATGTATGTATGTATGTATGTATGTATGTATGTATGTATGTATGTATGTATGTATTCACTGGATGAATTCTTGAATGCTCAGACTTGTACCTAGATGTATAATCTAAATGCTTCGATGTTAGATGTAAGTCTCACCCACTTTGCAATATCCGTAAAGGGTGACTAAGTAATAAGTACCACAAAATGTATACCATCTATCTACACTTAGTCTGCAATAAAATAAAAGATTGAAAGAAAGATATGTATGTATGTATGTATGTATGTATGTATGTATGTATGTATGTATGTATGTATGTATGTATGTATGTATGTATGTATGTATGTATGTATGTATGTATGTATGTATGTATGTATGTATGTATGTATGTATGTATGTATGTATGTATGTATGTATGTATGTATGTATGTATGTATGTATGTATGTATGTATGTATGTATGTATGTATGTATGTATGTATGTATGTATGTTTGTTTGTTTGTTTGTTTGTTTGTTTTGTTTGTTTGTTTCAAAAGTGTGTGTGTTTCAAAAAGTGCAAATAAATAATTATCTTATCTTATCTTATCTTTATGTATGTATGTATGTATGTATGTATGTATGTATGTATGTATGTATGTATGTATGTATGTATGTATGTATGTATGTATGTATGTATGTATGTATGTATGTATGTATGTATGTATGTATGTATGTATGTATGTATGTATGTATGTATGTATGTATGTATGTATGTATGTATGTGAAAGAAATGACTTTTTCGTCTAATCTTCCTCTAGCACATGGCGGTACATTCCCAGTGACTACGTAGCGAGCGGACGATAAGAGCCCTCGATCCGAAGAGCCGTCTTGAGTGCACGACTCGCCGCAGATTACCGCGATCTTGTTCTTGGCTAACGATCGCAGCGGAGTCCTTTTTGAAGGCGCTTCTTGGTGCTAAGCGCCACCAATGAAAAAAAAACATATTTTTTTTTATAATACGTTTTTAAAAAAACGTAAATACCAACAATCTTAATATCTGTGATAACTATTTTAAAAACATACAGCCTATAACGTAGCATCAACCTCAGTGGCGCAGCGGTTTGGCACGCTGTCTGTAAAACCGAAGGTCTCAGGTTTGATCCCCGGCCGGGTCAAACTAGGAAACGAACTTTTATAGTTTGTCTCGGGTCTTGTATGTTATATATCTATTTATTGTATTAAGTCTATCGTCGAGTTAGCACCTGTAACAAAAGTCATTTAATTGTACTTAGTATAGGGCTAACAAGATTTGTGTAATATGTCAATGAATATTTATATCGACATCCCAGGATCTTTTAACACTTTCCGTCAAGTTCAGGTATGTTCTAAAAATAGTTAACATAATGTCAAAAATGTCAAACGTAGTGGTTGACATTTCTGATGTTTACTTTTTGAAAAACCCTATTATAAAACAAGTTTTGATTTTTATTCAATTGGCGGGTGTAAGCACCCTGAAGCGCCTTAACGTGAAACGATCTTCTTCTTCTTCCGGTGCCATCTCCTATCGGAGGTCGGCTATCATTTTGGCTACACTGTCACGTGATGTAACTGCTCGCAGAAGTTCTATATTTCTGGTGTTGAACGTGAAACGATACTTTTTTTTATTTATTCTATTTAATAGGTGCGGTGGTAGCGGAGCAGTGGAACGCCGAGTTCTCAATCAGGAGGTAATGTGTTCGAATCCCATCATGTGCCTATGACTAAATTATGTAGTACATTTGCACCTGCATAATTTAGTATAATATGTAGGAAAATAATATTGTTTTTAACAACATTTTTATTTCATGCATAAAGCACCCGTAAATTTGTTAGTATAATCTATCCTATGTTAGTACAAAAACAACAAAACTTATTTCTACAATGTACAAAATAACTCTGAACCTGAAACTAAATTAAATTGTGTCTTGGGGCACAGTGCTCCATTTGAGGTAAATCTAAATATATCACAATAAAGAAAACTGTCACATGCACGATAATTATAAAGTTAAGTACATTTTTAACATCACATACAAGCACATAAATTGCCTCTGGCCCCACACTAGGATACCCTGTGTCGTGGGAACCAGAAACAACGACATCACAAACATGTAACCATCCAAGACCTGGGGTTTTATTCTTCTGTCCCCAAACGGCGATCGCACCCGGGACCCCTTGCATGGTAGGCAGATGCGCTACAGTGGCCACGAGATTGTGAGGAAACTTGGGTGTCCGAGGTGTTCAAATACCCCAGCGCTTGAAATTGTCAGGCCTGCACCCTGCAGTGGGGCATTTATAGGCATATAAATATGTCCCATGGCAGAGCACAGGTTTTCTCTCAGAGAGCTACGTCGTCAGGCTATACTAGTCTACTGCTGGACATAGCCCTCCCCTAAAGGGCGTCAGGTTGTGCTATCATAGGGGGTAATGCCCATAATCCCCACGCTGGGCATGCGGGTTGGGGATCGCAGTTCAGTGCAATTGTACTGCAGGGGGCGCTGCTGCCCACCCCCCGGTTTGTGTCCCTTAGCCACTCAAACGTCTACGTAACTACAGCTACTTAAAAAAAAGTAGCGTTGTCCGTCTACGTAACTATAGTTACTTCGCGGACTGCTATCAGTAAAATCGATTTTAATGAATGAAACCTTTCAAATTACTTCTCGAATCGGCTGTTACAATAATCTGTGTTAAATTATTCGTTCAATTGATGCTTTAAAAAACATTTTACAGTGACCTTATCACTAAGGCAGTGGTACCCTGTTCCCTAAAAAAGGCTAAAACCTGTGGATTTAGGATAAGCAGTGCTCCTCTGAAACACATTTTACTTTATTAAGGTCAACAGACTTCAGTAGTACTCGAAATTTATTGTACTTTTACAGAAAAAAAAAATATTAAAGACCTATTTAGAAGCAAAAAATTCCACCCATGCCGGGATTCGACCCCGCGACCTCTAGCTATCCGTGCCAGCACTCTATCCAACTGAGCTAATGGGCGACTCACCGGCATCAGTGAAATTTCGAACCTCTTTACACTATTTTCTGTATGAAATGAAATGAAAAGATTTTATTTCAAGTAGCGCAGAAGCTGTGGCATAATGAACGTTACAATTCAAACTAGGTGTCCATTTCAAAATCTAGATCATTTTGGAGAAAAAATGGACAAAAAAACTCCAAACTTAGTCTTTTCAAAGTCCTTAATTAACATAGTTTACATAATTATTATAAAAAGAACTCATAAATTGTACTGGCTTTAATTCCAGACCTCATTGTCATCTAGATAATCCTTTATGTTATAGTAACCCTTTTGGCACAAAGTGTCCTTAACATATTTTTTGAACCGCGATTCAGGCAAGCTTAATATATCTTCAGGGATTTTATTATAGAAGCGTATACAATGCCCCATGAAGGATGTATTAACCTTTGCCAGCTTAAATAGTGGGAACGAAAGTTTATGTTTATTTCTAGTATTTACATTATGTTGGCTACCCAAAGTTTTAAAGTTACTGATATTTTTCCTGACGTACATAATGTTTTCATAGATATACTGACTGGCAACTGTCAGGATGTTAGTTTCTTTAAAGAAATCTCTTAACGAATATGGTCTTAATGTCTGCTGCCCGTCCCCACAGTAGTATGCCACAGGACATAACACTATGGAAGAAACTAAAATAAACAAGCCTAGCAGTTGCAACGTCAGTTAGTTCCCTAATTCTTTTAACTGCATATGCTGCTGAACTAAGCCTATTTGCTATTTTTTATATGAGGACCCCATTGAAGTTTTGCATCAATTGTTATCACAATTGATGCAAAGCTTCAATGGGGTCCTCACATAAAAATAATAGGCTTAGTTAAAAAAAATAGCAAATAGACCTAGAAATACAGTTTCATTCACAAGGTCTAATTTGTCATTCCCCAACATAACATTGCTGTCAACCGCTTTGACATTTCGTAGAGTGAACTTTACACATTTCGTCTTTTTTGAATTTAACAATAAGTTATTGGTAGTAAACCAATTATGTACCCGAGAGAGAGCATTATTTGTACTGTCAAGGTCATTCTCTGGACTCTAATTTTAAAAATAAGTGACGTGTCATCTGCGAATAATATTATCTCTGACATATTTTGAACCATGAACGGCAAATCATTTACATATACGAGGAAGAGGAACGCCCCCAAAATGGATCTGTGGCACTCCTATCTTGACCTCTGGCCCTGAAGATTTAGTTCGATTTATTTCAGCTCTTTGAATTCTTCCTTCTAAATATGATGTCATAAGTTTTAGGCTATCCGTTTATACCATAGTGCTTTAATTTTAAAAGAAGTGTTTTATGGTCCACGCAATCAAATGCTTTCGATAAGTCACACAATACGCCTATAGCATCCTTGCGATCTTCCCATGCACTAAATATATGTTTAACTAACTTGACGCCGGCGTCCGTTGTAGAGCGCCCATGTGTGAATCCGAATTGCTGACCATGGAGAACTTGATAGTTATTGAAGTGTGTAAGCAGTTGACCTAGAACTATCTTCACGAATATTTTACTTAAAACGGGTAAAACCGAGACTGGTCTGAAATTTGTGGGATCTTGCTTATCAGCACTTTTAAATAAAGGAACGAGATTACTATATTTCATTAGATCAGGGAATAAAACATGTATGTTGGTGTCTATGTGTGTTTGTGTGTGTGTGTGTGTGTGTGTGTGTGTGTGTGTGTGTGTGTGTGTGCGTGTGTGTGTGCGTGTGTGCGTGCGTATGTGAGGGTGTATGTGTGTGTGTGAATGTGTAAAGAAAGTCTACAAGATGTCTATTTAGAGATATTTCTGTTTAGGATTTATTAGTTTTACGAAATTATAGAAGAGTTAAAAGAAATTATAGTTAGAGAGAGTATGGTCTTTATTACCACGTGTACACAACGAAGTTCGGCAATTTCAAGCGCTGAGGTAGCTGAACAATACTGATACTCAGATTTCCTCACGATGTTTGCCTTCACGTTAGGGAGTGGTATTGCTACCACAACTTTACAAATGTACATAACTTAAAAAATGTATCTGCATGTAAAGAATTTTTAAAAACCTATTTAGAGGCTAAAAATGCCGGGACTCGAACTCGCTAATGGGCGACTTACCGGCATCAGTGAAATTTCGAACCTCTTTACAATACTCTCTGTATTACGTACATTACGAAGAATTTTTAATCAACAAAAATCAACTAATCATTTATTCCTTTATTAATTTCGATTTTGTATTTTTTTCCATTTTCCATTTAGGCGAGTGTCTCAAATTGAGAAACGAATCAGCATAAGTGCCACAAAATTGCACTTTGAAATACTTCACGTAAGATCGTATTTACTTCGGGGATAGCTTCATTTCTGAAGAACGCCCTACGTAGAATGCTTTATGCGGTAAATCCTTTGATATACGACGACGATTTGCTACAGTAGACAGGAGGTTAATCTGTACGTTTATGTTTACATGGCAGTCGGCGACTAGGTCGAGTGTATGTTAAGTAAAGGACGTCTCCTAATTTTAATTACTAATTACTTTTCTTCACTATTTTGATGTAAAAGTTATGTACAGTTAAGTGTTATATTAGTTCCGATATTTCTTTTACACGAATACATCTAATTCTATCCAATATTAGCCGACTGTAATCAGTTAGACCAAAGATTTCTGCACTTATCTTCATAGTCAGCCATTGTAAGCAGCAAGCGCTGAGGTATGTTAATACTTCAGACAGTAGGATTTCCTCACGTTGTTTTCCTTCACAGTTAGGTAATGGTATTGCTACAATAACTTCACAATCGTGCATAACTTAGAAAATAAAGTCATTGAAACATGCCAGTATTCGAACCCAACACCTCCCAGTTGTAAGTCAGCCTCTTATTTGTAACATTTGTTAATTATGTCAGGTTAAACGCGTCAACCAGTAGAATTCCAAAAGGCCCATCGTATCACTATGGAAATTGTTTTTAATTGTTCTATTCTAGATAAGATAAGAACATTCTTTATTGTACACTGGAAAAACAACATGATGCCAGATGTTGCTGCCTGTACGTAATACTGTAAAGAGGTTCATAATTTTACTGATGCCGGTAAGTCGTCCATTAGCTCAGTTGCGAGAGCGCTGGCACGGTTAGCCAGAGGTCGCGGGTTAAAACCCTGCACGGGTGGAATTTTTAACCTCTAAATAGGTTTTTAAAAAACAAATACAAAATAATTACATAATTATGTTATGGTGCAATCGGCGGCCTTATTGCTAACAGCGATTTCTTCCAGACAACCTTACGATAGAAAGTTGCTGAAGGAAAATAGAAAGATCATTATTCAAGGTCTTTATCTATCAGCTTAATTATATTCTTCGCAGTGACACAGCTGTTAGATTGGATATTACGATAGGTATAGTCGCACTCCTGTTTATGTTCGATGTTATTTTCGTGCTTTATAAGAACTATGAAACAGTCTACAGCGCCAGATCTTTATCCATAGTGTAATTAAATCAACATTAGTAGGTTCATCTAAAACTGGCGAAACACAGCCCAAAGTTAGCTAGAAGAAAATACTCATTAGTATTAAGCTCGCCTTTTTACAAATATGCTTATTGTGCAATGAATAATTTTCTAATTTCTTTCTTGTCTCCGTCTATGGTTGGCTGGAAGAAATTGCATTTAGTAATAAGGCCGCCACTGGTACTATATTTTATATAATTTCTGTACTGTAATTTCTGTGTACAAAAAAGAATATTCTATCTATCTATGTAATGTAACTGTATCTTATCGCCTGTAACTATTTTTCTGGTATAGAATAAAGAATTTTCTGTCTGTCTTATGTTCAAAAAAAAAATTCAAAATTATATATTTCAGCAAAGATTTTTCACACAGAGGATTGACATCAGGTTGCCTTATTACAATAATAAGAGTAATTCAATAGTGCAATCAGTTTATCTGTGGCCCCACACTAAGCAAGCTTGTATCGTGGGATACCAGAAATACATTTACAATTTAATTATTTCGCAATGGTAAGGCAGAGTTATTTACAAAATTGAATGCCATAAATAACATTAGATTAAAGCATGCAACAAGATTGTAGAGTGGTGGTGTAGTGTAATGTGGTGTGGTGTAATACAATAAAATATAATACAATACAATTAAATATCATACAATATTATAATATTATAACAGGAACTCAGGATATAACTCTGAGAATATCCTCCGTTTGATAGTAGGTCATTTTAAGCAACGCGTCACGAAGTTTTATTTTGGCTGTGAAATAGTCACAGTTGCTGAGATCGCAGATCTTGTGGACCTTGTCGTAAATGAATGGGTGCAAGAAGGTTGAATATTCTAAACATATTTTATCTTAAGACTGCCACATTGTCATTGTATGCTTTTCCACTTATCTGCATTAAAGATGAACCGCTAGATTTTTTTTCCAGTAAACCAGTAAGCCAATTAACATAACACTCCCTGATTATCAACCCTTTGTATTCTCCACTGCTGGGGCACGGATCTCTTCCTGCATCGCTGGAAGGTTAGGCCACACTCCCCCACGGGGGCCAAGTTTAGGTTGGTGGAGGATAAGGTATGGAGGAGCTAAGACAGCGGCGGACCTTTCTGTCAGATAAGGCCTCTGACATGGCTTAACGAGTGCTATTACGCATAACAGCCGTAACCAACCGGTTAACGTGCCTTGCGAAGCACGAAAGTGCTCCGAAAAAATGCCACTAGTGGTAGTCACGGGATGGTCATCAATAAGTAACATTGTTATTTTACTTCGTATCTTGTTCCCACGACACAGGGTATCCTAGTGTGGGGCCAGAAGCAATGTATGTGCCTGTATGTAAATGTTATGTTACGTTATGTCACAAGTTTGACGTTTTTTCCCTTTCGGCCGTCATGGCAACTAAATTTTGCAACCGGTTGTGTTTAAAGGAATGCAACTGAGTTTCTCAACCAGTTGTGAACAAGGGTTTTATATTCTTTCTTGGCAACTAGTTGCGAATAAAGATTTTTTTTTCTTTATTCGCAACTAGTTGCCAACGAAGAATATTTTATCCATCATGGCAACTGAGTTTCTCAACCAGTTGTGAACAAGGGTTTTATATTCTGTTCGTTATCAACCCTTGTTTGTCCCGACTGCTGGGGCAGGGGTCTGTTCCTGCATCGCAGAAAGGTTAGGCCACACTCCATCACGGGGGCCAAGTCCGGGTTGGTGGAGGATTGTAAGACAGTGGCGGGCCTTATTGTCAGAAGTTATCAAGCCACCCATAAGGCCTCTGACATGGCTTAATGACTGCCATTACATGACAGCCGGCACCAACGCCCCCTGCAGTACAATTCCACCGAACTGCGATCCCCAACCCGCATGCCCAGCGTGGGGATTATGGGCATTACCCCCTGTGATAGCACAACGTGGCCCCCTTTAGGGGAGGGCTATGTCCAGCAGTGGACTATAATATAGCCTGACGACGACGGCACCAACGGCTTAACGTACCTTGCGAAGCACGGAAGCGCTCAGAAAAAATGCCAATAGCGGTAGTCACGGGACGCTCACCCATCCTGTACCTGACCGCGTCTGATGTCAGCTGCTGATTCCAATCACTCGGTTTGCCTAGGCCACGAGCGCTTCACTCCGCTCCGGTTTTCACTCCGCGGTGTTTTATTGAATTTAATATAAGTTATTCGAGCGAAACCCAAGAGAGATATTGGTGCCGGCTCAACAAGTAAACGGTTTCTCTGACGGACGCACCAAATTATTCATCCCAACCCACCTCGTCCCACATTACATTTACCTATTTAAGGATGTACCCACGGCCGACGTTGACTCTATTCGTAATACGTATAGATGTATGGCTTAAGGGCCACATTCCCTTGACTAATTTATGTTGCGAGTTGCGTGGGAGGCCACGGTAAAAGTCAACGGATCTCGAAAGTTTTTGCCCCAAACATGCTACATGTTTTGACCCTTTGAAGGCTGAATCCACATCGTGGCGCCAGCAACCAATACCTCAATATTTAAAAGCTCAACATCCGAACATGCCTATCGAGTATGTGCCAGCAACGTATACTATCTTTCATTGGGCACGTCGCACGATGATCTGATAGCCTTGAACATGTTGTATGGAGTCGTGGAAAGGCGTAAAAATGATAAAAAGAAAGCACCTTTTGAAAGCACCGAAGCGCTTGAGGCTTAGTCGAATCGAGTGATTGGAATCAATCACTTTCGTTAAGCAACAACAGGTTGCGCGGTCCGGTGCAGGATAGCTGAACGTCTCGTGACTACCGCGTTTTTCCGTGCTTCCCAAGGCATTTTAAGCCGTTGGTGCCGGCTGTCACGAAGTGGCGGTCGTTAAGCCATGTTAGAGGCCTTATGGGCGCCTCGACTATCTTACAATCCTCCACCAACTCGGACGTGGCACCCATGGTGGAGTATGGGCTAACCTTCTTGCGATGCAGGAAGAGACTCGTGCCCCAGAAATAAGGGCATACAAGGGTTCATATCGATATTGTAAGTAATCCGGCGTGGACATGTCAAAAATGAAAGCACTTTAAAGAAATTTACAATTTGGGCTACCTTTGGGTCCGAGCTGTAGTGAAGAAACGGCAGCGAAGAAACTCCATTAACCATCTTTTTTCAAATATTGTTATCACAAATTATAAACCTCATAATTATGTGGACATCATAGACCAAGCTATGACTACGGTTTTGCTGTGCCCGGCAGGGTCCATAATCTTATAAATTGTTTATTATTTAAGATCCTAGAGTTGGAGCAGCAGTAATAAACGGGTCTACAGACCCGTTTTTTACTGCTGCTCCGACTCCCCAAGGTTTGCTGGAAGAAATCTCTCACAGAGGTAAGATCGCCTTTGTACTTGTTATTTCTTATGTCCTATTCAATATTTCGTGTGCAATAAAGCGTAGTAATAATAATATGAACAGAATTTTATAGCATAACGGAAAAATAACCTTACCTTAGTGGCGACGAACTACGACGAACCTTTCTTTGAGTCGACACAAATCAGTATGAGTTCCCGAGCGCGTACGACGCACTCTTTACATAGGAAGGTAGACGGGGCACGCGTGGTGTTTAAGCCCATATTCTCTCTGTCTCTGAGAGAAGGTTTGCACCCTATGTGAAACTTACATAGACTGCATCACCACTCCAACGCCTTGAATATGTAACTCTTCACTGATACATATGTATGCTAAAACGGAATGTTTACTTAGCTCTACCGCTTTCAGTGGTTATCTGATAATTGCCAGTAATATGAGCCACATAATTGTACGACAAAGCCCAGTAGGTAATTTGTTTTTTGTACACAGATGTATACGTGGAATAATTACAACTGTTTTAATACGGATTTCACTCGTTTATTATATTTTTACATTTTTCCGACGTTTCGGCACTTTAACAGGTGCCGTGGTCTCGGACCGACCTCATCCGGCCAACGTCGGAAAATTGTAAAAATATAATAAACGAGTGAAATCCGTATTAAAACAGTTTTAATTATGTCTAGTACTCGTGTTAACCTTAGAAAATACTATACGTGGAATGTTACGTAATTAAGGCGCAGGTTGATCCGCATCACTTCTGGACGCCGCCGTACATTTAAACAAATTATAATAATAAATACTTATGGACATAATTACACATTTATCGTTAGCCCTATACTAAGTACAACTAAATGACTTGTATTATAGGTGATAATTCGACGATAACATCCAAGACCCGAGACAAACTAGAAAAGTTCGTTTCCTTTCGGGATCCCCAGCCGAGGATCGATCCCGAGACCTTCGGTTTTACAGCAGCGTGCCAAACCGCTGCGCCATCGAGGCCGTCACTCTAAATCCAAAGCAGTCAACCTCCATGGGCTAACGGGTCCAAAACGTTCTCGAGCCACTTTGAAACGCAATTTCCTATTATCTGCGCCCGTAAATTCACGTTATCTGCCATTTCAAGTATTTACTAGGCCAGTAGGGCGGCCGAGGGAGTAAACAAATCAAACGTGGGGATTCTCTAAGGCGAAAACTAAATAAATGAAATTTTTAGAGGAGAAGGGAAAACGGTTTGGTTACTTATAAAGACACGATTCCTCTAAAATACTCGTCATATGCAGTTTGGTGTAGAAAAGTATTACGGTCTTATTTTTAAAACTACCATACCTCCAAGACTCTCTTCAAAAACGTATATTTTGACACCCGTGGGAATCAACATTAATATTATTAATAATATATTATGGGCAAGTAAATGACACTAAAATAGTTGAAGTCTTATAAACAATAAAAAATGTATGGTCATACGAGTATGTGCCGCACAACGTATATTTTGACTCTCAATGGAATCCAATTTCGTATTAATAATTAAATTAAATATTTATGGACATGGTACGCATATCTCGTTAGCCCCATAATAAGTGCAACTAATTGACTTGTGTTATAGGCGCTACCTACGATAGATTTAATACAATAAATATATAGATAGCATCCACGACCCGAGACAAACTTGAAAGGTTCCTTTCCTAGTTTGTCCCGGCAGGGAACCGAACCAGAAACCTTCGGTTTTACAGCCAGCGTGCCAAGCCGCTGCGCTACCTATGCCGCTTTAATTATGTGAGAAGGAGAAGTTTAAAAGCAGTGGGCTTTAGCTACTATTTTTTATATCGTTATCAACCCTTGTATGTCCCCACTGCTGGGGCACGGGTCTCTTCCTGCATCGCAGGAAGGTTAGGCCATACTCCACCACGGGGGCCAAGTCCGGGTTGGTGGAGACAACAAGACAAGACAACAACAACAACAAGACAGTGGCGGGCCTTACTGTTAGAAGTTATCAAGCCGCCCATAAGGCCTGTGACATGGCTTAACGACTGCCATTATATGACAGCCGGCACCAACGGCTTAACGTGCCTTGCGAAGCACGGAAGCGCTCGGAAAAATGCCACTAGCGGTAGTCACGGGACGGTCACCCATCCCATACCTGACCGCGCCTGTTGTTGCTTATATATTTTTATATACTAACTTTAATTTATTATTGTTATACTTTAATGCACACGAAACATTAAATAGGACATTACATAACAAATAACATGTAAAAAGGCGAGCTCATCTCTGTAAGAGATTTCTTCCAGCAAACCTTGGATAGTCGGAGCAGCAGTAAAAACGGATCTATATACGTGTACAAAATAAACTACATAGACTGCAAAACCCTTAACAATATCAATAACAATTATGTAATTAATCTCTGCTGGTATGGACGTCTTTAACTGGGACGCATACCAGAAAATTTAACACAATATGTATATTTGGGGAGTTGCTGCAAAGTACCTAAATTATTAAGAAATAATCAGAGCAATCCTAGAATATTCATGATGTATCAATGAAAATGAAAGTAACTGAAACATCTCAATTGTTCGTGAACTTCACCAAAAGCCTTATTAGTATTTATTTCAGTTACCTAAACGCAATCACGATCTCCGTTCATAATATCTGAAAGCCTAAATAACACTGAGGTCACGTGGAATTCAAACAAGGCCTTAGGTTCACGGCAACCTACTAAAGTACGGCGTCCAGTGTGGGTCATACCGATAAACATCAGCGGAAAAAACAAAGGGGTAATATTATCGTGTACCACTTGAAACTTGCACGATTTCGCACGAACGCTAAACGAATTTCGTGCGGGTTCGATGCAGGCTTATGTGATAATTGCGCACTAGTTAGCTGTTGGACTCACGTAAGTACAGAGCTTGTTAGTAATTGTTTAATGGCATGATTACTGTTACGACCACCTAAGTCCTTGCGTGGGTCTGTTAAGCGTTCAGATCTTTAAATCTAAAGATTAATCGAGCCATTGTTCTTAATAATACATAAATTCAGTAATTTATTTCAATGTAAATAATTTACGCTCTGTTGATTGCTGTTAACAGAAAGATAACATTAGAGCTTGTTCAAATCAAATCGAATCAGAAATTATATAACGTTACTGGCTACTGATGTAGATACATAGATAGATAGAGAACACTTTATTGTACATAAAAAAAGAAATTACACAGATATTTTTTAACCTAAGAGTACAGACGGTGGCCTTATTACTAAAAGTGATCTCTTACAAACAACCATAGGATGGACTGGAGCAATACATTGGAGAAGGAAGTAGGTGTACTTCCTGTACTTTGTAGGTGTACTTTCTTAATTACGCATGCACGAATAATGCATGCGTAATTAAGAAAGTTATTGTATTAACTGTTAATAAAAGTGCTGTACACAAGCAATTATATTTCTATCTTTCTTCTAATAACCTTATGAGTCTATACCAATCAGGTTTTCGACCTTCACACGGTACGGTGAGTGCATTGCTGAACGTCACTGACGATATACGCGCTGCCATGGATACCAAAAGCATGTCTATTGTAGCATTGCTGGACTTCAGCAATGCATTCAACTCTGACTTTGATGTTCTTCTTGGTATCCTTAGTTCTATCAATATTTCTCCTCCTGTTATTAACTGGTTCGAATCTTATCTCCGCGATCGTCAGCAGTGTATGAAAAATGAAAATTCTTTCTCAGACTGGTCCGTGTTAAGTGCTGGTGTTCCGCAGGTGGCGTTCTCTCACCGTTACTTTTTTCAGTTTTTATAAACGAGATCACTAAAGTGATGTCTTCCTCCTTTCATCTCTATGCGGATGATCTGCAATTATATAGGCATTTTATACCAAACGACACGTAAAAAGCTGCTGCTGCATTAAATGATGATCTGAATGCCATTCACGCATGGGCTACTAGCTACGGAGATACTGCCTTTGGGCTACTAGTGAACCCGTCCAAGTCACAGGCAATGATTGTCGGTAGTAGTCAGTTGCGCAGTAGAACCGACGTAGCTAACATACCCCTACTGTTTTATGATGGTATCTGGATTCCTTATTCCAAGAAGGTTAAAAATCTTGGACTTATAATGTCCTGCGACCTGACGTGGAGAGATCACATAAATGATATTAGCAAACGAGTACACTATTCGATGCACTCTCTCAAGCGATTACAAAACTTTCTTCCTTTTTCCACTAAAATTATGCTGGCTCAAAGTCTTATCCTATCCATTCTAGATTACGCCGACGTCTGCTACCTCGATGCCACTGAGGAGCTACTAAACAAGCTGGAGCGACTTCAAAACCTCGCAATCCGATTTATTTTCGGCTTACGGAAGTTTGGCTCTAGGCTTAAGTGGCTCCTAATCAGACAGCGCCGCGATGTGCACATACTTAATGTTCTATTTAAAATTCTTCATGACCCTTCTTGTCCTGAGTATATCCGCTCCCGTTTCGATGTTCTTCCACTATCGTCCAGGTCAAGGCGCTCCTGCTTCCGTAACACTCTTGACTATCCTTCAAGCAATACAAATTTTTTCTCTAACTCCTTCACTGTCCGAGCTGCGGAACTTTGGATCAAGCTTCCTAACTATATTCAAGAGAGTCCATCCGTATATGCTTTCAAGAAGAGGTTAAAAGAGCAATACCTTTCTAACATCACATAGTTAGTAGGTTTATGTATGTATAAGTATATATTTATATGTAAATGTATTATCGTATTATTACTTATTTATATAGTTATAAATATTTCTCCCTTCCTCCCGCTAAATAAATTTAAACACCCAATGCTAAGGTTGGCTGGAAGAGATCTCTGTTAGAGATAAGTTCGCCTTTGAAACAGATTTCATGTAATCATATTTCGAATTACTTTTTGCAATAAAGAATATATATAAATACATACAAATAGTATACATAAGCCTCTGACATGGCTTAACGACTGCGTTTACATGACAGCCGGCACCAACGGCTTAACGTGCCTTGTGAAGCACGGAAGCGCATGGAAAACGATCCAGTAGCGATAGTCACGGGATGGCCACCCATCGAGCACCTGTTGTTGCTTAACCCTAGAGATCCAATCACTCGATTCCACTAGGTCACGAGTGCTTCAATCCTCAGGCGTGTAATATATTTCGTGATAAATATTTTTTACTGTTTTTCTTTCAACTCCTGTAAATACACCAGAAAACAAAATACATTAAAATACTGTACACAGAAAGCTCGCCGATTAGCTCAGTTGGAAAGAGCGCTGGCACGGATAGCCAGAGGTCGCGGGTTCGAATTCCGGCATGGGTGGAATTTTTTGCCTCTAAATAGATAAATAGGTTTTTTTAAATTGTTTTTAGCACGGGTTAGTGCATTAAAAATAGTATAAACATAGAAAGCTGTCTACGGGTTAAGTTACTATTGCAGAACTCACAGAGATACGTTTTGACCATGTTTTCCCAAATAATGTTAGCTTAAATTATTAAGTTGGTTCTTAATTGGATCCTGTGAGTAATGGCACTTTTGTACACATACATAAAACTAAAGCGAAGCGATGCGGTTCGGTAGAATGCTGGCTCTTCAATCGTGGGTTCAACTCCCGGCATGTACCTTTAACTTTGTTTTCTCAGTTATGTACATTTGTGAAGTTATTGAATCAATACCACTCGCTAACTGTGAAGGAAAACATCGTGAGGAAACCTGGGTGTATGTACCTCAGCGCTTGAAATTGCCAATCCGTGGTGAGCATGCATGGTAATAAACTTAATATTCTCTCTCTGAGAGTAGACTTGTGCCCTGCAGTGAGGCATTTATAAGCTACATAAAATAAATGTGTAGTTATTTATGAAGCGGATCTATTCCCGATTATTTATTAGGTAAAACGTAATTACCTTAATTCCAGTTAGCGAAGAATCGTTTGGGAAGTAATTGAAATAAAAATAGCAATCAACAATACAAGAATTTCCACCTTCAAGCTTTCAAATACGTAGAATACAGCGCTAAGTAAATACAAATTAAGCGCCTTATCACAGGACCTGTCCGCGGGCGTAGTGAGTGTTGTGTACCGGCGCGCTGCGAAAAACTAAGGCTACGGGCGGGCGCACGGGTTGCTTTTGTCACCGTGACTGTTTCGTCACTCCGTAGATATGTATGGAGATGTGCGAAATGTCATCCAGTTGTCACGTCGTAACATACGCGCATCTCCATACATATCCAGGGTCTTGATAAGAGTGACGAAACAGTCACGGTGACAAAAGTAACCCGTGCGCCCGTAGCCTTAAAGTGACTACCCCCAATCATTGACTGAACTCGCCACTTCAGCCTACCCGTGACCACGGCAACTGCAACGCTTTTGTCGTCGAGATATCGGGAATTAAGGTAATTACATTTTACCTAATAAATAATCGCGATTTGACCCGTTTAATCTATACTATTTTTATTTTTAATGCACTAACCCGTGCTAAGGACAAATTAAAAAAAAATAAAAACCTATTTAGAGGCTAAAAATTTCACCCATGCCGGGACTCGAACCCGCAACCTCTGGCTATCCGTGACAGCGCTCTACCAATTGAGCCAATGGGCGACTCACCGGCATCAATGAAATTTCGAACCTCTTTACACTATTCTCTGTATTACGTACAGGCAGCGACATCTGGCTTAAGCAAATTGCATTACTTACAGCCCCGTTTAATCTATATTTATAAATGAAAATCATAGAGCTGACTGACTGACTCACACATCAACGCCCAGCCCAAGCCGTTGGACCTAAGAAGCTGAAACTTTGCACAGAGGATCTATATATAACGTAGCCAAGGAGTAAGACAGGATTTATTGAAATTCAACCCCTATGGGGGCGAAAAGGGTTGCCAAAATTTATATGGCAGGTAAAAATAACTCGATATCAACCCTTGTATGTCCCCACTGTTGGGGCACGGGTCTCTTTCTGCATTGCAGGAAGGTTAGGCCATACTCCACCACGGGGGCCAAGTCCGGGTTGGTCCTAGCTCATACGTAAAAATAATGTTGTCTAATTTTCTTGAAACTTAAAATAAATACTCTGTAACACAATTGATTGAACAAGTGTTTCACCGTTTTTTAACCCTTAACGGGGTTGCAAAAAAAGTCCACACGAGTATCGTAAATCATTAAAAAATAAATGTGCTTATATTCTTTTTAATGCACTAACCCGTGCTAAGGACAATTTTTAAAAACCTATTTAGAGGCTAAAAATCCCACCCATGCCGGGACTCGAACCCGCGACCTCTGGCTATCCGTGCCGGCACCCATTAGCTCAGTTGAAAGAGCGCTGGCACGGATAGCCAGAGGTCGCGGCTTCGAGTCCCGGCATGGATGGAATTTTTAGCCTCCAAGTAGGTTTATAAAAATAAAAGTGCCCTGAAAGTTTTCGCGTTTCTAAAATCAACCAGCTGGTAGAGAGGGACCGTATCAAGCACTATCTCCTATTTGGAGTCAGTTAAATAGTCCCTCGTCAAGCGGTGAGCTATCAAAGGAAACGATTCGAAACCGCTCCCCGGCAAAGGTTGACCTGAAACCGAGCCAAACGGGGAACAAAACAACCGCAAATTATGCAAGCTCGGCACTCAGACGAAACACCTTTGGAACCACAGTGCAATACTTTATCGCACTATTTTTTACATGAAAAAAACTGGCAAGCGCCGCCAATGTTATTGTGCCATATTAATAAGCCTACCACCTTTTCTTGGACCTTCCAAATATAAATGAATGCATGAATGAACGAACGGACGGACGTACGGACGGACGGACGGACGGACGGAAGGATGGATGGATGGATGGATGGATGGGTGAGTGAGTGAGTGAGTGAGTGAGTGAGTGAGTGAGTGAGTGAGTGAGTGAGTGAGTGAGTGAGTGAGTGAGTGAGTGAGTGACTGGGTGAGTGAGTGAGTGTGTGAACGAACGAACGAACGAATGCAAACATACGAACGAACGAACGAACGAATGAATAAATGAATGAATGAATAAATATTCATGGACATAATTACACAGATCTCGTTAGCCCTATACTAAGTACAACTAAATGACTTGTGCTATAGGTGCTAACTCGACGATATATTTAATACAATAAATACATATAACAACCAAGACCCAAGATAAACTAGAAAAGTTCGTTTCCTAGTTTCACCCGGCCGGGGATCGAACCCGAGACCTTCGGTTTTACAGTCAACGTGCCGAACCGCTACGCCACCGAGGTCGTCATGATGCGTGCTTTGTGCGTGCTTTCTGGACCTTACTAGAGTGGTCGACCTTGTCTCATACGACGTTATTTGTGGAAAACTTGATAGCGCGGGACTCCCTAGAGATCTGAGCTCTCTTCAAATACAGGGACCAAAATCGAGTTAACGTGGTTAGTTAGGATAATGAGGTGTCGGATCAGTATCAGCTGGAGTGTGGTGTGAGGCAGGGGGCTTGCCTCACCCAAATTATTCATCCTGTATATCATAAGAATACAGCGGTGGTAGCTCAGTGGGTAGAAACATGGACTGGCAAGCGAGAGGCCCAGGTTCGATCCTGAGTGCGGGCATGTACCAATGACTTTGTTTAATTTCAAAGTTTCGTACATTTGCGAATTTGTAGTCGCAATACCACACGCTAACTGTGAAGGAAAACTTCGTGAGGAAACCCGCGGCTTGGTTGGCTCCGCACGTATTGACTAGTCCTTCCTGTGGGCTAGACCGACTAAGCTGTCAGGATGGTATAGGTACTGGGCACGCCTACACCATCTATAAAACCATGTCCCAGGCACTACAGCGTCGGAGTGGTCCCTTCACCCATCTAGTGTGAGTGAGGATACCACTGACGCTGTATAAATCATCTCATTACGTAGATGCAAAAAGGCCAATCATCATCATCATATCATAAGAGCAGGGGTCCATTGGGTAGAACAATGAACTCGGAAGCGAAAGACCTAGGTTCGATTCCCAGTGCGTGCATGTACCATTCACATTGTTTTCTTAGTCACTTACATTTGTGAAGTTATAGTAGTAATACCACTCGCTGACCGTGAAGGAAAACATCGTGAGGAAACCCTAGCATCTGAAGTGTTAGCGTACCTCAGCGTTTGCTACGTACAATGGCCCAACTGTGAGGCTAAGTGCGGAAATCTCAGGTTTATCTACCTAAGGGTTTCCTCATGATGATTTCCTTCACAATTAACGAATTGTATTTCTGATGTAACTTCACAAAATTATAATGTACGATATATGTATGCTTTGGCGCTTTTTCTATATTTTTTTCGCTTTTTAAATATTAATCCTGTGCTAAAACTTGTCCGGCTCAAACAATCTTCTAAAGTTTTACAAGAACAAGACCTCTTCGCGTACTCTTCAAAATCCGATAAAGAACTGAGGTAAGTATACGTGATATTTGAAACTGAAATCTGTTTCGATAATTAACCAACTTCCAAAAACTAAAACTGTCAAGTTATATTTTTATTCGTGTAATTTCAGTCGTTAAGCCAGGTCAGAGGCCTTATGGGCGGCTTGACACCTTCTGACAGTAAGGCCTGCTACTGTCTTACAATACTCCACCAACCCGGACTTGGTCCCCGTGGTGGAGTATGGCCTAAGCTCCCTGCAATGCAGGAAGAGACCCGTGCCTCAGCAGTAGGGACATACAAGGGTTGTTAACGAAGCTTTTGCTGTGTGGTGTCGGCCTAGAGAATTGCACCAACCCAAATTCTTTCCACGGGTGTCGTAAAAGGTGACTAAGGGACACAAACCAGGGGTTAGGCAAAACCGCCTCCTGCAGTACAATTCCACTAAACTGCGATTCCCAACCCACATATCCGGTGTGAGGCCTATGGGCCTAATGATGGCCCAACCTTGCGCTATGGCGCTCATTAGAGGAGGGATATGTTCAGCAGTGAACTAATATAGCATGAAGAAGAAGAAGCTTTTGCTTGAAAGAAACTTTGTTATCAATAAATGAAGAAATGATTTTCAGCTAAGCGGCATTTTAATCAGTAGTTGTATACCTACCTACTTCTTAAACAAACCTCGCCGCCTCGAGCTTCCAAACTTCGTCCTGAACAAACCGCCAACTAGTTTTCCCTGGCAACAATTCTGGCTAACCTCTGGAGATCGCCGGCACTACTGTACTGAGCCGTCACTGAATTAAACTAATAAACTTTACTTCAGCCTGCAAGTTTTGGAGGCAAGTTTTCAATAGTGCCCTCAGCTCGATTAAGCGTAGGATTCTACAATGAAATCCCTGAACTACTAAGCTTGCTTACAAAGCATGCAAAAAAAGTGTAACAACAACGCTGACATTAAAACCTTGAGTTCAGTGCACTATCTTTCTATGTTTTCAAAACAAAATAAAATGAACCTAACTGCAAAGTAGGTACTCGGGGCTACAAGTGATGCAAATTACTTCAGCCAGATGTCGCTGCCTGTAAGTAATACGAAGAGTATTGTAAAGAGGTTTGAAATTTCACTGATGCCGGTAGTCGCCCATTAGCTCAGTTGGGAGAGCACTGGCACGGTTAGCCAGAGGTCTTGGGTTCGAGTCCTGGTATGGGTGGAATTCTTAGGCTCTAAAGAGGTTTGTAAAATAAAATAAAATTTGAGCAGAGGCGGTCGATAAGGTGCTAGGCTATTATTATCATCATAATAATAAATGGTATTGAAATCGATTAAGCCCAAAAATATCGAAATTGACTCCGGGGTAGCAATTGTTAAGGTGATTTGGGGTGCCAACTTGTGCCACCATTGGAATTACATCATAATTTGTTTTGACCTAAAAGCGAACATCATAAATGTCAACGACTTTAGTAAATATTTTTTGTATTTTCTAATGACTACTCATCATATTTAACGGGTCTATTAGACCCGTTAAATAGTTGTATACTCGTATTTAACGGGTCTAATCGCCGTAACGACTGCTAGGCGGAATTTTTTTTTACATTTTTTCGGGCTTATTTCATTTGATTCTTCTTCTTCAGGCTATATTATGTAGTCCACTGCTGGACATAGGGGTTCCCTATTTCATTCCAAAAATTATTTGTTCGAAATACGGTTCACCTACGAATGATACTTCGAACGATTGATTGTTCGACGCCTAATTCAATCGAATGTTCATACACCGACTGCTTGTTGGTTCGATGCCTCGTTACATCGAAAACTTTACTGCGGTGCTTTTTAATGTAACGGTTAATTTTATTGAATGTTAATGCACCGATTACTGTTGGTTCGGTCGATAATATAAGCATTGATGATATAATGCACCGGTGTAACATTTTTCGAAGCAACAAGGCGTCGGCAAAACGTTTTCGAAGTAACAAGGCACCGAACAACAAAAACATAGCTATGCATTGACTATAATTTTTATTGGATGATATCCAATTGAAACGTGAACTTTCGCTGGAACTAACTGCTTCACTCACTCAACTACGACTATTTGAAGCTCTAGGCATACGATAACCACCTGGGGACACACTGGTGAGCAAGCAATAAACAAAGCCTTGGAAAAAACAAAGCGGGAAAAAATATCGCTATACTTATATCTTTGATTATTGAAGCGCTCGTGGCCTAGGCGAACCGAGTGATTGGAATCAATCACTTGGTTAAGCAACAACAGGCGCGGTCAGGTACGGGATGGGTGAGAGTCCCGTGACTACCGATAGTGGCATTTTTCCGAGCGCTTCCGTGCTTCGCAAGGCACGTTAAGCCGTTGGTGCCGGCTGTCATATAATGGCAGTCGTTAAGCCATGTCAGAGGCCTTATGGGCGGCTTGATAACTTCTGACAGTAAGGCCCGCCACTGTCTTACAATCCTCCACCAACCCGGACTTGGCCCCCGTGGTGGAGTATGGCCTAACCTTCCTGCGATGCAGGAAGAGACCCGTGCCCCAGCAGTGGGGACATACAAGGGTTGATAACGATAACTTATATCTTATACTTTTTATAGAGTAACAACGCATAGATAGCCGTGATAAAAAAAATGATCAATATTGAACTGACACAAGCAATAAATGGCCTTTTGCTATGGCTTCTTAGTACAAAGGGTGAATTTTTTTTGTGGTACCTACAATCTCGACGTCCTCTTCTTCTTCAGGCTATATTAGTCCACTGCTGGATATAGCACTCCCCTAATGAGCGCCATAGCGCAAGGTTGTGCCATCATTGGGGGGTAATGCCCATAATCCCCACGATGGGCATGCGGGTTGGGGATCGCAGTTCGGTGGAATTGTACTGCAGGGGGCGCTACTGCCCACCCCCCGGTTTGTGTCCTTTTACGACACCCGCGGGAAGAATTTAGGTTGCTGATATTCTCTAAGCCGACACCACACAGCACTGACTCGACTTGATTGTCATTAACTCAGTATTCTGTACACTCTTACTGAGTTAATAACAAAACACTGAGAACTCTGACGAATATGTCAGAGAGAGAGAGAGTGAGAGAAAAATAATTGTGAGAGAGAAAAAATATCTCACATATTCACAATATTAATACCCGACATAAAAATAGACTCCTACTCCCTCCTTTGAGACTCAAGATGTTAAACTGTAGCCCATATCACATGTCAGTAAAAATTTTCAATAAACTCCCGCTTGAAATAAAAAATGAACAAAAATGTAATACATTTATAACTAGATTAAAAACATTCTTAATAGAAAACTGCTTTTATTCACTGGATGAATTCTTGAATGCACAGACTTGTACCTAGATGTATAATCTAAATGCTTCGATGTTAGATGTAAGTCTCACCCACTTTGCAATATCCGTAAAGGGTGACTAAGTAATAAGTACCACAAAATGTATACCACCTATCTACACTTAGTCTGCAATAAAAGATTGATTGATTGATTGGTTCAGTTGTAGTGGAGAAAAAGACAGCAAGAAAAACACCACTCTGGCAAAACTTCCTAATTTTAATACATAAGTTGGTACGAGTACGGACCTAACGAGATTCCATGAACTTAATTAACAACATGCAAACTTAACAATGTGCAATTATAAAAGATTAGTTACCATACTAATGCTGCAGCCAGACATAAATAAAATATTGTGAACTCAAAGACAGCGATAATAATAACATTTTACATTCTCGTTATAAACAGAATGTACCTAAATTCTTCAAATTAATTTTATGATAGTATTTTCTAAGGTAAACACGAGCACTAGACATAATAAAAACTGTTTTTGCACGGGTATTTACTCGTTTAATTTTAAATTTTACATTTTCCGACGTTTTGGCACTCTTGCAAGTACCGTGGTCCCGGAAGACTACCGTCCCGTGGTACTTGCAAGAGTGCCGAAACGTCGGAAAATGTAAAATGTAAAATTAAACGAGTAAATACCCGTGCAAAAACAGTTTTTATTAAATTTATTATTTTTCGAATTAGCCCCAAATGAATTGCCGCATCTGGATGATGGTGGGATGAAGATTTGCGAAAAACTGCCGGCAGATGCTGGATGCGGCAAGCTGAAGACAGGGTGCTATGGCGCTCATTAGGGGAGGGCTATGTTCAGCAGTGGACTACATAATATAGCCTGAAGAAGAAGAAGAATTGCCGCACATTTCTTCACCTGCAAAAAAACCTGAATACTGCGTTCTATGTCTTGTAATTCTATGCGTCGTATTATTTTCTCTTTACCTTGCGTCGAGTCGTAGGCATAGACACCGACGAAGTGGAAAACAGATGATAACAATATAACAGAAAATCCTTGTACTCTGAGAATCGTCTCTAGTATGAATTGTCTAAAATTTTGTGGTTTCACCTCGAATCTAACTAATGCGTTCTATGCTTTGTAATTCTATACCCCCGTTTGAACTTGTCTCCACCTTGCGTCGCGTCGTGGGCGTCGATGCCGACGCAGTGGATAACAGCTTGAAATATGAAGCCGCGTAAAGGCGCGTCCTAAGGTGGATGAGTCTTTTGCTAAAAATGTGCAGTAATAAAATTAATCAAATATACATAAGCACAAAAATATGTCAGAAGAAATTATATTACATAAAGATGCATGCAAAAACACAAACTAAAATTAACTATCGAGCAAAGCGCTCCGAGACATACCCGAGCAAAAGGTTCCTATAACGCTTGCAGCGCCACCCCGCTGCACAGCGAGGGAGATCCTCTGCATGAAGTATGCCCCGGTACTTGTAAGAAACAAACTCCCGTAGTTTCAATGGCCAAAGGCACAAAGAAGTAACTACACATTAATGTGCTATATTTCAGACATTTGCTATATCTGAGTGTTCCACACAATCACACACATTTTGGGCACCGACTTTAAAATTTACTTACACAATACCTACAAGTACAGCAACCCACGTTGGGCGCCAATGTGATGTTGTATAACTTTTAATAAATGATATAATAGAAAAAAAAACTGGACAAAATATAAGCAGGCAAAAACAGAAGATTTATTTAGACCGGTCTTGTCGAAATGTAAAGTAGTAATGCTAAAAATGAGGGAAATCTGAAAAATAGGTGATGTAATTTTAAATTTTTAGAAATGATAGAAATATAAAAAAAATGGTGTAAAGAAGTTTGCACCGTTATAACGTATTTCGAATTTAGAAATCATATTAGTTTGCCTTATTTTTGCGTTTTTAATGCCTTTAGTGTTCTAAAGACGGTTTTTAGTATTTTTTCTAATAGCGGCAACAAAAATACGTCATCAGTAAAAAATTCAACTGTCTAGCTATTACGGTTCATGAGATAGAGCCTGAGTGCTTAGTGCGAGTTTGACAGATCCAATCGAATAACTTTACTACCGCGTTAATCGAGCATTGAGTAGTGAGTATGATTAAATTAACCGTTCGAACTGGCAAAACGCTGTCACAGTACAACTAGCACTCGCGTTTATTCGTGTTTTGGCTGGTAAACGTGTTCACTTCTCAACGTAAACCATTACAACTCGCACTCAGCAATTTTATTTTCCGTACTTGTCGCTAGGTGGCGCTTCCTCGATGCCATAGAAATATGACTTTACGTTAACGCGATCGAGTTGTTAAAAAACTCGCACTAAGCACTCTGGTGAGAGAAAGACAGACGGAAAGGGGAGTCTTAGTAATCGGGTCCCATTTTTACCCTTTAAGTAGGAAACCCTAGAGAGGGGCACTTTCAAAAAATATCTCGACACTAACCCGAATCAGTGAGAACCGTTAGTAGCCAGCCAGACTGTTCTGATTGAAAAAGATATCTCGACTCGAAACAAGATTTCTCATCTCAACTGTTTATTTTACTTACCTAATAGAATAGAAAATCATTTATTCAAATACCACAACACACATAAAATCTTAAAAATAATAACATGGTCAGTTAAAGAACACACTTAAGGTAAGAAATACTTAAATACAGTAATTAAAGTAATCGTTAGAATCATACAGCCGTGACAAAGTGAACTTAGCTGGTGGAGGCGCTGTGTGTCATGGTACCAGAAAAGGTTCCAGACTCGGCAAATCTCCCGGGCTGTCAGCGGACAACTCGTGACGCTGGTTTTCAGCCAGAACCTGATTAACGTACGAAACAATACTTATACTTAAAAGAAAGAAAAGTCTCAAAACTCTGGCCTTTGCATCTACGTATTGAGATTATTTATTATACAGCGTACAGTGGCACCTTCAATCAAATTATCAATAATCAATATTCAATCACCTTCAAGCACCTGCATGACTGAAAGCACCACTCGAACAAGGCAATTCTTGGAACATTGGTTTTTATCTTCTATAATATAAAAATGAATCGCTGAATGTGTTGGTAAGCGCCAATCTCGAGAGCAGCTGAACCGATTACACTAATTCTTTTTTTAGAATATTCCTTGAAGTACGAAGATGGATCTTACGAAGAGAAAAATAAAAAAGTAATAATTAATCGACTGTTAGGGTACAAAGTTCGCTGGGTCAGCTAGTCTATAATATAAAAATGAATCGCTGAATGTGCTGGTAAGCGCAAATCTCGAGAGCAGCTGAACCGATTTCGCTAATTCTTTTTTAGAATATTCCTTGAAGTACGAGGATGGTTCTTACGGAAAGAAAAAAAAAGAATCGACTGTTTGGCGGTACGAAATTCGCTGGGTCAGCCAGTTTTAAATAGATGCTATAATAACTAACTATATAACCGCAGTTTTCACACCACATGAATTTCAGAATGTACATTGAAGAATGTTGTAGAAGAACCGTATACATTATTTGTATGACCTTTGCATCAATTTAATGAGATGATTTATACCGTCCAGTGTCACCTTGACTCGCACTAGATGGGTGAAGGGAACCTTGCAGGTTTGCCCAGCACCTATAGCATCCTGACAGCTTAGGCCAAACCTTCAGGAAAGACTAGTCAATAGGCGCGGATCTGTATCATCTTCGTGTTTGTTTCCGAAACACCAAACGTCGGGCGAAGACAAGGGCGCAAAATATTGTTATTAGACGGTATTTTCATCAGCATGAAATAGATTTCGACTCGCCCTATTCCGGTTTAGCTCAAGATTTGCTCCCGCATTATGAGATTTATTAAGTATGGTATTGTATATCTATATCTAAGTAATTAAGGCGACACTTACTTTTATATTTATGTATACTGTTCTTATATTCTTTAAATGACAGGACACGGACCCCGGTTGCCTCCGGGCATTGACTGAAAATCAGCGCTGAGGGCTCACACCCTCAGCACAACGCTGAGTCATCTGCCTTTTGTGGCAATTCAGACACACCACAGGCTGAATCTATGTTTTTTTTGTTTCGTTTATTGTTTGTTTGTTTGTTTGTTACGCTTTATTGCACAAAAATTAAGAAACAGAAAAATAACTTAAATAACAGGTAAGTGTATATGTACAAAGGCGGACTTATTTCGAAAGAAATTTCTTCCAGCCAGCCTAAGAAACATTCTTGTACACGATGACTGTAACGTCGTCGAAACGTCGAGGTAAAATAGCAATAAATTACTACGCGATTAAGCCCCGAAAATATTCTATGTGTACAAGTCGCGAAAGTTTAAAATATGTTATTCTTGTATATTTCGTTTATTTCTGTTGTGCTCATAGTGTGTCAATTTATCTGTTTATTATCTTTCTGTGATGTCTTGTTGTCGTAATAAAATGTATTTCTTTCTTTTTTTTCAGATTCGCGATTTAACGTGAATTCGATAAAAAGCCTGAACCACGCGGTCTACCCGTAACCAAGGCAACTGTAAACGCTGCCGAAACGTCATGAAATAATAACGTTTCACCTAATAAAATAATCGCGTATCAATATACGAACGTCGCGGTTCTGCATAAAATGAACAAATAGGTATAGCTCTTAGGGCGAGATAAATAGTTGCTTCTTAGAACGAGTCTTAGCGAAAGCACTTGCTTAAGAATCGATTTGTCTATCATAGGCAGTACTTTGGCACTCTCTAAGTCGCGAAACCTGAACATGCTTAGCTAAGCAAACGTCTATTTTAGTAACGCATTGCTACTTAGCTAAGTGAGCCTGAATTAATGCTTAGGGAAGCATGAGTACGGACTTGGGCTAAGCAACGACTATTTATCTCGCCCTTAAAGACTGTAAAGCGAAGAAAGCTACAATACCTTGGTCACATCACGCGAGCTGACAAATATAATCTGCTGCGACTTATTCTAGAAGGGAAAATTGAAGGAAAGCGTAGACCTGGCCGAAGAAAAACATCATGGCTCCAAAACAAAGCAGAGTGGTTCAACACCAGAGATATAGAACTTCTGCAAGCAGCTACGTCACGTGACAGTGTAGCCAAAATTATAGCCGACCTCCGATAGGAGATGGCACCGGAAGAAGAAGATCAATATATGAGATAGTAAAGAATAACATGGCGAAGCGCTCGTGGCCTAGCGAAACCGAGTGATTGGAATTAATCACTTGGGTTAAGCAACAACAGGTGGGGTCAGCTACTGGATGGGTGACCATCTCGTGACTACCGTGGATTGGCAATTTCAAGTGTTGAGGTAGTTGACCTCAGACACTCAGGTTTGTACACGATGTTTATCTTCACAATTAGCCAGTATTGCTACCATAATTTCACAAATGCAGATACTGGTAAATTGGAAAGAAAAATAAACCTAGTCTCAGTTCTAGGTCCCAGACAAGACCAAATACTTGCAATTTCTGCTTCCTCATACTTTTTTGCGACGAGCGACAAATTTGCGCGGCAACTCGTCAACACAAAACATCGAGAGACAAAACGGGAAATGAAATGTAGCACTGAATATTCTTACGGAAATACACAACGCGGTGAATTTCTTGGACAAATTCTGTACCGGGTATGACAAAGCTCGCATCAAGCCGACAAGCTGAATTCCTATTATTGTATTATTTTTAATGCACTAACCCGTGATAAGGACAATTTTAAAAACCTTTTTCCTATTATTATTATTATTATAATTATTAAACTCTGTATTGCACATCATGGTTATTTGATACAAAGCCTATGCTAATTTATAGTTCATTGAATGTTATGCTTTTAATTCTAATTAAAATGTTATTTATACAAATGCATTTGTATAAATTGTAAAAAAAATTGTACTAAAAAGTTATAAAAAGACTAACTTTGAAGTTTTGCTATGCATTTGTCTCCAAAAATGAGCTAGATTTTGAATTTTTTTTTTTATTTATTTAAAGTAAGAAAAAAATACGTTCAATATAATGCCTCCCATCCCCCGAAACCGACAAGGTTTATCTTTGGATTGGGTTTAGTAGTCACCAGCTTAACATGTTGGAAATAGTATAATACTAGTGCTATGCTCGGCAAATAGCTTGAACAAATGGACACCTTTTTTTTTTTCATGGGTAAATCCTCATGGATACCCTGTCGCTGGGGATGGCGACAGGGTTATGCCGGACTCTTACCGGCTAAAACCCCATGGTGTTCCTTCTCACGCCGTACGACGGAGTCGCGGGAACGCCCTCGCAATCTTCCGCAACTCCGCCAGCGTCTGTCCTGGTGGACCCCTCCATTGCCCATTATCCTCCAGGTATGAGCGGAATGCTAGAAACACGTAGCACTCCGCTCCGCTTCGTGAGGCCGGATACCCCAATTCGCTATTTCCTCACGGGGCCGGAAGGAGGTGAGCATACGCTCTCCTTCTCCGTCCCGTCCTCCTGCGACGGATCGGCTGAGACGAAGGGTCGTCTTCTCTCAGCCTCTCCGCCGCCTCCTTCCGCAAAATTACGTTTTCGCAGAAGGACACCACTGCCTGCCACGAGGACTCTCCCTGTAGCATTGCGCCTATTAGGGCTGGCAACGAGATGTTGCAGCCTACCGCCTGTTGCAGCGTCGCTCTCTCCTGCGCCCAAGCCGGGCAGACCTCCAGGGTGTGCTGCGACGTGTCTTCATCACTATTGCAGTGATGACACGCCGCAGTCGTCTCTCTTCCGGCTATGCGGCACAGATATCTCCCGAAACACCCGTGTCCTGTGAGGATCTGCACCAGCCGGAAGGTGAGCGAGCCGTGTCGACGGTTCACCCACTTCTTTAGAAGAGGACAAATACGGACACCTAGTTTAACTCGTAGCGTTCAATAAGTCACAGTTTCTGTTTAATTTTGAATAAAATAGGTACTATGATTTTTTTATTGATTATTATTGCCATATTGTTTTTGTCACTATTATACAATTTTTCCGTTTTATTTTACTTTATGTGTTTTTCTGTTCTAAATAACCATTTTCAATTTTACTTAAATTTAGTATGGAATAGCAAGCTTTATGTTGTTGTAAGTTTTTTTTTAGCTTAGCTTAACAGATAAGGATGAAAACTTGTGGACAGCTGGACTATTTCGTGGTGAGTGAGCACATCAGTTTTTTTGCGAATCCCACATGCACGAAGTGCCATGCTCAGCTCGTAAGTAATAGGAAGTGTCTAGATGGCCGTTAGAATGAACGTCCTCTTGCGGCTATCTAGTCACTTCCTTCTAGAAAAATAGACGACGACTAGTAGTGGTTCGGTTAGTGGAACGTATTTTTAAACGTTAAGTGCCCATAAAGTGCAATAACGTAGCAGTAGTGTCGATGTACGCTACACGTAGCAGGTAAAATTATCCTGACAAAAGCTAATACCTCTTCAAACGAATTCTTTACCTGAAGGAAACATGCACCTATTGTCAAATCAACGTAGCTAAGTATTGCCCAGCTTTTCAATTGGCAGATCGTGGATTCTAATCCCAGCATATACAAATTGAGTTTGTTTTTGTACATTTGATACATTTTGCAAGAATTACGCTACCATTCAAGAAGTCCCGGGTAAATTTTATTATTATTTCCATCCTTAAAGGGACAGACATCGCCTAGTGTGGGGGTCTGTACCTATATGATGTAATATTTTATATGGCAATAAACGTTTTTATCTTTATATATCTTATCATTTCTCATTAGTTCAACCGATCATCCCGTAACAAGCCTTTTGAAGTATCTTTTTCTGTCGTCCAGCGCTGGTACTCAAAAAGGGCGGTCGGGTAATTGCGTCAAAGCCTCCTTCAGTGTCGGATTCTATCGCCGCGTTCACATTTTCCCGGACGACTGGAAGGGAGGCGAGAGATGGCGTGTGGACGGAGTACTCGCGTTGACACTTCTCATTCCACCTTACGGTCTATGCTGAAAAAGGTGACATATTTTTTGTCCGTGAAATTCTAATTTCTCACTCATGAAACCTTGATCTCTTGACCTTCGTCAAGAGAATAGGAACTCCTAGTTTATGTGAATCAAGCGTAGTACGGTTTTGTGGTTGTGGGTTTATAAAATCTAGCTGTATTGATCACCGACACTTGAAAAAGATTTGTAGTTAGATGTGTGTCGCGAGATTTAAATGTTAAAGGAGCGCCTTTCCAATTCTTTTTTTACACTATTTTTATTTTTAATGCACTAACCCGTGCTAAGGAACAAATTTAAAAACCTATTTAGAGGCTAAAAATTTCAGCCATGCCGGGATTCGAACCCGCAACCTCTGGCTATCCGTACCAGATACGGATACGGATACGGATAGCCAGAGGTTGCGGGTTCGAATCCCGGCATGGGTGAAATTTTTAGCCTCAAAATAGGTTTTTAAATTCTTTTATTGTCAAATTCTGATATTTTAGCGCAATAGAACGCGTGACTCCCACTTTCATTACCATTGCTGTCTGCAGCGAGGTATTCGTGCCGTAGCCAAATGTCTCCGAAAAGTTCCGATTCTATTTCGATAATTATTAAGCCGATGAATCTGTTTGTTCAGTTTGTTTGTAACTTAAGTTAGGTTATTGTTGTCTTTTTGTGTTTATTGGTTTTTGAAATGAAATGAAATGAAATAGTTTATTTCCAAACATAGTAACAGTTGAAGCTTAAATTATAACTTAAAGATAACACATTTAGGTAGCAAAAAATATAACTTCTAAAGTAACAATGCCCCCACACTAGGCACAGCCTGTATCGTGGGCGACAAGTTCAGAATGGTTTTACAAAATGGGTGGCGTGTTCTTGAGCAACATTGGAAAATTATGTTTAGATACGTAAAACTGATCAAATTAAATCTAAATTAAAATACATGTTTTTTTCTTTTTCCCTTCCTTTCTCCTTTTAAATGTACATCTAAAGGTGATTTTAAATATAGTGTATTCCTAAAATATATATGTATGTAGATATATATATCTGTGTATTTGTGTCTATATAGAATAATATACTATAACCTATATAAACAACGAATTGTGTGTGTGTGTGTGTGTGTATGTGTGTGTATGTGTGTGTGTATGTGCGTGTGTGTGTATGTGTGTATGTGTTTATGCCTATATTCTGTTGTAATTTCCTACTGTGTAGTTGTAATTGTAATTACCTACTGTGTAGTAATACCCTTTAGACATTTAGCAAGACTTCAGTACTTTCATAATTCAAATTACTTAGCCAGTCAAGTATAGCCTTCTTAGCATCCCGAACTGAAGAACTCTTTATGTCACATTGCTTAACAGCTTTGTTATACAAGAAGGGGTGGAGGAATCCTGCAAGTCTTTGAGCGAATTTCGTCTTTGTGGGTGCTACTTGTATTCTAAATACTCTGCGAGCCAGGAGATCTTGGTAAACTGAGGAGTTAATCACCTCGCGATGTTTGTTAACGCACACCCTGAAGACAAAAAGTTGCCGTACCGTAAGGACCCTGCATTCACTAAATAGTGTAGTGGTTGAGAACCTTCTTGGTTTCTTATACATCACCTTCAAGATTGCGCGTTGCGCTCTTTCCAGTGATATTATATGCGTTTTGGCAGCACCTCCCCAGCATGTAATGCAATAGCCCAGCACAGACTGACACAAAGCCAGGTAAACTAATCTTAAGGTTTCTCTTTTTGCCGAGTTTCGGAGAAGCCTCATAATGTTGATCAGTTTTCTAGCTCTGCTTGAGAGGTGTGCAATGTGTTTCTCAAAATTAAGCTTCTCGTCAAGAGTTATGCCCAGATACCGCAGGCTATCCACCCGCTCAATTTTAACGCAGGTGCACGTGGTAGGCAACCCTTGGCAAGAGTGCAAGCATAATTGTAATTTAGAGTTAGGTCTTGAGGAGAATGTCTTGTGAAAAGCTAGGTATTTAGTTTTCGAAACATTTAGGGTTAGGAGGTTATTTGATAGCCATTTTCCGATCCTTGCGAGACCAGCTTCTGCCTGTGAAAATGTCGTTTCCCAGTTTTTGTCTTTAAAAATTATGGCTGTATCGTCGGCGTAGCAGATGATGTCGGCGTTGAAGGAGGGGGGTAGTATTGAGGCTATTTCGTTGAGGTAGACAACAAAAAGTGTTGGGCCAAGCAGACTGCCTTGAGGGACACCAAAAAGGACTGGCATGGGGTCACTGATTGACTCTCCAATCCTTGTTTGTTGTCGTCTGTTCGAGAGGTTACTCCTAAACCAGTCCAGTGCGTGACCTCGAACACCCATGTTTTCGAGTTTTTGTAAGAGAATTGGCACTGAGACGGTGTCAAAGGCCTTCGCGAGGTCGAGAAAAACGCCAAGACATGGTTTTCCCTCATCGAGTTGAGTTGACACCCTATCCAGTAGCAGAGAGACGGCCTGCTCCGTTGATCGACCCTGGCGGAAGCCAAACTGAGATGGTGAAAGTAAATGATTGCTTTCTAAGTATTTCACTAGCCGCCTATTGACCACTTTTTCCAGAACCTTTGACACCACAGATAGAAGAGAGATTGGTCTGTAATTTGAGGGGATGGTTTTATCGCCAGCTTTGTATATTGGACATATGGCAGCAGTTTTCCATGTGTCTGGGAAAGAGCCAGTGGAGAGACTGAGGTTACATACATGAGTGAGAGGTATTGATATTTGTTTTGCGATATTTTTCATCAAGCTATTATGGATTCGATCTAGACCCGGGGCGCTGTTGTTTGGAAGCTGCATTATACATTTGGATATTTCATGTTGGTCTGTGGGGTGTAGGAAGAACGAGAAATTAGGTGATTCCTGCGATTTTGCTAGCGAAGCCAGTTCTGATTCAGTTGTGCCTGATTTATTAAGAATATTGTCAGCTAAGTTTGTGCCAACTGTTGCAAAATAGTTGTTACATGTATTTAAAGTATCTTTTGAGGATTGGTTATTTTCAAGTAGCGCTGTTGCAGTGTTAACCTTAGGAGAGAACTGACATATCTTTTTAATGGCACTCCAGAGCTGTTTGGGGCAGTCCTTATTAGTGGTCAACAAATCACTTTCATAGTCTATCTTTACTTTGTGCAGGAGATCATTACAGAAATTTTTATATCGGTTATATACGTGCTTTGCTATATCATCATTTGGTGCTTTCCTACTTTTTAGATGAAGACGGTCTCTATGTCTCATACATCTCATCAGACCGGGAGTAATCCAGGGTTTACAGTTGTATTTAGTGCGACTTACGGTTACGATACTAGTATTAGTTTTTATTGAATTATTTATTATGATGGTAAAAGTTCTTGCGGCCTCTGTGGGATCTGACGAAGAAAGTACGTCTGTCCAGTCGACTGTCTCCAGCTCCTTAGCTACTGTGGCATAATCTATTTTTGAAATTCGTCTTCTTTGAAGGTTGGATTGCTTTTTTGTGTTAACAAACACCATCGGGAGATCATGATCGCACACCGAAGTGTTGCAAACCAAAGCGCGGGATGTAAATTTAGATTTCACAAAAATGTGATCCAGACAGGATGTCTCTCTGGTTGGTAGCGTAATGGCGGGGATGAGTCCGTGCTCTGCCATTAGACAGAGGTAGTTAGTTTTCCTAGGGTCGCTTCCGTCAGAAATAATATCGATGTTGATGTCGCCAGCAAGAATTGTGTTTTGTTTGTTTTTGAGTGAATTTAATAAATGGTCTAGTGATGTTATAAAACTGTCTATCTGTGAAAAAGATGGTGACCGGTAGATAGCAAGGATAGAAAAGTTATTAGATAAATTGATGCAAAGGCAATCAGCTTCAACAATGTCGGGTTCATAAACGTCTGCTTGCAAATCAGTTTTTATGTAGGCAATTACACCGCCGGCTTTATTAATGTACTTAGAAGTATTGTAGGGTTTGTATCCCTCAATTTGACTTACATGCGGTTCATGGCCCAGCCAGCATTCTGTGAGAATAATTACATCGAAGATTATTTCAAGGCGTTTTAAGAGCGTAAGAAAGTTATCTAGGTTCCGGCTGTGACTTCGGATATTGTAGGTTAGGACTTTAAAATCATTACAGTCTTTAACAAATTCCTGGCAATCTTCTGCGGAGTTCATTGCGTGACAGTTTATGACAAGCGAATTATCAATATCTGCAGCTGTATCTATGGTGGCCATTTGATAAATAGGGATTCTAGATATGAGAGGGTGTTTACGGGGTTGTCACGCAGTTGGTTTTTATTAACTTCTTGTTTTTTCCTGTATAGCAGGTTTGTTGTTGGGCAGTTACTATGGGGGCAGCAGGTATAGATGTAGAGTGTAATAGATTGGGGCATAGTTTTATATACTACATAATATTGTGAGATAATATATAGAAATGTGATGTAATATGACGTAATATATAATAGCTTGGACATGGGCAGAAGAGACGAAAACAGTACATTTGGTAGGCAACAATGCTCTCTACTGGAGACCTGTGATGGTTTCTGCGTTGGAGAAACCGAGGTGCAAGTCGAGGTCTTCTTCAGATCGGATTGGCAATGCTGGCTTCTTTTCTGCTTTTCGCACATATATGGATCCGTTTCGGATCCAGCAGAATCGAAAGTTAAGTTGTTTGGCGCGGAGCCTGGCCTCTCGAAAAAGGTTTCGGTTGCATTTTGTGAGCCGCTCATTGAGGTAAACTTTAATTGCGGTTCCGGGAACAATGTCTCCTGACGTGAGGTTACCTCTAACTCTGGCAGCTTTAACAAGTTGGTCTCGTTTAGCACGCCGCACCAGACGCACTACTATTGGCCTCGGCGCTTTATTTAGTCCAGAGGACGATTTTGAAGTCGTCAGGCGCGGGCCAGCTCGGTAGATTCCGTCGATTTCCTGCTCCACCAGATCGACGCCAATCTTAGTAGCGGTGAGTAAAGTTAAGTGGTAAAGGCTCTCACCATCTTGCTCCGGGATGCCTGCTATCTCCAGTTCATTTCGTAGTGCCTCTTGCTCCTGCGCGCACACCGATTGCTGAAGTTGCGATATGGACGATTTGAGGGCAATAATTTCGGCATCACGAGCTGCCAGAATGTTCTTACTATCTGCCATTTCTTTTTGGGAGTCTTTATGAGAAGACGACAGCTGTGCTTTCAATTCTTGGACGTCTTTTCTTAGTAAAGCGATCTCCGCGTTCTGAGTTGTCAGATCGTTGACTGCCTTTCTGAGATGGCGAATTTCCAGCATCAAGGCTGCCATATCAAATTGCTCGTCTCCCTCTGCTGTCTCGTCTAGGTTAAAAGTCCTGTCTCTTCTTCCGCGAGTGACATTAACATTAGCAAACTCGTCTCTGCTTGATGCTCCCTCGCGAATTGGCGTGTTTGTATTGTCGCCTTTAGGTATTTTGCACTTGCACTCCGAGCAAACGCAACTGAGATCCGTAGAGTTTGGCAAGTGGGTAATCTTCGAGTCGTAAATGCACAATTTGTGAAGACGGTTTTCGCAGTTTGTGCACTTATAATACAGCGCTTCCTCAATATCCTGGTGGCAAGCAGCACATCGAAGGAGCGGTCCAAAAGTCCTCATTTTGGCGCACCTTCCGCCCGCACGACAGTGGCGCGGACGTCAGTATGCAGCGGGAACGAGACACTCGCCGTAAGCGCTGTTGGATGCGGGCGGCCGGACCTCGTAGCGATACCGCGTAGCACAGTGTTGACGTCGAGCTACGCGCGGCGTAGCGCGGGCGGGTCAACGACCCACGCCCGCGTAGCAGCGGAGACCGGTTGACGTCTCACGCAAGCGATGTTTGACTCCCTTTTAGATTGCACAATCACAACTGACTGTTATTTAAATGTTTAGAAACAGTTTTGCTCACAGCTACGGCACCCGTGCTAATTTAGCAAAGCTGTTTTCACTGTTTATCAGGGGAAGAGACGGGCTACTCCACGGTGTAGGTCACTTCACCGAAAAACTGTTTTTTACTTGATTTTTGAGCTGTTGAAGCGGAGCGATACAAAAACACGTCACACCCAAACGAGCGCGCTCGCCGAACCCCCGGTTTTGTATTTTAATACGTTTAGTAGTTTGTATCTTTAGGTGTAGTTTTATTATACTTTATTTGGGTTTATTTTTATTATATTGCTTAATGTCAACGTTGCAACGGAGACGGTGGCGAGGTATGATGATAGAATAGTAAACGTAATACAACTGCGAAAAGATCTCAAGGAACGAAACCAAGAACGGAAATAGACCATGGCATTGATTAAGCGATAATTTCGATAATTCATTTCGTATTCTAATGTAAGGCGAACGGAGTCGCGGGCACAGCTAGTTTGTGACTAAAACTTTTGCTTTTTCTATTCTTGCGCTAACAAAATGCAAAATATATGTTTTTATTTTTCAATCCCAGGCGAGTCTGCACCGGTGCAGAATACCCATGTGAGCTTTGCTCCGGAGAATGTGGCTTTAGCAACGCTTTTTTTCCTTCTACCAGCGACGCATTCACTCCACGTAGCTACAGATTTTAATGCGCGCCCTTTTTACAAAACGCGGCATGGGAGGGCTGTGGGTGGGCTTTATTTAATAGGAACAGAGGCGATGACGTGATGATATTTTCTTTTTGAAGGACTCTACGGAGGTGGATAAATAACTTCCTCAGAAAACAATCAGGTTGATAGATAGATATAAATAGTTATTTAGCGGCACAATACTAAAACATGACATACACATTCTACAACCATAAAACAAACAGAAATGTAAAAACAATACATTTTACTTGTCTTAAATTTCTAAAAAAATACTAGGACTTACCCTCCTAACCCCTTTAGGTAAACGTTCGGAGTAACGTTTACCTTAGAATAGTATAGACAGATAGGTAGAGAACACTGTATTGTACATAAAAAAGGAAATTCCTCGGATATATTAAAACTAATTAGATTAGATTAGAACTCTTTATTGTACACACCAGAAAACAAAATACATAAAAAGGCTTACATATCTAAGTATTGCAGTATACAATTGGCGGTCTTATCGCTAAGACAACCTTACCATGCAATGAGGAAAGCACGGATGTAAAGTGACAGATTAATCATGAGCAAGTGAAGGAAGAACTGTTATGTTTCGTCCAAGATGAGCGCCAATTAAATTGAAGAAGACTTTTATTTCTCTGCACGACATGATTATAGGTACCAATTATACTATTTTTATTTTTAATGCACAAACCCGTGCACGTAATACAGAGAGTAGTGTACAGAGGTTCGAAATTTCACTGGTGTCGGTGAGTCGCCCATTAGATCAGTTGGAAAGAGCACTGGCACGGATAGCCAGAGTGCTTAGTGCGAGTTTGACAGATCCGAGTGCTTAGTGCGAGTTTGACAGATCCAATCGAATAACTTTACTACCGCGTTAATCGAGCATTGAGTAGTGAGTATGAGTAAGTTAACCGTTCGAACTGGCAAAACGCTGTCACAGTACAACTCGCACTCGCGTTTATTCGTGTTTTGGCTGGCAAACGTGTTCACTTCTCGACGTAAACCATTACAATTCGCACTCAGCAATTTTAATTTCCATACTTGTCGCTAGGTGGCGCTTCTTCGATGCCATAGAAATATGAGTTTACGCTAACGCGATCGAGTAGTTAAAAAACTCGCACTAAGCACTCCGATCGAATAACTTTACTACCGCGTTAATCGAGCATTGAGTAGTGAGTATGAGTAAGTTAACCGTTCGAACTGGCAAAACGCTGTCACAGTACAACTCGCACTCGCGTTTATTCGTGTTTTGGCTGGTAAACGTGTTCACTTCTCAACGTAAACCATTACAACTTGCACTCAGCAATTTTAATTTCCATACTTGTCGCTAGGTGGCGCTTCCTCGATGCCATAGAAATACGAGTTTACGTTGACGCGATCGAGTAGTTAAAAAACTCGCACTAAGCACTCTGAGGTTCGAAATTTCACTGGTCCCGGTGAGTCGCCCATTAGATCAGTTGGAAAGAGCACTGGCACGGATAGCCAGAGGTCGCGGGTTCGAATTCCGGCATGGGTGGATTTTTTAGCCTCTAAATAGGTTTTTATAATGATTATACCGAGCCCGCCAAGCTACGCCAATATGGCGCCTCCTAACCAACAAAACTAAAACTATTTATTTTAGCTTGCATTCTGAATCTATTATTATTTTATCACAACACTAACGACTGAATCATGACTGCAGGGGATAAGGTGACTCACTTGACACTCCTTAGGCTGCCTCGTGGCAAATAGGTATCAGGTCGACGGAGCCTCGGCATAGGGGTGCAATATCAGCTTGTATCGCCCAACTGCAGGGTCCATAGGGGTAGTTCTTTTTTGCACCCTCCAGTGGATGAAAGGGGAAGGCTCACTAGCAGTAAAACGTGAACACACACGACACGGGACACAAGAAACACAGTGTCGACCGGCGCACACGCGGGTATGTATCGCGAACATCTATACGGCACAAAGGTCCATAGGCCATTGTGGGGTTCGTATTTTGCGAATCGCAACGCGGCACGCAAGGTATGCCGCCGAAAATTAAAAGATCGTCGCTTTCCCATTAGAAACAAAATCACTCGAAAACAGGAAAGGCATACGTTCAAAACAGCGTTGTTTTGTAGGAAAAACTAATAATATGGGACGCGACGGAACACGGAGTGATGATTCAATTGTCACTAAAACAATTACTGCGGGTAATTGATAATTAATAATTAATAAGGTAATAAATAATTAATTAATAAATAAATAAGTAATTGATAAGGTAATAAATAATTATGGCGGGTGCCGTGACTTGTAACGTTCAATATCAGCTCCGACTGTTTAATTTATAAAAGTGAAGAAAAATGAGTTCTTGCGACATGAGTATCATTGAAAAGATTGTGAAAAGTGTAGTGGCTCCACTTGAAGCAAAAATTGACAAACTTATCGTCGAAATAAGTGCATTAAAAGCCGAAAATAGAACACTAAAAACGGTTAAAAATTGTGAGGGAGCAGTACAGATAGCACATAAGCACCGAACTTCAACGACCGGAGACGAGGCGTTCGATCGGCGTGTAGAATTGCCTACTAAAACCGTGACGCGAACCAATGCAACAATCGCTGCGACGTATCCGCGAGAAGAACGCCGACTAAAGCGTTCTCAAGCAAGCGAGCCGATACGCGCTCGGGAACAGGCAAATAAATCAAACGCCACACGAGAGACAAAGATGACTACAGGCAAGCCGAAGTCAGACGAGGTTGCACGACCGATAACGTCGACACCGACAGCAGCCGAACAATCTTCCCCCCTGCCGCCGCCAACGCAGCCATCAACTGACGACACTCAACTAACTGACAGAGAATTGAATGATGGTTGGACGACTATTAAAGCAAAACCAGCCTAACCAAAACAAGTTCGCCAGCGACGGCAGGCTATCACAGTCGGGATTGGGAAAAAAGATGACAGCTTACAGACGGTGGAACGTCTTCGCTACATCCAAGCCTGGTCTTTTATCCCAGAGACGACCGCTGACATGGTTACTAACTACCTCAATAAAATAGTAAAATCAAACGATTACTCCGTTGAAAAACGAGATATTAAAACAAATAGACATGCCTCTTTTGTGATTGGGATGCCAGAGTCTCTCTACACTCATGTGGCTGATGCCTCAAAGTGGCCACCTGGTGTGCGGTTCGTCGACTGGTTTCCCGTTCGCCCCCGCGCGCAGCGGGGTCACCGGCTCACAGACATTACAGCGGCGTCGAACCAATAGGAACTCCAACGTTACAGAGGTATACTACCAAAATGTAAGAGGACTAAGGACAAAATTGCAAACTGTCTTCACAAATATAATTACAGCTACAGCAAATCTATTTGCGTTGACGGAAACGGGTCTGAACGATTCTCATCACGATGGAGAATTGCTCCCAAAAGGCTACTCCGTGCGCCGGGCTACTCATTGAAACTACTAGGTCTTCCTAATAATGCGCATATAAACAATAAAGTATTTGAACTAGTGTGCGCATCTGTGCTATACAATAACAAGTCGTTGTTTACCTGTTGCGTAGTGTACATCCCTCCAGGTAGTGCATACGATCAGTACATGTATATGTTTAACATACTCGAGGAAATTTGTGCAAACGGTAGAAACATATTAATTCTGGGTGATTTTAATATGCACTCAACCTCACTTGATATCCAGAACTATTTCGGTTTCTTTATGGCTTCGTGTGATTTGCGTGAGCGAAACTTTATACCAAACTGTAATAACAGGCAATTAGATGTAGTTTTGACGACGTGTAACGAGAACAGTGTCTCGGCTGAACTAGAGAACGGGGCACTAGTACCGGTGGACGCGCACCACCCGCCGCTGCGAGTGCGTATCTGGCCGCCTCCTGCGACGGCGGCGCTTGCACCGGGCGCCCTGTCCCCTGCTTCCTCGCCCCTCGCTCGACCGGCCGAATCGGACCGGCCACAGTGGAATTTCAACAAAGCAAATTTTCAACATCTTTATTTGGCATTAGGCGCTGTTGATTGGACTCCTCTTTATGGTTCAACTGATTCACAAGATGCTATCAACATTTTATATGATGTTGTTAACTCGATAATGGACAAATGCATTCCTAGGAAAAAAAAAGTAGTATTGCACAGTAGGTTTCAATATCCGGAATGGTATACGCCAGAACTAATACGGGATATTAGGCATAAGGCGGTGTTACATAGAATGTATAAGCGAAGCAAGTCTATAGCTGATTACAAGTTGTTCTCTCGCAAGAGAGCCATCGTAAAAGAGAAAATCACAACAGCTTATGACAACTATCAGAAGCGCATTCAGGCTAGGCTAGCGATCGAGCCTGGCTCCTTCTGGAATTACATTAAAGCAAAGCGTACCAGTCGAGTCACTGGCAGTATAACTAAGAATGGGGATTTAATACCCGAGAGTGAATGTGCCCAAGAATTTGCACATTATTTCAGTTCTGTCTACAGCCAAAGTCCACCCGAACTGGATGCCGAAACAGCAGCTCGGTCGGTAGGTGCAGCGCGGGGCAGCGGCGGCGCGTGCGTGCATGTGCCGTGCATGCAGTTGACTGACGTGCGGCGCGCGCTCGCGCGGCTCAAGCCCAAGCGCTCTGCCGGACCGGACGGCATACCGCCGTACGTGGTGAGAGACCTTAGGATGGTTTTCGATGAGCCATTGCTGCACGTATTTAATCTGTGTCTCGCGGACGGCTCCTACCCAGAAAAATGGAAGATCACAAGAGTGATACCGGTCCCAAAAGGCGGTTCGGGGTCAGAAGTGAACGGTTTCAGGCCGGTGGCGGTATTATCTACATTCGCAAAAATATTTGAATCAGCTATTCAGAGGGCGGTATATTTGCAGATGGTTGCACACCTGTCAGATGCGCAACATGGTTTTAGGCCTGGACGCAGTACAACGACAAATCTGTTACGTTTCATGTCATACGTTACGCCAGCGCTGGACGTAGGTCGGCAGGTCGATGCGGCATACTTCGACTTTCGTAAGGCCTTCGATATGGTCGATAACGATGTTTTATTGGAAAAATTTGCTGCGGTGGGTTTTGCACCACATCTGTTAAGCTTCTTTGCTGACTACCTGCGGGGCAGGCGGCAGTATGTGGAGTACGCTGGGCATGTATCTGAACCTTTCTTCACTTACTCAGGAGTAAGTCAGGGCATTAATCTGGGGCCCCTCGAATTTATCATAATGATTAATGATCTCCCCTCAGTAGTTCAGAATGCGGAATGCCTATTATTTGCTGACGACCTCAAACTCTTACTACAAATTCAAAGTGACTCAGACTACTATACACTACAGAGGGACATAGACCGGGTCGTCGAGTGGAGTCAGAAAAACAAACTGTACTTCAATGTAGCGAAATGCGCCATGATGACGTATAGTCGAGCCCGAGCTCCCCGTGAGCACCAGTATGAGGTGGACGGCGAGGTGATCACTCGAGTTAGTAAGGTACGAGATCTAGGAGTGCTCATGAACAGCGATTTGTCCTTTACTGACCATATAGTATCTGTATGCAAAAGTGCATTCAAGAAATTAGGGTTTATTATGCGACAAGCTCGGGGATTCGAGAATTATGACGCCATTAAAGCTCTATATAATGCTTTGGTTAGGAGTAAACTGGAGTCGGGTGGTATCATTTGGAGCCCACACGTAGCAAAATACAATGACATGCTGGAAAAAATTCAGAATAAATTCATAAGATTTTTATATTTTAAGCAATATGGAGTTTATCCATTTTATCCTCTTATGTACCCCACACTATTCGTTATGGGTATGGTTGGGTACAATCAACTCGAGGTTAGAAGGAACGTGGCTCTTGTGACATACTTCTTCAAACTGCTAAGAGGCTGGCAAGATAATCCTGAAGTGTTGGCGCTGGTGGGATTGTTTGTGCCGGATAATTATCGGAGAGGCAGGAGACACAAACTGTTTTACGAGCCGAGTGCTAAAACAGAAATGTTGAGAGAAGCCCCGGTTACACGGGCTATCCGCATGCTCAATATTTTCGACTGCGAGTCTAACAGAGACGTATTCAAGTGCTTGCTCACGCAATTCACTACGATTATGACAGAGCTGTTGTGTAGATAGGGTTTCAACAGTTAAAAATTAAACTATTATAATTTGTTATGTGTAACGCTTATTAATGTAAATTTATATTTTTTGAATGATTTATTTATTTAATGTTATTATTTATTTTGAAATTAATTTAATTTTATCTTAATATTGTTTACCTGAAATGTTTTTTTTTGTTTTATAATTGTATTGACATTTTATAATTGACTATTTTTTAATGACAAAGTATTTACTGTTAGCTTTTTAATTGTGACATACTTACTAATTTACAAAAAGACTAATGCTGATCGTTTTGGGGTTTGCCTGTTATGACAGTGTATGTTATGAAAATAAATAAATAAATAAATAAATAAATAAATAAATAAATAAATAAATAAATAAATAAATAAATAAATAAATAAATAAATAAATAAATAAATAAATAAATAAATAAATAAATAAATAAAAAATAAATAAAAAATTTTTTCTTACAGACAACATTTGGATGGATTGGACTGATATATTGGAGAAGGATGTAGATGTATAGTATTGATACGGAGGTCTCAACGTCAGTGGTGATCTAAATAGAAACACCAAAGTCGTTATTCGAAAATTAGTTTCTTCATCATCACCCCACTTTATGTCCCCACCGAGGGGCACGGGTCTATTCCCTAAGGAAGGTAGATGTAGGCCATACTCAATCACGGAGGCCAAGTCCGGATTGGTGAAGGCTTGCAAAAGTAGTGGCTGGTCTTACTGTCAGAAGTTTACAAGCCGCCCTAAGATCTCTGACTTAGCTTAACAACTGCCATCTATCGACGGCAGCCGGCACCAACTGCTTAACGTACATTGCAAAGCACGGAACCGCTCGGAAAATGCCACTAGCTTTAGTCATAGACGGTCACCCATACATGCACTAACGCGCCCTATTGCTTAACCTTCGTGATCGTTTAAGATCACTCAGACAGCCGGGGCTACGAGCAATTCGCGAAAAATATGTTTATGAGGGATGTCTTGAAATATTAAAAAAATAATGAAACTGGAACAGTAACATTTCATACTATATAAATGAATGAATGATTGAACGAACGAACGAAAGAACGAATGAACGAACGAACGGACGAATGAAAGTGAAAATCAAAGTTAAATGTTTTTATTGCCAACAAAAAAATAAACAAGGTACAATAACTGAGAAAATCTCTTAAGAACTAAATTTGGCAAGAGGCCTTATGCTCAGCTTTAAGTCGCCAGGGAACATGCTCCACTGCCGACGCTGATTTTCAGCAAAAACGGAAATGGACGAATAAATGAACGGATGAATGAATGAATGAATGAATGAATGAATGAATGAATGAATGAACGAACGAACGAACGAACGAACGAACGAACGAAGGAACGAACGAACGAACGAACGAACGAACGAACGAACGAACGAACGAACGAACGAACGAACGAGCGAGCGAGCGAACGAACGAACGAACGAACGAACGAACGAACGAACGAACGAGAGTGAGTGAGTGAGTGAGTGAGTGATTGAGTGATTGAGTGAATGTGAATGAAAGAATGAATGAAACTTTTTTATTGCACTAAAAAGAAATTTGTGCTAAGGCGAGCTTAATACTGGATAGCAATTATGCCTGTAAGCTTCCACCTGAAACCTAGTCTAAGAAGAAAGTAGTGGTCTGTAGTAGTTCTAAGTTTTCGACCAAGAAGTTAGGACTAAGCGCTTGCCTAAGAATCATAACAACCTTTGGGATTAACAAAGTGCCTAAGGAATTGCCTAAACGCCTTAACTTAGTGCCAGCTGACAATCCAGTTTCGCTCGTTTTGTTTAACTTTAACGCGGTAAGTCCTGTCTCATTAGCTCTCGCCAACTTAGCAGTACAAACACCAAGAACAGTCAAGAACGTCGCAGAATGGAAAGAAATAAAAGCTTCTGCACGACGGAGGATATAATTAATCAATCGGCCTTTACTCGTTCAAACATACTAGCATGCCAACTTACAAACTTTTCTTCCTTATAATATTAATATCAATCCTTTGTATGTCCCCACTGCTGGGGGACGAGTCTATTCCTGCATCGCAGGAAGGTTAGGCCGTACTCCACTACTAGGAAACCCTGTGCTATGATAACCAGGGAAGGACATCGCAAACAAAGAAATACACCCAGACTGAGACCATTTCGAATCGAACCAATTCAATTCAATTTATTTCAACGTGAATAATTTACTGCTGTGTGGTGTCGGCCTAGAGAATAGCACCAACCCAATTCTTCCCGCGGGTGTCCTAAAAGGCGACTAAGGAACACTAACCGGGTGGTGGGCAGCAGCGCCTCGTGCAGTACAATTCCACTGAACTGCGATCCCCAACCCGCATGCCCAGCGTGGTGATTATGGGCATTACCTCCTATGATAGCACAACGTGGCGCTCTTTAGGGGAGGGCTATGTCCAGCAGTGGACTAGTATAGCCTGACGATGACGATGCAAGAATTAATTTACATTCTGTTTGCTGAATGTCAAAGAACAATGTAACATGAAAGTGAAAGCAGCTGCCTTCGGGCCGTAGTGTAGTGGAAAAAAAGGCAGAGGGGAAAAAAAACTCCACTCCGATGCCCTCCGTTTTGATAGTAAAGCTCCGAACCCCTATACCAAAAAAGCAGTCAATGTGTTAATGAGGATCGGACATCATGTTATTCATTTCCTGCGACCCACCTTACCTTCTGTAGTTTCTGTGCTTGCACTCTTAACAAATAACAAGAAAATAAACTAAGTTAGACCTTGGTTTGGTTTGGCATGGTATGACTTACCAATTGTGGCTAACCAACATATTTCTCAAGGGTACTGAACTTTCCGTTCATGCTGGTCCTGGTTATCAGAAAAGTACCTACATAGTCGCTTGGGGCTAAAAAACTTGTTAAGCTATAGTAAAGTTTTATTTGGCGCATGTTCCAGATTTTATGGTAGAACGGAGAACCCGGCACTCACCGTGTTCTCCTTTCTAGCCATAGCTCGGCTCACATTTGGCGCATGTTCCAGATTTTATTATAGAACGGAGAACCCGGTGAGTGCCGGGTTCTCTGCCGGGTTCTCCGTTCTACCGGTAACTCGGCTCGCACTTGGCCGAACGTTCCACATTTGCTAGAAATTGCATTGGGAATGTATTATTATAATACTTTTTATCAAACCTTGGAGAGCAGCAGTAAAAAACGGAATTCACTTTTTTTATAATACCTGATCTCGGAATGAGTGAAACTATTTGAACTGTTTTTTTACGAAAACATTTATTTATTCGTTTCTTTACAGTAAAGACACGCGATATAATCTTACTGTAGTACAATACATTATACAACTTAACCTCATTGATTATTATTTTGATATAATTTCAATCCCTTGGATTTTTAAATATTAAAGCATCTAATTATAATTTCTATATTTTAGTAGTCTTGAAGTAATTGTTTACATTAACTAGTTGTTATATTACAAAGAGAATATGATTACTAACCATATATGTAAACTTAATTTGAAAATATACATACTTTATTTTCTACTTGGACATTTATCAGGATTACGATACGCTTTTTAGCACATTTTATGTGGTCAATATGAAATGAATTTAGGCACTAATCAATAATTCATTCCTACTAACTAAGTGTTTCTAAATTATTAATATAAAAGTTTTTTTTGAAACAAAATCGCTTAGAAATTGAAATTAAAGCTAGATAATAATTTTAAGTGAAGATTCCTACATTATCTTACAAAATTATGTCCAGAGTGTGACATTCAGAAAATACATGTACTATACATGGTTACCTAAAAAATGTGCCACCCCCTACATTGAAATTCATATTCTATATTCCAAATTTCTTATATTTTAATGTGATATTACAATTTCTCTGTTTAGTGGTAGTGCTATGAAATGGATTAAGTAAAACGTTTCAACAAATTAATCGCCGAAGGATGTCATGGCGAAAATAGATAAACAGTATTAAATAGGTATATTGTTAAGGGCTGATTCTTCAATAGTCAGATAATCTGAGGAATAAAAATGGCGGTTTGACACTTTATGTATGAAAATTATGTCAAACCGCCATTTTTATTCCTCAGATTATCTGACTATTGAAGAATCAGCCCTAAACCAACTATAACTCTAGAATAAACTCATCAGAATGAAAGATTTTGTGAGAAATATGTAATTTTTTTTCAGAATTTTTATCTTTTAGAGGTAACTTTGTAAAGGTACTCTAAACAAGTTTCTAAGTATACGTATCTATAAGTATGAGTTAAGTTTATAACTCAACAATTCACAGAATGTAAATACATATATCATGTCTCTAGTAGCCAATTCACATTAACATCTATAAGCTAGAAGTTTTGTTCAATTCTATATGCATTGCATTTTATCTATATTTTTAACACTAAGGACAAAAATGTGATTACAAGTGGTACTTTATTAAAAGTTGTTTATCCCTGCATAAATTGGTTCTCTGAAAGCTTACAGATATTTCGTTACAATTTTATCTATTTGTATATACGGTTTTGTTTCTGAAAATTGGTCGAGACTCTCAGGAGTAATATAAACACATAATTATATACAATCAGCCCGGGAGATATACGTAAGAGTAATTAATAGTTCATGTGATTACTGCTGTTACGTATTCACGAGAAACACTACGCTGATGCTGAATAGAAAAAAAGATATATTTTATCTTAAAAATACCAGAAAGCAAACTATTTTTAGAATAAATGATCGTAATAACATAACATAACATTTACATACAGGCACATACATTGCTTCTGGCGCCAAACTAGGATACCCTGTGTCGTGGGAACCAGAAACAACGACATGTAAACATCCAAGACCTGGGCTTTTTTTTTTGTTCCCAGCCGGGATTCGAACCCGGGACCTCTTGCATGGTAGGCAGGCGTAATAAATGGATGCGTAAAATTCAAAGTTCTCTTTGCCCGAAACGTGCTGCACTTCTTTGAAATTCTGTAGTTTTTAATACACTCCGCTATAAAATTTAGAATAAATTTTCAAAACGAAAGCGTTTCAGTTATTCCATTTGACTTGATTCCTTGGCAAGAAATGTTCGGCACATTGCACGAAATGAACTTCTGCAGATCGAAGTTATGCAGAGAAGACGTGAAACTCGAGAAAAAGTTTTGTTAAATTAATCCTCTAACCTTATCCTTGATTAGTGTTATTGTCGTTTATATTAGGTAGAAAACGCCATTGGTTGTTTAATTACATACATACGCACGTAAGAGAATTTCGACCTGATACTACAATGTACAATAGTAAAAATAAATTAAAAATAAATCCCCGTTATAGGTAACAACTCAGAAAATATAATACGCTGTACTGTGATGATAAGATCTTGGATACAGCATCGGAGTTCAGCATAATGAATCCTTGTTATGTATATCTCCTTAGGCTCTTTATTTGTTTCGCAAAAAATATGTTACTTTTTTTTATATATACATATTCAAAAACTGATATGTATTATTAGAGAATTTTCGTTTTTTTACAATGCTCTATATAGTTTTCTTTAATAATGCTCTATTCTTTTAATTGCGTGAAAGCCAAACGCGTGGCGGCTAAAGCACATCAAAATATACATACACACTCTATATACGAATAAGTTTAGTTTACAAAAATATCAATTGTAGTGTATCGTACAAATTTTCCTATTAAAGCCTGTTCCATGCATTACATTCAATGAATAGATCTTAAACAAGAATTACCGTTCTCTTAAATTTTGGCCGAGAAAGGCCAGTATACATGCCTTCTTGTGCAAGATGAAATAGATCAAAATCATTATCTGGAAATAGACCGCTTTGGCTTGTCCGATTGCGTGATTGAACAGTCTTGCCACTTTTACGATAAATACTTATTACACGTGACCAGTTAAAGGCTCGCCCACCTGCTGCCATAACATACCACTATGACAACGGCATTCTCACGTGCCCTCAGTGTGCACGGAGTTTCGCTGCGCAGATAGGCTACATAAGCCATCTTCGAGCGCACCAGCGCCACATATCTGATTAGGGGTCAAAGTGGTCGCCATGGCCGAAATCGGTCGGAGCAATCATCATCATCACTTATTATACACAGAAATAGAAATGTCTCCTTCGATATTATTATTATTGAAATCAGTATGTGTCGTAGATTCTACTTACGGAATATGTTAAAATAAGACGTCGTTATGGGTACATTAGCACGTTAAGCCATTGGTGCCGGCTGTCACGTAATGGCTGACCTTCCTGCGATGCAGGAAGAGACCCGTGCCCCAGCAGTGGGGACATATTCAGGTAGATATCGAAATACATACATTCTGATGTTTTTTATTTGTATACTAGGTTAGGTATTGTATATTATTTATTTTTACGCTTTCATTAACAAAAAGGTATTTTGAATCTTCTGTCTTTTTAATATAGAGTTAAAAAGCAACGTGGTTCAAAACTGCCACTGTGCACAAAAAATTCTTAAAATATTGAAATAGAAAAGAATGATAGAAAAGAATTGAGTATATTAACTAAAACAAATAACCACCCTGTATTCAAATATCCCTATTACACTGAATAGTCATAAGGAAAAACGTATTTTAAGATAAATAGATTTTTATGTCAAATCAAAGAAAACAAAACAAATTTAACATTTAAATGTTTCTATTTTTCCCTGATCCTTCAAACTTTTTATAATAATTACTGCTTACCCAGTGACATCGAGAAAAAAAAAATTTAAAAACCTATTTAGAGGCTAAAAATTTTACCCATGCCGGGATTCGAACCCGCAACCTCTGGCTATCCGTACCAGCGCTCTACCAATTGAGCCAATGGGCGACTCACGGCATCAGTGAAATTTCAAACCTCTTTACAATATTCTCTGTATTACGTACAAATAGTAAAAAATAGTGTAAAGAAAAAATTTGTAAAGAACCAATAAATGTCACAATCTTTCATTTATTTCACATACAATTACATACATTAATTTGGTATTTTCGATCAAAGTGACAAAAATGGGACAAGATAACAAAAAATAATGTTTAAACTTTATAATATATACAATGAAATGAACCTTCCTTTCCGTAAAATGTCTCACAAATTTTAGAATGGGAACTTTCTCTCCTTGTGCCATAGCCTTGAGACTCCATTAAAACTGTTCAAATGTAAATTATTTCCACTACTAAACAAAGGGGTCAATATTGGCATAAGTACAACTACCTAACATTCGATGTCTTTTAATGAAAAAAAAATCGCTTAATTAATGTATCTTAAGTGTTACACCAGAGGAGTGGTGGTAGCTCAGTGGGTAGAACCATAGACTGGCAAGCGAGAGCCCCAGGTTCGATCTCGAGTGCGGGCATGTACCAATGACTTTGTTTAATTTCAAAGTTACGTACATTTGCGAATTTGCAGTCGCAATACCACACGCTAACGGTGAAGGAAAACATCGTGAGGAAACCCGCGGCTTGGTTGGCTACGCACGTATTGACTAGTCTTTCCTGTGGGCTAGTCCGACTAAGCTGTCAGGATGGTATAGGTCAGCACCTATACCATCCTGACAGCTTAGTCGGACTAGCCCACAGGAAAGACTAGTCAATACGGCAAGCCTACACCATCTATAAAACCATGTCCCAGGCACTACAGCGTCGGAGTGGTCCCTTCACCCATCTAGTGTGAGTGAGGATACCACTGACGCTGTATAAATCATCTCATTAAGTAGATGCAAAAAAAAGGCCAATATTATTGAGTGTTACACAAAATATTTTTATAATATATGAATAATGGTATTTCGTCGTTCGTTTATATGAATTTTTGAGATATTGCAATAATTTAAAACAAAATAGCATTGCATCGTTGGTACTGCAAATGAAAACAAATTTTAAACTGCCTTTGAAGGAAAGAACACGTTTTTGTTATTATATTCTTTTTAATGCACTTACCCGTGCTAAGGACAATTTTAAAAACCTATTTAGAGGCTCAAAATTCCACCCATGCCGGGATTCGAAACCGCGACCTCTGGCCGTGCCAGCGCTCTTTCCAACTGAGCCAATGGGCGACTCACCGGCATCAGTGAAATTTCGAACCTCTTTACAATATTCTCTGTATTACGTATAGGCAGCGACATCTGACTGAAGTAATTTGCATCACTTGCAGCCCCGAGTACCTACCTTTGCAGTTAGTTTTTGTCATTTATCAAGGTTAGGAGGTTAAGTTTAAAACAGAACTTGGTCCAGGGAGGATTGCGGAACACATCCCCGACTTCCACGACACAGGCTGTGCCTAGTGTGGGAGTTGCAATTGATCATCACTGTATTACTGGATTTTTAAATAAACAATTATTTTTTTTCTAATTTTTATCCAACAAATTTTTTTACATCGATCGCGATGCTCATACATCATAGGTAGTTATAAATTAAACGGGTCTAATCGCGATTATTTATTAGGTCATTTCAGTGTCCCCGTGACCGCGGCTACTGCGACGCTGTCGAAACGTCGGGAATCGAGATTATTACGTTCTACTTATTAAAATAATCGCGATCATAATATTATATGACCTTCAACTTATTCATCATTCTTGCCCTATTTCTCCTTACGCTTTTATTCTTAAATTTTTCCATTCCAATAATAAAGACTTCTCGAAATGAAAGCCACACTTAAAGTTTAGATGATTAAAATGTCGGCATTCACTAGGAGGTTCCACTTCAAAACTTCAATGTAGGCAGAATGTAAGAATAACGCCTTAAGTCACAAGAAAGTTTCTAACAAGAGCAACCTTAAGTCAAACTGAAAATAAAATGAGTTGATAAAACTTACCAGCAAAATTAATTAGAATCGCCGTAACTTTTTTTTCTGTAGCCTATATACGTGCCACTGCAGGGCACAGTCCTTCTCTCAGGAAGAGAAAGAGTATGGGCTTAATTACCAAGCTCATAATATCAAAAAAACTATTTTTATACATAGAATATTTTCGAGGCAACCCTAGTAGTGCTTTGTGATAGCCGATTGAGGGTAGTCTGAAACCTCATCAGCCGAAGATGCGAACAGGTGCCAGCCATCAGTCTTCTCGTGACCACGATGGCTGTAACGTCTCCGAAACGTCGAGGTAAAATAGCAATAAATTACTAGGCGATTAAGCCCCGAAAATATTCTAACTATGTGTACAAGTCGCGTAGGTTTAAAATATGCTATAACTATTTTTATGTTTAAAAACCTATTTAGAGGCTAAAAATTTCACCCATGCCGGGATTCGCACCCGCAACCTCTGGCTATCCGTGCCAGCGCTCTACCAATTGAGCTCAATTACTCAATTGGTAGAGCGCTGGCACGGATAGCCAGAGGTTGCGGGTTCGAATCCCGGCATGGGTGAAAATTTTTTAGCCTCTAAATAGGTTTTTAAATTTGTTCCTTAGCACGGGTTAGTGCATTAAAAATAAAAATAGTATAATTATTTTTATGTTGTATGAAAGACGACAGTGATCGGTTTTTTTATTGACTCGCAATGCTTGTACATAATTAATTTAAACGGATCTGAATAAGCCAATTATTTCTACATTATAAACAATCGCGATAAGACCCGCTTAATATAGTGTGACAGTATTTCTTCATGATTCATTATTCTTCGCGATTATTTATTTGGTAAAACGTAATTACCTTATTTCCCGACGTTTCGGCAGCGTTACAGTTAATAAGGTAAATACATTTACCTAATAAATAATCGTGATTTGACCCGTTTAATATATAACTAGAGTAACAAATTAAAAACCTATTTAGAGGCTAAAAATTTCACCCATGCCGGGATTCGAACCCGCAACCTCTGGCTATCCGTGCCATCCGTGCGGGTTCGAATCCCGGCATGGGTGAAATTTTTAGCCTCTAAATAGGTTTTTAAATTTGTCCTTAGCACGGGTTAGCGCCTTAAAAGTAAAAATAGTATAATAGAGTAACTGTGATGAAAATTAAGAATTCATTTTCGTTAAGACACGAAGAGAGAGAAAGAATGCGAGTTTTAATTGCCAACGTTGTAAAATTGTTGTCTCAAAGATGGAAAAAGTAAAAAATACCTCATTAAAGCTAAAACAATGGCCTTATTCAAATGATATGATAAGACAAGAATATTCTTTATTGATACGTAGAAGTGAAAGAAAAGAAACATGTGATGTGGCCACAGCTCGCTGCGGTCTCTCGGAGTTGGCCAGAAAGCGTTGTGGCTCTCAAGGAAGTCGATGCGCAGTATTGTGATATATTGAAATCAGCTTTAACACTAGAGTGCACGCGCGTTCTACCAGAGTAGAACACACTTAATTATTAAAGCGTCATTTATTGATTTATATACCTAATGCTTTGAGCTCCTAAATAAGCCTCGGTGACAAGATTACCCAACGAACTAGTACGGCGCCCACTTGCAGGGCGACTGCTTATTCCCGTGATTAGGATTCAAAAACCAGTTTCTACCATTGTAGTTTGCGCGAGTATTCGCGTAATAAAATTGTACGTTATGTATGTAAAATTGTAAGTACACACATATTGTTTTGACTATTCTACGTCCGAATGTATAAAATTATAACGTTTGTTTATAACAGAGTATCAATATAAAGTAGTATTAGCAGTTTAAGAAGATTTTGTGTATTTACTAACTATTATTACTTTTTTTAGCTAAAAATTAATCCAAAATAGAATCTTAGCAATAGAATCTTTTGTAATCTTGTGGTTGTAGAAATAGAATCTTTTGTAATCTTGTGGTTGTAGGAAGATGGATTGTCTACATTTTTGGAGCTATTATATATGGCAAAGAAGATTACAGTCGTGAGCACACTGAAAGCAAACAGGCCCAAGTTGAGTAATGAATTCAAAAAATCTAGGAATAGGGCCCAAAAACACAACAACCGTACTAAGGTGGAGTTGATATTCTCGATGAAATGTGTAAGCAGTACAGTTTTTTGCGAAACTACCAACGACGGTGTAGACACCATTTTTCAATTATTTAAATATTGCTGAAATAAATGCTTTGATTATCCATCAACTAAACATAGGCCAGGAAAAGATTATGCGACGCAATTTCCTGTACGTCCTCTCATATGAGCTGGTGCAGCCCGTCATGACGAGAAGATCGATGATGGAAAACCTCGAGAACTTAAAACCAAAACAAAATGGCTTTTACTTCGCAGCAATCCTCAAAGATTGGGACGAATCGGCAAATGTCTGCGATCTCGAGCTCAAAATCGACCCACAAAAAAGTGGAGTAAATGATGTGCAAGGTGGATTTGTCTTGATCTCCAAGTTGTGGAATGCATCGAATATGAGGATGGAGAACAATAAGATACTTATCGATCATAAGAAGTTCGAGCTGATCTCATACACAACAAAAATTTTGATTTTTTTCGTTGATCTCTTATAATCTTTCTAACTATGAAACTTTCTGATATAACTCTACTTTTTTATAATAATACTGTTGCTTAGTAAATATGTGAAGAATATTATTCAGTTTTATCATTATAAAACCACCCACTTTTAAAATATTGCTAAAATTGTTGTTCTACCATGGTAGAGCATGCGAGCACTCGTGCAAAAATAAGAGGCGCGTGCGCTGTAGTGTTAATGCGATATAGCGCTCATAAAAAGAGCCCCAACGCAACAATATAGCGCTCATGAAAAGAGCCATAACGCGATAAAGCAATCATGAAAATAGCTACAACGCGATGTAGTGCTCATGAAAACATCCATAACGCGATGTAGTGCTCATGAAAACAGCCATAACGCGATATAGCGCTCATGAAAACAGCTACAACGCAATATAGCGCTCATGAAAACAGCTACAACGCGATCTAGCGCTCATGAAAATAGCCACAACGTCATGGCTACATGTATCCTAAATGTAGCCATGAATGACACTTATGAAGACAGTCGTTTTGGCAAACACATAAAGGTCACAAAGCGAAATTCGTGTCATGGTATTCATAATACATATGAATACCATGACACGAATTTCGACACGACGAACTATAACTTAAGTACTAAGCTAATATCTTATTTCAAACAATTATTAATGTAAAAATCCTATTGCAAAACATTGTAATACTATTTTTTATGCTCAATAAAAAAATATATACTAAGAAATGTTTTTTTTTTATATAAACTTAGCTTACATGTATCTGACCAAACAATAAACGATCGACAATCAATATTTTTGTGCGTATCAATCGCTTTGACAACTCAATCACTGACTTAACAGATCGATGATAATCACGCTTAAACAAAGTGTTCTACGAGTATTATTCTTTTTTATTACAATCAAATAACATTTGTTTGCGACTTTATTTATATTAATTCATTAGCTTATCCAAATCAACGATGAATTATTACTATTCGAGTGAATCAAACGACTTGGGCATTCACGCAAATTCGACGTCGGCAAAATGGGATCAATTCGCAAATATATTACAAATGTACACATAAAATATACTGAAGTACAAATAAGTTAGCGGCCACTGGATTTCCAATCTTATTCCCATGGCACTAGAAGTAATACACTTTGTCCGTAGTCTCGAAGTGGACATGCTTTTTACCGTGCGGTGGCAGCACGACCAACAACCATCAGGCTTTGTTGCTTCTCTTTTCTTTCCGCAGCTCTTTATTTTCCGTCTCGTTCGGTCGCGGGGACTCGACTATGTCGCTAGCGTTGCTCGTACGGATCACGGGAATTTGTGGTATGACTTGTTCTGTGTTTCTGGAAGGGAAAATCTCGTTTAGCTTCAGTGAGACTCCCTCAGTATTGCACCAGCAGCGCAATGGCATTTTATTGTTCTTCAACTTGTAGCAGACAGATTTAGGCTACTGCCTACCTCACCGCGTGAGCCCGTGTGTCGTTACAGAGTGTGCGAGCGAGAGAGCCACACCATACTGGTGCAACAAACTACTAAGTGCGATCTTGTAATATTGTATATTATTAGGGATATTTGTAAATAAATTCATGGTATTATAAATCGACCAGTTATTTTATTGAGAACTAGTCACCTACCAATCCCTACAAACTTATTTCTTTCAATTCCTATCTAATCCATTAGTCCAAGTTCGCCCGTGGCCTAGTCAAACCAAGGGTTTGGAATCAATCACTTGAGTTAAGCAACAACAGGCACGGTAAGGTGCAGGATGGGTGACCGTCCCGTGACTGCCGCTAGTAGCATATTTACGAGCGCTTCCGTGCTGCGCAAGGCACGCTAAGCCGTTGGCGCCGGCTGTCATGTAACGCAAGTCGTTAAGCCAGGTCAGAGGCCTCATGGGGTGCGATGCCAGATAACCTTCACGTGTACCCCTCCGCTTTCCGTTCCATCTGATTCCGTGAACCAGATGGAGGGGCAAGTGGTGGGGTCGGTGCACCCTGAGCGTTAGTCAGTAACTTCTTCTTGTCGGATCTTACTGGCTAACGGCGAATAATCTGGCGGGGGGGGTCGCGTGGGCTCTGTTTCACTTTGTGGAGCGGGACCCAGGCGACCAACCGATTGAAGGACCGACTGGGGGGGGCGCCGCTGCACGAAAGCACGCGCGCCTCGTACCAGTCGGACCAGAGTGGCCGTGGGCGGAGGGTCGGGGGACCTTCTGTCTCCATCACGGCGGGAGGGGTCGCGTGGGCCCTGTTTCACTTTGTGGAGCGGGACCCAGGCGACCAACCGAATGAAGGACCGACTGAGGGGGCGCCGCTGCGCGAAAGCGCGCGCGCCTCGTACCAGTCGGACCAGAGTGGCCGCCGGGACGCGGAGGGTCGGGGGACCCTCCGCCTCCATCACGGCGGGCCGGAAGGCGCCCTTGCGTGTTCCGAGGGTGCCTTCTGGCACGGAGGGGGCCCGCGCGGTCGCTCACCACCTTCTCTGCTTTCAGAGAAGTGCTGGTGGGCGACGTGACGGGCCTCGCGTGTGGGGCGTGTGGGGGCCAACAGGACATTGGCCCCCATGCGTCCCAACGAGGAGGTGCGCCGCCCTCCTCTAATCCCATTGGACCACACAACAATGGGATGGAGGGGGCGTCGCGTTGGGGCGTATGGTGGCCAAGGGGTTCGCACTTGGCCACTATGCGCTCCAACGAAGAGATGCGGCGTTCCCTCGCCCCGTCGTTCGGTCCGATGCGATGGGGCAGGGGCGCCGCCGAAGGAGTGCCCGAAAGGGCGCCCGCAGACGGGGTCGCGGAAGTGTGCGTAAGCGTCCCCGTGGCCCCGTCCTTTGCGGTGCGGAGGAACACCCCAGGAGTTTTAGTCGGTATACCGCCCTTTTCAGGGCGGGGAGTCCGACATAACCACTGTGCTCCCCCGAGCCGGTGGTACCCGTAATTGGGGTTTCTCCTGGGTGAAAAAAAAAAAAAAGGTCAGAGGCCTCATGGGCGGCTTGATAACTTCTGACAGTAAGGCCCACTAAGTAAGTAAGGTCTTACAAACCTTCACCAACACAAGGCCGAGTTGATCGTGTCAATGTTGTGGTACCCCAGTCTCTCCTTTTGTGTCTCTTTCACTCACCTTTCCAGCACGGCCAGCACGGCCAAGTCCATGGTATTGTTAATGTTGCGGTGCCACAGCTCCAGCACCACGCTCCGCCGCTGCTACTTGTAGCGAGGCGGCCCAAGCCAGCCACAGCCGAACACCTGGAGGAGAGCTTGCGTCAGTGACGGTCGAAATTCAACCTAATCATCACATCATCATCAGTCTATACTATTCCAGTGCTGGACATAGCCCTCCCTTAATGAACGCCCTGTCTTCAGCATGCCGCATCCAGCATCTGCCGGCAGTTTTTCGCATATCGTCATCCCACCTGGTCGGAGGGCGTAAAACCTACACTACGGTGAAAAAAAAAAATTATATATTGTATGTACCCGCTCTAAGCTAATATTAGTAATATTAGGTACAGTGCCCATTTAAATATGGTTATATACTGTTTTTTTATATATAAATATATAGATATATATTCTTTATTGCAAACTGTAAATTCGAAAAATTATAACATAAAATTTGTTCAATGGCAATACTTATCTGTAACAGAGATCTCTTCCAGCCAACCTTGGCATTTATAAGAAAAAAAAAACAATTATGAAGCGAAGTGATCTGTAAGGACCGTGGCAAGTGGCAGTCCCTGGTCTCTGCCTACCCCTCTGGGATACCAGGAGTGAGGTTAAGTTTAGTAAAAAAAAAATTTTGAAGCTCTTATATAGTAATTGGGATGTCCAACTTATGTTGGACTAAAGCTAAATTAAGCCATCTCTGCAAGAAACATCGTGATTAACACTGTACTAAAATTAAATCTGTATTCAGTTAATAATTTGTTAAAATATGTTTAACACTAAATCTAGAGATTCTAGACAATCGTAACTGGATGTAACTAACAAAACAGAAATAAAGCATTCCATGTTTTCATGGCAAGAAAAACGTGCAAAATTTAGGATCTTTTAATAATGAAGGAATGGTAATTTGAAATAACTGACTGATTGGTTATTGGTAATAACTGATTGCCTCGTTCAAATAGCGATATCATGCCTGGTTACCATGCTGGAGGCCGTGGGCTCGATTCCCACTAAGGGTCGCCCTACATTTGTACAAATGACCTTACTCTAAGTGTATATCCATTTTTATCGTATCCTTGCCTCGCTACTATAGCACAAAATATCCTATTCGGGGCTGCAAGTAATGCAAATTACTTCAGCCAGATGTTGCTGCCTGTACGTAATACAGAGAGTATTGTAAAAAGGTTGGAAATTTCACTGATACCGGTGAATCACCCATTAGCTCAGTTGGAAGATTAATCGCATTAGCGCTGGCACGGATAGACAGAGGTCACGGGTGAATCCCGGCATGGGTGGAATTTTTAGCCTCTAAATGGGTTTTTAAAATTGTCCTTAGCACGGGTTAGATTATAAAAAAAGAATATAAGATATCCTAGTTTGGAACCAGAACAAGAGATTGTATTGCGTGGAATCTATTTATTTACTTATTTATTTGGTTGGATCTCGAATTTTCTCGGCAATTACACTAACGTCATATTTGACAGCCATTTTATTCATATCATTAACTCCATTTTTTACCCACTCCAGATTGGTTAATTTTTATAACAGAGAAAATATATCTCACGAATCCTTTACCATTAACGGAAATTCTCATTTTCAGGCTAAGGAAACCGATTCAAGGTCCTGAAAATGTCATGTATTTTCGTCACAAATTGTAGTTGGCTTTTTAGAACGATACATACGATATCAACTCTTGTATGTCCTCATTGCTGGGCCACAGGTCTCTTCCTGCGTCGCAGGAAGGCCATCATATTCCACGACGGGGGCCAAGTCCGGGTTGGTGGAGGAATTCATGGCAGTGGTGAGCCTTACTGTCAGAATATCAAGCCGCCCATAAGGCCTCTGACATGGCTTAACGACTGCCATTACATGACAGCCGGCACCGGCACGCTCGGAAAAATGCCACTAGCGGTAGTCACAGGACGGTCTCCCATCCTGTACCTGACCGCGCCTGTTGTTGCCTAACTCAACTGATTGATTCCATTCACTCGGTTCGGCTAGGCCACGAGCGCTTCGGACGATTTTTAGAAATTAATTGTGTTTTCTTTTTCATACACAGTGATCCGTTTTACTGCATACTACCTTATATACTAATCTAGTACGCGCGAGTCTTCTTATGCAATCAGTCTCTCCTCAGTCCGCAGTCGGCTATAGCCAGCGCCGTGTCTGTGTCATTTGAAATACCGCGCGCCAACGATCGTTGAGCTAAAATTAAAAATATAAAACTATAATTTAGTTTTATATTTCGATACACGCTGAAGTTTAGGTAGTTCGAAAGCCGCGGTCAAGTTATTAGCAGATAAAGAAAATGACGTACTTTGTAAATATTGTGTATTTGTCTTTGCGACTAGTACTTTAAATATTTTAAAAACCTATTTAGAGGCTAAAAATTCCACCCAAACCGGGATTTTAACCCGCGACCTCTGGCTATCCGTGCCAGCGCTCTTTCCAACTGAGCTAAAGGGCGACTCACCGGCATCAGTGAAATTTCGAATCTCTTTACAATAATCTCTGTATTATGGGGCCTCTAGACGGGCCATATTTTCACAAAAATGTGTCGCATCAGTGAAATTTCGAACCTCTTTACAATATTCTCTCTATTACGCCTTTAAAAAGGTTTTAAAATGGTCCTTAGCACGGGTTAGTGCTTTAAAAAGAATATAACCACTTTAAACATTTTTAAGTAGCCTTTGAACGTCCCACTGCCGGGCACAGGGCTTTCTCTCAAACATATATTTTGGCCTTAATTGCCACAGGTGCCCACCGCGGATTGGCAATTTGAATACCTGACAGTCAGGGCAGGGTGGGAATAGAACTTGGGTCTCCCGCTTCCGAGTCCATACTTCTACTCACTGAGCTACCGCCGTTCTAATAATGAGTTTAGAAATCTCGTTTGAAAATCACGCGAACTACCTATTAGTACTAGTACTATGCATGAGTATCGCGAATCATAATAAAATACGATTAGTACTACCTCTCTATATATCAGAACAATAACCTGGGGTACTGCGACACAAAATAGTTTCGAGTTTTGGTCGAGATAATTTTGGAAAGTGCCTTTTGAAAGAACAAACTGTCGAGTTCCATAGATTTTATTAAGAAGCAATCTATATGATGTGGCTTTCAAGCCACCTAAAATTCATGGTACCTATATAAAACTAAATATTAAGCATTTCACTTCAAAAATAACAATAATAAGAAAACAAAACGCTTAGTCGTCCATAGAATCCATTCAGAAAAAGAAAAGAAAGAAGAAAGAAGAAAGTATAATATGGCTAAGAATTTATATATTGTTAAAGTTTATCCATATTACATCGGGTCGAGACAGTGTGAATGGGACAATATCAGTTGTATTTTTCTCACAAACAAAAAAGATAAAAGCTGACAAAGTTAAATGGCATTTAAAATATTGCGCTTGCTCGGAGTCTTTCTTGCTCAAACTTTAGAATGATTCTTATTTTATTGAACAAAATACGTTAAAACTTGTCATGATGAATTATACTCATATATGACTTCAGTGAGTAAAACAAAATAAAAGCAAACGGAATGTTGTCACTTTAAAAAAATAAAAAAATTACGGAAAATGGGAATAAAAATAATAGAAATTATTAGGTGTCTCTACATCGGTAACCATTATGAAAAGCTGGCCATGCCCTTGCGCCTGCGTATTCTGTTTAAGCTTCTGAAAGTTTTCAACAGAATAACATCTAATGGTGCGTTTAAACGGCGCGCAAACACGCGAGCCGAGCCTGGCTCCGCTCATGATTCAGCGCGCCACGTGCTGTTTAAACAACAACGTTCGGCGCGGCTCGTCAAAGTTCGCACGATCCATCGTTTGTCGGTTTTTTCGACACGGATCAAAGGCACGCGCACCATCTTCGGCTCGGCTTGTGTGTAAACAGATGATACAGAGCGCGCGACGAAGAGCGCGGTTCCACAGAACATAAAAAAAGAGTAGAAGTAGTGACATGACACATTAGTATGAAAACCAGTGTAACCAAACTGATACACATAAACCAAACGCATACTACGAATGCCAAGCTGCCATTGGTAAATAAAGTCAATGCCGAAAAGGTGTACATCATAAAAGTTTCGAGTAAAATATGCACCTTTTCAAAATGTTAACAATGATCAAAGTCAAATAACAGTGATGAAATAAGGGTTGGCATTTTGTAGTAATGCTACTCTACACTAGATGGAACTACCGCCGCGTCGGACCGAAAAGAACTTTTACCTAGTAAGACATAAAGTTCAAAATTGTAAAACAAGTACATTCTCAGTTTGGGATGGGACAATGCGAGTTCTAGTTTGTCGATAGGGAGAACCTATCGACAAATAATACAAAAAGTTTAACACATTAACGGCTGAATACGAATACTGATACTCAGAAGTATTTTTGGCTATTTCTTTTTTGCCTGCGGGTTGACTGGTAGAAAATGCATCTTTTATACATTATCTTTTGTGCAATGAAGAAATAATACTAATAGGGTGGGTACATATACAAATAAAACAATATGGTAGATTTCATAATACTTGAAAATAATATCTCTTATTAAAACTAGCTTTAACCCACTGCTTCGCCGGCATTAGAAATTATAATTAAAAAAAAAATACTTTGTCTATCTGTACGCCATGTTTCATAAGTACTAATTGATGATGGTACTAATATAATTTCATTTATACGCAAGAGTCTAATCTGGAAATGAAGCACATTTTTTCTGGTATTGCTGCATCACATAAGTGCCATTTTCCGCCTTTTTAGTTATTATGAAGTGTATGAAAATGCTCTGAATATATTGTGCTCCTCTTCGTTGGGAACCAATTTTGCCTTCTTATCGCTGCCATCCATTTTAATTTCGTATCCGGTTTCCTTAGGAAAACTAAACGAAAACTCACTTCCAAATTGTTTTGATTCTGAGAGGGTTGTTTTATCATTGCCTCGGTTTGCTGTTGTCAAAGGGTTTGAAGTATTAAGGGTAAATAGCAGAATAATAAAAAACCATAAATCAAATAACATAACAAAACAAAACTCTGATGCTCGCCAAGAGAACAACCACTCGAACAGGTAAACAATATAATAAGTAATTTACTTAATGTTTTGAACTGAAGTAAAACAACCATATGAGTCGTTTTCGATAACCTCACTTTACATCTCGGTTGGAATATTTAAAAATGTAAGATTAAAATTACTTTGATAGTTTCTTAAATATTGCAGTCCCTGATAAACTGGTGAAGAAAAACTATATCGCGATCTAGCTGTGCTGATTTCTTGTATGTGCTCATGTCATGTCTTGTATGAAAATAATGTATGAGCTCCAATGACAGTTTTTACATGCACAACCACCAGCCGGCGACCGGAGCTCATACATTACTACTTTACCCGGCCCGGCGACCGGACGGCTACCGGGTGCATATGAAAAGGCACTTAGGAAGTAGATATAAAATAACAATTATAATTTTACCTTTATGACTACTAAGTCATAGACAATTAATTATCGATAGATTTTTATCATGTGTGCCCCCATCCGTAATTGAGTAGAATTCAAATTTTGACAGAAATTTCTAGAGAATGTACACTTTCTTCGATGAAAATTTTACTTTAGTAACCAGTAAATAAAGGTGGTTTCACTTTCTCATTTTCGCATTGGTTTCCGTGTTCATGTCATTACAAATTTAATTAAAAATCCAATGAAATACGTCTTGCAGATGAAATGTTACGCCATGATCGGTATATTTTGGTGCCCAAATTTTATTTTTACTCTCTAACACAGCATAACAAGGCAGGTTAACAAAGTTTTCACCATTTTTTCTTTACTAGAAGCGCACGGCAACTGAAGTCAACAAATCTGTCACCGACTACGCATAGGCAATACATTGCTAATGTGAGGCACGCGGGCACCGCCCACTTACGACTTCTACTCTTTTTTTATGTTCTGTGCGCGGTTCCATAGCGCGATATAGCCGCATTTCTACGGAACGGCTCGGCTCGCGTAGGATCGTGCTACCCCGCGTCGTTTAACGAGCAGGCTTGCGTTCGTATTTAGCCGAGCCGCATCTCCACGGACGGCTCCGCTCGCGTAGGTTCGTGCTACCCCGCGTCGTTTAAACGCACCTTAACTCATTCTATACCGGAATTTTCAAGACGATTAATTTTGTAACCTACATAATTTTTGGGAACAGTACCAGGAACAAAAACGTTAACATAAAAAAAAGTTAACATAAATTGGGCATATTAAGGAAATACAGAACATCGACACAATTAAAATACATAAGATTGGTGAAAGAATTTACCAAATAGGGCAAGTGATTCCCTGATTGGGCTGATTGTTTGAACGATTGAATTTCAACTGATTTGACACTTTCTAACATACGAGTATAATATATTAGAAGTTAAATTTGACTTCTTTGGTAATTTTTGGAAACAAATAGATAGATAAAATATATGCTTTATTGTACACAGAAATTAAAGTACTCTTGTACTGTAATTTCTGTAAGTACAGTTCAGTACTCTTGTACTGTAAGATGTGTATGTGACTCGTCTGATACGATGGCCACCAGGTTAAAATAAAAAGACGTGGGTCATTATGTTACTACTAAGTTATGTTACTTAGGCAGCTTGGTTCTGTTACTTAGACAGCAGCCAAGCTGCATTAACAGTCTCAAGTAACCAAGTCGATGCCGACGTGTGATTGATATTTTGAGATTGATAAAGACGCAAAAATTAATAAGTGTTTGCCCAATTTGAAATCAGGAGATCAAGGCACTTCTCGTATCTAAAACTTGGTAGTGACCAGCGTCTATCGCTATCGCTAGCTACCTCTATCGGGCCTTGAAGTTGCAACCTCATTACTTCCTATGAGATTATTGTCTAGATGATAAGAGTATACACAAATACATACTTAACCTGAAAACCACTTAGAATAAGAAATGCTAAAGTTAATATAGATTTCAGTAACCAAAAGTTTATAATTCTCCAGAATGTTAAGCACGTGGATGTACTTTTTGATACTGAAGAAGACTTCTTAGGTTATGTGCTATTTCAATAATACATTAGTACAATAAATTATACATTAGTACATTAAAGAACGATCGCAAAAGGCTTCTTCTTCTTCTTCTTCTTCTTCAGGCTATATCATGTAGTTCACTGCTGGACATAGCCCTCCCCTAATGAGCGCCATAGCGCCCTGTCTTCAGCTTCATTCGCCGTGCCTTCATGCAGCATCTGCCGGCAGTTTTTCACCGATCGTCATCCATCTTCATCGCAAAGGGCTACTCTAAGATACGCGACTCGTCCAGAGATGTGTGTTTGGTCTGCGGGGCAGCAACGTTCTATTCACTTCCACGCCTTGCGAAATCGACTCACTGCAGGAATCTTCAGGGTTGTATTAGACTAGAGACTGATTATTACCTGGCAGACAACGAGGGTGAGTATTAGTAGCAGAACCAGTACAAGAGTTCCCCAAACCACTCCCAACTGCGTCAGTGCGAACACATACAGCGCGCGGTGGCACCATTGGTTCGGCTCGAACAGCGTGGGTGCGTAATCCGGCCACATGATGCCGAGAATCCAGATATTGCCGGCTGCAAACCTGAGAACAATTTGAAACTCAATGAAACTGTTAGAAAAGAAGTCAATAGAACACAAACCTTTGAGGGTTGGCCTTGACTTCCGCCTGTTCAATCCCAAAGCGCAGTGAGAGGCTGAGTCGAAAAGAGACCCTTCCTCTTCTAAGCCCTTGTATTATCGTGAGAGTTTGTGTAGAGAAAATTTGGATCTACACAGCGGCGGCTAAATTTCAGAAGACTTTTCCCACCATATAAACAGAGGCCTTTTTTAAGAAATTATCGCAAAACTGAAGACGAATCCCATTTAGAGCTGTTTTAGAGCTGGCTGTTCGTCTAACCCCCGGGTAACAAGCCGTTAATCTACTGTTAATAGCTGTCACTTGGGCAAAGTGGGCCCTTGGTTCGACGACCGCGGTATCGCATCTGCCTACCATGCAAGAGGTCCCGGGTTCGAACCCCGGCTGGAGACAAAAAAAAACCCCAGGTCTTGGATGTTCACATGTTTGTGATGTCGTTGTTTCTGGTTCCCACGACACAGGGTATACTAGTGTGGGGCCAGAAGCAATGTATGTGCCTGTATGTAAAATGTTATTGAAAACGATAGAAATAAATGGACTGTATGAATGCTAATGAAAACGTAGAAATCCGCGTAATATTATGATTTAATTAAATAGAAAACATGGACAGAACCGCTAACTACTTGACAATTAAAAATATTTCAAAACACATCCACTGACATAATTCATTCTTTTTTAAAAACGATATAAAAAACCAAACAGCGAGGAGTTCGCCACAGTTATGTTAAAGTTAAAAACATTTGACAGCTGTTAACAGTAGATCAACAGATTGTTAGTGTACGAGAAACTGGGGGCAAGAGTATGAATGGTAAACGATCACTTCATTTTGACTCCAATTGTTGAATCTCTGACTGCGTTATCACAATACAATTAGTGCAGTGTCCACTCACCAGCCCATTAGGAAGAAAATGAGCAAGTAAGCCAGCACCCTCTCGGGAATACTGGCCGAGCCTGTCGCGGTGCGGCTCGCCAGCTGCGTCCACAGCAGCCAGCAGATGCCCACCCCCCCCGCTGCGCCTCCCACCACCATGTACACTGGGATCCGGGGCTCGGCAGGACAGTCGCGGATGTACTGGACGCCTGAAACAGTTCCGTTTGGTTAGAGAACGAAATATGCGAACAAAAGCAATAGACAAGTAATAAAAGCGAGTAAAGTAGGTACCTCATTCATCAGAAATCTTGGTCGAATGAAAAAATTCTGGTTGCGCAATAAACTGTTCTCTATCTATGTAACTACGATACGATAAGATATCAACCCCTTGTATGTCCTCACTGCTGGGGCACGTGTCTCTTCGTGCATTGCAGGAAGGTTGGGCCATACTGCCTTCGATAGATGGCAGTCGTTAAGTCAGAGGCCTCAGCGCTGCTTGAAAACATCTGACAGTAAGACCAGCCACTAATCTTGTAAGCCTCCACCAATCTGGACTTGGCCCCCTAGGAGAGTATAGCCTATACTTTTCTCAGGGAACAGACTCATGCCCCTCCGTGGAGACATAATGGGTTGGTGATGATGACGACATTGGTAGAGCGCGTGAAACGCGAATAAATTACAATTTTATAAAACTTGACAGGTATTTGGAAAAAAATATCTGAAACATAACTCATACCTGAAACATAACAATTGAAGGAGCCGTTGCCAAACACTAACTTTAATGGAGGTCTCACAGGAATTACTTAATTGAGATAATCCTGTAGACAACCCAGAGCTGGACTCAAGACTTCTTTCAAAGAGAGAGATAAAGTTTAATAACACAGTGATTTATCAATTTTAAAGCTGAGATAAGTGAATAACTCAAATCAAATCAAAGTAGTTTATTCAAAATTACACAGAAACTGTGACTTTTTTTAGGGAAAAACTGTACAAAATAACTCCAAACTTAGTCTTTACAGTCCTTAATTAACAGAGTTTACATAACCTAAAGCTATATCTTACTCCAAGTGGAGTAGGATATAGCTGTAGCTATGCAATAACGCGGTAGTGGTTACAGCGAGCGGTATGGATCTTAAATTCAATTCAATTCATTTATTTTAAATATAAAAATTCATATAAATTTGTTAGTAATCTTAAATAATTGTAAAAACCTATTTAGAGGCTAAAAAATCCACCCATGCCGGGATTCGAACCCGCGACCTCGGGCTATCCGCGCCAGCGCTCTTTCCAACTGTGCTAATGGGCGACTCACTCAGTGAAATTTCGAACCTCTTTACACTATTCTCTGTATTACGTAAATAATTGTCTTCGCCTTAAAGGCTTAACCCACATAGATTGCTGAAGAAAATTCTAAAATTGCTGACAAAGTAAAAAAATATAATAACAAGCACTTAAGTAGGTACTTCATTTCAGTTGCCTCAATTTTCAAGGAGCTTGGTCGATACGCCCCCGCGCACTCGAAGCCCGTTTGATTTATCCACTTAAGTATGAGGGAAAAGTTAAGACAGTTTTCTGAAGTTATTACCACCACAGAGCTTCTAAGCGAAATAAAATATGTTCCTATGAACGTTATATTTTATATATTGCATACTATATTCTCCAAATTGAAAGACGTTTGAAGAGCGACAGTTGAGGATTTTATTTCTTTATTTTCACGTCAAGATTTTCTATTAAAATCAGTTCAGACCGTGCGTTAGGTTAGTTAGTTACGTAGCAAGCTCTGAGGTACGTTAACACTTCATACACTAGTTTCCTTACGATGTTTTACTTCACCGTCAGCGAGTGTTATTGCAACTATAACTTCACATATGTACATAACTTAGAAAACAAAGTCTTTGGTACATGTCGGCACTGGGAATTGAACTTGGGTCTCTCGCTTCCGAGTCCATGGTTCTATTCATTGGGCTACCGTTGCTTTTTCTTCTTCTTATTTCATCATCATCATCATCATCAGGCTATACTAGTCCACTACTGCACATAGCTCTCCCCTAATAAGCGCCATAGCGCCCTGTGAACACGTATGTGAACATGTATGTATGTATGAAATTCTCAACCTGCCCTCAGTCGATTTCTAACTACGAGTGATTCAGGGCCCGGTTATGTATTGAGAATTATGTTAAGTATATAGTTTACTCTTATTATTAGAAATTCTGTTTTCTGGTTTCGTAGTTAATAATTTCACTACGTAAATAGTTAAATAACGTTCTGTCACGCATTTCGCTGTGAAATTTAAAGGGAAAGAACTACAGTTCAGTAGAAACTGGCCCAGAGCAAGCTCGTATCTTTTGTCTTTTGAGTGTATATATTTTCTAGTCTGTATTCCTTTCGAGAGCCTCGGCTTGAATTACGCCAGTGTTCTCCGCAAAACCTGTAGAGATTATCCTTTATTTATCCGTCGTGGGCAATGAGATTACGTGAGACGGGTGTGAATTTCGCCTTCAGGCCTCAGCCGCCGCTAAAGATGTGTCCGCACCTGTGTTTATTCAAAACTGAATTTTATTCTGTATCAACAGACAGTTTATTTTAATGTATGAGAACGAAAATCCTTTTTGGATGCTATTTAATATGAATTCAAATTCGAAATTGATACCACAAGCACAAATTCAAATTCAAATTAATTTATTTGTGGATCATAGGTAATTATTTTACATAATTGGTGGTCAGTCCTTAATTACAGATCACTATGGTCCTACCAGTACATAGGCATACAAATATAATAAAGTTACAGCTCTGTCGATGTCGTGTCGATCTCCACATTTAGTGAGGAATTGCTCGACACATACGAACCCAAGTGGAAAAACTTGTCGACTACCATCAAGGGCGTGCCATCCACTAATATTTTTGGTTTTTCCGCACAGCTCCGTGCGAAGATTATAGTCTTCTTGGCGTTACTGGACATAGAGAACAAGGTACACGCGCTAGAGAACGTGTTTATTGCATTTTTTCCTCATTTTGCAGACAAAAAATATTTATATATAATTATTTCATAGTGCAAACTTTGTAAGCTGCCGGCTGCACATACGTAAGCCTACCTACCAAGCTCATACGTTGGGTCTTGTTGACCGTTCTTATTGAAGAGTTGACCTTTGGTAAATAATGCAAAATCAATGCGCCGCTGTGTGTACCTACCTCCTATGATCCGATAATCTAATTTATTTTTATTCTCTTGTTATTTTAGACTACCAAAAGTTAAATTTAATTTGCCCTATTATAATGACATAGATAAACCATACAGTAAGTATTATCTGAATCATTCTGCAATTAAGGATTATTTCAATTATATGACCTATAAAAATATGTTTAACATATCAGGTGTAATATTTAAAAGCTAGCATTAATGTACACATACACACAAGCGTAAAAGCTGCCTTCGCAGCCGGTAAAAATTATAATAGCTGAAAATTCCCAAGTGGCATTCAATAAGGTTAGGCATGGCAACGTAATTGAGCCCGCATTCCAGCTCATTACAGAAACAGCATAAACCCCGGGACACGTTCAATTTAAGCGCTAAGCTGTTTAGGAACGTTCCAATTTGCTCTGAACAGCCAAATAACAATAATAGGTTTTGCGGAACTCCATTAACCTCTGAGCAGGGGTGACCTTTCCACGTTCCCTTATCGGGGCGAAAAGCTAATTTAGTGCATAATGTCGCAGAGACATAAAAAAACCTTTGCGTTATTCGCAAGAAGAAAATAATAATACCTGCGTTTTCAAACCAAGGTTTGGTCCCCAGTGCCCGCATGTACCAATGGCTTTCAAAGTTATGTACGATAGCGAATTTTTTGTCGCATTACCTCGCGCTAACTGTGAAGGAAAACATCGCGATTAAGCCCGCTGCTTTGTTGGCTCCGCATTAATTGAGTAGTCTTTTCTATGGGCTAGGCTGACTAAGCTGTCAAGATGGTATAGGTTGTCCAAGACACAGCAGCCTCCGAGTGGTCACTTAACCCATCAAGTGTAAGTGAAGGTGGCACTGGACGCTATATAAATCATCTCATTACGAAGATGCAGATGTCAAACAAAATGGCATGAAAACTTGAAATCAGAGTTATCTAGAAACTACTCCTTTAACCAGGGTTGACCTTCCCACGTTCCCTATCGGCCAAAAGCTAATTTAGTGCACATTGTTGCAGGTACATAAAACACCTTAGCCATAAACATGTACGAATATTATACGTGCGTAATCAAAATCGCATGAAAACTTGTCGCAGTGAAAATTAGTTTTATGTTTTCAAGTCAAAGTCATCAAGAAACTTATTTTTATGCAGCCTCTACACGTTTCATTGAAGGGCACAGCCCTTATTTTAGAGAAAGGGTATAACATAACATTTACATACAAGCACATACATCGCTTCTGGCCCCACACTAAGATACCCTGTGTCGTGGGAACCAGAAACAACGACATCACAAACATGTAAACATCCAAGACCTGGGGGTTTTTTTTTGTTCCCAGCCGGGATTCGAACCCGGGACCTCTTGCATGGTAGGCAGACGCGCTACCGCTACGCCACAGAGGTCGTCAAATGGGCTATGGGTTTAATTGCAACGCGTGCCCACCGCAGATTGGCACTTCAAACGCTAGGGTAAGTGAACAACTCGAACACTTTTGTTTTCTCACGATATTTTTCTTCACCTATAGTACTATTGCTATACAACATAACAATGTACGTAATATAAAATACAAAGTCATTGATACATGCCGGGATTCGAACCTACGAACTCCCGAATGAGGTCAGTATTCTACCGCTATGCTACCGAACGCTCTATTAGATAAAGAAACTTGGTGATGCGAAAATTCTCAAGCCATTGGGAAAAACCAATGGTGCAGAATCAAATCAAATCATGTTCAACGTAAAGAATTTATATTTTGTTTGCTGAATATCAATGTAAAACCTAAGCCGCTGCCTTCGGGCCATAGTGTAGCGGAGAAAAAGGCAGCAGAAAAATTAACTCCACTTTGACCATATTTTCTCAAGTCATCTTAAACCAAATACACATATACGTATACCTAGTAAGATTACATGATTGACGTTAATAACTTGATAACTTCGGACAGTAAGACCCGCCACTGTCTTACAATCCTCCACCAATCCGGACTTGGCCCCGTGGTGGAGTATGGCCTAACCTTCCTGCGATATAGGAAGAGACCCGTGCCCCGACAGTGGAGACATATACTTCATTTGGCATATGTTTCATTTGGCACTAAATACCTTAGACCCGTGCCCCGACAGTGGAGACATACAAGGGTTGATAAAGACCCAAATACAATTGAGTACACTTTAACTCTTAAACCTTAACCCGTAGTTAATTGAACAAAGTTGTCGTCATCGTCAGGCTATACTAGTCCACTACTGGACGTAGCCCTCCCCTAAAGAGCGCCACGTTGTGCTATCATAGGGAGTAATGCCCATAATCCCCACTCTGGGCATGCGGGTTGGGAATTGCACGAATGTATTTAAAGGTAGATGTGATGGGCAGTGCAGTGAACTGTTTCCGCACTAAGGTTAAACGAGGAAAAGCGCTTGCTATTTTTAAAATATTATATTATACAAAATTTAATGAGTTGGTATGTGATTTTCATCAATCATCGTCACGTTGTCACGCTGTCAGTGTTAAACATACAGAGGAACTAATGAGCTTCGGTACTTAATAAAGTTCAAAAGTCCAAAGGTCATTCACACGAACAGAGTTATTTTAAGAAACATCACAGAAATCGTCAGTTTCTGAATTGAGTACTTCACGAAGTAAATACTTAAGTATAGTCTGTTAGCTTTTAGAATATACCTCGGTTACTATCGGATAGAATCGGACATATTCGTGTAATAGAAATATCGGAACTAATATGACACTTAATTTCGAAATCAGAACTCGATCATCAGTACGAAAACCAGCGAAAATTGGCGAAAACCGAAGCCTACTCTAGAGCCCGAGGTATATTCTAAAAGCTAACAGACTATTACTTTCTGTCACGCTCTTTGCTGAGAAATCCGAAGAGACTGCACTGCAGTTAAGTATTTGCTATGTTATCAACCCTTGTATGTCCCTACTGCTGGGGCACGGGTCTCTGCCTGCATAGCACAAAGGCCATACTCTACCACGGGGGCCAAGTCCGGGTTGGTGGAGAATTGTAAGACAGTGGCAGGCCTTACCGTCAGAAGTTATCAAGCCGCCCATAAGGCTTCTGACTTGGCTTCAAGACTGCCATTACATGACAGCCGGCACCGGCTGTCATGTAACTGTAGTCTTGCACGGCTTAACGTGCCTTGCGAAGCACGGAAACGCTCGGAAGAATGGCACTAGCGGCAGTCACGGGACGGTCACCCATCTTGCACCTGACCGCGCCTTTTGTTTCTCAACTCAAGTGATTGATTCCAATCACTCGGTTTGCCTAGGCCACGAACGCTTCGTAGTACGAGTACTTAGTATTTGCAGGTATTTTGGTCCCATTACCAAGATACAGCAACAATCCAATCACAATATCGTCGTCCGTATTCGCTGAAAAAAGGTTTGAACTCAATACCTGGCGTCTCCTAACTGAGCATTGCTATTTAGAACTGAAATAAACGTATAGGTACGTGTGATGTATTTACGGAATTTCAAATTAATATTTCGAATCACAGCTTTTGAGCGAGATTATGAAAGGCGACTCCAATTCAATATTTGATCAATTGTTTAGCCCAGGTGATCAAATTTATTTATTAACATAACATGAAATTTACCTACAGGCACATACATTGCTGCTGGCCCCACACTAGGATACCCTGTGTTGTGGGCACCAGAAACAACGACGTCACGAACTCCAAGACCTGGAGTTTTTTTTGTTCCCAGTCGGAGTTCGAACCGGGGACCTCTCGCATAGTAGGAAGGTGCATTACCGCTGCGCCACAGAGGTCGTCAAGATTGATTGATTATACATTTATTTTAAATAAGCTCATTATTTATTTCCATCAATCAGTCCCTATTCGTCAACTGGACATAGGCCTCCCCTAAAGCTACGGCTTCCTGCCTTCCTCGGCCATCCTCATAAAGCCACTGCCAGCCATCTGCCCAGAGTGAGACAGTCGGCCCAGCGAGGTGGAGGAGTGGAGGTTGTGTTTGCAGTTTATTTAAGATAAGATAATAGTTTATTTTTCTGTCCACAAATTACATTCGTATACAAAAATAACATTGGATAAATGATACAATACAGCAGAATGTACTATTTGTGGAAAGACTGGAGCCTAAATTAGATCAAAAGATCTGTATCTTAGGTTTCCAGGCCTACAAAAGAACTTAATATGTGGTCTTTGCCTCGTAAAATTTCCAGCACAGACCATTTAAATTTAGTTCAAATTTGAAGTTGCCTAGAAGAAATTGGTATTAGCAATGACGCCGTCAATTGTATCTTATATATTGTATCTGCTGTTTCTGTAACTATTTTTCTGGTAAACCTACAATAAAGAATATTCCTATTTGTACCTCACTGCTTGGGCACGGGTCTCTTCCTGCATCGCAGGAACGTTAGGCCATACTCCACCACGTGGGCCAAGATCGGATTGGTTTTTGAATTTCGAATTGAAATAGCCAAGTTTTGTATCGCTACATTACCGCAGCATAGGAACGCGAGCACGTATAGGGTAAATCCATTTGTACACGTCCACCTTATTAGTCTTCGGAAACTCAGCGCCAATTCAGAGCCCTCGGTGGGCGGTTAGGATGACGCGCACCCTGCCGAGTTTGCAACATTAAATTGTTTTATGGAGGATGTAGTAACTTGAATTGAGAAAGGAATGTGTGCAACAAAGTGCTTCATACGGAGAAGACGAAGGAAGAAAGATTGACGAAACAGCGAATGTGGATGGAAGGGCTGGTAAGGGACGTCCCGTATTTTCACCAAATAGGGTGAATTAGCAAAGGGGAAGATAAAATGTACCCGGAACGGGCGTGTGTGCATGCAACGACTAATGAACGCGGATGAAGCGAAGAGACCACCTTCACTTTCGTCAAGATCGTGACAAGTGGCAGCCCCTGGTTTCCTACCCCTCTGGGATACAGGCGAGAAGACATGTTTTGTTTTGTTTTTGTCAATTATGTTATTGGTTTACGTACCGATTTCATTTTTATGTACAATAAAGGGTTTGAATCCCGGCATGGGTGAAATTTTTAGCCTCTAAATAGGTTTTTAAAAACTTAAATGTGAGATTTTTAAAAGTGAGTGATTTATTTATTTACATTCGTGACTTACAGTTAATGCCAAATCGCTACAAACTTAGTTATTCATCGAAAAATCAAACATCGCAATAAACGATATAAAAGATATAATATAGCATTAAGGCGCCCCAATGAAATATAAGTTATAACCTGTTTTACGGTACGTTTTTATCTAAAAGTTAACATGAGAAATTAACAACTATGATAACTATTTTACAATCTACAATCATACAATAATCTAGGACTTTAATCGATTTCCGCGAAAAACGGCCGTTTTTATAAACTAGTTAAAAATTGTCACCACAGATACCTCTGTGGCGTAGCGGTAGCGCGTCTGCCTACCATGCAAAAAAAAACCCCAGGTCTTGGATGTTTACATGTTGGTGATGTCGCTGTTTCTGGTTATGTTATGTTATATTAAGATTTAAAAACCTATTTAGAGGCTAAAAATTTCACCCATGCCGGGATTCGAACCCGCAACCTCTGGCTATCCGTACCAGCGCTCTACCAATTGAGCCAATGGGCGACTCACGGCATCAGTGAAATTTCGAACCTCTTTACAATATTCTCTGTATTACGTACAGGCAGCGACATCTGACTTAAGCAAATTGCATAACTTACAGCCCCGACTACCTACTTTGCAGTTAGGTTTTAACATCGGAACGATATCACTGTACCCACATGATTACACTATTTTTATTTTTAATGCACTAACCCGTGTTAAGGAACAAATTTAAAAACCTATTTAGAGGCTAAATAAAGAGGTTTTTAAATTTGTTCCTTAGCACGGGTTAGTGCATTAAAAATAAAAATAGTGTAATTATATTAAGATGTCTCATGTTTATTTTTTGAAAAAAACATATAATGAATGAAACAACATTTAATTTTTATTCCATTGGTGGTGCTAGTCAGCGCCCCTAAGCGCCTTAGGGCTGATTTTTCAAGTGTCAGATAACTTTTATCTGAGGAATAAAAATGGCGGTTTGACAGCTTATGTATGAAAATTATTTAAAAACCTATTTAGAGGCTAAAAATTTCACCCATGCCGGGATTCGAACCCGCAACCTCTGGCTATCCGTACCAGCGCTCTACCAATTAAGCCAATGGGCGACTCACGGCATCAGTGAAATTTCGAACCTCTTTACAATATTCTCTGTATTACGTACGTATTATGAAAATTATTTCAAACCGCCATATTTATTCCTCAGATAAAAGTTATCTGACTATTGAAAAATCAGCCCTTGGTCGCTTATATACTACAAAAACAGAATGATCCCTCGTCAAGCATTTCCTTGCATTCTTCAATGCGCTTTAGTCTCAGTTTAGTACTCTTTAAATCTCTGCGCGTAATCAAACCACGTTTCCATTTGCTGCGAAGCATTGAGTCGGAACGCAGGTCGGCTCTGAATACGTTATTTGAACTTAAACGTAACTCGGCTAATTTCAGTTCAAAGTTTACTTCCAGTTCCAGCTGCTGCGAAGCAAATTCCTGAATCAAATTGATCGAGTACCAAACGGCTGCAAATGAGCCTTTCTACAGCTTCGGAGAAATTGAGTGGGATGAGAAATGGGACTTACTTAGGATTTATGAATTTATCTTTCGACAATGAAGGAATGAATGACCTTATAGCCAAGAACAAAGGATATCTTACACTTTATAAACTTATATATTAAAGTTTTAAAGTACTTTTATTTACGAAATTTTATTTTAAACAAGTGCTAGAGTAAGTAAGAGCTTAGCAAAAGAACTGAACGCTTAGCGTATGCTGCGGAATGCTAGGCAGCCTGCAGCTCGGATAAAATGCCACTAATGGTAGTCACGGGGTGGTCAACCACCCAGCACTTGACCGCGCCTGTTGTTGTTTAACCCAAGTGACTGGTTTCAATCACTCGGTTCCACTAGCACACGAGCGCTTCATTATATTATATCTAAATGAATGATATATTTTATCGTTTTAGCTATATTAAATCAAATTTTCATCCAGATTATAGCATAACATTTAGATACAGGCACATAAGTTGCTTCTGGCCCCACACTAAGATAACCTATGTTGTGGAAACCAGATATTACAAACATGTAAACGTCCAAGACCCGGGGGATTTTATTTGTCCCCAGCCGGGGTTTGAACCCTGGACCTCTCGCATGGTAGGCAGATGCACTACCGTACGCCACAGAGTTAGTCAAGTGCTTTTAGAATTCAGATTTAAGGTTATTTTTGTACAAACACCTTTTTCTTGCGATATTAAAGACTGCCTCTACATTATTGTTATGAAATAACTAATTATGAGTGGAAGGGCTGGTAAGGGACGTCCCAGGCTGATATACATCGACCATACCTATAGGGGATGAATTAGCAAAGGCGAAAATAAAAAGTACCCGGAACCGGAGTGCGTGCATGCAACGACTTATGAGCGGTGATGAAGCGAATGTGATCTATCAGGATCGTGGAAAGTGGCAGTCCCTAGTCTCTGCCTATCCCTCTGGAATACAGGCGTTAGTTTATGATGATGAAAATAGGAAACAATATTTGCCGTCAGTGACAAATTCTACTAGAAGTCTTTTACGAACTTCCAATTTTTAGGTAACCCTGTCTTATAATCTCATTAGCTTTCGTCGGCCTAATCCATAAGAAAGTCCATTTATTTGTCCAGCCATTTGACGCCCACTAGAGGACATACGCCACCTTCGCGATTTTCTGGGATAATTATGAAAAGTAAATCGAATTACTCACCCATTATTAACATGACCACAGGAAGCGACGACAGGACGGCGAGGAATACCGTCATGAGAACTGAAACAAAAGCATTACAATAAGAATCTTCTCTCAGAAAGAGAGTATGGGCTGAATTACCACGCCTGCCCACCGCATGTTGGCAATTTCAAGCGCAGAGGTAATAAGACGCCGCAAACACTCAAGTTTCCTCACTATGTTTTACTTAACCGTTACCGATTGGCATTGGTAGTCGTAGAAGAGCGGTTGGTCACCGGCCTCTCCACCGGGAAGTTGTAGGTTCGAATCTCGACATGTAGGTACCAATAATATTGTTTTCTAAGTTCGATAATAATAATTAATATGCCACAGGGCGTGTCGTATGCATGGTATATACCATGCAAGCCCACTACGACTATGAAGCCAAAATTCCAGCTTCATGTCATGGACAGATTGCAAGAAAAAAGGAAGCAAAAAAAAGTTCGATATCGATTGATATTGAACCCGTGCCCCAACAGTGGGGACATACAAGGGTTGATACCCTTGTATGTCCCCACTGTTGGGGCACGGGTCTCTTCCTGCATCGCAGGAAGGTTAAGCCATACTCCACCACGGGGGCCTAGTCCAGGTTGGTGGAGGGTTGTAAGATAGTGGCGGGTCTTACTGTCAGAAGTTATCAAGCCGCCCATGAGGCCTCTGACATGGCTTAACGACTGACATGATAGCCGGCACCAACTTCTTAGTTATTTACACTTAAATTATAGCTAAACATAAAACATTCCTCCTGCTGAACGCAGTATGGTTTCGCTGAATGAAATATTTTATTTATGGTCTAAGGCAAATTTCTTGAATAAATGAGACGAATGCATGAGTGGTAAATAACTCAACGGTTTATAGGGGACGTTATTCTACTTAATAGCTGCTGGTAGATGGAGAGGCGATACTAATTGTTCGCAAATTTTAATTTTTTGTTAAGTAAAGTAAAAATCATTTTGTTGCCACCAACAAATCACTGGTTGAAAGAAAAAGGTTCACAAACACATGTTTTTAAATAATCTCAGCCAGGTAACAATAATAAAATTTAAAGTGTCATTGGTACTTTTTATAATGAATATGAAAACAGTGACCCATGATAATTATAGGTACGCAGTTGGCAGCAAAAGGCACAGTGCTCAGCGCGGGCCGTCAGTTGTGGGTTTCTTAGTGTGTGTGTTTGTTTGTGTGTGTGTGTGCGTGTGAGTGGGTATATATATAATATGTATTTTGTATATTTGATAGTATTTTTGAACTAAAACTTTCGTAAGCACAACACATTGTAGACTTTTAGTCCGAATCTACTTACAGGTGTCCGTCGCGGAGGACGTGTCAAACCGGACACAGTCGAGCGAGTTCCAGCCTACCTGCCTTTCGTGAGAGGAGTGACTGACAAAATTGGGAGTATTTTGAAACGCGCCTCAATCAGAACCATCTACCAGCCGCCAAGAAAGATACACCAATTCATGCGAAGTGTCAAGCACAGGATTCCCTTACAAGAGGCAGGAGTATACAAGCTTGACTGTGAATGTGGTTCCTCGTACATTGGTCAAACGAAGCGTACCATAGCTGAGCGGGTGAAGGAACATATCGCTGATGTGAAACATAAGCGCTCTGGTAGATCTGCAGTCAGCGAGCATACACTTAGCGGTACCAACCACTTTATACATTTCGATAAAGTTAAAGTTCTAGCCCGAGAAGACCGTTTCTTCCCTAGAATGATACGTGAGGCAATAGAGATCCGCCGGCATCCAAATTTTAATAGAGATCGTGGTTGGAACATACCGGTAGCATGGGAACCAGTGCTTAAGTGCATGAGACCCCCTTGCTAGAAGTGTGACTGTAGAATAAATAATAAAAAATCAATTTAATTTCAATTAATAATCGGTATCTTTAAGTTCATATAAAGTAATTAGTTTATAAATTTAATTTTAACTTCAATTACTAATAATCAATATTGTTGACTTTATATATAAAAAAAAAAAAATAATTGGTTTGTCTATTTTGGAACGTAACTTCATAATTAACTTTTGTAATTTTTGCCGAGGGTAGTAAACTAACCGTTAATGATTTCTAAAAGACACCTGTCACCTCAGTCATCCGGGACCACGGCACCTGAAAAAGTGCCGAAACGTTGGAAAATTGTAAAAATGTAATAAACGAGCATAAATCCGTATAAAAACAGTTTTAATTACAGGTGTTGTTATATCGAAAGAGTCCGACCAGGTTTCGCTCCGATTCGCAGAGCTTAATCATGAGCTTGCCCGCAGTGTGAGATGAGCAACCGACGACGCGAGCTACGGGTGTTGTTATATCGAAAGAGTCCGACCAGGTTTCGCTCCGATTCGCAGAGCTTAATCATGAGCTTGCCCGCAGTGTGAGATGAGCAACCGACGACGCGAGCTCCGTCTCTGCTCACCATGATTAATCTCTGCGAATCGGAGCGAAACCTGGTCGGACTCCTCGGATATAACAACACCCGTAATTAAATCCGGACTAAAAGTCTACTATTTGATAGTATATTTAATTTTTGTATATACCTATATTTTGTTTGTAGATTTATTAGTTCGCATTCGATTTTTTGAATTTTAAATCGGTAGGATTTCTATATTTTTATAGTGTAGTGGTTTAGTATGAGCAACTTGTTTCACTTGCTCCATAAGAATATCTTTAAAGGAGACGGGGATTTCTGGGCCCGATTGTAAATAGTAGTTTTTTTAAACCATATCTCTTTAAAAAAAATTTAAAGAGGTTTAAAAAATTTGTTATATTTTTCTATTTTAAAATATAAAAAATGAGCTCAATTGACAATCTGAAACGAAAAATCTTGAAAATAAGTTTATGACCCTAATAAAATAGGATGCCGATTACTTTAATTGATTAGTCTGCATGTAGTATCCCGTGTTTGTCAACTGAATTTTTAATTAATCTGTGTCTGTGCTAACACCTAACAGTGACAGGGTGACAGGCGTGACAGCTCCCTGACTCAATCTATGATCACTCGTTTTCTCGTATCGTTTAGTGCGTTTTGAGTGTGTTTCCTGTTTTTTTTGTTATCATAATTCTCCAACCAGTGCTTTCTTTCTACACACTTACGATCTTGCTTTACTTGTACGGACACAGATAAGTTTAGTATAAGTTTCATTGTCAGCTTGTTGTATAGCCTCACTTTTACTAAATCTCTTATAACTCTGCTCTCAGATTGCCAAAATCCGCAGAATTTTCCGAGATTGTTTGCTAATATATAAGCTCTAAATTGACATTTCTTTCACCTTTTTACACCCAGGCCCAAGAATGTATGAAAGTGTATCCGTCTCCTTTGTAATTAAATATTCTATGTACGTGACGTGAAGGTAAAACCTGCGGTCATGTTACCAATGAAATAACCGCATGTTTCAAGCCACCCAGAATTCAGCTTGTATATTTATATAAAAAAGACTCGCTCTATCAAACTTGTGAAAATGATGATATTGTTCGCAGTTTCATATTGGATCTCGTAAAAGCTATAGAAATGTATATTGCGGAGTATAATAAATTGAAGTTCACAGTTCAATATCTTAAAAAAACACATTGTGTGGAGGACGGTATTTGGTTTTCTGCCATCTCTTTTTATTTCATGTTCATTATTCGAAGATTTTATTAATCTCCATCATCATTAACCCATGTCCCCACCGAGGGACACGGGTCTCTTCCCTGAGAAAGGTATAGGCTATACTCTACCACGGGGGCCAAGTCCGGATTGGTGGAGGCTTGCCAGACTAGTGGTTGGTTTTATTGTCAGAAATGTTCAAGCCGCCCAAAGGCCTCCGACTTGGCGTAACGACTACCATCTATCGACGGCAGCCGGTACGAACTGCTTTACGTACCTTGCAAAGCACGGAACCGCTCGGAATAAAGCCACTAGCGTTAGTCATTGATGGTGACCCATCCATGCACTAAACGCTCCCTATGTTGCTTAACCTTCGTGATCGTGATCACTCAGTCAGCCGGGGTTTGCGCGATTCAAACATTTTATTAATAAAAAACTACAAAAGGTTTTAACAGAAGTTGCCAAGCTGCGCAGTTTATCGGCAGTTATTTGCGTAAGCGTTAAACGTAAACCAATTTGGAATATTTCAGAATTTTAATATTTAACTTTAATCAAAACTCACTCCGTTGCCGAGCACAGAATTTACCAAACTTCACATTATTTCGTCTATCATTCAGATTGCAAAATATGACATAAACGAAACTTTTAGGCATCTGTTAATAGAAATAAAGGCTAAGCCTAGCCTTTCACATCAGAAAAGTTTCGTATACTGGATGTTACTCTAATAGAGTTGGTACTGATAATTTAATCTAAAATGACTTATACTAACTTAGGCATGTAAAATTCATATATTATTGAGATTATTATTGGACATGTTGTTATGTAAACCGTTGTGTGGAAGAGATCTCTTGTAATGAGAACGCCCTGCACACTTAATAATAGTTTGGCCTTTTTGCATCTACCTTATGAGATGATTTATACAGCGTCCAGTGGTATCCTCACTCACACTAGATGGTTAAAGGGACCACTCCGACGCTGTAGTGCCTGAGACATGGTTTTATAGATGGTTATTAGGCTTGCCCAGCACCTATACCATCCTGACAGCTTAGTCGGCCTAGCCCACAGGAAAGACTAGTCAATACGTGTGGAGCCAACCAAGCCGCGGGTTTCCTCACGATGTTTTCCTTCAACGTTAGCGTGTGGTATTGCGACTACAAATTCGCAAATGTACGTAATTTTGAAATTAAACAAAGTCATTGGTATATGCCCGCACTCGGGATCGAACCTGGGGCTCTTGCTTCAGTCCATGGTTCTACCCACTGAGCTACCACCGCTTCGACTTACACATTTAGGTCGATATTAATTGTGAAACTAACAGTTTTGCAGTTCATTAGAAAAAAAAAATTGTTTTTACAATAAAAAAAAATAGTTTTGAGTTTGAGAGATACCTATGGCGAAGAAGAAGCGCTCATGGCCTAGTCGGACCGAGTGATTGGAATCAATCACTTGAGTTAAGCAGCAACAAGCGCGGTCAGGTGCAGGATGGGTGACCGTCCCGCGTCTACCGCTAGTGGCATTTTTCCGCGTACTTTCGTTCTTTGCAAGGCACGCTAAGCCATTGGTGCCGGCTGTCATGTAATGGCAGTCGTTAAGCCATGTCAGAGGCCTTGTGGGCGGCGTGATAACTTCTGACAGTAAGGCCCGCCACTGTCATACAATCCTCCACTAACCCGGACTTAGCCCCCGTGGTGGAGTATGGACTAACCTTCCTGCGACGGAAGCGAAGCGAGGAAGAGACCCGTGCCCCAGCAGTGGAGACATACAATGGTTGAAATCGATACCTACGGCGGTTAATATACAAACCATGGCCTAATCTTAAATACCAGCGTAATTTCCTTTCATATGTGCGATAAAGTGTTCTCTATCTTTCTATCTTTTGCTATCCTGCAGCGCACTGCAGAAAGCTTCTACAACTGAAGACCAAGCTGTGCTATCTGTTAGTCTGGAACCCCTTCAGTGCAACAAAGAAAAGTTTTATTTTTAGTGGCTAGTAAAACGCTGAGCGTAATTTATGGCTTCGTTAGAACCAGTGACTCTTAAGCTTTTAGTAATGAAGGACCATTTTACCAAATTTCGACTTGTCAGGGACCACGCAATTGGTTTTTGGTAATATACGGTAAGTGAAACGCAATGAAATGAAAAGGTTTTATTCAAAGAAGCTCAGAAACTGCCATTGTGTCCATTTTGAAATCTAGATCATTTTGGAAAAAAATGGACAAAAAATCTATAAAATGGACTCCAGATAACTAAGATAAGATAAGAATATCCTTTTTTGTAATTAGGTGGTTAGTAATTACTCACACTCTAAGAGAAAGCTTGTGCCCTACACTGGGATGTTTATGGGCCATATAAAACAAATCTTCATTTTATACTAGAAAAATAGTAAAAGTAACATCAGTTACAAAACCTGAATGTCAATAAATAAAAAAATCTTTGATCTACCATGATCTGAGGATTTACCTATAAATAAAACAAGCATAATATCGCGGTCCTATCTCGAACTATCTAGAGTGAAGCCGAATGCTTCGTTTTGGTAACGCTGCACGCAATAATGACTCGTACATTTGCTTACATAAGGCTCATAACTCTATGACATGAAAGTGTACAACAATTGTTACCACGTGCACCGAAGGAAAGTACATTCAAGAATATTCGAGAACCCTTGCCGGCGGATATAAAAATCGACCGCCGCGGCGCGCAGTTCGGTTCAGTTTGTACTTCCGAAGAGTAAACTTCGGGCGAACCTATCTGCCGAACGATTGATAACCAACGACCTCAGCGATACTATTGGACTTCAATTGGACCTGTTATTTGGAATCTTCGAGTTAAGTTCGTGTTGTGAAGACCTGCAGACCAGACCCAGCGCGAATAATTCCTAAGAAATTGTCATTGGTGTTTTACCTCCAAATCTAGAACCCCCAGTCAGTTACAATAAATTTACGATTAACACTCGTTTGTCACTTTTCGCAAAAATAGCTTCGCGGAGTGTCTCTAATTTTACTATAATTTTAAGTTTTGATATAATATATTTTAATTGTAGTTAAGATTATAAGATTGTTGTGGGCGCCTGTATAAGACTTATAATTGTAAATGTTACTGCAAAATCTGTTTATGCATTCTGTTGGTGCTCCTAATAAATAAAATAAAAATAAATTAGTCCGCGGACCATCGGTTAGGAACCACAGGTTATAAGCCAACGAAGCTTCATTGTCTTGGAGCGTAATCGTTTGCTTTTTATTCTCAAAAGTGCTTATTCCACTTAGTTTTATAGTCTCTGAGCGATACTAAAATACGCTGGGAATCTATCACATTGTAAATAGCTTAGGGAAGACAAATAATTGAGGGAGCCCGTAATCGTAAAGTCTCAAATATACTAGAGGTTTTACAAAACCTATTTAGAGGCTAAAAATTCCACCCATGCCGGGATTCAAACCCGCAACCTCTGGCTATCAATGCCAGCGCTCTTCCCAACTAAGCTAAAGTACGTAATACAGAGAATATTGTAAAGAGGTTCGAAATTTCACTGATGTCGATGAGTCGCCCATTAGCTCAGTTGGAAAGACCGCTGGCACGGATAGCCAGAGGTCGCGGGTTCCAATCCCGGAATGGGTGAAATTTTTAGCCTCTAAATAGGTTTTACATACGAAGAAATCTATACATGTGTAATTAAATCACAAAAATGGACTTTGCAGCTTGGGAAAGACTTGGAAAAAACTGCGAAACTCGAGTCCTAAGCTATTTATAGTGCGTAAATACCTACCTATAAACTAGTACGTAGCCCTCGGTTCGCGAGTTCTATTCCCCCTTGGCCGGCTTCACTTTTTATTTTAGCGAACCATGTCACTTCAATATTTAGTGATAAGTTGTAATTAAAACTAAAAGAACTGTTGTTTTATGTTACTTTGAAATCTAATTTCTCGTAATTGTTTTCAGCAGTAAATATTGGGAAATCTTTTTTATATTAATAATGAATATATATATATTCTTTATTCGATATCAACCCTTGTATGTCCCCACTGCCGGGGCACGGGTCTTTTCCAGCATCGCAGAAAGGTTAGGCCCTCAATGACCTGAGGTTAGGCCATACTCCACCACGAGGGACAAGTCCGGGTTGGCGGAGGGGGAGAATTCGTTATTGCAAACAGTGAATTCGAAAAATCATAACATAAAATTTGTTCCAAAGGTGAATTTATCTCTAACCTGTTTTTATGAAGCCTAAATTCTTCGTTGGCCTTAGGCTTTTTTTTTTCAGAAAAATAGTGTCCTATTAGTTATTTAACAGCTCTGGACTGATGATGTACTTTAGATATTTGTAAATATTTTGTATTTCGAACTTTGGTTTCCAAACTGTGAATCTGAATACACAGTAGTGACAAACCTTGTCACTGTGTAGTACAGTTAGTAATCGATATACATTATATGGAATACCTGACAGTTTTTATGTGGTCTTCGATATAATCGATATACATTACATCATCATCATCATCAGTATAGTATTATATAGTATCTAGAAATTTGAATAATCTATTGTAGGAATCTTTGATATAAAAATTCATCGCTGAATGTGTTGGTAAGCGCAAATCTTGAGATCAGCTGAACCGATTTCGCTAATTCTTTTTTTAGAATATTCCTTGAAGTACAAAGATAGTTCTTAAGGGGAGAAAAATTAAAATAAATTAAAGAATCGACTGTTAGGCGGTACGAAGTACGCTGGGTCAGCTAGTCAATCATAAGATCTGGCGATGACATCGTGATTATAACGTAGATAAAACCACTTACTGGTTCTATTCATAATCCTAGCTGCTCTGCATACGAAGTCGAGAGTCCCCGATGCCTCCATGTTGGCGTCCTTTAGCTGGTAACCCACGGACCCGTAGGTCGCGAGGCCAACGCCTAGGCCTAGGCCGACCCGCTCGTTGTACTTGGCCTCGGAGCAGAGCCTGCGCTGTTCATCTCCCGATACCTGTTGGGTAAGCTGCTTCGGTCACTGCCAGAAACTATTAGAAAATGGATGGTGTTTGGGGTAATTTTGAGTCCAATAGCCTTTGAGTTACAGTCCTTTTCAACGTCAGATACGCTGCCCGGCAAGAAAAGCGTCAAAATACATAATAAATAATAATAATAACGTTTTGACATATTTGTACCATTGGATAGCGAATATTTCATTTGACGGACTGTAAAATCGTCATTATTATGGTGTGCTTAGTTACCGAGAGATGGCACTAAGTTCTCTTTTTCATTGCGCGGTATTGGTCAGTTTGGAACGTTTTATAACTTTTATAATTAATAAATAAACTCTGGAACGACTTCAGGTGTGGTTTTATTTGCAGATTTAGTATAATATTTTAATAAAACAGAAAAAACTGGATAAAAACGGATAAGCAGGTAAAAAGTCAGATCTGGTCAAAGGGTAAAGTAGTAGTCGTGAAAAATGAGCGAAATCGAAGAATATGTGACGTACATAATTTAAATATTTGAAAATAATAGATGGAAAAAGAAATAAAAATGGTGTGAAGAGATTTGCACCGTTACAAGTTGACTGGCACAAAAGTAGCATCTTTTTCTCGAATTCAACATTTTTGTGTTATGACACTTTTTTTGCCGAGCAGCGAGCCAGGGTTTATTTGGGTTGAACCCCCGATAAGGCAGCCTCTGACGCATCATATTTCTTACATAGTTATATATTAAACGAGTCTAATCGCGATAATTTATAAGGTAAAAGGTAATTACCGTAATTTCCAACGTTTCCGACTACCCATTAAGATTGGCTGTTCTCGCCACTTAAGTCTACCCGTGACCACGGCATCTGCAACGCGGCCGAAACGTCGGGAATTAAGTCAATTATGTTTTACCTATTAAAAAGGTAATTACCGTAATTTACGACGTTTCCGACTACCCATTAAGATTGGCTGTTCTCGCCACTTAAGTCTACCCGTGATCACGGCATCTGCATCGCTGCCGAAACGTCGGGAATTAAGTCAATTATGTTTTACCTATTAAATAATTGCGATTAGACATTCTCAGTTCAGTTTAATATATAATATATGTATAAGCATCGCGAATCATCAAGAAATTCATATTTTTTACGAGTGGTTGAAAGCTTTGGGCTAATTTTGAGACCAATAGAAAAAGTTTACTAAGCCTTAAGAGTCCGATGCGGTTTGAATTGAGTGCAGACCTTCTTCATTCACTATTAAAAAGAATTTGTATGTCAGATAGACACTTTTGGGTCGGATGTGGCTCGGAGCCATTTATTTGGTTAGGTTTTATTACTGTTTGTTTAGCTTTAATATTGTTTTGACATCACATTATTTTATTGAAATAATTTTGACTATCCCGGTTCTATTCATTGTTTCATGACAGTTCAGTACCGTTACTGTAAAAAAGATAAAAAAAATACGACATGATACGACATGTTACCATATATGTGCTTTAAAGTGAACTGTACAAATTTCCTCAGGTTACCATGATGGCCAAAATTGAGGAAAAGGGGCGCGCTGGTAAAGAACAAAGTCATAGCTCCGTAACATCAGAAAATGGACTGGAGTTTCCAGCGTCGAAGATCTATTTCGCTTGGCAAAGAGAAGAAACAAATACGCAAAGATGACGTCCAACCTCTAGTAGTGGATTGGCACTAAAAGAAGAATTATAAGTTCTTCACTACGCAAAGCTTCTAAATCGCGCTATTCCCCAAATTTTAATGCTGCGAGCGTAACTTTGATTTGGTATTGCTGATATTTCTTTCGGGATTTAGAAGTTTTCTTTAGTAAAAATGGATTCTATTGACAAGCGAAAAGGCCACTATGTTACACCGAGTAGAGCTATTCAAGGTGTATTACTAATAACAGCTTTACTTGCTGTTCATTGTAAGGTTAATTACATGGTTGTATTAGAAGCATAATATATTATTTAAACCAAAGGATACAAAAATCCTTTAGTTCATAAACACTGCACCAGATCTGCTAAAAGGGGCCAGTTACTGTAACCGTCTGAGAAAACTATTATGGTGAAAGAAGCAGAAAATAATACATTTCTAAGCTGATTAATATTTTTTTGTTTTTATTAGACCAGAATAAAGTGAATACAAGCACATAGAAAGATAAATTAAAGGAAATTATGTTAAAGTAGGTAAATTTTTGCAGGACGAGTATTAAATAATGTGTTTCAGCCTCCTTTAGCCAATGTAGCTCAATTTAAGGTAGGTATAGCAACTTATACTTGTGTCATATCAACCCTTTGTAAGTCCTCACTGCTGGGGATTTTCCTGCAACATAGGAAGATTAGGCCATACTCCACCATGGGGACGAGGTCCGGGTTGGTGGAGGATTTTAAGATAGTGACGGGCCTTATTGTCAGAAGTTATCAATACGCCATGAGGCCTCTGACATTATTTATATGTGTAAGAAAATAAGTAAGTACCTACTTAAATTATTGTAATTTATGTAGTTAAAGCTGCAAAATAATTAGAGGAAATCTCAAGTTATAAGAGCGCAACGCAACAAACTGCAGAGTAGTTTGGCGACATTTGATAAAAAATATCAAGGTCCGGACAGCGGATTCGGTACGCTCCATACCATATCCATTCGTTAGGAAAGTTGTCTGCCGAACTTAATTAGTACTTGGATGTTTACATAGTTGTGATGTCGCTGTTTCTGGTTCCCTCGACACAGAATGTCCTAGTGCGGGGCCAGAAGCAATGTATGTGCCTCTATGCAAATGTTATGTTACGTTACGGTGCTTGACGTTATGTTACGTTACGTTGGGTGTCATGTCTTGTAGTGTCGTGTCGTGTCGTGACGTGTCGTGTCGTGTCATGTCATGTTATGTTCAATTACTATTTCGTGTTTGTTCGGTCCGGTGGTACGCCTAATCCGCTGTCCGTACCAAGTTCGAGCGTTGGTTAGCACTATAAAGGTTACCTGACTGACTGAGCTTGAGGCCCGCCTTGAACCAGTGTCGGAGAGGGCGGTTGTACCGCCCTGCCTACCACCTACCGACCCTCTGTATGGCGACACCCGCCCCCTCGTTGCTGGAAAAAAATCATTATCAAAATGGAGAACTGCACAAAAACAAATTGATCAGAAAGAGAGAGGTTGTCGAAGACTTAATTTTGTATAATAAATATATTTTTCTACGACAAAAACATTAAGACTAGCTGTGGAAAAGAAATCAAATCATATGGTACATCAACGCTTCGTGACGTCACGAGTTGCTAATTTATTAACTGGGGTTAACTGACGGTACTCTTATGCATCTCTACGAATCAGGAATAGGTAACATCAGCCTCTAATGACATTCAAGTCCTACTGACCATAAAACTAAAACAATTTTTTGTTTGTAGCCGATCTCTTCAAAGTAACGTATGTACGGGAACAAAAAGTATATCAGGTGTAGCATACATTTGTAGTTGAGTGCACTGTATTTTGTAGGGGGGTTGGTGATTTATTAAAACCAAAATTTATAATTCTTAGACTAGGTATTTTATAAAATGAGACAAACCGCGTGCGGAAACGGCAAAGCTCGAATTTCGTGTACAACCGTGACAACATAACAATGTAAATCAATGTTGCCACAACAAAAACATGGTAAAATAATCTATGTCGAGAACATTACATTTTTTTTATATGTTATTGGTAAATTGTCAATGTATTTCTTTATTAAATTTTGTTTGACTAGTATTTAAAAAATATCTTAAAGATATCATTTTATAATTATCGACATATTTTTTTTATTTGACAAGTGTTGTTTAAATTCAAAAATTATTTACAAATATGACGTGTTTTAAATCTTCTTTATAATCAATTGACATCACAATATACATTATTTCAACGATTTTAATTGTAATGTTTGATATAGATAATCATATTAAGAATTGTAGTCAATAAAACGTACTGAATGCAACGCATGCCAAATAATTATGTTATTAGACCTACAATATTTGTATGCTCTGCGGATAAAGGCAGAGATCCAATTTTTCTTAAGATCTGTATGTAATCAGTACTTATGTTTATGACAAATTAGTGTTTTGATTGATTGAAGAATAAAACTTATTGGTGATTTTAAATAGTCAACTGAAATTGTGTTTACATGATACTCATAGTCTCAATAAAAATCATTGATCTCCCGAGGGGTTCCTAAAACAAAATAACTGGCCAGTAAACAAACAAAAAAAGCATCCAATTTAAAATAGTTTGAAAACAAATGGAAACTTCAAACATCACCTCCTTGGGGATTATAAAAGTAATCGAAAGATAGAATTCACCTGCGGTGCTGTCTTCGCTCGCCCGTCGTTCCCTCGAGACCAAGGGCTCCTGGAAAGTCAAGGTTAAGCTTCCTCTGGGACTGACTCTTACAGCGCCTTCCTCGACCGTGACAAGACTGCCTCTGGCTGACCTCTCTGAAGGTGCAATACTCCCTCTCGGACTCCTTTGCGAATCAGGAATAAGGGACCCTCTAGGCGTCCTGTTCATCATTTCTGGACAATCTTTCTTAACAAATGTGTCAGGACCTGCACTTCCTCGTGGACTGGTCCTTGGACTGGGACCGAGCTCTTTTTGTGAACGCGCCGGGTCAATTTGGATACTAGCGACGGAGTGCCTTGGACTCCTGCCTACATCAGGAACTAAGGAATTTCTGGGCTGATTCCAGGATGTTCCTTCTGGCACTAAACTACGTCTAGGAGATCTGGCTGTTTGGTCCGGTGTGATACTGTTTCTCGGACTTCTGTTGAAGTCTTGGGGATTCAAGCTTAGTCTAGAGCCGTAGGTCATTTCAACGGCTAAGTTATTCCTAGAAGGCGCCAGGCTGTTTCTTGGGCTTAGCGCTGTGTCTGGTACTATGGAATTTCGTGCTGATCTAGATTCAGGGACTAAAGAGTGCCTTGGGCTTCTGTGGTAGCCCTCCATGGCTGCTTCAGGTGCTAGGCTGGCCCTTGGGCTTCGCTGTGGTGGAGGGATCCCCGGGTCGGATTCTTCGTCTGTTTCGGTAGTAGCTAGTGATGCTCGCCTTGAGGCTTGGTTTGAAGCCCTGGGAGACCTGGCTTGGGGCGATGTGGCGGCGCTCCTAGACGCCCGCCGCCGTTTCGAGGACGATGATGTTCGATGTAGCATTTCGAATTTCGAATTTTATTTATCTTTTAGAAATAAAACACGCTCCTAAGTTGTTCTTCAGTGTACCTGCAACAAAGAGAAAGCTTCGATTAGAATCAAGCATTGAATAACAGTTAATGTACTATCGCCACCCACGCGTTGCTTATTTATCGCGAAAGTTTCCGAGCAGTGTCTTGAGAAAGCAATTTCAACTTATTTGTGAGGGGCATCGATAGTTAATCTTTAGAATTAGATTTAGAAACCTTACACGAAGATTTGTGAAGGTTCCAATTAACAGAACACTACCCTTATCACACAGGTATTCTGCGCAATTATCTCACATGGCAACAAAAAAATATATTATTAGTTTTTGACTTCATACTAAAATGAGAAGTACAGTCTGTTAGTTGTTAGTTTATACCTCGGGCTCTAAAGTAGGATTCGGTGTTTGCCGAAAACACTCGAGAGCACTACTTCCTGCTCTGTATAAATTTATTAGTTTATTTATTTATTAAAATAATATAATGATATTATTATTAATATCAGAACTAAAAAGTGTCATATTAGTTCCGATATTTCTATTACACGAATATATCCGATTCTATCCGATAGTAGCCGAGGTATATAATTCTACAAGCTAACAGACTATACGGCTCTGAAAAAATCTTAAAGTTAAGATGAAAATAACGTGAACAAATACTAAATACGTTTTCTACCCGAAGCACCATTCCGTTCAGCTGAATGACTCGGCTCGTTGACATGAAAAATAATTTAATTGAAAAGCAGAAGAGCGCTGGTACGGATAGCCAGAGGTTGCGGGTTCGAATCCCGGCATGGGTGAAATTTTTAGCCTCTAAATAGGTTTTTAAATTTGTTCCTTAGCACGGGTTAGTGCATTAAAAATAAAAATAGTGTAATCATGTGGGTACAGTGATATCGTTCCGATGTTAAACCTAACTGCAAAGTAGGTAGTCGGGGCGTAAGTAATGCAATTTGCTTAAGTCAGATGTCGCTGCCTGTACGTAATACAGAGAATATTGTAAAGAGGTTCGAAATTTCACTGATGCCGTGAGTCGCCCATTGGCTCAATTGGTAGAGCGCTGGTACGGATAGCCAGAGGTTGCGGGTTCGAATCCCGGCATGGGTGAAATTTTTAGCCTCTAAATAGCCTCTAAATTTATTTGTTGTGTTTGTTATCCCTTTTTACTACGAATATTGTGTATCATGAAGCGCTCGTGACCTAGGCGAACCGAGTGATTGGAATCAATCACTTGGTTAAGCAACAACAGGCGCGGTCAGGTACGGGATGGGTGAGCGTCCCGTGACTACCGCTAGTTGCATTTTTCCGAGCGCTTCCGTACTTTGCAAGGCACGTTAAGCCGTTGGTGCCGGCTGTCATATAATGGCAGTCGTTAAGCCATGTCAGAGGCCTTATGGGCGGCTTGATAACTTCTGACAGTGAGGCCCGCCACTGTCTCACAATCCTCCACCAACCCGGACTTGGCCCCCGTGGTGGAGTATGGCCTAACCTTCCTGCGATGCAGGAAGAGACCCGTGCCCCAGCAGTGGGGACATATAAGGGTTGATAACGATTGTGTATCATAAAGCATTAGAATAATTAACACTTTGTTTTTGGACAAATTTTGATTTATTAATATACCAACAGCAATACTTAATAAAGAAATTAACTTAATTCAGATAAAAAGGTAACATATATTTTTTGATTATAGGGCGGTACGAAGTTCGCCGGGACAGCTAGTACATACATAAATACACACACCCATACATACATACGAGCCAAACACAATGACTCTCCTCTTGGGCTCCACCGCAGTCAGGTACAAACTAAAGGGTGATCAACCTTGACTGTTGACTGCACTTGAAGCTGTTGACTGCACAGCACATCAACCTTCACATTTTAGTTACAGTCTTGCCCTTAAAGTAACTGAGTGATTTTTGTCGACATAGGGCCAGTTTCAAAATTGGGAATTTTACTAAGTAAATAGTTGACTGTAGTGCTGTCTCTTCGAATATCTCACTAAAGAGCGGGACAGACCGTAACTTAAGTGAAATTAAGTTACTATTAACAATCCTAATTATTTTAAAAACCTATTTAGAGGCTAAAAATTCCACCCATGGGTGAGTCGCCCATTAGCTCAATTGGAAGAGCGCTGGCATGGATAGCCAGAGGTCGCGGTTTCGAATCCCGGCATGGGTGGAATTTTTAGCCTCTAAATAGGTTTTTGAAATTGTCCTTAGCACGGGTTAGTGCATTAAAAATAAAAATAGTATAATCCTACTTATTCCTAAATGGGTCACAAATTCGGGTGTCCCGACAGAAGTAGAATTTATTTGGTTACCAAATTACTCGGAGTTGGAGGTAAGGTTTTTTACGGACAATACTTCAAATTGAACGACTCCGTGGAATTGGGGCATGTTCCCGTCTAATGCAATAAAGCTAAGCCTTTACTGGCGTACTTTATTGATGTAATAATGTTATTTCTTGTGTAATGTCCTGTTGATTGTTTCGTGTGCAATAAACTATAATTAATAATAAATTATTATTATAATTCATAATGTCTTTATTCAAACAAAACATGCACATAAAGAACATTTCAGAAAAAACCTATTTAGAGGCTAAAAATTCCACCCATGCCGGGATTCGAACCCGCGACCTCTGGCTATCCGTGAGTCGCCCATTAGCTCAGTTGGAAAGGGCGCTGGCACGGATAGTCAGAGGTCGCGGGTTCGAATCCCGGCACGGGTGAAATTTTTAGCCTCTAAATAGGTTTTTTAAAAAAAATCCTTAGCACGGGTTAGTGCATTAAAAATAAAAATAGTATAATCATGTGGGTACAGCGATATCATTCCGATGTAAAAACCTAACTGCTAAGTAGGTACTCGGGGCTGTAAGTAATGCAATCTACTTCAGCCAGATGTCGCTGCCTGTACGTAATACAGAGAATAGTGTAAAGAGGTTCGAAATTTTACTGATGCCGGTGAGTCGCCCATTAGCTCAATTGGAAAGAGCACTGGCACGGATAGCCAGAGGTCGAATCCCGGCATGGGTGGAATGTTTAGCCTCTAAATAGGTTTTTTTTTTAAATTGTCTGTCCTTAGCACGGGTTAGTGCATTAAAAATAAAAATATTATAACATTGCAGAAATTAAGTAAATATTTACATGCTAGTTAGCACCTATAACACAAGTTATTTAGTTGTACTTAGTATAAGGCTAACGAGATCTGTGTAATATGTTTATGATTATTTATTTATTATTTTACTATTTACTACTTACTTAATTTCTGGGCTCCACTTTTTCTACTCTATAATCTATTAAACGTGCTTATAAAATACCTATGTACATACATACATATATACATACGTACGTACGTACGTACATACATACACACACACACCCTCTCACACACACACACACACACCCTCACACATACATGCATACATACATACATACATACATACATACATACATACATACATACATACATACATACATACATACATACATACATACATACATACATACATACATACATACATACATACATACATACATACATACATACATAAATACCCTCACGCCTGTATCCCAGAGGGGTAGGCAGAGACCAGAGACTGTCTTGGTCAACCGCTAAAAACTTTATTGGTCTCTCCATATTAAGTTTTACAATGTTATGATACCCGTCGGTGGAATAAATATGTCGGTGAAACAAATATTAGATATGCAATAAATGTTTTTATCTATCTATCTATATGCAAAATGGACTTAACGGCGTCAGTAATATGGGTCAACTGGGCACGGACCGAGGCGCCGGGGCAATCGGGCAGCGTTTTTCATCCGGCCATCGCCAACACTGGGGATTACGCCGGGCTTGCTCCCACTTTAATTACGACTCTCTTTATTGCGACAATACGCGCCAAAACGGGGTGGACGAGCGGCTGAAATATCGTTCGTGCTCCACACGATGGGCCAGGGATGGACACGGTGTTTTACAAATATGACGACCTCGGTGTCGCAGCGATTTGGCACGCTGTCTGTAAAACCGAAGGTCTTGTGTTCGATCCCCGACCGGGTCAAACTAGGAAACGAACTTTTCTTGTTTGTCTCGGGTCTTGGATATTATATGTATTAATTGTATTATATCTATCGTCCAGTTAGCACCTGTAGCACCGTTCGTTTAGTTGTACTTAGTATAGGTCGAAACGTATATTCGATTAATAAGCATCAAGTGAACATTTTGTAAAAAAAACTAGGAACATTATACTGACCACCAATTGTACGATATTTCAGGCAAATAAACAATTTCGTTTCGTTTCGTTTCGTTTCGTTTCGTTTCGTTTCGTTTCGTTTCGTTTCGTTTCGTTTCGTTTCGTTTCGTTTCGTTTCGTTTCGTTTCGTTTCGTTTCGTTTCGTTTCGTTTCGTTTCGTTTCGTTTCGTTTCGTTTCGTTTCGTTTCGTTTCGTTTCGTTTCGTTTCGTTTCGTTTCGTTTCGTTTCGTTTCGTTTCGTTTCGTTTCGTTTCGTTTCGTTTCGTTTCGTTTCGTTTCGTTTCGTTTCGTTTCGTTTCGTTTCGTTTCGTTTCGTTTCGTTTCGTTTCGTTTCATTTCATTATCAATATATTTTTATTTTGTGTGAGTCCATCGTGTGGACGTAGCATGAAAACATTGTATTTCTGTTTACTATTTGTGATTTGTTACAAATCACAAATCACGGCTGGAAACAAAAAAAAAAAAAAAGTCCAGGTCTTGGATGTTTACATGTTTGTGATGTCGTTGTTTCTGGTTCCCACGACACAGGGTATCCTAGTGTGGGGCCAGAAGCAATGTATGTGCCTGTATGTAAATGTTATGTTATGTTATGTTATGTTATGTTATGTTATGTTATGTTATGTTCTAGTGAGTGTTTGCTCAATTAGACTTAAAAAGCTTATTGAGTGCTGAATTAACTGAAATACATTTATTTAACTACAGTTGAAAAAGTTACTCTAAAACGTACTTTCTATCTATATATATCTATAATCAGCCCACATCAACCCACTGCTGGGCATAGGCCTCCTTTTTACTGCGCCATTCCTCACGGTACTGTGCTAATCTGATACATTTCTTGACTCGCAACCCTCACAATGTCGTCTGACCATCGTGTCGGTGGTCTGCCTACCAACCTCCTTCCCTCCCTTAGCCACCACTCCGATACTGCCCTGGTCCACCGGCCGTCTTCCCTTCTAGCCAAGTGTCCCGCCCATCTCAACTTTAACTTTGTGAACTTACTTTAATTATATATGATAACTGAAATTACGCTTGAAATTGAAGCGCTCGTGGCCTAGGCAAACCGAGTAATTGGAATCAATCACTTGGATTAAGCAATGATAGGCGCGGTCAGGTACAGGATGGGTGAGCGTCCCGTGACTACCACTAGTGACATTTTTCAAAGCGCTTCCGTGCTTCGCAAGACACGTTAAGCCGTTCGTGCCGGCTGTCATATAATGGCAGTCGTTAAGCCATGTCAGAGGCCTTATGGGCGGCTTGATAACTTCTGACAGTAAGGCCCGCCACCGTCTTACAATCCTCCAACAACCCGGACTTGGCCACCATGGTGGAGTATGGCCTAACCTTCCTGCGATGCAGGAAAAGACCCGTGCCCCAGCAGTGGGGGCATACAAGGGTTCATAACGAATTCAATTTACATTATTTAGGTCTCCAAGACATTGGTCTTCTCTCAGAGAGAGAAAATGGTCTTTATTAGCGTACCCACGAGCAAGAGCCGAGATATGTGAACATCTCAGACACTTAGGTTTCCTCACGAAGCTTTCCTTCACAGTTAGCGAGTGGTATTGCCGCTATGACGTCACAAATGTACGTAACATAGGTCACACTCTGGTTCCCTGAAGATGACTTCCTTCAGTAGTATTGCTACTTAAACTTCACTAATGTGCATACTTAACTTAGAAAACAAAGTCATTGGTACATGCCCGCATTGGGTATCGAACCTGGGTTAGATGATAACTCCCGGCTATATAGTATCCACCTTTTAATAATTAGGCTGCCGCGGCGGCCTAATTGCTACAAGTAATTTCTTAGAGACAACCTTGCGATGGAAGTTAAACTGAGACAAAAGAGGAAAGCTTTTTACCAATTTACAGTCGGAAAAAGACAGGAATTTGTTCTCGAGCCCCATCGAGTTTCAATTCTAAAAATAAAGGTGAAAAACTCAGCTATTTCGATTCAATTGGTTGGTAAGACGCTACGTCTTCCGCAGTTCATTTCCATCGTCACTGTAGTAGAGATGACGGCCTTCTCTTCCCTGTGTCACTCTTCAATTATTTTACTCTTTTTTAAAAACCTATTTAGAGGCTAAAAATTCCACCCATGCCGGGATTCGAACCCTCTGGCCAGCGCTCTTCCTACTGACCTAATGGGCGACTCACTGGCATCAGTGAAATTGGCATCAGTAATACACGTACGTAGTACAGAGAGTATTGTAAAGAGGTTTGAAATTTCACTGATGCCGGTGGGTCGCCCATTAGCTAAGCTGGAAGAGCGCTGGAACGGATAGCCAGAGGTCGCGGGTTCGAATCCTGGCATGGGTGGAATTTTTAGCCTCTAAATAGGTTTTTTAAGAATATCACAATCGACCTTTTTTCAGTATCCGCTTTTGATCTGGCTAGCGCTCTGTTTTATTTATTTTCGTTGTAAAATACCAAAATTAAACTTAATGAATTGATTATACTATTTTTATTTTTAATGCACTAACCCGTGCTAAGGACAATTTTAAAAACCTATTTACAGGCTAAAAATCTGGCACGGATAGCCAGAGGTCGCGGGTTCGAATCCCGGCATGGGTGGAATTTTTAGCCTCTTAATAGGTTTTTAAATTAATTGATATTCCTTTCTTTTCAGTTAACTTTGTTCAGTAATGAACACATGGCACATACAGTTCAAGTGTCATCCTATAAAAACACACGAGTAGCATCAATGCCGGTCTTAATACACCGTGCTCATTTCCATGACATTAGGGATGAGCAAGTGAAACTAATATTCGATAAGTATCGTATTAAGCACGGATAAGAAACCTCCCTCGGCATTTTTCCGAGCGGTTCCGTACTTCGCAAGGCACGTCAAGCAGTTGGTGCTGGCTGCCGTCGATAGATGGCTGTCGTTAAGCCAGGTCAGAGGCCTTAGGGCGGCTTGAAAACTTCTTACAGTAAGACCAGCCACTAGTCCTGCAAGCCCCCACCAATCCGGACTTGGCCCCCGTGGTGGAATATGGCCCATACCTTCCTCAGGGAAGATACCCATGCCCCAGCAGTGGTAACATACAAGGGTTGGTGTCGAAGGAGCCTTCCCGAGCGACGTACTCACTGAGCCCGTACGCACTGGCGCACTCTGGGCAACAATCAGCGAGTGATTTTTACTGATTGGCAAATCCTTTCACCGCGATGGCTTGCCATCGACATGTCATTTAAAGAATATTTTTTAAATATTTTTTTACTCACACTTTTCTAACGTATTACCTATATGGTTTTTTACATGGCATGGAAAATTAAACACTTTTATATCAATACTGAAGGTTTTTATACTAGTACTAGCTGACCCAGTGAACTTTGTACCGCCTAACAGTCGATTCTTTAATTTTTTTTTATTTTTCCCCCCGTAAGAACCATCCTCGTACTTCAAGGAATATTGAATATTCTAAAAAAAAAGAATTAGCGAAATCGGTTCAGCTGCTCCCGGGATTTGGGCTTACCAACACATTCAGAGATTCATTTTTATATAGCACAGGGTATCCTAGTTTGGGAGCCAAGACAAATACTGTAACTTTTAGTACATAATAAACGTTTTTCATTTCATATTATAGAATAAATGTTGCAGGCTAATAATAGAGTTTATTTGTGGCCCAATAGGTCCCACAGCAGGTCACAAGCTTTCTCCTCAGAAAGAGACAGCATTAACTTAACTATCATGCGTTCTTACCACAGATTGGCAATTTCACGACATGAGGCAGTTGAACACCTCAGACACTCAGGTTTTCTCACGTAAGAGTTCACGTAAGTATTGTTACTATAATTCAGAAATGTACATCACGTAGATAACAAAGCTTGGTACCAAGCAATTGGTACATGATGAGAATCAAAATCACGAACAACGATTGAAAAGCCGGTGCAATAGGAACCGCCAGCTTTCACCGCTCGCTCTAACAAAAAAGTTGTGATTTGTTACTTAAATTGATTAATTCTAAAATGAATATATTTACTCAAACCGATACACTAAAAATATCGTTAACAATTAGGTAACAATTGTGTCATAAAAAAAACATTAGTTTTCAGTTAATGTCTACCTAGTACAGCTGTGAACAGGAAGCATACTTATCATTAAAACTTATCGTTACATTAAAAGATATCGATATTTTAACCGGCATCGATATATTTGTTCCGAGCCTACATGCTACTCGTCGCAACCAAGATGGCCGCCAAACATCCGGTACACGATTACGCGTCAATCGGAATAGGAAATTGCGAAACTTTGCCCTTTACTTCGTGTACAGTCGACGAATTACAACAAAACTTTATCCGCGAATCCGCACAGTCTCCAACGCGTGGCTGATGGAACTTTCCATGTCAAAGTCCTTATGGGTGGCTTGATGACCTCTGACTGTAAGGCCCGCCACTAGCTTACAATCCTCCACCAACCCGGACTTGGTCCCCGTGGCGGAGCATGGCCTAACCTTCCTACGATACAGGACGAGACCCGTGCCCAAGATTGTCGATATGAACATACAAAAGGGTTGATATCGACAATCTTTTAGGCAGTTACACTCCAGGAGCAAAACTGCAAGTAAAATGCATATAGATCAATCGGCTCCCGACTTTACAACCGATAGTATAACCACAATACATACACATGCCGGGCATTTCATTTACTGTCTCGATAATTATGTGATGTCAGGCGGCTAATGAGTGACTATAATTTAATTCTTGTGATGGACTGACGGCTTGGAGTTTCACTGGGAGTTTATCTGAGCCAAAGTATGTTCCTCACTATGCAGCGCGTTATGGCGTGTTATGGCGTTGCCATAATGTGCCATAACACTGGCCGCGTAGCCGATTGGACAAAAAACCTAAAAAAAGAGCATAGTCAAGATTATTAATAGGAAACACCTATGGCAAACCTATAGCCAATTGCTATGTGGTGTCGGCCTAAAGAATAGCACCAACCCAATTCTGGTTGGACCGCGCCCCCTGCAGTACAATTCCACCGAACTGTGATCCCCAACCCGCATGCCCAGCGTGGGGATTATGGGCATTACCCCCTATGAAAGCACAACGTGGCGCTCTTTAGAGGAGGGCTATGTCCAGAAAATAACTAGTATAGCCTGACGACGACGATAGCAAACTTGCAGAATAAGTTTTTGTCAGTTCGAATGACCGAAAATGGTCGAGTGAATGTCCCCATAAAATTGTTCTAACCAGTTCCCTGTCTAGATAGAGATTTGTAGCTCTAGTACTGTAATTATATTTGTGACGTATCTATGATAATAAGGCGCTTGTATTGGCACGTTACCACATCAACAGAGATGTTATTAGAGGGCTAACAATGTCGAGACAGCCCGTGTTGTGTGTACAGACATAATATGCTAAGCTAGATTCTGATTATCTGTTGAAGACAATGTAAAATATTGTCTTCAAGAGATGATCAGAATGCTGAGTAAATTCTATAGACATAATTATATTATAGAATACTACGGAAAATTTCTACAGACCTTATATAATATACGCTTTTTATGCGACCTCTGTGGCGTAGCGGTAGCGCATCTACCTACCATGCAAGAGGTCCCGGGTTCGAATCCCGGCTGGGAACAAAAAAAAAACCCCCAGGTCTTGGATGTTTACATGTTTGTGATGTCGTTGTTTCTGGTTTCTACAACACAGGGTATCCTAGGTTGGGGCCAGAATTAATGTATGTGCCTGTATGTAGTCGGGGCTGTAAGTAATGCAATTTGCTTAAGTCAGATGTCGCTGCCTGTACGTAATACAGAGAATATTGTAAAGAGGTTCGAAATTTCACTGATGCCGTTAGTCGCCCATTGGCTCAATTGGTAGAGCGCTGGTACGGATAGCCAGAGGTTGCGGGTTCGAATCCCGGCATGGGTGAAATTTTTAGCCTCTAAATAGGTTTTTAAATCTGTATGTAAATGTTATGTTATGTTATGTTATGTTATGTTATGTTACGTTACGTTACGTTACGTTACGTTACGTTACGTTACGTTACGTTACGTTACGTTACGTTATGTTACGTTACGTTACGTTTCGTTATGTTATGTTATGCAGTCTATAAACGTCCCACTGCAGGGCATAGGCCTTCTCTCAGAGAGAAAGAGAAAGTATGGGCTTAATTACCACGCGTGCCCACCGCGGATTCTTCTTCTTCTTCTTCAGGCTATATTAGTCCACTGCTGGACTGCCCTCCCCTAATGAGCGTCATAGCGCCCACCGCGGATTAGCAATTTCAAACGCTTCGCTATTTGAAATGTCGGACAATCAGGTTACCTCAAGATATTTTCCTTCACAGTAAGCGAGTGGTATTGGTACTAAAACTTCACAAATGTACATAACTTAGAAAAGTAAAATAGTCATTGGTACACGCCCGCTCTGGGAATCGAATCTGGGACTCTCAAATCTATGACAAATTTATGGCAAAGTTTGCTACATTGGAGGATTTTATTTTTGAAATTAAATTTAATAATAAAATTATATTATCCGCATCTGCCGGAGTGGTCTGAGGTGGCCCAAGACAGAAAACTCTGGACTGAATTGGGGTAAGCCTTTGCCCAGCAGTGGGACACAAACATAGAGGCTACGTAAAAAAAAATCATTACCTAGTCATTTCTATTCCGAAATCATCCAGTAAAGTTTGAACCACAGTCGCTACGCAGTTTTAATCACCCCACTTAGAACTAATCGCTAAGCCTGACGGGAGCCTGATTGGCTCGAGTCTTGTGTTGAGTGACGTTTATTAATTCTATCCTCAAGATGACGGTTAGACCTTGGGGGATTTCAATCAAATCAAAAGTACGCTCAGTACAATCTCTGAAATCTATTATAATAAATAATAAGTGCACACTTATTATTTATTATAATAGATTACCGTATTTTTTTAATGAGGCACTAGACTAGACTATGTAATACACTTACACTGTGATATCAACACTTTTGTCCCCACTGTTGAGGCACGGGTCTCTTCCTGCATCGCAGGAAGGTTAGGGCATACTCCGCCACGGGGGCCAAGTCCGGGTTGGTGGAAGGTTGTAAGACAGTGGCGGGTCTTACTGTCAGAAGTTATCAAGCCGCCAATCAGGCCTCTGACATGTCTTAACGACTGCCATTACATGACAGCCGGCACCAACGGCTTAACGTGCCTTGCGAAGCACGGAAGCGCTCGGAAAAATGCCACTAGCGGTAGACACAGGACGGTCACCCATCCTGCACCTGACCGCCTGTTGTTGCTTAATCAAGTGATTGATTCCAATCACTCGGTTCGACTAGGCCACGAGCGCTTACACTATACGTACTCTTAATAAGGCCGCCATAATAATGCCTGCTAAGGCACGGGTCACGGGGGCCAAGTCCGAGTTAGTTGAGGATTAGATTTTTTTACTTTGTAGAATCTATGACTCGGGAAGGTAGTGTCGGTAAGTCAAATTCTCATTAAATAGTCTATAAAATAATACTGCTCAAAACAATTAGGAGAATGTACCAGTAAAAAAGAAATTATAAGAAATTCACACAAATAATTCTCAAGGCTATAATGACTTTTCGAGAAGTTGATTTCCAATTAGAAGTTTAATTCAAATAATTAAACCTCAATGTGTGCCATCTAAACGTACTGGCTTTCATTGGAATCCGGCATGTCTTTGGTTAATAAAAACCAAACTACGTTTGAAGCGCTCGTGGCCTAGTCGAACCTAGTGATTGGAATCAATCACTTGAGTTAAGCAACAACAGGCGCAGTCAGTGAAGTGAAGTAGCAGTGGACTGGCCACAGCTCGCGAAGAACCGACAACCGTTGGAGTAGAGTGGAGTGGAGACCGCGACTCGGCAAAGTACAGGACGCTATCCGACTAGGTGGGATGGTGATCTGCGAAAAACTGTCGGCAGATGCTGGACGCGGCAAGCTGAAGACAGGGAGCTATGGCGCTCATTAGGGGAGGACTATGTCCAGCAGTGGACTAATTATATAGCCTGAAGAAAAAGAAGAAGGCACAGTCAGATGCAGGATGGGTGACCGTCCCGTGACTACCGCTAGTGGCATTTTTTTTGAGCGATTCCGCGCTTCGCAAGGAACGTTAAGCTGTTGGTGCTAGCTGCCGTCGATAGATGGCAGTCATTAAGCCTTATTGGCGGCTTGATAGCTTCTGACGTAAGGCCCGCCACTGACAATCCTCCACCAACCCGCACTTGGCCCCCGTGGTGGAGTGTGGCCTAACCTTTCTGCGATGCAGGACGAGACCCGTGTCCCAGGAGTGGAGACGTACTGCCGTCCCGTGACTGCCGTCTATAGATGGTAGTCGTTTAGCCAAGTCAAACTCCTTAGGGCGGCTTGATAACTGCTGACAGTAAGGCCTGCCATTGTCCTGCAATCCTCCATCTCCGTGATGGAGTAAGGCCTGAACCTTCTGTGATGCACGAAGAGACCTTTGCCCCAGTAGTAGGGGCATACAAGGGTTGACATCGTTACGTTTGTATAGGAGTTACTCAGTGAAGGAGACTCTTATCACGCTACCTTTGCTGAGGTTGGCTCCTGCGGCTTAAGCTTACAAGATAGACAGCTCGGTCTAGTGAGTTTCTTAGGAAACAATGTCAATTTACAGTGGAGAATCCGGTTGCCCGTCCGCAAAACATCCGTCAAGGGGTTGTGCTCCCAGAAATGTACCGTAAACTAATGTTTGCAGTTCATCGCCACCTATTGAGTTAAGCTTTGTAGCATTTGGTGTGACAAGAGATGTTGAAATTATTGTAATGTTACGTTAATTTTGGTAATAAATTCATAACTGTATCACGTCACATCACAACACACTAATAATAGGGGTTAAAGTATGAAATTACCGTTTTATTGCAATAGGTTCACGTCTAAGCGGCTGGAGCAAAGTTAATAGAAATTTGGTACCTATGGAGTTAGCTGACGCCCTGGATTAACAAATAGGAAAATCGATTCCTAAAATCGATTCCTAAATTTTTCGATTTTCCCACGGAAAATTACCGTGGGAAAATCGAAAAATCGCGGTAACACTGCGGGGTATAGCTACTCGTAGTTAGGATATAAGTCCTTGGCCTGTTTTAAGACATTGGTGAAATCCCACTATCTCACTTCTTAAGCTGGAAACTAATGCTTTATATTTATTTAATTATATACGTATTTATTTTGTGGAAATCTATGTTTATTATTATTTAAATATATGTACTTTATATAGTATGTAATTATAAATAATTAGATAGATAAAACATTTATTTAACAGCACAATACTTTAAAACATAACATAGGCATACACGAACATCAAATAGAACACGAACATCAAGAAAAAGGACAAATAGAACACTTTTCAAACATTGATTACATTTCAAACATTGTTTTTAAGCGTATGTAACGCTTAAAAACAATAACATCACAAACGTATACAAACATTTTTACGAGAATATTGTCACGCTCAGGTATTGAGCCACTAAAATGGTCGCGACTCAGCATGTGTCGTAGGAGCACCGAGGTACTCCCACAACGCTGAATTACATTCTTGTTATCTTTCGTTAAATGTATATTTTTGATTTTTACCGACTATGTTCGTCATGCAATCCACTCCAGCTAAAGATTATCTGGAATAGATCGCCCTAAGCGATAAGACCGCCACTTGTTGAACATTACTTCGGTTTAAGAAATCATGGTTTTATTTTTTTCTCAAGTTGTTGCAATAAAGTGTTCTCTATCTATCTATTTACACTCTAGCTAGGGGAGCTCAAGGTATAGGTTTTATCTCACTTTCGGGTAGCGGCATCTCGTTTTAAGCGGTGGAATAAAGTGAGATGGCGCTAGCCAATAAACTTTTATCTCTCCCCTAGCTTTCGGGGCATAGCAATTTTCCGAGCAGTTTCTTAGCTTCCAATATAGGCCGACTGGCCAATCCATCAATCTAAGTATTTTATTCAAAATGACGCAGAAACTGTGAGTTATTGAATGTTACCAGTAAAAATAGGTGCCTGTTTCAAAACCTAGATCACCCTTGAAAATTTGTTGTCTTAGTTTCGGCACTCGCCTAGGCCTAAACCACCACCAAACATAATTTGTCTACGGATCAGGACTCGACATGACATCGACGCATCGACCAGCGCTTTCAGCGCTAAATCAAAACATGGAAAACCGCTTTCGCGCTGGAACCACCCACGTAGAAATACAATAAAATCAACTGTCCAAGTCGAAATTGCTCTATTCAAAATAGCGCAGAAATTGTGAACGTTACAAGTTAAATACAGGTTTATATTTCATAGAAGCGCTTGTCGCCTCAGAACAGTTTAGCTTCGTCTAGTTTACTTATAGGGTCTGTTTCACAATCTGCAGATAAAGTTCCGGATAAGCTATCCGCAACCAGGGCTTCCGTTTGTTCTAAATTTGAAGCCATTAACGAACAAACGCAATATAGGAAAATTTATTTAAATTTAGAACAAACGGCAGCCCTGGTTGCGGATAGCTCATCTGAAACTTTATTTCAACATTGTGAAACAGGGCCCTAGTTTATGTTTATCTTATCTTAGCGATAAGACAACCAATTGTATATATAACATTACCTAGATTTAAGAAATCATAGTTGTAGTAAGGTCTCTGACATGACTGCCATTACATGACAGCTGGTACCAATGGCTTAGTGTGCCTTGGGAAGCACGGTAGCGCTCGGAAAAAATGCCACTGACGATAGTCACGGGACGGTCACCCATCCTGCACCTGACCTCGCCTGTTGTTGCTTAACTCAAGTGATTGATTCCAATCACTCGGTTCGACTAGGCCACGAGCGCTTGATTAATTTTTTTGTCTGTATGTCTACATAATTTGCTCTTTATGCAACAATCTAAAGGAAAAAATTGATATTTTTACAGGTTCTTTGGCCTCTGTAAATTGTTACCTTCCCAAAATATTTTTTGGGCCCTAGGCCTTAACACATCGTATACATTTATCTTAGGTTATTTTATTTTAATACCATATATTTGCTAACTCTCACCCACTTCTAGGGGAACACTTAAGTAGCCATTTTTGGTTGAATCTTGTTTGAAGTTTTAAGGTTGTATGCTACGTTCGCGTCACACCTTGCGTTGGGAGACGGACTTAGCCCATAAACATTAGTATTATTAATGTATTCAATTTATTTAGTACTTCTGCGCTCAAATTGTGTTCACATCTAGTAGAATGAACATCACTAGTATTTCCTAATGATTCGCGATACTCATACATAATTATATATAAAACGGGTCTAATCTCGATTATTTATTAGGTAAAACATAATTACCTTTTTTAAAAACCTATTTAGAGGCTAAAAATTCCACCCATGCCGGGATTCGCACCCGCGACCTCTGGCTATCCGTGCCAGCGCTCTATCCAACTGAGCTAATGGGTGACTCACCGGCATCAGTGAAATTTCGAACCTCTTTACACTATTCTCTGTATTACGTACAGACAGCGACATCTGGCTGAAGTAGATTGCATCACTTACAGCCCCGACTACCTACTTTGCAGTTAGGTTTTTACATCGGAATGATATCGCTGTACCCACATGATTATACTATTTTATTTTTAATGCACTAATCCGTGCTAAGGACCATTTTAAAAACCTATTTACAGGTTCTTTACACTATTCTCTGTATTAAGTGCAGGCAGCGACATCTGGCTGAAGTAGATTGCATCACTTACAGCCCCGACTACCTACTTTGCAGTTAGGTTTTTACATCGGAATGATATCGCTGTACCCACATGATTATACTATTTTTATTTTTAATGCACTAACCCGTGCTAAGGACAATTTTAAAAACCTATTTAGAGGGATAAATAGGTTTTTAAAATTGTCCTTAGCACGGGTTAGTGCATTAAAAATAAAAATAGTATAACAACGTAATTACCTTATTTCCCGACGTTTCCGACATTACCTTATAAATAATCACGGTTAGACCCGTTTAATATATAACTATGTACATCACTGTCAACTTTCCTATAATAAGAACTCCTTTGTAAGTTTAAGGTGTAACATTTAGTTTTGTGAACCGTAAAAAAAGTCTCCATTTGTTTTATGTGTTGCTATAAAGATTAGCCTGTTTTGGACCACGGTCAATGGACTTGCAAAGTTGCAACAACGACGGGTTAATGTTGCGACCCGCGTGACGTTGTCGCGTCTTCGCTAAATCAAAACACGGAAACTCACTCTCATGGCAGCGGCGTGCGCTGGAAACACAGAAGGACATCTGGGGAGACAAGGAAACTGCCAACCGACTAGTGCATTGAGAGATTCAAAGAGAACTGCTTTGAAAAGTTAGAGTGTAGCAGTGTACAATTGAAATTTTAGACAGCTAAAATGCCCCTTAAAGGGGCCGCCTTAAGAGTTTCTCTCGAGGAGCTATACCCTTACAGACGTGGTTCGGTTTCTTTTTACATACGTCATGCCGGACTGCAATGAAAATTTGTCAATACGTTTAGAGTACAAAAATTTAATCATGTTCTGAATTATATATAATTCGATATCAACCCTTGTATGTCCCCACTGCTGGGGAACGGGTCTGTTCCTGCATCGCATGGAATGGAATGGATTGGAGTGGAGCGGAGCGGAGTGGAGTGGAGCGGAGCGTTTTAATGCACTAACCCGTGCTAAGGACAATTTTAAAAACCTATTTAGAGACTAAAAATTCCACCCATGCCGGGTCTCAAACCCGCAACCTCTGGCTAACCGTGCCAACGCTCTCCCAACTGAGCTAATGGGCAACTACCGGCATTAGTGAAATTTCGAATCTCTTTAAAATATCTCTCTGTATTACTTACAATAATAAAATTGATTAGGTTTACAAAAAAAGATGGCATTGCCATTATTAGAACACGTTTTTCTACTAACGTGGGTGTAGTTGGAAGAATGTGGGAAAGGCTGGTAAGGGACATCCCAGTTGGGCAGTTTTACCAAATAGCGGATGTATTAGCAAATTAGCAAAGGGGAAGGTAAAACGTACCCGAAACCGGTGTGCGTGCATGCAACTACTAACGAACGTTGATAAATAATAAATAAATATTCAGGGTCATAGGTATTACACAGATCTCGTTAGCCCTATACTAGTAAAGTAAGTAAAAGTAAAAAAAGTAAAAATAATTTATTTGCTAGAACACGGGTACATATTATCATGTTTTAAATTTATTCTTAAGATCCTTCATGTTCTACCTTTCGGTGTGCAAATATGGTTGCTGGATCGCCTAATTTAAAATATAATATGATAAAATTAATGACCAAAAAATTGAATCTAATTAATAAAACATTAAAGTGAACATAACATATCACAATACAACAGACCAATTGAAATTAAAACATTCAATGTAAAATTAAATTAAATGTCAACATGTATAAATAAAAGTTCATAAAATTGTAAATAAAGTAATGTCAAAATTATATTAAAAATTATGCTGAATTATAACTTATCATTAATGAAATCATTTATATTGTAATACATTTTGTTTAGTAAAAGTTGAAACAATTTCTTTCTAAAAATTGGTAATGATAATTGCTTAAAACTATCAGGTACATGATTATAAATTCGAATTGCCATACAGAATGTGTTGTTCTTGTACAAAGTTAGTCGTTGAAAAGGCATATAGAGCTTATCCTTATATCTAGTCGATCGACTTATAACATCACAATTTTTTTTAAAGAGGTCTGGATGTTTTTGTACGAATAAGCTTATTTCGTAAATATAAAGGCAAGGTAATGGTAAAATATTACATTTTTTGAAAAGTGGTTTACAGCTATCAATGAATCCTGCTCCGCAGACCGATCTTATGCATTTTTTTTGTACTTTAAATACTCTGTCGACTTCAACAGAGTTTCCCCATAAAATTATGCAATAACGCAGTAATGATGAAACATAACCATGATAAGCTAAAAGTGCCGCTTTTTCAGATGCCACATCTCTAGTTCTTCGCAAGGCATAAACAAACTTGTCAATCTTTGTACATAATGCACTTACATGTTGTTTCCAGTTGCAGTTTTTGTCGATATTTAAGCCTAAAAATAAGAGGGAGTCAACTTCTTCAATTTTTATACCATTATATTCAATATTCAATTTAATTAAATTATTATTATTACTATATGTTTGGAATTGTATTAATTTAGTTTTGCCGATATTAATATGTAAGTTGTTACTTTTAAGCCAATCAACAATAGTGTGCAAGGTTGTATTTACTTCAGCTTCATATTCTTCCTGCTTTTTGCATTTGATAATTAATGTAGTATCATCGGCAAATAGTATAGAGTCATGACGAGTAGCATCTGGTAGGTCGTTAATATACAAGAGAAAAAGTAACGGTCCAAGGACACTGCCCTGCGGTACACCGTATGCATTGTTACGATATGTTGATCGATATGACATCTTGCTATGATCAGTAGTACTTGTTACTTCAACACACTGACGCCGCCCAGAAAGGTAATTTTTTAGCCAATCAAGTGCCGGTCCACGTATTCCATATTTGTCAAGTTTTTCTAACAGTGTTCTATGGCAGACAAAGTCAAAAGCTTTGCTCATATCTAAAAAAATTGAGACAGGATATATTTTATTATTAAGACAATCAGTGACATTTTTGATTAAATTGAAACAAGCTAATGTGGTTGAACTATGTTTACGAAACCCAAATTGTTGTTTTTTAAGTAGTTCATTAGTGCATATGAAGCTGTATATTTTATTGTACATTACTCTTTCGAATATTTTGGAGAATATTGGAATAAGGGCTATGGGTCGATAGTTATTTATATCTTCTTTTGCTCCCTTTTTAAACAAAGGCTTTACGACCGATTGCTTAAGGCGAGCAGGAAATTGGCCTTCTACAAGAGACATATTGATAATGTGGGATAAGGGTTCTGCAAGGTATAGAGCTACACTTTTTATTATCCTTGTATTTATGACATCGAAGCCTGAAGAATTTGTATTCCGCAACTGCTTTATTATAAGTAGTATATCCTGTTCATTTACAGGACTTAAAAATATACTTTTTGAGTTAAAACCTATATTTTTTGTAAATTTATTGTCATTTGCAAGACAGTTTGTTATATTTTTATTGGTTAGGTCTATGAAAAAATTATTAAATATTTCATTAATTTGTTTAGGATCGGTATAGGACTTATCGTCAAATATAATATTATGTATATCATTATTTAGTTGCCGATTGCCTTTGATAATATCCCACGATGCTTTGCATTTATTTTTGGCTTTTATTAGATAGTTTGTATTTTCTATTTGTTGAGCGGTTTGCATACATTTTTTTAATATTCTTGTGTATGTTTTATACTGTTTTAGGTTTTGTTTTTTATTATCTGGACGTAGTCGGTAATTAAGATAAAGACGTCTTTTATTTATACAGCATCTTTTAATACTCCTACTTAGCCATTTATTCTTTATTGGTTTGTTAGTTACTTTTATTTTTAATATCGGGAAGCATAAATCAAAAAACAAAATTATTAAGTCATGAAATTCATTAAAAGCTTCATCCAAATTTTGTTTTTCTTTGATTGATGAAAAGGTTAAGGAACTCAGGCATTCCTTGAATTTATTAACGTTACTCTTATTAAAATCACGCCGCTCTTCGAACCAATACTCGGGCTTCTTTTGAAAATTTAAATTTAATTCCACATTTAAGGTGATACTCTGACCTGTCTCATGGTCAGAGAGCCCTAGGGTGTGTAATTTTGGAGACACGTCTTCCAACACAATGTTGGTTGCTATCAGGTCTATGCAAGCGTTCTTCCTAGTTGGTTTAGTGATGTGAATTGCAAAATTGTAATTACTAAGCAAAGCTTTGAGCTCGAGAGAGTCTCTATTTGATTTGAGCACATCAATATTCCAGTCTCCGCATAGTACAATTCGTTTCTTATGTTTGTGCTTTAGGGCATCCAATAAGCTTCTCAATTTGTCAAAAAATACACAAGTCTTTGAGGTGGGTATTCTGTATATACAAACAACTATAAGATTATACTGCAGTAATTCGACCATACAAAACTCAAATTCATACTGTGCAGGATCTAAAATGTCGGTTTGTTTGAAGTCGAGGCCTTTTTTTAGGATGATGCAAGAGCCTCCCCGACGTTCATTTGATCGGGAATACGATGACGCTATTTGGTAATTTTTAAGTTTAAGGTTTGATTCGGATCCTTTTCTTATAAATGTTTCTGTAAGGCAGATGACGTCTAAGTTTATTAGTTCATTACTCATTTCAGAAACAGCAGCCTCAAAAATATCCTGCTTGTTAAGTATGCCGGCAATATTTTGATGAAAGATACTTATGGTATTTTTTTTACCGTTATTTACGAAAAAGATCATAGTTATTTGTAGACGTTTCACGGGGGTTTTTGTGGGGTTGGACTTTAAGGGACGTTGAAATATTTACAGGTGTAGGCGTAGGCAATGATGACTGGTTATATTCAATTTGTATGCCTTTATTTTTTTTGCTATGCTGTGTGAAGTTTATTTCAATATTTAATTTTGTAAACATATCGAGTACGTTTCCTTGAGTTGATCCATTATCAATTTTTATAAATTGACATTTAGGATATTTTTTTGTGAGAAATTTTATGTTGTTATTTAAAAAAACTGTGTTCAGTGAATTATTATTATGATGCACATTCAGTATCAGGACTCTATACTTTTCCAGCTTACTTAATGCTAACGATAGTTCCCTAAATAAATGTTCAACACAAGAGTCATTAGCTCCAGTAGCCAGGACGATGATGTCGTCCTCTGATAGGAGAGGCAGTAGGTTATCGCAGCTGCTTAATATTTGTGAACTGTTTGCATACGGTTTGATTATCGACATTACAGAGTAGTTGTAATTAAGCTTCATGTGGTGCAGTTTCAATGTAAGTCCACGGACTTGTTCGTCACCAACTATATACACGTAAGGCATATTTTTTTTTTGTTTGGCGATTCTGGATCCAACGTGTGGAGAGGTATATTCCGAAGATTTTTGCTGGCTTCTGCCAACATGTGGAAGTGCTGTTAAGTCGTTCTTGTGGTCTAGTACTATAGCATTCTGTTCCGATGGTTCCGTGTCTGATGTTACTAGAGTTGCCATATCATCGCATGTATGTTTTTGTTTATATTGCGTAACTTTACGAGGAGTGTTGGGCTCATTATCTCTATTTTGATCCTGCCTTATAGTGTCATAGTTTTTGACGATGATTTTTCCAGAGTGAAGTGGAGACATTCTAGGCGATTTCATTCTGATTCGTAGTAATCTTGAGTGGAGTGGAGACGAGTGCACAGGAGAAATGTGGGACGAACGGTTACTCAGTTCAGTAGTGCGATTCAGTGTACCTGAGGCAACTGTTTTAAGTAACTTTATGGTTTTTGACTGACGTGTTACCGTATCTCTTAGGGAGGAATTTTCGAAAACTAATTTGGATACTTCTGCGTGCGCTATTTCTAACTCTTTCCCCAAATCCTCCACTTGAAGTTTAAGATTATGCGCTAACGAAGCATCAAGCATCGATTCCTTGGGCAGGCTGTTCGAAGTGATATTTAGGGTGGATGTGTATGATTCGTCTTCTTCCGAGTTTGATAAACGTAAATGATCCAGGGATGTTCCGCGTTTGCGGTTTTTATTACGGTGGGTGACAAACTCCATGCTCAAATCCATAAGCAGGTACTGCTGTCAAAAGGGATATTGAATGCTAACGTAGCGCGTAGCACGTAGTCGAGAATAATAATAGCGCTTGTAGCAGCGATATACGTAGTGGGCTGAGTAGAAGCACTGGTGTTATTGTACCAATCTCACCAACCCAGTGTCATTCGGAGGTATTCGGCCCCGGTCGGACTTGCTCGGTGATACTGAGTCGCTGCCGCAGCGAGCGAGCCGGATCGCGATCGGTCGGCTGTCGTCGGGTGCAATCGGCACGATCTTGAGCGCACGGGGAATTCCTTAAGTTTGGTGTAGGTCAGTAACAACGGCTATTACAACGGTCAGTTTTATGATAAAAACGATAATAAGTTCGTAACCACTTAGTAGATCACGATAGGATTTTCACTGTTTAAAGGTAATGGTTACCGCGTAATAGATTGACTTTATTAGTCACTTATACATAAAGTTTTACTATTATTTTAAAATAAAATAGACGGAGCGCGACAATACGCGTGCTAATGAATCACAGGGCGCGAGCCAGCCAATTCGCGCAGTGACTAAGTACAACTAAATGGCTTGTGTTACAGGTGCTAACTCGACGATAGAAATACAATAAATACATGGATGACATCCAAGATCCGAGACAAACTAGAAAAGTTCCTTTCCTAGTTTGACCCGGTCGGGGATCGAGCCCGAGACCTTCGGTTTTACAGTCAGCGTGCCAAACCGCTGCGCCATCGAGGCCGTCGTGATGTCGTGATCTGTCAGGATCGTAGCAAGTGGAAGTCTCTAGCCTCTGCCTACTCTACTGTTATGCAGGCGTGAGGCAGTGTATAAACTGTGTATGCACCTTTCTACTAAAAACGGCCGTTATTGGCAAAATTTTCACAGAACAGGACCACAGCGCAAAACTTAATCCGAGGAAAACTTCTGTCATGGGCGAAGTTCATTCTGAATTTTCAAGTATTCCTCACCATCACTGCGGAAGTTTGATAAGCGGGATGATGGAGCGCCTGCCACGGCAACCGTGTTTGTAAAGCGTGTCCTTGTTGGTGCTTATTTTTTAGCGCAAATTGCTAAAAAGATTGTGAACTTATACAGTCAAGTGTTTATGTACGCTGCGGTGTAAAGGTCGATAGCAGAGCAGAGGTTGAACCCCGGCCTCACACTCGGGAGGTCATGGATTCGAATTTCGGCATATAGATACATAGATAGATAGAAGACACTGCACAGCCAGAAAAATAGGATACAACCATGATTTCTTAAACCTAAGTAATGTTATGCAATTGGTGGTATATACCCATAAGTTGTATCCGCGAAGTAGGTAGTTATTGGGCATTCTGGATCACCATTTTTCGTAATCACACTCACGGCTCCGCCGTTCACTCGATGCCAAAAAAAAGGCGATCCAATATGCCTAAAAACTACGCTGGTCAAGTCGATAATTCCTGTTGCGGATAATAATTTCGAAGCTAAACAAAAAATTTTCCACAGGCGTTCAGGCATTGTATTACCTAGATTATTTTTTTCTTAAATACTACAACGACGAAAGATTTTTTTTATGTTTGAGGTAGATCCTCAAATAAAACGCTTCTTGTTTCAAATAGAATGAAATTCTTAAAACAAAAAAAAAACATTACGTTGCAACTTGTTATGTCCTACGGAATTACAACAACCATTTCGGCATGGATCTCTTCTACCTAATTCTATCAGATGCATAATCTGTGGGCCATCTAAGTGCGGCAAAACTAACCTAATGATTGGACTTCTTTTGCATAAAAATGGTCTACGCTATAAAAACGTTTATGTGTATTCAAAAACTTTACATCAACCAAAATATACTTTTCTTGAAAATGTTTTGAGATTAGTACCAGGTGTATCTTTCATGAAGTTTCATGCAAATCAGCAAGTTCTCAGTACAATTGAAGCAAAATCTAATTCTATAATAATATTTGATGATGTTGCATGTGAAAATTAAAACAACATGCGTAATTATTTTGCAATGGGTAGACACAAAAATATTGATAGCTTTTATTTAAACCAAACTTACACCAAAATACCGAAACAACTTGTTAGAGATAATGCAAACCTGATGTTAGCTGCGAGCGCAAGTGTGTGCAGATCTGTCAAGTTGAAATCCATTGATATCTAGCAATTGCGCGGTTGGGCGAGTGTTCGATGCCTGGAGGGTCTTTTATCGAGGTGCTTGTAGAAGTTTTTGATGTCCTTGCATGGATACTACTTGCACAGTACGTCACATAGTAGCTTCGGCCTAGGATAACTAATTAGGTTGTGTGTTTTATTACCATTAGGTGTTGGTGGTTACAAATTGAGGTCTGAGGCAGTCGAACGAGTTAAATATACATTCTTGGTTGGGCAGAATCAGTTTAACTTTGTGACATATTTTGTTTGCAAAAGGAATGATCGACTTGACCAACGTAGTTATTGGGCATGTTGGATCGCCTTTTTTTGGCATCGAGTGAACGGCGGAGCCGTGAACGGGAACGGAACGGAACGGAACGGAGCGGAGCGGAACGGAACGGAACGGAACGGAACGGAACGGAACGGAACGGAACTGAACGGAACGGAACGGAACGGAACGGAACGGAACGGAACGGAACGGAACGGAACGGAACGGAACGGAACGGAACGGAACGGAACGGAACGGAACGGAACGGAACGGAACGGAACGGAACGGAACGGAACGGAACGGAACGGAACGGAACGGAACGGAACGGAACGGAACGGAACGGAACGAAAAGAAACCAAACGAAATGAAACCAAACGAAATGAAATGGCTTTCTTCAAAGTAGCGAAGATACTGCGGCTTAATGAACGTTACAAGTCAAACTAAGTGTCCATTTCAAAATCTAGATCATTTCGGACTAAGCTGTCAGGATGGTAAAGGTGCTAGGCCTACACCATCTAAAAACAATGTCCCAGTCACTGTAGCGTCCGAGTGGTCTCTTAACCCTTCCAGTGTGGGTGAAAATGCCACTGGACGCTGTATAAATTACTAGCTGGTGCCCGTGACTTCGTCTGCGTAATAGCTCGCAGATGGTAGAGTTTTTCCTACTATCTTGACACTTATCGTCATATTTTGGATATTTCACACAATATTAGTAGCCATTTTTGTACTATGTATATTTGCAATTGTATATTTAGTATATTTAGTATTTGTTGTTTTTCCAGTGTACAATAAAGAATATTCTTATCTTATCTTATTTTTTATGAATTGTAACCTATGTGTTATTTTGATGTGTAATCTATATAATTGTAATGTTTCATTAAAATCCATTCGGTAGTTTTTTTTACGTGAAAGAGTAACAGACATCCATCCATACCTACTTACAAACTTTCGCGTTTATAATATTAGTAAGATTTTATTACGTATATGCAAAGACCAATGTTATTAAAACCTGAAACATTTTACGAGTAAACGTGCCTGGGTAATTGAAATGTAAATACTCCACTTGATTTTTTTTTTTCGTCTCTCAAAAGAGCTAAAATTTGTACCCTAATTGGGTACGAACCTACTTAAGGGAAATTACTCAGCTGATGCTTCGGATCTACTCCCTCTGCGAGTTTTTTTTAATATAGAACTTAAGTGGCAGTCAAGTAAGGTCAGAGTAAAACGTCGATTGAAATTGAAGTCACTAACGAATTTCTTAATGATTCGCGGTACTCATACATAGTTATATACGTCGGGAATTAAGGCAATTGCAACTACAATACCACATTTCGAGAGGGACGCCGGGATCCATGGCTCAATGCCGTGAAGGTTTCGAACATCACCGCCCGCGACCTTGGCGGACAACTCGACCACAAAATTTATGTGCGTCCCGCACTGAGCCCCACCACTTCCTACTTGTTATGGAGATCAAAGACAGAACTAAGAGAAAAATCCCTATGTAAATACGTTTGGTGCAAAGATGGCTTGATAATGGTGCGGAAAAATGACGGTGACAAAAAAATACATTATATCCGCTCCGCTAACGACATTGAAACAATAAGGAAAGAACTATTAAAATAAAATAAATGCTCTCGGTTGTGACGGTGCAAACCTCTTTACACCATTTTTATTTCTTTTTCCATCTATCATTTTCAAATATTTAAATTATGTATGTCACTCATTCTTCGATTTCCCTCATTTTTCACACTACTACTTTACGCTTTGACCAGATCTGACTTTTTACCTGCTTCTCCGTTTATCCGTTTTTATCCAGTTTTCTGTTAATATTACTTCAATTCTACAAATAAAACCACACCTAAAGTCGTTCCAGAGTTTATTTATTATTATAAAACGTTACACTGGCGCCCAACGATAATAACGAAACCCAACGTCACCCCACGGCTTGATACGCCGAGGCGACAAAGCCCACCCACCGCGACTACGCTGCGAGTGCGAAGGCAAATACGAGTACGATTACCACGATTATACGTGTGCACAATCATCGAACTGCTGCTGCTGTTTCATACCCACGACCCACGACCTCATACATCACAGACGCATCCCTTGGAGCTCCCCAGCGTTGCTCAAGGGTTCTGTCGGACTTCTCCGCCGCCCCCAACTTTACCCACAAGACCTGCAAGATTTTTTTTTTTTTTGTTAAGTGTTGTTGAGTGTTTTATAAATAAAATATTAAATTAATTTTAAAGTGCGACTTGACTTCTGGACCACAAGGTAATTCATCATAACTACTCATTGACCATTCTTCACTAACTAGATTCACCCATAGTAACAAATTTTTTCAGCCCTAATAAAAGTCCTATTCTATCTATCTGCACCCCACCTAACCGAAACATACCACAGTTAGTATACACCAACAGTATACAATCAATAACTTCTACACGCATTTATCAGACAGTTACACAACCACAGGTTGCTCACTAGCAGTTCCATAGACCTCGGTAACCTGGAATTTATAATTCCAGGTGGGACTGGTTACTAACTTACGTTGCCTCAGGAGAGTATCCTGGGTAATTACACGTAGACAGCCTAGCTTTACCCTCTAGGTCTTCGAGGCCGACTCGAAGGTAAGGCGAAGCTGCACTCATACAGTCTATTGATAACAATATTATATTATTAAAATTTAAATTATAATTATTTACAAAATCTTTGCAAACCAAATTTCTAGACGTCAGTAATTCTGACACCATTCATTGTCATAAAATTTTTCAAAATTCAAAACAAAACCTCCACAGGTTAACCTACAAGGAACTCTTTGGCAATAAAATAAAACTTCACCCTCACCCCATCCTTACCTCATTACTAAAATAATTTCCTAACCTCTTTTCTTATTATCCGTATTCCTTTTAAATATTTTAACTGTCAACTTGTACAAAACCTACCAATGCCACCTTTTTATAGTTCTGATTTTCTGTATATATAATCACCACATTACCTTTTCGGACACATTTGCGTCATACTATTTATCTATTTATTTATTAACTATACACTTACACCACTATCCTCCAGGACATTTGCTAACCAATTTTTTTATAACAATCCAAACATTCAATCAGGTGCGGCGACAACACGTTAAATAAGCCTAGGTCAATTAATTTACTTATCGTTACTTACCTAACGCGTTACGGTGTTTACCCCACCATAGCTCTTGAGAGCACTTCTACGACGGATTCTACCCCGTCGGGTACTATGTACCCAATATTATAAATATTGTTAAAATGTAAATAACTTTCATAGAGCGGATTGTGACTCAATAAATAAGCCTTACCACTACCGAATACCAGCGGGTGGTAACTGGCTAAATAAGACTATTACTAATTTAGGCCAGTTTCTGGATAAATCTAATTAATAAAAATAGATTTTGTCTATACTGAATGAACGTCTTCAGCTTCACTTTAGATGAAGACAATGCTAGATGATGCATGCTAGGGATGAATGATAGGTGATGAATAAAAGTGGAACTGCCTAATGTAAATATTCATTGTAAATATCACTCCACACACTCTAAATTTTTTTCATCGCCCATCCTTTATATTTTATTTTAATATTTAAGAATAACCATATTTACTTACCCATACCACATCCCCGACCTTCATCGACTTTACTCTCGACCTTGACTTTAAATTTTAAATTATATAAGTTAACTTTACTATATTTTTTATAAAAAAAAAAATTTTTTTTAGATATTTTTTTTAAATAAATATATCTAAAAAATATTTTTTTTTACCGGTGCCCCCGGGTAATGTGACGGTGCAAACCTCTTTACACCATTTTTATTTCTTTTTCCATCTATCATTTTCAAATATTTAAATTATGTATGTCACTCATTCTTCGATTTCCCTCATTTTTCACACTACTACTTTACGCTTTGACCAGATCTGACTTTTTACCTGCTTCTCCGTTTATCCGTTTTTATCCAGTTTTCTGTTAATATTACTTCAATTCTACAAATAAAACCACACCTAAAGTCGTTCCAGAGTTTATTTATTATTATAAAACGTTACACGGTGACTTCACCCTTGCCACTATTGTCAATCACAATGCAGTTTCATTATGGGAGCTTTCGACTCAAGCTGGACTGAAACGAACCATAACTCTTGGATCGACCTTGTCAGTGACGTACGCCCGAATCAGAATAAATTATTAACACTACATGTCAACATTAGATCCTTAATAAAAAACCATGCACAGTTGGAGTATATTATAAGTACAAGTCCAATTACTATACACCTCATAATTATCACAGAAGCAAATGTCACCGAGTCGACAAAAAACCTATATGGATTCGATAACTACACAATGCATGCGGAGCTACGGACAAAGCGTAAAGGCGGTGGCGTGATAATTTACTCCCATAAAAGTGTAACGTTACTTCGGAACCCCTTAAAAACATCGACCTTTGAGTGTATCTGTGGTGAAGTGATTTGTGCAGACGGGAACACTACACAAATGCTAGCAATATATCGTCCACCAAATCAAAACCCATATAACTTCATCAGTGAGTTAAAAAGATCTCTAAGTTACCTGCCTAGCAATTCTAGCTGTATTATTGTCGGTGACATGAATTTGGATATTAAAACCTCCAGCGCCTTGGTAAGTTCCTACCTAAATAGTCTCTCTGAATTGGGCTTTCAATGCTGCATAAATCAATATACTAGAATAGAAACAACTATAAAAGGTACGACGAAAACATGTATCGATCACATTTTCATTCGCGATTCTACCAAACAAGGTCAATGCTCTTACAATATTCGCACTGCAGTCATACAAACTGCATTAGCGGATCATTTTATAACTGGAATTGCTTTTGTTAGTAAAAAAGAGCATGCACAAAAAATATCAATAACCAAGACAGATAATAACATGATCAGGCAGGAGCTTGCCAAGATCGACTGGAGCCCAGCACTTGCCTTAAAAAATCCTAATGATATACTCGGCTTTATAATAAATGTATTTGAAAAAAATTATAAAAAATATACACACAAAAAAATTGTAAACAGACATGACACTAAGAACCATTACTGGATAACAGATAAATTGAAACAAATGTCCAAGAAAAAAAATGATTTACTCCATATTTACCTATGTGATGTAACTAACAAACAAAATGAGTTGATTTATAAACAGTATAGAAATAGAACAAATAGATTTATGAATAAGGCCAAGAACAATTATACGAAACGAGATATTTGTAATAACTTTGGTAATCCAAAAAAAATGTGGGATATTATAAATAGACTAACAGGTAAAATTACAAAAGCTGTAGACGACATGCTACTTCAATCCTTTAAAATTAAGGCAAAAACCTTGTCAAACAAATTTGCCTACGATTTTGAAAAAAATGTACTAAATGTCCTTAACACTTGTGATGAGCCATTGCTTGATGATAGTGCTTATCTAAATACCCCGAAAGTTTGTTTAAAAATTAACAAAATAAATGAAGAAATAGTTTCAAAAATAATAAAGAATATAGACGACAAGAAAAGTCCTGGATACGATCAAATAAGAGCTAAGGATATAAAATACATAAGTAGTCAGATTTCCCCTGTACTATCTCATCTTATAAATCAGTGCATAACTTATACTAAGTATCCAGATAAACTAAAAATTGGTATAATTAGACCTATCTACAAAAAGGGCAGCTACTCAGATACTAACAACTATAGGCCAATAACCATACTTTCATGTATCGATAAAATAATAGAAAAATATTTTGGCACAAAATTAAACAACTTTTTATCAAGCAATGGGGTCATTAATGAAAAGCAATTTGGCTTCCAGAGAGGTAAAAGCACATCCCAACTACTTTCTTTATTTACTGACGAAATAAATAATCATTTAAACAACAGAAACCATGTACTTCTTGTCATGATTGATTTTAGTAAGGCCTTTGATACGATGAACTATAACACACTGTACAAAAAAATGCAGCAGAATGGTATACAAGGTCCTCTGCTGGACTGGTTTAAAGACTACCACACAAACAGATCGAATATTGTTAGAATAGCCGGGGAGCACAGTGACCCAATACGTACAACGCAGGGCACCGCTCAAGGTTCAATATTGGGTCCAACCGAGTACTTGCTATACGTTAACGATATGTGTAGAATATTCCAGCAAGCCTCTGTGTACCAATTTGCTGACGACACCTGTCTAATCTTAGCTGATAGGGACCTTGAAGTAGCGCAAAGCATAATTCAAAAAGAGTTCAATCAGCTCTGTAAGTGGGCACACGACGTGCGACTATCAATAAATTATCAAAAAACTAAGCTAATGCATATACATTCTCCTTACATAAGGACTACTATAACCCCCCAAGTCGTGGCCCACGACCATCAATGCATGCATCGGAAAAAACCATTGTGTTGTTGTAAACCCCTAGACACAGTAAAACATCACACTTACCTGGGTCTAAAAATAGACGATAGGTTCAGTTGGGGCCCACACGTGAATCATGTATGCAACAGACTAAGAGCACTTCTGGCGAAACTAAAGATATTGAAATCAAAAATGCCATACAACACTCTTAGACTGTTGTACATGTCTATGGCAGATTCAATTATTAACTATGGTATATCTAGTTACGGTAGAACCTATAAATCATACCTACGTGACATATACAACCTACAAGTAAGAATGCTAAAAACAATAGTTCCATTGAAAATTAAATATGCGCACCGACATAACTATGCAAAATTGTTCCAATACTGTAAAGTAATGAATGTCTATGACAAGGTTGAACTAGCTATGGTTTTGCAATATAAAGACAAAATATTACTTCTAGAGAAAAAAACTAGGCCTATGAACCTACGTAATTTAAGTAACATGTCAATATTCAAAGAGCCCACTTTTTCAAACGTTTATGGCAAAAGAAGCTGGAATTTCAGCCTCTCCCACATCCTTAACAATCTTCCAATAACGACAGTAGAAAAAATTGAAAAATATTCCATGATTCCAAGTCACTGCATAAAAAAAATTTTAAAAAAATATTATCTAATTGATAAGTATGAGGGGGAGGCAGACGTATTGCCTGCCCCTAAGTCCAGAAAGGGTAGTGCGTCCCATTTTCATGCTAAATAATATAAAACGTAATACAGAGAATATTGTAAAGAGGTTCGAAATTTCACTGATGCTGGTGATTCGCCCATTGACTCAGTAGGAGGGAGCGCTGGCGCGGATGGCCGGGGGTCGCGGGCTCGGGTCCCGGCATGGGTGGAATTTTTGGCCTCTGAATAGGTTTCTAAAATATTAATACCTCACTACATATATAGAACATAATATACTTTAATATAATCACTTGTTTGTATAATGTTCCTTGGCACTCTCAACACTTCTACTTTGCTTTGCTTTGTAAAATTTATTTTCTGATATAGAGCAACCTCTGGAAGCATTATAATCTTGGATGAAAGATTTTTAGCCTCCAGAACAAGAAAACTTTTGTATACTTTTTTTTCTATGAAATAAACAGTTAAAATTTTAAAATTTTTTTTTTTTTTTTACATGCTAACGGTGAAGGAAAACACCGTGAGGAATACCGCGGCTTGGTTGGCTCCGCACGTATTGACTAGTCTTACCTATGGGCTAGGCCGCCTAAGCTGTCAGGATGGTATAGGTGCTGGGCAAGCCTACACCATCTATAAAACCATGTCCCAGGCACTACGGCGTCGGAGTGCTCCCTTCACTCATCTAGTGTGAGTGAGATACCACTGGACGCTGTATAAATCATCTCATTAAGTAGATGCAAAAGGCCAATATTATTAAGGTAATTACGTTTTACATAGTAAATAATCGCGATTAGACCCGTTCGAATACGTTAAGCAGTTGGTGCTGGCTGCCGTTGATAGATGGCAGTTGTTAAGCCAAGTCAAAGACCTTAGGCCGGCTTGGAAACTTCTGACACTATGAAGTCACTTTTCCTCTAAGGTCATTGTCGCGTTAGGCTATACTAGTCCACTGCTGGACATAGCCCTCCCCTAAAGAGCGCCACGTTGTGCTATCATAGGGGGAAATTCTAAAACCTATTTAGAGGCTAAAAATTCCACCCATGCCGGGATTCGAAAACAACCTCTTTACACTATTCTCTGTATTCTGTGTCTTGAATAGTGTAAAGAGGTTCGAAATTTCACTGATGCCGGTGAGTCGCCCATTGGCTCAGTTGGATAGAGCGCTGGCACGGATAGCCAGAGGTCGCGGGTTCGAATCCCGGCATGGGTGGATTTTTTAGCCTCTAAATAGGTTTATAAATTGTCCTTAGCACGGGTTAGTGCATTAAAAATAAAAATAGTATAGGGGGTAATGCCCATAATCCCCCCGCTGCGCATGCGGGTTGGGATCGCAGTTCGGTGGAATTGTACTGCAGGGGCGCTAAGGTAAGATTAGTTAATTAGACCTGAGATTTCCGCACTAAGCCTGAGTTTCTGGATTGAGAATTTCGTTAAGTCAATAGTTAACTGTAGTGCTGCCTCTTCGAAGTTCTAAGAAAAGAACGTGACAGAACATTACCTAAGTATTTATTTAGTGAAATTTTCTATTCCTAAACCAGCCCTTTGCCTCATAGCATAATACGGCAGGCTATTCTAGTTCTTTTTCCGTGACAGCGGTGCGTCTGTGGAAGGCGCTACCGCTATGCATTCGCCAGGCACCGTCAGCCGGCGTCTTTAAGAGTAGAGTTCAGGAAGACTATCTACATATTCAGAACAACAATGTGTAATTCTATCCGTAAATATGTAAAAATATATTATTAAGTCTATTTATATGTATATAGATATGTATGTACTGTTTATTTTATATATGTGATCAATTATTATCTTTGTATATGTGTATGTTTATAATTATTGGACATATTAGTAAATAGTTTCATTGTTAAAAAAAGATATTTGACAATGAAATATCACCTCACTGTTTGAGACTACCCCCGCCTTCTCCACGTCACCTGTTGGTTGGCTAGAATAAAATACTATTTAGTATTAAGCCCGCCAATTGTACAATCTTTACAGGTACAATAAAGAATTTAATAATAATAGTTCTTTATACGTCACAAGCATTAAGGTATGTTTACACTTAACACTCAATGGTTTCCTCACGAGGTTTTTCTTCACAGTTAGCGATTGGTATTGCCACTATAACTTCACAAAAGTACATTGGAAAACAAAGTCATCGGTATATGTCAGAATTTGAACCTATGACCTCTCCCTATGATTGAGAAGTCGGCATTCTGCAGCTCAACATCACCGCTTTTGAATCCCTTAATTGAGTACAAATATTATTTTTAATACAGTTGCTCAAAAAGTGGCGTATTACAGGGACGTATAGCGTGCGGGATGTGGGCTATTACACACTCGTGCTTTTTTTTACCTTTCCCGCACTCGTGCGTTGTCTTTCCCAACTGTCAAAATAATGTCTATTAAAAAGAAAAACCTACCATGAAGTTTTTACTAAAAAAATCATAGAAGTTTTTATGAGCTACTAATTGGTTTCAATATCAGATTTAATGATTTGATTGAATGAGTTAAGTTAGGTTTCATTTCATGTCATTAAATTTCATTTTCATTACATATCAATAAAAAAAATCTACTGAAGACTTGGCTGTATGGGCAAAGTTCCCTTTGCCTACTAGAATGGGTGAAGAAAAAAAATCTCTGCTTATAATTTTTTACGGTTGGCGCCATTTTCCAAATAATGTTTCTCTATTAAATTGCTTATTTTTTCGCAACTGTATTAAAAATAGTCGTTCAGTACACGTGCGGAACCGTCATTGCAACTTGTTCCGACTGTCGGAACTCTTTGCAATGACAGCCTTTCCGCACTTGAAATATTCTTTCTCTTCTTTGATTCTATTACCTCTGCGAGTTATTTTAATGTAGCATTTAGGGGATAGTCTAACTTAAACGTCGAATTAAACTGAAGTCATTTTTCTTCTAAGGTAAAGTAAGGTAAGATTTTATCTCATCGGAGACAACCAATCTGTAGGATAACATATTTTAAACTTTCGCGACTTGTACACATAGTTGGAATATTTTCGGAGCTTAATCGCGTAGTAATTTATTGCTATTTTACCTCGACGTTTCGACGACGTTACAGTCATCGTGGTCACGAGAAGACTGATGGCTGGCACCCGTTCGCATCTTCGGCTGATGAGGTTTCAGACTACCCTAAATCAGCTATCACAAAGCACTATTAGGGTTGCGACACACTACACTGACAATGTCGGACGATAATCCGGTCATCAAGATGTGTTCGAGTGGAAAAAAGTCGCATGGCTTATGTATTTATTGTTATGTTACCTATGTATTTATTGTATTAAATCTATCATCGAGTTAGCACCTATAACACAAGTCATTTAATTGTACTTAGTATAGGGCTAACGAAATCTGTAAACAGAGATGTCCATGAATATTTATTTATTTATTATTTATTACGTTTCACGTAATAAGCAATCAAGGTTACACACTTTAGTATACAACTATGTATAAGTATCGCGAATCATTAAGAAGTACTAGTCTAAACTTGGACTAAAATCTCAAAATACTTTTAAAACAAGCGGTTCACGTTCTATCTGCAGAAAACAGGAAATAAACAAAAAAACCGCCAGTAAATTAAAAAATTACACGTGCAATACGAGGTTACGGCTAACTAAAAATTTAATTTCGCTGAGATTTGAAACTTTTACCTGCCGCGACCAAGAGCCACCCGAAAATTCATTTCAATATTCGCAAAAGTTTCCTGAATAATAAAAGTGAAGAGGGAACGGAGGGAAACGGAATCGGCTTCATAAACATTTATGGAATAACTACCGCTCCGGAAAATCAAAGGACTTCCACGAAACATTCCGCCAACGACGAGCGACGACGGAGATATGCTACGAGTACGTTCATAACATTTCTTAATGATTCGCGATACTCATACGTCAAATTACATTTTACCTAATAAAAAATCGCGATTAAACTCGTTTCATATTTATCTTTGCTATGTACATATAAAAAAGTAGGACGATAAGTCAGCCATTTCAATTACTGATACGAGTCGCCCATTAGCTCAGTTGGAAAGAGCGCTGGCACGGATAGCCAGAGGTCGCGGTTTCGAATTCCGGCATGGGTGCAATTTTTAGCCTCTAAATAGGTTTTTAAAATTGTCCTTAGCTTGGGTTAGTACATTAAAAATAACATAGTGATGTGGGTACAGCGATATCATTCCGATGTAAAAACTAACTGCAAAAGTAGGTGCTCGGGTTACAAGTGATGCAAATTACTTCAGCCAGATGTCACTGCCTGTACGTAATACAGAAAATATTGTAAAGAGGTTCGAAATTTCACTAATGCCGATGAGTCGCTCATTAGCTCAGTTGGAAAGAGCGCTGGCACGGATAGCCAGAGGTCGCGGGTTCGAATCCCGGCATGGGTGGAATTTTTAGCCACTACATAGGTTTTTATAATACTGATACGATATCAACGCTTTGCATGTCCCCACTCCTGGGACACGGGTCTCTTCTTGCATCGCAGGAAGTTTCGACCGAACTCCACCACGGGGATACACACAAGCTGCAGTAGACAAGAGAGATGTGTCGGCCAACTACCATGTCCAAAGAGGTATCTTTAAACTTTCCCCGCGTTATGATTAAATATTAATTACAATTAAAATTTACCTCTAGGCAACAAACTTCAGTGTCCTTACGTCAATCACCTGTCCTATAGAGTCGGGGAATTTATACGATCACTGCGAATGCGTGACGTAATTGTAAATATGAAATAATCCTGCTTAATATTATAAATATTAAGAATTCACCAAGCTACAGTCCATTCGTACTGTAGCTTGGTAATTTTATGGTTGTTTTTTTTTTGTGTACAATAAATAATATTCTTATCTTATCTTATCCATATGCAGGGAGTAGATAGTGCGCTCTAACTACATACGAGTACGTAGCAAACGACAAGTCGATACATGAACGACACGCGCGCCACGCCTTTGTTCTTTGTTTTTTTATACGCAAGTTTATTTAAAAATATAGTTATAAAAAGTAATCTTGTAATCGTGATTGCAACTACAATTTGCAGTTAGTAATCAAAAAGTTAACTACTTATTCTGATTACACGAACGGTTATCGGTCCTGCGGCCAATATGATCCGTCCACTGCCCCTTCAGTTATGACGATAAATTAATCTAACCAACAAACTTGTCTATGGAAAGAAGTCGGTTAGTAAAACCGTGCGTCTTTAAATTTAATCCGTCGTCTTCAGGCTCTTTATAATTGGAAGGATATTGCCTTTCAGTCATATCGATGAGGAGTGAAATGACAGGCAATTATGGACTTACCGCTGTGTTTGTACAAAATTAAAGTCCATATTTCAAGCGTAAACTCTCCAAGGTTCCTAAAATTATCTTTCGTTAACGGAGCTTAATTATACACACTGTGAAGAAAGTTATATTATACCGTGAATAATTCTTCATAGAAGGCTGTGGGGAATGTTTTTCTTCGAGATAACTGGTTATTTATATTGCTGCATCGTTGGTCTAGCGGTATCACGTCTGATTACCATGCCGGAGGTAACAGGCTCGATTCCTACTGGGGGCCGCCGCACATTTGTACAAATGGCTTCAGTCTGAGTGCTTAGTGCGAGTTTGACAGATCCAATCGAGTAACTTTACTACCGCGTTAATCGAGCATTGAGTAGTGAGTATGAGTAAGTTAACCGTTCGAACCGGCAAAACGCTGTCACAGTACAACTCGCACTCGCGTTTATTCGTGTTTTGGCTGGTAAACGTGTTCACTTCTCAACGTAAACCATTACAACTCGCACTCAACAATTTTAATTTCCATACTTGTCGCTAGGTGGCGCTTCCTCGATGCCATAGAAATATGAGTTTACGTTAACGCGATCGAGTTATTAAAAAACTCGCACTAAGCACTCAGGGTGTCTTTCCATGTTTGTGATGTCCTTGCCCGGTCAAACAGGGTGTCCTAGTTTGATACCGGGACAAGTGTCTGTGTAGTACGTGAGTTATCTGTTGAGTGATAGCCTTGAAACTAAACAGAAGGTTCCTTTCTCCTATTGGAACGCAAAAAATCTACGAGTACATGCCTTCAGCCAATTGAAATAAATAATAATAATTACTTATGGACATATAACACAGATCCCTATACTAAGTACAACTAAATGGCTTGTGTTGTAGGTGCTAACTCGACGATAGATTTAATACAATAAATACGTAGATAACATCCAAGACCCGAGACAAACTAGAAAAGTTCGTTTCCTAGTTTGACCCGGCAGGGGACCTTCGGTTTTACAGTCAGCGTGCCACACCGCTGCGCTGCGCCACCGAGGCCGTCAACAAATAAACAGATAGATGAAGTTGTTTTGTTGTATACTGTAACGATACTTCTTCATAGTAGCTGGCCGTCGTAGCCGTCTAGGCCGAGTTTAAATTATTTGAAGAATACCGTTGCGTTTTGTGTAGGTGTCAGTCGTGTCGAGACCCGCTAGGCTTGGCTGGGGTTTCCATTAAAAAATGTAATAAACAATTATTAGTATTATACTATTTTTATTTTTAATGCACTAACCCGTGCACTTATCATGTGGGTACAGTGATATCGTTCCGATGTAAAACCTAACTGCAAAGTAGGTAGTCGGGGCTGTAAGTGATGCAATTTGCTTAAGCTAGATGTCGCTGCCTGTACAGAGAATAGTGTAAAGAGGTTCGAAATTTCACTGATGCCGGTGAGTCGCCCAATGGCTCAATTTGTAGAGCGCTGGCACGGATAACCAGAGGTTGCGGGTTCGAATCCCGGCATGGGTGAAATTTTGAGCCTCTAAATAGGTTTTTAAATTATTAGTATTGCTAAATAAAGCATTTCAATAAGTAGAGCGTTACAGTACCTACCCCAATAACACACAATACCGATGTCGCAACACCACACGGTAAGTTTGAAAGAAAACATCGTGAGGAATCCCGCGGATTGGTTGACTGACTAGTCTTTCCCGTGGGATAAGCCGACTAAGCTGCCAGGATGGTTACAGGTGCCTGGCAAGCCTACACCAGCTACAACAGAATTTCCCAGACACTGAATGGTCCCTTCAACAGTCTAGTGTGAGGGAAGATGTCACTGGATTATATAAAGTAGATGCAAAGGCAAATCACACCAAAAATAACATGATAGACGTAGATATTATATGGAATCAGGCACTACTTTGCGTAAATCTATAATATCATTAAAATGTGAAAATAACTTTGATAAATTCCTCCAAAAATCCCACAAGCATCATGCGGTTAGTTAATGCACCGCCCTCCCTCCCACCTTTTCCTCAGGCCTCGGGCTCATGGTGCCGGCGGTGGTGTGTTCGTGTCTTGCTTCTGCTTGAAAAGTGGAAAGGAGGGCAGTCCATTAACTGACACCATGGTGCTTGTGGGATTTTTGGAGGAGTTTAGCAAAGTAATTTTCAAAATTTCTATAAGAACTCTATAAGAACTGCTTTATGAGACTTAACCATAATCATTGGCCGGCAAGATATTAGTGTCAAAATATTTGAATTGCTCTTGTACCTGTAATACTGTTCTTAACTATTACAGGCATCCTGAAGCGCTCGTAGCTAAGTCGAATCGAGTGATTGGAATTAATCACTCGAGTGAAGCATCAACGACGGGTAATTTACTATAACAAAGAAAAAAAATCACACAATTTGTCCAATAAGTTTAAACATTCTTTGAGAAAGTTCTCGTCCGCCCATCACTTATCGAGCCCCGTAGTGGGCGATATAATAACGCCATCTTACTTTACGTGGGAGTGAGACCTAAATGTCGCGTCGTTTCAGCGTTTCCGCGTTGGTGTGATGTAAAAGATAAGATAAAGATGATTGATGATGATGAAAATCCGTTAATTGACTCGTATCAAATTTGAGGCGATAAATGGATATTTTCGGTAGTATTTAACTTAAGAAACTGAAATATAAGTAAGTGTGAAACATAAGTAATAGTAAGACTTTGCTAAGTAAGTATGTAGGATGGCTGCAAAATTCGCAAATTAAAAAAATGTTTACCGCTTTGAATTCGAAACGGTGAAAACGCTATCCGCCATGTTGATGACTTACATCAAAGTGATCTTCACGTAAATACACCCGAGTTTGAGTCGATAAAGTATCGGGGTCTCTTTTGGCAAGTTTGAGCCAATTTTTTCGCGTGTTTATTTCACTGGGTACACGAATTTCCCGGGGTTTTTTATTGACATGTGTTTGCATTCTCGAACGATGCAATAATGATTATTGCTATATTTTGCATGTATACTCGATGAAACCATGGTTTCGTCGTTGTTATTTCACTATGTTCACAAATCACTCACAGTTGTTGAAGGTTAAACTTTGTTTACAACAGGTCTTCAAACCATAGACAAAAATGGCTGACCGCGTTTTCGGCTGTTATTAAAAAAAAGTTTTAAAATATACTTTTTGGTTGCTTTTAGGTCCTCAAAAAATATACTAAAATATTTTTTTGTCTAATGGAATAGATATTTGCCATTTAAGACTTACTTGCAAAGAGAGTCAAATAGCGGATTGTGTAATCCATCGACACACATAAACATACGCTTGCATCTCGTAGAGGTGGGCAGATACTATATAGGTTTGATATTGCTTACCACCTATAGTCTGTTAGCTTTTAGAATATAACTCGGCTAGTATCGAATAGAATCGGATATATTCATGTAATAGAAATATCGGAATAAATATGACACACTGGTGGGCAGCAGCGCCCCATGCAGTACAATTCCACCAAACTGCGATCCCCAACCCTCATGCCCAGCGTGGGGATTATGGGCATTACCCCCCAAATGATGGCACAACCTTGCGCTATGGCGCTCATTAGGGGAGGGCTATGACAAGCAGTGGACTAATATAGCCTGAAGAAGAAGAAGAAGACACTATAATTTCGAAATCGGAACTAATATGACACTTAATTTCGAAATCAGAACTCGATCATCAGTACGAAAACCGGCGATAATTGGCGAAAACCAAAGCCAAGTCTAGAGCCCGAGGTATATTCTAAAAGCTAACGGACTATACAATATGTATTTCTAGCTTTAAGGCGCTTCGGGGTGCTAACTAGCGCCATCAATGGAAAAAAAACATAACTGGTTTTAAAATACGTTTTTATCTAAAAGTGAACATTATATATCTTAATGCCAATCTTAATCATCCTGTGTTTTTAAGATTTCTCAAGTTCACTTTGAGAAGACAAATCTTAATATCTGTGATAGCTGTGATTATATTTCGCAAGTTCACTTTTGGATAAATAAGTATTATAAAACAAGTCATGATTTTGTTCCATCTGTGGCGCTACATAGCACCTCGAAGCGCCTTAATACGCTAGCAAGAAGCTCTTGAAATGGATTCTTCGTGGCGCGCGAGCTAACACATTGTTAAGCAGATTAATCCGATTTTAACCGGATCCGGGCGGATTAGGGCGGCTAGCGGAGGATTAAGCGCACACCTCGCGTGTTGAGTTCTTATCGGTGTGGTTACATGTAACCGCGGGGCTTAATCTACTTGATTGCCGATTTGTACTGTGTCTTTGCAAGTGAGGCTTTCGTCAGTTTCTTAAGGTGGTTTGGGGTGTTAACTAGCGCCATCAATATGTATTATAAAACGTTTTTATCTAAAAGTGAACATGATAATATATCTTAAAAACTGTGACAACTATTTTTAGAACCTACAATCTAGAACCTGGGATCAAAAATCTAGTACTTTAATCGAAAACGGCTGTTTTTGCCGGAAAGTGGTTAAAGTCCTAGGATGTTAATACTTTATTCAAGGCTTGTTCTAAAAATTGTTATCACGGATATTAAGATTTCTGAGGCTTGCTTTTTGAAAAAACAGATTGACAGATTTGATATTTGTAATGAGGGCTTTTCAATGACAGCTGTAAGTTGATTGCATTAAAAAAAACTAGATGGCGCTACAAGAAGAACAAAATATGTCACCCTTCATACGTTTTATCAAGTTTTATCTTGTACGCACAGATTATTATTTGTGATAACCTAACATCTCTTTGTAGTCTGTGATCTAAGCTAAACTATGTTTCGAAACTGTTGAAATTTGAAAGTTTCGAAGTATTTTTACTTTTTTCATTACATACGTACGTGAATTGTGTCTTAAATAATGGCTAGCTCGTGCATTGATCATTTTTGTAAAAACATAGGCACTCACCGCTTTCCTAAATGATGTAAATTGTGACATATTACATGACGTCAGCACCATCTATCGGTAACTTGCGGTACTGTTTTTTGTTTTTAATGACGCTTTGAAAAGCCCTCATTCATAATGGTATTTTGAGATTTCAATAATATAAATAAACTTTAATTACGTGTTTGCTTGTTAGAACATACCTAACAGAATGTGAGCTCATATTTAATAGCATTTCATCATAATGTACCACGTTCTAAGCAAATAAATTTTATTTTTATTTATTTATTCGTTTATTTATTTATGTATTTAACAACGTATTGTAAAACAAGTTGTATTTTTATTCCATTCGCGGCGCTACTTAGCGCCCCTAAGCGCCTTAATTGAGAATTGCATCTACTGCTGTAACGATGCCTCTTTGTACAAATAGTAGCTGGCAAGCGCGAGCGCCTGGTTTGATTTTGTCTAGATGAGATGTAATTAGGGGTCAGTCAACGACTAGTTAGGCATAAGATTCGATATCAACCCTTGTATGTCCCCACTGCTGGGGCACGGATCGCTTCCTGCATCGCAGCAAGGTGATTTTTGGATGTGCCTTTTTTATCGCGTAAGCCGATGTAATAAAAAAGGGCATGTCCAAAAATCGGCTCTCGGCCGAAGTTCTATATTCTTTACAAAAACCCTCTTCTGAACCCAAAACACACAAAACATTAGATACTACCATTATTTTGGTTACATACCTATTTTCTTTAAATATTCCTTGCGAGGCTTGAGCTCGAAGCTAGGCAGTAACTTTGTTAAAGTTAATTAATTTGATGTGCACTCATGAAATGCACTTTAAACTGCCAGTACAAGACTCTGCGAATGACGTTAAATTAGTTGACAAAATTTTAACAGGGCGTTCTGACCATGACCAAATGTTTCAATTCAATTTAATTTATTTCAACGCCAGGAATTTACATTCTGTTTGCTGAATGCCAATGTAACATGATAATGAAAGCGAAAGCCGCTGCCTTCGGGCCGTAGTGTAGTGGAGAAAAAGGCATCTTTTCTCAAGACGATATCGATCGATATCAACCCTTGTATGTCCCCACTGCTGAAGCACGAGTCTCTTCCTGCATCGCAGGAAGGTTAGGCCATACTCCGCCACGGGGGCCGAGTCCGGGTTGGTGGAGGATCGTAAGACAGTGGTGGGCCTTACTGTCAGAAGTTATCAAGCCGCCCATAAGGCTTCTAACATGGCTTAGCGACATCTGGTAGTCGGGGATGTAAGTGATGCAATCTACTTCAGCCAGATGTCGCTGCCTGTACGTAATACAGAGAATAGTATAAAGAGGTTCAAAATTTCACTGATGCCGGTGAGTCGCCCATTAGCTCAGTTGGATGAAGCGCTGGCACGGATAGCCAGAGGTTGCGGGTTCGAATTCCGGCATGGGTGGAATTTTTAGCCTCTAAATAGGTTTTTTTGAAAAGGTTTTATTCAAAGTAGCGCAGATACTGCAGCTTAATGAACGTTGCAAGTCAAAGTAGGTGTCAATTTCAAAATCTAGATCATTTTGGAAAAATTGGACAAATCCTTCAAACTCAGTCTTTTCAAAGTCCTTAATCAACAGAGTTTACACAATTCTTACAAAACTCATGCATTTTACATGCTTTAATTTCAGACATCATTGTCATCTAAATCGTTATCGTTATCAACCCTTGTATGTCCCCACTGCTGGGGCACGGGTCTCTTCCTGCATCGCAGGAAGGTTAGGCCATACTCCACCACGGACGCCAAGTCCGGTTTGGTGGAGGAAGTTATCAAGCCGCCCATAAGACCTCCGACATGGCTAGCGACTGCCATTACATGACAGCCGGCACCAACGGCTTAACGTGCCTTGCGAAGCACGGAAGTCATCTTAAACCTAATACATCAGGTGCCACCTGTTCGTATGACATGATGGTCGTCATCATCAGCCATTTGACACCGACATGCGGGCATATAGCAATGACTTTGTATCTAAGTTACTTCTCTTGTTTCAATCACATTTTTGTTTATTTTTACTAAGAAATAGTAGGGTAGCAATACCATTCGCTAACGCTATCCTTGACTGTAAAACCATTAAAGTTAAAGAAATATCTCCTTGATTTTCAAACTAGTGTGAAGTAAAAGGCATTTAGTCACAATTAAAGTGGGCTGTTATGTTGTCTTATGGTGTCATGAATTTATTTGTTTTAAGATGTTTATATGTATTTGGTGTTTTGTTGATAATAATTAGTAAGATAATATTTCGATACATTATGTTTGTTGATAGTTATATTTCGTTATCAACCCTGGTATGTCCCCACTGCTGGGGCACGGGTCTCTTCCTGCATCGCAGGAAGGTTAGGCCATACTCCACCACGGGGGCCAAGTCCGGGTTGGTGGAGGATTGTAAGACAGTGGCGGGCCTTACTGTCAGAAGTTATCAAGCCGCCCATAAGGCCTCTGACATGGCTTAACGACTGCCATTATATGACAGCCGGCACCAACGGCTTAACGTGCCTTGCGAAGCACGGAAGCGCTCGGAAAGATGCGACTAGCGGTAGTCACGGAACGCTCACCCATCTCATACCTGACCGCGCCTGTTGTTGCTTAACCAAGTAATTGATTCCAATCACTCGGTTCGCCTAGGCCACGAGCACTCCACCACCACGAGTTATATTTAAATTATGGTAACTCAATTCAATTTAATTAAATTGACATCAAATCAATCAATTAATTTAATCCAATTCAATTAATCAATCAATCGGTACAACTCAATTCAATATTTTTTTGTGTTATTATTTCTATTTCGGGACCCATCCAGAGTTGTTTTTATTTAAAAAAATATCAAAATGGTCTATGAATTGAATTATTGTCATTATTATTACTATTATTGTGTGTGATTATTACAATTATTATATATTTGGCGACCGCTGAAAATCAGCGTCATGGTCTCCAACGATCATGGCATATGCTAAGCGGCGGCCATTTTGGTGCCATTTATGTCTAATTTATGGTAAGTACTCCGTGTAGAACCTAAGTTACCTACACGCTAATCCATTATTGTTTGGTTTTGATTTCATTGGTACCAATAAACGTTTTTATTCTATTCTAACGGTGAAAAAACGTCACGGTGAACGGCGTTCAACTACCTCAGCGCTTGGAATTGCCAATCCGCGGTGGGCACGGGTCGTAATTAAGGCCTTACTCACTCTCTGAGAGAAGACATGTGCCCTGCAGTGGGACATTCATAGACTACATAAAAAAGTATGCGACCGAACTATTACCGATAAGGGTAAGCAGGTATTGTATGTCTTAAGCCGATGTGTGGGTAGGTACTTCCTTTGAACATCAAAGTTCTTTGCATCGCCTTTGAAAGTACGTTGGTGCTTTACCGTATTTATTTATTCCAAAGCGTAGGTTTCGCGCGTGTTTTCCTTTCAGTTTCGTTTGTGTAGAAACGCTTTTAATATCATGCAGGGAAAATACTTAAATTGTGTCCCAAAGTTCTTGTTTATCGTTTCAAAAGTTTATTCAATAGTTGGAGTAAGAATGGTATAATTAAAACTGTTTTTATACGGATTTATGCTCGTTTATTACATTTTTACAATAACGTTTCGGCACTTTTTCAGGTGCCGTGGTCCCGGATGACTAATCGTTTATTGTAAAAATGCAATAAACGAGCATAAATCCGTATAAAAACAGTTTTAATTATGTTTACTGCTCGTGTTAACCTTAGAAAATACTGTAGGAAGAGTAATTGAACATCCTTTTACGACTGTGTCGCTTAGCATCATCAGCAACCCATTATGTCCCCATCGAGAGACACGGGTCCCTTCCCTAAAGAAGGTATAGGCCATTCTCCACCACGGGGGCCAAATCCGGATTGGTGGAGGCTTGCAAGACTAGTGGCTGGTCTTACTCTCAGAAGTTTTCAAGCCGCCCTAAGGCCCCTGATTTGCTTTAACGACTGTCGTCTATCGACGGCATAAGCAGCCTTTATATACGTTTAACTGTTACGCACCGGCTTTCTCTTATAGAGAGAGTACGGGCTTAATCACCACGCGTGCCCACCGTGAATTTGCGATTTTAAACGTTGAGGTACTTGAATATCTCAGACACGCTGTCGCTCTGAAGTGGGACACGAAATTGCAGCTTTTATACTTTGTTGTTGTTTATGGAGCAATTTTTGAAGACGTTCGAGTTGAGTCTCGCGATTTTTGAAAACACGATTCGTGGCGGAATTACACGACTTTACCCGAGTCGCGCGCGTTTTGTTCGTTCAGTGCTGTCTTCACAATAATGTTTTCACGCAAAGAAAGAGCACTAATTAGTAACTTTTTCAAATAGCAAAGAATATTTTCGAAACATTTGAATGATTGCCATTGCCGAAAATATTTTTTAGCCCAGTTCGCTTAGCATTTCATGCTCGAGAAATGACTTTCTCTACGCAAAAATGTCAATCTCTGTAATATCCTAAAGGTCTTGACGCCAACACGGCTGCCATATTTACACTTTCGACATGGCAAGCACTCCTAAATCTCTCATTCGACGTCAAGAGAGAGTCAAAGCGTGCATGCTAAGCATACTGGAAGTCTCTGCAGACGGTGCGGTTGACAATTGGCGGTTTGTAACTCCCATATGGCGAGTTCCAGTGCGGGCTAGGAGTCTCTCGGGTATAGTGGTTGATTGCTCCACGTCTATCCGCATGCGATCAAATATTCTAGTGACATCGAACGTCCGGATGCTGATTGGAGTCGTACAGCTGTCGTGTACGTCACAGTCGCTTTGTTATCAACCCTTGTATGTCTCCACTGCTGGGGCACGGATCTCTTCATCGCATCGCAGGAAGGTTAGGCCATACTCCACCACGGAGGCCAAGTCCGGGTTGGTGGACGGTTGTAAGACAGTGACGGACCTTACGGTCAGAAGTTATCAAGCCCATGAGGTCTCTGACATCGCTTAACGACTGCCATTACATGACAGCCGGCACCAACAACGTGCCTTCCGAAGTACGGAAGCGCTCGGAAAAATGCCACTAGCGGTAGTCACGGGACGGTCACCCATCCTGCACCTGACTGCGCCTGTTGTTGCTTAACTCAAGCGATTGATTCCAATCACTTGGTTCGCCTAGGCCGCGGGCGCTTCAGTCATTTATTATATTATGTAGGTTTGTAATAGTTTTAGGCGGAGCAGGCTTGCAAAGCACCTACACCATCCTGATGTTTAGTTGGCCTAGCCCACAGGAAAGATAAGTCACAAGCTGCGGCTTCAAAAAAAATGTCACAGGCACTGCACAGTGGCTCCACCTCAATACAAGGGTATGACAAAAATCGAAAGTAGCAGTTTTCACATTACTTTCTACCTTTTTAGCATATATTGATATTTAAAAATGGAATTCAGTGAATAAAAAACATGTATAGGTGTCAAAAAATGTATATTTGTATATAAGTATATTGAAAATTTTCAAACAAAATATATGTAACACAACAAAAAACAAAATGTAATTACGTACATGCGTAAATAAAAACGTACTAAAACTAAGTAAATAATATATTACAAATTTTCTAAGACATAAATACTGATGTTTTGTTAATTTGCATCCAACTATTAACGCTAACAACTCACTATGTGTGGCTTCAATTTCTTCGGTTGTATGAAGTGACGTATCACTCACACTCAAAGAAGATGCCATTGAAGAATCCAGCTGAGAAATTTCAGCTTTTCTTCTCAACAAACTAAGAATGGTTTTTGTGGTCGTCCACGCTTTTTTGTTGAACTTTCCTGTGCTTTCTGATCCGTTGAAGAAGTCGCACTGCTCGCACTGCCCGTCAAAGAAATACTTTCGACAACAGAAAACTATTCATGGTGACTCGATAATAATCTGTTGATTTTATGCGACGCTTCTTTGTAGAAATGGCCAATTTTTTTAATTATATATTCAGTCTTTTCTCTCAAAAGTTGGAAGTCTACATTTTCTTTGTCTTCAATTTCCAATTCTTGGATTATGTCAGTGACAACATTCGAAGCGAATTGTGTGTAACCGAGCCGATCTCCACGGTATTTAGACCATAAGTTTAATATGTGATGCCTTGTTATTTTTATTGAGACTTCATTACCTAAAACCATAAGAAAATATACACTTAAAAAGTTGAAATTCCTCAAGTCTACTTTTTTGTAGTAGTTGCTACGAAGCTGCTACGCTCCGATGCGTAGCACTTAAATATTAAATAACTTGAGCAGCCGGACGCTGCCGGAAAAGATTTTGGTACCCAGTTAAAGTACACAAAAATACCTTCAATATGGTGGTAAAATGATAAGGAACTTCGATGGACTTCATTTCGAAAAGTCTAAATTAAAAATGAGATTGTCAAAAAAAGTTCGTAATAAATGCCTTTACTTTGCCAGCTACTTCCTAGGTAACAGAATGATATTTTGAAATTATTTTTACACATAAACATTATACATACCATTGCGTTGAGGCTCCATCGTTGACACACTTCACAGAAACTCGAAATTCCAGGTAGTCTCTTAACAAAAGAAGCGATGCACGCTAATGACTCACTGTTAACAATTTACTGATAACGATGTGTCTACTTCAGAGGTCGAAAAGATACTGATTGTGTCACTAATGTAATGCAATATTTATAGTTTTAAAAGGTTTGGTATGTGTATACGGCCATTCAATTGGAAATTAACCCGAAAATATTTTTTGATTTTTTCATTTTTGTCATACCCTGGCGCCACAGTGCACTGCAGCGTCAGAGTGGTCCCTTCACCCATCTAGTGTCAAAGCGCAACTGGATGCTGTTTAAATCATCTCATTAAGTAGATGCAGAGGCCAATTTTTTTTTATTTCATTGCTAAAAATGTAAGTAAAAAAAAAAGGTAAGATAAGTAAAAATTATTAATTCAGAAAAAGGTAATTGGCAGAGTACAGTGTCTGGTGGGTCCACACTAGTTAAATCCTGTATCGTGGGCTCCCGTTTGAGGATTTCTAACAGTAGAAAGTGCCACTGAGTCAGTTAGGGTGTTGCACAAAAACTAAGGATTTAGTTAAACTAAATCTATAAACTGGAAGAAACTAAATTATTACATTTTCCTCCTTATTGAGTAAAACCGATTGTGTATGAATAGTAAAGTAACTGAGGGAACCAAATTATTGGTACAACTCGAACCTACTACCTTTCAAAAGGTTCAAAATTATTATTATTTTAGGAGAGCGGAAGACAACCGGCCTCACGTTCGTGAGGTCTTAGGTTCGGAACGTAAGCTACGTACATTTGTAAAGTTTCAGTAGCAATATTGACGGCCTCGGTGGCGCACCGGTTTGGCACGCTGACTGTAAAACCGAAGGTCTCGGGTTCGATCCCCGGCCGGGTCAAACTAGGAAACGAACTTTTCTTGTTTGTCTCGGGTCTTGAATGCTATCTATGTATTAATTGTATTAAATCTATCGTTGAGATAGAACTTATAATATAACACAAGTCATTTAATTGTACTTAGTATATGGCTAACAAGATCTGTGTAATATGTCCATGAATATTTATTTATTTATTATTTATTACTGGCTAACTGTGAAGGAAAACATTGCGATGAACCTAAACCTCAGTGTGTGAGTTGTTAACATACCTTATCGTGCAAGTGATGCAAATTACTTCAGCCAGATGTCGCTGCCTGTACTTAATACAGAGAATAGTGTAAAGAGGTTCGAAATTTCACTGCTGCCGGTGAGTCACCCATTAGCTCAGTTGGAATGAGTGCTGGCACGGATAGCCAGAGATCGCGGGTTCGAATCCCGGCATGGGTGGCATTTTTAGCCCTTAAATAGGTTTTTCATACCTTATTGTTTCAAATTGCCAATTCGCGGTAAAAGCGCGTGGTATTTGAAATACATCTCTGAAAAAAGGCCTGTGGCGTGCAGTGGGACGAGTATAGGCTATATTAAGAAATGGTCAATAAATAAACCAATTAGGGTTTATTTACTGACCTTTTCTTGGGTCAGTAAATATACCTTAATTGGTATCGTGACGAATGTTCCGTTAATAAATATTGAACGAACATCAAGAAGATAAAAAAGGACCTCAGCGTTTCACTGTATACGTTACAGTCAGAAGTCTTTAGCGGTCAAAACTAGTTTTGACTTTTTTAAAAACCTATTTAGAGGCAAAAAATTTCACCCATGCCGGGATTCGAACCCGCGACCTCTGGCTATCCGTGCCAGCGCTCTTTCCAACTGAGCTATTGGGCGACTCACCAGCATCAGTGAAATTTCGAACCTCTTTACACTATTCTCTGTATTACTGTTCAATTTAGTCAAAACTAGTTTTAACTGCAGAAAAATAAAGTAAAATTCTATCCAACAATGTCGAGTTGGTTTTAGGTCTTCCATATTCAACCTAACATGCTCCTTTGCGCTCCGCTACACACCTATAGTTTTGTTGTCGCAGATTGAGTGATGCATAATTTAAGGTGTGTTTGCCACTTGGTATTTCAAATGTAAGCTTTGAACAAAAGTACTTTTGACTGATTTTAGCAGTCAAAACTACTTTTGACCGTTTAAGAGTTTTGACTGTTACATATACAACTAAAAACGAAGTGACACCATTGAATTTTTCTAACATTTATATTACAGAAAACTCATTTTAAATGACGTTTCAAGTGTTGTGACATTGTGAGTGTAATTAGTGATTGAAATGGAAACTAAACAACAATCAACAGTTCGGGTGTTTCAAAATGAGCCGAACCTTACGAAAGTGGCTCGTGCTAAAAGCACTGTAAAGCAAATGGTGGCCTGCTTTTTTGGTATTAATGGCCATGTGGCTACAATACCACTGGAGAATCGCAGAACGGTTAATTCGGAGTGGTACACGACCATTTGTTTGCCGGAAGTATCTGAAGAAATACGCCAAAACAACCAGCGACGCAGAATTATACTTCACCATGACAATGCCAGCTGTCATACATCTCAGGAAACAACTACATTTTTGGATGGTCAAAAAATTTAATTGATGGGTCATCGGTGTACCACTGTACCACCGTACATCGGTGTACGGTGGTACAGGCCTGATTTGGCTCCCAATGATTTCTAATTATTCCCAAATGTAAAGAATAAATTACGTGGTCAACGATTTTCGACCCGTGAAGATGCCGTAGATGCGTTCAAACAGCACGTTTTGGAGATATCTCAATCAGAGTGGTCAAAAAAAGTGTTTAACAAATTGGTTTCATCGAATGCAAAAGTGCATCGATCATAGTGGAGAATACTTTGAAAAACAATAAAAGCATATTTAGCCATATACATTTGTTTATTTTTTCTATTTCGCATAAATAAGTAGCAGCCCTCGTATCAAGCCGCCCATAAGGCTTCCGACATGGCTAAGCGACTGCAATTGCATGACAGCCAGCACTCACGGCTTAGCGTGCCTTGCAAAACACGGAAACTAGCGGTAGTCACGGGACGGTCACCCATCCTGCACCTGACCGCGCCCCACATTGCTTAACTCAAGTGATTGATTCCAATCACTCGGTTGAACCAGGCCAAGAGCGCTTTATTAAAAAGAATATAATAGTTGTTTAGTTAGTGCATTAAAGTTCATTAAAAAGAATATAATAGTCTTAGTTTACTTTTGCTGTGTAGTGTCGGCTTAGAGAATAGAACCCAAATTCTTCCCGCGGGTGTCGTAAAAGGCGACTAAGGGACACAAACTGGGGGGTGGGCAGCAGCGCCCCCTGCAGTACAATTCCACCGAACTGCGATCCCCAACCTGCATGCCCAGCGTGGGGATTATGGGCATTACCCCCTATGATAGCATAACGTGGCGCTCTTTAGGGGAGGGCTATGTCCAGCAGTGGACTAGTATAGACTGACGACGATTTTTAGATGCAAAACGTGTTAAAAACCTAATTCTGATATTGTTTCCATTGGTGGCGCTAATTAGCATCCAAAGTGCCTCGAGTCGCAGTTTCTGTGCTCTTTTGAATAAAACTTATTTTATTCGAGTGTTCCAGCTGTCAACTCACTCTAGCCGCAGTCAGACGTATCTCGAATCAATGGCCACAGCCGGCCGATGCATAGTAATGCTACGGAGCTTTCGTACACTGCATCACTGGATTGTCAATGCAATACGGCTGGGATTGAATGCGGTAGGGCAACTTTGTTATTGGGCGCAGACCTATATAACGATACGATATCAACCCTTGCATGACCCGACTACTGGGGCACGGGTCTCTGCCTGCACAGCAGGAAGGTTAGGCCACACTCCACCAGAGGGGCTAAGTCTTGGTTGGTGGAGGATTCTAAAACATTGGCGGGCCTTACTGTCGGAAGTTATCAAGCCGCCCATAAAGCATCTGACGTGGCTTAACGACGGCCATTATATGACAGCAGGCACCAACGGCTTAACGTGCCTTGTGTACCTCTGACCCGCTCGGAAAAATGCTACTAGCGGTAATTACGGGACGGTCACCCATTCTGCACCTAACCGCGCTTGCTGCTGTTTAACTCAAGTGATTGATTCCAATCACTCGGTTCGACTAGGCATGAGCGCTTCATCATTAAATCATCTCATTACACACTAACTCGATTTTTTGGTAAGATGTACAAAATATCTTAGAATTCCATAAAAAAGAGTAGAATGATTTCCTTCTCTGCTTATAAACAGAACTAGAGAGCACGATATTTTTATAGTGAAATGGTTATAAAATAATAAAAACTGTATTTACAAGGATTTTATTCGTTTAATTACACATTTTTTACAATTTTCCGACCTTTCGGCACTTTTTCGAATACCGTCTTCTGAGACCACGGTACTTGAAGAAGTGCCGAAACGTCGGAAAATTGTAAAAAATGTTAGAATGAAACGAGTGAAATCCGTGTAATTACAGTTTTATTAGGTACTGCTTTATTATTTTTAAAGGGAATGAGTAATAGTGCAATTGGCTCACTACAATGGCGCCCGCATTCAGTTGCGATGCAAAGGTACAATGGAAGACAAAGGGTTCTGCTTCCACCTTGCCTGAAACAATGCTCTTTAACTGGAGGCGATAATAACTAAAGGTATACGTCTACCGTGAAACAAATAAAAAACGCAAGGTGTAATTAAAATGCTCCAACTTGTGTAATGCGACGAGGTCAGTCGCGCGTTTTGGACGTCAAAAGTCGCGACTTTCCAGTCGACGAGCCGTTCTCAGCACAAGTTCACAAATCATTTCATAGATGACGCGCTTACAAGTCTAACTATCTGGGATACAGGCGTGAGGTTATGTATGTATGAACAATAGACCATACAATATTCGAAACTTGAAATAATAATTTAATGTAAAAGCACCTGAAAACGTTAAGTCCGTTCATTCACTGATAGAAAGGTAATTAGCTATCATGGAGGTCAGTGAGTTTACCCCATTAGCTAATAATAATTCATTTCGCTAAGACTTTACTTCATTCCAATTTTAAAGGAATGAGAATTATAGGTATTTTTTATTCCAAACCTTTCTTTTTTTTGTAATTCATTAGGTATTATTAGCCGCCAGCACTCCCATTTGAAGAAACAATTTATCGTGAATGAAATGCCTTAACAATTTATTCAGATTAGATTAATGAAAGTGTTCTGATTCCGACAGCTAAGACATATTTATCTTTGTTCTGCTTGTCCTATATTAGTCTCTGCCGACTCTTAATTTAAAGAAAACTTCGACATGACGAGCTGTTTTGAGCTAACACTATGTGCTGATTGGATAGATAGATAAATGGATACTGTATGTATTCAGGCGTTACGTTGCGGAAATCCATAAGCATTAAAATGTTAAAATTACTTTGCTGAATTCCGCCAAAAATCCCACATACACTACGCGGTTGGTTAATGCATCGCCCTTCCTAACTTTTTCAAGCTGAAGCAAGACACCAACGCACCATCACCGACACCAATACTTGTATGAGAAAATACGTGGCACGTTTCGCCTCTAACAAGAGTCACGGTCACTTGCACTTGTGAGCCTGAGGATGCCTCGTGTTAGAGGCGAGACGCGTCGCGTATTTTCTCATTTTAATTTATTTTATTTTTATTTTAATACAAAACCCACAGCACAAGTTAAATGATAAAATATGGTTGTGTGAAAATATTCACACATAGGCCACTTAAGGGCTTACATTATATAGCTACGAGACAAGAACAAAGGTAGACTTACATAATTTAAGTTAACCCTAGACACCTAACCTTCGTCGTTTCGACGAATACGCGACAGAAAAATTGTTGTATCTTTTTGGTGCGTGTGCGGATAACCGTGGTGTCTCTTGTCAACTCGGTGTTCGTCGCGGGTTGGCGAGAGGCAATAAATTCCGGCTGCCAAGTACCATGTTTTTTCGAAATTTTACAAAAATACGTACAAAATCGCAATTTGTTGCGAATATAAATTTTATTTTTGTACTGAATGGGCGTAAAATAGAACATTTTTCTTTTTCTAATGTCTACAGTTTAAGTTTTCCCTTTAAATAAACAACTACTTTTTTAAATTTCGGTTGTAATTAAATTTTTCATAAAAATGTCGGGTTTTATCTGTGAAAACGCGTGCCATTTTAAACAGAAAGGAAAATAAGTAAGATTATGTGATAAATAACAACAAATTATTTTATTAAACAATATAAAGTATGCTTGAAATCTCAGTGCAATAAACGTACCAAAAACAACAAATTTTTATTTAAAACTTAACACTTCAAAAAATGGTCGTCGAATTGACGAATGGTTAGGTATAATGAGCTATGTGAGAAGGTTAGGTGTCAAGGGTTAAAGAAACAGATTTTACTAATTTTACAGTGGAATAAAAAGAATAAATAATGATAAATAGATAGAGGCTTTAGTACAACCACGTTCAGTAGCTTGCGCTTTTTCACAGTCCACGATATGAATTCACCCGACTGCGGCGGAGTTCGGAGCTCAAAAGGAGGGTAATGTATTCGGCTTTTATGTATCTGAGCAGGTAAGTATGTCCGATTCCACGTTTCCGCAAAACTCTTTAAGAAATGGTCAGATTTTGACACATTAAATTTCAGATTTTATACAATTATGCGGAAATCGTTAAGACAATAGTTAAGACATTAACCTACCCGTCAAAGGTGACAACAACTAGCTCCGCATAAAAATATTATAAAAAATATAAAAAGACGTTTACATAAACAAACAGTGCTAAATTAGTGTACAACATACAAAGAAACATAAGTGGAAGTGTTATTCAAAGTGAGAATAGGAGCAAAACTTAAACTCCGTTTGCCTCACAATCTAAGTTATTATACAACATTCAGTTTGGAACTAGGTATTTGGCGTAATCTGCAGTGACGACAAACCGATTTTTTGCGAACTTGCAAATCTTCCCATTATTCAGTGATTAAGTGATAAAAAGAAAACCCAAAATATATGTAGGTATCCAATTAAATTTTTGGTAACGACTTCTTTGTTTACGTTTTGCTGGTGACGTTGTGACACTTCACCGCTCACCGCTCAGTGTTGCCATCCATATAGAAATATTAAGGAAGTGTCTAGACAGCCACGAGTGGTCGCACAGGAAAGAAAAATAGATGAACGCCAGTAGTGATTGACAAAAAATTCAAGTAAACACAAGTAGCCCGTTTCGGCAAAAGATGGCGGACTGTGCAGGATGTTTAACAAAAATCACGGGGAAGCAATTTCTAAAATGCTCTTTGTGCTTACAAACCTATGATTTACAATGCGCAAACGTGTCAGAAAAACGTTTTTATAACTTGATGACTACAGAAAAAAGGCAAAATTGGGAATGTCAACAATGCATTTGTAAAATGCGGAAAAACATTAACTCTAATACCCCAGCACGACCTCAATACCAAAATAGAGAAGAAGAGGACATGAATGTCACGGTGAGAGCGAAAATACAGAACAGAGAGCCTTACGACGATTCATTGGATGTAGAAGGATACACACGGGACGACCAGAGCTTATTGGGTGACACCTTGAACAATAGCACATCGAAACCTACACCAGAAAGAAACAGTCCGAAGAGCTCAATTACATTAACAGACTTCCAAAAGCTTCTAAGCGATAATCTGGAAAATAACAATACAAAATTTATTTCCGAATTGAAGTCGTTGATAAAAACCGAAATTTCTGCAGCGATAAGTAACCTAAAATTAGAAATAACTCAAAGAACAGATACTATCTCTACAGAACAGAGTGCACTAAAAAGAGAAGTATCCCTTTTAACGCAAAGGATCACTGCTCTAGAAAAGGATAACAATAAACTAAAAGAAGAACTAAAAACACTACAAAATGATTTAAAGCCATTTGGCAAAAATAACGAGGAAAATAACTGCAAAAAAATTGTACTACACGGCTTGGAAGAAACGTATGGTGAAACTGTAAACGATGTCCATGAGCGCGTGATCCAAATATTCTATGATGTAATGAATCTAAATGTGCATGGCTATGTAGAAGAAACACAACGAATTGGCCGTAGGGGAAATTGCCGGCCGTTGGTTATAGAGCTACTAAGTAAAAACATGACAAAAACCATACTTCAGTACAGCCAACTATTCAAGAATACAGGCCTGCATATCACAGAATACCTGAATGAAAAGGAATTGAAAACGAGACGTAAACTCATAGAAATATTACGCCAAGCTAGACGAGATGGAAAATACGCTATAATTGTTAATAACAAATTGATTATAAATGGGAGAGAATACAACAATGATGAACAGCAAGAAAAGGAAACAACAGAACCGTCTAACAATATAACACAACATACATTTCCAGGAGAATATTATACAAGAACTAGTAGTTTTCGCAACAAATAATCATGTTGAAAATATAGAAAAACTGTACAGTAAGAGAAACAATCATACTAACCTGATACACTCCCAATTACTCATCCCAACATCAACCACTCACACACAGACACTCTCAAGTCATCCCGCACACCTAATCACACCCACACTCTCACACACATACATAGACAAGCAAAATGAAAACAATAATGTAATAAAATTGAACAACGTAATAAATAACCATATTAAAACCATTGTAGATTCAAGCATCTCAAAAAAACAGAATCGAAACTTTCAATCCTCAGAGAATAAAAGTATGCAAATCAAAATATTATTTCAAAACTTCCAAAGTCTTTTTAATAAACAAGATTTATTAGCCGCATTCGTACACGACGATCCAACTTATCAAGCAATATGCATTAGTGAATCATGGCTAACTCTGGAAAAAATTAAGCTCCTACAAGTAAATGAGTATAAAATAGCAGCATCCTTCTGTAGAAAAACTCGAACCGGTGGAGGCGTATGTATACTTGTGCAAAAACAATTCGACACCATAGAAAGGAATGATATCACAGCTTTTTCAATTGAATACGTGCTAGAGATCTGCGCAGCAGAATTACCAAAAGAAAACTTACTCATCATTTTAATATATTGGAACAGAAACGAAGAACATATTTTTTATAACCAACTAAAAGTAATTCTAAACCATGTCACAAAAAGGTATTCTAAATATAACATCATTCTCGGAGGAGATTTTAATATAGACATCTTACTAAATAGCCTAAAAACTAACCAGTTTATAGATTTTATGTCAGAATATAAACTTAAGCAACATATAACAAAACCGACTCATATCACAAAAACTGCGTCAACATGTCTTGACTTAATATTCACTAACTTTTTTGATAAAAATATTCAAACCACTGTAAAAGAACTAGGATTTTCAGACCATAGTGGAACAATCATAACTTTGAAAGTACCCCAAACCCTAAAAAAATCGTGGTATACAAATAAAAGAATATACAACAACAAAACTATGGACCAGTTCAAATTAAAGATCAGCGCTATAGACTGGCATAATGTACTTACAGAGGACAGGGACATCAACGAAAACTACACAGCATTCCATAATACACTAACGAATATTTTAAACCAATGTATGCCTAAACAAAAAATAAAAATAAAATATAATCCCAAAAAACACTGGTTAACAGTAGGTCTTAAATTATCATGCAAAAATAAAAGACTGCTTAAAATAATGTCACAACAAACAAATAACAAAATACTTACACAATACTATAAACAATATGAAAAAATACTAAAAAGAGCGATCATTATGGCAAAAAAACTACAGTACATAAATAAACTAAAAATATCAAATAATAAGGTAAAAACTATGTGGAGTATAATAAACGAGCGCACAAACAAAAAAACAGAAAAAGAAAAAAATAACATTCAGTTACTATTTAAGAATCAACCAATTACTGACCCTAAAAGCGTCGCTGATTTGTTCAATGAATTCTTTGCTTCGATAGGAACACCAACCACGAACGCGAATAACCTGAAGTCAAATAAAAATGACCCATGTGGACGCCCAGTGCTCTACCCTTCTACAAACTCAATTTTTCTAAAACCAGTAGATCACCGAGAAGTCCATAAAATAATCAGAAGCCTTAAAAATAAGAAAAGTTTTGGAGTAGACGAACTTCCGTCATGCTTGCTTAGACAATGCGCAAACCAACTTACTGTACCGTTTTGCACACTAATCAACCAATCATTCAATGAAGGAAGTTTCCCAGATCTTCTCAAAAAAGCAATTATAAAACCAATCCACAAAAAAGACACAAAAACTGAACCAAATAACTACCGTCCAATTGCACTTTTGCCAGCAGCCTCAAAAATATTCGAAAAAGCTATGTGTGATCGTATTTACAACTTCTGTGAAAAATATAAAATATTCGACGACTGCCAAAATGGATTTCGGAAAAAGAGATCAACAACGCTAGCTGTTTATAAATATATTCAAGAAACACTTAATATACTGGATAAAAAAAGATATGCAATTGGCATATTACTAGACATGACCAAAGCTTATGATAAAGTGCAATATAAAATACTACTAGAAAAATTAAATGGAATAGGAATTCGAGGAACAACGTATAATTGGCTAAAATCATACCTAAAGAACAGGGAACAAGCGGTAGAAATTGAACATTTTAATTATGCTACAAGCGAAATTAAAAATGTACGATCTAAAACTAAGGTTATAAATGCCTCAATCCCTCAAGGAAGTGTAATAGGCTGTCTCCTGTTCCTAATCTACATTAATGACTTGCCTAAGATCATGGATGGACCATGTGTTATGTTTGCAGACGACATATCCCTACTTACCTCATGCCAAAACAACAGTAATATAAATGAAACACTGACTAAGATACTAGATAAAACAACAGACTGGCTCAGTGAACACAATCTAGAAATAAACTACAAGAAAACTAAAATAATGCCCTTTTACCCACATCAAAAAACCCCCATAAATATAAACTTCCAATACAACAATGAAAATTTAGAAACTGTTACAAATGTCACACTTCTTGGTTTAGAAATAGACACAAATGTTAATTGGAAAAAACACATAAAAAAACTACGATCAAAGCTTGCAAGTTTTTCTTATGCACTAAGAGAAATAAAAAAAACCACAAATTTACAAACAGCCTTAACTACTTACTATGCATACGCTTATGCGTGGCTCAGTTACGGTGTCATACTATGGGGGAATAGTACTGATGTCTCTACCCTTTTCACAAGTCAAAAGAAACTTATACGAATAATAGTAAATATAAAACAAACAGACAGCTGTAAAATCCATTTTCAAAAACACAAAATTCTTACCCTACCTTGCATATATATTTATAAAATATGTGAATTTGTACGACAACACCCAGATTTTTATTTAAAACGAAAAGAAATACAGTCAAAGTATTCATTACGTCACAAAAACCAATTAAACGTTCCAACATCTCAATTACAATTGCACTCGAAAAGTCCACTCACAATGTCAGTTAAGATTTTTAACAAGTTACCCGAGACACTCAGAAACAATATCAATGACAAAGAATTCTGTAAAAACCTAAAACAGTTGCTCATCTCCAGAAGCTATTACACTGTGAATGAATACTTAGAAGATAAATTTAAATAAGATGTATAATAAAAATAATATTTTATGCAATTATAGGATACCTACCTAGTTTTTAAGATAAAATTGTGGAAATTAAATAGTTCGCAGGTACTGGATACCACATTAGCTATAAGATTTTGGTTGTAAGGCTTTTGCTGTGCCCGACAGGGTCCATAATGATACACATTATCTGTTATATTATATAAGAACTTACCAAACTTATGGCTGCAATAAAGTATTGAGTATTGAGTATTGAGAATCCATAAAAGCATTAAAATTACAAAATTACTTTGCAAAATTCCGCCAAAAATCCGACAAGCACCATGCGGTTAGTTAATGCAAGCCTGAGTATGCCTCGTGTCAAAGGCGGAACACGTCGCGTATTTTCTCACACAAGTATTGGTGTCAGTGGTGGTGTGTTCGTGTCTTGCTTCTGCTTGAAAAAGTGGGGGGGAGGGCGGTGCATTAACTAACCGCATGGTGTTTGTGGGAGTTTTGGCGGAATTCAACAAAGAAATTTTTACATTTTAATGGCATTACATTTCAATCGATTCGTAATTTTTCGTAAAAGACAATGATGTACAGTGCTACACAAGAAATAAGTCCCGCGGGTGTACCTGCGCACATGACCAAATTTTGGATGTGCGGCAAGTTGATCGACCAATCAGATAGTTTCATTTTATGGCAGGCCGCGCGCCTTTGTTGCTATTGGTTGATTCAACGTCATCGATGCAGGTGACTATTAGTTTGGCAATATTAGCGTGAGCGAAATAGTTAGCGCTACTGCGGCAATCAATTCTGCAGCTTAACCCATTTTATTAAGGAGTCGAAGTAGTGTTGCTGGTTATTTTTTCCTATTTTAGTTTATTTTTGCTGTCGGTGATAGTGGCCATCTATTTTATCTTTCTATTCTCTGACGGGCACTGTGCAATCTTCCGAGCCAGTGGCTTGAAGCTAAATGGCTTGCCCTCACGGGACCGTTGCATTTCACGAGCACACCGATGGGACATGTTTAATAAGAAACTGGCCACAGCTACAAAAATGGAAAACTTTTTAAAAAATGTCATTGTCTTCTTTATTAGATAGGTAGGAACGTCTAAATTTAAACTGACGATGGCTTTTTCAGTATTTCTTAATAATTCGCGATACTCCTATATCCTACTATCCTCCTACTAAAATTATAAACGCGAAAGTTTGTAAGTCCATACTTGGACGGATCTTTGTTAATCTCACATAAAACCTACTGTATGGATTTTAATGAAACTTTACAATAATATAGCTTATACATCAGAATAGCACATAGGCTACAATTTATGAGGATATTGTGTGAATTTTCTTAAATATGGCGATAAGTAGGAAAAAATATAACATCTGCGAGTTATTCTGGCGTGCGCTGCCAAAACCTTTTGTACGCCACACTTGTAATAAGCTACTAAAATTACTAATCCTGCGCAGACGAAGTCGCGGGCATCAGCTAGTAGTTTTATAATAAACGGGTCAAATCGCGATTATTTATAAGGTAAAACGTAATTAACTTATTTCCCGACGTTTCGGCAGCGTTACAGTTGCCGTGGTCTTGGGTAGACTGAAGTGGCGAGTCCAGTCAATTATTGTTTTATCTAATAAATAATCGCAATTAGACCCGTTTAATATGTAACTATGAATGACTTTTTTTACAAATTATTAAATGTTTATACATAAAATGTAAATATGATTGTAGTATGTATTCGCTCGTTGGCGTACGTTGAAAACTCTCGAAGTTGTTGACCACAATGTATACCTGAGACAAACAGTCGAGTTAGGCAAGTCCAACTTTGAGAAAGAGGTCACTCGCTGAATCCAACTGGGCTGGGCAGCGTTCGTGAAACTAAAACACATTTTCGCGTCCAAAATACCTTAATGTCTCAGGACAAAACTGTATTACCAATGTGCGTTGCCAATGATTACTGTTGTAAACAAGGACTGAAGACGCCTATATTACAGCCTACTAGCAGAGTGTGGATATGATAGTAAAACGCACTAGATGTTGCTTGGTTGATATATTTTTCGAAACTGTCACACGCGGTATTCAAATCGGTGTCAGCCAGTACTGGGATAAGATTATAACTGGCCATTACTTGTGCATATACCACCTCCAATAATGATGACTTACGGAAGCGAATCTTGGGCGCTAACGGCCTCATAAAAAGGCTCAAAGTCACCCAGCGCGCAAGGGAGAGAGCTATGTTAGAAATTTCACTGCGTGATCAATTTAGGAATAAGGGCATCCGCAGAAGAGCCCGAGTTACTGATATAGCTCGAGGAATTGCTCAGTTGAACTGGCAGTGACTGGGGCACATATCTCGAAGGACTGATGATGACAGTTGGATTGAAAAAGTTTTGGCAACTACGGAACGGATGACGCAGCCACCAGATGATCTGATAACTTGGTTTCAATGGCGGGGAGTCGCTGGATGTAGACGGCACAAGGCCGTGAAGCTTGGAACACCACGAAAGAATAGAATAAAAAATATTTAGGCACAACAATCACGTATATTAGAGCCATTAATGACAATTTAAAGAGACATTTATTTAATAGCATATAAATTACAAATGAAGACAAAAAGATCTCTACCTCGGCTTGTAACTAATGTACAATTACACTACAATACAAGTACAATGTGCAACTAGCTGCCGATTTTCAGGTAAGGCCTTTTCTTCATTTAAAATAAACCTGTCTGGGTATAATTATACTATTTTTATGAGGATAAAAAACACACGTGAATTAAGACAGATGCAAAAACTTAACATATAGGTATATAAATCCCATTCACTACAGCTCTTGAAGGACACTAGACACTTATATCTTCCAGGATGCGATAAATGACTGAATATTTGGTCAAATTAATGGTGACATTCAATATGTATATGTCAATATATTTTATTCTATACGGACATACAGAATAAAATATATTGGACGGACTGAAATCAATAAATTGCTTTAAAAAACACACTTCTTTAATTAAAAAACCAACTGTGCAATTTTATAAAGGATTTTGCAGATTGAGAGAGGCTAGCATTCTGCCAATACTCACCGCCGCTCGACCAAAGCCAACCCCACATGCGAGTCAATCTCAAAGCAAAATTTATTCAAAACTACACCAGAACTAAACCAATTCGGCCGGAGAACTAATAAAATACCGTATTTCCCTAGGTAAGTAGGTTCTGCACAAACAATGAGATAGGTACGAGTTGAGAGGCCCCCGATAACGTTGTTCCGGCGCCTACAAAACTATGCTAATATCCTGCCTCCGATTGCTTTTTCAGGTATTAGCATAGGTAAGGCTGGATGTCGACAGACTTTCCCAATGAGCTTGCGGACTTTCCAGCCAACAGAGACGGCGTAACCAATCTAAACCAGAGTAAACTAGTCGAAACCGATTCAAAGTTGCCTTTTAAAGTAGGTGGCGATGGCGTTAGCAAAATCAACTATGATTTTTTAGCGCCCGCGATTCTGAAAAAGTTCAATGAGCGACCCAACTAACCAGCGCCATCAATGGAAGTGAATACATTTTTGCAGAAAGTTTAGAAACCTATTTAGAGTCTAAAATTCCAGCCATGTCGGGTTCGAACCCATGACCTCTGTCACTGTTAGCCAGAGGGTGGAATTTTTAGCCTCTAAACAGGTTTTTAAAATTGTCCTTAGAACGGATTAGTGCAACAAAAAGAATATAGAAAGTTTAGAGTTTAAACTAATGTTATTATGGACCCACAATATAGTAATCATGGAACTCAAAGATAAGTTCTAAATATGGCCCGAAGTGACTTATAATTTAGCTATATTACCTATCTTTGCTTTTATTCATTACAGCGCGGAAACTGGGACTTGATGAATATTAAATAACAATTAAACAATTATAACTTTTTTTGAACAAAATCTTTCGTAAGCACAACACACTGTGGACTTTTAGTCCGGATCTACTTACGGGTGTTGTTATATCGGAAGTCATGTCACAATGATTAAGCTCTGCGAATTTGAGCGCAACCTGGTCGGACTCTTCCCAAATAACAACACCCGTAAGTAGATCCGGACTAAAAGTCTACAATGATAATTTTACCCAGCGCTCGTGGCCTAGTAGATCCGAGTGATTGGAATCAATCGCTAGGGTCAAGCAACAACAAGTGCAGTCAGCTGCTGGGTGACCATCCGGTGACTGTCGATACTGGCATTTTTTCCGAGCGTTTCCGTCCAGGCACGTTAAGCCGTTGGCTGCCGTCTGTCCTGTAATGGCAGTCATCAAGCCACGTCAGAGGCTGTATGTGCAGCGTGATAACTTCTGACAGTAAGGCCTGCCACTGTCTTGCAATCTTCCACCAACCCGAGCTTGGCCCCCGTGGTGGAGTATGGCCTAACCTTGCTGTGATGCAGGAAGAGATCCGTGCCCCAGCAGTGGGGACATATAAATGGTTGATATCATATTGCAAAGTGGGTGCCACAAGACGGACATCGAAATCGAGGCCGGCCTAGAAGGCGGTGGAGAGATGATCTCGACAACCATCTGCCGGAGTGGTCTGAAGTGGCCCAGAACAGGAAACTGTGGACTGAATTGGAGGAGACCTTTGCCCAGCAGTGGGACACAAACATAGAGGCTATGTAAAAAAACATATTTTTACCCGCGGCTTATTGATTATCCCGTAGTAATGTGATATTTTCCTGCAGTAAAACGTAGCCTATGTGTTAATCCAGGGTGTCAGTTAACTCCACACGAAATATTAATAAAATCACTCTAGCCGTTTAGACGTGAAGAAGTAACAAACATACACACTCACAAACTTTCGCCTTTATTAGTGTGATATGATAGCGTGATATGGATAATAATAACTAGTTGTTACCAGTGGGTTATTAGAAGAAATATTATGTATTAACAGTAAAAGATATTTTCTCGCAGTAAAGCATAGCCTACGTATTCATTCAGGGTATCAGCTAACTCCGTTCCAAATTGTATTAAACCCGCGACCTCTGGCTATCCGTGCCAGCGCTTTTTCCAACTGAGCTAATGGGCGACTCACCGTAAAAACCTAACTGCAAATTAGGTACTCGGGGCTGCAAGTGATGCAAATTACTTCAGCCAGATGTCGCTGCCTGTACGTAATACAAAGAATATTGTAAAGAGGTTCGAAATTTCACTGATGCCGGTGAGTCGCCCATTAGGTCAGTTGGAAAGAGCGCTGGCACGGATAGCCAGACGTCGCGGGTTCTAATCCTAGCATGGGTGGAATTTTAAGCGTCTAAATAGGTTTTCATATATGTCCTTAGCACGGGTTAGTGCATTAAAAAAAAGAGTATAATGATATTGTGACATACTATTTAAATGCAAACCAAGAATTATTTATGAGATAATTCTAATGTCATTCATTATGCTAGTTTTTTTCTACGCCACGCTAATATAAGCTACTCGAAATACTAATCCTGCACAGACGAAGTCGCGGGCACCAGCTAGTAATAATATAATTGTGAAGTGCTGTCAAGTGTACAAGTAAGACATACGAGAATTTTGTTGCATTCTGTATAACATAGCATTGGTACATATACCCTTGACACAAGGAAAGCTCAAGCCCAATTTATCTTGAGATATGACAGCCCCGATCCGCATGGCTTACAACTCTCTTTATCTACGTAGAGTTCAGCTCCCATGCCCTTTTGGAGGTGGGTTGTTAATCCTAATCGCGTCTTGTGGCGTGTTATATACCTAGAGACATCTTTTGCTTTCAGCGCCTCGAGGAGTGTTTTCTTCCGAGCATCTGTTAAAAAAAGAAAATGTATTTTTATATTCTAGAATCTAGATGATGTGAGTGTATCATCATCACTCTATATATTTTATGTTTACTGCTGGAACACGGGTCTCTTCCTGCATCGCAGGAAGGTCAGGCCATACTTCACTACAGGGGCCAAGGCCGGGTTGGTGGAGGATTGTAAGACAGCGGCGGGCCTTACTGTCAGAAGTTATCAAGCCGCCCATAATGTCTCTGACTTGGCTTAACGACTGCCATTACACTACGGCCGGCACCAACGGCGTAACATGCCTTGCTTAGCACGGAAGCAATCAGAAAAAATGCCACAAGCGGTAATTGAAACGTTAATCTAGACTAGACTCTGTTTCTAATTTTGTATTTTCGGCTTCATCAATAACTTGAAACAGTGTACATAGCTGATTTCATTACTGAACCCCAAAAGCGCCTGCGTTGCGTAACCTCACATATTTGTGAGCCGATTATTCAATATGTTGTAAAAAGCATGGGCTTTTGCATCTAATGAGATGTATAGAGAGCATCATGTAATGAGGTGATTTATGCAGCGTCCAGTGGCACCTTCACGCACAGTAGATGCGTGAAGGGATCACTCGGACGCTGCAGTGCCTGGGACATTGTTGTTTAGATGATGTAGGCTTGCTCAGCACCTATACCATTCTGACAGCTTAGTAGCCCACAGGAAAGACTAATCAATTCGTGCGGAGCCAACCACGCCACTACGCAACCACGAAGGGTGAAGGGACCAATCGAACGCTTCAGTGCCTGGGACTGCCTCGTTGGTCTAGCCGTTAAGACGCTTGGGTACTAAGATAGAATTATATTAGTTGTATTACACTAACCCGTGCTAAGGACAATTTTGTAAAACCTATTTGGAGGTGAAAAATTCCACACATGCCAGGACTCAAACCCGCGACCTCTGGCTAACCGTGCCAGCGCTCTCCCAACTGAGCTAATGGGCAGTCGCCTTGCATCAGTAAAATTTCGAACCTCTTTACAATACTCTCTGTATTACGTACAGGCAGCGACATCTGGCTGAAGTAATTTGCATTACTTGCAGCCCCGAGTACCTACTTTGCAGTTAGGTTTTACATCGGAATGATATCGCTGTACCCAATTGATTATATTCAAGCTGCCTTAGTAATACAAAGAGTATTGTAAAGAGGTTCGAAATTTTACTGATGCCGGTAGTCGCCCATTAGCTCAGTTGAGGGCACTGGCACGGTTAGCCAGAGGTCTCGGGTTTAAGTCCCGGCATGGGTAGAACTTTTAGCCTCTAAATAGGTTTTTAAAAAGACTAAGATAGAAGCCATGGGTTCGATTCCCACTGGGGCCGCCGAACATTTGTACAAGTAGCCTCAGTCTATGTGTATTTTCATGTTTGTGACGTCCTTACCTGGTTGCCATTAAAGTCATAGAAAAAAATATTCACTATGAAAAAAAAATGTTTACTTACTGAGCGTCAAAGCTGTTAGTTTCACAATTAACAGATTATGTGGAGAAAACACTAACAAAGAAACGCCACATATATATTCTTTTTAAAACAGATTTTGTACATGTGCATGGGTATAGTCTGTTAGCTTTTAGAATATACCTCGGCTACTATCGGATAGAATCGGATATATTCGTGTAGTAGAAATATTGGAACTAATATGACACCTGATTTCGTAATCGGAACTAATATGACACTTAATTTTGAAATTAGAACTCGATCATCACTACGAAAACCGGCGAAAATTGGCGTAAACCAAAGCCTACACTAGAGCCAGAGGTGTATTCTAAAAGCTAACAGACTATATCCTAGTTTAAGACCAGGTTAAGTGACCATTTTGTATGGAAGTTGTTATTATTATACAAAGTGTAGGCTTGAATATTGAATGATCAATAATAATGAGCTCACCCGCAGCCCGATACCCGGGCGTGGGGTAATACCTTAAACGTGCCAATATTTGCCGGTTCGTGTTTGCAAACAGTTTGCCACCGGGTGCTCTATGCTCCGCTAAATAAATAGTCCACCGCCCAAGGCCTAGATTCTAATAATGCATTTTGGACTGTAACTGTACTATATTTTAAACTTTCGCGACTCGTACACATAGAATATTTTTGGGGCTTAATCGCCCGACATTGTCAGTGTAGTGTGTCGCAACCCTAATAGTGCTTTGTGATGTGATAGCTCAGTTGGAAAGAGCGCTGGCACGGATAGCCAGAGGTCGCGGGTTCGAATCCCGGCATAGGTGGAACTTTTAGCCTCTAAATAGGTTTTTAAAAATTGTCCTTAGCACGGGTTAGTGCATTAAAAATAATAATAGTACCTATAAACATACAATAGTTTTCACGTGAAAGAGTAGCAAACATCCATCCATACTTACAAACTTTCGCGTTTATAATATTAGTAGGATAGGATCTCTTTTCATCAAAACCCCAGCCTAGCTCTAGCGATTTGACTGATTCTTTTAAAATAACTCAAACTTCACTGGATAGCTGCGTCAGCCAGCTATTATGAACATTTAATTCATCTAACATCTGCGAGCTATTCTGGCGTGCGCTGACAAAACTGCGCTGTCAAACCTTTTGTACGCCACGCTAATATTATGAGCTACTCAAAATAGTAATCCTGCTCAAATGAAGTCGTGGGCACCAGTAATAATAAATAAAAAAAAATAGATGTCGCTGCCTGTACGTAGTACAGATAATATTGTAAAGAGGTTCGAAATTTCACTGATGCCAGTGAGTCGCCCATTAGCTAAGTTGGATTAAAAGAGCGCTGGCATGGATAGCCAAAAGTCCGGGTTCGAATCCCGGTATGGGTGGAATTTTCAGCCTTTAAATAGTTTTTTAAAAAATGTCCTAAGCACGGGTTAGTGCATTAAAGAGATTAAAAAAATATGTTTATGAATTAATGCATTTCAATAAGTAGATCATTACAATGACAATGGCATGAACATAGCAATTTTGATTTGTTGCTGCCTCAAGTTTACGCGCACCACCTTCTAGGCCTCAATGGTATCCCACGAAAACATTCTGTAAAAACTGGCCAAGTCTCGATGGAGCTGCTCGTTTATGTCTAAAAAGTAATGAAATTTAGACAAAGTCGGGTTCCTTACTGCGATTTCTTTATTATTATAGTTAATGCTGTCAAAGAGTAACAGTGTCCAGACGGCGAAACTGAAGTGGAGCTGGGCTGGTCATGTCAGTCGAATGCACCCGAATAGGTGGGCGAAACTCGCCACCGAGTGGGTGCCACACGACGGACATCGATATCGAGGCCGGCCTAGGAGACAGTGGAGAGATGATCTCGACAACCATGACACGAAATGAAAATAAAGAATTCGGAATCACTCACTCAGTTTCATTAGGCCACGAGGTATGGCTTCACTATACCAGTCCACTGCTGGACACAGCCCTCCCCCAAAGAGCGCCACGTTGCGCTATCATAGGGGGTAATGCCCATAATTCCCACGCTGGGCATGCGGGTTGGGGATCGCAGTTCGGTGGAATAGTACTGCAGGGGGCGCTGCTGCCCACCCCCCGGTTTGTGTGCCTTAGATACGAGGTATGGGCGGCTCGATAACTTCTGAGAGTATGGCCCACCACTGATTTACAATCTTTGACTTGGCCCTCGTGGTGGAGTATGCCCTAACCTTTCTGCGATGCAGTAAGAGACCGGTGCATTAGCAGTGGAGACACGTAAGAGTTGTCATTTTGAACAGCTGATATAATTTTAATTAAATAAACTAGTTAAACTTAGTAAAAACCTAATATTAACTGTGTAAAGTGTTATTAAAGTAACAAACAATACCCATACGTGTTATTCAAGTGTTTACTTAAGTATTTCACCGATTTTCGCGACATCTAAGCGGCGACAGAGAACCGTTACGGTTGTATACATTGGACTCTAACGACATCATAAGGGGAGTATATTGTTCCTACCGGACATTTATTACATGTTTTTACTGTGTTATTACATGCCTTCTCTTAATATAAGTGCCTTGTAACGCAACAATTAATAAGCGACAATAGTTGAAAAATTGCTAATCTTATTCAACCCTCTCTTTGAAAAATAAAAATTTGCAAAGTGACAGATTTAGATTAAATTATAACTGTAACTAAAATAAATTCACAACACAAATACTGCACAACTGTGGCTACTGTATTTGCTGTGTTTTCCTGTGGAAATACTGACATGGCTTAACGACTGCCATTATATGACCCGCACCAACGGCTTAACGTGCCTTGTGAAGCACGGAAGCGCTTGGAAAAATACCACTAGCTGTAGCCACGGGACAGTCACCCATCCTGCCTCTGACCGCGCCTGTTGCTTAACTCAAGTGATTGATTCCAATCACTCGGTTCGACTAGGCCACGGGCGCTTCGCAAAAATAGCTTGCGCAAAAACAGAATGGAGCTCTCAATTCGACGCGTATATTTCCTGTTTTTTATCGAATATGGACGACGATTTTCTGATCACGATTGTGTTTTTGATCTTTCTAAGAAAATACGTTGCGAGTTGCCTTCGAAGGAGTTTTTTTTTGTGTACGGGATTACGTTTGCACAGGCTATGCGAAATTCCGTATCGGGAATTTTTTTACGGAAAACTGCCGTATGTATCTGGTAAATGCATAGGTTTTTATAAATTTACTTCTTGGTTTTCGTACGTAACTAAGTTACATTACTAGTCATGTACAAAGAAAAAATATTCTTCGTACACAACACTGCGTTCAGAAACAGAATTCCGACTGTATGTGGCCGGCCTTAAGGAAAGTAGCATTATGCGCAGTTCGCGTGCAAGTAACGAGATATTATCAGCTCAAAGCTGTACAGTTGCGATTATCTGCACTGTTGTGTTCAGCTATCCGTGTGTATTATTTAATGGCCTAGATAATAAGGCTCATAAGGCCCACTTAACTTAAGTAGGTGAGTTATTTATTTTTTCATTTATGCCCACTAAGCACGGTCGATTAACCATTGATTTTCGAATTAAGTATTTGTTTGTTTAAAAACCTATTTAGAGGCTAAAAATTTCACCAAATTTAATTTTTCTCAATTGGTAGAGCGCTGGTACGGATAGCCAGAGGTTGCGGGTTCGAATCCCGGCATGGGTGAAATTTTTAGCCTCTAAATAGGTTTTTAAATTTGTTCCTTAGCACGGGTTAGTGCATTAAAAATGAAAATAGTGTATTTGTTTGTTTTTTACTATTCCACTGATTCCACTAAGAAAGGACTTCTATTCCTTGGTACCTATACTAGAGTATACTTTTGGCCGTTTATCCACTTAAGTAACAATTTGTTTGGTGGAATTCGTTATTCAAAATCTCTAAGTTATTCAGCGACAATTCTGATTTTGGAATGTCAGGTTAAGAAGTCCCGTGGCAAGTTAAAATTAGACACTTAAAGGGTATGCAATAGCAATCATGTTAATAGTGATTTTTAATCATTCATCGATGGTATGAACCCTTTGTATGTCCCCAGTCCCCACTGCTGGAGCACGGGTCGCGAAATAGATGTAACATTTTTGTTGGTTAAACGACCCACTTAAATACTAATAATACTTAAAACTAATTATGAAGCAAATAACTTACAACTTCTGTCCGCGTCGACGCCTCTCGACTTGGCAGCCGGCGCCGCCCGGGGTGGGTGCACTGAGGTTTGGGGATCCCTAGACGTCCCCGTCTACCCCCAAGAGCTCTTTCCCCAGAAAGCTACGTACCTGCAGTGCACTTTCACGACAATTGTATGTCCACTATTTTGGGCGATCCGTCGCCTAACAAAAAATGTATTAACACTACGGGAACCGTCCCGGAACGTATCTCACACTTCACACGAAGATACAAGCCCGGCAATCTAATTGCCACACCAATTTGGGCCAAGAAAAACCACTCCACGTTTTTCAATCAAGAAGCAAGTTGTCCAAGTGAGCACAGACCAGTGTGACAGCTGTCAAATACAGTGTTGCCAAAATCACACTTCTATTCTAAACATCCCCCCGCTCCGGGCTGACCAGCTCAGGCCGCTAGCTTAATCAACCGGGAGGCGAGAGAGAGTTGCTATGGCTCGTCGCAGAATCGAACCATCGACTAACACATCCGCGACGCGTGGAGTTCCGTCCTCCCCAAAGAGCAACTTTAAAATGCGCCCCCGGCGCCAAAACAAGGATGGCCAATTGGCCTCCTTCAAAAGTACCAAATCCCCTTCCCTAGGAGGCTCGGTCCGGTCTGCCCACTTCACCCTTTGCTGCAACAGATGCAGGTATTCAACCGACCAACGCTTCCAAAAGTCCTGGCCCATTTGTTGCAACATTTGAAAACGTGACAACCGTGACGTACGTTCATCCCTCCATGGGTATTCTGGCAGCGCAGTAAGTGGCTGCCCAATTAAAAAATGGCCAGGAGTGAGGACCTCTAGATCGTTTGGATCAGGGGACAGGGGACAGAGAGGACGAGAATTGAGGACCGCCTCTATTTTACAAAACACAGTAGCAAGCTCCTCAAACGTCAGGACAGTCTCTCCGATCACGCGGCGGATATGAGTCTTCGCTGACTTGACGGCAGCTTCAAAGATACCTCCCCAGTGGGGGCAATTTGGGGGACTAAACCGCCAAGTTACCCCTTTCCGGGCGAGGATTTGACTTAAACTATCACCATTATTTTCTAAAAATACATTAACATCCTTTAGATAGTTTATGGTACCTTTGTAGTTTGAGCCATTGTCGGAGCGAATAAGTGAGGGCAAGCCTCTGCGCGACACGAAACGATCCAACGCGGCAACGAAGGCCTCAGTAGACAATGCTGAAACTACTTCCAGATGGACAGCCTTGGTGGCCAAGCATACAAACACGCATAGGTAAGCCTTCACAACCCGAGCGTTGCGAAGGGTGGTCGTTTTTACGGAAAACGGCCCCGCAAAGTCCGTTGCGACTCCCTCAAATGGCCGAGACTGATTAACTCGGTCCGGCGGCAGATCTCCCATCTGCGGCTGCATGAGTGAAGCCTTCACTCTGTAACAAGGTACACACTGGAAGAGGACGCTTCGAATGACTCTTCGAGCTGACAATATCCAAAACTCCCGCTGTAGGATAGCTAATAATGCGCCACATCCGGCGTGGGCATTACGAATGTGTCGATCAGACACCAAGAGCTTTACCAAAGGTCCATCCTTTGGTAACAGCAAAGGGTGGCGACTTCCGTAAGGCAGGTCAGCTTTCCGAAGCCGACCCCCAACACGCAAAAGTCCCTCCGAATCCGTAAAGGGATTTAACCTGGCAACCGCTCCCTTGAGCTTGGCGCGACCCTCACGCAGAATCCGAAGTTCAGCCTCGAAGCGGTCCGCCTGCACGATGCGAATCCAGTGCAGCAGCGCGTTCCGACGCTCCTCTGCACTCACAACTGGGGACAAAAGTTTTTCACTCGGATTTCGACAGTTGCGAACAAATCTTTCAATCCAGCTGGTAACCGCCAGCAGTTTATCCAGACTGCTATACCGCCCAGGCAGCCAGTCGGGATCCAAGGCTGTCTCCACAGCTAGAGCGTGCACCCGCACGCCAGGTAAAACTTGAATGGACCTATCCACCTGCTGGACAGGCCACGAAGTCTCTGGTTCCTCCAACCAGGCCGGTCCCCACCAAAGTGAATGAGACACCAATTCGGGAGCTGTGCAGCCCCGGGATGCACAGTCCGCGGGGTTCCAATCACCTGGGACGTGTCTCCAGATGATGGGGATACCAATGTTCTGTATCTGGGAAACCCGGTTTCCCACGAAGATCTCCAAGGTATGTGGCGCCGCGCGCAACCAGGCCAGCGCGACTTGACTGTCTGACCATGCGAAGACATCCCGGATGTCAACGGTGGCAGCCAACTCACGAGAGACGTGGCTTAACAACCTGGACAACAGATGAGCTCCGCTCAACTCTAGCTTGGGTATGGTCAGACGAGTCCTAATTGGAGCAACCTTGCTCTTTGCCAAGAGTAAAGCTACGTTGACCCGGTTCTCCGAGTCAACCGTACGCAGATACACCACCGCAGCGTACCCCCGCTCGGATGCATCACAAAATCCATGCAGACTTGCCTGATATTTGCCCCGCGGCAGAATCCGACGAGGCAGGGCAACCCGGTTGACCTCCTCCATCGAGGATATCAGCGCAAGCCAGGTGTCCAGGGGTGGCCCGATGAGCGGCTCGTCCCACGAGACGCCCATAATCCAGAGCTGCTGCAGCAGACACTTGGCCAGAAAGATCACTGGACTGATCCACCCGTTTGGATCAAACATACGGGCTATGGTGGACAGCACTGTCCGTTTACTCCAGACCCTCTGGGGCTCCAGGTCCACCTGGAACGTGAAAATGTCATTAACGGGTTGGTACCGCATTCCTAACACCGCTATCATGTTGGGATCATCCACATTCTGAAACAGATTAGGGTTCTGTTGGTGATCCTCAGGAATAGCCTCCAACAGACCAGGCTCGTTAGACAACCATTTCCGCAGCTCGTAGCCGCCTGCTGCTAGAATGGCAATTAATTCGTCTCGCAGTATGAGAGCCTCCTCGATACTTTGGGCCCCGGTGCACACATCGTCGACATAAAGGTCGCGCGCCAACACAGCGGCCGCGCGGGGAAAGCGCGCGCGCTCCCGCTCAGCCAGCTCCAACAAGCAGCGAATAGCAATATAAGGGCTGGACTTCAACCCATATGTGTTGGTGTTGAGCTCGTAGACGGTCACTGGGTCCTCCGGGTGTTCACGCCAGAGAATCAGCTGGAAGCGCCTGTCATCTGGGTGGATAACCGTCTGCCGAAACATCATCCGAATGTCCGCTCCAAACACCACCTGATGTCTTCTAAAATTCAGTATAATGTCCACGACATCCCTGTGCAACTTGGGACCGGAATGCAAGCACTGATTCAATGACACCCCTGTCGACGTGGGGGCTGAGCCGTCAAACACGGTCCTCAGCTTACCTGATGATGCCTTCACCACCGCATGGTGAGGCAGGAAATAATGCTCAGTTGAGCTCCAATCAACTCGAGCCGGAGACATGTGGCCCAATGCCTCGTACTCGCGCATAAACTCGATATACTTCTCGCGAAGAACGGGGTCACCCCGCATGCGCCGCTCCATCGCGAGCAGTCGTTTCTCTGCCAGCGACCTGGATTGCCCTAGAACAGGAGAAGAAGCAATGAACGGTAACCTAGTTACAAATCGACCAGACGTCAGCCGCAACGTATTAGCTTGATAGAACGCCTCACACTCCTCATGGTCCGGATCCACCCTTAGAACCATGGGAGGCTCCTCAATTTCCCAAAATCTTTGCATCGTCTTGGCAAGAGATGCAGACGCGATGACCTTCGACTCGTCGGGAGTCGAGTCCTCAAAGACTGGCCCCATTACAGAAAATCCAAAAATTGTCGACACTGCCACCAATGAAGAGGGCCCCAGAACCTTCTGGGTGCCTAGTATGACCCATCCTAATACATCCGCGCCCAGAAGCAGGTCCACTGGAGCGGGATGGTAGAAAAGTGGATCTGCTAGATCTAGATCCAACGTGCACGACCGTACACCTGAGGGCAGATCTGTAGATGGCTGCCATCCTACAATGGTATCCATTACCATGGCCATGGCCGAAATCCTCAGCGTAGAAGAGTGTACCGACGAAAAGGTAAAGTACGTCTGCCCCGCCAGACGAGGAACCTTCACACCACCAACTCCCAAGAGGGGCACCGAGGGGGCACCCAGCCCTAAACTCAATTGCTCGGCCACTCGTGTTGATAGTAGACATCCCTGGGCCCCGGAGTCCAGCAGGGCCCTGACTGTAACAGAATCTCCCTGGGGGCCCCATACGCGGACCGCCGCAGTGGGCAGCAGAACCGTCCTCGGTTCTGCGCTTGCAGAGGGGCAGGCTAGCTACATACTCCCCCTCCCATGGAGGTGCCCCTGCTCATAATGTGGCTGGCGAGTGCACATCGCCATCCTAGGCAGGGTATACCCTGCAGCCCTACCGTACCTATAGTACGGCGGGTGGTACTCCAACCGTGGGTACTCGTGGCACGGCGGAGAGAACCGCTGCGGCACCTCTGAGCCGCTCCGCTCCACGCTAGCGCGCGCAGGAACCGGTGCGCAGGAAGGAGAACCTCTCCTCAAATCAACCGTCGGGCCCCCGCCCATAGGGGCCCAACTCACACCCGTACCTGCTGCATGGTAACCGGCAGGCGCGGGGCCCCCCATAGGCCCCCGCGAAGGTACCTGGTTCGGCTCCTCCCGGTGTGGCGGCATGCCTCGTGGAGGACTCCTCCTCCAGTCAGACGGGGGGCCTCGCCCTGAGGGGCCCCCGCCCGTAGGGCGCCGTTGCTGCGCCGTCGGAGAGTCCGCCCCCGACCTCCTCTCTTCAGACGGGGGGCCTCGCCCTGAGGGACCCCCGCCCGTAGGGCGCCACGGTTGTGCCGTCGGAGAGTTCACCCCCGACCTATTGGCACACAACAATAAGTGGTGCGGCCCACCGCACGCACGACAAGGCTGGGGCCTGGGGCAATGCCGTTGAAAATGGTCCCCCAGACAGCCAAAGCACAGGCTATTGCGCTTTACCATGCGCCGCCTATCAGTTACTGGCAAACCTTGCCAGTCATGGCACTGCAGCAGTGCATGCCCCATGTGGCCACATTGCAAACATGCCGAGTCTCTCCCGGCCGCCGCCAGTGCCGCCAAGCGCGCCGTAGTGCGTCCTCGCGGCGGCTGCGCTGGCTGGGACGCCCTGCGCCCCTGTGAGGCGCCACACCCACACGTCAGCGCCGCTGACTGCCCCAAGTCCGGCTGTGAAGTCTCCACGACCCTGGCCTCAAACTCCAAAAACTTCATTAAGTCCGTGAACTTGGGCAATCCATCGCCGTCCCTTTCTGCCGACTCCCGTTCAAACCGTACGCGGATGTCGGCCGGTAACTTAGTTAAAATTATGTGGACTAATAGAAAGGACCACTCATCCACGGGCAAATTTAGCGTTCGTAACGCGTTACATGCAACAGTGACCGGTGTCAACAGCTGCCCCCGCAAATGTGCCCTGTTGGTGACCTTTGGTAGGCCCAACAACTGCCCCGCATGTGCGTCTGCCAGCAGACGAGCGTTCTGGTAACGCTTGTTGAGCAGCTCCCATGCTGTTTCGTAGTGGTCGTCCATGACCTTCAGATGCTGGACGATGGCCCTCGATTCGCCCTCCAGAGTCGACAAAAGGTATGCCATCTTCTGTCCCGGTGTCAAATCCTGCCTGGAATCCACCAGCGAGGTGAACATATTTTTAAAAGCAACCCACTCCTCAACAGCTCCACTGAAGTGAGTGAGCTGGAGAGTGGGAAGCCTGCCTGTGACCGCGGACCCTTCCATAGGTAGCGGCTTATTCGGTGCAGTACCACCTGACCGTCGTCTCCGTATGTCGCAGGCCGCCTGGACCACGGAGTTCTCTATCTCCATTATTTGGGCCAGATCCCGCTCGTATCCCGAGAATACCTCAGGGCTGGGCGCTGGATGACCATCTGCCAGCGCTATCACGGCTGCCTCAGCCGTGGCCGTGCGTTGCCCCAATTGCTGAGCTCGTTCAAGGATGGCATCATCCCTGTCATTCCGAGACAGCAGCCCCTGAACAGCGACAAACCACCGCAGTTCATTGGCTAGTGTAGCCCTCGCCATTGCGTAGATCACCGAAAATCAAACCAAATACACTGATGAGAATAAACCTCGACAAATGCTCACACTAGCCGGGCAACCAACATACAACTTTAGTTGTGTAGAACTAGTTATCTATTACTACAAACTAGCAATGCAAACAACAATATTTACTTATCAATGCAAACAACAATATTTACTTATAACTACTACTAACTATTTGCTATTCACATACAACAACTGCAAATAATAACACACAGATCCTTTGCAAACAATAATTGCAACTTAACTGTTACACAGTTGTAAACAAAGTTGGCCAAAAGATAACCTACAAAGTAACCAACAAATGTATGGGAAAACAAAGTTAACATACAAAGTGTATGTTTCCCACAGGGTTAAGGGATTAACCACTGCTCTGCTACCAGCAATGTTGGTTAAACGACCCACTTAAATACTAATAATACTTAAAACTAATTATGAAGCAAATAACTTACAACTTCTGTCCGCGTCGACGCCTCTCGACTTGGCAGCCGGCGCCGCCCGGGGTGGGTGCACTGAGGTTTGGGGATCCCTAGACGTCCCCGTCTACCCCCAAGAGCTCTTTCCCCAGAAAGCTACGTACCTGCAGTGCACTTTCACGACAATTGTATGTCCACTATTTTGGGCGATCCGTCGCCTAACAAAAAATGTATTAACACTACGGGAACCGTCCCGGAACGTATCTCACACTTCACACGAAGATACAAGCCCGGCAATCTAATTGCCACACCAATTTGGGCCAAGAAAAACCACTCCACGTTTTTCAATCAAGAAGCAAGTTGTCCAAGTGAGCACAGACCAGTGTGACAGCTGTCAAATACAGTGTTGCCAAAATCACACTTCTATTCTAAACAATTTTATTTTCCTGTTTTTGTGATATTTATTTGTATATATTTACATACATATACGTCATGATGCCCGAAGGGTAGGCAGAGACTAGTGTTTGCCAGTTGTCATGAAAACCCGCTTTTGCTTCATCAACATTTCTTAAATAGTTGATTGTAGTTCGTATCCAAAATGCCTGCATCGCAGGAAGGTTAGACCACCACGGGTTCTAGTCCGGGTTGGTGGAGGATTGCCATTAAGTAATGACACCAATGACTTTACGTGCTTTGCGAGGCATGGAAGTTTAAGAAAAAATACCGCTAGCGGTAGTCACGGGATGGTCACCCATCTATTGTTTAAACCAAGTGATTGATGCCAATCACTCGGTATCACTAGGCCACGAGCGCTTCTGTTATAAATCATTTCACGATAATACATAGCTCCGCCGGCTGCCTCAAAGTAGTCTGAGTTGCAAGCACATTTTCATCGTTTAATCCAAGCGAAACAAATTACTGAAATCCGTTGTGAAAAAGGACCTAATTGAGGTTGACTTTTCATAAACGTACAACTATAATTTATCTGACTGTTACTTGTTAGCAACAGGTGTTTGTAATAATGAGTGGTTTTATAACTCAACTGAAAAATATTAAATGTTATTTTAAATTTCTGAAACACAGTTTTATGGAATTAGGCCACTGACCATTATAGTACTAACCAACATGGAATTGAAATCAACTAAAGCATTGTAGAAGCGGTCATCGAACTGAGTGAATGGAATTAATCATCGGCTATGCTCGGAATCGCTTTGTTTCCACAATATGGAATCGGCATGTCGTCATCATATAATATTAAAGCGCTCGTGACGTAGTTGGACCGAGTGTTTGGAATCAATCACCTGGGTTAAGCAACAACAGGCGCGCTCAGGTGCAGATGGGTGACCGTGATTACCGCTTGGCATTTTTTCCGAGCGCTTTCGTGCTTCGCAGGGGACGTTAAGCCGTTGGTGCAGGCTGTCATGTATTGGCAGTCGTTAAAACATGTCGGAGGCCTTATGGGCGTTATGATAACTTCTGACAGTAAGGCCTGGCACCCACCAACCCGGACACCAGCCCCCGTGGTGGAGTATAGCCTAACCTTCCTGCGATTCAGGAATTTTAGATGGGAACTACAATCAACTTATACTATTTTTATTTTTAATGCACTAACCCGTGCTAAGGAACAAATTTAAAAACCTATTTAGAGGCTAAAAATTTCACCCATGCCGGGATTCGAACCCGCAACCTCTGGCTATCCGTGCCAGCGCTCTACCAATTGAGCCAATGGGCGACTCACGGCATCAGTGAAATTTCGAACCTCTTTACACTATTCTCTGTATTACGTACATTTTTAGCCTCTAAATAGGTTTTTAAATTTAATTTTGTTCCTTAGCACGGGTTAGTGCATTAAAAATAAAAATAGTATAATCATGTGGGTACAGTGATATCGTTCCGATGTTAAACCTAACTGCAAAGTAGGTAGTCCGGGCTGTAAGTAATGCAATTTGCTTAAGTCAGATGTCGCTGCCTGTACGTAATACAGAGAATAGTGTAAAGAGGTTCGAAATTTCACTGATGCCGTGAGTCGCCCATTGGCTCAATTGGTAGAGCGCTGGCACGGATTTTTACAGAAATTTTTAGCCTCTAAATAGGTTTTTACAATCAACTTTCTAAGAAATGTTGATTAAGCAAAAGAGGTTTGTCATGGCAACTGGCAAACATAGTCTCTGCCTACCCTTTAGGGTTCATAACGTGTATATATGCAAATATATACAATTCGTTCGTTATCAACCCTTGTATGTCCCCACTGCAGGGGCACGGGTCTCTTCCTGCACGCAGGAAGGTTAGGCCATACTCCACCACGGGGGCCAAGTCCGGGTTGGCGGAGGGTTGTAAGACAGAGACGGGCCTTACTGTCAGAAGTTATCAAGCCGCCCATAAGGCCTCTGACATGGCTTAACGACTGCCTTTATATGACAGCCGGCACCAACGGCTTAACGTGCCTTGCGAAGCACGCAACGGAACAAATAAATACTCGTAGCAGAAAAAGAAAACGCCACATCTATTGCGCGGCCTCCTAAGTAGTTATCTGTGTCAAAAGTCGAATGAGACCTCCCTCAGGTTTTTCCTGAGATGAATCCTTGTTGCTACCGGCTGGAAATATGTTATTTCATTTTCTCGCAACTCATTTGTCTACGTCAGTTGGTAAGCTTCGCGTTTCTAAAGAAACCGAGTGTTTGCGGTACTCGCTCACTAATGACCTTGCACTTTGAGGGTTTGTTGATCTTCAAGATGAAACATCTGAGATTACTTTTGAGGAGCGTCGGAACAAAGGTCATTAAAAAATCAACTATTTATTTCAACGTAAATAATTTATATGACCTAATCACTTACGCCGTATTCAGGCAAAGTAAAATCATGTTTTTTTTAATTTAGACAGAAAATAAAGAAAGACATTTTGATATAGGAACAAAAAAAAAATTAACTGTTTATTTCATAGTAAAAAAGTACACAAAAGTTTTCTTGTTCAAATTCAAATTCAAATAATTTTATTTCAACGTGAAGAATTTACATTCTGTTTGCTGAATGTCAATGTACAATGTAAAATGTAAGCCGCCGCCTTCGGGCCGTATTGTAGTGGAGAAAAAGGCAGCGGAAAAAAAAACTCCACTCTGACCATCTTTTCTCAAATCTTCTTAAAACCAAATACATCAGTTGCTAAAAATCTTTCATATAAGATTATAATGCTTCCAGAGGTTACTCTATATTAGAAAGTTAATTTTACAAAGCAAAACAAAGTAAAAGTGCTGAAAGTGCCAAGGAACATTATCCGAACAAGTGATTATATTAAAGTATATTATATTCTATATATGTAGTGAGGTATTAATATTTTAAAAACCTATTTAGAGGCAAAAAATTCCACCCATGCCGGGACTTGAACCCGCGACCCCCGGCCATCCGCGCCAGCGCTCCCTCCTACTGAGCCAATGGGCGACTCACCGGCATCAGTGAAATTTCGAACCTCTTTACAATATTCTCTGTATTACGTACAGTATTTAGTAGTCTGTATTTATAGCCTCTAAATAGGTTTCTAAAATTGTCCTTAGCGCGGTTAGTGCATTAAACATGACACATCACAGAAACAAAATAACCAGAAAAATTAACATAGAACAGATATACAAAATACCTACACAAAAAAGGAAACAAAAAAAGTTTTAAAAACCTATTTAGATAGCCAGAGGTCGCGGGTTTGAATCCCGGTATGGGTGGAATTTTTAGCCTCTAAATAGGTTTTTAATTGTCCTTAGCACGGGTTAGTGCATTAAAAAAATTATATAACCTATTTGGAGGCTAAAAATTCCACCCATGCCGGGATTCGAGCCCGCGACCTCTGGCTATCCGTGCCAGCGCTCTTTCCAACTGAGCTAATGGGTGACTCACCGGCATCAGTGAAATTTCGAACCTCTTTACAATATTCTCTGCATTACGTACAGTATTTAGGAGTCTGTTTTTTTAGCCTCTACGAGTAAATAGGTTTTTAAAATTGTCATTAGCACGGTTAGTGCATTAAAAAGAATATTTAAAAAAAGTTAATACTTTTTTTATTTCGGGACTTTTGTCCTGCTGGGACAATGTCAGCCCCATCGTACCCTATTCTTATTGTCTAATCAACTAAACAACCTTATAACTAAAAAAAAAAAATCTATCTGCTCTTGACTGCGGTTCTGCTAGTATGCTCTGATCTGAGTGAGTACTGCCACTGTCTTCTTACTAACACCAACGGTGTTTGGAAATACAAAATGTCACATTCATATGCGATATAGGTACCTAGTAACTGAAAAAAAAAACGAAAGAGATTTATCGTTTTAAGGATCCATAGTTAACTAGGAAGAAAGTGCGTCTTGAGCCACGCGCAGTGTTGGGTTCCGTCCGTATAAAAAAGGGTTATTAATTGCTTTGGTGCCTCGCAAGGCACCTTAAGCCGTTGGTGCCGGCTGTCATGTAAAGACAGTCGCTAAGCCATGTCACAGGCGTTAAGTCGGCTTGAAAACTTCTGACAGTAAGACTAGCTATTAGTTTTGCAAGCCTCTAGCAATTCAGGGAAGTGACTTGTGCCTCTAGGTCTTGATGATAATGATGATGTGTGCTACTGCTCCAAATTTTTCTCGTTTCTACAAAAACTGTTAAGCCAGGAAAAGGGTAGGACACCCTAATGTAACAAAAAATTAAGCTTTGAGGCTTTTTTTATTTTCTTTATTAGGGACGACAAATGGCAGTTCCTGGTCTCTGGCTTTACCTGTGGGATACAGGCGTGAGGTTATGTATGTATGTATGTATGTATGTATGTATGTATGTATGTATGTATGTATGTATGTATGTATGTATGTATGTATGTATGTATGTATGTATGTATGTATGTATGTATGTATGTATGTATGTATGTATGTATGTATGTATGTATGTTGAAATATCTGCGTCTGCTACAAAAGGTAGTTCAATGTATACCTGCCTAATAGCTACTTTCAGAAACCACTGAAATGTCATCGAGGATCAGCCTAAGTAGAGCGGCTTTATAAATTCCCCGGGCACTAATTCAATTACTCAATCACAAGTCGCGATATCTGGGTTATCTCAATTAACGTTTAAATCAATGGAGAACACTTTATTATGCATAAAAAAGGAAATTATGCAGATATCTTCTATAATACAAAAATGAATCCCCAAATGTGTTGGTAAGCATGAATCTCGAGAGCAGCGTAACCTATTTGCTAATTATATTTTTAGAATATTCCTTGAAGTACGAGGATGGTTCTTATGGAGGGAAAAATATAAAAAATAAAGAATCGACTGTTAGGCGAACGAAGTTCGCTGGGTCAACTAGTTTTTTAATATAAGAGTGTAGACGTGGTCTCATTGCTAAAACTGATGTGTTTCAGACGACCTTTGGATGAACTGGACTAATAAATTGGAGAACGAAAGTAGAATTATGAAGTATATAGCGTCTAGGTATATAAGATAATTATAATAACTAATGAATTTCTAAGCTTTTTGATACATACGTCTGATATAATATTCTAAATAGTTAAATTGAAAGAAACTATTTATTTTATTTATCTACTTAATTAGGCTCAGTGTACACATGAATCGCAACTGGACGTATAAATTATTATACATTAAACAAGATAAGATGAGATAAGAATATTCTTTTTTGTACACTGGAAAACAACAAATACAAAATAATTACAAATATACATGGTACAATTGGCGGCCTTAATGCTAAAAGCAATTTCTTCCAGACAACCTTAGGATGGAAAGTCGCTGAAGGATATCAGAAACACGGGTGGCCAGTGCCAATTTTAATATTGATACATATTTAAACTTAATAAACAAGCATACATAACAAAAGAAGTTAAGTACTTGCAAATACAGTAGATTTTAATAATAAGGTCAGCTACAGTCTGATAACATACGAGTTTTTGTACAATTGGTCTAATTAAACTTGTTTCTATAGACGAGTTGACTAACTTTTTTAATGTCTACAGTACTTTTCAAAAGTTGTCTTAGCAGGCTTAATTAGGAGGGTTAATTAAGGCTGCTGAAACAACTTTTAAAACCAATCCGACTCGCTTCAGCCAACAATTCAGGGCAACTTCCAAAATGGCCTAATTACGTGCTGCGTCTCCGCAGACTGTTATATTTCTTCCATAATAACGGGCCATCACGTCTGTACGATAAATATTAGTTTTGGCGCGATATTGCCCGAGCCCGCCACTCGGTATTGGCACTTAAAGTGCCGTAAAATAGAGCTCCAATTAGCTCGATCGCTTGTCCGTACATGGGCTACATTTATAGGGGCTAGAATTTCTCAGTTTTAATAGACACAAAGTGCCTGCCAGTGATTTCGATGTGAATGGCTGTTACAACTTTCTTAATTAAGCATGTACAATTCACATACATCTGAAATAACATAACATTTACATACTGGCACATACATTGCTTCTGACCCCACAATAGGATACCCTGTGTCGTGGGAACAAGAAACAACGACAACACAAACATGTAAACATCCAAGACCTGGGCTTTTTTTCCCAGCCGGGATTGAACCCGGGACATCTTGCATGCTAGGCAGATGCGCTACCGCGTTAATAATTTGATTTGTTTGTAAATCTTCTTCCTTCAGCAATGTATTGCTACAGACTTTATTGATATGACTTGTTGGTAGTCCTAATAAACAAAAATAAAAAAAATAAAACTATAACATGGTTTTAGATGGTGCAGGCTCGCCCAGCACCTATACCATCCTAACAGCTTAGTCGGCCTAGCCCACAGGAAATATTCGTTTTTTATTTACCAACAACGTGCGGCATCGAAGTAAAACTTTGCCAGTACGTTTATAGGACACAAATCGAGCTTCGATTGTGCTTAAAATAGGAAATAACTGGAAAAGGCTTATAAGGGTTTTGTTTAGCCTTTGCTTCTACGTAATAAGATGACTTATACAGCGTCCAGTGCCACCTTCACTCAAACTGGATGGGTGAAGGGACCACTCGGATGCTGTAGTGCCTGGGACATGCTTTTATAGATGGTGTAGGCTTGCCCAGCACCTATACCTACCTGGCAGCTTAGTCGGCCTAGACCACAGTAAAGACTAGTCAATACGTGCGGAGCCAACCAAGCCGCGGGTTTCCTCACGATGTTTTCGTGAAGGTACTCGTATGTTAGCGTGTGGTTTTGCGACTAGAAATTCGCAAATGTACGTTACTTTGAAATTAAGCAAAGTTATTGGTACATGCCCGCACTGGGGATGGAACCTGGGTCTCTCGCTTGTGAGTGAGTGTTCGCAAGGCACGTTAAGCCGTTGGTAGCCGGCTGTCATGTAATGGCAGTCGTTAAGCCATGTCAGAGGCTTCATGGGTGGCTTGATGACTTCTGACAGTAAGCCCCGCCACTATCTTACAATCCTCCACCAACCCGGACGTGGCCCCCGTGGTGGATTATGGCCTAACCTTGAGAGTCCCGTGCCCCAGCAGTGGGGACAGATATTGTCGGATTTTTTTTTGTTACTTTGCACTGTACTTCAAATTTTTCCTGTATGTTGGTATTGTAAAAATTATATCACAATCAATAATACCACAACTGCACCCAACGCATCCTGAAGTTAACATAACATAACATTTACATACTGGCAAATACATTGCTTCTGGCCCCACACTAGGATACCCTGTGTCGTGGGAACCAGAAACTACGACATCACAAACATGTAAACATCCAACACCTGGGGTTTTTTGTCCCTAGCCGGGGATCGAACCCGGGACCTCTTGCATGGTCCCGGGTTACAGTCAGCAGTTTTGCTTGCTGTAAAACCGAAGGTCTCGGGTTCGATCCCCGGTGGGGTCAAACTAGGAAACGAACTTTTCTAGTTTGTCTCGGGTCTTGGATGTTATCTAAGTATTTATTGTATTAAATTATCGTCGAGTTAGCACCTGTAACACAAGTAATTTAGTTCTACTTAGTATGGGGCTGACGAGATCTGCGTAATGTTATGTCCATGAATAATTATTTATTTATGTATCATCCAGGCGTTAACTTTCGTAACCTTCATATTTTCTGAGCAAACTAATCCTTCATTTTTATTATCAGGGTAATACTCAGAAAACATGGTAAGCTGAAATCCGCATTTCCCATCCCAACACTCACTCATTGGCACAAACAATCCCTCATCCCGATTACATATGTTCCCGGTAATTCAAAGCGTAGTGGCTATCCCACTCGTTAACTTTGAAGGAAAACCTCTTGCGGGAACCTGAGTGTCCGAGGTATTCAAATATCTCAGCGCTTGAAATTGCCAATCCGCGGTGGGCACGCGTGGTGATTAAGCCCGTACTCTCTTCCTCTCCTGTGAGAAAAGGCCTGTGCAATGCGAAGTATTTTTTTAAGTAGCCTATATATGTACCACTGTAGGTCGCAGGCCATCTCTCGAAGAGAGAGTATGGGCTTAACTGCCACGCGTGCCCACCGCGGCTTGGCAATTTCAAGCGCTGAGGTATTCAAATACCTTAGGCCCTCACGATGTTTTCCTTCACAGGTACTCTAACCTCTCAAATGTACATAACTTCGAAAACAAAGATATATGAAATTGCCAATCCGCGGTGGGCACGCGTGAATAATAATCACTCTAATAAAAGCCAAATCTTGTAAGTGTGTACATTTGTTACTTCTTCACGTCTAAACGGCTGCAGCGATTTTAATAAAATTTGGTGTGGAGTTAGCACCCTGTGCAGGCATTTACACATATATAGGCAACGTTTTACTGCGTGAAAATATTTTTTCCCGTAGCAAAATCGATAAACCGCGGGCAACATAAAACTTAATTTCAGAATAAATAAAACTTTATTTAGACAAGTCCATCATATTATACAACAGAACTAATTAAGTATATGAAAAAGTAGGGTCAGAGGGCCCAGTAGCACCTAGATTACTTGACACTCTTATCCAACATTTGTAAGTGTCCGTCAAAAAGATCCTGTCGCAGTCTCGTATATTAAGCCCTACCTACTCTCTCTGAGAGAAAGCTTATGCCCTGTATTTATAGGCTACAAAAAAAAAAATAGATTACGCAATTGACAACATTTCATAATTTTACAATACCGTTTCTCAATTTTTCTATCTTGATTACGAAAAAATTAATAAACACCTAAAATTGTGTGATGACGTCACACATACGGTGGAATGAGGAGTTACCGTTGCCTAATATTAAAAATGATTATGGCAGATTTCGTTTTCAATTTCATGCAAATGTCATGTCGGAGAAATTACTTTTCCTTTCCTTAATTCCAATGGTTTTTAAAAAGGCGGCAAGGGTATAAGTATTAGTAAGCCGTGTGTGTGACGTCATTTGGCGGTTACGTCCCTTTAGAATAAGACAAAATTCAGAAAATTATAAATGAAAATGATCGAATTTCCGAAAATAAAAAAATATGGGTCGTTTTATTTCGTATCTAGTTTCCTTTAAGACAGTAAAATACGTATGCTAAAAAATTTAAATGTTGTCACTTGTCTCTTAAAACTTCATTCACTTGCACCAAAAAAGAAGCGTTGAAACGCTAAAATTAAAAAGTTTTGCAAACAACTCTTACCATTATCGCGTCACATGCTGAGCTGTATGGAGGTGCATCTGTAACAAAATATATTATTGTTAGTATAATGAAACAAAGTTACAATACTTTTGCTCCCAAGCAGTCATTAAGTCATCATCATCATCATCAACCCATTATGTCCCCACCGAGGAGGACGGGTCTCTTCTATGTGGAAGGTATAGGCCATACTCCACCACGGGGGCCGAGTCCGGATTGGCGGAGGCTTGCAAGACTAGTGGCTGGTCTTACTGTCAGAAGTTTCAAGCCGCTCTAAGGCCTCTGACTTGGCTATGGCACTCATTAGGGGAGGGCTTTGTCCAGCACTGGACTAATATAGCCTGAAGAAGAAGAAGGACACAGGGTATAATCCTAGTGTGGGGCCAGAAGCAATGTATGTACCTGTATTCTAACAATATTATAATATATGATGATAATGTTTCTGCATGAAGATACTGGATAATATAGATGAATAATTTAAGGCTCAATGTTATACCTATTACGTTTAAATACTGTTGTTTTAATATGTTTTAATATTATCGTAGTGCCCTTACAGGGTGTCATGTACCTACTTTTAAAATTACAAATACGAACTTTAATGAGACATGACAATGCAATAAATGATTATGAATATGTAAATGTAAAAAAAAATATATGTTATTTCTCATGTTCACTTTTAGATAAAAACGTATTATAAAACATTAAACAAACGTTTTTTTACCATTGGTGGCGCTAGTTATAAGCCTGAAGCGTCTTAAAGTGGGACTGAGCTGGCCATGTCTGCCGCATGAGCACAGATAGGTGGCCAAAATTGCGACCGACTGGGCTCCAACCAGGTGAGATGACGATCTGCGAAAAACTGCTGGCAGATGCTGGATGCGGATTCCACCAAACTGCGATCCCCAACCCGCATGCCCAGCGTGGGGATTAAGGGAATTACCCCCCAATGATGGCACAACCTTACGCTATGGCGCTCATTAGGGGAGGGCTATGTCCAGCAGTGGACTACATAATATAACCTGAAGAAAAAGAAGAAGGGCTCCGAAAAATGGATACCGACGTCGCGAGACCGAGGCGAAGATGGCGGGACGACCTGCATTCTTGCCGGGTTCGTGCGTGATGCCTGGAGATGGGGACGGATGGAAAAAAGTAGGAGAGACCTTTGCCCAGCAGCGAGACACAAAAGGGGCTAAGTAAAAAAATATCCAGATGTAGGTACAGCTTTCAAAAAAAAATAATTTCACGGGTACTCATGTATTTCCGGTCGGCTGTACAGTCGCCTGCACCAACATGTGAACACGTTAGGACCTTGTCACATTGACCTCTTCTAGCCCCCTACAGTACAATTCCACCAAACTGCGATCCCCAACCCGCATGCCCAGCGTGGGGATTATGGGCATTACCCCCCAATGATGGCACAACCTTACGCTATGGCGCTCATTAGGGGAGGGCTATGTCCAGCAGTGGACTACATAATATAGCCTGAAGAAGAAGAAGAAGGGCTCCGAAAAATGGATACCGACGTCGCGAGACCGAGGCGAAGATGGCGGGACGACCTGCATTCTTGCCGGGTTCGTGCGTGATGCCTGGAGATGGGGAGGGATGGAAAAAAGTAGGAGAGACCTTTGCCCAGCAGCGAGACACAAAAGGGGCTAAGTAAAAAAATATCCAGATGTATGGCGCTCATTAGGGGAGGGCTAGGTCCAGCAGTGGACTAATATAGCCTGAAGAAGAAAACTAATGCATGAGTAATTTACTATATTGACCTTGACAAAGTACTGCGGTGCATTCATGTTAGTGCTCGTGACAAGTGGTGACTATACACACGCGCCTGAATGTCATCTAGTACTATGTATATCCTACATTGCACCTCTGTGACGACCTCTGACGACCTCTGTGGCGTAGCGGTAGTGCATCTACCTAGCAAGAGGTCCCGGGTTCGAATCCCGGCAGGAAACAAAAAAAACCCCAGGTCTTGGATGGTTACGTTTGTGATGTCGCTGTTTCTGGTTCCCACGACACAGGGTATCCTAGTCTGGGGCCAGAAGCAATGTATGTGCATGTATGTAAATGTTTAAAAAATGTTTAAATGTTCATTGCAGGTTTCACAGAACGATCCCGTAGTGCCTCGGTTATATAAAACCCGCAACGAAGGACAACCTCCCGGGTTCTAGGCCGAGCGTGTACTGCCGCTATTATTCCTTTTGATTTCCAGATGATGACACCTGAAAAGAGCCTTACCCTTACGCTTGAGGCGCGAAAAAAGATAATAATGAGGTTCACACTTAGTAAATGTACGTGTATATGATGATGTCAGCCCTTGGTATGTCCCTCTATTGGAGTGCGAATCTTTTCGTGTATCGCAGTAAAGTTACGCCATACTCCACCACGGGGACCAAGTCCGGGTTAGTGGAGGATTGTAAGACAGTGGCGGGCATTACTGTCGGTAGTTATCGAGCCGCCGATAAGGCCTCGGACATGTCTTAACGACTTCCATTACATTACAGCCGGCACCAACTGCTTAACGTGCCTTGCGAAGCACGGAAGCGCTCGGATAAAATGCCTCTAGCGGTAGTCACGGGATGGTCACCCATCAATCCAGTTGTTGGTGTTATTAATATTAAATTACCTCAAATACATCAGCACGTGAAATTTATTGGCCAATCCACGGTGGGCACGCGTGGCAATTAAGCTCGTACTCTTTAATCTCTTACAGAGATGAGCTCGCCTTTGCACACGCTATTTCTTATGTAATGTGCTATGAGTTGCTTGTGTGCAATAGAGTAGGTATAATTAATCTCTTTTTGAGAGTTTTTGAGTGCCCTTGTAACAACGGTCCACCATTTGCATTCGTATAATTTTGAGAAAGATTTAAAAACCTATTTAGAGGCTTAAAAATTTCACCCTTGCAGGGATTCGAACCCGCGACCTCTGGCTATCCGTGCCAGCGCTCTTTCCAACTGAGTGCTTTGTGCGAGTTTGACAGATCCAATCGAATAACTTTACTACCGCGTTAATCGAGCATTGAGTAGTGAGTATGAGTAAGTTAACCGTTCGAACTGGCAAAACGCTGTCACAGTACAACTCGCACTCGCGTTTATTCGTGTTTTGGCTGGTAAACGTGTTCACTTCTCAACGTAAACCATTACAACTCGCACTCAGCAATTTTAATTTCCATACTTGTCGCTAGGTGGCGCTTCCTCGATGCCATAGAAATATGAGTTTACGTTAACGCGATCGAGTAGTTAAAAAACTCGCACTAAGCACTCTGAGCTTATGGGCGACTCACCGGCGTCAGTGAAATTTCGAACCTCTATAATATTCTCTGTAATACGTACAAATAGGTCTAAATAGGTTTTTAAATATTTGTCCTTAGCACGGGTTAGTGCATTAAAAATAATATAATGTGAGAAAGATGATTCTAAACCAGTATAGTTCTAAGTGTTATACTTAAAATGAGGATACTGTAACGATCTACTTATTAAAATGTATATTTAGCAACACAAGTATCTTATTTCTATTATATATTCATCAAAATGGCCTGGCTGGCCTAGCCTAGCGGGTCTCAACACACGACACCTAAACAAAACGTAATGATTTCCTTTAAAATAATTCAAACTTGAGTGGACGCCTGCGTTGGCCAGCTATTTTAAAGAACTAAAACTTTCGTAAGCACAACACATTGTAGACTTTTAGTCCGGATTTACTTACGGGTGTTGTTATATCGGAAAAGTCCGACCAGGTTTCGCTCCGATTCGCAGAGCTTAATCATGGTGAGCAGAGACCGGTTCTACGAAAGTACAGTGATAGTGAATATCGAAATCGACACTGCAAGAACGAAGATGTCGTGAGCTGTGTCTGTGCCATCATGCCTAGTGGCATTGACGACGGGAAAGCAGTAGGCGCTGCGGCGCAAGCCAGCGGGAATCCCCCGCAGCCAGTGTCGGCACCCGCCCCACCTATCTCGGCGCGGGCGCGCCGCGCGCTTGCCCGTAGTGTGAGACAAGCAACCGACGACGCGAGCTCCGTCTCTGCTCACCATGATTAAGCTCTGCGAATCGGAGCGAAACCTGGTCGGACTTTTCCGATATAACAACACCCGTAAGTAAATCCGGACTAAAAGTCTACAATATTTTAAAGAAGTATCGTGACAGTACATACATAACATGTGCTGTGTGGGCCAAGAGAATAGCACCAACCCAATTCATCCCGCGGGTGTCGTAAAAGGCGACTAAGGGACACACACCGGGAGGTGGGCAGCAGCGCCCCCTGCAGTACAATTCCACCGAACTGCGATCCCCGACCCGCATGCCCAGCGTGGGGATTATGGTACCCCCTATTATAACACAACGTGGAGCTCTTTAGGGGAGGGCTATGTCCTGCAGTGGACTAGTATGGCCTGACGACAATGACGACGACATACATAAACAAAAATGTGTAAAGTAACGGTCTTAAAAATTAATAGAGGAAAAAATCCAGCCAGCGTTTTCCGAGAATTAGAAAATTCAATAGGTTAAAGGCTATTAATTAAGGAACGCACCTAACCGTATTATTATCAAGGAAAATCATTATGAAGTGTCCCTTTTGTAATTATAATGATATGGGCCTCAACGGTCCCTCATTAAAAATACTCGCGAGTAAAATGTCACGACTTTGCAAGAAATAGGATTATATTGTTGTCGGAAATATCTTGTTTTGCCGAGTTAATATAAGGGCACCTTGTATGGTAATAATATCCAAATTAAGGTTATTAAATTTACCTAATACATCTAATCGCGATTGGACCAGTTAAGAAGGCGCCCCACTAAGAGATTTCGCTTAAAAGAGAGCTTTACCAAGCGATGGCGCAACACATTTACGCTAAAATATGGTTTTATTTTCTGTTGCTGTGACTGTTTTAACTAGATTAAATTAGATTAGATTACTCTTTATTGCAGGAACTGAAATATCCAAGTTGAATAGTATCCAATTGGCGATCTTATGGCTGAAAGCGATCTATTTCAGACAACCTTACGATGGATAGGACTGGAAGATGAGAGGGAAGAAGAGGGTAAGTAGGGTCATTTAAAATATGTAAGGATATAGATACATAAACAATATGACTTACATTAGTAAAAATACTTAATATTAAATGCGCTCGTGACCTAGTCGAACCGAGTGATTTGAACCAATCATTTGAGTTAAGCAACAACAGGCGCGGGCAGGTGCTGGATGGGTGACCGTCCCGTGACTACCGCTAGTGGCATTCTTCCGAGCGCTTCCTTGCTTCGCAAGGCACGTTAAGCCGCTGGCGCCAGCTGTCAGACTGCCAAGTCTTTAAGCCATGTCAGAGGCCTTACGGGCGGCTTGATAACTTCTGACAGTAAGACCCGCCACAGTCTTACAACCCTCCACCAACCTGGACTTGGCCCCCGCGGTGGAGTATGGCCTAACCTTCCTGCGATGCAGGAGGAGACCCGTGCCCCAGCAGTGGGGACATACAGGGTCGATATCGATATCGAATAAACATATTGTAGTACATTTATAAATTCAATATTTTCGATATTCAACAATGGGAAAGCGCTGTTTCTAAAAATGGCGATAGCGTGTCTGTAACTTCACATACAAATATCTCAAAAGGCTCCAAGAGCGTATCTGTCACCTCACATTCATTAGATTCACGATTCTATACCAATAACTTTATTTTGTACGTTTTTGGATATTTAGCTATTTACTCCCTTACGGTTATCGAAAGCTTAGACTGGAGTCTTAAATCTAGTGCATTAAACTCATAGTAGTTTAATGCACTAGAATTAAGACTCCGGTTAAATAGACGCGTCACGAGACGTGTTTTTATACCACTGGCGCCTAAACTATTTAATTGTACAATATTTACTTGGTGCAGTAAAGAATTTGAATAATAATTTTAATAGTGTAGTTACAGCAGCAATACAACTCGCTTAGGTGAAGAAAAATAATGAGAGATGACCTGAGTGTTTGAGGTATTCAAAGACCTTAGCGCCGGAAATGGTCAATCAGCGGCGGGCACGCCTAGTAATTAAGCCCATGCTCGCCAAGACAATAGGGTTCTACCCACTGGGCTACCGCCGCACCGGGTAGCCCAGTGGGTAGAACAATGGACACGGAACCGATAGACCCAGGTTCCATACCCAGTGTGCGCTTGTACCAATGAGTTTGTTTTCTAAGTTATGTTCATTTGTGAAGTTATAATAGTAGTATCTAATATCAGTACGTCACTATGTCTTTAACACAAAATATGCGTGTCGTAGTTGCTTGTTAATTTCACATGGCGGTGCCAGCATTGACCAGGGCTTCGATTCTACTAGTGCATTATAGCACCTTGACAGATACATGGTTGGGTCTGATGACGTGTCTTTCCATACCATTGACGCCTAAAAAGTTTCATGCATGCGCCTATGGGACACAAACCGGGGGGTGGGCAGCAGCGCCCCCTGCAGTACAATTCCACTAAACTGCGATCCCCAACCCGCATGCCCAGCGTGGGGATTATGGGCATTACCCCTTATGATAGCACAACGTGGCGCTCTTTAGGGGAAGGCTATGTCCAGCAGTGGACTAGTATAGCCTTACGACGATAGTAGTAGTATCACTCGTAAATTTTGAAGGAAAACGTCTTGAGGAAAGCTGAGTTTGTGGTGTTAAAGTTGCCAATGCGCGGTGGGCAGGCGTGCCGATAAAACCCTTAATCTCTCTTAATGTTTTGTTTGTTTTTCCTGGTGTACAATAAAGAATATTCTTATCTTATCTCTCTCTGAGAGAAGGCCTGTGCCCTGCAGTGGGACGTTTATGGGCTACATAAAATAATAACAATAATCGTATAAAAAACGACCTCAGCAAAGCCTAACGGATAAACGAGAAAATGTTGGTTGGACTGTATTGGAGAATACCTTAGAAAGATGGGTAGATTCTGGAACTGGAAGAGAGAAGCTAAAGGCCGGTTTCTGAACTGAGAATTAACTTTTTATGATAAAAATTAAAGTTAAATATATAGATAAAGATTTATTTATTTGCTAAAACATGTGTCAGTGTAAATAGAAGCATGCATTTTTGATATTAAATAAAATAACTTCGATTCATAACTATGAGGTCAGAATTTTATTAAGAATTTAGTTCTCAATGAAATTCTAAATTTTATTGAGAACTAAATACTAAACGGTAGTGCTATCTCTTCGAATTTTCCGGGGAAGATCCTTAAGCATTTACTAAGTGAAATAAATTCAGAACTAGCCAAAGACTCGAGACACGTAGAAGAAGATTCTGGAGGAGGCCAAGACCCACAAAGGATTGTAGCAAATATATCTACGCGCCACCTAAGTACTATCTATAGCATCATTCATTGGCATGGGGACAGATGAAAATCGTGGCCCTTTGAAGACCGCTCCAGATGGCATTCAGCTGAGCTATGTTCATTTTCGGGGCTGGAAAATGTTTAAAAATTGTTTTCTTCTGAGTTATATATTAAACGGGTCTAACACAACCATTTATTAGGTAAAACGTACAGCTGCAAAAAACTAAAAGTGACTACTCACAATAATTGAATGTACTCGCCACTTCAGTCTACCCGAGACCACGGCAACTGTAACGCTGGAGAAACGTCGGGAAATAAGGCATTACGTAATAAGACGACCTCTGTGGCGTAGCGGTAGCGCGTCTGCCTACCATGCAAGAGGTCCCAGGTTCGAATCCCGGCTGGAAACAAAAAAAAAAATTCAAGTCCTGGATGTTTACATGTTTGTGATGTCGTTGTTTCTGGTTCCCACGACACAGGGTATCCTAGTGTGGGGCCAGAAGCAATGTATATGCCAGTGTGTAACATGTTACGTTACGTTACGTTACGTTATGTTACGTTACGTTACGTTATGTATTACGTAATAAATAATCGCGATTCTCCCGTTTAATATATAACTATGTATGATATATAGCGAATCATTAAGAAATACTATGTTTTCTTCTGTAATTGAAAAACTTATTATTTTGATTTTTTTTGGGGTAATTAATTGTGTATCCGAAATTGATCTTTTCTTTATCTTTAGCACCATAGGAAGTAAGAAGTAAGGTTGTTACCAAGCTAGATGACATCAAGCGTCTCGAAAGAGGCCGTCGTCAACCTAATTGTATGGGCCATTCTCACAGTAAGGGGGCGACACGTTGCGAGAATGAAACGAGTGATATAATCATTTTTGTCGTACAGTCGGCTCCATAAGAAAGCTCGAGAACCCGTGAACGGGTGACGTCGCTACGTCGAATTTTTCTCACCTTTGAAACCTTCGCTAGACCTCCACGAAAATTTCAAGACCAAGATAAGAAAAATCCGTTTAGCCGTTTTCGAGTTTTAACGAGACTAACAAACAGCAATTAATTTTTATATATGTAGAAAATAGAAGGAGAAGAAGAAGATAGAAGATGTATGAAGGAATCCAACATTACTATAAATTATTGACTGAAATAAAAGACATAGAATATATTAATGCTTTTAAAAATAGAATAAAACTACTTAATTGAAATAATGATCGAGCTTATTTTTACTTTTGATAACCAACCCTTGTATGTCCCCACTGCTGGTGGGGTGCCGGTATCTTTCTGCATTGCAGGTTAGGCCATACTCCACCACGGGGGCCGTCCAGTCCGGGTTGGTGGAGGATTGTAAGACAACGACTGCCATGAAAAGATAGCGAGCACCAACGGCTAAACGCTTGCCTTGCAAACAACTTGCGAAACACGGAAGCGTTCGGAAAAAATGCCACTAGCGGTAGACACGGGATGGTCCAGCACCTGACCGTGCCTGTTGTTGCTTAACCTTAGTGATTGATTACAATCACTCCGTTCCAAAGCATTATTAATTTTGTTGTTACATTTTAATCGGAAATAAATACCTAACTTTGAACCCAAATTTAAAGTGCAAACAAGTAAGGGGGTTTACTTTTTTTGCACTTTTTTCCACCTATCCATTATCCAAAAACTGATAGTTGACTGGTAGAAATTCTACTTGGCATTAAGTCCGCCTTTGTACAAAATACGATGTGCTTTATGCTTCAAATAATTTTAAAAATAACATTAATAACTAACGCTACTTACTTCAAAAGTTTGTTCGACATGATAAACTCTAACCGACATGTTTTAGCAATTGAGCATTTTAGGAAGTACTCTGTATTGTCACTTAATACAAATTTCAGCGGCAACTGTACGGGGAAAGCGGAATGGTCGGGCCCAACGACCACTTCGGATTTAGGAGAAGGGCTTTCATAATATAATAACGCGTCGGAGTCAGCTCGCCTACGTTGTAGATTGGATAATTTCAATTTGACTGCGTCAGTGTCGGGCCACAACTTTGTGGACGCGAGTGGGTTCGATTCCTTCTGGCGGTCGCTGCTCATTGATTTGTACAAATATGTATCGATGTTGATATTAACCCTGGAACGTTGTATATAATTTTATAGCAATAAATAAACTCTGGAACGACTTTAGGTGTGGTTTTATTTGTTATAATATTGTAGTAATAGTAACAGAAAACAGGATAAAAACGGATAGACGGAGAAGCAGGTAAAAAGTCAGATCTGGTCAAAGCGTAAAGTAGTAGTGGTGAAAAATGAGGGAAATCGAAGAATGTGTGACGTACATAATTTAAATATTTGAAAATGATAGATGGAAAAAGAAATAAAAATGGTGTGAAGAGGTTTGCACCGTTACAACCCTTGTATGTTCCCACTGCCTCGGGACTGGAACGGGATGGAGGAGGCCTACACTAAATTATGGGTGTCCTAAACTAAATACAAATCATTTCAAAGTCTTTAATTAATTAATTTCAAATATATGCAAATATGATAGCTAGTTAATTTATCAATTTTAATCTATTAATTTATACTGCATGTATTTTAATTTTAATGTATCAATTCTATTTAATTAACTACTTATTCAATTTAATGTAATCAATTCTGTTTGGGAAATAAATGGCTATAATAATAATTATACTATTTTTATTTTTAATGCACTAACCCGTGCTAAGGACTGTACGTAATACAGAGAATAGTGTAAAGAGGTTCGAAATTTCACTGATGCCGTAAGTCGCCCATTGGCTCAGTTGGTAGAGCGCTGGCACGGATAGCCAGAGGTTGCAGGTTCGAATCCCGGCATGGGAGAAATTTTTAGCCTCTAAATAGGTTTTTAAATATAATAATAATAATAATGTGCACACTGCTGGCGTACGAGTCGCTTCCTGCATCGCAGGAATTTCTATAATGCCTTCAAATCACATCGCATCACACTATACCGCCAATATTAAAAAGGCTAAAGTTTGTGAGTGTGTGTTTGTTACTTTTTCAAGTCTAACCGGCTGGAGCGGTTTTAGTAAAGTTTAGTATGGAGTTAGCTGACACCCTGGATTAATAGTATTTCTCAATGATTCGCGATACTCATACATAGTTATATATTAAACGGGTCAAATCGTTAAGTCCAGTGCTAAGTAATTACAAGTCACGCGCCTTATCGCCGGACCGGTCCGTTGACGTAGTGAGTGTTGTGTGTCGGCCAGCTGCGGAAAATTAATAGTGACTACCCACCATAATTGACTGTACTCGCTACTACAGTCTACCCGAGACCACGGCAACTGTAACGTTGCCGAAACGTCGGGAAATAAGGTAACTACGTCTTACCTAATAAATAATCGCGATTATACAATTTTTATTTTAATGCACTAACCCGTGCTAAGGAACAGCCTCTAAATAGGTTTTTAATCGCGATTAATGCAGTTGAAATGAGGTCCTTGAGATGTGTAGTGTTACTTTGAATGACAGGATACGCAATAGACTGAAAGAGGATGTAGTGACTAGAATTGAGAAAGGAATGTTGCGTTGGTTTGGACATGTGGAGAGGATGAAGGAAGAAAGAGCGACGAAACAAATATATATTGCGAATGTGAGTGGAAGGGCTAGTAAGGGACGTCCCAGACGGACTTACATCGACCAAATAAGGGATGTATTAGCAAAGGGAAAGATAAAAAGTACCCGGAACCGGGGTGCGTGCATGCAACGACTTATAAACGTTGATGAAGCGAAGGTGATCTGTCAGGATCGTAGCAGGTGGCAGCCCCTGGTCTCTGCCTACCCCTCTGGGATACAGGCTTGAGGTTATGTATGTATGTGTGTAATATATAACTCTGGATTAACACATAGGCTACGTTTTACTGCGGTAAAATATCTTATTCCCATGGGAAAATCGATAAACCGCGGGTAACTCCGCGGGGCACAGCTAGTTAGTCATAATTTCAGAGGCGGAAGCCCAGTGGGTAGAAAAGTGGACTCTGAAGCGAGAGACCCAGGTTCAGTTCCCAGCGCTGGCACGTACCAATGATTTTGTTTGTGAAGTTGTATTAGCAATACCACTCGCTGACTGAGAAAGAAAATATCATGAGGAAACCTGAGTGTCTGTGCTATTCAAGGACGTCAGCGCTTGAAATGGCCAATCCGTGGTGAGCACGTATGGTAATTAAGCCCATACTCTTTAGTCACTAACAGAGATAATTATATAATTTTTAATGCACTAACCCGTGCTAAGGATAATTTTAAAAAACCTAGAGGCTATTCCACCCATGCCGGGATTTGAATCCACGACCTCTGGCTATCCGTGCCAGTGCTCTTTCCAAACTGAGCTAATGGGCGACTCACCGCCATCAGTGAAACTTCGAACCTCTTTACAATATTCTCTGTACTACGTACATAAATAGGTTTTTACACAGATAAGTTTATCTTTGTACGAGTACATGCTATTTCTTATGTAATATCCTGTGAATTGTTTGTGTAATGTATAATTAATTTAACTCGCTCTCTGAGAGAGGGTCTGTGCACTGCAGTGGGACGTTTCTGATGTGATATCAACCCTTTGTATGTCCCCACTGCTGGGGCACGGGTCTCTTCCTGCATCGCAGGAAGGTTAAGCCATACTCCAACGTGACCAAGGCGGGGTTGGTGGAGGATCGTAAGACAGCGGCGGGCCTCACTGTCGGAAATTATCAAGCCGATGGCCTCTGACATGCCTTAACGACTGCCATCAAATGACAGTCGGCATTAACGGCTTAACGTGCCTTACGAAGCACGGAGCGCTCGGAAAACATTGGACGTTTGTTAGCTATATAAAAGAGAAAAAAACTGGAAATAACACGCTGTATACCAACACAAACTTTGCGTAGCTCAAAAACTGAATCGCTTGAAGCGCTCTCTGCAGCGAAGTACTTATATCAAGCCGCGGAGGGAGCACGGCCACTTTTTGGAGATGAAAACATTCGGAGCAAAGCGAAGTAAGGGAATGAAACTGTACGGTGCCCGTCTCGGAGCGAATGCAGCTCCGGGAGCCGTTGTTTTTGCATACAAAACAGCTCTCTTTGTCCTAAAATGTGTACATTCGTGACAATTGCATTGTAATCTATTAGTCTTTATTCTTTTAGATTAGATAGATATAACATAGGAATAGATAGAGAACACTTTATTGTACGAGTACTTCTTCTTCTTCAGGCTTTATGTAGTCCACTGCTGGCCATAGCCCTCCCCTAATAAGTGCCATAGCGCTCTTTATTGTACTATGAAAAGGAAATTACACAGATATATCTTAACCTAAGAGTACAGACGGCAGCCTTATCGCTAATAGTGACCTCTCCCAGACAACCTTTGGATGCAAGCAAACATTAGATCAGATTAGGTTTATAGGAAAATCTCAAGTCGGCTCTTAATAATCAGATCCGAAAGACTTTAAATAATATATCTTTTAGACATTTGTGTGTCCTAATTACGAGTATTAGAACACATGTCTAAAAGATATATTATTTAAAGTCTTTCGGATCGTTTAGAGGAATTTATAAAAATTGCAAATAAATGTTTTTGATTGTTTATTATTAATATAATTTTATATCAGAACTGTTAATGTAATAGATACTGCCTGCGACTTCGTTTGCGCAGGATTAGTATTTCGAGTAGCTTAGGTGTATTAGCGTGGCGTACAAAACAACTAACATTAATAAAAACCTATTTAGAGGCTAAAAATTCCACCCATGCCGGGATTCGTCCTTAACATGGGTTAGTGCATTCAAAATAATAAAATCATGTGGGTACAGCGATATCATTCCGATTTAAAAACCTAACTGCAAAGTAGGTAGTCGGGGCTGCAGAGAATATTGTAAAGAGGTTCGAAATTTCACTGATGCCGGTGAGTCGCCCATAAGCTCAGTTGGAAAGAGCGCTAGCACGGATAGCCAGAGGTCGCGGGTTCGAATCCGGGCATGGGTGGATTTTTTAGCCTCTAAATAGGTTTTTAAAATTGTCCTTAGCAGGGGCTTTAAAAATAATATAACTAACATTATGACAATAAAATTATCACATAACTAATTACTAGGTCGCATTTGAAAAATATCATACAATATCCTCATGAATTGTAACCTATGTGCTATTCTGATGTATAAGCTATATTATTGTAAAGATTCATTAAAATCCATTCAGTAGTTTTTACGTGATAGAGTAACAAATATCTATCCATCCATACTCACAAACTTTCGCGTTTAGAATACGAATTAGTAGAATAAGTTAAGTGTCAAATTAATTTTGCTATGCTGTTAGATTTTGTACAGTAAAATTACACTGATATCATTTGAAATGTCAACAAAAAATATTGTTCCGGTCAGCAGTGATTAGTGCTCTTTAACCTTGTGCTTGCTTAACCTAGGGTTAACATAACATAACAAAACATTTACATACAGGCACATTACTTCTGGCCTCACACGAAGATATCTTGTGTCGCATGTCGTGGGAACCAGAAACAACGACATCACAAACATGTAGATAAACATTCAAGACCGTACGTAGATGCGCTATCGCTCCGCAATAGAACTCGTTAAGCAACAATACGCGCGTTCAGTGCGTGTATGGGTGACCGTCTATTACTAACGCTAGTTGAATATTTCAAACGGATCCGTGCTTCGCAAGGCACGTTAAGCAGTTGGTAACGGCTGCCGATAGCTGGCAGTCGTTAAGTCAAGTCAGAGGTCTTAGGGCGGCTTGAAAACTTCTGACCGTAAGACCAGCCCCTAGTCTTGCAAGCCTCCACCAATCCGGACTTGGCCTTTGTGATGGCCTATACCTTCCTCGGGGAAGAAACCCGTGTCCCTCGGTGGAGACGTAATGGGTTCATGATAATGAAACATTACATTGCTCTTGTCCTACAAATAACCAATGGAATAAGGCAAAACTTACAAACCGTACACAAAAAGATTTAACGTTGTTCATGTAAGTATTTTGTTTTCTGGCCTTAACAAAAAAGAAATTCAATCTGACCACTTCAAAGGTAAGAAACAACTGTTTTAGGCTACAAAAGACAACATAATCCATCAAACGATTCTATATTGTCTATAGCGTCCTAGCTTTTGGGTTGTGAACTACTAAAATGTCATAGGAGCCGACTCAATGACCGATTGAGGCACATTATACGACCACGCATTATTGAGGGTAGTTAAGGCGATACCGGTTTTAACGAGCGCCACCAAAGAAATGCGCCACCAATCGAATACGCCACCAATGAACCTTCGTAGGCTGTATCATTGTCTTAGGACGTTCGTCTTCTTCTTCAGGCTATATGTTAGTCCACTGTTGGACATAGCCCTCTCCTAATGAGCGCCATAGCGCCCTGTCTTCAGCTTGCCGCATCCCGCAACTGCCGGCAGTTTTTCGCAGATCATCATCCCACCTAGTCGGAGGGCGTCCTACTCTACATTTACCGAGTCGCGGTCTCCACTCAAGAACACTTTTACTCCAACGATTGTCGGTTCTTCGCGAGATATGGCCAGCCCAATGCCACTTCAGCTCGAAAATTCTCTGAGATATGTCGATAACTTTGGTTCTCGTTGCGAATCCTACCCTTCAGAGAAACTCCGAGCATAGCTCTCCATAGCTCGCGGAGCGACTTTGAACTGGTGGACCAGCCCTTTCGTGAGTGTCCATGTCTCGGCTCCGTTAACCTTAGGACGTTAAGAGAAAGAAATCTGGCAGCCGATTAACAATAGCTTATAGGAAACGATCCGCGAATGAAGCCGACGCAAGCAGTCTCTATGACCAGCGCCGAACGTCGCCCGACAAGTTCCAACCTTCGACTGGTTGCTGATTTGGTCACACGGGCTGGGCATAGATCCTGCTAGTGCATTGTAGTACAATGACCATTGCATGAACATGGCGATTTAATTTCATTACTGCATCAACTCTAGGCGCGCACATCGTCGTCGTCGTCGTCATTGTCAGGCTATACTAGTCCACTGCTAGACTGTGCTATCATAAGGGGTAATGCCCATGATTCCCATGCTGAGCATGCGGGTTGGGGATCGCAGTTCAGTGGAATTATACTGCAGGGGGCGCTGCTGCTCACCCCCCGGTTTGTGTCCCATAGGCGCGCATATGCATCAAACTTTTTAGGCGTCAATGGTATGAAAAGACACGTCATCTGACCATGTATCTGTCAATGTACTATAATGCACTAGCAGAATCGAAGACCTGGTCAATGCTGGCACCGCCATTTGAAATTAACAAGCAACTACGACACGCATATTTTGTGTTAAAAACTTAGTGACGTATAGGGACGTGTTGATGGCATTATACACACTATTTGAAGCTTCGTTATCAACCCTCGTATGTCCCCACTGCTGGGGCACGGGTCTCTTCCTGCAGAAGATTAGCAAAAAGGTTAGGCCATACTCCACCACGGTGGCCAAGTCCGGGTTCGTGGAGGATTGTAAGACAGTGGTGGGCCTTACTGTCAGAAGTTATCAAACCGCCCATAAGCCTCTGGCATGGCTTAACGACTGCCATTACTCGACAGCCGGCACCGACGGATAACGTGCCTTGCAAAGCACGGAAGCGCTCGGAAAAATGCCCCCAACGGTAGTCATGGGACGGTCACCCATCCTGCACCTGACCGCGCCTGTTGTTGCTGAACTCACGTGATTGATTCCAATCATTCGGTTCGCCGTTTTGAAGCTTACGTAGTTAAAATTAAATAACTTGCTACAACATTCATAATTAAGTTTTTTTCCGCAATGGTGGGCGCTAGTTAGCGCCGAGTAGCGCCGTAACTACCCTCAATTAATCGATAGCGTTAGACTTGCCGATAATGGGGCGCTCCGACGCTCATATAAATAAAGTTCATCCAACTTAACGCTATGCAAACGAACCAAGGATACAGTGAGGAGCGACGGCGATGTTACTGGGCACAGGCCTTCTCTCAGAGAGAGAGTGTGGGCTTAATTACCACGCGTGCCCACCGCGGATTGGCAATTTCAAGCGCTGAGGTAAACTCACAGCTCCACTAAGTACAATGACCCAATCATGAGGCTACGTGCGGAAATCTCAGGTCTAACTAACTATACGTTTACAGAGTACATGGAGTATTTTATATATTACTATCTAAGTTTCATTGTACGATTAGCGGTCTTATCGCCAAAAGCGATGAACAGGACTGAAAGATGAAGAGTGTAGGTAGGTAATAATAGTAATAATAATAAATAAATAAATCTCGTTAGATTAAATACAACTGAATGACTTGTTTATATTTTTTTTAATGCACTAACCCGTGCTCAGGACAATTTTAAAAACCTATTTAGACCTAAATATGTTTTTTGAATGACTTGTGTTACAGGTGCTAACTCAACGATAGATTTAATACAATAAAAACATAGATAATGTCCAAGATCCGAGACAAACTAGTAAAGTTCGTTTCCTTGTTTGGCACGGCCGGGACCCGAGACCTTCGATTTTACAGTCAGCGTGCCAAACCGCTGCGCTATTGAGGCCGTAGGTAGGTGTACATAGAATATATACAAAATATAGACAAAGACAAAACGGTACTTCTTAATGATTCGCGATACTCATACATAGTTATATATTAAACGAGTCTTATCGCAATTTGTCGGCCTGCTGCAAAAAACTAAAACTGACTACTCACAATAACATTAAGCTTGCCTGAAACGAGGTTCAAATTTTTTTTTTTTTTGTTTTTTTTTTTTAAAGCTATACACCAAAATGGTTCAGCCTAAATAGAATACATTATGCACTATTATCGATATCTACATCCAAGCATAACAAAACTTGTTTTCTTAAATACAAAGAATGTACGAAAAAACTTAGAATTGGGCCACTATTATTACCATTGAAATTGGAACTAAATGCTGAGTGAAACATTAAAAGGAGGTTTGATCTTAGACATTGCGTATCAAAAAGCGATTCTTCTCTTAACGATTCATTGATCTTGCACTCCAATAACAAATGTAATAGATCTTCCTCTCTTTGGCATGAAACACAAATGGGCTGTCTACTTTACGCATAAGAAAGCCAAAACGATTCAGCGGAACATGGCCAGACCGTAATCTGAAACAGGTGATCAGATCTCGTCTGTTTGAAGTTCGCAATTAAGCAAACTTTGTGCCAAAAGGGCTACTATAACATAAATTATTATTAAGATGACAATGATGTACGGAATTAAAGCCAGTACAATGCATGAGTTCTATGTTTTATAATAACTATGTAAACTATGTTAGTTAAGGACTTTGAAAAGCCTAAGTTTGGAGTTTTTTTGTCCATTTCTTCTCTACAAATAAATTTTGAAATGGACACCTACATTGAATTGTAACGTTCATTAAGCCGCAGTTTCTGCGCTACTTTGAGTAAAACCTTTTCATTTCACTTAATTGACTGTACTCGCCACTTCAGTCTAGCCGTGACCACGGCAACTGCAACGCTGCCGAAACGTCGGAAAATAAGGTTATTACGATTTTACTATTTTTATATTTTTAATGCACTAACCCGTGCTAAGGACAAATTTAAAAACCTATTTAGAGGGTAAAAATTTCACTCATGCCGGGATTTCAAGCTCAGAGGTAAGTGAATACCTCAGGCACTCAGGTCTCCTCACGATGTTTTCTTGGAGTAAGGAAGTGGTACTGCTACTACTACTTCAGATTTATACCTACCAGGAAACGAACCCATGACATCCCGAAAATGAAGCCGTTTGGTTTCCCCACAGTCTGTTCCCTCATTATCTTCATCATCGTGATCAGCTGGTGTCAGTCCACTGCTGGACATAGGCCTCTCCCAAGACACGCCACTGAGCCTGACGAGCCACGGCTCTCCTCTTTCAGTTACTGCTCACCGCTCTGCAAATGCCATCACTCCACCAGGCCCTAGAGTCTAATACTTACATAGTTATACTATTTTTATTTTTAATGCACTAACCCGTGCTAAGGACAAATTTAAAAACCTATTTAGAGGCTAAAAATTTCACCAATGCCGGTGAGTCGCCCATTGGCTCAATTGGTAGAGCGCTGGTACGGATAGCCAGAGGTTGCGGGTTCGAATCCCGGCATGGGTGAAATTTTTAGCCTCTAAATAGGTTTTTAAATTTGTCCTTAGCACGGGTTAGTGCATTAAAAATAAAAATAGTATAATCATGTGGTACAGTGATATCGTTCCGATGTAAAACCTAACTGCAAAGTAGGTAGTCGGGGCTGTAAGTGATGCAATTTGCTTAAGCCAGATGTCGCTGCCAGTACGTAATACAGAGAATAGTGTAAAGAGGTTCGAAATTTCACTGACGCCAGTGAGTCGCCCATTGGCTCAATTGGTAGAGCGCTGGCACGGATAGCCAGAAGTTGCTGGTTCGAATCCCGGCATGGGTGAAATTGTTAGCCTCTAAATAGGTTTTTAAACTTACATAGTTTTTCAGTAGAATGATATAAGCACAACAATGGTTGTTATTTGCCTCAATTTGGTATTCTACAAAGCATTAGCAGCAGTACAATGTCATTCCACCGATATAACCCGCGTAAATTAAATACGCATCTCTCGAGAAGAAGATCGAATCGCACGAGGCGCCGAGTCAAGTAGCACGTGTTATACCATTGCAATGCGATCGGTTACCAGACTACCGATAGTGCGAATGAAATGACCATTACGGGACTACTAGGACTCTATTGATCAACTATGCATTTTAGAGACTCAGGTCTAAAGAACCGGTCTAAGCCCACCCCGCTCCGTCTGTTCCTCACATAACTAATTGGGTAAGCATGTACGTATAAGCGTGTCCTAATTGATTATTCCAGTTAATTACTTTCGCCTCATATGCCAAAATTAATTACCATATTCAACATTGCGCTCGCTTTGTTTCACAATGTTGGGATTAATACTTTAGTCACAAATCTATGTGTAGCTACGAACATTTCAAAAAGTTTGCTAATCCTCTTGACTACCTGATGTTTTAAGGCAGTGGTTTCTTTCTAACTTTTTTTCATAAAATCAAAATAAGGTACTTTATTCTTTATTCCAAATTACATAGAAATGTTGCCTGTTCAAAAAATAAAACAGGTGCCCATTAAAAATCTAGATTATCTTCTGACATAGCTTAAAGACTGCCATTACATTACGGCCGGCACCCACAGCTTACCGTTCCTTCCGAAGCACGGAAACGCTCGGGAAATGCCACTAGCGGTAGTCACGCTACTCATATGTATTAAAGGTAGTTATAGGTAATAAAGGTAGTCATAGGTATTGAATTATGTCAAAATAAAAACACTTTCGACTTTGAGAAGAGTCAGTCTAACCCCATTAACTTTTCCCTCTTTTTTCTGACAAATTCCTTGCTTGAGGTTGGATGAGATTGATGTGATTACGTTACATTGTTAATTGACATTCAGCAAACAGAATGTAAATCCATAACGTTGAAATAAAAAAATAAATTCCATTTAATTTCATTAAAAAAATTTCATGAAGCGCTCGTGGCCTAGGCGAACCGAGTGATTGGAATCAATCACTTGGTTAAGCAACAACAGGCGCGGTCAGGTACGGGATGGGTGAGCGTCCCGTGACTACCGCTAGTGGCATTTTTCCGAGCGCTTCCGTGCTTCGCAAGGCACGTTAAGCCGTTGGTGCCGGCTGTCATGTAATGGCAGTCGTTAAGCCATGTCAGAGGCCTTATGGGCGGCTTGATAACTTCCGACAGTAAGGCCCCCCACTGTCTTACAATCCTCCACCAACCCGGACTTGGCCCCCGTGGTGGAGTATGGCCTAACCTTCCTGCGATACAGGAAGAGACCCTTGCCCCAACAGTGGGGACATACAAGGGTTGATAACGATTTAATTTCATTCCGAGGGAACGCTAAGAACACCTTCGCAGCAAGGACATTTAGATGTACAAGCTTCAATGATAGAAACGTTTTCTACACTACTTATGACAGACCTTTCGTATGTGGATATTTTTTTCATCCACTGTTAACAGAAAACACTTAACTGCACAACCAGTAAAATCGAATGATTGCCTTATCATCATCAACCCATTATGTCCCCACCGAGGGGCACGGGTCTCTTCTCTGAGGAAGGTATAGGGCATACTCCACCACGGGGGCCAAGTCCGGATTGATGGAGGCTTGCAAAACTAGTGGCTGGTCTTAGGGTCAGAAGTTTTCAAGCCGCCCTAAGGCGGGTCTGACTTGACTATAGACGGCAGCCGGCACTTGCCCATTGGCTTAGTTGGGAGAGCGCTGGTACGGTTAGCCAGAGGTCGCGGGTCGAGTCCCGGCATGGGCGGAATATTCAGCCTCTAAATAGGTTTTTATAATTGTTATGTAAACTATTAATCAATGTAGGTAGTTGCAATATTGAGGAAGGTGAATGTGATGTCATATTAGAGGCCTTATGGGCGGCTTGATAACAATTCTCCACCAACCCGTACTTGGCCCCCGCGGTGGAGTATGGTCTAACCTTCCAGCGATGCAGGAAGAGACGCGTGCCCTGGCGTGGGGAGATACAGGGGTTGATATCGAATATGATGTGTATTAGGTATAAATCAATACAGGTTGTTGCAAGACTTAGAAAGTGAATACAATGAGAGTGGCAAAGGTTTATACATCCTTCGATGTATGCGCTTCTATAATAAAATGAAGTAGAATTAAATGAGAAGCGCTCGTGGCCTACGAAGCGCTCGTGGCCTACGCGAACCGAGTGATTGGAATCAATCACTTGTTTAAAAACCTATTTAGAGGCTAAAAATTTCACCCAAGCCGGGATTCGAACCCGCAACCTCTGGCTATCCGTGCCAGATTTGTTCCTTAGCACGGGTTAGTGCATTTAAATAAAAATAGTATAATCAATCACTTGGTTAAGCAACAAGAGGCGCGGTGGTATGGGATGGGCGAGCGTCCCGTTACTACCGCTAGTGGCATTTTTCCGAGCGCTTCCGTGCTTCGCAAGGCACGTTAAGCCGTTGGTGCCGGCTGTCATATTATTATAATGGCAGTCGTTAAGCCATGTCAGAGGCCTTATGGGCGGCTTGACAACTTCTGACAGTAAGGCCCGCCACTGTCTTACAATCCTCCACCAACCCGGACTTGGCCCCCGTGGTGGAGTATGGCCTAACCTCCCTGCGATGCAGGAAGAGACCCATGCCCCAGCAGTGGGGACATACAAGGGTTGATAACGAATAAAATCACTGAGATAATATATAGGTATTAAGCTTGCCTGAAACGCGGTTCAAAAAATGTGTTAAGTACATATTGTTCCAAAAGGGCTACTATTTCATAAAAGATTATTTAGATAATAATGATGTCTGAAGTTAAAGCCAGTACAATGCATGAGTTCAATGGTTCAAGATAATTATGTAAACTATATTAATTAAGGACTTTGAAAAGACTAAGTTTGTAGTGTTTTTGTCCATTTTTCTCTAAAATAATCTAGATTTTAAAACGTACACCTAGTTTGAATTGTAACGTTAATTAAACCGCTTCTGTGCTACTTTGAATAAAACCTTTTAATTTCATTTTAGTTTACAATATAAACAGAAAACTGGATAAAAATAAAATAAGCAGGTAAGAATAGTTAGGTCTAGTCAGGATGTAAAGTATTAATGCTAAAAATGTAAGAAATATAAAAAAATTGTGTAAAGAGGTTTGCACCGTTACAACAGTAAGACCAGCCACTAGTCTTACAAGCCTCCACCAATCCCGACTTGGCCCCCGTGGTGGAGTATGGCCTAGGGAAGAGACTCTAGCCTTTTAGTAGGGACATAATGGATTGATGATGATGAAAGCCAGGAACTATGAAATACCTATAAAGTAGTATTGTACGCCGTGTGTACTCTTAGGTTAAGAAATTATGTGTGTAATTTCCTTTTTTATGTACAATAAATTTAAATATTCTCTATCGATCGAAAGAACGGAAAAGATCATCATATTTTGCATTGAAATAAAGTAAAAAATGCCACTAGCATTAGTCGTTGCCGGTCACCCATCCACGCACTGAACGTGCCCTATCTTACTTAACCTTCGTGATCACTTAAGATCTCTCAGGCAGCCGGGGCTACGACCGATTCATGGCTTTAAGTAACTTTTTTCTGACAATATTTTCTGAATAAAAAACGCTTATGTATGTATCAAAGTTTCGACTCTATTTCTTTGGCAGTAAGAGTATTATTGTGTTTGGAGCATGTTTCAAACAAAATAGAGCGTTATGCAAACTCGATCCATCAACGCGCCCACCTTTATAATTGCCAATCGATAGCAGAGGACGCCGCACTTTATCACGGAAATCGAAATTATTTGAAGTTAGGTGCTCACGTAACGAGCGTGTGAACACTGTATTCGCCATAGAGCGGAGCAAAGACGAAGCGGCGGCAAAGGGGCCCGCGTTCGCCCTACATACAAATGTTATAACTTTTTTATGTAACCTATAATTTATATAGGTACCTCTGAAATTATCGTTTTCTATGTTTTTTTTGTACATCTACTTCGTTCTCTAATGTATTAGTTCAGTTCATCCAAAGGTTGTCTGGAAGAGATCACTTTTAATGATAAGGCCATCATCTGTACTCTTAGGTTACGAACAATCTGTGTAATTCCCATTTTTATGTACAATAAAGTGTTCTCTATTTCTATCTATCAATGTATAAACTTTTTTATGTAATTGCAGGGCACATGCTTTCTCTCAGAGAGAGAGAGAGTGAGAGATAGAAAGAGGGCTTTATTATGCGTGTCCACTGCGGATTTTCGATATCGAGCGCTGATGTAATTACGCACCACAGACACTCAGGTTTCCACACGATGTTTTTCTTCACCTTTACCGAGCGGTATATTATAGTGGTTATACCAAAATATTTCCAAATAAAGATTAAGGTACAACAAAGTATTTATTGTCATAAAAATACATGTAAAAAAGAAACATTGTATTCATAATTTAGGTGTAGGTTCAAAGAAATACCCTTAAAATATTTTGTGGAAGAATCACCCTTTTGTTGGAGTGATTAATGTAGGTATATCTATGCCAAATTTCAGTTTTTAAGTACCTAGTTGTCACCGCTGTGCTAAGCCACGGACAGACAGACATCCGGAGATGGCAAAACATTCTTTGTTCACTACGGAACCCTAAAAACGGTGAACAATGGAAGCACTCATTGTTATATCTCACTCTGATGCGCGATTAAGTTAATTTGACACTATTATAGATAGATAGAACCTTCTTTATTGTACACAGAAATTTCGGTAACAAAAAGTATATAAAATATAGCACAATTGGCGACCTTATTACTAAAAGCAATTTCTTCCAGGCAACAATATCCTCCACTAACCCGGACTTGGCCCCCAAGGTGGAGTATGGCCTAACCTTCCAGCGATGCAGGAAGAGACCCGTGTCCCAGCAGTGGGGACATACAAAGGGTGGATATCACATCAGACACGTCCCACTGCAGTGCACAGACCCTCTCTCAGAGAGAGAGTTAAATTATAAATAATACATTACACAAACGATTCACAGGATATTACATGAGATAAGAGACCCGTGTCCCAGCAGTGGGGACATACAAAGGGTTGATATCGACGAACCCTATCTAGTATCATAGATATACCAAGCAAAGACAGAGTGGATTGAATAAACTTCCAGTGAAAAGCGATGCGACACGCACACATAAACGTTACAGTCTGTTAGCTTTTAGAATATACCACGGACTCTAGAGAGCTTCGGTTTTCGTTGAAAGCACACGAGTGTAATACTACTTTCTGCTCTGTGCAAGTATATCATATTACAGTACATAATTCTGTGTACTAAGTATGGGAAATTTGCCAATAAAACAAAAAATACAAATTATTCTAAAAAATTTTTTTTTTTTTACTTATCGCTTTCAAAGTAGGCCCCATCGCTTGCAATACAACATCTCCACCGCTTCACCCAGTCTTCCATACATTTCTCATAGGCTATTTGCGGTGTGGCCTTTAACTCATTCAGCGAATTTTCTTTTATGGCTTCTATCGACTCAAAACGTTTTCCTCGAAGTGGTAATTTTAACTTGGGAAATAAAAAAAAGTCAGACGGAGCCATATCAGGTGAATACGGTGCTTGGTCGAGAACTTTTGTTGAATTTTTCGCTAAAAACTCTTTCACTATAATGGCTGTGTGTGATGGTGCATTATCATGGTGCAGCATCCATGAGTTGTGTTGCCACAAATCTGGACGTTTTCGGCGGATACTCTCACGCAAACGCTTCATGACGCCTAAATAATATTCTTTATTCACTGTTTCTCTCTCTGGAAGGAATTCGGAGTGAACCATACCACGGTAGTCAAAAAAAACTGTCAGCATCACCTTGATTTTGGAGCGACTTTGCCGCGGTTATTTGGGTTTCGGCTCGTTTTCGAGACGCCATTCTGAAGACTGTTGGCTTGTTTGCATGTCGTACTTATAAACCCATGTCTTGTCGCCAGTTATTATACGTTTCATAAAGGTCGGATCCGTAGAAGCTCGGGAAACCATGTCTTCAGCGACATGCTTTCGCTGCGCTTTTTGAACAAAATTGAGCTCTTTTGGAACTAGTCGAGCGGCGACGCGTTTCATGCCTAAAATGTCAATGAGAATGTTGTGGACGGACTTAAAAGATATGTTCACCTCACAATTCTCTCAGACTCATACGTCGATTTTCAAGCACTAGCTTCTTGATTCTGTCGATGTTTTCTTTGGTCATAGCGGTTGAAGGTCTACCAGAACGAGGCAAGTCTACTACTACTTCTCGGCCTTCTTCAAAAGCCTTATACCATTCATAACCCCTTGTTTTCGATATACACGATTCACCGTAGGTATTTCGCAACATTTTTAGTAATTCACCACATGAAATATCATTTGAAACACCAAATTTAAGGCACACTCTTTGTTCAACAATATTTTCCATTGTAAAAATCGCCGAGGACTCAAAACTATGACCAACAAAAAGTGTAGTTTATAACAAATTAAATGAGAGTCCCCGCTCAAATTTTGCGCGCTAAATCAGTACAGTGCTACCAACATGCAATAACAAAATTAAAACGGCCTCTTTTACGCGGGTCTTTTTATTGACATATTCCCGATACTTTTTACACAGAGTAGTAGGTCCGATTTTTCCATTACACGAATATATCCAATTTTATCCGATAGTAACCGAGGTATATTCGAAAAGCTTTTTCTTTCTATATTTCTAGTAAGTGACGATTCCACCAAACTGCGATCCCCAACCCGCATGCCCGGCGTGGGGATTATGGGCATTACCCCCCAATCATGGCACAACCTTGCGCTATGGCGCTCATTAGGGGAGGACTATGTCCAGCAGTGGACTAATATAGCCTGAACAAGAAGAAGTAAGTAACGTGAATCCCGGCGTTATCCAATGACTTTGTTTTCTAAGTTACGCATTAAAATGTGAAAACTACTTTGCTAAAATCCGCCAAAAATCCCACAAGCACCATGCGGTTGATTAATGCACCGTCCTCCCTCCCACTTTTTCAAGCAGAAGCAAGACACGAACACACCACCACCGACACCAATACTTGTGTGAGAAAATACGCGGCGCGTTTTACCTCTGAGACGAGACATCCTCAGGCTCACTAGTGCAAGTGTTACTTGCTTGAAAAAGTGGGAGGGAGGGCGGTGGATTAAATAACCGCATGGTGCTTGTAGGATTTTTGGCGGAATTTAGCAAAGTAATTTTCACATTTTAATGATATTATGGATTGCCGCCAATTAACGCCTTATTCCATACAATTTCTAAGTTACCAATATTTGTAAAGTTAAAGTACCAATACCACTGACGGTAAAGGAAAACATCGTGAGGAAACTTGCTTGCTGAGCGCTTCCGTGCTTTGCAAGGCTCGTTAAGCCGTTGGTGCAGGCTGTCTTGTAATGGCAGTCGTTAAGCCATGTCAGAGGCCGTGTGAGCGGCTTGATAACTTCTGATAGTAAGGCCCACCACTGTCTTACAATCCTCCACTAACCCGGACTTGGCCCCGCGGTGGCGTATGGCCTAACCTTCTTGCGATGCAGGAAAGGGACATACAAGGGTTGAATTATTTATTTATAGGGCAACACTGACAGCCAGATACGCCAAGTATGCCAATTGGGCAAACACTCGCATTGCTTGTCTATCATATAATAATTCTATGACCCGTCCCCGTTTCGAAGGCGAGCCTTGACCTCGACGAATTTTCATAGCGTCTGCCCTAATATCGATTTTGTCATCACTTCTGTATATATTCGTTATAATCATACCAGTCTGTATATCTACGTATCGTCAAATAAACTTGACGCACATGATTAATTCATCTTTAGGCCAGTCTGAAAGTGTTTAGTATTGAACAAATACTTTTTATTACTGTACAAAGGTACATTGTGGTACGTGCCGGGATTCGAACCCACAACGTACGTTTTACCTAGTAAATAATAACATAACATTTACATACAGGCACATACATTGCTTCTGGCCCCACACCAGAATACTCTGTGTCGTGGGAATCAGAAACAACGACATCAAAAACATGTAAACATCCAAGACCTGGAACTTTTTGTCCCCAGCCGGGGTTAGAACCTGGGACCTCTTGCACGGTAGGCAGATGCTATACCGCTACGCCACAGAGGTCGTCGACAGTGGAAGTAATCAGGTTCAATAATAAAAACTTTCAGACTGCCTAAAACAGGAACTGAATTTGAGCAGTATATGTTCTTATCAGGATATATACTGCTCGGATAGTTATTTTGCTATGAGAATGAGTACTATCAACGCACGCTCTGAGTGCTTAGTGCAAGTTTGACATATCCAATCGAATATCTTTACTACCGCGTTAATCGAGCATTGAGTAGTGAGTATGAGTAAGTTAACCGTTCGAACTGGCAAAACGCTGTCACAGTACAACTCGCACTCGCGTTTATTCGTGTTTTGGCTGGTAAACGTGTTCACTTCTCAACGTAAACCATTACAAATTTACTCGCACTCAGCAGTTTTAATTTCCATACTTGTCGCTAGGTGGCGCTTCCTCGATGCCATAGAAATATGAGTTTACGGTAACGCGATCGGGTAGTTAAAAAACTCGCACTAAGCACTCTGGGTAATTTGCTGTGCAGTCAGTATTTATGATGAGATTGTCGTATTTTTGTACCTTCAGGAATTCATTTGTTTCGCATTAGAAAATAAAAGTAATGTCGTGCTGATGTACATTTTCGAATTACTTGCTGTACTAGCTTTGTTCAAGATTTATTTTAAATGTAGTGAAATAATTTTTTTGATGAAAAAAAGTATATAAATGATAAAATAAAAATTGATAGGTGATTAAAAACCTATTTAGAGGCTAAAAATTTCACCCATGCCGGGATTCGAACCCGCAACCTCTGGCTATCCGTGCCAGCGCTCTACCAATTGAGCCAATGGGCGACTCACGGCATCAGTGAAATTTCGAACCTCTTTACACTATTCTCTGTATTACGTACAGGCAGCGACATCTGACTTAAGCAAATTGCATTACTTACAGCCCCGACTACCTACTTTGCAGTTAGGTTTTAACATCGGAACGATATCACTGGAACAAATTTAAAAACCTATTTAGAGGCTAAAAATTTCACCCATGCCGGGATTCGAACCCGCAACCTCTGGCTATCCGTGCCAGCGCTCTACCAATTGAGCCAATGGGCGAATCACGGCATCAGTGAAATTGGCTCAATTGGTAGAGCGCTGGCACGGATAGCCAGAGGTTGCGGGTTCAAATCCCGGCATGGGTGAAATTTTTAGCCTCTATATAGGTTTTTGAATTTGTTCCTTAGCACGGGTTAGTGCATTAAAAATAAAAATAGTATGACAGGTGATTATTTATCTGACGTGCAATTAATAATATCCCGATTTTTTCCTACTTACTTGACACTTATCGTCATATTTTAGACAATTCACACTGTAACGTATGTGTTATTCTGATGTATAAGTTATATTATTGTAAAGTTTCATTTAAACCGTAGTTTTCATTCGGTAGTTTTTACGTGTAAGAGTAACAAACAGCCATCCATCCAATACTGACAAACATTCGCGTTCATAATATAATATAAAATGAAATGAAAAGGTTTTATTCAAAGTAGCGCAGATACTGCGGCTTAATGAACGTTACAAGTCAAACCAACCCGGACTTGGCCCCCGTGGTGCATTACTGCCTAACCTTCCTGCGATGCAGGAAGAGACCCGTGCCCCAGCAGTGGGGACATACAAGGGTTGATAACAAGTCAAACTAGGTGTCCATTTCAAAACCTGGATCATTTTGGAGAAATAATGGACAAAAAAACTCCAAAACTTAGTCTTTTCAAATTCCTTAATTAACAGAATTTACACAGATTCTACAAAACTCGTGAATTTTACATGCTTGAATTCCAGACATCATTGTCATCTAAATAATCCTTTATATTATAGTAGCTCTTTTGGCACAAAGTGTACTTTACACATTTTTTGAACCATAAGTAAGTTGGATAGGATGGTCATGGATTTTTTTAACTAACAAGTGCGTATCATTATTATTATTATAAATACTTTTATTGTATTTAAATTTTAACAATAAATCGTACAATGCGGCGAACTTAATGCCATAAGCATTTTTTACCAATCGACCGCAGTAGGTACACGAAAAGTTGGTAGGTATACAAAAGAAAAGAAAAACAATATCGTAATGTGGTGTAATTAAATAAACGTATTTGTCTGCAAAGACGTGGAGGCCTTTTGAGTCCCTAAATAACCGCATTGTATGATTTAATAAAAAACTTACAATCTAAAGACTAAAAACTGTGTTTTATAATTTATTATTAGTTTGATAAGTTTGTGATAAGGAGATAGTTCACCACAATTTAAGCTACATTGGAGGTGTGGTTTAGAGGAATATTTTTTTTAAAGTTGTTATAGTCTGTTAGCTTTTAGAATATACCTCGGCTACTGTCGGATATAATCGGATATATTGCAATAAGGTAACGTTACTTTTGTATTGTTATTTACGTAACTTTTCAAAATAATGAAGAAAAGTTTTATGCCGAGCAAAAAGTACACTCGGGTGCTTTCGGCGAAAACCTACGCCTACTCTAGAACCCGAGGTGATTCTAAAAGCTAATAGACTGTAAGTTATTATATTACCGTTGATCAATATTCTGTACATAAGACAGGCCATAAACTTTTGTTTCAAAAATGCTTCGTTTAACAGTTCAAAGGTACCGCATAGTGCAGGGTCATTTCGCACCGCCATTTTTTTGCAAATTTTTTGTGGACACAGTTCCGCATTTCTCAAATTAGAGAAAGTACTACGTATTTATTCAATAAGTGTTATATATCACTACAATCTGCATAAAATTCCCTATCCGATTATTATACTTGTAATGCTAATAAAATTATCAATAAACTTACATGATTTTCAAATGACCAGATGAATTTCACTATCCACGCCATTTTGACACTACTTTGAACTTTGTCTCACTATTTTCACTAATTACTCATTCACTAGCACTGAACTAACACTTATAATATGATCTGCATATTATCTTTAACTGTTTACACAATTTTCATACTCTAATTCACCAAAATAAAGCTATAAATGAATAATTAACGGGAAGAGGTAAAATGACACTGACCGCCCATACAAGCGGCACGATCCGGGCTAAAAGTTCGAGGCTTTTTTCACTTTATTTTCCATCAAATACAACAAAACTATTATTTGAAACATAATCTACACACTTTCCCTAGTAATTTGATATATAACACATAAACAAATACGCAGCGTTGCCTTCTCGAAATAACTTATAAAACTTTAGCGAGCGGAGCAACTCACGCCGAAAACGTAAAATGGCGTCTGACCAAGCAAGCTCATGTGGTTTCGATGAAAATTCAATTTTTTTCCACGTCACGTCATTTGATTGGTTGGCAAAAGTAATCCTTACTAACCATTGGCCAATAAAACAACAGATATTGTCCATAGAAAATGCACAGAGCATAGATAAAAAGAGTCCAATCTGAGCGTTGCATAGTGTACATACGTCTGTACACTAAGCGCTTGGGGGATTGCGCGCGGCCGGGCTGTTTAGTGCACAGACGTATGTACACTAAGCGCGTGACGGCTATTCCAATAAATGGCTTCCCCTATCCTTTTAATGTAAGCAAAACGGATAATAAAATAGCTTTTTCTCCAAAAAATTTAAAACATTATTAATCTACTGATTAGGATATTTGGTATGTGTTAGTTATACGTAAAAAAACTCATGTAATGAGCAAAGGCGCCCACGGTATGCAGCTTCTTGGTGTGGGCGCCTCCAGAAAATGTAAACATGGTTTAAGTTACTGGAAATAAATATTTTTTACCTTATCTTTTACCTTTTAAAAACATATTTAGAGGCTAAAAATTTCACCCATGCCGGGATTCGAACCCGCAACCTCTGGCTATCCGTACCAGCGCTCTACCAATTGAGCCAATGGGCGACTCACGGCATCAGTGAAATTTCGAACCTCTTTCACTGATGCCGTGAGTCGCCCATTGGCTCAATTGGTAGAGCGCTGGTACGGATAGCCAGAGGTTGCGGGTTCGAATCCCGGCATGGGTGAAATTTTTAGCCTCTAAATAGGTTTTTAAATTTGTTCCTTAGCACGGGTTAGTGCATTAAAAATAAAAATAGTGTTATCTTTTACCTTCTAATATTCTTTTTCTAACTTTCAAAAGTTGTTGAGTTTATTACAATCTTGACACGATACCACGCAGCTATTAAGACATGTCAGACTTCAGTGAAAACAGGCCTCGTTTCTCACACAAATTTCCAAAGGTCGTTAAGACCTTGAAGATTTATTTTACAGTGTTGTGAGTACATTTTTAGTTTCGTCAATTACTTACTTATTAATACTGACTAGAATTATTCAATATAATTTCGTTTCAGATCTTTACAATTTTCTTAAATTGCTAGGTATCGTTATTTATGTTACAGCCATTATTTTTGAGTACCTTTCCATCCCTGTGTCCCTTTTGATAACCAGTCAATCCATTCTACTGATTCAAGGCAGTAACCAAGTCTTTGTGTACGCTCAGATATACAAATTCAATTCAACGGGCCGGGCCAGCGGTACGTATTCCTAAAATAAACATCGCAGGCTCCCCGCTGAGGCTAACACCACTATTTGTGAACGAATTTCCTGAGGACAACAATCGGCCACATCAGGGACCCACGGTCGGGTCGACAAAAGGTCGGGTGTGTCCCGGTTTAACTTCCTACACATCTATGCCCGAAATGGCGGGGGTTAAGGGAATTTTTATACGCCTCGTATTCGCTTGGCCATAAACACTGGAATGACTATGCAGGAGCGGATCTGCGTGCGATGGGGAAGTTTACCAACTGGAAGAAGATTGCTGAGCCTCGCGATAGCTGGTAGAAAAGTGTGGAAATGTTCCTACAAAGGGTTGTATCGCCACTGGAAGTATTTGCTACGAATAGGCAGATAGATAGATACAGAACAACTTTATTGCATAACCAGAGAAAAAATACCACCATGATTTCTTACAAAATGGCGGTCTTATCGCTTAGAGCGATCTCTTCCAGACAACCTTTGGATGGAGTTGATTGCATGAAAAATATGTCCCTTGGTACATGTACACAAATAATAACATCTGAACTGAGAAAATGTGAAATCTGGTACTATGACCGCAACTTTTTACGTAAATTAGGATTACCGACTTTAATTATGCTATTTTTATTTTTTTACGCACTAACCCGTGCTAAGGACAATTTTTTAAAAACCTATTTAGAGGCTAAAAATTCCACCCATGCCGGGATTCGAGCCCGCGACCTCTGGCTATCCGTGCCAGCGCTCTTTCCAACTGAGCTAATGGGAGACTCACCGGCATCAGTGAAATTTCGAACCTCTACACTATTCTCTGTATTACGTACAGGCAGCGACATCTGGCTGATGTGAATTGCATCACTTACCGACTTTAAATCAATCAAAACACAGTAAATCGTCTGCTCGAATGCTTTGGCCATGCTCCGACAAATTTATAATATACTAGCTGACCCAGCGATAACAGTCGATTCTCTATTTTTTTTATTTTTCTCTCCGTAAGAACTATCGTCATACTTCAAGAAATATTCTAAAAAAAGAATTAGCGAAATTGGTTCAGCTGCTCTAGAGATTTGCGCTTACCAACACATTCAGCGATTCATTTTTATATTATAGAAGATATATTTTCATTACACCCTGTAGAGTGGAATTCCAATTAAAAGCTCTTTCATGTCAATGCATTCCTCGTATTTGTAAATACACAGTTGATTTGACACGATTCTCAGTAATATTAATCACAAAGGATGAGAGGATGGTTCTGGCTTTCAGGAAATCCGGTTTTATCCCGACAAAACTAGTTAGCTTGTTCGTGCGGATCAAGCCTGTCAGGGTATTATTTTCAGCAGAACATTTTAGGTTTTAATCCGGGAAAAATGTGACAGTAACGAAATAAAGGTATTTTTTAAGTTAATACCTGTCAGCACATGTCTATTCTAGCCAGTTGGTTAGACGATGACCGGGTCTAAAAAATGCCAGTTTTCTCTTCAAGGTCAAATAGAATTGTTTACAAAAAACACGATTTCCTCAGATATCCCTTAGCAAAGGGGAAGATACCCGGGGAAGGTACCCGGAACCGGCGTGCGTGCGTGAATCGCCTTATGAACGTTGTTGAAGCGAAGGAGATCTGTCAGGATCGTGGCAAGTGGCAGTCCCTGGTCTCTGCCTAACCCTCTGGGATACAGGCGTGAGGTTAGTATGTATGATATCCTCAGGACACCCTATAAATGCAGTATAAACAGTCTATGGTTAAGTCGTTCTCTTGTTACCTCTACCACGTGTGTTGTTTTATAAACGCGAAAAACTCGTATAGTATAGTAAGTATAGTGTAGTATAGTACGGTGAGGTATGATACGGTACGGTAAGGTACGGTACGGTACGGTACGGTACGGTACGGTACGGTACGGTACAGTACAGTACAGTACAGTACAGTACAGTACAGTACAGTACAGTACAGTACAGTACAGTACAGTACAGTACAGTACAGTACAGTACAGTACAGTACAGTACAGTACAGTACAGTACAGTACAGTACAGTACAGTACCGTACTTTATATTAATACGTAGGTTTATTCAATTATACTATAGAACATAATTTTTTGTTTGTGTAATTAATTAAATATTTCACATGTTTATTTCTATAAGCACATTTATTGTATGCGTATCGCCATCTGCTGGCAAATTGTGACATAACAATAATGCGTGACATCACACGCGTCGGTGCAGCAGGACCTTTGCGCATGCGCATTATTGATTGAAGAAAAAAATCTGTGAACCCCCACCGCGGCCATATTGTCTCAGTCATCCTGTCTCCAACCAGCCTCCTCTAACCGTAATACCGTACAAAAGATTGATATATTTTTATTAGACGCCCGCGTGGCACACAAATAAAATCTGATGTATTACATAAAATGTACTTTATATAAGTATACTTTAAATGGCACCTCCTCTTTTTCCCCCTTTTCTTTTTTTCGTTGTGCGACTACAAATTTTTCTTCCACCTTCGGCTGTTGACTGGTAAAATACGCTTAAACCATTAAGTCCACCGTATTGTAAACATGTTTTAGTAATAAAACGAATAAGTAATCTAGAGTCAGAAAACCAAATGTATTGAAATATAATTACAACATTGGAATCCTTCGATGCATTGGAAAAGAAAAAAGAATTGGAAAGAAGTTAGTTAATTCTACCACAGACTATTTATACAGCATTTATGACGTGTTTTAAGCATTCATATTGTTTTTTATGTTCGCCGCTTTGTATGACTTTATTATTGAAATTTAACCCTTAACCAAGCAATGTACTTTACAGGACCACATTAAATTGAACCCTATCAACTTGAAATAAAGTCCAAAACCAATGAAAAATTCACACTGCCCATGCCTGGTTACCCTTAACCAGGCATGGGCAGTGTGAATAAGTGCAATAAAACTATTAATAATAATAATTATATATTTTTCCTGTTAAAAGTGGCGCCGATATTGCGATTCATTTAACGCCACGCAAGTAACAAGGTAAACACCAGTCCATTTAAAAACATAGAAGTTTGTATCTCTAAGTTCATCAAAATCTCATCAAATCTGGGATTGCTCCGCACGGAGTTTTTAATACCCTGAGACAAGAGACATGAAAAAAACGACTGGCTTCTAACACCATTTTTGTTCTAAACAAATTTTTGAAGGTGATTTTAATCATCCCACGCGGCGCGTTCACACACCTCCATTGAATGAACGACCCAATGTCAAAGTTCAGAAGCAAGGTGTCATAAGTCACCTCGTAACGAGGTGACCTCACCTCGAGCCCATTATTTCGTCAAAACTCTGTAACGTAATAAACTACGAGTAGCAACGGAGAAGTTCGGTAAATAAAATAGAAACTCCTCAGTTCCCGCAAGAACGAGTTTATTGACTTGACTTTGAATCTCAAAGTGCATACTTTGCATAGCAGGTACTAGAAGCGAAATTGCAACCAAGGTAAAGCCACATTGCTTTTATAATAATATCACATCATTTTTCATATAGCCTGTGTATACGTGTAAGTATGAGCGAAAGTACCACGCGCGAACACCGTTTATTGGCATTTTCAAGCGAAGTGCACACCTCATACACTTCGGCTGCCACACGATGTTATCCTTTAAGGTTAGCTAATGGTATTGCCACTACTCGTAAGTACCACTTCACAAATGTACGTAACATAGAAATGGAAGTCATTGGTATAGGCCAGGATTCGAACCAAAGAGCTCCCGGAGTACGCCTCGGCTACCACCAATTGACTCATATGCTATGCGATAGCAAATGTACACATATGAAGTGCCTGAAATCGAAGGATATGTGTTCGAACATGCATCGAACAGCTTAATCAGCAATTTCAATAGCAGTGAAGTAAAATGTAATTTCAAGTCAGTACACGATAAACCGCCGCCGTGTATTCATGTTTAGCATTTTAGTGTTATCAATCAATATTTACATTTGTGGATCTATTAATAAACCTTTACTTTAAAATAATCAAATCTATCATTTACGTAAAGACTACTCCAAATATTGGTCCTTCGAGGAAGAACAGGACCTTACGCGTGTGATAAGTTCTCAACTAATTAATGGAGATAAAGCGTAAGAAGAGTGTTAAGATTGTAAGTGTCCATCATTCGATATCAGCCCTTGTATGTTTCCATTGCCAGGGCACGAGTCTCTTCCTGCATCGCAGGAACGTTAGGCCATACTCCCTCACAGGGGCCAAGTCAAAGTTGGTGGAGGATTGTAAAACAGTGGCGGGCCTTAATGTCAGAAGTTATCAAGCCGCCTATAAGGCCTCTGACATGGCTTAACGCCTGCCATTACATGACAGCCGGCAATGACAATTATTTCGTTATCAACCCTTGTATGTCCCCACTGCTGGGGCACGGGTCTCTTCCTACATCGCAGGAAGGTTAGGCCATACTCCACCACGGGGGCCAAGTCCGGGTTGGTGGAGGATTGTAAGACAGTGGCGGGCCTTACTGTCAGAAGTTATCAAGCCGCCCATAAGGCCTCTGATATGGCTTAACGACTGCCATTATATGACAGCCGGCACCAACGGCTTAACGTGCTTTGCGAAGCACGGAAGCGCTCGGAAAAATGCCACTAGCGGTAGTCACGGGACGCTCACCCATCCCGTACCTGACCGCGCCTGTTGTTGCTTAACCACGTGATTGATTCCAATCACTCGGTTCGCCTAGGCCACGACAATTATTTAGTGGAACATTATTTAGATGACAATGATGTCTGGAATTAAAGCCAGTACAATGCATGAGTTCTATGTTTTAAAATAATTATGTAAATTATGTTAATCAAGGACTTTGAAGAGACTAAGTTTAGAATTTTTTGTACATTTTTTCTCCAAAATGATCTAGATTTTGAAATGAACACCTAGTTCGAATTGTATAAAGAATAAAAAGATAAAGATGGCGCGCGCACGGTCGTTTCTCGCTCCCGGTTATTAAATGTTTTAGTCGGTAAAATCAACTTGAACAGTGATAAAAAGTAGTGAAAACCCAACCTTTAGTGCTGTAATGAACCTAGAAACTGGATTACAGTTAAATGTGTGTGTCTCTTTGAAATTTTGAGTGCCTTAGTTGAACGTAAACAAACATTTCCCGCGCTCGTATCGAGTTCACGGTTCGTGCGGCGCGGCGGCCTGTCCGTCTCTGTTGCCAAGCTAACAACTTCGCTAAAATGGATTGCGTTGCGTGTAAAAGAAAAACGGAACCATCAGATGTTGTAAGGTGCAATGGATGCAAGGCGTGTTTTCATTACCTATGCCTGAACATAGGATCGGCTGCATTCAGGCAGGGAAAGGAAAAAATTAGGAGCACTTTCCAGTGTGATTCATGCATGAATGTGACCCGACGGGTTCAGGTGGCTGATGACACCCCAGTCCGTGGGACTCGGGCTAAGGTTCATCCGGAAACGGACCAAGGTTTGATAGACCTTGTTGATGATTCTTCAAGTAAGAGAGAACAACTTAATTGCCTTTGTTCTAAAAAGGAAATACTGTGCGTACTGCAAGAACTAAGAGTGGAAATCAATACCAAACTGGATGACCAAACAAAGATTTATACTACCCTTCAAAGTCAGATGCAAAACATTCAAACGGAAATGGAAAAAATTCAAAAAAATATTATCGCAGTCCAAAAAAAGTCTAACAAGCTGGAAATTATTGAGAGTTATGTTATGACATTAAGAGCTAACAATGGTCAGACGACCCCAAGCCCAATGCAAAAGGAATCAAATGAGACGCCAACACCTAAGGGTAATGTGATTCCAATGGTCTCATTTGCTAGTGTCACCAAACAAAAAGAGCGAGCGAGCGCTGTACCGACCTTGCAGGCGAATGTTGGTGTGGCCACGAAACCGGCGGGCGCATCATTGTTGGCACCGGATAAAGTTCCTATCTCGTCGGAAAACACGGTAGGCATTAATAATACGGAGCTGGTGGAAAGGACAAACCAAGCCGATGAATGGACAGTCGTGAACAGGAAGAACAAGTACCCGAGCACCGAGGTGAGAAAAGGAGAAAGAACTAACTCTGTTGAAGTTCAAGGTACGGAGCGAAAGCGTTATCTGCATGTATGGCGTCTGAACAAAGATACAACAGATGAAGCCTTCGAAAGATTCGTCAAGAACATCTGCGGTGACAGTGTACAAATTAGAATCACTCGTTTAAAACACAAAACCGAAAGAAGCTATGCTTCATTTGTCATAGGAGTCCCTGAAAGCTTATATGATCAGTTGAATGAACAGGAAAATTGGCCGATAAACGTAGAATACTGCGAGTGGTGGTGGTTTCGTAAAACCACGAACAGAAATTCTTTGGAATGATTATATCGATATTTACTACCAGAATGTTAGAGGTTTAAGAACAAAGTTGGATGAGCTATACGCTAGCATACCTTCATCGGGATCAGACTTGTTCGCATTTACAGAAACTGGGTGTAATGAGTCAATACAGGACGCGGAGATCGTACCACCTGGGTTTAATATTATCCGCTGCGACCGAGCGGACGGCCGAAAACAAGGAGGCGTTTGTCTCGTGGCCTCACCGCGGATGGAGATACGACGAGTGGCGACACCTGGTGACGTGAGGATGGACGAACAAGTGTTCGAACTAGTTTCTGGTACAGTTTACTTACACAGCAGATTTTTATATTTATTGTGTGTTATTTATATACCACCAAACAGTAGTGAGACTGATTATTTGATAATGTTTAGGATTATTGAACAGTTTTGTGATAAATATAGTGACGTAGTAGTTATAGGTGATTTTAACTTGTATTCGAGCTGTTCAAAAGTACGGAATTATTTTGAATATTTTAAGACGTATTGTGGATTCACCCAGAGTAACGAAGTAGTTAACTGCAACGGTAGGCATCTAGATTTAGTTTTGAGTACGTATGAAACTGGTTCGGGTGTCAGAGTGCGCGCGGCGGACGCGCCGCTGCTGCCGATCGACGCATACCACCCGCCGCTCGAGGTGTCGGTGCGCGGGCGCGGCCGCCGTCATCGCTGCGCCCCACCGCCGTCGCCGCCGCCACTGCCTGTAGCGGTCAGTGATCCGCAAGATGCGCACACTAATAATTGGAACTTCAATAAAGCTGATTTCACATTACTTTATTCATCAATAGCGACAATAGATTGGAGTCCTTTGTATAAATTAACTACAGTGGAAACAATGTTAACTTATTTTTACGACGTATTAAATAATATTTTTGACAAATGTGTTCCTAAAAAACGCCCTTATAGTAATAAGTCAGCTAACTATATTTATCCAGAATGGTACACAAAAGAAATAATTAATGACATTAAATTAAAAAGTTCGCTTCATAAACAATACAAAAAGACTAAATGTAGTAGTGACTATGAAAAGTTCGCACACTGTAGAGCAAGGGTGAAAAGTTCGATTATATTTTCTGAAAAACAGCATAAAAATCGCGTGCAAAATCATTTAGCAGAGAACCCTAAGACATTTTGGAACTACATTAAGTCTAAGAGAGGCGGCAATTGTCAGCAAAAAATTGTGAAAGAGGATAAAGTTCTAAATGCTCAAGAGTGTGCAACGGAGTATGCGAGGTACTTCCACTCGGTGTACAATACAGTGCCAGCCAAGCTGGACGTGGCAGCTGCAATAAATGAAGCAGGAAACACGGGGGCGGCGCGTATACACCTGGACAGGCTTCAGCTGGGCGATGTACAAGCTGCGCTAGTGCGACTGAAGCCTAAAAGATCTGCGGGCCCGGATGGCATTCCTCCATATATATTTAGGGATTGTCGTTTTGCGATACAAGAGCCATTGTTATATTTATTTATTTTATTTAATGCATGTTTAAAAGCAGCAATATTCCCAGACAGGTGGAAAGTTACACGGGTGGTACCAGTCCCCAAGGGACGACCGAGTACCCAAGTGGAGGCATACAGACCAGTGGCGGTTCTTTCAACACCCGCAAAAGTACTCGAATCGGCGATACAAAAAGAAATACTTATTCTAGTTCAGGGGCAGTTGTCAGATGCTCAACACGGTTTTCGGCCAGCGCGAAGTACCAGCAGTAACCTCCTAAACTACATGTCACAAGTAGTTCCAGTAGTGGACAGTGGAGGCCAAGTAGATGCGGCGTATTTCGACTATAAAAAGGCTTTCGATTTGGTTGATAATGACGTATTGCTGAGAAAACTAGCAGGCATTGGATATACGCCGCATTTGCTACGGTTCTTCGCCAGCTACATGCGAGACCGAAGGCAATATGTTGATTATAACGGACATATATCGGAGCGATACTGTACTAGATCAGGAGTGAGTCAGGGGAGCAACCTAGGGCCACTCGAATTCATAATAATGGTAAATGATTTGCCAAATGTTGTACAAAATGCAAACTGTTTACTATTTGCGGACGATTTAAAGCTGTGCATTAATGTCAGTGAAATAGAGGACTGTAAAAAGCTACAAAACGATATCAATAGAGTAATAAACTGGAGTATTGAAAATAATTTAGAATTTAACATCTCAAAATGCGCTACAATTACATTTACCAGAAAACACACACCAATAGTTTTTAATTATCAGATAGAAGATCACTATTTAAAGAAAGTAAATGCGATAAAAGATTTAGGTGTTTTATTAAAATCAGATTTGAAGTACAATGAACACATTTTAAATATATGTAAAAAGGCTTACAGAAATTTAGGTTTTGTTTTACGGGGGGTTCGTAATTTTACAAATGTGAAAGCAATAATAGTTCTTTATAATAAATAGTCTAGTCAGAAGTCAGCTAGAATATGGTTCTGAAATTTGGTCCACACATGAGGCCAAATACAACACAATGGTGGAGAGAATACAAAATAAATTTGTTCGCTTTTTGTATTTGCGGTATTACGGGGTGTATCCTTCCTATCCTATTATATATCCCACTCTTTTTGTATTAAGGATGGTGGGATACAACCAACTTAGAGTGAGGCGGGATCTCACCTTAGTCTCATATTTACACAAAGTGTTGGTGGGAGGAATACACAACCCGGCAATACTGGGGCAGCTGACACTGTGTGTGCCGGACGGCTACGTGCGGCGCCGCCGGCGACCGCCGCTGCTGCGGGTGCCGCGCGCGCGCACCAACCTGCTAGCCGAGGCGCCGCTGACGACGCGCGCACTCCGCACTCTAAATGCCATCTCGGACAAAATTGATGTTTTTGGATGTACTCAGGGTGAATTCACTAGGACGGCATTGAATACTATTTGTTATAATTAAGGTGTATAGAATTTAAGAAGTTAAAATAGTTTAATAGTAGGTAAATAGATACCGATTGTATTGTTCAATTGTTAATTAGTGTTTGTGAAGATTTTATAATGTTTGTAACTTGTTGCATTAGGTGCTAATCCTGTAATAATAAGTTATTATGTTAAATAAATAAATAAATAAATAAATAAATAAATAAATAAATAAATAAATAAATAAATAAATAAATAAATAAATAAATAAATAAATAAATAAATAAATAAATAAATAAATAAATAAATAAATAAATAAATAAATAAATAAATAAATAAATAAATAAATAAATAAATAAATAAATAAATAAATAAATAAATAAATAAATAAATAAATAAATAAATAAATAAATAAATAAATAAATAAATAAATAAATAAATAAATAAATAAATAAATAAATAAATAAATAAATAAATAAATAAATAAATAAATAAATAAATAAATAAATAAATAAATAAATAAATAAATAAATAAATAAATAAATAAATAAATAAATAAATAAATAAATAAATAAATAAATAAATAAATAAATAAATAAATAAATAAATAAATAAATAAATAAATAAATAAATAAATAAATAAATAAATAAATAAATAAATAAATAAATAAATAAATAAATAAATAAATAAATAAATAAATAAATAAATAAATAAATAAATAAATAAATAAATAAATAAATAAATAAATAAATAAATAAATAAATAAATAAATAAATAAATAAATAAATAAATAAATAAATAAATAAATAAATAAATAAATAAATAAATAAATAAATAAATAAATAAATAAATAAATAAATAAATAAATAAATAAATAAATAAATAAATAAATAAATAAATAAATAAATAAATAAATAAATAAATAAATAAATAAATAAATAAATAAATAAATAAATAAATAAATAAATAAATAAATAAATAAATAAATAAATAAATAAATAAATAAATAAATAAATAAATAAATAAATAAATAAATAAATAAATAAATAAATAAATAAATAAATAAATAAATAAATAAATAAATAAATAAATAAATAAATAAATAAATAAATAAATAAATAAATAAATAAATAAATAAATAAATAAATAAATAAATAAATAAATAAATAAATAAATAAATAAATAAATAAATAAATAAATAAATAAATAAATAAATAAATAAATAAATAAATAAATAAATAAATAAATAAATAAATAAATAAATAAATAAATAAATAAATAAATAAATAAATAAATAAATAAATAAATAAATAAATAAATAAATAAATAAATAAATAAATAAATAAATAAATAAATAAATAAATAAATAAATAAATAAATAATTAAATAAATAAATAAATAAATAAATAAATAAATAAATAAATAAATAAATAAATAAATAAATAAATAAATAAATAAATAAATAAATAAATAAATAAATAAATAAATAAATAAATAAATAAATAAATAAATAAATAAATAAATAAATAAATAAATAAATAAATAAATAAATAAATAAATAAATAAATAAATTGTAACGTTGATTAAGCGCAGTTTCTGCGCTACTTTGAATAAAAACTTTTCATTTCACTTTATTTCAATGGCTTCCCTTGAAATAACGTCCCTTGCGAAGCACGGAAGCAATCGGAAAAATGCCACTAGCGGTAGTGACAAGACGGTCACCTATCCTGCATCTGATTGCGCCTGTTGTGGCTTAAATCAAATGGTGGATTTCAGTCGCTGGATTCGACTAGGCCACGAACGTTTTCAACATTAGTCACTGTTTAATCCTCTTGACATAGACATAGACATGTACGTATGTATCAACGTAGCAAAGATCGGTGAGAAATTAATGCGCCATTTATTAATTTATCAACAAAGCTGTCTCTTTGATGTATTCATTTTCTTCGAGCAACTTTTACATTGGCTACGCTCACCAAGTAAGGTCATGAAAAATGTATAAAAACTTTATCCGAACGCTCTTTTTACTTCAGACGTTATTTAGTTTATGCACGAAAGAATATTCGATGTTTGAAATGTAACGACCAGTAAATATTTATCGACTTTATTTTAGTCTGAAAAGTTTTTGAGAAAATATTCATGCCATGTTTAGATTGAATCCCAATATACCCCAGTACACGAGGAAGTGGAGAAAGGAGTGTGAATCGTAAACATCTAAACATGCTTTCATAAGCACCTGAATTTCCTCCAAATATATTTTAATACTAGCTGGCCCAGCAAACTTCTTACCTCCTAACAGTCGATTCTTTGATTTTTTTTTATTTTCTATCCGTAAAAACAATCCTCGTCCTTCAAGGAATATTTAAAAAAAAGAATTAGCGAAATCGGTTCAGCGGCTCTGGAGATTTGCGCTTACCAACATATTCAGCGATTCGCTTTTATATTATTCTTCTTCTTGCCATCTCCTATCGGAGGTCTATCGGCTATCATTTTGGCTACACTGTCACGTAAAGTAGCTGCTCGTAGAAGTTCTATATTTCTGGTGTTGAACCACTCTGCTATGTTTTGGAGCCATGATGTTTTTCTTCGGCCAGGTCTACGCTTTCCTTCAATTTTCACTTCTAGAATAAGTCGCAGCAGATTATATTTGTTTTATATTATAGATGTCTGGAATTAAAGCCAGTAGAAAGCATGAGTTCTATGTTTTAAAATAATTATGTGAACTCTGCCAAGTACTTCGAAAAGACTAAGTTTGGAGTTTTTAGTCCATTTTTTTAATTGTGACATTCATTAAGCCGCAGCTTCTGCGCTACTTTGAATAAAACCCTTTCATTTCATGATATCAACCCTTTATATGTCTCCACTGCTAGGGCACGGGTCTCTTCCTGCATCGCAGGAAGGTTAGGCCATACTTCATCACGGGGGCCAAGTCCGGGTTGTTGGAGGATTGTAAGACAGTGGCGTTTCTTACTGTCAAATGTTATCAAGTCGCCCATAAGGCATCTGACGTGGCTTAACGACTGCCATTACGTGACAACCGGCATCCACAGCTTAAAGTGCTTTACGAAGCACACGGAAAAAATAATACACAAAGGATAATTAGCTTAAAAAAATAATACACAAAGGATAATTAGAATCGCTCGTAACCACGGCTGCCTGAGTGATCTTAAGCGATCACGAAAGTTAAGCAACATATGGTTCAGTGCATGGATGGGTGACCGTAACTAACGCTAGTAGCATTTTTCCGAGTGGTCCCGTGCTGCAAGGCGCGCTAAGCATTTGGTGCCGGCTGCCTGAGTATGGCCTATACCTTCCTCAGGGAAGAGATCCCCGTGACGTTCGGTGGGGACATAATGGGTTGATGATATTGGTGATGATGATGAAACAGAATATAAATTATTTAGGGTCCAATAAATTTTTGATTTAGACTTCTGGTCTCAACAGCCTTTATTACCCTTGTACACAAACGTTAAATAAACAACTTGTTAAAACCCCGACTAAGGGTATTTGTAGAAATCTAAGTTGTAGTTTTGAGGAAAAAAACGAAAAGCTCTATTTTACCGGCACATAATATATAACTTTGATTGGAATATAACATAGTAGGTCCAAACAATACAGGAATTATTTACACTTTTAATTAAAGACTTTGAAAAGATTGGAGTTTTAAGTTTGAAGATTAGAAAAAAGTTTTAAAAAAATGTAGAGTTTGAAAAGAAAACACCTAGTTTTACTTATACCTTTTACTAAGTCGCAGTTTCTATGCTACTTTGAACAAAACCTGGTTTTAATTAATATTTGATCAAATACAGCAGCCTTACATGGGAATCAAACCGACGACCACTAAATACCGCTGAACAAACGAGACAGCCAATAATCGTACAACAGCCGTTAAGTTTTCAGCGCACCCTCTGCTGTGGAGCTTCTGTGATATGGTATTACATCGCATTCACTCGCCCATGAGGCTGTGGTTTCAATTAGTGGACGCTGGACTTAATTTGATCACCCTTTTTCATCGCAATTAAATGAGAATTGAAAATTTACGCAACGTGTGTCCCGGAGATTGCGAAGTTCCTCATGGCTGCCTCGTCGGCCTAGAGGTTAGCACGCTTGACTGTCAAAATGGACCAAATTGGACACTGGAGGCCACCGTACTTTATTTGTACGTTTGATCTGGTGTATTCCTTGGCGAGTGATGTCGGTGTCTGGTGACCTTAGCAGGGAGTGTCCTAATTGGGACCAGGACATGCGATTGCGTAGTGTGAAAGTTGAATTTTTTGTGGTGTGATGTTTTTATACGAGTATGTAAACTAGCTGACCCAGCGAAGTTTGTAGCTCCTAACAGTCGATTTTTTTATTTTTTTTTATCTTTCTCTCCCTAAAAAACATCCTCGTACTTCAAGGAATATTCTAAAAAAAATAACGAAATCGGTTCAGCTGCCCTGGAGATTTGCGCTTACCAACACTGAATGTGCGCAAATCTCGAGGGCAGCTGAACTGATTTCGCTAAATCTTTTTTCATTTTTATGATTTACGATTTTTGCGATTCATTTTTATATTATAGAGAAGAAAGACTAGCTGACCCAGCGAACTTTGTACCGCCTAACAGTCGATTCTTAATTTTTTTTAAATTTTTCTCTCCTTAAGAACCATCCTCGTACTCCAAGGAATATAAAAAAAAGATTTAGCGAAATCGGTTCAGCTGCCCTCGAGATTTGCGCTTACCAACACATTCAGCGATTCATTTTTATGTTATAGAAGATAGACTAGCTGACCCAGCGAACTTCGTGCCGCCTAACAGTCAATTCTTTATTATTTTTTTTTTCTCTCCGTAAGAACCATCCTCGTACTCCAAGGAATGTAAAAAAAGATTTAGCGAAATCGGTTCAGCTGCCCTCGACATTTGCGCTTACCACCACATTCAGCGATTCATTTTTATATTATAAAGAAGATGTAATACACCGATTCGCGTGAAATACGAGAATGACAGAAAAGCCATCTGCCAAGCAAGAGTGACAATCGAGAAGGCAGTGTTGCTACTGACGAAAAATAAATTCTCCCACAGACACTAAAGATTGTGTTTTTGTTACAATACTCAGGCCGCATTCTCCCATTAATAGAAGCTGTCAGAGTTTTTGGCCTTCCGGCCGCCAGGTTCGATCGCACAGTTCGATTAATCGAACTACGAGATATTTTATTTCCTTATGGTTCGATCAATCGAACGACGAAGATTTGTAATTCCTTGTAGTTCGATCAATTTGGTTTAATCGAATTATCAGGAATTTTAAGTCCTTGTTGTTCGATCCATCGAACTACGACGACCTGTATAACCTTATAGTTCGATGGGTAAAAAAGTCAGCGATACTGTCCGAAGTGCAAATTGTCCTAGATGTGTAATTCATATTTTTATAGATTTTAACGTCTTGTTCGGTTTGTATGAATGAATACTACAGAAAATACACAAACCTTTCTAATGCATAAACTCTTTGGGCAACAAAATAGATGATTTAATCTATAATGTCAAGTCAAAGTCAAATTAATATTGCATAAATAGTTATAAATACAAGTATTTTCCACTTTAATGCGACTGTCAAATTATGTCGGAAGAAAATGAGAATGATTTATTTTTTATCAAACGCAATGGAGGCGTAGTACTTCAGCACAGCGGCTATAATTTTTTTCATAATAAAAAATATAAAAGTGGACCTTCGCTTTGGATGTGTAGCTTCAAGAAAACAGGCTTTCGTGGATCGGTTACTTTACAAGTAAGTCATCTGGGAAATCACTAGTGTCTAAGCATATACGAGTTATAAAACTATTATAGCTACATTTCATTACTCATTTCATATTCTTGATGACTTGATACATGGAATGCTATTTTATGTTTAAATTATAAATATATATAATTTATAATATATAATATATGGATCCTATTTTATTGTTTACCGTTTTTGTGTACAGGATTCCCGAATTATAAAAATGAAAGACCATTCTTGTCTACCAGACCATAGCAGAAATGAAATTGACAAACAATTATATAAAATGAAGCTGGCAGCATGTTACATTAGTATAACACCTATGAAAACAGTTTATGAAGATCATATTATTCCATTAAAAAACGCAGGCTTAGATTTAATTACAAAAATACCTTCATTTACTGCCGTAAAAACTGGCCTTTATAGCAATCGTAAAAAAGCCGCTGGAATTTCAAAAATAGTCTATGGTATGGAACACCTTATGAACACCTTCAGACTGATTACGAAGCTGCGGCAATGAACGCCATAGAAAGTGTCTTTCCACAATCAATCATAAAAGGTTGTTTTTACCATTTTGCAAGGGCTGTTTGGAGAAAAGCAAAAAGTCTTAAAATTACTAAGGCACAAAGTGACAAAAGAATAGTAGCACTGAGCTCAGCTCTCCCTTTCTTGCCATGTCACTTAATAATGGATGGTTGGGCGTATATAGTGGAAGACATTACAGAAGATACGGGAATGAAACAATTTAAAAAGTACATGGAAAGCCAATGGCTACATAACATTGATTTTTTAAAAAAGTGGTCTGTTTATGGAGAGCTACACCGGACAACAAATTGTCTCGAAGGGTGGCATAAAAAAATCAATGCACTTATAGGGAAAAAAGGACCAAATTTGATGACTATATTGACCAGTTTACACCGAGATTCTGAGTATTATGGCATTAAAATGAAAGGAGGACTGTTAGAGAAGCGAGAAAAAGAACCACGAAGACGGAATCAGTTCATAATTTCAACAAATATGATGCTTGCTCATGGTGATATGCATGTGGGATTTTTCCTGGAACGTATGGCATGGAAAGGTTCTTTATTTAAATAAAGGATATTTATTAAATAGCAATTACTTTTCTGATACAGTAGGACGTACAGTATATTATGTATAATAGGAATACAGTATATTAATTTTCTGTAAGGTTCTAAAATTCCTTATAGTTCGATTAATCGAACCACGTTTACTTAAAATACAAACTCCGCACTGTTCGACTTTTCACTCGAACCATAAGGACATACAATTCCTCATAGCTCGATTAATCGAACCACGGTTTACTTAAAATAGCAAACTCCGGACAGTTCGACTTTTCAATCGAACCATAAGAATATAAATTTCCTCACAGTTCGATTAATCGAACTGTGCGATCGAACCTGGCGGCCGGAGGGGTTTTTGGTGTAGGTACTAAGCAAATATCCTGAAATAGATATTTTTTTGGATTCACTCAGCACATTTAAGTATAAATTCAGTAAATGTTGTTAGGTTTTATAAAAAAAAAGATATTAGTTTAGACAAAAAAAAATAAAAGCTTCTTTAAAAGCTTAAAAAATGTCTTAAAATAATTAGAAATACATATATTTGTCTCGCATGTATCTAGTTTTTAAGTAATTGTTCGTAATTTATACGAAGGCTGTGTACATTCATAATGGAATATACGTCAGAAGTTTCCATGTTGTGCCATATGTAGTCGCAATGTACAATGTATATTATGTTAATGTACCAACAGAGCATAGCTCATTCTGCGCGAATAATTACTATTGTAACAGCCACGTTTTCCACTACCCTTCACTACATGGCGCTTGCTAGTTATGCATCGCGGTACGGTTATATCCGGACGCCGAATATTATAATCTCCGCCTGTCAAATAATCGTCTAGGCAATTTCTATGCGAACGTGCTGCTTCCTCCCATGAGAAGGCACCGACCTCACCTTTTAAACATCGCACCGGCGGTCTGAAGCGGCTGCCTGTGTAGGACTCTCTCTTTTAGGGAGAGATATTCAGTTTTAAAATGTACGTCAGCGCAGTAATTCTCAGATATTCCTTAATTTTCCATTCCACGCTGACTCTACCTTCGCCACATTATTTCGACGTGCCTGATATCGAACTCTTTTAATTTCGCAACAAAACTGGCCTCCTAAGCTCCGCGCTAACCTGTCAATACAGCAACTCACTGAAATATAGAACAGGTCAAGCGTGGGCTTATGGCCCTCGAGTGGTGAAGATGAATCGATCGACGCGTCATCGTTAGTCGAAATCGGTCAAGCGGCTAGCTTGTTACGAGGTCATAATCGAGCTATACTCTGTATAATGTCCATCAAATATCTTGAGCGAAAGACATTCACTTCGCTAGTACATACGTGTCATGCCCCCTCCACAGTCTCGTGCTAAAACACGCAAAAACAGTGTACATTTGTTAGGGAATTTCACCCATGCCGGGATTCGAACCCGCAACCTCTGGCTATCCGTACCAGCGCTCTACCAATTGAGCCAATGGGCGACTCACGGCATCAGTGAAATTTCGAAACTTTAAAAACCTATTTTAGCTTCTAAATAGGTTTTTAAATTTGTTCCTTAGCACGGGTTAGTGCATTAAAAATAAAAATAGTGTAATCATGTGGGTACAGTGATATCGTTCCGATGTTAAACCTAACTGCAAAGTAGGTAGTCGGGGCTGTAAGTAATGCAATTTGCTTAAGTCAGATGTCGCTGCCTGTACGTAATACAGAGAATATTGTAAAGAGGTTCGAAATTTCATTGATGCCGTGAGTCGCCCATTGGCTCAATTGGTAGAGCGCTGGTACGGATAGCCAGAGGTTGCGGGTTCGAATCCCGGCATGGGTGAAATTTTTAGCCTCTAAATAGGTTTTTCAATATCTTTTACTGTGAATACATAATATTTCTCCTAATAACCCACTGGTTACAATTAGTTATTATTATCCATATCACGCTATCATATCACACTAATAAACGCGAAAGTTTGTGAGTGTGTATGTATGTTACTTCTTCACGTCTAAACGGCTATAGTGATTTTATTAATATTTGGTGTGGAGTTAGCTGACACCCTGGATTATCACAAAGGCTGCGTTTTACTACGGGAAAATATCTTATTCCCATGGGAAAAACAAGGGGGGCACAGCTAGTATGATATATAAAAATATGATTAGAATTACATAGGCTTAATTTATAAAAAAACTTTAAAAACCTATTTTAGCCTTTAAATAGGTTTTTAAATTTGTTCCTTAGCACGGGTTAGTGCATTAAAAATAAAAATAGTGTAATCATGTGGGTACAGTGATATCGTTCCGATGTTAAACCTAACTGCAAAGTAGGTAGTCGGGGCTGTAAGTAATGCAATTTGCTTAAGTCAGATGTCGCTGCCGGTACGTAATACAGAGAATATTGTAAAGAGGTTCGAAATTTCACTGATGCCGTGAGTCGCCCATTGGCTCAATTGGTAGAGCGCTGGTACGGATAGCCAGAGGTTGCGGGTTCGAATCCCGGCATGGGTGAAATTTTTAGCCTCTAAATAGGTTTTTAAATATCTTTTACTGTGAATACATAATATTTCTCCTAATAACCCACTGGTTACAATTAGTTATTATTATCCATATCACGCTATCATATCACACTAATAAAGGCGAAAGTTTGTGAGTGTGTATGTATGTTACTTCTTCACGTCTAAACGGCTATAGTGATTTTATTAATATTTGGTGTGGAGTTAGCTGACACCCTGGATTAACACAAAGGCTGCGTTTTACTACGGGAAAATATCTTATTCCTATGGGAAAAACAAGGGGGGCACAGCTAGTATGATATATAAAAATATGATTAGAATTACATAGGCTTAATTTATAAAAAAAACTCGTATAATTATAATGTTGCGTGCCCACGCACGCTAGTGGCATTTTTCCGAGCGCTTCCGTGCTTCGCAAGGCACGTTACGCCGTTGGTGCCGGCTGTCATATAATGGCAGTCGTTAAGCCGTGTCAGAGGCCTTATGGGCGGCTTGATAACTTCTGACAGTAAGGCCCGCCACTGTCTTACAATCCTCCACCAACCCGGACTTGGCGCCCGTGTTGCAGTATGGCCTAACCGTCCTGCGATGCAGGAAGAGACCCGTGCCCCAGCAGTGGGGGACGTACAAGGATTGATAACGTGCCCACGCACGTAATTAAGCCCACACTCTCTCTCTCTCTCTGGTAGAAGGCGTGTGCCCTGTAACGGGATGTACATAGGACGTATATACTGAAAAGAACTGAACCTCTAATTATGAAATGAAAAGGTTTTATTCAAAGTAGCGCAGATACTGCAGCTTGATGAACGTTACAAGTCAAAGTAGGTGTCAATTTCAAAATCTAGATCATTTTGGAAAAATTGGACAAAACCTTCAAACTTAGTCTTAATCAACAGAGTTTACACAATTCTTACAAAACTCATGCATTTTACATGCTTTAATTCCAGACATCATTGTCATCTAAATCGTTATCGTTATCGACCCTTGTATGACCCCACTGCTGGGGCACGGGTCTCTTCCTGCATCGCAGGAAGGTTAGGCCATACTCCACCACAAGGGCCAAGTCCGGGTTGGTGGAGGATTGTAAGACAGTGGCGGGCCTTACTGACAGAAGTTATCAAGCCGCCCATAAGACCTCTGATATGGCTTAACGACTGCCATTATATGACAGCCGGTACCAACGGATTAACGTGCCTTGCGAAGCACGGAAGTCATCTAAATAATTCTTAATATTATAGTAGCCCTCTGGGCACAAAGTGTACTTTACACATTTTTGAACCGCGTTTCAGTCAAACTTAATATATATTATCTCAAAATTGCCTAGCACACCACAGTCTTCGTTGAGTATCATAACTTTTCTTGGGTCAAACAATACGTTTTTCTTTCGTACTTAAATAATGTTTTCCATTGTGACAAAAAACTTTAAGAACAAAAATTCTTTTATGCCTGTTACAGTCAACGATTCTGACTCGATTAAGCAAGGGGAAAGTTGCTGTCAAAAACAACTTTTTTAATTTTTCTATTCATATTTTGGCAACCATTGTTTTTCTTTCGTTTTATTATTGAGACTTAACTAAGTTTCAAGCAAAGATTATACGTTTTGTAGTCATTGTAGACTCCTTTGATTTATTTTCTGATTTTGTATATTTTTCGTTTTATTGTGTTTTCTCTTTCATTTATTTCCTAAGCTCTTGTAACTTAAAATTTCATATCACTTAGGGCCAGATTTTGAATTGAGAATTTCACTAAGTTTTCTTCAGTAATGTTGTGTCACTCTCTTTGCTGATAAATTCGCAGAGACAGCACTACAGTTAACTATTTACTTAACAAAATTCTCAATTCAGAAACTGGTCTTTATTCTCTGTATTCTTGTTGTCACCGTCTCAATACCATTTTTTTCTTATATTTTGCTACGATTATATGTTTTACTCGTTTTCCATTAGTTTTCTATTTATGCAGCAAAAACAAGCGTAGTCCAGTGCAGGATGGGTGACCGACATGTGACTACCGCTTGTGGCATGCATTTTTCCGAGCACTTTCGTGCTTCACCGCTTTAAGCCGTTGGTGCCGGCTGTCATGTATGGCAGCCGTTAAGCCATGTCAGAGGCCTTATGATCGGCTTGATAACTTCTGACAGTAAGACTCGCCACTGTCTTACAATCCTCCACCAACCGGGACTTGGCCTCTTTGGTTGAGTATGGCCTAACCTCCCTGCGATGCAGGAAGAGCAGTAAGCACATACAAGGGTTGATATCAAGTATGGCAAAAATAATGACTTACGTATTTCAACGTTATTAAAAATTCAACCCTTTCAGGGGTAATATAGGGGATGAAAAGTTGTAGTCAAAAGCTATGTAAGTAGTTCATATATGATACGAAAGCTGATCTTAGGCAATGTGAAATACACGTAGATAGATAGATAGAGAACACTTAATTGTACATAAAAATGGATATTACGCAGATATTTCTTAACCTAAGAGTACAGACAGCGGCCCTATCACTAAAAGTGATCTGTTTCAGACCACCTTTGGATGGATTGGACTAATATATTGGAGAAGGAAGTAGATGTACATATGAACAAGATTATTACAAAGGGAATAAATGATTAAATTACCCATATTATTCTCTTCATGACAAATATAATCAGACAAGTCGAGATACAAAACAACAACAAAGGTGTATTTCCCCACGGTATGTCTAATATTATAACAGGAAATTGGAGATAAAGCCGTGACTCCTATATTGCGTAAACGTAGAACCCGACAAATCTATAAAGAAACACATAATCACGATGACTTGATGTTATTGTCAACTTTATTTTGCATTTTATGACTTACGAAGCAATTTTCTTTCACTTCCATCCATACCAAAGTTGTCTGGGAGAGATCGCTTTTTGCTGTAAGACCGCCAGTTGTAAAAACATAATTGGCCCTTTTGCATCTACGTAATGAGATGATTTTACACAGCGTCCAGTGGTATCCTCTCTCACACTAGATGGGTGAAGGGACCAGTCCGACGCTGTAGTGCCTGGGACATAGTTTTATCGGCTTGCCTAGCACTTATACCATCCTGACAGCTGAGTCGGCCTAGCCCACAGGAAAGACTAGTCAATTTGATACGTGCGGAGCCAGTTGTATATTGTAAATAAATATTCATGGACATATTACACAGATCTCGTTAGCCCTATATTAAGTACAACTGAATGACTTGTGTTACAGGTGCTAACTCGACGATAAATTTTATACAATTAATACATAGATAGCATCCAAGACCCGAGACAAACTAGAAAAGTTCGTTTCCTAGTTTGACCCGGCGGAAATCGAACCCGGGACCTTCCGTTTTACAGTCAGCGTGCTAAACCGCTGCGCCACTGAGGCCGACAATTATTATTATGTAACTTAGATATTTTTGTGTTTAATTTACTCACAAAATGTATGGTGTGCCTTAGCAGCTACATAATAAAGTCATAAATGCAGCTTCCACAGGCAACTCCATTTACACTAGATGGGTGAAGGGACCACTCGGACGCTGCCAGTGCCTGGGACATTGGTTTAGATCTTGCCCAGCATTTATACCACCCCGAATGCTTATACTGTCTACACAACAGAAAAGACATACTGCACAATACGTGTGGAACTAACTAAGCTGCGGATTTTCTCACGACGTTATCCTTCACAGTTGGCGTGTGGTTCAATACCACACGCCAACTGTGAAGGCTTGAAAACATCTGACAGTAAGACCAGCCAGTCTTGCAAGCCTCCACCAATCCAGACTTGGCCCCCGTGGTGGATGGCCTATACCTTCCTCAGGTAAGAGACGTTTTTAATTTGTTTAGTTTACTTAGTCGTCATCATTATCATGATGACGACTAAGTTAACTAAACAAAGTAAAAAGCTTTTGTTCATTGCCAGAAATTACAACGGTTTGGTCCTTAAGGCCATACTAAGGTCAGCTGGTGGTGAGTGCCGCTTAATTTACTAATAGCTTGATAATAGAAAATGTTTTTTAGAGCAATATAATATGAATAATTTTTCATTGGGGTTCTCTTGCAAGATTCTCGGCTTCCACCTTAGCCCATGACTTCAAAACCCATCTTCTTCTCTTCCTCTTCTTCTGGCTATATACTAGTCCACTGCTTGACATAGCCCTCCCCTAATGAGCGCCATAGCGCCCTGTCTTCAACTTTCCGCATCCAGCATCTGTCTGCAGTTTTTCGCAGATCGTCATCCCACCTGGTCGGAGGGTGCTACGTTTGCCGAGTCGCTTTCTCCACTCAAGAACACGTTTACTCCAACGGTCAGCTCTTTGCGAGATATGGCCAGCCCACTGCAACTTTAGCTCGTTAATTAGATTAGATTTGAAAATTCTTTATTGCACAATAAGCATATTTGTACAAAGGCGAGCTTCAAAAATTCAAATTCAAAATTCAAATCATTTTATTTCAACGTAAAGAATTTACATTATGTTTGCTGAATGACAACGTACAATGTAAAATGTAAGCCGCCGCCTTCGCGCCGTATTGTAGTGGAGAAAAAGGCAGCGGAAAAAAAAAAACTCCACTCTGACCATCTTTTCTGAAATCATCATAAAACCTAATACATCAGTTGCCATTATGTAAACCTAATAAGATTTCATGATTGCCATTAACAAGCCTAAATGCCAAAGCATTAGTCAAATGTCTCACAATAATAGGGGAAAATTCTCTGAGCTATGTCGATAACTTTGGTTCTCTGTTGGTTACGAATCCTATCCCTCTGAGAAGCTACGAGCATAGCTCTCTACGTAGCTTGCTGAGCGACTTTGAACTGGTGGACCAGCCCTTTCATGAGTGTCCATTTCTCGGCCCCGTAGGTCATCACAAGTAGGACGCACTGATTGCAAACCCCTATGTCAAATAAAATAAAGGCAAAAAAAAAAAATATTCACACTGAAATTCTGAAATTCACAAACTGTTAGCTTCTATAAGTCAATGTAAAATGTAAGCGGATGCCTTATATTGCTTTATTAAGTTTGAGGTTCATAATTATTTATGATATTAACTAGGTGAAATTCCTGAGCTTCTGTAGGTATGAACACTGGCATTTAAATTAAATTAGGCTATGCCAACCACCTTAGTCATTTAGCAAATTGTCTCACTATGCGGATTCTCTAACAGACAGTAAAGAAACTTTGATAATAGCCTTTTACTCGTATATTGTACGATGAGATACTTCGAAATATTCTATTCTCACTACGTCACTCTTCTATAATTAGCTCGGTAAGCTTTTGTTTTATTTTTGGATAAATAACTGTCTGCCTTTTGTTAATTATGAAAGTATATAAATGGTTTTAAACTTTCAATCTGATAGACAATACCTATAATAAATAAATTCTAACCTTTGTATTACCGGCACAAAAGAATACGCGTTTTACCAACCAAGACTGTCAAAGCGGGTTATGTTTTTGCGCGATGTATGTATATGTGTTTGTTAATGCCCGCGCCCCAAACTGATGTATCAATATTATTGACTGACGAGATTTTCACTTAACATATTATTATGATGTCCAAATATAATTAAGATGGCGGACGCCAGCTGCCTTAACTCAATGAATTTATTAATTAAAAATATTAAGTTTTTTGTGGTCTTATTTAAATAAATAGTATATTTATAATAAACTAGCTGACCCAGCTAACTTCGTACCGCCTACCAATCAGACTTTATTTTTTTTATTTTTTTCTCTTCGTATGAACCATCCTCGTACTTCAAGGAACATTCTAAAAAAATAATTAGCGAAATCGGTTCAGCTGATCTCGAGATTTGCGCTAGCTTGCGCCGCAGCGCCTACTGCTTTCCCGTCGTCAATGTCACTAGGCATGATGGCACAAACACAGCTCACGACATCTTCGTTCGTGCAGTGTCGACTTCGATATTCACTATCACTGCACTTGATTTTTGACTTTTGCTTTTTCACCGATACTTTTGATGCCACGTATTAATTTCAGGCCAGCCCAAAAGGAGGTGAATTGACCCGCGGTACCCACAGGAACGAAACCAAGGTCTCTTTCCGCTCCAAGACAGCCACGAGCCCGTTCTGATGCCAAACATGTTTCCGCCAGCATCATAACCACACGATTACTTAACGGGTATAAACACCAACGGTTGTCGGTTCTTCGCGAGATATGGCCAGCCCACTGCCACCAAATAGGTAATTAATTTAGTGAAATTCTCAATTCAGAAATCGGCCCTTAGGCTTCACAAAATAAAATTGAATGACCTACTTTTCAGCAGCGGAGTTTTTTATTTATTTACAGTAAGTTTTTGTTTCAACACATTTTGTTTGGTAAAGCGACACGCGTCGCTGATATCGAACGGGCATCAAATATCCAGCAATTGTTTACCGACCTTTTGTTTAGCGCGCACGGAATCGAATTGTTACCAGTGTTTTCAATCTAGCTGCTATCTGTACTTAAATAAATAAATACGAAAGGTGAAGCCTTTTCGTAAATTATAAATAAGCTGAGTCGGAAAGGTGTGATTGACAATTAATCATTTTAAATTTAGAGTTGGTTATGTCGACTTTTCAGTCGTCGTCAGGCTATACTAGTCCACTGCTGGACATCGCATCGCAGATCGGTGGAATTGTACTGCGACTTTTCAGTAATTTTATACAATACAAATATTTTTATTCTATATAAAACTAAAACGTAATGAACGTCTAAGTTGTTAGGCTTACAATTCATAGATTATGTGGAAGAAACGGTCGTGGCCTAGTGGAACCGAGTGATTGGAATCAATTGAACGAATCAAAGGCTAAGCAACAGCAGACGCGGTCAAGTACTGGATGGGTGACCATCCCGTCTCGTCTCGCCTCGCTTTGCAAATGTGCCACTACCGCTAGTGGCATATTTGCAAAGCGCTTCTGCACTTCGCAAGGCACGTTTAGCTGTTGGTGCCGGCGGCATTAATGCCCATCGTTAAGCCACGTCAGAGCCCTTTTGGGCGGCTTGATAAATTCTGAGTGTAAGACCCGCCACTACCTTACCAGCCTCCACCAGCCCGGCCTTGGTCCCCGTGGTGGAGTATGGCCTTACCTTCCTGCGATGCAGAAATAGACCCGGGCCCCAGCAGAGGGGACATACAAAAAGTTAATATCATCAACACAACCGCGGCTTTGAAACAACCCAGATTTTGACATGTATTTATACACTCCATTTTTGTATTGTAGGTATATACGAGTATAATATGAGAGTTTTGGTACCCAGTGTTTAAATTATGTTAGTTTTGAACGTAATTTCTGCGCACAATATTAACGGAATGTAATAGAAATAATTGTGGGTTTGACGTTGAATAGAGTACTCGTATTATTGCATTTCACTTACGTTTATGTACCTTAAGCTATTTGAAATACGCAAACGCAGGTTTAATTAAATTCAATTTCCATTTATCGAGCGGGTACAAGTGGGAGAGTTGTGTGGCTTCCATGCTATTCATTTACAATCTGTATACAGTCTGTTAGCTTATAGAATATACCTCGGGCTCTAGAGTAGGCTTCGGTTTTCACCGAAAGCACACGAGTGTAATACTACAGTCTGTTAGCTTATAGAATATACCTCGGGCTCTAGAGTAGGCTTCGGTTTTCACCGAAAGCACACGAGTGTAATACTACAGTCTGTTAGCTTATAGAATATACCTCGGGCTCTAGAGTAGGCTTCGGTTTTCACCGAAAGCACACGAGTGTAATACTACAGTCTGTTAGCTTATAGAATATACCTCGGGCTCTAGAGTAGGCTTCGGTTTTCACCGAAAGCACACGAGTGTAATACTACAGTCTGTTAGCTTATAGAATATACCTCGGGCTCTAGAGTAGGCTTCGGTTTTCACCGAAAGCACACGAGTGTAATACTACAGTCTGTTAGCTTATAGAATATACCTCGGGCTCTAGAGTAGGCTTCGGTTTTCACCGAAAGCACACGAGTGTAATACTACAGTCTGTTAGCTTATAGAATATACCTCGGGCTCTAGAGTAGGCTTCGGTTTTCACCGAAAGCACACGAGTGTAATACTACAGTCTGTTAGCTTATAGAATATACCTCGGGCTCTAGAGTAGGCTTCGGTTTTCACCGAAAGCACACGAGTGTAATACTACAGTCTGTTAGCTTATAGAATATACCTCGGGCTCTAGAGTAGGCTTCGGTTTTCACCGAAAGCACACGAGTGTAATACTACAGTCTGTTAGCTTATAGAATATACCTCGGGCTCTAGAGTAGGCTTCGGTTTTCACCGAAAGCACACGAGTGTAATACTACAGTCTGTTAGCTTATAGAATATACCTCGGGCTCTAGAGTAGGCTTCGGTTTTCACCGAAAGCACACGAGTGTAATACTACAGTCTGTTAGCTTATAGAATATACCTCGGGCTCTAGAGTAGGCTTCGGTTTTCACCGAAAGCACACGAGTGTAATACTACAGTCTGTTAGCTTATAGAATATACCTCGGGCTCTAGAGTAGGCTTCGGTTTTCGCCGAAAGCACACGAGTGTAATACTACAGTCTGTTAGCTTATAGAATATACCTCGGGCTCTAGAGTAGGCTTCGGTTTTCGCCGAAAGCACACGAGTGTAATACTACTTCCTGCTCTGTATAAAACTTTTCTTCTCTATTTTTAAAAGTTATGTAGAGTTAAGTGTCATATGATATGATATGATAAATTATTTATTTACACTTACACACATTCATAAAAGTACAAAAACAAACAGCATAGGCAGAGTAGACACAATTACACAACAATTACAATAAATATAACAATCCAACATGCAAGGATGCAAGGTACGGTATGTACCTGCATCATAACGAAAGATATGAGACATCATTTCTGTGGGTGGGTGTGGCAAGTGCAAAATGGTACTGACTCAGCATGTGCTGAAGAAGCGAGCTACTCCAGCGCTGGTATTATGCCAGTACCAGGTTCCAGTACCAGTATATTGGTTCCGAAATTTCTATTACATGAATATCCGATCTCCACCAGTCTGGACTTGGCCCCCGTAGTGGAGTATGGCCTATACCTTCCTCAGGGAAGCGCCCAGTGCCCCTCGGTGAGAACATAATGGGTTGGTGATAAATATCCGATTCTAACCGATAGTAGTCGAAGTATAATTATTCTAAAACTTAACAGATTGTAGTTACGACCCACAACCCAATACTGCTAAAGAAAATACATAAAAGTAATAACTTCTTAAGATTGGAATCAATCACTTGGTTAAGCAACAACAGACGCGGTCAGGTACAGGATGGGTGAGCGTCCCGTGACTACCACTAGTGGCATTTTTCCGAGCGCTTCCGTGCTTCGCAAGGCACGCTAAGCCGTTGGTGCCGGCTGTCATATAATGGCAGTCGTTAAGCCATGTCAGAGGCCTTATGGGCGGCTTGATAACTTCTGACATTAAGGCCCGCCACCGTCTTACAATCCTCCACCAACCCGGACTTGGCCCCCGTGGTGGAGTATGGCTTAACCTTCCTGCGAAGCAGGAAGAGACCCGTGCCCCAGCAGTGGGGACATACAAGGGTTGATACTCGTAACGAATAACTTCCACATAACGCAATCACTTGCCCTGGTCCCAAACCAGGATACCTTGTGCTATGGTAACCAGACAAGGACATCACAAATATGCAAATACATTCATAATGAGGCTACTTGTACATCGGTTCGCAGTGGGAATCGAACCCACGGCCTCCAGCATGGTAGTCACACGTGATTCCTGTAGACAAACGAGGCTGATACATCACAGAAACTAAACAATAAACAGGTAAATATAAGGGCTTATTAGTTTATAAGGGCCTTCTATAATGTATAATATTGCGTGCCCTACAGGGTCCACAAAGAACCATATTTTAAGTTATGTCATCTGTATATACTTGTGGAATGCAATAAATTTATTGAGTATTAAGTATAATAGAAACGTATTAGAAATCAGACCAAAAACACGCAGATGATGCTTATGATGAGACAAAGTTGCTACACAAGTCATCGTCGCATTGTGCTAAGGAAGTGAGCCACCGGGGAGACGATTCTCACATCATTAGCGAATAATTCGTATACGACTCTAAGGCGTATGACTTGTATCACACTAACATTGGTAATGGTAGAAAATGCTTCTAGTATTAAGTCCGCCATATTGCCATTGTATTTTTTTTACTTATGTCCATCAGTGGACTAGTATATAGCCTGACGACGACGATTGATATTATCGATAATGATTAAAATTATCGACAAATATTTATCCCACCTCTGCCGCTGTCATTTAATAAGAAATTTCGTTTCAGAGTGGCAGAGGGCTGACAGCTGACAGGAGCCATTTCGTTAACAAAATGACAACCTGCAACAAGTTGTTTTGTTACAAAGTTTGTATACACATTGTTTTTCGAGAGTGTCTTTCTAAATACTTCAAGTCGATTTTTGAATGGAGTTAGCTGTCGGCCGTCATTTTGTCTTTAAAGAGGTTGATTTGATTCTACGTGAGTTTCAATTTGCTCTCTGATGGCTTGCGCACTGTAACAATTTTCTACCCGACAGTTATTAAACAAATTCTCAGACAGCAAGCAACGTAACGAAAATGTATCGTTTCAGAACTCAACATATCATATAAAAAGTTTCACTAACCTTACATCCCATGAAGTAATTCTGTTTCACAACGTCGTTTGGCATAGGGTCCGAGTTTACGTGCCTTGCGAAGCACGGAAGCGTTCGGAAAAATGCCACTAGCGGTAGTCACGGAACGGCCACCCATCCCGCACTCCTGTTGTTGCTTAACTCAAGTGATTGATTCCAATCACTCGGTTCGACTAGGCCACGAGCGCTTGTACAAATCGAAAGTTACAAAATCAAGGCGCCGATGTATAAATGTATTTGTATCTAACACGTGTGTAGTAAATCTGCCAATCAAAAGCTCCGTTATACCGCGCCACTTAATCCCGACCGAGGATTAGCCGTTCAGATCCAAACACAGAACTCCATTTTCATTGCGAGCTAGCCCTAAATTCCTAACGGAATTTAACGCGAGCCAGTGACGCGATCAATCATAGTGATAGTGGCGTCAAAGGGCACGATCAAACATACTGACGTCAAACACTATTTTTATTATATTCTTTTTAATGCACTAACCCGTGCTAAGGACAATTTACGTGTACGTAATACAGAGAGTATTGCAAATAGATTCGAAATTTCACTGATGCCGGGTAGTCGCCCATTAGCTCAGATAGGAGAGCGCTGGCACGGTTAGCCAGAGGTCCGGTTCGAGTCCCGCATGGGTGGAATTTTTAGCCTCTAAATAGGTTTTTAAAATTATTTTTATTATCATTTATTCTTTATTGCAATATACTGTACATAATTTATTTAAAATTTTACTTGTCATCATGAAAGTTAATAAAAAAATACATAATTGAAAATTTAAACCTAAAAGTATCCTATTTTTATTTTTAATGCACTAACTCGTGCTAAGGACAATTTTAAAAACCTATTTAGAGGCTAAAAAATCTACCTATGCCGGGATTCAAACCCGTGATTTTTGGCTATCTGTGCCAGCGCTCTTTCCAACTGAGCCAATGGGCGACTAGCCGGCATCAGTGAAATATCGAACCTCTTTACACTATTCTCTGTTTAGTTAATTAAAAACATAAAAATAGTATAATCATGTGGGTACAGCGATATAATTCCGATGAAAAAAACCTAACTGCAAAGTAGGTGCTCGGGGCTGTAAGTGATGCAATTCACTTACAGCCCCGAGCACTTCAACCAGATGTCGCTGCCTGCATGTAATACAGAGAATAGTGTAAAGAGGTTCGAAATTTTACTGATGCTGGTGAGTCGTCCATTGGCTCAGTTGGAAAGAGCGCTGGCACGGATAGCCAGAGGTCGCGGGCTCTAATCCCGGCATGGGTGGAATTTTTAGCCTCTAAACAGGTTTTTTAAAACTTAAAAGTAATTTAAATTAAATATTTGAGCGAGATAAATGTCGGGCGGTAGAGTACCGAGAAGGCTCGCGGTATTGCCTCGCTGTATGGCGAGGCTTAACCTTAACCACAATATATAATGTACAAATGGAAATGAGTTTAGCGTTTACGCTGATATTTTTTCTATATCTCTCTTATCGACATCGTTATTTTATGTAGACTTTTTTGTAACATCCTACTCTAGAGAACAGGCCTTCTCTCAGAGAAAAAGCATGGGTTTAATAACGTGCCCACCGCGGCTTGGCAATCAAGTATTTGCAAACTTTAGATTCTCAAGTTTCCGATATCGATATCTATGTATGTTTATTACATTTTTTTTTTATTGCAACGCTGTACGCCATGTTTGATCGTGTAGTATTCCTTTCATGCCAGTGCTCTTGATCGCGTCGCTCACACACCTCCTATTATATTACGAAGCCCTACCACCTGATGGTGATATAACCGAACGAAATGAAAAATAAAAGGGCACTAAAGGCGGATGATAAAATTAGTAACATCATAAGAACGTCATTTCGGCAAGATTACCAAGCTATGGCGGTATTAGCAGAATATTATTTTATGGGAGGCCGTAAAAGCGGCGGAATTATACTGATAAGCTGCGTTAGCGAAAGCTTGGTGAGGATGACCTATATAGTTGGTTACAGCACTTAGAATAGACTAGGTCACCCTACATTTTGTTAGTACCACGTGTCATGATCTACCTGGTGAATGGAACAATTCACGCGTTTCGTGGCGATAAAATGTCAGAATTTGACAGTTAATGTACTGGAAAGGATGCGCTTGTGGCCCAGTCGAACCGAGTGATTGGTATCAATCACTTGAGTTAAGCAACAACAGGCGCGGTCAGGTGCAGGATGGGTGACCGACCCATGACTACCGCTAGTGGCATTTTTCCAAGCGCTTCGGTGGTTTTGCTTGGTGCCGGCTGTCATGTAATGACAGTCGTTAAGCGTGTCAGAGGCCTTATGAGCGGCTTGATAACTTCTGACAGTAAGGCCCGCCGCTGTCTTACAATCCTCCACCAACCCGGACTTGACCCCCGTAGTGGAGTAAGGCCTAACCTTTCTACGATGAAGGAAGAGTCCCGTGCTCCAGCAGTGGGGACATTCCTGGGTTGATATCGTACTGGAAAGTCGCGAGTTTTGACAACAAAAACGATTGATTAGCATCATCGTACTACTCAGGCAGGTGATCAATTGTATTAGCTTTCTACGATCACCAGCAGAAACTTTACAAAAGTTGTGAATGTGCATACTTGTCTCTTCGAGTATTAGGGCCGGTTTCTTTGTAAAGTAACTACATTGTCACTTCTGAGCGGAAGTCTGGTTACCCATAATACAGACCCATATTCAAGTTTGGGTACAAGGCACTATTTTTGTACACTTTTATGACAATAAAGTTTTTTGTATTGTGTCGTGTCATGTCGTGTTGTATTGTATTGTTTTTTTTTATTTAGAATGTCGTTAAGTAAATTCTTAAGTAATATTCTGTCACGCTTTTTGCTAAGAAATTCGAAGAGACAGCACTACAGTTACGTATTTACTTAGCGACATTCTCAATTCAGAAAGGGGCCCTTTACATACAACTATCAAATAATTATTATTATATGTAACCAAATACGCTTATGATATAAATTTATTACTGAAAATTTGAGCGGATGAATTTTTCAGGTCACGAGTAGATCTAGTGATAAATGCAGGAGTTTTAAGGAAGGGAATGAGAGACACTGGAACTATTCAGGCGAAGAAGGGACGATGCGAAGATGCCTTCAAGCGTAAACGACCGGGTTCTGTTCCCATAACGCCGGGGCTACATTGAGGACAATGCAAATCGTCTTTAAACGCATTAACATAACATAAAATTTACATATAGGCACGTATATTTACTTTTAGCTCCAAACCAGGATACACTGTGTCGTGGGAAGCAGAAACAACGACATCACAAACATGTAAACATGCAAGACCCTTTTTTGAAGTTTTTTTATCCCCAGCCAGGGTTCGAACTTGAAACGTCGTGCATGGTAGACAGATACGCCACCGCTGCGCCACAGAGGTCGTTATTGATTATGGAGAGAAATTGCAGACCAAACAAGGTGCCGAATAGGTTCGCTACACAGGTGTTTAACGTCCTATGTGCAATAATTAGGGCATTATCAATTATCACGCCTATTTATCCCCTAACTACATGTCTGATACGCCAGTTCAAGTACTGACCTATGGCACGCAAATAAAAAACTTTTATAAAATATTCTGAATAGACTTACTCATAACGCACAATTTGCAGGTCTAACTGTTTCACTAATAAGCGCTTTCGAAACTCTTCGAAACAGACCGGCTACTAGGACAGAGCTCAAGTTACCGCCTAATACTTTAAGTCAATGACGTTTTAAAATATTATTAGCAGCGAGTGACAACTAACGCCATCTAGCGGCGTCTCCGAGCAGCGTCTGATGTCTGCGGGACGAGGAATGAGGGAAACGGGGGACCCACAGATCGATCGATTTCTAATTAAAATTAAGACTTTAATATCTGCTTCAATTATAAGCTTCATTATTAAAACTGTTTTTATACGGATTTATGCTCGTTTATTACATTTTTACAATTTTCCAACGTTTCGGCACTTTTTCAGGTGCCGTGGTCCCGGATGACTGAGGTGACAGGTGTCTTTTAGAAATCATTAACGGTTAGTTTACTACCCTCGGCAAAAATTACAAAAGTTAATTATGAAGTTACGTTCCAAAATAGACAAACCAATTATTTTTTATATAAAGTCAACAATATTGATTATTAGTAATTGAAGTTAAAATTAAATTTATAAACTAATTACTTTATATGAACTTAAAGATACCGATTATTAATTGAAATTAAATTGATTTTTTATTATTTATTCTACAGTCACACTTCTAGCAAGGGGGTCTCATGCACTTAATACACTTGGTTTGTCTATTTTGGAACGTAACTTCATAATTAACTTTTGTAATTTTTGCCGAGGGTAGTAAACTAACCGTTAATGATTTCTAAAAGACACCTGTCACCTCAGTCATCCGGGACCACGGCACCTGAAAAAGTGCCGAAACGTTGGAAAATTGTAAAAATGTAATAAACGAGCATAAATCCGTATAAAAACAGTTTTAATTATGTCTACAGCTCGTGTTAACCTTAGAAAATACTATAAGCTTCATTGAAAAAAGCCTTCATCCTCAAAGAAAGGAGCGTATTACTGCAAATTCAGGCAAGCTGAAATCACATAATCGCACAGTTATCACAACGTCATAAGTCATAACAGGCTAAACTAAAGGTATACATATGTTTAACGTGCAAGATGGCAAATTTTTACTAGTCTCCAGGATGACATTAATTTATTAATCTCCTAAATGGTAGTATTTTTATGTATTTAAGATGGCAATAATGGATTAGTCTCTAAGATGGCAATTATTCATTAATGTCCAGAATGGCAATATTTATGTCCAAGATGGCAATAATTAAATAATCTCTAAGATGGTAATAATTATTAATATCTTTGTCCATGATGACAATAATTATTAACGTCCAAGATGGAATTAATTTAGTAATGTCTAGCATTACTTTAGTTATGTCCAAGATTGTTAGAATATTGTCGGGGCTTAATCGCGTAGTAATCGTCCGACATTGTCAGTGTAGTGTGTCGCAACCCTAATGGTGCTCTGTGATGGCTGATTGAGGGTAGTCTGAAACCTTATCAGCCGAAGATGAGAATGCGTACCTGCCATCAGTCTTCTCGTGACCACGATGACTGTAAAGTCGTCAAAACGTCGAGGTAAAATAGCAATAAATTACCACGCGATTAAGCCCCGAAAATATTCTAACAATGTGTTCAATTCGCAAAAATTTAAAATATGTCATGTCCAAGATGGCAATAATAATAATTTCCAAGTTGGCTTCCCCTCAATGTAGCCCGCGCGTTAGAAATAGGAGAATCACGTTCCACGTGCCTGTTGTTGTAGGTAATATAATAGTTGTCTTGAGAACTAAGATGTGAGGCACAACTGTGTTACTACTAACAAGGACAAAACGCACTGTACAGTGTACAGATTATGTAGAAACAGTAGAGAGCTTACCACAAAATTGAGAGGTCGTGGGTTCCATACAGAGTTGTACCAATGACTTGGTTCCCTCAGTTATTTACATCTACGTAATGAGATGCTTTATACAGTCTGCGATCCTCAACCCACATGCCCAGCGTGGGGATTATAGGCATTATCCCCCAATGATGGCACAACCTTGCGCTATGGCGCTCATTAGGGGAGGGCTATGACCAGCAGTGGACTAATATAGCCTGTAGAAGAAGAAGGTGGCACCTTCACTCACACTAGATGGGTGAAGGGACCACTCGGATGTAGCAGTGCCTGGGACATTGTTAGATGGTGTAGGCTTGCCCAGTACCTATAGCACCCCAACAGCTTAGTCGGCCTAGCCCACAGGAAAGACTAGACAATTCGAGCGGAGCTAACCAGGTGGTTAGTAACGGTTAGTATTAACGCGGGTTTCCTCACGCTATTTTCCTTCGTTAGAGTGTGGTATTGCTGCTAGAAATTCACAAATGTACGGAAAGGAGACGGGTGGTTTCATACATTCTTGGGCCTGGGTGTAAAAAGGTGAAATAGATGTCAATTTAGAGCTTATAATATTAGCAAACCATTTCGGAAAATTCTGCGGATTTTGCCCTCCGTCCACTTGGATCCATTGATTGGCTCCATTAATGTATCCAAGGACACTTTTTCCTCCTCTTGAATCCATCGTTAATATCAATGGATTCAAACACACTAACACAGTACACTTGGATCCCCTCCGCCATTGCATGGCTCCATTGAGGGTTCCACGAAAACTTTTTCCTCCTCTTTAATCCATTGTTGAAATCAATGGATTCAAAAACACTTCGAGGGTTCTCTCAGATCCTCCAATACTGATAGCTGAAACTCTCTTTGTATTGGAAGTACTATAAAATAGAAAAGTACCTAACGAGTAAAACAAGGTACTGAATCAATTGCTGAATTATTTAATTTATCTTAACAAGTTATGATGATGATACTGATTACCTATCTATTTTTTTCTAGGAAAAGTGGAACAGTAATTTCATTATTAATAAGTTCCAATTGACATTCTTGAACAAAGTTATCATATTGTAATTGTTTCTGTGTCCGCTTGTTTTTACGATTGAGTTTAATGCGGACCGCGTTCCGTTTGGCATCTTTGGTCAAATAATTTAACACCGACACAAAATTCGGTTTTTTTCGTCCTAGCCGTTTGTTAATTATCGAGTTCCATGCCTCTACGCAGTTATTTGTACGATGCCTCTCTCCAACTGTGATCCATATGTTGTGCCAGAAACTAGCTGGTTTAAAATATTTCCGTAGTTTTTTAAACTGATTATTATTGTTGTCCATTTCTGAACAGATATAATTCCAACCCTGTTTTGTGTCACTGTCTGGTAAGAGTGGCAATACAGCGCACAAGGAAATTATTCGCCATGTCACTTTATTTTTTTTTAAACCCAGACCTCGTCCCTTTTTCCATAAGTTTCGTAGAAAATGGTACCAACAACCGATTATCACAGCTGCCGGATATATTTTGCGAACCGCTTTAATTGTTGCAACTTCGAAGTCAATTGATATTTTTGTAGGATTTAACTCTGGCACTCGAGATTTTAATATTCGGAAAAGTGTTTCGTATGACTCCGTGTTTCGGTGTGTCATAAAGACATAAAATAATGGTATGACATGGTTGTGAGAATTAGTACTTCCAAAATCGCCGTGAATCGTGTATATTTGGTCAAACGTTACTGGGGTGCTTTTAAAAGTCCCGTCCATGAATATATGTTTTATGTCAGATATTTTTTCCAAATTTTCCTTTAAAGAAAAAATCTTAACGCGCGTACCCTGATCTTCGTAGTCAGCGAACAAGAAGTATGTAAATATATCCGGAACTTTGACATCATGGACCGCTTTTGATATCGTTTTTGATAATCCTAAATTAGAGTTACGCAGCTTGTATAGCCCGCTTTTTATAGAATTATATTCGGGTATCTTACTGATTAAGTCAAGTCCAGAGTCTTTCACAGATACAACAAAATATAAGTATACTTGGAATGGAAGGGTTTTCTAGCGAAACGACTTCTTTTTTGCATTCTTCCCATTTCATTAAAACATCGTTGCCAGCATGATCTTGCGTGCAGCAATGTGGTTGACTTTTAACAACCGTATTTTGCTAAAAATAAAATTCTAATTTTAAAGTTACTCTAGTAACTTCAACAATTTTATATTATGTAATCGCAAAATTGAAGCAGCAAGGAAATAAAAAATATGTTTTTTGTAAAATACATACTTCTTTCAAGGTTAACGATCCAAAACACAGCACATTTGTGTTTCCTCCAAAAGGAACACCTCCATAATATATTGCCATTTTTGTATTGTATTTTTTTATGGTATTTGTATCCGTCATGTAGAACCACATCTCCGCCTTTGAATTTAATTTTATGTATTGGAAAGTCCATTTTTTAATCAAAATTACTTAAATCGTTCGTAGGAACTGACTGTTTAGATTATCATAAATGACATAGGTATTTGACATTGTTGTAGTTTTTAATTTTCTATCTACAAGTTGCCATTAACTTTTCTACGCAGTAGTACTTGAAAGCAAAGAGAATGTTATCTACAGTAACAATCTTATTGGAGGATCTGAGAGAACCCTCGAAGTGTTTTTGAATCCATTGATTTCGACAATGGATTAAAGAGGAGGAAAAAGTTTTCGTGGAACCCTCAATGGAGCCATGCAATGGCGGAGGGGATCCAAGTGTACTGTGTTAGTGTGTTTGAATCCATTGATATTAACGATGGATTCAAGAGGAGGAAAAAGTGTCCTTGGATACATTAATGGAGCCAATCAATGGATCCAAGTTGACGGAGGGGGATTTTGGCAATCTGAGAGCAGAGTTGTAAGAGATTTAGTAAAAGTGAGGCAATGCAACAAGCAGACAATGAAACTTATACTAAACTTATCCGTGTCCGTACAAGTTAAGCAAGATCGTAGGTCTGTAGAAAGAAAGCACTGGTCGGAGAATTATTACAACAAAAACAACAGGAAACACACTCAAAACGCACTAAACGATACAAGAAGACGCTCTATTATTCTGAGAGAAGACGAGTGTGTTTTTAATCTGTGGACGAGTGATCATAGATTGAGTCAGGGAGCTGTCACATCTGTCACTGTTAGCACAGACCAAGGATGTTTATCTTGACACACACACAGATTGAAAATACAGTTGACAAGCACGGGTAAAACACGGGTAATAAATTTAAATAAATTGAGAATCAATTTAAAGATTTATTTTCATCAAGTTAATATTTGGATTTTTTAAACTGTTGACATTGATTATATTATAATATATTTATTTAATTTGATTGAATCAATCATCTGGTGCAGGTGCTTTTTTATTTAATACATGCAGACCAATCGATTAAAGTAATCGGTATCCTATTTTATTAGGGACATAAACCTATTTTTAAGATTTCTCGTCTTCCAGATTGTGGATTAAGCTCATTTTTATATTAAATAAAAGAAAAATACAACGCTTTTTTTAAACCATATTATCTCAACTATTTACAATCGGGCCTAGAAATCCCCGTCTCCTAAACAAAACCATTGGCACGCACTGAGGATCGAACATAACTCTCTGCACATACTAGTGCAGAATACAGATACAGAAGGTATACATATATAGACTTTATGCATTTTTAGGGACTATACAACTTAATATAAAGCTTCCTTACATCGTGAAGCGTGTAAGGCCTTAACACTTGAAATTGCCAATCCGCGGTGCACGCGCATAGATATAATTTGAGGTTGCCTGAAAGAAATTGCTATTAGCAATAAGGCCGCCAGTTGTATCTTATCTTCTGTTTTTGTAACTATTTTTCCAGTATAAAATAAAGAATATTCCTATCTTATATAAGACAAGTTCAATCTAATATTTTCCCACGTTTTACATTACTTATCGACAAAATAACACTTCTGTCATCTTAATTAGGTATTCGTGACAGAGTACAAATAAAACAAACCAAACACGAGGGCTATCTAACTTAATGCTAGCACTGAACTTGTCAAAAAACGTAAAATTATGTAAAAGTTTAAATTGGCAGTATCTCGAAAACCATGCAACTTTTACTAAGGTCACTTTAGGTTGGTTCGATGCCTCTTGAGCTGGTCTACCTCCAGTGTCACTGTGACGTGTCATTTTCGGGACACCCTGTATGACCCATGTTTACAAACCTATTACTTTAAAAACCTATTTAGATGCTTATAATTCTACCGATACCGGGATGTTTCGGATTTTTTTTTTGAATTTTTAGCCTCTAAATAGGTTTTTAAAATTGTCTTTAGCACGGATTAGTGCTTTAAAAATTAAAATAATATAAACCTGTTACTGTTTTTGGTAAAATCCCAAGCAACCTTACTGATAGAAGGCATTGTGTCCTACCGTGGGTCATCCCATAGGTTACTTATTGTTATGTGGCAACAAATCAATACTTGGCTGGCTATCTACCAGAGTGAAATAACGGTATTATATGCGCCTAGAATGCTCCGGTATCGCGATGTAATGACCGATCGTAAGACGGAGTTAACACGTTCAGATATTGTATGGAATCAGGTGTTACTTTGCGGAAATCCATAATGGCATTAAAATGCTCAAATTCAGGCAGGCAGCAACATCTGGCTGAAGTAATTTGCGTCACTTGCAGCCCCGAGTACCTTACTTTGCAGTTAGGTTTTACATCGGAATGATATCGCTGTACCCACCGCTGTACCCGTGACCTCTGGCACGGTTAGCCAGAGGTCGCGGGTACGACTTCCGGTAGGGTGGAATTTTTAGCCTATAAATAGGTTTGTGCATTAAAAAGAATATAATCATCTTCATTAGAGGAGGGCTATATCCAGCAGTAGAATACAAAATATAGCCTGAAGAAGAAGAAGAAGGACAGGTTGCACTTGACCCCAGTCACGCCTGATGGTAAGTGAAGACGGGGTCTACGATGTTACGTGCTTACCTGTTAAATGCTGGTTGACTCTGTCTTTAAAGACACCCAGGTTTTAATGTCCGGAAAGACAGACGATGACAGCGTGTTCCACAACATATTCCACAACATACTTTACTAAATTCCGTAAGCGGACAAAGTAAGATATTTCACTTTTGGAAACTATCAGATTACAGTACCTTTTTGATACTATTTGATACCTAAATTTAAATATTTAGTACCTCGACAAATAGTGTAAAAACATAAAAAGAAAGTGGCCGGACATTCTGACGTCAGCTTGTCAGGACCACATTTGCTTAGCAGAGTTAGAGAAAATTTCACTTATTTATTTTTTTGTACATATTTAAAACCTGTTTAGTACCTCAACATACATTATTTCAAAAAAATTGGCAGTCCCTCAAAAAAGTTACGGATGAAAGAAATTTTAAAGAAATCCCCCAACCTTGTCAGTAAATTGACATTTGCGATGTGACTAGTTGATAGCAGAAAAATAATACATCGTACATACATACATACATACATACATACATACATACATACATACATACATACATACATACATACATACATACATACATACATACATACATACATACATACATACATACATACATACATACATACATACATTCATACATACATACATACATACATACATACATACATACATACATACATACAGGCTTAACGTGCCTTGCAAAGCACTCACAAGCGATCGGAAAAAATGCCAGTAGGCAAGGGATGATCACCCATCCAGCACCTGACCGCGCCTGTTATTGCTTAAATTGGAATCAATCACTTGGGTTGAGGTTCCACAAAGCTACGAGCGCTTCGCGATTCTGATAGCCCATTATTAAAGTTTAATTTCCGACGCAAGTCTTGTGAATTCGAAACAATTGTGTTATTAGGGCGCTAACAAAGTTCCCAAACCCGTTCGCAATGTTATGGGCTGGATGCACGCCATCTTGGAATATCATCATTATTGCGAAGATCATCAATTTTACGCAACAGAACCAAAACGAAGGGTCAATTTCAGCTTTTCATCAAAGTGTTTCTTTAACAATTCAACTGTCGCGTAGAATGATTTTGTGCTGCATTTTCGGACAGTTTTTCTATTGGCCTTATTCAACTGTCATTGTACCACAATGCACTAGTAGAATCAAGGCCCTGGTCACGGGCGTTCTACACTACGTTTGCCGATTCGCGGTCTCCACTCTAGAACTAGTGTACCCCAAAGGTTATAAGTCCTGATGCGGCAGATGTGACCCGCTCACTGCCAAATTAAATTTAAATATGCCCAGCGATTTTCTGACATTTTATTACCATTATACTATTTTTATTTTTAATGCACTAACCCTTGCTAAGGACAATTTAAAAAACCTATTTAGAGGCTGAAAATTCCACCCATGCCGGGATTAGAACCCGCGAACTCTGGCTATCCGTGCCAGCGCTCTTTCTAACTGAGCCAATGGGCGACTCACAGACATCAGTGAAATTTCAAACCTCTTTACACTATTCTCTGTATTACGTACAGGCAGCAACATCTGGCTGAAGTAAATTGCATCACTTGCAGCCCCGACTACCTTGCAGTTAGGTTTTTACATCGGAATGATATCGCTGTACCCACATGATTATACTATTTTTATTTTTAATGCACTAACCCGTGCTAAGGACAATTTTATTACCATATTCTATATGTTTGGTTTGGAAATGACGGAGAAGATGAAGGAAGAAAGATTGACGAAACATATATGCTTGCTTGCTTGCTTGCTTGCTTGCTTGCTTGCTTGCTTGCTTGCTTGCTTGCTTGCTTGCTTGCTTGCTTGCTTGCTTGCTTGCTTGCTTGCTTGCTTGCTTGCTTGCTTGCTTGCTTGCTTGCTTGCTTGCTTGCTTGCTTGCTTGCTTGCTTGCTTGCTTGCTTGCTTGCTTGCTTGCTTGCTTGCTTGCTTGCTTGCTTGCTTGCTTGCTTGCTTGCTTGCTTGCTTGCTTGCTTGCTTGCTTGCTTGCTTGCTTGCTTGCTTGCTTGCTTGCTTGCTTGCTTGCTTGCTTGCTTGCTTGCTTGCTTGCTTGCTTGCTTGCTTGCTTGCTTGCTTGCTTGCTTGCTTGCTTGCTTGCTTGCTTGCTTGCTTGCTTGCTTGCTTGCTTGCTTGCTTGCTTGCTTGCTTGCTTGCTTGCTTGCTTGCTTGCTTGCTTGCTTGCTTGCTTGCTTGCTTGTTCCCAAACCCGTTCGCAATGTTATGGGCTGGATGCACGCCATCTTGGAATATCATCATTATTGCGAAGATCATCAATTTTACGCAACAGAACCAAAACGAAGGGTCAATTTCAGCTTTTCATCAAAGTGTTTCTTTAACAATTCAACTGTCGCGTAGAATGATTTTGTGCTGCATTTTCGGACAGTTTTTCTATTGGCCTTATTCAACTGTCATTGTACCACAATGCACTAGTAGAATCAAGGCCCTGGTCACGGGCGTTCTACACTACGTTTGCCGATTCGCGGTCTCCACTCTAGAACTAGTGTACCCCAAAGGTTATAAGTCCTGATGCGGCAGATGTGACCCGCTCACTGCCAAATTAAATTTAAATATGCCCAGCGATTTTCTGACATTTTATTACCATTATACTATTTTTATTTTTAATGCACTAACCCTTGCTAAGGACAATTTAAAAAACCTATTTAGAGGCTGAAAATTCCACCCATGCCGGGATTAGAACCCGCGAACTCTGGCTATCCGTGCCAGCGCTCTTTCTAACTGAGCCAATGGGCGACTCACAGACATCAGTGAAATTTCAAACCTCTTTACACTATTCTCTGTATTACGTACAGGCAGCAACATCTGGCTGAAGTAAATTGCATCACTTGCAGCCCCGACTACCTTGCAGTTAGGTTTTTACATCGGAATGATATCGCTGTACCCACATGATTATACTATTTTTATTTTTAATGCACTAACCCGTGCTAAGGACAATTTTATTACCATATTCTATATGTTTGGTTTGGAAATGACGGAGAAGATGAAGGAAGAAAGATTGACGAAACATATATATGTGGCGAATGTGAGTCGAAGGGCTGGTAAGGGACGTCCCAGGCGGACAAACATCGACCAAATAGGGATGGTGATCCGTCAAGATCCTGGCAAGTGGCAGTCCCTGGTCTCTGCCTACTCCTCTGGGATACAGGCGTGAAGATATGTATATATGTATGTGTGTATATTCTATATGTGCTGATCCTAACGAACTGAGAACCTGCTCCTTTTTTTGAAGTCAGACACTTTTAGTCACTTTTTTGGAGTTTGAATTTAGTACACGAAAGTTCCCAGTTTGGTAACGAATCCCCTATAATACACGTCCAAGACATTTCTGTCACCGTTTTCCATCCGTGCTTACTTAGAAATACCCGCTAATTAAAAAACTTTCTGCTTCGAATCAGGGGAGTCTTTAGACTTTTTTATAAGGTAGAGTTTGTCGCGGGATTAAATGAAAAAAAAATTAATTTAATCAAGCCCTCTTATTTCAAAGAGAAAATCTCGCCCCTGCGGAGACAGATTATCTTCGAATATTTGAAAGCCTTGAGTGGCGGAGCATGATCCGTAATAACTAGAGGTCAGTCTTGAGTGCATTATCAAGACTTGTTTCGTCTTGTTGCGAGCAGAATCTCGAACCGGCCCTTGAATTCGACCTCGAGGTTACAATTGTTTTATTGATAAGATCATGTGGAGAGGACAAAACAAGAAAGATTGATGAAACGAATGTGAATGGAAGGGCTGGTAAGGGGCGTTCCAGGTGCGCGTCCATCGAGCATGTAGGGGACGTAGTAGACTTTGATAAAAAGAAAAAAGATTAAAAGTACCTGGAACTTCCTTGCGTGCATGAACGACTCATGAACGTTGATGAAGCGAAGGTCTGTGAGGATCGTGGCAAGTGGCAGTCCCTGGGACTCTGCCTACCCCTCTGAGATACAGGCGTGAGGTTATGTGTGTATGTTTGTATGTATGATAAGATCAAACGATTGTACTGTTACTCTGTAATGCGACTGTTCTTATAGACACGACCAGGGACCCCAGGGCTGGGTCCCTGGTCGTGTCTATATCGCTTGGTCAGAGGACAAGTCTCGCCATCCAGCGAGGCAACGTAGCCAGTGCTGGGGGCATACTGGGGACCCTTCCCAGAGGCAGCCATGATCTCGGTGCATTTTTTTATGTTTAGTTATGGGCAGTTTATTTAATTTAGTGTTTGTCTATTATTATTATCATCTTGTTGGTACGCATTATGTCTGAACTACTCCAGCTTCCGTTTGCTAACAAAGCAAATCATTCAAGGGGTCTACTTATACAACAGGTCTACCTAACCTTAGAAGTTATGATTTTTGTTCAATTTGTAGCGCTAGTTAGCGCCATAGGGTACAAGATCATGCAGCTTAATGTACTCGCACGTTTGGCCAAGTTATCGCCGAGTTAGAAAAATATTTTCCGGTTCACTGTGTGGGTGGCAAATGTGTAAAAACATTCCTGGAAGCGAAGATACAATTTCGTGAAACTTTGTCCCTAATTTGCGTCAGAGCGATCGGCGTGCTGCCATGGAAACCCCTCAGGGGATCGTAGGCGTGCGAAATGTACGTGAAATGTGAATGGACAATTTGCGATGACTTTGTTTTCAAAGTTACGCACATTTTCAGCACACTCGTTGACGGTGAACGAAAGACTTAATTGATAAAACTGTAAACAATTGCTATTGGCCTTATTTTAAGTTATTAGTATTCGGAATTAATTAGCCATTTTCAACCCAAATTCACAAAGCACTTCAAGATTTATATATATAAAATTTCATATTTATAAATATTTTGGCTCAAATTTTATTACAGAGAAATTTAAATATAATTATTTCTTATTAATTTGACATTGTTATTAGTAGGTATTAACCGTACAATTGACTTTTTAATGTTTGATTTGATGGTAGAATTTTGAAAATAAATCTGCGACATGAGTTATTTTTGTGTCTTAATTATTTGAGTGAATACGTATGGATCTCGGCCTGAAATAAAAATGTTTTCATTTTCAGTTCATAGATGGCGCTTATGGGCGAGCACATACAGGAACAAGTACACGTCTGTCAAATATTGCTTAGCACAGATTTATTTTGACACCCGTATTCCTGTTCTTCTATGGCCACGTTTATACGTGAACTGATTTGTGAATTTGTGCTAAAAACGGCTCCTTGATTGCGAGTACTAATAACTTAAAATAAGACCAATAGCAATTGTCCACAGTTTTCCCAATTAATTCATGTCTTCACCGTTAACAAATGGTGCTGAAAATAGCAGTAACTTTGAAAAAAAGTCATTGCCAATTCCATTTGGTTTGCTGTCCATTTGGTTTGCTGGAAAAAAAAAATTAATTTGAATTTTAACTGTTTATTTCATATGAAATGAAATGAAAAGGTTTTATTCAAAGTAGCGCAGAAGCTGCGTTACAATACAAACTAGGTGTCCATTTCAAAATCTAGATCATTTTGGAGAAAAAATGGACAAAAAAACTCCAAACTTAGTCTTTTCAAAGTCCTTAGTTAACATAGTTTGCATAATTATTATAAACATAGAACTCATACATTGTACTGGCTTTCATTCCAGACCTCATTGTCATCTAGATAATCCTTTATGTTATAGTAGCCCTTTTTACTATGAAATAAGAAGCTTGCCCGCGATTCAGGCAAGCTTCTTATTTCATAGTAAAAAAGTACACAAAAGTTTTCTTGTTTTGGAGACTACAAATATTTCATATAAGATTATAATGCTTCCAGAGGTTGCTCTATAGAAGAAAATAAATTTTACAAAGCAAAACAAAGTAAAAGTGCTGAAAATGGAAGGTTTGCTGGAAGTGAATGCTTCTTACATTAAGCACGCCGTTGTACATTTAGTCATGTAATTAGTGCAATAAAGAATTAAAATAAATAAATAAATTGCCCCAGGCACTGCACCGTTCGAGTGGTCCCTTCACCCATGTAGTGTGAGTGAAGGTGACACTGAAATAGGTATTATCAGTGGTTCTTAACCTTTTACTCATGAGGGGACCATTTTACCAAATTTCTGTTTAGTCAGGGACCTCCCACATAGAGGGAGGACAATTAACTTTGAACACTTTTCATTGGATTTAGTATATATTATTATTTGTAAATTGATGAAGTAGGCGCTGCCTGCTGTAATACACGTGATGAGCCTAGCACAGCAGCGGATCCTCAATAATTTTAATTACAAACATAAACATGTATGACAAAATTTTGTTATAGTCTAGTATAAGTTTTTTAAGCCACAAATAAATTGCTTACTTACTTACTTACCCACCCAGGTTTATTGGTAATATGCGGTACCTAAATTTAAATAAATAAAAGTGTTCCATACTTTAACATTTTGTCCGTTTGAGAGCCAGCATAAAACAAAGATAGCTTTTTTCATTCCCTGGTCGTTTTCTTGTTTATACACATTAAAAAATGTATGGGTTCACGAACCATCGAACGAAAAAAAAAATTTTTCTCGTTGGCCGACCGTGAAGCGCGCTAACCCGTTTCTCCGAATACCAAAATCCCTAAAAATCAATAGTTCGCGTTTCTAAAAATAAAAACAGTATAGCCAGCGAACCTTCATCCATCACCAGCACCTCAGATCCATCAACGGGGTCTAGGTGAAGGGATTTATACGTCGCCTACATCTTTCGCTGGGGGCCAATTTGCTTCACAAATTCCCCTATAAAGATTGGTTCATCCATCATTAAATAAAATATGCGTAATTTTACGACCATCACTCCTTTAAATATTATTTCGCAATAATGGCCTCTCAGAACAATTGCAATACCTCCAGGGACCACCAGTGGTCCGCAGACCACCGGTTAAGAACCACTGATATAAATCATCTCATTACGTAGATGGGATTTTCGATGATTGAACAAATACTTACATCATCCAAGAATTCACATGTGGCTTAAAAAGCTGAGTGATTAACTGACTCCTTGTTTTATTGAAATCGTTTAAAAATAAAATACAAGATGATGAATATCTACCATCTTCTAGCTGCGCGTGCCTGGGACATTGTTCACGTGGGGCGAGCCTGGAAATATACTAAAGCTGCGTCCATAATAAATTTCACAGCTAAACAAATTTATAGCTTTATCCCTGCAGAAACAACGCCTCTGAACGTTGGCAATCTGAATAATAAATCAAGTACCAAAGTAAGCACTATAAAACATCTTAACTTTGTTACAGACTATGCCTTATCTAAGTCTCCACAGGGTAGAGTAAAGCTTTCGCTTTTTTACCCGACTGCGGCGGAGCCCAGGCTGAGGGTAATGTGTTTATATCGTATGAATGTATGTATGTAAGGGTGTATGTATGTATGTATGTATGTATGTATGTATGTATGTATGTATGTATGTATGTATGTATGTATGTATGTATGTATGTATGTATGTATGTATGTATGTATGTATGTATGTATGTATGTATGTATGTATGTATGTATGTATGTATGTATGTATGTATGTATGTATGTATGTATGTATGTATGTATGTATGTATGTATGTATGTATGTATGTATGTATGTATGTATGTATGTATGTATGTATGTATGTATGTATGTATGTATGTATGTATGTATGTATGTATGTATGTATGTATGTATGTATGTATGTATGAATGTATGTATGTATGTAGGTATGTAAGTATGTCCGCAGACGGGACCCCAATTCTGTTAATTTTCGCTGTGAGTTACATTGTCATGTAACTCATCTGCTTAGTAATTAATGCTCGGGTTATTGGTTATTTTGGATTTAATTGTTTTTAAGCATATTTTTACACATAGAAAACGTTAAGATGGATTATGCAAGACAGTGGACAGTTTGTTGATGACATTTTTTGACAGTCATTTTAAGTGTTTAAACCTTGTTATTTTATTAAGATTATTATAAAGATAAGTTTAGTAACCAAATAATTTACAGAAGTTTTTCTTTAAAAGCTATGCGTATTATTTTTATTACTGCTTTTTTTTGGTTTTCTTTTTCAAAAATGCGGTCTGTTTGCTCACGGGCCTCAACCAAGTCTTCTTGCGTTACTCTCTATTGCTAGCCTAAAAATGTGTGCACTACTTTCTTTAATTTGTGCATATTTAAGATTACAGCTTTCTACATCTGAAAATAAGTGGATATGTAGCTTTTTAAGATTAGCGTGTTGGACCTTTGGTGTAACGCTAGTTGCAGAGAGTACCTACTATAGGAAAGTATACACTTCATCAACAATTCTTATATATAAGTAAGAAGTTACATTGCAAATTAGTGCAGGCATACGGGATAAACGGAAAAGACGATTTACTTGAATCAAAATTAGACCACAACAGCAGGTCATATTGTGAGGTTGTAAAACGCTTTTTATATAATTAACTGGAACGACATCAACTCTTTGTTTTATTTAGAATGATAAAACTTGATAAATAACAGAATAAGCAGGTGAAGGACGATTTATATAATCCGTTCTAGTTGAAATGCAAAGTAGTAATGCCAAAAAGTCAAGAAAATTGCAACAATGAGTGACTTAATTTTAAATTTTGAAAATGATAGATGAATTAAAAATGAGAATTAAAGAAATATAAAAAAAAATGGTGTAAAAAGGTTTGCACCGTTGCAATGTGTTGGTTTAAATTCTACCACATTTACATAATAGGGAGGGCTAGAACCTGCTTCATAAAGCTACAATTAGTTATAAACATAAAATTGTCGGCGATTTTCGCCCAAATTAGATAGATAGATAGAGAACACTTTATTGCACAACCAGAAAAATATTACATCCATGATTCTTAAATCTAAGTAATGTTATACAATTGGCGGTCTTATCGCTAAGAGCGATCTCTTCCAGACAACCTTTGGATGGAGTGGATTGCATGAAGAATATAGTCGGTACGTGGTGCATGTAAATAAATAATTAAATCGAAAATATATTGATAACAAACAGCAAGGGAGTGCGAGAATATAATTACTCATAATTACTTACGATATAATGTACATATATTTAAATAATAATATACATAAATACTTATGCAATTAATACATAAATAAATAAATTAGTCTGACAATTTAGTGGTTGGTTGGGCAAAAATTTACAAGAATAAGGTAATGACTAATTGTCATTTGTGGCTTTATAATACAGGAACCAGGGGACCGTGATTTATGGACTCCATTTGTTGTCTATTATGGTTTTTGTTTTCTTATTTTTTTCTCTTGTCTTGTGATATCTTTATTAAGGTTGGGTAAATTTTCGTCTAATATTTATTGTGTTCCGTGCTTCGCAAGGCACGTTAAGCCGTTATGGGCGGCTTGACAACTTCTGACAGTAAGGCCCGCCACTGTCTTACAATCCTCCACTAACGCGGACTTGGCCCCCGTGGTGGAGTATGGAGTAACCTTCCTGCGGTACAGGAAGAGACCCGTGTCCCTACAGTGGGGATATATAAATGGTTGATATCGTATCTTATTTATTGTGTTTAGTGTTTAGAATAGAAGTGTGACAACACTGGCAACACTGTATTTGACAGCTGTCACACTGGTCTGTGCTCACTTGGAAAACTTGCTTTTTTGATTGAAAAACGTGGAGTGGTTTTTCTTGGCCCACATTGATGTGGTAATTCGATTGCCGGGCCTGTATCTTGGTGTGAAGTGTGAGATGCATTCCGGGACGGTTCCCGTAGTGTTAATACATTTTTGTTAGGCGACGGATCGCCCAACAAATTGAATAAATACATTGTCGTGAAAGTGCACTGCAGGTACGTAGCTTTCTGGGGAAAGAGCTCTTGGGGGTAGACGGGGAAGTCTAGGGATCCCCAAACCTCAGTGCACCCACCCCGGGCGGCGCCGGCTGCCAAGTCGAGAGGCGTCGACGCGGACAGAAGTTGTAAGTTATTTGCTTCATAATTACTTTTAAGTATTATTAGTATTTAAGTGGGTCGTTTACCCAACATTTAGTTTTATACACATGGAGCCGGTTACTGAATGAAGTATTTCACTGAATAAATACCTAAGAAACATTCTATCACAAACTTTTCTGAGAAATTGGAAGGGACAGCACTACATTTAACTATTTACGTAGCAAAATTCTCAATTCAGAAACTGGCAAAAAACTCACGCCTCTGTCCGAGAGGGGTAAACAGATAACAGATACCTACTGCGGCCAAATAGGGGATTTATTACACTATTTTTATTTTTAATGCACTAACCCGTGCTAAGGAACAAATTTAAAAACCTATTTAGAGGCTAAAAATTTCACCCATGCCGGGATTCGAACCCGCAACCTCTGGCTATCCGTACCAGCGCTCTACCAATTGAGCCAATGGGCGACTCACGGCATCAGTGAAATTTCGAACCTCTTTACAATATTCTCTGTATTACGTACAGGCAGCGACATCTGACTTAAGCAAATTGCATTACTTACAGCCCCGACTACCTACTTTGCAGTTAGGTTTAACATCGGAACGATATCACTGTACCACATGATTACACTATTTTTATTTTTAATGCACTAACCCGTGCTAAGGAACAAATTTAAAAACCTATTTAGAGGGGATTTATTACTGATGATATCAGAGCTCTCATAATACTGGAAGTATTGGAAATGGGAGAATAATAACAACTTCATCACAACACAGTCACTGGACCTGGGAGCCGATTCTCATTTCATTAGCAAATAATTGATATAAGACTCCTAATTTTTATGACTTGAATTCTACATAAAAAATCGAGCGACAGCCAAAATCTGTATTCTAAACGTTATGCTTGATTAAATTCGAATGAGAAAATAAACGTCTAATGACTCCTTCGAGTTATCTTATTTTTATGCGACAAAACTCTAAGCCTTCGTTTATTTTGAGTCTACACTTTCAATACGCATGTGCGAGAACCGATTCCCTGGTCCCAAACTAGGATACTCTGTGCAATCGAAACCAGGCAAGTACGTTACAAATATGGAAATCCATCCAGACTGAGGCCATTCCTACAAATGTAGGGTGATTCCCATCGAATCCACGACGTCCTCCATAGTAGACAGACGTCAAATGACTAGACCAGCCATACTCAAAGTGTGTTCCGCGGAACCCAGGGCTCCACGATACCCCGCAAGGGATTCGCAAGATTTAAGAAAAAAAATGAAACACCGCTCACTAAGTATGTTTTTTTGTATGTTGATAATAAATTGCTTTATATTATATGTTATGGTTTACGTAAGTATATTTTTTATTTTTATTTTTAGTATAAGTATGTATATCAATATTCATATTTGCACCAACTACCCGTCTCACTTTCCCTTCAGCAACTCTCCATCGTGGGTTGTCTGGATAAAATTGGTCTAAGCAATAAGGCAGCCAATTGTACTGTATTTTTGTAATTATTTTATGTTTGTTTTTTCCTGGTGTACAATAAAAAATATTCTTATCTTAACTTATCTTAAGTAAAGCAATAAGTAATTTACTGATTAATATAAGAAGTAGTAAATGTTACATTGTACTCGTACTTTTATTATGCTCATTAATAAAGAATACGTAATTTCTTAAAACAATTGTTCTATTGTAGGGTTCTGTTAAATATTTCGCTTTCCAAAAGGGTTCCGTCACCAAAAAAGTTTGAGAACCGCTGTACTAGATTAACGAGAACGTCAAATGAATGGACAAAAACGCTCTCTTCCGCCCTGTAAGCGTAAGAAGGTGCGATTCCCTTTTATAGAGAATCCCTTACTGTCTGTAGGAGTCTACAAGATTGACTGTAGTTGTGGAAGCACCTACGTTGGCCACACGAAGCGTTCTACCACGGAATGGGACAAAGACTTTATTGCTGTCATCACAAATTGACAGGTAGACAGATCCGCCTTAGCTGAACATTGGCATTAAAATTGGAAGCCGGATCGATCCACTGGCCCGAGGTACCGATCGAACAGATCGACATATCGAAGGATTGTTCGGGAAGCAATTGAAATTAAACAACACAAGAATTTGAACAGAGAAGGCGGTTTTAAGCTTTTAAGTAAGCGATATCTCAAATTAGCAATATATATTTGTTAAGTCAATGTATAGTATTTTAAAAGGTTAAAACGAGCACTAGACATTTTTTTATTTTTTCAATTTTCCGACATAGTATGTCGGAAAATTGTAAAAATATAAAATTAAACGAGTAGAGGCCGTGTAAATACAGTTTTTATTCGTCAATATATCTGTCTTCTCAATTTCAGTCACTACATCCTCTTTAGTCCAATAGCCCAATGGAGAAATTCTATTATTGGAAATGTGGGAACGTGCGAGTGAGATGGTAAACCGGACGCAACGCCGTCGTCCATAATTTATTAGCTCCATGGAAGGCGGGCGTATGCACACAAGCGGAAGACAAACAAAAACACATGTGTGGAAATTTCCGATACCAGTCGCTCATTATTCTTTGGCGGAATTCCCGATGTTGGAATCATTCAAATAGCATATAAAAAGGAAGCTCGCTCACAGGAAAAATGATAAAAAGTCGGGACTTCTTAATAAGCACTCAGTAGGTCGGTGGGCTAGGCCGACTAAGCTGTCAGGATGATATAGGTGCTGGGCAAGCCTGCACCATCTATAAAACCATGTCCCAGACACTACAGCGTCGGAGTGGTCCCTTCACCCATCTAGTGTGAGAGAAGATGCCACTGAACGCTGCATAAATCATCTCATTAAGTAGATGCAAAAGGCCAAGGTCGGTTAATAGGTTGGTCTATCTATAGGTTGGTATCACGTCTGATTACCACGCCGGAGGGCACGGGTTCGATTGCCACTGAGGGTTGCCGTGCAGTACAACTAGCCTCAGTCTGGGTGGGGTAATAGTATTTTATTAAAATTATGCAACGTTCAAAATGGTGCCTTCAAAGGATAATCAGTATTTTTTGATAATATTGGAAGTGATGAAATTGCATTCGAATTTATTTGACAAAGCTAAAAGGTTAATCAAGCTGCCGACGGGCAGCTTGATCACCCTTAGTATAATACGAAAAAATAATACTAATATTTTAGTCGTAGCAATACCATTCCCCAACGCAGAAGGAAAACATCGTGAGGAAACCTGAGTGTCTGAGGTGTTCAAATACCTCAGCGCTCGAAATTTCCAATCCGCGGTCGGCACACTTGGTAATAAAGCCTATACTCTCTCTCTCTTTGAGAGAAAGTCTGTGCCCTGCCGCTACTTAAATAATAACTAGTTTATTGATGGGCCCTAAGTATGGCTTACACAAATCTAGTCACACCTTCTACTCTGTCTTTGCCCTGCAAAGGAACGTGTGTAGAAAGTACCTATTCTTGGCGCTTCTTTGTTCAAGTTTTACACTCCCACTTGATTTTTGTTTGCCCCAACCTATTTCGTGTCGTAGTTCAGGAAAACAGCAGCGTTTCTCGTTGTTAAGGACGACATTTTGGGAAGAGTAAATATTTTTGCGCCTCAGGGGATGGAGGCAGGATTTGTTTAGTCGCGAAGCAGGCATCGGTTTTCTGTGCCACCAGTATTGTCCATTGCTTTTTCGTCGACGAGAAAGCAATGGACGAGATTGGCAAGGGACCCACAGGGTTGCCGTAGCAGGCAAGCTTTGTTTATAATTATGTTTATTAAAACTGTTTTTATACGGATTTATGCTCGTTTATTACATTTTTACAATTCTCCGACGTTTCGGTACTGTTTCAGATGCCGTGGTCTCGGATGACTGAGGTGACAGGCGTCTTTTAGAAAGCATTAACGGTTAGTTTACTACTCTCGGCAAAAATGACAAAAGTTAATTATGAAGTTACGTTCCGTTATTTTTATTACTAGCTTATTCGGGCATAAGCGGTTTTGACATATTAATTGGCCTACGCAGACCATTCGCAGAAATTCGATAACAAATACGAGACACACGATTTCAAAACGAGATTTGTATACTTATAATAATAATAATAACAATATACTTTTATTTCAGAATACACAGTTCCAAATTACAATATATTATATTAATAACAATACACACAAACAAAATAAAAGAGATATAGCAATAATTAATAATAAGTTAATTACTTAATTAATTAGTTGTTAATAATTCATTAATTAATTACTTCATGAATTAGGAATAATTAATTATGTAGTTAATTAATTATTAATTAATTATAAAAATATTTATTACTTATATTATAAATTATATATTATATTAATTACTTATATTATAAACGGAAAGTTTGTAAGTATGGATGAATGTTTGTTACTCTTTCACGTAAAAACTACTGAATAGTTTTTAATGAAACTGTACAATAATATAGCTTATACATCAGAATAACACATTGGCTACAATTTATCTTTATAAATTTAATTATAAATTTGAAAAATAAATCACAATATCTTTATATTGTGATTTATTTTTCTGACCCAAAAATAAGTTATGTGATAATTTTAACGTCATAATATTAGTTCTATTGTACGCCACGCTAATATAAGCTACTTGATATACTAATCCTGCGTAGACAAAGTCGCGGGCGGCATCTTGTATTAAATTATGAAAGAACTATATGTTGTGTTACTTTGAATGACAGGATACGCAATAGTTTACTTAGAGAACGGTGTAGACTAAAAGAGTATTGTAGCGACTAGGATTGAGAAAGGAATGTTACATATGTCAGCCATTAGACAGGATGAACGAAGGAAGATTGACGAAAGAAATACATCGACAGTAATAGTGTGGGTAAAAGTGCCGGTAGAGTACGTTCCAGACGGATGAAATATGACCGAATAGGTTACGTATTAGCAAAGGGAAAGATAAAAATAGCTCGAAGCTGATGTGCATGCATGCAACGACTAATGAGTGGTGGTCAGGATTGTGGCTGGATGGATGGATGGATGGATGGATGGATGGATGGATGGATGGATGGATGGATGGATGGATGGATGGATGGATGGATGGATGGATGGATGGATGGATGGATGGATGGATGGATGGATGGATGGATGGATGGATGGATGGATGGATGGATGGATGGATGGATGGATGGATGGATGGATGGATGGATGGATGGATGGATGGATGGATGGATGGATGGATGGATGGATGGATGGATGGATGGATGGATGGATGGATGGATGGATGGATGGATGGATGGATGGATGGATGGATGGATGGATGGATGGATGGATGGATGGATGGATGGATGGATGGATGGATGGATGGATGGATGGATGGATGGATGGATGGATGGATGGATGGATGGATGGATGGATGGATGGATGGATGGATGGATGGATGGATGGATGGATGGATGGATGGATGGATGGATGGATGGATGGATGGATGGATGGATGGATGGATGGATGGATGGATGGATGGATGGATGGATGGATGGATGGATGGATGGATGGATGGATGGATGGATGGATGGATGGATGGATGGATGGATGGATGGATGGATGGATGGATGGATGGATGGATGGATGGATGGATGGATGGATGGATGGATGGATGGATGGATGGATGGATGGATGGATGGATGGATGGATGGATGGATGGATGGATGGATGGATGGATGGATGGATGGATGGATGGATGGATGGATGGATGGATGGATGGATGGATGGATGGATGGATGGATGGATGGATGGATGGATGGATGGATGGATGGATGGATGGATGGATGGATGGATGGATGGATGGATGGATGGATGGATGAATGAATGAATGAATGAATAAATAAATAAATTAATACATAAATAAATATTCATGGACATATTACACAGATCTCGTTAGCCCTATACTAAGTACAACTCAATGACTTGTGTTATAGGTGCTAACTCGATAGCAATGACGTGAAATCGAATTCAAAAGCTTCATTGCTATTGTGTGCACAATTCTAGGGATAGAAAGTGATCCTTAGCTGTTTCGCTAAAATAGTTTAGCTGTTGATCTCGACAAAATCTTGACGGAATGGTCAGAGGTAGCAAATGATCGAATATCTTGATCGTAAAAAGGCAGGCCATTCTTCGCCCTACAGTGGGATATCCCTATTATGAAGGCTACGTAAAAAAAAAAGTAACGTGGTTGCCGGGACTCTTTTTCTCTTTATTTGGACACTTTACGGTTTCATACGTAGCGTCACACATACATACACACACTTAAACACATCACAATGCATTTATAATCTCAGTTTCAGTTTCTATCATAATACTATCTTACCTTACAGCTATTTAGTAGTTTAAAAAGCCTTAGATTTGCATGTTTTAAGGATGTGCTTTTGTATTTCTTTATATTTTTTATTTTATGTTTATTTTGTACTTACAGAATAATTTATTTTCAATATAGTTATACTGTACCGCCGTATTTTTCGGAAATCGGGTAAACACTCTTTCATCTTCAAGCTCTTGCAAAAGGTGCCACGCTCAGCGTTGTGCCTCTGAATTTGAGTGTAGATTTTCAGCGAGGCTCTTTTATTCTAAGTAACTAAACTAGGAAATTAAATATAAAAATAAAGCCTACATGCAAATATTTGACTGTAAATAAATAATATAAATAATAATAACCTAACTGCAAAGTAGGTTCGAATCCCGGCATGGGTGGAATTTTTAGCCTCTAAATAGGTTTTTAAAATTGTCCTTAGCACGGGTTAGTGCATTAAAAATAGTATAATCATGTGGGTACAGCGATATCATTCCGATGTAAAAACCTAACTGCAAAGTAGGTAGTCGGGGCTGTTAGTGATGCAATCTACTTCAGCCAAATGTCGCTGCCTGTACGTAATACAGATAATAGTGTAAAGAGGTTCGAAATTTCACTGAGGCCGGTGAGTCGCCACTCAGCTCAGTTGGATAGAGCGGTGGCACGGATAGCCAGAGGTCGTGGGTTCAAATTCCGGCATGGGTGGAATTTTTAGCATCTAAATAGGTTTTTAAAATTGTCCTTAGCACGGGTTAGTGCATTAAAAATAAAAATAGTTTAATTAAAAATAATATATGCATGTAGTTAATTAAAATACATATTTAATAAATATATTTTTATAAAATATAGTTATGTACGTAGATATTACTAGATAAACACTGTTATTTATTATAACTACAAGTTATTATGTTAAATAATGAATAAATAAATACATTAAATTATTTGATTCTTTTTACGGAACGTGACGTGGTTTGGTACAGGATTGGTCTAGTATTGTCTCTCATCTTCCAGTCACTGCCCACCGCTTTGCGAATGTCGTCGCTCCAACTGGTCACAGGGCGTTGCGATGCTTTTGGCAATTCGCTGTCTTCACTCAAGAATCAGTCTACCCCAACGGGTAACGGTCCTGTGGCAGATATGACCCACCCACTGCCACCTCAGTTTTCAAATCTGGGATGGAACCCAGGCTGTTTTTGCCCACCTATCTGGGCCCCTACGGCTCACGTGGCCCGCCCAACTCCACCTCAATATAGCGGTTTTAGCTTCGACATTAACAATATTGAGTCTGGAGCGCAGACTTTCGGATTCCTGGAATGCTTAGTGATTAAGATCTAGCTCTCTTTGAGATGTATAGATATATAGGCGACTTATATTGTAAATTCTAAGGGTTATATGGCTTTGTAAGGCCCAAATCAATACTCGTAACTCGAGATTAATAATGTAGGTAACAGCAAAGATTTTCACCGTGCTAAACGCAGAAGTACCAACTAACATTTCTAAATAAGAATAAAAAAATCAATATAAATCAGCTAACAACCCGACCCGACTGTAGAGCATCAAGTAGATACTTCGTAATAAGTTAAATTCGAGAAACTAAATCTCGCTTAGTGTTTGATTTTATTTTATTTTTATGTAAGGTGAAGAAACAGATACAAGTAGGACAATAGGACAGTAAGGTTCGCCACTGCGTTTGAAATCGCCAATCCGCGCTGGACACGCGAGGTAACTGAGCCTATACTCTCTTTCTGAGAGGAGGCCTGTGCCCTGTAGTGGGACTTTTATGGGCTGTAAAAAGTAGTAAGATTCTTATTTTATGTGGATTCTTGACATAATAATGGTAATTATTTTCTTTTTAATGCACTAACCCGTGCTATGGACAATTTTAAAAACCTATTTAAATTGCCTCTAAATAGGTTTTTAAAATTGTCCTTAACACGGGTTAGTGCATTAAAAAGAATATAATCATGTGGGTAGAGCGATATCATTCCGATGTAAAAACCTAACTTCTTCTTCTTTCGTGTCGAAAGCGCCGCCCTCCTCTCAGACATCTCGCTCCCAAAACCGCGCCACTGCAAGCGCGCCGGGTGATGCCTCCATGAGATCCCGCAAACTGCACTGAGCACAGTGAAAACCTAACTGCAAAGTAGGTACTCGAGGCTGCACGTGATGCAAATAACTTCAGCCCGATGTCGCTGCCTGTACGTAACACAGCGAATATTGTAAAGAGGTTCGAAATTTCACTGATGCCGGTAAGTCACCCATTACCTCAGGTGGAAAGAGCGCTGGCAGGGATAGCCAGAGGTCGCGGGTTCGTATCCCTTTAGCCTCAGAGGAATTTTTAGCCTCTAAATAGGTTTTTATAATAATAGTATAAATTAATGTTGATGTTAGTCTGTGAAAATGACAAAGGGTACCAAAGTTAACTTTCTGAGGCATATTCTTCTGTCCTATCTTAGGCGCCTGAAGGGATTTCAGTAATTTTCAATGACATGTAAGGAGAAAAGATGTATCTTAGCTGAGCTGAGACATATCCTTGGAAATTTCCCAGCAATCACTTTGTTACTGTTCTGGATTTAAATAGTGTTGGTTCTATCTTACGTAGCCCATAAGCGTCTGCGGGGCACAGGCCTTCTCTCAGAGACAGAGAGAGAACGAGCTTAGTTATCACGCGTGCTTACCGTGGATTGGCAATTTCAAGCACTGATGTATTTGAACACCTCAGCCGCTTAGGTTTCCTCACGACGTTTTCCTTCATAGCGATTGGTACTGCAACTATAGCTTATCAAATGTGCATAACTTAGAAAATAATGTCATTGGTACGTGCCCGCACTGGGAATCGATCCTGGGCCTCTCTCGTTTCCAAGTCCATTATTCTACCCAAAAAAAATTGAAATCGATTCTTTGGTTTCCAAAATCACCATGGAATAAATAAACATATCTATATAGAAAGAGATACTTCCGTACTTTAGCCATGAAAACATAAAACTTTTTGTTTATTCGTATATAAAAGTATAATTCTGATTATCGACTTTACATTCTGAAGCCAATGATCAGATTCGTCTAAATAACTGTTGGTGCCATTGGTAGCCAGTTTCAAATATCCTATTTTAAGAAAAAAAAAATCATGTATTATAACTATTATTCTGAATATCAACTTCGTATCCCGAAGCCAGTGATCAAATTCGCTCAAATAATTCTCGATGCCATTCCCGGCCAGTTTCGTATTCGGAGTTCGAATTTTTATTTCTTTTTTCGCAACCTCAACCTGCCAGTTGTCCGGAGCCGAGGAGAAAAACAAAACAAGTGCGAGTCAAACTTTCCCATCGAGGATTCTGCGCCGCCACAAAAAAATAACTGAACTCATTAGTGATAAATTATTCTTGTTTGTAGGAGATTTTTACGTACATTTTTGTACAACTATTTTTGGTGGTGCATTAAAAAGGTTTGCATTCAATTACTTTTTACCATTAGATTCAGACATAATATAAGAAAGAATAGTTATATAATACCGTAGCTATTCTTTGAGTACTGAACCTTAAAATAGCCAGGCCTAACGTCAACTGACTGTTTGTTTGTATGACTTATAAATGGCTTCTCCTTAACCTTAACTGGCAGGCAATATTATTTGTTCATAAATAAACCATAACCCAGCCCTGAAAATGCTGAGTCAGCTGCCTTTTGCAGCAACGGGAACGACCAAACTGCTTAAACTGTGTTCTTCGTTAAGTTTGTTTCGCATTCGTTTTGTGTACGTGACTGTTGATGCGGAAGCGCTCGAAAAAATGCCACTGGCGGTAGTCACAGGACGGTCACCCATCCTGCACCTGACCGCGCCTATTGTTGCTTATCCAAATGATTGATTCCAATCATTTCACTTTTTTTTATTTTTAATGCACTAACCCGTGCTAAGGAACAAATTTAAAAACCTATTTAGAGGCTAAAAATTTCACCCATGCCGGGATTCGAACCCGCAACCTCTGGCTATCCGTACCAGCGCTCTACCAATTGAGCCAATGGGCGACTCACGGCATCAGTGAAATTTCGAACCTCTTTACAATATTCTCTGTATTACGTACAGGCAGCGACATCTGACTTAAGCAAATTGCATTACTTACAGCCCCGACTACCTACTTTGCAGTTAGGTTTAACATCGGAACGATATCACTGTACCCACATGATTTTACTTTTTTTTATTTTTAATGCACTAACCCGTGCTAAGGAACAAATTTAAAAACCTATTTAGAGGCTAAAAATTTCACCCATGCCGGGATTCGAACCCGCAACCTCTGGCTATCCGTACCAGCGCTCTACCAATTGAGCCAATGGGCGACTCACGGCATCAGTGAGTGAGTCGCCCATTGGCTCAATTGGTAGAGCGCTGGTACGGATAGCCAGAGGTTGCGGGTTCGAATCCCGGCATGGGTGAAATTTTTAGCCTCTAAATAGGTTTTTAAATTTGATTCCAATCACTCGGTTCGACTAGGCCACGAGCGCTCCGATGATCAATGATCAGATTCGTTCATATAACTGTGGGTGCTATTGGTAGCCAGTTTCAAATTCCTTATTTTATGAAACAAAAATTCATGTATTAAAACTATTATTCTGAATATCAACTTCATATCCCGAAGCCAGTGATCAAATTCGCTCAAATAACTCTCGATGCCATTCCCAGCCAGTTTCGTATTCGGAGTTTGAATTTTTATTTCTTTTTTTCGCAACCTCAACCTGCCAGTTGTCCGGAGCCGAGGAGAAAAACAAAAGCGAGGCCAAGTGCGAGTCAAACTTTCCCATCAAAATTTCCCATTAGTGATAAATTATTGTAGTTAGTTTTACGCACATTTTTGTAAAAATATTTTTTTGTGGTGCATTAAAAAGGTTTGCATTCAATAATTTTTTAGCATTAGATTCAGGCATAACACAGGAAAGAATAGTTACATAATACCGTAGGTATTCTTTGGGTACTGAACCATAACATAGCAAGGCCTTACGTTTGACTATCTGTTTGTTCATAAATAAACAATAACCCAGCGCTGAGGGCACACACCCTCAGCAAAATTAGAGGGGGACGTGGGATGGTCTGGTAAGTGTTCGGTGTAGCATATCATCGCAACATACGGTTGGGGCCCCTTGAAAAAAACCCTCAATACGCCCATGTAAAAGTAGTAGTAGTTACTCACTGACAGGTTGCCTCGCACCTCCATTCCTTGTCCACTATCTATGTTCGCGTACGCGTACTAATGGCACGCACTTTACGGTCCATATTGGAGTGAACGGGATGTTTTCTCGCAGGTCACCACTTCACGTACTGAACTTCTCTCGTTTGTATTTTATTCGCTTACCCGTAAGTCTATCAACATAATATTTGTATATCACCATTGAATTATATCACTGACTTATTTGTTTCACTGTCTATCCGATTATATTATGTATTTATTACCTTCACTCTTCACAAGCACTGCACAGTATAATATTTAAGTATTGTATTCTATTGTATATTTCACACCACGGGCAGCTTATTAATTTATTTTTTTTCTCACGTACATGGCTAACCGCAGCTTGGACCCGACTGAAAATCAGCGTTGCAACTGACAAGTCTGTTGCTACATTATGCTGAGTCGGGCCCATTTTGGGGGCTCAATACTTAAAACCTATGTATTAAATTATGTTGTTTTCGTGTTGTAAAGTTGATTTATTTTTTAGCTGTGTCTTTTTTTTTTGCTTTCTGTGTAATCTTTTTTTTTTTAATTGGTTTGTGTGTTTTTTTTGTTTTGTTTTGAGTATTGTGTCGTCAAATAAATATGAGTCAAAAATGCTGAGTCAGCTGCCTTTTGCAGCAACGGAAACGACTAAAAGGCTTAAACTGTGTTCCTCGTTAAGTTTGTTTCGTATTCGGTTTGTGTTTGTGACTGTTGCTGCGGAAGCGCTCGGAAAAATGCCACTGGCGGTAGTCTCGGGACAGTCACCCATTCTGCAACAGAGCGCGCCTGTTGTTGCTTAACTCGAATGATTGATTTCAATCACTCGGTTCGACTAGGCTACGAGCGCTTCACTAGGCTACGAGTGATTTAAACCCATGACGTAATTTTTTTTTTAATTTGGAGATCTTACAGCCTGTAGTTAAAAATACAGAAAGGAAAATACATCACTAAATTTAATTGAAAGGTGTTCTAATTTTGTGTTAAAGTTCATATATCGCTCATTTGGCAGAATGATGACGCAAATGTACTTTTTTACCAATTTGAGTTAAGTTTGCCAAAACACCCGAAATAACTGCTTACACTTGGGGAAAAAATGACAGTAATGTAGTTTTGTTTTTTATCGCGTGACAGCGCCACTGTCGTTGTGGCATTTTGACAAAGTTCTAACACTTCTGAATGAAACAACGGTCTCTCCTGTAAAATTGGAAAAAGTACATTTGCGTCTGAATGTACATTGCACTTGCAGAAGTATTCTGCCAAATGAGCGATATGTGAAAACGGCATTCTACCTATCGCTCTGCTACCACCGCTCTTCAAGAGTTACAACCCTTCAAATATCAGACAGCGTGATTTGTGATCCCGTCGGCATTCTTAAGGAACCCTAAAAAATCCAGTGGCTCATTCGAATAACCGACTCGAGTTCGATTCTTTGAGTGCGTCACGTGGTGTCTGCACTGAACCGTGCTTGATTTGAAGCTGAATATCATTTGCGCGTGTAATCGAATCAGGTGGCGAGAGTTCATATCTCTCAGCCAGCTGGTGTTATTATTTTACCTAGAAATAAATAAACTCTAATTGCTTTCGTGTCTGGCAAAGCAAGTGTGCGCAAAACCGCAGGGAATTGATAAAGGATATTTTAAAAACCTATTTAGATGCTCAAAATTCCACCCATTCCGGGATTCGAACCCGCGACCTCTGGCTACCCGTGCCAGCGCCCTTTCCAACTGAGCTAATGGGCGACTCACCGGCATCAGTGAAATTTCGAACCCCTTTACACTATTCTCTGTATTACGTACAGGCAGCGACATCTGGCTTAAGTAAATTGCATCTGGCTTAAGTAAATTGTAATTTAGCACGGGTTAGTGCATTAAAAATAATATTAGGTACTAACGTGTTTTATATGTCAGTGCAGGCGACTGTACAGCAGATATTTTTTCGCATAGTAAAAGTTTTTCGCATTACTGAGGCCTCAATTTTCGGTTAGATGTGGGCATTTTGTTAAGCCGCATTTTTTGTGATTTCAGCTGCTAAGAAGATTATCTCTCATAATATATCCTTTTTTACAAAATAACAGCAATATCACAAAGTGATGGTAACGGAGGAGTAGAGCGTCGGCTTCTCAATCGGGAGGTCGTAGGTTCGAGTCCCGGCGTGTACCAAAGACTTTGTTTTCTTGTAGTTTTGTGTAGTTATAAAAGCAATACCACTCGCTAACGTGAAGAAAAACATGAGGAAACCTTAGTGACTGAAGTGTTCACTTTATAAAAGCAATTTCATCGCATTCGTGAGTTTGAACTCCAACGCATGTACTTTGTACGAGTTTACATTCGAAGTTAAGTTTCAACACTAAGTTTGAAGTTTTAGTAGCAATATCACCAGCTAGCGGTGAAGGAAAACATCTCGAGGAAACCTGAGTGTCTGAGGTGTTCACATGCCTCAGCGCTAATGAGCTCTAATTTAAAAAAAAAATCATAGCAAAAAAAACTGATTTTTTTTATTTTACAAATGTCGCTATACTGTTGCGCAGTTTGATGGCGCTGCGCTCTTATAACTTAAGGTTTCCATTAATTGTTTTACAGCTATATACACTTAATAGTGTAAATACTTATTTATTTTCTTTTACAATAGAATAAGTTGCTATACCTATTACACTATATCACATCACATCACATGACACTTCACGCTAATATTATAAAGGCGAAAGTTTGAGAGTGTGTATGTTTGTAACTTCTTTACGACTAAACAGCTGGAGCGATATAAAAAAAATCCTAAGGAGTTACTTGGCAGCCTGGATTAACACAAAGGCTACGTTTTATAGCGGAAAAATATCTCATTCCCATGGGAAAATCGATAAACCGCGGGTAAAACCGGGGGGTGGGCAGCAGCGCCCCCTGCAGTGCAATTCCACCGAACTGCGATCCCCAACCCGCATGTCCAGCGTGGGGATTATGGGCATTACCTCCTATGATAGTACAACATGGCGCTCTTAAGGCTATGTCCAGCAGTGGACTAGTATAGCCTGACGACGACGACGAACACCGTGGGGCTCAGCAAGTCTCAAATAAATATAACCCAAACCGCTAGCCATATATAAGGTTAAAGCATATCGATTAACAAACATGGCTCCTAATTTCCCATCGCCGGTGGGCACGCGTGTCACCACACTTACACTCTCTTACTGTGAGAAGTTCTGTGCCCTCCGGCCGGAAACACGTGGGTAAAATTATATTATTATAAGAGCAATTTATAGACCAATAAAAAACTGAAACAAGCAACCCGACTGCCAAACATTAACTACTAAGCAGGTGGGAGTGACCTAGATACTAACTTCACAATGAGTTATATTGTCGATCTTAGATCCCGCTTCCTTAGTAGGTAATGCAGTCAAGTTGTAGGTTATTTTTTATTTCAGTATTTTATTTTTTTAATTTTGAGTGATGTTTTTCTGTAAAATTTAATTTTGAAGACACAGCGAATCGATTGAGATATTTTTTACCAAAATGTAATATGAGGCAAATAGAATCGGATATACTTACAATATACATATATACATACATACATACATACATACATACATACATACATACATACATACATACATACATACATACATACATACATACATACATACATACATACATACATACATACATACATACATACATACATACATACATACATACATACATACATACATACATACATACATACATACATACATACATACATACATACATACATACATACATACATACATACATACATACATACATACATACATACATAGCACACAAGCCGAACACATTACCCTCCTTTTGGGCTAGGCCGCAGTCAGGTAAAAAAGGTAAACTTCGTCATCACAAATTGTTTGCAGAGTAGACGGACAATTACGGGCAAAATAACTTTGATCCTTCTCCTTGTATTAAGCTGTGGCTGAGTGTTTATTGGTGTTTACAAGACCCTAGTGCCGGAAATTGAGGAGGGTTTATTAGATCTGCAGGTTTATCGTTGGCCGCTCCGCTTGTCTAGCGGTGAGGGTCATTAACACAGAGGTCGTGTGTTCTATTCTCGCGGGTGCTTTAAGTTTTTTGTATAGGAGGCAGGTTATCTATATTTTATTAGCCATAGGCACACCAATAGCATCGTACAGTCTATTTATCCTTACTTGACCATTTTAGTAAACAAGATTCTACCAGATTTTTTTGCGGTAATCATTAACAAGTATAGTTATTGATTACCACAACCTGAAATCTCAATCACACAAGAAATCCAAAAATATAACCAAATTTCTGCTAAAGTCGGGTAAGAAAGATCCCCATCCGAGATAATACCCGCACCACTATCCACATAACCCAAGGTTAGCTGGAAGAAAATACTCATTATTATTAAGCTGGCCTTTGTGCAAATATGCTTATTGTGCAATAAAGAAATTTCTGATCTAATCTAATCTAATATCGCCTTTGTAATATTCAATTCAATTCAATATATTTATTTCAGACATTACATCCATATTTATTAAAATTAATTAACAATAAAAGAAGTAAAATAAATTACAATAGAGATATATAATAATAAATAAGTAAATAAATAACTAATGAAATTACTAATATTGCCTTAAAAACCTATTTAGAGGCTAAAAATAATAAATAATTAAGAGGCTTAGCACGGGTTAGTGCATTAAAAATAAAAAATAGTGTAATAATATTGCCTTGTTTTCTTTTGTTAGATGAATTGAGAAACGATGATAAGAGATGGATCACGTCGTTATTCGGGCAAAGACTAAAAGCGAAGATATAGGCACATGTGTCATAAGCCTATCGCTTGAATGGAATCGCTCGTAGTCCCGGCTGCCTGAGTGATCTTAAACGATCACGAAGGTTAAGCAAGGCGCGTTCAGTGCATGGATGGGTGTCTGTTCTGGTTCCGACGACACAGGGTACCCTAGTGTAGGACCGGAAGCAACGTATGTGCCTTTATGTAAATGTTATTTATTGTTACATTTTAAAATAATATTAATTTATGAAATTTAAAATTTATTCAACTACCATGATTTTTTTTTGTCTGCGCTCAGCGACTCTGTAATTTTATATCTCCGATCTAGCATCTAAGACTTTTGCTGAAAATCAGCGTCGCCAGTGGACCATTTACCTGACGATTTTAAGCTGAGCATAAGGCCTTATGCCAAACTAAGTTTAAGATTTTAAGATTTATTTAAGGTCCCTACTTTATTGAGTTTATTTGTTGTAAACAAAGACTTTAGACTAATCACTTTCACTTTCATTCAACAAACAGAATGTAAATTCTTAACGTTTAAATTAATTTCTGAATACCGCAAGAGGCAATCTGTATAGACCGCTCCGCGACGCCCCTGGGATAATCTCGTAACGCCCCAGGGCGTCACGACGTACAGTGAGGGAAGTAATTGATATTATTATAACATTACACAACACAATCACTATTCGTCTTCTCAAACTAGAATACCCTGTATTATGGTAACCAGCTAAAGATCTCATAAACAGTAATATTTAATTATATTTATTTTTAATGCACTAACCCGTGCTAAGGGCAATTTTAAAAACCTATTTAGAGGCTAAAAATTTCCCCCATGCCGGGATTCGAACCCGCGCCCTCTGGCTATCCGTGCCAGCGCTCTTTACAGAGCTAATGGGTGACTCCGGCATCAGTGAAATTTCGAACCTCTTTACAATATTCTCTGTATTACGTACAGGCAGCGACATCTGGCTGAAGTAATTTGCAAGTCATGCAGGTCGCGGGTTTGAATCCCGGCATGGGTAAAATTTTTAGCCTCTACATAGGTTTTTAAAGTAATATTTAAGCTGGTCACTCCTGGCCTTTTCTCTGAGAGAGTAAGGCCTTAGTGACCACACGTGCCCACAGCGGATTAACAATTTCAAGCGCAGAGCTATTAATACACCTAAGCCACTCAGGTTTCCCCATGATGTTTTCTTTCAAAGTTAGCGAGTAGTGTGTTTAGAATAAAAGAAGAAGTGTGTTTAGAACAAAACGTGTGTTTAGAACAAAAGAAAAGAAGTGTGTTTAGAACAAAACGCGTTTCAAAATTTGATTTTGAAACGCGTTTTGGAACGCAGACTGCTTGACAGTTGTCAGATGAGTCGGCATATTGACCTCTTGTTTTTTGGTTGGAAAACGTGTCATTTGTGTGGCAATTAGGTTGCCGGGCTTATATCTCTTTGTGTGGAGTGCGAAATAAGTCCAGGGAAGGTTCCCGTAGTGACAGTGTTGTTGTTTGTCGACGGATCGTTCAAATATATTGTGATTAAACGCGGTGTCGTGAAAGTGCACTGTAGGTAGGTAGCTTTCTGGGGAAAGAGCTCTTGGGGATAGACGGGGAAGTCTAGAGATCCCCAAACCTCAGTGCACCCATCCCGGACGGCGCCGGCTGCCAAGTCGAGAGGCGTCTACGCAGACAGACTGTAAGTTGTTTAATTTATTAGTAATTTATTAACTTTACCCAACATAGTGTTTGCAACTATAACTTTACAAATGTATTATATTAAGAAATGTATTAGTATTAATAGAATATTGTGAGCATAGAAATGGTACACATTTAGCAGAAACAGTTGCTATTTAAAATAGATTCACCAAATCTTACCTTAACAGGTGTACTCACATTCATCCATCTTTTACATATTTTTTACATGTATGACGATGGAAACTTGGCCGGACTTGGCCCCCGTGGTGGAGTATGGCCTAACCTTCCTGCGATGCAGGAAGAGACCCGTGCCCCAGCAGTGGGGACATACAAGGGTTGATAACGATAACGACGATGGAAACGGTAACAAATCAGAACTACATATAATATGTAACATTTTGAAATAAAAATCCTTAACTGTTTGAGATCATCTTAAAAACTAAATAGCTGCGAATCGAACAATAGCGGCGCGTTAATTAATAAATAAATATTCATGGACATATTACACAGATCTCGTTAACCCTATATTAAGTACAACTAAATTACTTGTGTTACAGGTGCTAACTCGACGATAGATTTATTACAATAAATACTTAGATAACATACAAGACCCGTGACAAACTAGTTTGACCCGGCCGGGGATCGAACCCGGACTTTCGGTTTTACAGTCAGCGTGCCAAACCGCTGCGCCACCGAGGCCGAGGTCAATTAATTATACGTACAATGAAGTGCAATCTTCTATTCTATAATATAAAAATGAATCACTGAATGTGTTGGTAAGCGCAAATCTTGAGAGCAGCTGAACCGATGTCGCTAATTCTTTTTTTAGAATATTCCTTGAAGTACGAGGATGGTTCTTGCGGAGAGAAAAATAAAAAATAAATAAAGAATCGACTGTTAGGCGCTAAGAAGTTCGCTGGGTCAGCTAGTAATGGAATCAAGTAAAGTGAAGTAGTGTTCCTACTTACCTACTTATCTATTGGTTAATCCGCGGCTGTGCAATCTCCTTTGAATTGTCACAGTAAATCATGAATTGTACTTTTACGTAATAGTTTAACGTAACATAACATTTACATACAAGCACATAGATTTCTTCTTGCCCCACACTAGGATACCCTGTGTCGTGGGAACCAGAAACAACGACATCACAAACATGTAAACATCCAAGACCTGGGGTTTTTTTTGTCCCCAGCCGGGATTCGAACCCGGGATCTCTTGCATGGTAGGCATATGCGCTACCGCTACGCCACAGAGGTCGTCATATTGTACTGCTAACAGATTCGTGCGTGTTTGTAAGTTAGACAATTATGGTTATTGGGACATGCTGGGATTTGAACCCGGATCCTAATATAACTAATAAGACCACCAGTCTTTTACTTCCTTCAGCAACTTTACAACATATAGTTGTGTGGAAAAAACTGCTCTTAGCAATAAGGCCGCTAATTGTATTCTATATGTTTACATGTTTTACAATATGTGTTCTGGTGTACAATAAAGAATAATCATTCTTATCTTACGAATAAGCCCACAAACTCTATTTAACAGCGTATCCACAATAGATGCCCGGGAATACGCTCATTTAACTAATTTATACCTTGTTTTCGGAAGAGAAAGCCGGTTTATTTTACGTACGTGACTCACAAGTTAAGATGTTCTTAAAGGAGTTACTAACGCTAAGTTTCTGTCCCTTTGGAGTAAGGTTTAATTATTTTGTAATGACTTTTCAAAGAAGATAAGATAAGATAAGAATATTCTTTATTGTACACCAGGAAAAAAACCAACAATTAAGATACCATGTGCTACAGTAACCAGGTAAGAACATCACAAGCATAGAAATACAATTAGTTCGTTAAACAAACTTCAAATAGTGGAAATTCAAAGAGAATGCGAGAATAAAAATGTAAATGCTCACCGTAACAGCTATCCTCAGGTCAAATCAGCTGAAAGCCACTCGATGACTCGATCCGGGGAACGGAATAAAGAAATAAACAAAACAAATAGCCGTAAGGGCTCGGCAACTGTCTTGAATTTTACATTACTAGGTCCCACCTGTCACCTTGGAGACTCGGCTACAACATCACCTAACTAAAATTGGTGAAAAGAAAAAAAACTTTTACACTTTAGTAATCCCGACACACTTATTACAGACACCCTTATCCTGAATAAAAAGTTCGCTCTCGATAAGTTTTTAGAATATATAAAAAAATATTATATTTTTTTTTTATTTTTAACGTTTTTCGATGCGGAGCGCGCTACGCGTCCGCTACGGTCGGCGTTCGTAGGGCCACTGCTACGCCGTAGCCCGTAGCGTCGTAGTAGTGGAGCTACGGACTACGAGACTTGATCGCAGTTTTCTATTGAGTTAACCCTCTCTTGGTGAAGTTTAAAGGCCAAAACAATGTTTTATTCATCTTTGTAATTTGAAATTTTCATACTAAAAGACAGATGAAGAACATTTTGTGATGTACTAGTTAATCAGCTGTTATAATCTTTGTAAAATAAATAAAATAGAAACTTTTGTAAAATATATTCTTATTACTATGGGGAGGTTTTGCTATTATGGGAATTAAATATTCATCATAAATCAAGTTGCCGTAATGATTAACTTTGTTACTTCAAAACTTGTTTAATATAAAGGTTTAGTTCATTCTTATGCATGATTTTTCAATAAGAAAGAAAAAGCGATAGAGATCTCTCATCACCAAAGGAGGTGGTAAAATTTGATCTCTTTTTACCTTTTCAGGATACAAACCTAAGTTTTGGTCAGTATCTAATACCAAAAAAGTATAATCAAATGGTTAAAACGGCGGTCTAAACTTTTTTATATGAAACCTACTTGTAGATACGTAAATACTGAATTAGGGGGAGCAGAAACAGTGCATAAAAAAAGGCCTCTCGGAATGACAAACTCACTCAAGTCCATATGTCTGGTGCACCTTGCAATGCTGCGCTCCAGAAGCGAAATTATCGGTGTTGGAGCTAACCTTTAGAAGAGACCCGTGCCACAGCAGTGGGACACACAAGGTTCTATATCGATGGGTGGTAGAGCCACGGTAGCCCAGTGGGTAGAACAATGGACTTGACAGCAAGAGACTCAGGTTCGATTTCCATTGCGGGCATGCACCAATGAATTTGTTTTTTATGTTACGCACATTTATGAAGCTATATTTCTATTTATTTTTTATTTTCTTTAATAGGCACACAGAACAGATATTAGCCAGTACATCATCAAGATAAAATTAATTAACATGTAAAATCCAGTCTAATCTCCAAAACATGAGTATGGAAACACAGCATGGTTACAATAATATGAAATTTAGACGAGCTACTTAAACTAACACAAAATGCATTTCATATAATAATATTCTTTTACATTCAATGAAGTAGCAATACTACTCGAAAACGGTAAACATCGTGAAGAAATCTGACTGACGAAGTGTTTGAATACTTAAACGCTTTAAATTGCCAATCTGCAGTTGGCACGCGTGGTATTTAACCCGGCGTCAATGAGGTAGGGTCTGTGAGACCCAGTGCATTTTGGATCGAGTATAACTTTATGGCTAGCGAATGCACGTTGCCATATTTCTCAGTAGCTGTAGAAAACAACCCTTCTTCTGGACATCGCTGCTCAGTCGACCGGCGTTCGCGCAATGAGAAGCACGTGCGTGAAAGACAAAAGGGTATGTCAGACCCTTCCTCACAGTCCGTGTAACAATTTTGTGCTACTCTTTTTTGAGTGTTTTGGTTAATATTTCTCTTTGTTTTTATGGTCTGTTGTAAAATATGGATCGTGAAAGTGACCGTATACGTGCTTCACTCATGGAAGAATCGGATTAAGAGGAAAATGTGGATTGTGGACAAGAGAAATGCGTAAAAGAATCAAAGAATTTTCTGGAGAAACCACAGAAAAGCCTCCTACAAAAATTTCAGGGGTGCGAAAAAGGTGCCAGGTTTGCCCAAACAAAAAAGACCGAAAGACCACTTACACGTGTAAGTCATGTGAAAAGTGTATTTGTCTTGAACATTCAGTTTTCTTCTGCCAATAATGTAGTCATAAGGAGTAAAATTTATTAATGTATAAGCCTGTTCTAATTAGTGTCGTGCTAAGAAATAACTGATCTATTATTGTATTGTTTAAAACAGTTAAATATGTAAGACTAAAGTTTATTTTTGTTGATTGTTCTAAGACGTGTTTTGTTTGATTAACCATTTTTTGAAATATGGAAATTAATAAAAATTTTGTGTTCCTAAAGCTAAAATGTTGGTTTTATTAATCTTACACGCTTACTAGATAAACAAACATTATTATAAAACCGTAATCTATTTAAAAAAATCAAGTATACATAAAATATATCACTTTCAATATCAGGGTCTCACAGACCCTCTTCAACGCCCGTGTAACAATTTTGTACCACAATGACGCCGGGTTAAGCCCATATTCTCTCTCTCTCTGCGCGAAAATATATGCTCTGCAGTAGGATTTTTATAGGCTACATAAAGAAATGAGTGGTGTCACATTATTATATTCTTTTTAATGCACTAACCCGTGCTAAGGACAATTTTAAAAACCTATTTAGAGGCTAAAAATTTCACCCATGCCGGGATTCAAACCCGCGACCTCTGGCTATCCGTGCCAGCGCTCTTTCCAACGAAGCTAATAGGCGACTCACCGGCATAAGTGAAATTTCAAACCCCTTTACACTATTCTCTGTATTACGCACAGGCAACGACATCTGGCTCAAGTAAATTGCATCACTTACAGCCCCAACTACCTACTTTGCAGTTAGGTTTTTACATCGGAATGATATCACTGTACCCACGTGATTATACTATTTTTATTTTAATGCACCAACCCGTGCTAAGGACAGTTCCAAAAACCTGTTTAGAGGCTAAAAATTCCACCCATGCCGGGATTCGAACCCGCGACCTCTGGCTATCCGTGCCAGCGCTCTTTCCAACTGAGCTAATGGGCGACTCACCGGCATCAGTGAAATTTCGAACCCCTTTACACTATTCTCTGTATTACGTACAGGCAGCGACATCTGGCTCAAGTAAATTGCATCACTTACAGCCCCGACTACCTACTTTGCAGTTAGGTTTTTTACATCGGAGTGATATCACTGTACCCACGTGATTATACTATTTTTATATTTAATGCACCAACCCGTGCTAAGGACAATTTTACACACTTATTTAGAGGCTAAAAATTTCACCCATGCCGGGATTCGAACCCGCGACCTCTGGCTATCCGTGCCAGCGCTCTTTCCAACTGAGCTAATGGGCGACTCACCGGCATCAGTGAAATTTCGAACCCCTTTACACTATTCTCTGTATTACGTACAGGCAGCGACATCTGGCTCAAGTAAATTGCATCACTTATAGCCCGGACTACCTACTCTGCAGTTAAGTTTTTACATCGGAATGATATCACTGTACCCACATGATTATACTATTTTTATTTTAATGCACCAACCCGTGCTAAGGACAAGTCAAAAAACCTATTTTGAGGCTAAAAATTCCACCCATGCCGGGATTCGAACCCGCAACCTCTGGCTATCCGTGCCAGCGCTCTTTCCAACTGAGCTTATGGGCGACTCACCGGGTTCAGTGAAATTTCGAACCCCTTTACACTATTATCTGTATTACGTACAGGCAGCGACATCTGGCTCAAGTAAATTGCATCACTTATAGCCCCGACTACCTACTTTGCAGTTAGGTTTTTACATCGGAATGATATCACTGTACCCACATGATTACACTATTTTTATTTTTAATGCACAATGCTAAGGACAATTCCAAAAAACCTATTTTTAGGCTAAAAATTCCACCCATGCCGGGATTCGAACCCGCGACCTCTGGCTTTCCGTGCCAGCGCTCTATCCAACTGAGCTAATGGGCGACTCACCGGCATCAGTGAAATTTCGAAACCCTTTACACTAGTCTCTGTATTACGTACAGGCAGCGACATCTGGCTCAAGTAAATTGCATCACTTACAGCCCCGACTACCTACTTTGCAGTTAGGTTTTTTACTTCTGAATGATACTCGTATGGTATCACATTACATCCCACTAATATCTTTACGGCGAAAATTTGTGAGAGTGTAAGTTTGTTACTTTCTCGCGTCTAAACGGAGTATTTTAATAAAATTTGGTGAGGAGTTAGCTGAGACTGTTAGCTGAAATAACACATAGGCTACATTTCACTGCGGAAAAATATTTTATTCTCATGGAAAAATCGATGGGCCGATATGGGTTAATTTAGTTTAAATCGATTTACGTCATGTAATCACGAACTTTTGACAATTAATTTAATGTCTATAACATGTTATCATAGCCTACATCACATTTGCTCCTCATTTATATTTACCCCGCTGATTGCTTTTTCCGTGACAGCCTATGTGTGTTCTAGTCACATGAATATTGTATGTAATGGCTATGATTATTGCTCGTGCTTGCCACAAATATGGAAAATATAGAAGGTAAACTCAGTGCGTGATAATTTAATAACTGCTCTAGATTAAATAGTCTTATTAATTGATATTAGACACACCAACAGTACACAGACGAGGACATTATTTTAAATACAAGTAACTAACACTGCAAATAATTATTCACAGGCCTCATCTGTGCATGAAGTGAATAAAGGATTTTGACGAAAATAACAATTGTACAACAAATGGGATTTATGTTTTTTTTTTATTACAGATATATACTGCGAATGTCAGTGGAAGCTCTGGTAAGGGACGTCCCAGGCAGACAAACATCGACCAAATAGGGGATGTATTAGCGGAAGATAAAAAGTACTCGGAACCGGCGTGCGTGCATGCAACGACTTATGAACGTTGATGAAGGTAAGATATGATAATAATAAGATATGATAATAGTTCATTTTTCTGTCCAAAAATTACATTCGTATACAAAAATAACATTGGATAAATGATACAATACAGCAGAATGTACTATTTGTGGAAAGACTGGAGCCTAAACTAGATCAAAAGATCTGTATCTTAGGTTTTCAGGCCTCCCGGTCTACAAAAGAACGGTATCATATTCGACGCGTCAGCAGCTCAAGGTATACAATATTAAACGTTTGTATCAAAAATGACAGATGTTTGTAAAACTTATATAAAAAAAAAGTAAGATGTATGTAAGTGTGTATGTAAGTGTGTGTGTATGTGTGTATCTGCTCAGCCCAACGACCGGAGTCTTGGGTTCGGGTTTCAGCAACTGAGCAGAGGGTGTGTGAGAGGTGTGAAGCGAAGTTGATTTGTCAGGATCATGGCAAGTGGCAGTCCCTGGTCTTTGCTTACCCCTCTAGGAAACAGGCGTGAGGTTGTATGGTTGTACGGTGTGTATTTATTTATGACAAAAACTTCTTGTTATTGCCAAAATTCTTGTTATATACCTTCCATATTTTCATAATACAATAAAAAATAATAAATTTATTGCACCTTATTTGCTTTTTAAATTTCCGTGCCCAAGCAGTGTTATTGGTATTTACTTTTAATATTAGTCATTTATAGACTTACGATGTGTGTCTGCTTGTTTGGTATATAAATGATTTTAGTAAACCTACCGTTCTAGAACTGTAGGCTTATTTTGTAACAAAAGAATTGTGAAATGAATATTTATTATAGTACGGAACCTTCGGTGCATACATCCGACTCGTGTTTGTAATGCAAGTCCATCTTTATTTGTGATGTTGGTGTTAATAATAATATATTTGAATTACTAACTTAGTACCGGAAACCGTCTGACGTGTATGCAATGACAATGAAACAACGAAAATTGTTACAATCATGGCAAGAGGAGACACTTGTGTCTACCTATCCCACCGGAATACAAGCATGAGTTTATATTATGTTTCAACTTGGTAAAATTTTTGAGCAACTAACTTCTCCAACAAATATTTTCTGTATGTTTTTAAGTAGCCTACATACGTCAAACTACAGGGTATAGGCCTACTCTCAGAAAGAGAGAGTATAAGCTTAAATCACGTATTAGCAATTTTAAGCTCTGCAAGCATTTGTATTTTTTATGTTTTTTAGAAGTACGTTATCAACCCTTGTATGTCCCCACTGCTGGGGCACGGGTCTCCACCTGCATCGCAGGAAGGTTTGGGCATACTCCTTTTTTGGAAGTACACAAACACAATATAGGTCCCACTGTTGGTACCTCGTCTCTCAGAACAAAACAAATGTTAATGGAAATTATTTTTGTTCGTTGGTTATGTAAGCTGGCGTAATAGACAACGTATAGACTACACAGACTTTTAATAGAAATCTGCTAGTCTAGAAAACCTGTATGTGTAACTTTCTCGATTGAGTTGACCTTCTATATGTTCATAATCATTGCCACGGTTACTCCATTGTCGCTCTTTTTCCATGTAGTATAGAAACGAGTATTCTACTAAAGAATTGTTACGGGCTAGCTATTCATTTACACTTCAGCACTTGCTTAGTTATAAAATGTTATAGTTCGCCTTCAGATAGGGCATGGGGCACACTCAATTGATTTCATAACTACCGCGACTGTTGCAGACACGCTTGGCTGTCTGCTATCCCATTCTGACCTTTACGTCAGTTATAATAGAGTTGTTCGTTTGAGCGTATTGATTTTAAAATTGCGTAAGGGCTTATCATGCATTCAACTGCATGTGAAGTGCAATGAAGTGTATAGAAGGTACTTGTTTACTTTGCAAGTGATAATATGTACCACTAAAAGTTAAATCTAGTGAGAGTATTCACACATTGTATTATTTTCGTGTGACTAACTTAATTCTGTTAGAATTAAGTTAGTCACACGAAAAACAAAAGCAGAATTAAGTTAGTCACACGAAAAGAATACAATGTGTGAAATTGTATTCTTTTCGTGTGTCTAACTTAATTCTGCTTTTGTTGTTGTTTTAGGTGCGTTTTGTCTTTGAAAAAAACTATTTCAAAGGTTATCTGGAAGAGATTGCTCTTACCGATAAGACCGCCAGTAACGTTACTTAGGTTTAAGAAATCATAAATAAATAAAAATTCACGGACATATTACACAGATCTCATTAGCCCTACACTAAGTACAACTAAATGACTTGCGTTATAGGTGCTAACTCAACGGTAGATTTAATACAATAAATACATAGATAACTTCCAAGATCCGAGACAAACTAGAGAAGTTCGTTTCCTAGTCTGACCCGGCCAGGGATCGAACCCAAGACCATCGGTTTTACAGTCAGCGTGCCAAACCGCTGCGCCACCGAGGCAGCCTGATCATGAATCATGGTTGTATTCTTTTTCTGGTTGTGCAATAAAGTGTTCTCTATCTATCTATTTCTATCTAGGATCTTCTAAGATTTTCTAGGATCATGGCAAGTCGCAGTCCCTGATCGCAGTCTGCCTACCCCTCTTATGAATAACATGACAAAAGTTGCTGTTACAAATCTGGCAAATCCTGTCTGTAAGTCAGTCCGTGATGATTTAAACTGCTGAGGTATGTTAGAAATCTCTACAGAATATTCTTTCGTGTGATTTGCCAAAATTGTGTATCCCTATAAAGTACCAAATATTCCGGGTATTTTAATCTGTACCGGCAACTTCTAGCAAAATTAATATTCCGCTCGAGATGCTATGTGTCAAAGGAAATTACTTTGGAGGATATTGGGTCTGAGGAAATTCGATGGAATACTGTTTCGGCGACGGTGGTGGTATGTCGATGGAACGTTTTCCTGGATCAGAGAAGATCCGGGTTCGAGTATCGGCATTACCAATAACCTAGAAAGACACTAACCCCCAGTTTCTGGTACTGGTTAATCTACTGTTAACAGCTGTCAGTTGGCCAAAGTACATACAGGAAAAACATTTGACAGCTGCTAACAGTGGATTAACCAGTACCAGAAACTGGGGGTTAGTGTTAGTATACGAGAAACTGGAGTTTAACTGTGTAGTGACAACAATGTAACAATACAATGTATTTGCGTGTAATGTGAGCGCGCCCGGCGAATCGCGTCCCTCCCTCACATAACACAAGTGTCTTATAATTTCTATTATAACCTACAGTTAACTAATTCGATCTTTTATTCAGTGCCCGTTAATTAGCCTGAGAACTGTTCCTATAACCTGAGTACAAGTAATTAAACACGTTATACAGTTTTAAAAACCTATTTAGAGGCTAAAAATTTCACCCATGCCGGGATTCGAACCCGCAACCTCTGGCTATCCGTAACAGCGCTCTACCAATTGAGCCAATGGGCGACTCACGGCATCAGTGAAATTTCGAACCTCTTTACAATATTCTCTGTATTACGTACAGGCAGCGAAATCTGACTTAAGGAAATTGCATTTCCGTTAAACAGTAACAATAAATTGGTGACATTAAACAAATAAAGGTACAATATTGGTGTTTGCATTGTGAGATACCAAAACTGAATAAATTAGAAACTTTGTGGTAGACAATATCACTCATACAAACTTATAACATATTGTGTCGTGAGTACTTATCCCGGCACATACCAATGACTTTGTTGTCTTCTTCTTCTTCTTCAGGCTATTTTAATCCACTGCTGGACATAGCCCTCCCCTAATGAGCGCAAGGTTGTTCCATCATTAGGGGGTAGTGCCCATAATCCCCACGCTGGGCATGCGGGTTGGGGATCGCAGTTTGATAGAATTGTACTGCAGGGGGCGCTGCTGCCCACCCCCCGGGTTGAGTCCCTTAGTCGCCTTTTACGACACCCGCGGGAAGAATTTAGGTTGGTGCTATTCTCTAGGCCGACACCACACAGCAACTTTGTTGTCTAGATAACGTATATTTGTGAGGTTGAAGTAGGAATCACACAGTTATGGGGTGCGATGCCAGATTACCTTCCCGTGTGCCCTTCCGCTTCCGTTCCTACTGATTCATCTTGAACCAGTGGGAAGGGTAAGTGGCAAGGGCCGGTGCACCCTGGGCGCTGGTCAGTAACTTCTCTTTATGGGATCTTGCTGGTCAGCGGCGAAAAATCTGGCGGGAGGGGTCGCGTGGGCCCTGTTTCACTTTGTGGAGCGGGACCCAGGCGACCAACCGAATGAAGGACCGACTGAGGGGGGCGCCGCTGCGCGGAAGCGCGCGCGCCTCGTACCAGTCGGACCAGAGTGGCCGCCGGGACGCGGAGGGTCGGGGGACCCTCCGCCTCCATCACGGCGGGCCGGAAGGCGCCCTTGCGTGTTCCGAGGGTGCCTTCTGGCACGGAGGGGGCCCGCGCGGTCGCTCACCGCCTTCTCTGCTTTCAGAGAAGTGCTGGTGGGCGACGTGACGGGCCTCACATGTGGGGCGTGTGTGGACCGGGGCGCTTGGGCCCCCACGCGCCTCAACGAGGAGGTGCGCCACCCTCCCCGTCTCATCGACCGGGTTGCGATGGGATGGAGGGGGCGGCGCGTTGGGGCGTATGGGGGCCAAGATCATACGCACTTGGCCCCTATGCGCTCTAACGAAGAGATGCGGCGTTCCTTCGCCCTGTTCCTGCGGGCGGGGTAGGGACGCCGCCGAAGGAGTGCCCGAAAGGGCGCCCGCAGACGGGGTCGCGGAAGTGTGCGCAAGCGTCCCCGTGGCCCCGTCCTTTGCGGTGCGGAGGAACACCCCAGGAGTTTTAGTCGGTATACCGCCCTTTTCAGGGCGGGGAGTCCGACATAACCACTGTGCTCCCCCGAGCCGGTGGTACCCGTAATTGGGGTTTCTCCTGGGTGAAAAAAAAAAAAAAAAGGAATCGCACAGTTATATCACAGTCAAGTGTAATGAAATATGTTTTTGTATCCAGGGCACACATTGCCGCATTAACTGAGCCCTACCACTTGATTATTGCGTTCATTCCAACTTTTTATTTCATATTGCGTGTTATAAAACCGGCAACAAGTATAACTAGATTCTTAATATTTCTAATTATATAGTGCTTAAATATGTAGGCAAGTGTTATGTAATTAATTTAATCAGGTAATTTTGCATTGTTTTGATGTTAATTGTTTTTTGTGTGAAACCCTATTTAGAGGCTAAAAATTTCACCCATGCCGGGATTCGAACCCGCATCCTCTGGCTATCCGTGCCAGCGCTCTTCCGATTGAGCCAATGGGCGACTCACCGGCATCAGTAAAATTTCGAACCTCTTTACACTATTCTCTGTATTACGTACAGGCAGCGACATCTAGCTTAAGCAAATTGCATCACTTACAGTCCCGACTACCTACTTTGCAGTTAGGTTTTACATCGGAACGATATCACTGTACTCACATGATTACACTATTTTTATTTTTAATGCACTAACCCGTGCTAAGGACAAATTTAAAAACCTATTTAGAGGCTAAAAATTCCACCCATGCCGGGATTCGAACCCGCAACCTCTGGCTATCCGTGCCAGCGCTCTACCAATTGAGCCAGTGGGCGACTCACCGGCATCAGTGAAATTTCGAACCTCTTTACACTATTCTCTGTATTACGTACAGGCAACAACATCTGGCTTATGCAAATTGCATCACTTACAGCCCCGACTACCTACTTTGCAGTTAGGTTTTACATCGGAATATTTACATTGTTTTTTGTGTTAATTTCACCCAAATGTTTTAATATGATTATATTATTTTAAATGCACTAACCCGCGCTAAGGACAATTTTAAAAACCTATTTAGAGGCTAAAAATTCCACCCATGCCGGTATGTACGTAGTACAGAGAATATTGTAGACGTTCAATATTTCACTAATGCCGGTAAGTCGCCCATTAGCTCAGTTGGAAAGAGCGCTGGCACGGATAGCCTGAGGTCGCGGGTTCGAATCCCGGCATGGGTGGAATTTTTAGCCTCTAAATAGATTTAAAAAAATGTTTTAATATGAGTTTTGTGTATAAATAAAGCATTACATTATCTTATCTAAATATATATAGATTCGCAATTCAGTGCCCTGTTCTCAGAATACCAATTCGATGAAATAACACAGCTTCTAACAGAAGCAGGAGTAAGTTGCGAAATTATACGTTTACGAAGCTCGCCATTATCAATTTACATAATTCATAAGGCAGCGTACTAGCGTACACTCAGTACCAAATGAATGTTTCACGAATATTAATAAGCAAATAAAGCAAGAACTCGTGTCCTAGTCAAACCGAGTGATTGGAATCAATCACTAAGGTTAAGCAACAACACGCGCGGTCAGGTACTAGATTGGAGACCATTCCGTGACTACCGCGAGTGTATATTTTCCGAGCGTGTTTGTGGTTCTCAAGGCACGTTAATCCAATGGTGCCGGCTGTCACGTAATAGTAGTATTTAAGCCATGTCAGAGATCTTATGGGCGGCTTCATAACTTCTGACAGTTAGGCCCGCCACTAACTTACAGTTCTCCAACAACCCGGACCTGGCCCCCGTTTTGGAGCCTAACCTTCCTGCGATGTTGGTGGAGACCTGTGCCCCAGTAGTGGGGACATACAAAGGATTGATATCACTTCATATAACTATGTAGTTTATTAGTCATTATTCACTAGCTAGCACACATACAGGCACACTACTAAACTTAAAGATAAAGATACATTTATTTGCTTAAACATGTCAATAATATTACAGTATCATGCATTATCAAGGTCTTAAATATAACATTAATATACAGTAATTACTTAGTAATTAATATACTACTAAAAGTAAGGATAACCTCTTTTTTACATTTCATTATATTGTAACATATAACTAAGAAAGAGCACTGCTTGCCCTAAGCTACAGAGTCGTATCCTTCTTTTAGGAAGCGGAGGCTCCACAACTTTGCGTGTTCACACATATCACTTTATACTATTTTTATTTTCAATGCACTAACCCGTGTTAAGGACAATTTAAAAAACCTATTTAAAGGCTGAAAATTCAACCCATGCCGAGATTTGAACCCACGACCTCTGGCTATCCGTGCCAGCGCTCTTTCCAACTGAGCTAATGGGCGACTCATCGGCATCAGTGAAATCATGTGGGTACAGCGATATCATTCCGATGTAAAAACCTAACTGCAAAGTAGGTGCTCGGGGCTGTAAGTGATGTAATTTACTTCAGCCAGATGTCGCTGCCTGTACGTAATACAGAGAATAGTGTCAAGAGGTTTGAAATTTCACTGATGCCGGTGAGTCGCCCATTAGCTCAGTTGGAAAGAGCGCTGGCACGGATAGCCAGAGGTCGTGGGTTCGGATCCCGGCATGGGTGGAATTTTTAGCCTCTAAATAGGTTCTTAAAACATATTACTTTTTTTATTAAATGCTAAGTGTAATGTATAATTTTAATGAATTAAAATACTTATTACTAATTTATTATTTTTTAAATTAAATCAAGTAATTAAAGCTGTCCCGACGAACATTAGAGCCACTTCGTGTGTACGATTCTTGTAACCATGACAACGAAATAAATAAATATCTTAGGGATAAGCTTAATAAAATAATAATAAGCTTACGGTATCAATAAAATATTATCCCAAGGGATGCACTTTTTACGTAACCTATAAACCCCCCACTGCAGGGCACTCGTCTTCTCTCACATGCACGGGCACATGTACAAATGTACGACACCTATGTACGTTTTATGTACATTTGTGAAGTTTTAGTAGGAATACCACTCGCTAGCTGTGAAGGAAAACGTCGTGAAGAATTCAGAGTGACTGAAGTGTTCAAATACCTCAGTGCTTGTAATTGTCAATGCGCGGTGGGCACGCGTGATAATTAAGCCCATACGGGATTGTATTACCGGAATACCAAGTATCCCATGTCTCAATTCAAATCTTTATCTCTCTGTATTCCAAGTTTCATGTAACTCCTTTGAGGAGCATCTTCATAAACTCACATTTCTGATATAACTAGGTGTGCCACGCGGTGTTACCCGCGGTATATCGATTTTCCCATGGAATTAAGACATTTGCCCCAGTTAAACGTAGCCTTTGTGTCAATCCAGGGTGTCAGCTAACTCTATAGTATTTTCTAAGGTTAACACGAGCACTAGACATAATTAAAACTGTTTTTATACGGATGTATGCTCGTTTATTACATTTTTAAAATTTTCCGACGTTTTGGAACTTTTTTAGATGCCGTGGTCCCGGATGGCTGAGGTGACGGGCGTCTTTTAGAAAGCATTAACGGCTAGTTTACTGCCCTCGGCAAAAATTTCTAAAGTAAATTATGAAGTTACGTTCCAAAATAGGGAAACCAATTGTAATAAACGAGCATAAATCCGTATAAAACAGTTTTAGCTAACTCTATACCAATTTTTATTAAAACCGCTCCAGTCATTTAGACTTGAAGAACTAGCAAACACACACTCACAAACTTTCGCCCATATAATATTACTGTGATGATGACGTGGTGTGATGATGATTAGTACTCGACCTTGTAGCGTAGGTACTTCAAACTGTCATAGTAAACCATTAATTGCAGTTCGATAAACTATGTAGTGGCTGTAGTATTTTTCTTCGATTATATTTCCAGATAATAATTTATTTACACAGAAGAAAGTTTGATTCGGGTACAAGGATACTAGAGATCGGGTGACCTAATATCAAGAGGAAGTCGAGCCTTTCATAATCCCGAAATACGAATTTAAATTAGATGAATAGATAGATGATCCACCTGGCCCGTACAGTTGAGTCAGTTGATTCTAACTCTTTGTTTTGGAATTAATTTGGACTTATCTATATAAGACCGACCATGCGCTACTTTCCTACGTGGCTACCCCTAGGGGCATTTTTCCGAGCGTTTCCGTGGCCCATTAAGCTGTTGGTGCCGTGTGACATGCAATGGCAGTCGTTAAGCCCTGTCAATGGCCTTATAGGCGGCTTGATAACTTCAGACAGTAAGGCCCACTACTGTCTTACAATCCATTACCAACCCGGACTTGGCCCCCGTGGTGGAGTATGGCCTAACCTTAACCAGGAGGAGACTCGTGCCCCAGCAATGGGGACAAACAAGGGTTGATATCGATATCGACTAACAGATGAACCACCTGACCCGTTCAGTTGAGTCAGTCGATTATAACTCTAACTAATATAATATGTGACAGAAACTAATACATGTGAAAGATTGTGAAGATGTTTGTTACTCAGTAACACAATAACGGCTAAACAGAATTACATGAAACTTGGCATACAGAAAATATATCTTTAGAATAATAACTTATTTGTTATAAATCATAGAATATATTTTTTTTTGTATTGTTTAATGATTCGCGACGCTTATGCGTAGATTAATAGATTAAACTGGCCTAATAGCGTTTATTTATTAGGTAAAACCTTAGCAGCGGTGGTAGCTCAGTGGGTAGAAACATGGACTCGCAAGCGAGAGCCCCAGGTTCGATCCCCAGTGCGGGCATGTACCAATGACTTTACACTATTTTTATTTTTAATGCACTAACCCGTGCTAAGGAACAAATTTAAAAACCTATTTAGAGGCTAAAAATTTCACCCATGCCGGGATTCGAACCCGCGCCCTCTGGCCATCCGTGCCAGCGCTCTTTACAGAGCTAATGGGTGACTCACCGGCATCAGTGAAATTTCGAACCTCTTTACAATATTCTCTGTATTACATATTATATTATATGTAATACAGAGAAATATTGTAAAGAGGTTCGAAATTTCACTGATGTCGTGAGTCGCCCATTGGCTCAATTGGTAGAGCGCTGGTACGGATAGCCAGAGGTTGCGGGTTCGAATCCCGGCATGGGTGAAATTTTTAGCCTCTAAATAGGTTTTTAAATTTGTTCCTTAGCACGGGTTAGTGCATTAAAAATTAAAATAGTGTAATCATGTGGGTACAGTGATATCGTTCCGATGTTAAAACCTAACTGCAAAGTAGGTAGTCGGGGCTGTAAGTAATGCAATTTGCTTAAGTCAGATGTCGCTGCCTGTACGTAATACAGAGAAATATTGTAAAGAGGTTCGAAATTTCACTGATGTCGTGAGTCGCCCATTGGCTCAATTGGTAGAGCGCTGGTACGGATAGCCAGAGGTTGCGGGTTCGAATCCCGGCATGGGTGAAATTTTTAGCCTCTAAATAGGTTTTTAAACCAATGACTTTGTTTAATTTCAAAGGTACGTACATTTGCGAATTTGTAGTCGCAATACCACACGCCAACTGTGAAGGAAAACATCGTGAGGAAACCAGCGGCTTGGTTAGCTCCGCACGTATTGACTAGTCTTTCCTGTGGGCTAGGCCGACTAAGCTGTCAGGATGGTATAGGTGCTGGGCAAGCATACACCATCTATAAAACATGTCCTAGGCACTACAGCGTCGGAGTGGTTCCTTCACCCATCTAGGGTGAGTGAAGATGATTTATACAGCGTCCAGTGGGACGCTGTATAAATCATCTCATTACGTAGATGCAAAAACATACCTTAAAGTATTTTTTTTTTCAATTAGTGAATCTCATACTGATGACCTCTGCGGCGTAGCGGTAGCGCATCTGCCTACCGTGTAAGAGGTTTCGGGTACGAATCCCGGCTGAAGACAAAAAAACCCCAGGTCTTGGATGTTTACATGTGTGTGATGTCGCTGTTTCTGGTTCCCACGACACAGGTTATCCTAGTGTGGGGCCAGAAGCAATGTATGTGCCTATATGTAAATATTGTGTTATGTTATGTTATGTTATGTTATGTTATGTTATGTTATGTTATGTTATGTTATGTTATGTTATGTTATGTTATGTTATGTTATGTTATGTTATGTTATGTTATGTTATGTTATGTTATGTTATGTTATGTTATGTTATGTTATGTTATGTTATGTTATGTTATGTTATGTTATGTTATGTTATGTTATGTTATGTTATGTTATGTTATGTTATGTTATGTTATGTTATGTTATGTTATGTTATGTTATGTTATGTTATGTTATGTTATGTTATGTTATGTTATGTTATGTTATGTTATGTTATGTTATGTTATGTTATGTTATGTTATGTTATGTTATGTTATGTTATGTTATGTTATGTTATGTTATGTTATGTTATGTTATGTTATGTTATGTTATGTTATGTTATGTTATGTTATGTTATGTTATGTTATGTTATGTTATGTTATGTTATGTTATGTTATGTTATGTTATGTTATGTTATGTTATGTTATGTTATGTTATGTTATGTTATGTTATGTTATGTTATGTTATGTTATGTTATGTTATGTTATGTTATGTTATGTTATGTTATGTTATGTTATGTTATGTTATGTTATGTTATGTTATGTTATGTTATGTTATGTTATGTTATGTTATGTTATGTTATGTTATGTTATGTTATGTTATGTTATGTTATGTTATGTTATGTTATGTTATGCTGTGTTATGCTGTGCTGTGCTGTGCTGTGCTGTGCTGTGCTGTGCTGTGCTGTGCTGTGCTGTGCTGTGCTGTGCTGTGCTGTGCTGTGCTGTGCTGTGCTGTGCTGTGCTGTGCTGTGCTGTGCTGTGCTGTGCTGTGCTGTGCTGTGCTGTGCTGTGCTGTGCTGTGCTGTGCTGTGCTGTGCTGTGCTGTGCTGTGCTGTGCTGTGCTGTGCTATGCTATGCTATGCTATGTTATGTTATGTTACTGAGTTATATACCAAATGAGTAAATCGCGATAAATTATTAACGATGAGAATAAAGGTAATTAAAATTTACCTAATAAATAATAGTGTAGCATTAGTTCCTCTACCCAACCACAGATGGCGCTGTTTGTGTTCTAAATTGCGGTATGGTTTTGTCCGAAGGCCCTACATATATTAAGCAAACACCATTGTTGTAATTAATTAAAAATTAGTTAGTATCTGCGCATGCGAATCGCTTCCACTACTGGGACGACTAGTGACTAGGAGTGGGTCGTTGTCCGATTTTTCGACGACGAAACGCAACCGTTTTTTCTGGAACGAAAACAGGTCTTCGAAACGGTCCTCGTTCGCAACTGGTTTCATTGTATGCGAACGAGCAAGGCGCAGAGGACGGTCGAACGAGACGAAATCACGAAACATCGGAAAAAATAGTTGTTTTACACGATATTCGACTGTATACTCATAGACATAAAGATTACTTTATTGTATCACACACCAAAACGAACGGAACGAGCAAGGAGCCGACGACGACGTCGCAATGATCTCATTACGTTCTAGGCTCTATTAATATAGCACTAAAGGACATATCCGCGTCAAACAATCTAAGGACTGGTCTCGCGACGAACAAACGCTGGCACTGCTTTAGAGTCGCTGGCACTGCTTTAGAATGAAACGTAAAACGGTCCTATCGTCGCGGAACACAAAACGGTCTTATAAAACGGTTCGTCTTTGCAACGATCACGCCTACTAGTGACGTAGATAATATACCTCGCTTCCGCGCTGTGGGACGAGTAGTACTGTCATCCTTAGCTTCATATTGCTTCAATAATTAAATCTCTAAGTACGTGCTGAAACAACATTTCTCTTCTTGTCTGCTGAAACTAGTATTGGGCCTGCTCGGACATCTTAAAGATCGCTCCGTACTGTTACATTTGAGACAATGTACTAGTACGGTATCGTTCACGTTTTGACCTTTCAGCCATAAAATATGCTTTTTTTTAATATCTTCATTTTTACAGGACCATTAATTTATGATTAATATTTTTTAATGTTGCCGTGCCACCATTATATTATAAGTACTATGATAAAAATCAATCAAAAAATATTTTAGTTCGAGTAGTTTTTTTTTCCTACGTACAATGAAATAATTATTACCATCTAGATTTTCGTAAGCTACTTTTGTTATTTGCAAAAAACAAAAGTAGCTCGCAGAACAAGATTACTACCACAGAAATAAGCGTCCCAAAGCGCACGAAACAAAAAATCTCCTTCACCAATTATTCACTATAATAACACAGTGAAAATATTATGTTATATTCGTTAGAGAAACTAACATCAAGAAAACAACACAGTATTACTTTTACAAAAGTACCTACTTGGATTAGCGCGCGAACGAGCAGAATTGACACAATGAATGAAACAAAAAACGAAACAAGTAAAAACAATCTTTATTGCAACGACATACGACCTACTTCTAAAGTTCGGAAAAGACCGACCGGCTGAAGGGAGACCAATCGAAACAATTTCGCTCCGTTCAGTTCAATCACCACACTCTCATGCAGCATTCGTTCGCTCTCGGCCATATTCGGTCACCCGGTCCGGTTCATTTATTCATTCAGCCAATCCGTGACCGCGAGAGCAATGAACGAATAGACCGAATTTCCGATTATCACTGGGAAACGTTTTCATTCGTTCATTGCATGGTAACGTATCTTAATCGTACTTCGTACATGACCGACACAATACTAGCTGAAACCCTGTCCTACAATAGTGATTAGGTGTAGTCGCTAATCTAACAGGTTATAATAATATTATATTATTTTTAATGCATTAACCTGTGCAAAGGACAAATTTAAAAACCTATTTATGTAAAGAGGTTCGAAATTTCACTGATGCCGGTGAGTCGCCCATTAGCTCAGTTGGAAAGAGCGCTGGCACGGATAGCCAGAGGTCGCGGGTTCGAATCCCGGCATGGGTGGAATTTTTAGCATCTAAATAGGTTTTTAAATAATAATATTCTTCACGACTTATTATTATTATTTATTATATTATGTTTAAATACTTTGTTTAAATATTATTGCAGTGCCCTTACAAGGTGTCATGTAGCTACTCTTAAAATTACTAATACGAAATGTTATAATACATGACATGTTATAATACATGAAGCGTTCGTGGCCTAGGCGAACCGAGTGATTGGAATCAATCACTTGGTTAAGCAACAACAGGCGCGGTCAGGTACTGGATGGGTGAGCGTCCCGTGACTACCGCTAGTGGCATTTTTCCGAGCGCTTCCGTGCTTTGCAAGGCACGTTAAGCCGTTGGTGCCGGCTGTCATATAATGGCAGTCGTTAAGCCATGTCAGAGGCCTTATGGGCGGCTTGATAACTTCTGACAGTAAGGCCCGCCACTGTCTTACAATCCTCCACCAACCCGGACTTGGCCCCCGTGGTGGAGTGTGGCCTAACCTTCCTGCGAGGCAGGAAGAGACCCGTGCCCCAACAGTGGGGACATACAAGGGTTGATAACGATAATACATGACAGTTCAATAAATGAATATAAATCACTATTATCTTCTATAGTTGAAAAGACTAAGTTTGGAGTTTTTTTGTCAATTTTTTCTCCAAAATGATTGAAATGGACACCTAGTTTGACTTGTAACGTTCATTAAGCCGCAGTATCTGCGCTACTTTGAATAAAACCTTTTCATTTCATAAAATATAAAAATGAATCGCTGAATGTGTTGGTAAGTGCAAATCCCGAGAGCAGCTGGACCGATTTTGCTAATTCTTTTTTTACAATATTCCTTGAAGTGCGAGGATGGTTCTTACGGAGAGAAAAATAAAAATTAATTAAAGAATCGACTGCTAGGCGGTACGAAGTTCGCTGGGTCAGGTAGTTTTAATATAAAGCTGATAATAATATCAGTCGCATGTATAGGACCTTAACATTAAGCAACATCAAGTTCCACATATGTAAATGTTGATGTACCGTCGACTGTACAGAGAGTAAAGCTATGCTATCTTTTTTAAAACCTATTTAGAGGCTAAAAATAATCATGTGGGTACAGTGATATCGTTCCGATGTAAAACCTAACTGCAAAGTAGGTAGTCGGGGCTGTAAGTGATGCAATTTGCTTAAGCCAGATGTCGCTGCCTGTACGTAATACAGAGAATAGTGTAAAGAGGTTCGAAACTTCACTGATGCCGGTGAGTCGCCCATTGGCTCAATTGGTAGAGCGCTGGCACGGATAGCCAGAGGTTGCGGGGTCGAATCCCGGCATGGGTGAAATTTTTAGCCTCTAAATAGGTTTTTAAATTTGTCCTTAGCACGGGTTAGTGCATTAAAATAAAAATAGTATAACTATGCTATCTTTTCAAGAAAAACCGGTTTCCTTTACGAGTGAAGGGACGGTTTTTTCTCCAGACATTCACTTACATTTTATTTTCGCAGACGGCTATATTGTTAGCCTGCGTGGGAAGAGCCTAACGTGACCATAAACAGCCTGTGCGTCCTTCAAAAAGAAAGACTGTGCCTCCTTCAAAGAGAAAATTTGAGTAGGAGCAAATTGTGACGGAGATTATGTGCAAGAGGTCTATTTAAACATATGTTACGTCACTTTTTTAGCCGGTGGGTAGCCTATACTATACGATACTATAATAAGACTACATAAAAAACTATACTCTCTTTCAGAGAGAGAGAGAGTATAGTCTTATTTATTGCAGGGCATTCGCTCAGATAGAGATTCTGGGCTTAATTACTACGCGTGCCCGCGCGGATTGGCATTTTCTGGTTTCCTCACGATCTTCGTTCACGTCTGATTACCGTGCCGGAGATCGTGGGTTCGATTCTCTGGGAGCCGTACCTACATTTGAGAGCTTTTAGAAAATATTATAAATAATTAAACTGGAACGACTGCTACTCTGTGTTTTATTAATAATTTATTTATTAAGGTCGTCGTAAAGTTGTCTAGAAGAAATTGCTTTTAGCAATAAGGCCGCCAATTGTACTTTGTATCTTTACATGTTTTATAATATGTGCTCTGGTGTACAATAAAGAATATTCCTATCTTATCTTATTATTTATTTATAAATTCGATCCATCTGTTAGGAACGTGGCAAATGGCAGTCCTCGGTCTCTACCTACCCCTCTGGGATACAGGTGTGTGTTACAATTATAATTATAAGGAACTGATCTAATCGGCTACAGGTTGTGGAGTTGTATAACGTTTTATCTATCTTCTATAATATAAAAATGAATCGCTGAATGTGTTGGTAAGTGCAAATCTCGAGAGCAGCTGGACCGATTTCGCTAATTCTTTTTTTAGGATATTCCTTGAAGAACGAGGATGGTTCTTACGGAGAGAAAAAAATAAAGATTCGACTGTTAGGCGGTACGAAGTTCGCTGGGTCAGCTAGTCTATAATATAAAAATGAATAGCTGAATGTGTTGGTAAGCGCAAATCTCGAGAGCAGCTGGACCGATTTCGCTAATTCTTTTTTTAGGATATTCCTTGAAGTACGAGGATGGTTCTTACAGAGAGAAAAAGGCGGTACGAAATTAGCTGGGTCCGCTAGTAATATTATAAAAATGAATCGCTGAATGTGTTGGTAAGCGCAAATCTCGAGAACAGCTGAACCGATGTTGCAAATTTTTATTTTTAGAATATTCCTTGAACTACGAAGATGGTTCACACGTAGAGTAAAATAAAACTAAAGAATGAACTGTTAGGCGGTACGAAGTTCGCTGGGTCAGTCAGTAGATAATAATAATACGATTTCAACTCTGTATTTTATCTAATTTGTGTTTTAATTTATTTTACATATATTAATAATAAAAATCAGAATAATCAATTAAGCAGGTAGTTGGGTCTGGTTGACATGTGAAGTAGTAATGTCAAAAATAAAGGAAATTCAAAAATGGGTGACTTATTATTTTAAATTTTGAAAATCAAAGACAGAATGAAATATATATATATATATATATATATATATATATATATATATATATATATATATATATATATATATATATATATATAAGATGACCTCTGTGGCGCAGCGGTAGCGCATCTTCCTACCATGCAAGAGGTACCGGGTTTGAACGCCGGCTGATGACAAAAAACCCCCCCAGGTCTTGGATGTTTTCAAGTTTGTGAGGTCGTTGTTTCTGGTTCCCACGACACAGGGTATCCTAGTGTGGGGCCAGAAGCAATGTATGTGCCTGTGCCTGTAAATGTTATTATTATTATGTCATTATAGAAAAAATTGTGTAAAGAGGTTTGCACCGTTATGTTATTGAATGTTATGTTTATGTCATCACATCTATATACTCGTAATTCCAAATTCAACCGCATCCGTCTGCGCGTGGTTGCACGACAAATACGTTTACCTTGTTATTTTACCTTTTTCCCAACGAAAGACACAAGTAATTTACTTAAGACATGTCGGAAAAGTGGCGCTGAGGGAGCCGCAAATAAAACTAGGACTTGGGTAGTGATGCACGCCCGGAAATTCTTCCACTGCCGGTAAACATCTACTTACTTCCAATACGTCTTGAAGTTTTTCTGGGACACCGACAATTATAGTTCTCAAAACTCTGGGGTGGTGTATGAGCTGCTTGAGTGTATCTTCCAATATAAAAATAACAATGATTGTGTTTCTTTCTAGCGTCTGAAGCCTGAAGCACTCGTGGTGTAGTCGAACCGAGTGATTGGAATCAATCACTCGAGGTAAGCAACAACAGGCGCGGTCATGTGCAGGATGGGCGACCGTCCCGTCTTAGCCGCTAATGGCATTTTCCCGAGCACTTCCAGGCACGTCAACCCGTTGGTGCGGGCTGTCATATAATGGTAGTTGTTAAGCCATGTTAGAGGCCGTATGGGCGGCTTGATAACTTCTGACAGTAATGCCCACCACAGTCTTACAATCCTCCACCGATCCGGACTTGGCCCCCGTGGTGGAGTATGGCCTAACCTTCCTGCATTGCAGGAAGAGACCCGTGCCCCAGCAGTGGGGACATGGGTTGATATCGAATACCACTCGCTGACAGTGTTTGATCTTAGAACCTGTCCAAAGCAATATGGTCCTTAGTCAGATAAAGTTTCTGCGTCACTTCGTTCAATGTTGGCTATAAAGATCGCCTTTATGAGGACCGCAGTGCGGCGCTCCCGAAACGGATTATTGCATTTTTCATCTCCTGGTGGTAGGATGGCTACGCTTTGGCAGACAATGCAGCGATGTATGCAGAGATACAAACGCGGTTCAGAAATGTGTAAAGTACACTTAGCGCCAAAAGGGCTACTATAGCATTAAGGCGTTTGGGGCCCTAGCGCCACCAATGGAAAAAAATTGTAACTAAGGTAACTTAAGGTACTTCGGAGTGTTTATGAAAAATGGAAATGGAAAAAAAATATCATAAAACTTAAAAACCTATTTAGAGGCTAAAAATTTCACCCATGCCGGGATTCGAACCCGCCACCTCTGGCTATCCGTGCCAGCGCTCTACCAATTGAGCCAATAGGCGACTCACCGGCATCAGTGAAATTTCGAACCTCTTTACACTATTCTCTGTATTACGTACAGGCAGCGACATCTGGCTTAAGCAATCGCATCACTTACAGCCCCGACTACCTACTTTGCAGTTAGGTTTTACATCGGAATGATATCACTGTACCCACATGATTATACTATTTTTATTTTAATGCACTAACCCGTGCTAAGGACAAATTTAAAAACCTATTTAGAGGCTAAAAATTTCACCCATGCCGGGATTCGAACCCGCAACCTCTGGCTATCCGTGCCAGCGCCATAAAACTTGTGTTATAATACGTTATAAACCCTTGTTGTCCCCACTGCTGGGACACGGGTCTCTTCCTGCATAGTAGGAAGGTTAGGCCATACTCATACGTGTTATAATACGTTTTTATCTAAAAGTGAACATGAAATAATCTTAACAACTGTGATATTTAGAACTTACAGTCTAGTACCTATGATCACTAGATACGATTGATTAGTTAGTTAGACCTGAGATTTCCGCACTTAGCCTCATAGTTGGGCCATTGTTCGTAGCAAGCGCTGAGGTAAGCTAACACCTCAGACACTAGGGTTTCCTTACGATGTTTTCCTTCACCGTCAGCGAGTAGTATTGCTACTATAATTTCACAAATGTACATAACTTAGTAAACAAAGTCATTGGTACATGCCGGGGTTCGAACCCACGACCTCCCGATTGAGAAGCCGGCGTTCTACACCGCTCCGCTACCACCGCTCAGATACGATAGATATCAATAGATACTATGAACGTAAGTCGATTTCCACTAAAACGGCCGTTTGTGGCGAAATGTGATGCAAGTCCTTGGTTGTTGATTTTAGGTTCTAGACTGGTTGTCACACTAGTTAAGATTCTTCATGGTCACTTTTAAATTAAATCGTATTATAACACAAGTTTTATGATTTTTTTTCCATATCCATTTTCCATTAGCACTCCGAAGTACTCGTGGCCTAGGCGAACCGAGTGATTGGAACCAATCACTTGGTTAACGTTGATTGTATCTTCCAATATAAAAACAACAATGATTGTGTTTCTTTCTAGCGTCTGAAGCCTGAAGCACTTGTGGTGTAGTCGAACCGAGTGATTGGTATCAATCACTCGAGTTAAGCAACTACAGGCGCGGTCAGGTACGGGATGGGTGAGCTTCCCGTGACTACCGCTAGTGGCATTTTTTCCGAGCGCTTTCGTGCTTCGCAAGGCACGCTAAGCCGTTGGTGCCGGCTGTCATATAATGGCAGTCGTTAAGCCATGTCAGAGGCCTTATGGGCGGCTTCATAACTTCTGACAGTAAGGCCCGCCACTGTCTTACAATCCTCCACCAACCCGGACTTGGCCCCCGTGGTGGAGTATGGCCTAACCCTCCTGCGATGCAGGAAGAGACCCGTGCCCCAGTAGTGGGGACATACAAGGGTTGATAACGTAACTCCGAAGTATCTTAAAAATTATTTAGATGACAATCATGTCTCGAATTAAAGCATTGAACATTGGATGCTTTCTCGAAGACAATGCAGGGTTGTGTGCAGGGATATAGACGCGGTTCAAAAATATGAAAAGTACACCTTGTGCCAAAAGAGCTAAGCTATAATATGAAGGATTATAAAGATGACAATGATGTCTGGAATTAATAAAGCCAGTACATCGGCTACGCTTTGGCAGATAATGTAGGGACAGTGCAGGGATATAAACGGGTTTCCAAAAATGTGTAAAGTTCACTTTGTGCCAAAAGGGCTACTATAATATTGTGGATTATTTAGATGACAGTGATGTCTGGAATAAAAGCCAGTGCATCAGCTACGCTTTGCAAACAATGCAGGGATGTGTGCAGGAACATAAACGCGGCTTAAAAATGTGTAAATTAGATAGATAGATAGAGAACACTTTATTGTACATAAAAATGGAAATTACACAGATATTTCTTAAACTAAGAGTCTTAGGCTGACATTCAGAGACGAAAACTAAGCAAAGTCTGGTCTTACAAATGTCCAAATCACGTACATTTTGACATTTCTGAGACCGGTCTTAGCGTCAGTTTTCGTCTCTGAATGTCAGCCTTGAAGTCTTAACCTACAGACTATCACTAAAAGTAATATCTTCTAGACAACCTTTTATTATATCTCAATATGTAATATTAATTATAGTACATCCCATAGTGAGAAGCCGGCTTAGTACTCGTATGCAATAATATAAATTGCGGTATAAGTTGGTGACGTTATAGAAATATATTATAGCTGTGTGTGCGGTCACTTGAGTATTTGTATAGAAAATATATCGTAATATGCCTTGCTATAATTTATATTATTTATTCTCCTTCTGCAATCTTTCCAAATTAAGGTTGCCTGGAAGAAATTGCTACCAGCAAGTAGGCCGCCAATTGTACCTCTTCTCTTGTAACTGTTGTCTCTGTAACTATTTTGTGGTGCGTACAATAATGAATATATTATTTTATATTAATATATTATAGCTACATAGTAACCGACTTTATGTTAAACTTTTATAAGGCTCCGGTGTTCACGTTGCTGAAGCAATGATTGACACATACAAAAGTCGTTTGCGCTTTCATTCCCAGTCTGATGCATTCCGAGCGGATATCGGATCCCATAAAAAGCGAGGGGTTTATGATTTGCAGTACACTCAACCATAGCAGTAGCTCGGTCTTGGCCCTCTGGTGGTGTGTAGGTTAATTTATGAGTCATCATCAACCCATTATGTCCTCATCTGAGAAAGGTAATAGGCCATACTCCACCACAAAAGTCTAGTCTAGATTGGTGGAGGTTTGCAAGGTTAGTGGTCAGAAGTGTCAGAAGTTTTCGACCCGCCCTAACATAACATTTACATACAAGCACATACATTGCTTCTGGCCCCACACTAGGATCCCCTGTGACGTGGGAACCAGAAACAACGACATCACAAACATGTAAAAATCCAAGACCTGGGGTTCTTTTTTGTCCCCAGCCGGGATTCAAATCCGAGACTTCTTGCATGGTATGCAAATACGCTACCGCTACGCCGCAGAAGTCATCATTTAGTTTATGTATAATGACCCGCTTTTTGCTGCTTCTCTGACTCTCTAAGGTTTGCTGGAAGAAATCTCTTTTAGAGATAAGCACACCCTTGTACATGTTATTTTTTATGCAATGTCCTGTTAAATGTTTCTTGTGCAATAAAGAATAAACAAAAGACATGCGAGTTGGTGAAGTGAAACAGGTCTTTGGTCTCTGCCTACCCCTTCAGGATACAGGCGTAAGTATATGTATAACAACTTTGTTTACACTATTTTTATTTTTAATGCACTAACCCGTGCTAAGGAACAAATTTAAAAACCTATTTAGAGGCTAAAAATTTTCACCCATGCCGGGATTCGAACCCGCAACCTCTGGCTATCCGTGCCAGCGCTCTACCAATTAAGCCAATTGACTCACCGGTGTAAAGCGGTTCGAAATTTCACTGATGCCGGAGAGTCGCCCATTGGCTCAATTGGTATAGCGCTGGCACGGATAGCCAGAGGTAGCGGGTTCGAATCCCGGCATGGGTGAAATTTTTAGCCTCTAAATAGGTTTTTAAACTTTGTTACTAAGTAAGTTAACTGGGACTCTTGTACTGTTGTACCCTTAAGAGAGTTAGAGTACACGGCGTACTTTAGAAGCTCTACATCTCTAGAGAAAAATAAAAAGAAGAAGAAGAAACTCAAGCAAGAAGGCACAAACTAGCTTACATAAAATAAATCATTTATTTTTTCTCTATAAATAAATAAATATTCATGGCCATATTACACAGATCTCGTTAGCCCTATACTAAGTACAACTAAATGACTTGTGTTGTAGGTGCTAACTAGACGATAGATTTTAAACAATAAATACATAGATAACATTCAAGACCCGAAACAAACTAGAAAAGTTCGTTTCCTAGTTTGACCCGGCCGGGGATCGAACCCGAGACCTTCGGTTTTACAGCAGCGTGCCAAACCGCTGCGCCACCGAGGCCGTCAATGGTTGGATAGTTGGATGGATGCTTCGGGGTGCTATCTAGCGCCATCAATGGAAAAGATCATAACTTGTATTATTATACGTTTTTATTGAAAAGTGAACGTGAGAAATCTTAACAACTGTGACAACTATTTTTAGAGCCTACAGTCTAGAGCCTAGCTCAGTTGGATAGAGCGCTGGCACGGATAGCCAGAGGTCGCGGGTTCGAATCCCGGCATGGGTGGAATTTTTAGCCTCTAAATAGGTTTTTAAAATTGTCCTTAGCACGGGTTAGTGCATTAAAAATAAAAATAGTAAATTCAGAACACTTTTACCTAAAATATGCTCATTTTAGGAGCAGGAGCCCCGAGTCCATACTTTCTCTCTCTCTCGCTGAGAGGCCTGTGCCCTGTAATGGGACGGTTATGGGTTACATAAAAAAATTACAGTTTATTACCATCACTAAAAATTAAAAATTGGGCGAGTGAAAAAAAAAATGGGAGCAGACTTCATTTAGGTAAGTTTCATTAAAAATTCTTCGCGCCTATTTGTCTCCTTGAGCCCCTAGACACGTGCCTAATTTGGCCTAAATTTAATCCCACACTGTTCACAAAAGCACATACTTTGACCACATACTAGATATACTCGTACGTACTAGCGAAGAGCAAGCTTAATTTTTATTTTTATTAATTCAGTGTGGTTGATATCACCCCTTGTATAGCTTTATATTAAACGAGTCAAATCGCGATTATTTATTAGATAAAACCCGAAACCACGGCAACTGTAACGCTGCCGAAACGTCAGGAAATAAGGTAATTACGTTTTACCTAGTAAATAGTCGCGGTTTGACCCGTTTAATATATAACTATGTATGAGTATCGCGAATCATTAAGAAATACAACCCCCTGTATGTCCCCACTGCTGGGGCACGGGTAATTTCCTCTATTGCAGGAAGGTTACGCCATACTCTACCACGGGAGCCAATTCCGGGCTAGTGGAGAATTGTACCGTACACGGCAAACGGATAGCATTGTCGTTCTCCATTCACCCGATAGTTAAAATTTATACAAACTTAAATGATAGGTGCCTGGGGAAGCGAATTCGTTAACCATCCAATACGGTGGAATTTGAAGCTTCAATCTCTGGCAGAGAGTACGTGTGTTTTATGTGCGCGAAAAACGATAAAAATGAATGTAAAGGTGGGAACTAAAAGCTGTGATTCCAGCATTTGCTCGCCAAACGACTGGCGTAGTTATAGTTACCAGCTGAATAAAACCAATGCATGGTACATATTGAAGATTTGACGACCTCTGTGGCGTAGCGGTAGCTCATCTGCCTACCATGCAAGAGGTCTCGGGTTCGAGTCCCGACTGGGGACAAAAAAACGCAGGTCTTGGATGTTTACATGTTTGTGATGTCGTTGTTTCTGGTTCCCACGACACAGGGTATCCTAGTGAGGGGCCAGAAGCAATATATGTGCCTGTATGTAAATGTTATGTTATAAGAAGATAAGAAGCGCTTGTGGCCTAGTCGAACCGAGTGATTGGAATCAATCACTTGAATTAAGCAACAACAACCGCGGTCAGGTGCAGGATGGGTGACTGTCCCGCGACTGCCACTAGTGGCATTTTTCCGAGCGCTTCCGTGCCGTTGGTGAAAGCTGTCATATAATGGCGTCAAGATATGCCTTATGGGCGGCTGATACCTTCTGACAGTAAGGCTCACCAACCCGGACTCGGCCCCCGTGGTGGAGTATGGCCTAACCTTCCTGCGATGCAGTAAAAGACCCGTGCCCCAGCAGTGGGGACATACAAAGGTTGATATTGTTTTTCTCCAGCGTACCATAAAGAATATTCTTATCTTATCTTACGACAAAGTCAACAAACAACGATGAAAACCTTCGATGGAAGTTTATACCCTAACACCATAGTTTATACTCAATCGATAAAAACATCAATCATTTGAAAGGGCTTATTCGTAACACCCTGTGTAAGATATGCCCTATAGTGAAGTGGAATTTAATACCGGCGGGATTATTCTGTTGAGCTGGAAATTTATTACTTCGGACTTCACTCGTTTCTGCTTAATTTTATTTTTTTTCGTTGTTAAATTTTATTTTTTAAAAGCAGCGGTGGTCCAGTGGGTAGAACATTGGGCTCGGAAGCGAGAGACCCAGGTTCAATTCCCAGTAAACGCATCTACACATCATAAAAGTCCCTTCGGGAATCTACGTTCACGCAGACTAGGAAGAAGTGTAACGAAAGTACCCGAAGCTATAAGTACATTCAACATGATCTTGAACCGATACGGTTAAGGTGCAGAATTGATTGCCGCAGTAGCGCTACCTATTTCGCTCACGCTAATATTGCCAAACTAATAGTCACCTGCATCGATGACGTTGAATCAACCAATAGCAACAAAGGCGCGCGGCCTGCCATATAATGAAACTATCTGATTGGTCGATCAACTTGCCGCACATCCAAAATTTGGTCATCTGCGCAGGTACATCCGCGAGATTTATTTCTTGTGTAGCACTGTACCAAAGTGTTTGTTTTCTAAGTAATGTACATTTGTGACGTTGTAGTAGCAATACCACTCGCTAACCGTGAAGGAAAACAGGGTGAGGACACCTGAGTGTTTATGGTGTTCAAATACCTCAGCGCTTGAAATTGCCAATCCGCGGTAGGCACTAGTGGTAATTAAGCCCATACACTCTCTCTGATAAAATGTCTGTGCCCTGCAGTTGGAAGTTTGAAGGCTACAAAAAAAATAAACAAGAAGATGCTTCGATGTCGGAATTGATACATAAAATATTTGATATCTCGGTAATGCGTTCCCGTTTTCGTCGTCGTCAGGCTATACTAGTTCACTGCTGGATATAGCCCTCCCCTAAAGAGCGCCACGTTGTGCTATCATAGGGGATAATGTCCATAATCCCCACGCGGGGCATGCGGGTTGGGGATCGCAGTTCGGTGGAATTGTACTGCAGGGGGCGCTGCTGCTCACCCCCCCGGTCCGTGTCGCTTAGTCGCCTTTTACGACACCGCGGGAAGAATTGGGTTGGTGCTATTCTCTAGGCCGACACCACACAGCACAGTTCCCGTAGTATATTATTATTATTATTTATTTTTGTTTCAGACACAATGTATCCATCAAGTCCCGTGACTACCGCTAGTGGCACTTTTCCGAGCGCTTCCGTGCTTCGCAAGGCACTTTAAGCCGTTGGTGCCGGCTATCATATAATGGCAGTCGTTAAGCCATGTCAGAGGCCTTATGGGCGGCTTGATAACTTCTGACAGTAAGGCCAGCCACTGTCTTACAATCCTCCACCAACCCGGACTTGGCCCCCGTGGTGGAGTATGGCCTAACCTTCCTGCGATGCAGGAAGAGACCCTTGACCCAGCAGTGGGGACATACAAGGGTTGATAAAGAAACAGGAAGAACTTATGACTATGTTAGTAACTTAGCTATATACTACACTAACGCCTATTATTTACATAACATTTATTTATTTATAACGCGGGCGAAGTCGCGGGTTAAAACAAGTATCTAATATATAAAAATCCTCCAAAATGGTTTCACCGATTTTCACAAATTTGTTCATATTATTATGTATTTGGTACGACTGAGAATAGATATAAGTCCCAGAATCGGGCGAAAAGAACATCCATCGGAAGATATACAGGACACCTGGAACGGGCATATAACTCTTGTAAACGAGATCCCCAGACAAGCGGCCTAAGCGGCAGACTATTAATTTTGCACACGCCTCACAGAGAAGAGAGGTTCAGAATGATCATAATGAGCTTGCAATAGAAAAACTCTGATCTTATAGGAGTGAAACTAAGTGAAATGAAAATGAAATGAACCATAAATGAGATACGTATGTAATGTTGTATAATTTTTGTAAAAATTAAAACTGGAACGACTTCAACCTGTTGCTTTATTTGTAGATACTGAAAAGATAGATATAAGTCCTTATAAGTCCTTATAAGTTATTTTATAATAAAACAGAAAACTGGATAAAAACGGATAAGCAGTTAAAATAGTCAGATCTAGTCAATGTGTGTGGTAATGATGAAAAACGAGGGAAATTTCGAAATGTGTGACATATTTTCAATATTTGAAAATGATAGATAGAAAAAGAAATATAAAGAATGGTGTAAAGAGGTTTGCACCATTACAAGTACATTAGAAAAAGAAAGAATGAAATTTTGGATAATAAAACTCCAAACCGAAAAATGGACAAAAAAAACTTATCTTTTCAAAAGTGAATAAGCCAATACCATTGAATTTAAATTCAATGCTAATACGGCTGAAAGACGGCCTCTGTGGCGCAGCAGTAGCGCGTCTGCCTACTATGCAAGAGGTCCCGGGTTCTTCTGTCTTCAATTTTTTCAATTAAAAGCCCAGGTCTTAAATTTTTACATATTTGTGTTGTCGTTGTTTCTATTTCCCATGACACAGGGTATCCTAGTGTGGGACCAGAAGCAATGTATGTGCTTGTAGGTAAATGTTATGTTATGATAATACTTTCTCTCTCGGAAAGGCAGCCCGTGCCCTGCTTTGGGACGTAGGTTTATTTATTTATACTTTTGTTGGACTTCCGTTGTACTTAAATTGTACAATGCAGCGGACTCGATGCGATTAGCATTTACTCCAGTAGCTGGATTTTTACTTCTAATAGCATAATTATTGTGACGTCGTAATTACGTTAAAATATTTCCGGTCACGTTCTAAAAAAAACCACTCAAATCGTAACTTCGTAAGCTGTGACCTCATAAATGCCTTCTTTGAAGTAGTGTATAAAGCAGTTATCAATATTGCAGTCTTGCTACTTTCCTTAAATTTTTTTAATTATTCATACAAATTTGGTGAAAAGACGTAATTTTTTTTTGACATGGCGCTTTTCGCAATATGACCGACGACATTTAAATGAGAAGTTTTTTTCTGTGACATTCTGTGACAACGTCGTGACGGCGAAGGCATCGTAACATTACAGCTAAGAGGAATTTATTAAGTTTCTTAATTACCGTGTGTGAAACGTTTTACCTTCGTAGGATGGAGTTTTCTTCGCTTTTGGTTCAGTTTTAAAGTTGTCTACTTTGTTACTAGAAGATTTTGTATCTGTAGTGGGAACAACAAACATCACGTAGAAAATTATATGTTGATGCTAGAATAAATATAACATAACCTCACGCCTGTATCCCAAAGGGGTAGGCAGAGACCAAGGACTGTCAATGTCCACGATTCTGAAAGATCACCTTCGCCTCATCAACGTCTGTAAGTCTTTGCATGCACGCACGCCCGATCCGGGTACTTTTTATCTTCTCTTTTGCTAATACATCCCCTACTTGATCGACGTTCATCCGCCTTAGACGTGCCTAGAATGTACTTACTTATGAAAAAATGTGTACTACAGCAGTGGTCAGTTAGTAAATTAGACATGAGATTTCCGCACTTAGCCTCATAGTTGGGCCATTGTACGTAGCAAGCGCTGAGTTACGCTAACACCTCAGGCACTTGGGTTTCCTTACGATGTTTTCCTTTACCGTCAGCGAGTAGTATAATTTCACAAATGTACATAACTTTGAAAACAAATTCATTGGTACATGCCGTGGTTCGAACCCACGACCTCCAGATTCACCACTCTTACAGCAGTGGTAGTGAAGTGGTAGAACGCCAGCTCCTCGTTCAGTAGGTTGTGGATTCGAATCCCAACAAGTACCAATGACTTTGTTTTCCACGTTACATATATAACTGACTGAAACTCAGTGCTGGGGAATAATGCCCTCGGCAGTATGCTGAGTCAGCTGACTTTTGCAGCCCTTGTTTGTAAATGTTTTGTTAAGTACTTTGTTTTTAAAAACCTATTTAGAGGCTTAAAATTCCAGTGCCGGGATTCGAACCCTTTCTTTCTTTCTTCTATACGAGTATTTGTGAAGTTTTAGTACCAATACCATTCGCTACACAAAAACAAACATTGGTACATGTTCGCACTGGGAATCGAAACTGGGTCTCTCGCTACCGAGTCCATTGTTCTACCCACAAGGCTAACGCTGCTAGCTCACTGACTGATTGATTGATTTTTTTGTTGTTAAATATTAAATTCAATGGTTTTTTTACTTTATATCGATTGCAAACTCATCATGACTCCATGCGGAGTTTTACCCGACCGGCGATGCCCAAAAAGATATGTGCTTGGCTTAGTTATATGTATGTATGTGAGTGTGTCCGATTCGTCGTGTTGCCGCGAGCCTCTCAGGTTACATGAAATCAGCATAAATCCCACAAAAACTTCAAAATTAATAAAAAGACATATTTGATTTGATTTTGATTTGATTTCTTTATTGATCCATCAACAGAGGTTACATTAACTTACAGATTATTAATTAGCTATGTATTATTATAATCATTGCTTAATGTGCCTCCAGTTACAGATGGATACCACATTCATAAATAGTAATTTTCTAAAAGAGAACAATATCATGCATTTTGAGTTTTCGGATTCACATGCAAAACAAAAATATTAATTTAGTAAAACTAAAAATTTATACAAATATAAAATTTAAAATCTTATTTCATTACAATTTCATTTCATTAAACCATTAAACATAGTTTTAAAACTATACCATTGCTTTTAATTTTATTAACCATCAGATAACTTATATAATAATATTTTAATTTCAATTTTAATTTTATTTTTAATTTTATCAGTTCTGTAACATTACTTAGATGATTCTAGATCTCATAGTTGTTGACTACATCTCATACATAGGATGGCAACCACTTGGATATTTGACATTTAAATTTGTACAGTGGATCTGTCAAGCATATGTTGCTTTGCTTAGCTACCCGGTTGTAACCGCGGCACATCCGCGAAACGGGGGAGTTCTGGCCAAGATTAGTTTTTGATCTTCTTACGCGCAAAAGCTCAAAAGTTTTAGGTCTTGGTAACCTCCTTGGAATATTTATGTTTATTTTTGAGAGAAGTTGAGGGCAATCCAAGGAGCCATTCACAATTTTGTGTAAAAATATTGCATCTAACACCTCCCTTCTGGAAGACAGGGTGCGGAGTTCAAAGCGTTCCAATCTGGAGTTGTAACTTTGGTGTGTTTTGGCTAAGTTTTGCTGATAGGTCAGGTGCCAAAGGAATCTTTTTTGAACGCTTTCAATTCGTTTGTCGTAAATTGCATAATGTGGGTTCCAAACCGGGCTGCAGTATTCAAGTCTACTACGGACCAATGAGTTGAACAATAATATTTTTGTAGAAGCGTTCTTGAATTGTTTGCAATTTCTATTTATGAAACCCAGCATTCTAAAACTTTTTGTTACAATTTTATCGACATGCTTATTAAATTGCAATTTACTGTCCAGTATTACCCCTAAATCTCTTATTTCCTGTACGTTAAGCAGCTTGCTCCCATGGATATAATAGTCCTGATGGTGAGTTTTGTGATTTCTGGAGAATGGAATTCGAAAGCACTTTGAAGCATTTAGGGCCATGCCATTAAACTTACACCATTCGACCAGTCTATCCAGGTCCTCTTGCATAAGTTGAGCATCCTCATTTTTTACAATTTGCTTAACAATTTTTAGATCGTCAGCGAATCAACATAGATCATAGATCAAAAACTAGAATAATAACCAACAACTCGACTTCTAAGCTTTAATTACTAAGCAAGCATGACTTAAATTCGACAAAGTAAATTATTGTAAAGTACCTACATTGATCCCACCTGCTTCGTACTTAATACACAGCAGTCGTGTAGTTAGTTAATTTTTAAAACAGTTTTTGTACATCATTTAATCATCATCATCAGGCTATACTAGTCCTCTGCTGGACATAGCCCTCCCCTAATGAACGCCATAGCGCCTTGTATTCAGCTTGTCGCATCCACCAAACTATTTGCCTGGCATTGAATCCGCCACATTGTATTTTGTTTTTTATTGAGCGGTCGTGGTCTAAGCGAACGGAGTGATTGGAATCAATCACTTGGTTAAGCAACAACGGGCGCGGTCAGGTACGGGATGGGAGAGCGTCCCATGACCACCGCTAGAAGCATTTTTCCGAGCGCTTCCCTGCTTTACAAGGCACGTTAAGCCGTTGGTGCCGGCTGTCATATAATGGCAGTCGTTAAACCATCTCAGAGGCCTTATGGGCGGCTTGATAACTTCTGACAGCAAGGCCCGCCACTGTCTTACAATCCTCCACCAACCCGGACTTGGCCCCCGTGGTGGAGTATGGCCTAACCTTCCTGCGATGCAGGAAGAGACCGTGCCCCAGCAGTGGGGACATACAAGGTTTGATATCGATATACGTTATAAATATCTAGGAATTAACAAGCCATTATGGAAAAGACAGTCTTTCTTTGCAATTTATGCACTGACTTCCATTCAGTGAATTTGTGCCACAGCGTGGACATTGCTACTGTAGAGTTGAGATATGTAATTTAAATTCATTGGCTACGGACTATATCCATAAAACACGAAGGTTTAGTTGATCACCAATTCGCCAGCTCAGGATAACAAAATCCCCGTCGAAAAAGGCAATTTCAATAGAACGTTACACGGCTCGAAGGACCAAAATGTATCGTAGACATCGGCGGGAACGGGCCGATGGGAAGGCGTTTCATGAAACTCGTTTGTGCGATCGAATAAAAATGAATAAAATATATTTGTCCATGTGTGCGTACTACATTTTACAAAGCCATGACAGCAAGAAGTCAAAAAAGACAAAAGAAAACCGTTTTCCTTTTCCAATAAAAAAAAACTAAGCCGGCCAGTGTTCCGCGATGACGTTCCAATCAGCCAGCACGCTGCTGCAGTCCTGAACAACACGTCACAATGTTCCCTACAGTGGACTCGATTATTACCTAAGTAGGATTACGCCCTCTTGACCCTACAGATCAAAACACACAAACTTGGATGAACAACCGAATATGGCATTCTCAACTCTATTTGTACAGCAGTTAGGGCGAAATAGGCTCGTCAAAATAAAGGTCTAATCTCAAAATGTCAGTAGCATAGGACCCTCGTCCTTTCGTGGGACATTTCCTGAATACGTAGAGATAATGTTATTCTTCTGTCTTATATTTTACGTCGTCAAAGTTAGGTAGGCTTCGCGGGACGAAGGGTTGTTTTTTTTTTGTTCGATAAAAGCTCTTATGCCAAGTGCGCCAAAAATGTCGCCGGTTGACCTGAATCGTCGCTTACTGTAAGTAGGAAGTGACTCGTCGCGCTTTTGAGAACTTTGTGACTTGATTTTATGATTTTCTTAAGCTTTCTCCACATGTTTCAGTTAGGAAGTATTCGTGTAGGATTCGCAATAAAAGTAATGTCAATTTTTAAGCACCCGTGGCCTGGTCGAACCGAGTGACTGACATCAATCACTTGAGTTAAGCAAGAACAGGCGCGGTCAGGTGCAGGATGGGTGACCGTCCCGTGACTACCGCTAGTGGCATTTTTCCGAGCGCTTCCATGCTTCGCAAGGCACGTTAAGTCGTTGGTGCCGGCTGACATGTAATGGCAGTCATTGAGCCACGTCGGCCTTGAGGCCTTATGGGCGGCTTGATAACTTCTGACAGTAAGGCCCGCTACTGTCTTACAATCGTCCACCAACCCGGACTTGGGCCCTGTAGTGGAGTATGGCCTAACCTTCCTGTGATGCAGGAAGAGACCTGTGCCCCAGCAGTGGGGACACACAAAGGTTGATATCGACTACTTTATTTTTGCAAGTAGACATGACATGACATCTCTCCTGGTCGGAGGGCGTCCTATACAATGGCCTCTGACATGGCTTAACGACTGCCATTACATGACTGCCGGCACCGACGGCTTAAACTGCCTTGCAAAGCACGGAAGCGCTCGGAAAAATGCCACTAACGGTACTCTCGAGATGGTCACCCATCAAAGTACCTGACCGCGCCTGTTGCAAAAATAAAGTAGGGTAGGATAAAATTCTGGTTCAGCGCTTAAAATGGCCAATCCACGGTGGGCATAAGTGGTAATAAAGCCCAGACTCTCTCTCTTTCTCTCTGAGAGAAGGTCTGTGCCCTGCAATGGGACGTTTATTGGCTAAATAAAAAAATGATATGTCGGTTTGCCGTGATGCGGCAGTGGCGCACTGTAGAGTCTGGAGTCTAGTCTATGGTTATTTCGGTGGGAGTTTAATCAATAAATTCCTGATGATATGGCTTCCTTCCTCACGGATTCCTGTGTGGTTTCGGAGATGTAGGTTGCCAGTAACATTTCAACGCTTACACACTGACGGAGTTTCGCAACGAGGTTTTACCTGCAAATTGTAGCGTTGGATTTTCTCTACATTGGCTTCTAGCTTCAATATCTTCTTCTTCTACAGGCTATAACATTAGTCCAATGCTGGACATGGCTCTCCCCTAATGAGCGCCATAGCGCAAGGTTGTGCCATCAATGGGGGGGCAATGCCCATAATCCCCACGCTGGGCACGCGGGTTGGGGATCGCAGTTTGGTGGAATTGTACTGCAGGGAGCGCTGCTGCCCACCCCCCTTTTTGTTCAAAATTTGTTCAGCTTCAATAATAATAATAATATTGGCCTCTTTGCATCTACTTTATGAGATGATTTATACAGCATCCAGTGGTATCTTCACTCAAACTAGATGGGTGAAGGGACCACTCCGACGCTTTAGTGCCTGGCACATGGTTTTATAGATGGTGTAGGCTTGCCCAGCACCTATACCATCCTGACAGCTTAGTCGGCCTAGCCCACAGGAAAGACTAGTCAATACGTGCGGAGTCAACCAAGCCGCGGCTTTCCTCAGGATGTTTTCCTTCACCGTTAGCTTCAATATAATAATATGTTTAATTTTTGAAACCTTTTAAAAACAATAATAAATTGCACACAACACAGTCTCCTGACCTGGTCTCACACTAGGATACCCTGTACTATAGTGAATAGCCAAGTATGACACAAATATGAAAATACACCCAGACTGAAGCCACTTATACAAATGTACGGCGGCGTCCAGTAGGAATCGAACCCGCGACCTCTGTCTTGGTACCCAAGCGCCTTAACGGCTATACTAACGAGGCAGTCTACTTGCTCTTGCTTATACAATATTATGTCAACAATATATAGATATTGTTAGTATAGATATATATAGATATATATAGAGATAGAGAACACTGTATCTATAATGTAAAAACAAGGATGTATAAAAATTAATCGCTGACTGTGTTGGTAAGCGCAAATCTCGAGAGCAGCTGAACCGATTTCGCTAATTCTCTTTTTAGAATATTCCTTGAGGTACGAAGATGGTTCTTACGGAGAGAAAAACAAGAAAAAAAATTAAAGAATCGTCTGTTAAGCGGTACGAAGTTCGCTGGGTCAGCTAGTTGAACATAAAAATGAGCAGGAGGCAAATAATTATTCAGTCCCTTTCTTTTATTTATCATTCAAACTAGTTATTTGTTCCGCCAATGTTTCTGATGTTTGATATATGTGTGTGTGTGTGTGCGTTTATGCGTATGCGGTTTTTGAGTACGGGTGTATAAGTGCTATGCTCTACTGTGATTTCAAGAGTTTTAATTATTGTAATTAAGTATGTGGCTAAATGAAATAGGATTGCTATATCGGCCTCGATGGCGCAGTGGTTTAGCACGCTGACTGTAAAACGGAAGGTCTCGGGTTCGATCCCCGGCCGGGTCAAACTAGGAAACAAACTTTTCTAGTTTGTCTCGGGTCTTGGATGTTATCTATGTATTTATTGTATTAAATGTATCGTAGAGTTAGCACCTATAACACAAGTCATTAAGTTGTACTTAGTATAGGGCTAACGAGATCTATGTAATATGTCCATGAATATTTATTTATTATTATTTATAGAATGGCGTCAATGGTGTGCCACCGTTGATTAGCGATTTCTAGGTGAGTATTATAAATACCTCAGTCACGCAGATGTTTTTTTGATTTAACAAGTGTCGTTGCTTCTAAAATTTTCAAATTTATGAAAGGCGCAAATTGTACAAGCCTTAAAGGTGGCGACTGACATTGAATATTCGCTCGATGTGAACATTCGCAGTAATATTTCTGAGGTCTGAGCTAATGCTTACAACGCCTGAATATTCGTGACGAACATTTCCTCGCCTGTGCTCCATCCCATCCCACAGCAAGACAATATGCGTGCGGTGCTCGCGCATGCAGCGACTGACTTGTAACGTAAGATTCAAAGGGATTCGCCAAAAAACCGACAGCCGAGTGGAGCGCGTTCAGGCGCTCAGCGCTCGTATCGAGCTGCTCGGCCCATTGTACTGACATGCCGAATATTCGACTTGTAACGCGCTCACATCGAGCGAATATTCAATGTCAGTCTCCACCTTAATATTCGAACCCGAACCTTCATCCATGTGAAACAACTGGTCACTAAGCTAGGTTATCAACGGGGATAAGTGAAATAACCCCCATCAACCACTGCGTTTAAAAACGTGTTCCGCTTTCAGATTTCTGACAACATCTGTGGCGCAGCGGCAGCGCATCTGCCTACCATGCGAGAGGTCCCAGGTTCGACAAAAAAACCCCCAGGTGTTGGATGTTTACATGTTTGTGATGTCGTGGTTTCTGGTTCTCACGACCCAGGGTATCCTAGTGTGGGGCCAGAAGCAATGTGTGTTAAGTTATTTAATTTTAGTTAGTTATACCTGAGATTTCCGCACCTAGCCGCATAGTTGGGCCATTGTGTAGCAAGAGCTGAGCTATGTTAACACTTCAGACACAAGGGTTTCCTCACTATCTTATCCTTCACAGTTAGCGAGTGAAGAATAAGATCGTGATCGACTTAGAAAACAAAGTCATTAGTACGTGCCGGTATTCAAACCCACGATCTCCCAATTGAGAAGCCGGCGTTTTACTGCAATTCTATTTCCGCTTCTTCTAGACTTCATTTTAATCAAAACATCTATCCGTCACCCTAAAACCGTTTTAAACAGCCGTTTTAGCCACTCAGAAACCCGTAAGATTCGAAGTCAATCAAAAAGAAGCCAGCCAATATCCGCCATTAAAAAAATCAACGAATCGATCACCCTCCCCCAACAGCTATAATACGTAAACAAAACCGCTATTATTAGTTGGTATCCTACTTAAAAACATACGGTTTATTCCATTCTGTCGAAAAACGGCTTGTTGTGCAAAAAATTGAGAAAAAATATTATTATCTACACCTACGAGAACGTCTTCCCAAGTGAGTTTTATATAAGTCCCACAAAATAATTATATACTGCGTAATATGGTAATATTATTATAATGTCAACTATAAGTTTGGTACAATTAACAATATAAACTTAACGTCAGCATGAACGGAAACTATTTTAGGTAGCTGGAAGTGCTAAATTAAAAATAAAGTGTCAACGAGCAGATTTTCGAGACAAGAACTGGTGGTGTTTATAAAGACTCGCAACTGAATTCAATTTATTATATTTATTATACTTTATTTGCTAATTATACGCAAAAATAGGAATTTCTTGCATTTTATTGTATTCAAGATGACCTGCGGCCTTTACATGAACTATTAACTTTTAGTAAATTCCTGACGCCTGTATTACTAATATTATTATAAATATCTTCATATTGATCTGAATAAAACATAATAATTCATTAACAACAATCAGTTACGTTTTCGGATTAAGATTTTTCTTTACAAATACATCATGATTTTCCGAAGCTCTGTTTCTACTCACCATGATTAAACTCAGCGAATCAGAGCGAAACTAGTCGGACTCTTTCGACAAAAAGCCCAATAAGTTGATCCGGTCAAAATTTAATTATATATTTCATTGTGATAGTCTTAAATCAATAATAGGTCATTTAAAGGTATATGTATTCAGCGAATAGTTACGGAGTAGGAGGGTAATTTAGTACGTGAAAAAGTCGCTCAATTGTATTTTAAACTGTGTGCTCATAAATTAGTATTTAACGCATAGAAACATGCCTCAGGTCGCAGTAGCCTCTACAAATTCTGAAAAAAGATGTAATCTGTACAAGTTCAATTTAACTTTAATTAATGTTGAATAACTTGTATTTGTCTTCAATTTAAGAATATGAGTTTTTAGTTACATTATTATTTTTTATTTTAAACTTTTGTTGTCAATGTAAAATCTAATGCTTACTCCAATATTGTACATCCCTATCATAGTTTTCAGTAAAATATGCACTGGGGGCAAAATGAAAACCAGCGCTGAGTTCTTCTTCTATGTATACAATTTAATTATTTGTAACCAAAACTTTTTATAGTTGGTTAAAACGCTTGCTATTTCAATTTAAATCTCAGTAAAATAATTTCTTACACCCGTTTTTCAAGACGTTTCTCGAAGTGTTCCTCGACTCTACTCTTACACCACCAACGAAAACAGTATTTTAAAACGTATTAAACTTCCTCCAATCGAGCAACTTCAACGACAACAACGACTCGAGTGAGGACTCGAGTCGAGTAATTAACTGTCAAAGCTAAGGTACCTTAGGACCTACCTTTGAGGCCTCCTCGAGAAAGAAAAATGCGTGCCTGACCTGATTTTGAGAAATGTATTTCGTAGTTTTTGGATTATGTCGATGAAGTATATGATGATGCACGTTATAATTACCTGTTGTCACGACTTATACGGGAGGCTGAGTACCCAATAGACTTCTACGAAAATGTGGATCAGTGTCCAAAACAAAGCTTAGGTAGGTGTTATACAGAATCACGAGAAACAAACGAACTGCAAAATAGCAAGGCGCAAATCAGCAAGCTCAAAATAGTTTACAATGGCGGGCAAAATGTGAAAAGATTACGTTCCGTTTCACTCTCACAATAACAACTTATATCTGCCACTCTCTTATTTGTTTTGTACACATTAATGAACACTTAGAAGTTAGAAATGAAGTTAGTGTATTTTTTGTTTATTATACATAGAGGCACCTTTAATTTAAGCAATTTTTAAATAACTTGAACATTGAGTAGGATATTATTAATATTTTGCGGGAAAAGAATTGTATTATAGCTTCTGCCTGTCAAAACTTAGCAATGACATCGCCATTGCCAACAAAAAAAACCAAATTCTCACTCGAGTTAAACCACAGACTATATTGGTTGTACTCACTCCAGTACACTCCAAATCACAGATTTAAAAAATAAATAAAAACTAACTCCACCTCTCCTCGACTCCAACTCCGTTGAGTATTAAGTCGAGGAGATTTTGAGGAATGTCTTGGATCTGTTAGGAACCACCCCCCAAAATGTAATGTAACCACTCTACTGTGACAGCTCAACATACAGAAACACCTTTATATTCGTGTTTGATGAGTTTTAAAACAGACACTGTACGGGCCCCCAATGGTCAAACTCTGGGGCCCGAGTCTGTTGTTGAAACTTTATATGGATATTAACATTACAATAGTAGATTATGCATTAAGGGAATAAAACCATGTATTACGTCATGGGCGGTATATTGAACCCTGAGTGGAGCGAAGGACTCCGAGTTAACTCCCGAGCGCAGCGAGGGAGTTAAATTTTAACTCCTGAGCGAAGCGAGGGAGTTATGTAGAGTCCTGAGTGAAGCCAGGGGTTCATACCGCCCGAGACTAAGACATGTTTTATTCCAGAGGTGAATACTCTACTTTTCACACCATCTGGGAGACAATAAAAAGACAGGGCTGCATAAGTTGAAAAATATTTATTAATATAAAGTCCACACTCTTTTACGGCTTAGCAACTTAAATTGAATATAACTTTGAAATTCGTATTTGCAATTCGCGCCTTTTTTTTCTTTTTTTTATTGGTGTTTCGCGCGGTCACACGACACAGTAGTTCAGAAAAAAAAGAAAAAAGGGGTGAGTTTCGAACAACAATTCGAATTTCGAATTGCAATGCGGGGCTTCTTCATAGTTTTCATGCGAATTTTGACATTCTAAATTCAAATCACTTTATTCCCTAGGGAAATTCTTCATTATTATTGCCCTCGAGAGACAAGGCTATGCTTTACGATGATATTTGACGGTACGTAATAAGGCATTGTCGAGCAGGAGGTGTGAAAAACATTTTTTTAAGGCGCCTAAGGGCAATAACTAGTCCCACCAATGGAATAAAAATCATAAATTGTTTTATATAGTAAGTATATTAAGTAAACATTAATCTTAATATCTGTGATAACAATTTGCCCGACTGCGCGGAGCACAAAAGGAGAGTAATGTGTTTAGCTCGTATAAATTTATGTAAGTATGTCCGATTCTATGTTCCCTCACCTCAACTCCATAACCAATGGTCAGATTTGGTCAAATAAGGTGTCATTCGATTCGTCATGCTTGCGCGGGTGTCATAGGCAACAATTCAAATCAGCAATATGACATCAGAACCGTGACGTAAAATACAAAGTCGTTAATAATCCTCGTTAAAGTACAACTAGGAGTCACTAGATGGCGTTGTCATAATCCTAATATTTTTCAACTACGCCTAACATTTTCTTAGAGCATATAGCCTAAAATGTAGTATTAATATCCTAGAACTTGAATCAATTTCCGTTAAAAACGGGCGTTTTAGGCGGACATCGATTAAAGTCCTAGATTGTTGATCGTAAGTTCTAGACTATCGGTTCTAAAAAATATTTTACAGTTGTAAAGAAATGAAATGAAATGAAATGAAATGAAATGAAATGAAATGAAATGAAATGAAATGAAATGAAATGAAATGAAAATGTTTATTTGTAACAATAAAATAAGTCTTGAGAGAGTAAATATTCTGTTAGTCAGAGTCCTAAGATTAGGAGTTAGATTACTTACACTAAGTGCAACTCTGATGTCTATGCTAGGTAAGAACCTGTGATACAGACATCAGTTTTTCTCATTTGTAGCAAAAATACAATTAAAGCCGGTCCTGTGTGTTACAAACAGAGTACCTAGTTGTTTCCATCAAGAAAAATAATGAAAAACATAACATGTAGTGACTAAAATTAAAATAACAACAAATTGCAAAAAAAAAAAATATATATTTTAATCAAGTGCTGCATATTAGATAGATATTTATATTATTTTATAATAAATAATAATTAGTATATATAAATAAGTTATGATTTATAGATAACAATATTAATAAATAGAGAAATATACATTAATACATAGCTTTAAAACTATCGAGTAATTGCAAGTAGATTTTCAGAGTCACGATAAGGAAGCGTTTGCAAGTAATTAATGACAGTTTGTTTACATTTAAACGAATTAAGTGACGTGAGCACCAATATTTTATTTAGTTTATTATAAAGAAACATTCCTAGAAAACAGTGGAATCTATTTGCAAAAAAAGTTTTAAATTTAGGATTTTTATAAACTATATCAAGTCTACGTCTGTCAGGATTGAGAACACATTTTAGGGAATGAGTACGGAGAATAGTTTTCAAAATAAATAATTGTCTGACTGTTAAAACTTTGATATTTTGATACAAGGATGCAGTAGGGTATCGTCGTGACAAGCAAAACCCAACCTTTAATACAGCTCTTTGGGCAATTTCAAGTGGCAGAAGGATCGTTTTTCCAACGCCACCCCAGGTGTCTATGCAATATGTCAACAGGGACTGACAGAGGGCATAATATACGGTTTTTATTAGTTTAGGATCTGCCACAAGCCTTAGACGTTTTAGAATTGCCATTATTTTACGTACTCTGCTTGAAAGAGAATTTACATGATGTTTGAAGGTGAGATGGGAATCTATAATGATGCCCAAGTATCTGATGCTATCCGTATTATGTAACACAGGGCAGTCACAATCTACTAGTGTATCTTTATTTAGGCAATTGATAGAGTGAGCAAAAATTGAACACGGCATCGTATTTCTTTGGTTACGTATAGAAAATTGCATGTATTTTGTTTTCGCAACATTTAGGTTGAGGAGGTTATTACGGAGCCATTTTGAAACAATATTAAAACCCAACTGTGCGCTATCGTAGACACTCTTCCAAGAGCTTCCTTTGAAAACAAGGGCAGTGTCATCAGCGAAAGTGTAAATTCCGCAGTTGGCTATCTTTAAGTTGCACATTTCGTTTAAATAGATAAGAAAAAGGGTAGGCCCTAAGACACTGCCTTGGGGAATACCGTAGGTAATAAGTAGATTACCACTGCTGACGTCAGATATCTTAACGCATTGGGTTCTGTTTGTGAGGTAATCTTTAAAAAGATCTAGTTGAAGACCACGAATCCCAGCACGTTCTAGCTTCGTCAATAGTAGTGGAACCGCCACGGTGTCAAACGCTTTAGCGATGTCCAAGAATATGGCCAGGCACTTGTCCCCTTTATCTAGACGTCTAACTAAACTATCAGTGAGATTGGATACAGCATCAGCTGTAGACACACCCCTACGAAAACCATATTGATTTGATGAGAAAAAGTTAGTCTTCTCTAAAAAAATCACAAGACGTTTATTTATAAGTTTTTCCAAAATTTTTGACAGTGCTGGTAGTATTGAGATTGGACGATAATTACTTATGAGCTTTTTGTCACCAGCTTTATGGACTGGGTTATTAGGGCACCTTTGAAGGCATTAGGAAATGTTCCAGTCTTGAAAAAAAGATTTGTTATGTGTACTAGAAGACCAGCTAGTATATTTTTATTTTGCTTTACAATATTTGAGGAAATACTATCTATTCCCGCAGTGCTACTTGATTTCAAAGAATTTATAGTAGCAATAACTTCAGAAAGGTCCGTGTCAAGCAGCACGAGAGAACTGTTAGCATTTGTAAAGTTAGAGGAATCTATTGTTGGAGGACTTTGCTTTATCAAGTTTTCAGCTAGTAGTTTACCGACATTCCCGAAGTATTCGTTAACCTGATTTTCTAGATCCTTAGGTGATACAGAGCTTTGCAAAAGATCTTTAGATGCCGAGGTCTTAGTTTTATAATTTGTTAAATCATTGATTACTTGCCACGTAGATTTTATGCTTGATTTTGCCGCTTTTTCCAATTCTGTACGCTCATAGTTTAGTTTTATTTTTCTAAGTAGGCCCGTACAGAAGTTACGGTATCTTGTATACGTTGCACGAAGTATTAGGTCCTCAGGAGATTTTTTTGACTTGTAGTGTAATTTGTCCCTGTTTTTCATGCAACGTACCAATCCTGTAGTGATCCAGGGTTTTATCGGAGCTTTTTTACGAGAGCAATTTACTTTAATGGTATTTTCCATTATTACTTTAGAAAGAGAACTAACTAGATGATCTGCAGCTACATTGCGATCGCCTGAATTATAAACTAGGCTAAAATCCGTGTTTTCTAAAGTATTTTTTATTTGTGTATAATTAATTTTCGTAATACAAGTTCGTTTCTCCAATGGCCGGTTTTTTAAGTCAATAGATAATAGCATGGTACTGTGGTCTGTTACAGAGTTATTGATAATAAGAGTTTTAGAGTAAAGTTTACTTTTGAGGAAAATATGATCGATACAATTATCAAGTCTGGTTGGGAGTTCATGAGCTGGTAATAGGCCATGGCTGGCTAGAAGATTGAGGTAGTTTTGCGAATTTTGGTTTAGTGCACTTGGAATAATGTTAATATTTAAATCTCCGACTAAAATTATGTTTTGATATTTAACTAGAGAATCAAGTAGGGCGCCGAGTGAGGTGATAAACGAATCAATGTTGTTAAACGAGGGAGGACGATAAATTGAGACGAGTGCTGTTTTATTGTGAAATATGCTAATTAAACAGTTCGCCTCATGGAGTACTGGTTCGTAGGTGTGAGTTGTTATGCTATTTTTTATATAAACTAGCACCCCGTCATTTTGATTATAGTTATCAGTAGTAGTATAATATTGGTAGTTCAAGATTTGTGGTATGATGTCAACGGTACTTAGCCAACACTCTGTAAAAATAATTACATCAGGATCAACTTTTATTCGACTAAGCAAACATTAAAGTTGTCCAAGTTACATTGTATGCTGCGAATATTTTGCACTAAGAACTTTAGTTGCTTATTGGATGGACCTATGATGGTGGAGCAAATTTCCGGATCACAGGTCATAGCATTAGAGACAACCAACCTGTCCAGGCCATCAAGAACCTCCAAGAGATCATTATCCATGGGTAATGTTTTTATTGCTCAGTCCAAATAGTATGTATTTGTGATAAGAACCGATAACTAATACAAGCGTACTTGAAGAAGAGTTATTAATCATTAGATTTCTGCTAGACATTTTAGATAAATAATAATTATCTTTATGTGTAAATAAATAAAAATATTGTAATATATTAATCGTATAATATATAATGTATATAAGATATTATAATAATATTCAACATATAGTATTTTATTGCAGCTGATCATAGAATAATATTTTATGGACCTTAGAAACAATCCAAGATTAAGTTTAAGTGTTAAACTGGGTTTACAAAAAGTTAATTGACACTTTCTTAAATCATAGGTAATATTAAGTAAATGAACTGCAAAGCATAGTCATATATTTTCAATATTTTTAGCGACTTTGCGTAAGTTGTTCAGTTGTTCTTCACTCCTCAGTAAAATGTGAGGAGATCCTTCTTCCTTTCGCAGGTATACTCTTCCACCTGTTGTCCAGACAAAAGCATATTTAAAGGTCTTTTTGAACTCCCGTGCCAGCGAGTGGAGATGCTTTGTCTTGTGAGTGAGTAATTCAGACGCATATATCTGGCAAGGCTGGCCACCTAGCCCAAGAGCACTTGAGCTTAGATTAGCCGTGGGGTGAGCACGGTTGCATTGTTTTATGCTGGTCAGCAACTCCGTTTTTTGGAGGGTGTTTTGAAATTCGATTTTTATTGAAGAATGGGTTTTATCCTTTGTACTAGGCAGTCTATGTACATCACGTAAATTATTAGCTTGAAGGGACAGCTGCAAGTGTTGTGCCAGCTTTATAGTATAGTCAAATAGGTCCTGTTTGGTCTCCCTAACTTTTTTAGGCACATTACGCAGTTCAATGCACGTTTTGATTGAGTTTCTATGAACTTCCTCCAATTTATCTTCTAAAGTTTGTATCTGGGTGGAAATAGTAAGACGTTCCTGTTCCAAGTTACTTATTTTGGTATCGAAAGCACGGATACTGTCGGACATATCATTCATAGATTTTTCGATAGTCAAGTTGGAATCTTGGATAACTACAATCTGTGAGCCAACCTGTTTAATATGCTCCTCAAGAGAATCAAGCCGCGAATTTTGGTTCACTGTAAACTCCCTGAAAAGACGCAAAATTTCCCGTTTGAAACCATCAAAATCCTTAGACATTCTTTTGGTGCGACCGGCCGACCGAAAAGTGACATTCTGGTAGTCATCTTCAACATCAGACCCTGGTGATGCAGTAGCGTTGGGTGGGGCAGCCTGAAGCGGAGCCGTTTTTCTTTCAGAGGGCGGCGATCTCGCAGTTTTCGGCATTATTAATTTGCCGCCGCGCAAAGACCAAATAGGCCTAATGCTATTTTTTTTGAGCCTACAATCGAGTGACACGGTAACCGGTCAGTCCAGTGGGCGGGGCTATTCTTCGGCTGAGAGCGGGAATTGAGTGTAGAAGTGGGATAGTCGTATGCGCCTGCGTTGTTATTACAGTTTAGTTATTAATCGTATGAATGGAAGTAGGATGTTATTGGGCATTCTGGACCAGCTTCCATTCGTTTGAGCTCACGACGCACCGCGCCGGTTGGCGCGGCTTGTCGTTCACTCAAACTCATTACATCTGTTCCAGAATACCCAATAATATTGATTGATTCTGAATTTTACTTGCGGCAGGAAATGAAATGATGTTAGTAACACAGATAAATACTGAAGTTTAATCGTGATGATCGCATTTCAGTAATGAGGACATCACTGGTAACATATTTCTCCAAAAATGAAATTTGTTAAACAACCTACATCACTAAATCTTGAGAATATTGATGTAGGATCTGAAAAAAATACATATCGTCACGGAAAGCTTTTACCAAACACCATCCGTTGTATAGTTTGCGGACCGTCTAACTGCGGAAAAACAAACTTAGTCCTTGGGTTACTTTTACATCCTAATGGTTTACATTTCCGTAACGTGTACGTTTATTCGAAAACGTTGTATCAACCAAAATACATATTTTTAGAGAAGGTAATGAATCTCGTTCCAGGAATACGTTATTATAAATATCGCGATAACAAAGAAGTCTTAAATCCAAGCTTAGCGTCTCAAAATTCTGTCATTATTTTCGACGATGTTGCCTGTGAAAATCAAAATAACATTCGTGATTACTTTGCCATGGGTAGACATAAAAATATAGACTGTTTTTATTTGAACCAAACTTATAGCAAAGTCCCAAAACAACTGGTTCGCGACAATGCAAATCTACTCATCATATTCAAACAGGATGATATTAACTTACGTCATATTTATGATGAACATGTGAACACTGATATGCCTTGGCATCAATTTCGCGAACTTTGTTCACAAGTTTGGAAAGATACATTTAGCTATTTAGTGATTAATAAAGACTGTCAAAGAAATAACGGATGCTACAGAATGAAATTCGACACCTTTATTACTTTCGACGAGTGAGATACATAAATGCCGTTTTTTTTAAATCAGAAGCCACTTTCTTATCTTCTTTATATGCGAGTAGTTGTAAAATAAGAAAAAATGTGTGATGAAAAATCAATTAAACAACAAATAATTAAGTCTGCTGAGGCTGTTAAAAAGAAGGTTCAAAACATGAAAAATACTAAAATGGATTCTGAGTTGGCATTAGAAACTATGTTCAAACCAGTAACAGATCCACTTAAACAGCTAACGAGAACCCCGTATCAAGAACAGTTAAGTAATGAAGATGTTGATTCGCTTGAACATTTAGCACGACAGTCTACACCTACGAAGAAACGAAAATTTTCTGAAATTAGCTCTTCAAGGGAATCACTCCAAGAGGTATCGAATGCTAGTAACAGCGATGATAACATAAGTGACTCTGAACTGAATCAAAGTCTTAGAAATAACATGAGTGACATATTTTTTGAAACAAATTCGGATGGTGCTTCAACACCAAATGCAAAGTCTTTATCGTCATGGTCTTTATCATCAGAAGTATTCAAAGATGTACCTTATGGAATTAGATTGGAAAATGGAAAACCTATGATAGGATCAGCACCGCTCTCCATAACTAATGATGCATTTGAAATAGCAGGTCATTCGTATGTCAAAACTAATGGACTCAGTGAATTACTTTACAAAAAAAATCCTGATCTAAACATTATCACTGAAGATGATAAAAGGAATTATAAATTTATACTAATAAGCACAAACGCTCATCGACGTAAATATGATCCCAATCAACCAATCAATAGCAACAGAGGATTTAAGTATTTACAAATTGTAAAACCCTTATTATGTTCCGCCAATGTTTCCAAAGGAAAGGGTTTATCATTGCTTAAAAAAGTTGATAACAAAGTAGATTACATTTTTTGGAATGATCCAAACGAATTAGTTGAAACATTGAAATTATTAATAGCTTCGAAAGATGCCGGTAATACTGGCTTAGATGATGAAATTGTATCAGTTTTAACAGAACTGAAAAAACGTGGTGTGATATAAAATGAATAAATACTTATGTAATCTATATTTTATTTTATTTCTACTCTAACCTTCACACTATTTACAAGATGAATATAGATAAATTTGGACATCATGTTCATAAAAGACTGCGTGTGTCAGATCCATTAAATTTGGTTCCTATAAACACAGGGCTAAGTAAAAATGAGTCAGGAGTTTACGACTTAAAACAATGTATATTGAGAGGATTACCGTTAGCTGTAGCAGCAGATGAAGCTGTTAGCAAGGAGTATGTAGAAAAAAACAATAAATTATATTGTAAAAAACAAGATTTCATTAATGAACTTAAAAGTATAAAAACTCAAATACAACTGCTACAGAAACAGTTAGATGAGAAGTGTTCAAAGGTAGAAGCGAGTAATATTATTAAAGATCATATAGTAGCACTCAGAGACTCATCGAAACCAGCATGAGCAAACAATCTGTTGTAAATGAAATCCATAAAGCAGCTAGAAGAAATTTCCCACGTCGTTCTGTTATTTTAAAAGGGATTGATGATTTATGGCAAGCCGATTTGATTGATATGCAAAACTATCAGAAGGTTAACAAAGGATTCAAATTTATTTTAGTAGTCATCGATGCTTTTTCTAAATACGCATGGATCGCTCCATTAAAGAATAAAACAAAAACTGAGGTGTCTCTAGCGTTTGATAAGGTTTTACAAGAAGGCCGATCACCTGCTAATTTACAAACCGACAAGGGTACCGAATTTCACAATGACGTTTTTCAGAAGCTTACGAACCGATGGAAAATAAATCATTATTCAACTTATTCAACAAAAAAAGCGTCTATAGTAGAAAGATTAATAAGAACTTTGAAGAGCAAGTTGTTTAAACATTTTAGCTTGTTTGGAAATTATAAGTGGATTGGAGAACCTTTATGTGATATAGTTAAGAGCTATAATAATACTATGCATCGCACTACAAAACATATGCCGTCTGAAATAAACAAGTTAAATGAATCACTCGTTGCATGTAATATAAACAAATCACAACCTTCCTTACCTGCAAAGAAAATTAAATTTCGTGTTGGAGACTTTGTCCGTATCAGCAAGCACAAAGGAGATTTTCAAAAAGGATATACACCAAACTGGTCTACCGAATTATTCACTGTTGTAAAAGTAATAAAATCTATACCCACAACATATTACATACGAGATCAACATTGTATACCAATAAAAGGTTGTTTTTACGAACACGAACTGCAAAAAACTAGCTGTCCCAATATTTATTTAGTTGAGAAGGTAATTAAAAAAAAGGGAAACAAGTATCTTGTTAAATGGCTCGGCTTAGGTCAAGAGGAAAATAGTTGGATTAATAAAAGTGCTATAATAAAGCATTGAAGTATATTACTACAGATTAGTTAACTTATTTTTCATTACATCGTTAGTTATGAAAGGGAAAGGACTTCTCAATACTTTAATCAATAATTTACCAATAGAGTTACACTTACCAGGCTACAACTACTGCGGTCCAGGTACTCGATTACAAGAACGTTTGCAAAGAGGCGATAAAGGCATAAACCCTTTGGACAGCGCTTGTATGCTGCACGACATAGCTTATTCAAAGTATTCAAGTTTAGAAGATCGGCATAAGGCTGACTTAGAGCTAAGAAAGATGGCAAAGCAACGATTAAAATCAGAAGATGCTAGCAGAGGTGAAAAAGTTGCATCATGGTTGGTGAATAAAGTAATGAAAGCAAAAATTAAATCGGGTGCTGGAATTAAATCATTCAAAACTTCTATGGCTAAATTAAAATCGCATCTGAAAAAAAAGAAACCTAAAAATATTCAAGATGCTATTCAGTTTGCATACTTAGCAGCAAAAAAAATATTTCATAAGAAAAATAATATGAAGCTGCCAAGAATTATTCCCATCCCTAAAACTGGAGGAATACTTCCACTCATTCCTATTTTTGCTGGTCTATCAGCATTGGGTTCTTTAGCTGGAGGTATTGGTGGAATAGCAAAAGCAGTTAATGATTACAAGTCAGCCCAAAAAAATCTTTCTGAATCCGTGCGTCACAATAAAATGATGGAATCGATCTCCTTAGGCAAAGGTTTATACATCAAACCATACAAGACAGGTAAGGGATTGTGCGTACATTCTTCAAAAAACTAGTTAAAAGGTTACCCAGACGAGCACTGAGTAATATAGATTTAATATATTATACTCGGGACATCCCATACTTTCGAGGTGTCTATATGAGAGACACTTTACCAAGCAAATCAAATAACATCGAGTGCGCTATCCTGAATCTAGATAATTCAATAAATCCGGGAACTCACTGGGTAGCCTACATTAAGATAAATAATTACAGCGTGTACTTTGATAGTTATGGTTTAAAACCACCTGTAGAATTAATCAAGTACTTAACAAAAAACACTAACGTTTATTATAGTTATATGAACTATCAACAAAACAACACCTATAATTGCGGTCATTTATGCATAAAATTTTTAAAAACATTCTGGTTGAAACATTTATATTAAGAAATCATAAACTATTCTCACCATTATTACGATGTCATTCACGCTATCAATAACCGGTTGTAAACCAGCTTTGTCAACATTTTATTCGCCGGCTCTGCAGCTTGATGGTGAATATGAATGTGGGCTGATCTTTTTTTCGACGTTTAATTAGATTCCTAACATAGAATGCTACAACAACAAATTTCATTATGGCGACAACGAAATGATTGAAATACCCGAAGGATCATACGAGCTATTAGATATAAATGACTTTTTAAAAACAAATTTAGTAGACTGTACGTTTAATTTGATATGTAACAATAACACTTTGAGCACAAAAATAATTTGTTCAAAAGATATTCATTTTGAGAAATCCGGTTCAATCGGAAGGATATTGGGTTTTGGAAATCAGACTCTTAAAGCTAATATATTACATGAGTCTCTCTTCCCTGTAAACATTCTACCAACAACCATCGTTCGAATAGAATGTGATATCGTGAGCGGATCGTACATAAATGGGAAGCCTAGCCATATAATTTACGAATTTGCACCTAATGTACCGCCAGGGTACAGGATTATAGAAATCCCAAAAAATTTGATAAATTTCCCAGTAAATCAAAATACAGTTAGCGAGATTAATATAAGGATTTTGGATGCAAATAACAACCTTATAAATCTACGACAAGAAGAACTACAGTTATATTTACACCTAAGACGAAAATGATAGATTTCATAAATAAAACATTGGTACCCGAAACCAAAGATCTCAGTACAACACATCCACCGCAACAGAAACCACCTGCTAAAAAGAAAAAACTGACTAAGGAAAATAAACAATTTCTCAGATACTTAAAAGTCATAAAATGAATATCTTAAATATCTTGGATTCTTTCGCCTACGACAACAGCATTGAAAGCTACCAAATCCATTCGTATAAGCCCTACATTAATAGTTTTAACAAAAACGATGAAATACGCATTCCCATCAATCAACAAGACTTATACGTCTTACCGTCACAGAGTACACTATACATCGAAGGTTCTATCACAGTGCACCGTCCAAATGGCGATAAAAAAGAGAGAGTGAGTAATATTGAGTTGGTGAATAATGCAGCGCTTTTTCTTTTCCAAGACATTCGATATGAACTAAATGGCGTAGAAATTGATAGGATAAAAAATGCTGGGATCACAACTACTATTAAATCATTGCTCTCGATGAATGAAAATGAATCAAAAATGTCACGGCTATGGGGGTGGGACATTGATGGAATAAAAAATACTACTGGTAATTTTTCCGCCTGTATCCCATTGAATAAAGTTTTAGGTTTCGCTGAAGATTATAATAAAATAATAATGAACTGTAAACATGAGCTGGTTCTTTTGCGTAGTAATACAAACCTTAATTCTATTAAATTAACCACTAATGAAGTGTTAGATGACATAACCATTAACAAAATTGTATGGAGAGTACCGCATATAAAAGTATCTGATCGTGAAAGAGTTAACTTGCTGAGATGTTTGGAGAAAGATAGACCTATCAGTTTAGCATTTAGGAATTGGGATCTCTATGAATACCCTCTTTTACCACAGACTACAAAACATACTTGGTCTATAAAAACCACATCTCAATTAGAGAAACCACGTTATGTGATTATTGGTTTACAAACTAATCGGAAAAGTTTAGGTATGAAAGACATGTCTCACTTTGATCATTGTTATGTACGTGATGTCAAGGTTTTTTTAAATTCAACTTACTTTCCATATGAAAGTCTCAATATTAAGTTTACTGAAGAAAGGTATATGATATTATATGAGCAGTACGCTAGATTCCAACAGTCTTACTATGGACGTCGGTGTGAGCCGTTGTTAAATCTGAAGGATTTCAAAGATAAAGCACCATTATTTGTAATAGATTGCTGCAGGCAAAATGAGACCCTGAAGACAGGTCCCATTGATGTTAGAGTAGAAATAGAGAGTGATTTAGAAATACCAGATCAAACTTCTGCTTACTGCCTCATACTAAACGATTGTGTAATCGAATATAAACCACTTTCTAACATCGTTAAAAAAATAACATGAATTCTGAACATATTTTTGTAGATTTACAAGGATTTAGAGATTATAAAAATAATTTTATTATTAAAGAGTTTGCTCTCGCTACTAAAGAATTTACTATGGTCTACTTGGTAAAACCTCCTTATCCATTTTCTACTTTATCAGATAGCGAAAAAAAGCAAGTTGTTTGGTTGGAAAAGAATAGAGGAATTTATTGGCGTGAAGGTTTTATTGACTACCGCGAATTTCATAGGTTAATTTATAGTTTATTGAGGAATAAGAAAATTTTTGTAAAAGGTTTAGAAAAAATCATGTGGGTAAATAAACTTTGTGGTGATTGTTGTGTTATTAATATCGAGGAAAATCAATGTCCTAATATAAAATACCTGCATGATAAATATAGTGTATGCAATTTTACGTGTTTTTCTCACCACAAACAATGTGCGTTGAAAAATGTACTATGTGTCAAGAAATGGTTTTATGAAAATAATGTTATAGAATTTATTTAGAATAAGCAAGTATTTATGTAACTTTTTTATTGAAAGTAAGAAATAAATGTAAATGTATTTAAAAAAGAAAACATGTTTTATTTAATTAATTTTTAATTTAAAACGAAATTAATAACTATTGCACATATTTTTAGAAATGTTCTTAACTACGTTTTCCACCATGTCCATTATTTCGTCTACAGGATCTATCACAACATATTGGGCACTTAACACCGCACTTTCACTGTTTGTGTCCTTACACTCATTTAAGTCGAATACTTCTATTTTTATCAACCGATTTCCTCTTCTTGCCGCCTTGCTAACCACATATGATGTAGACGTGGAGTCCTTTGCAACCCGTTTCCTTGAAGTCTTACTTTTCCGCTTCCCCACGTCTGATGGAGCCGGGTTTCGTATTTCTTCGACATCACTATCGAACCCACTCAAAATATTTTGCGCGTAGTAGTAAGGGTCAGTCGGATCAGTCTCGCCTAAAATCTGAAAAAAACAAAAAAAAAAATTATTAAAAATATTCAAACCTATTTCAAACTGTGTAATATAAATTGGATGGAAAAAAATAATGCTTACCGAAATCGACATGTTTTCACGTCTGCTGATCTTCTAGTTGGCTCGAACGATGCAGTAACAATAAATTACTGAACCACCAAATATAAAATGGATTTGTAGATGAGTGTAACTTACCTATTCATACGTTTCGATCGCTCTAGAAAATTAATCCTGTCTCTTTTAATACATATAAGAGTGAGCGAGCTCGAATTCGTAGTCAGCATTATCAATATCGAATGTGTTTGAATCAAGTATGTCATTGCTGACTAAGTAAATAGTAGTCATTGAACCCTTGCGCGCTATGCAACATCGATGCGCCTCCCTTGCTGTTTGCAACATCGCTAACACCTTGACTTGACCTACTTTTGACTGTCTCGTCGGTCTAGTGATGATAGCGTTTGATTACTATTGCAGAGGTCGTGGGCTCGATTCCCACAGGGAGCTGTCATACTTTCAGTAGACACGAAATCAAAACTTCATTGAATATAGTTTAGCTCTCCTCATCCCACCGCGCTCAAGACTATGTCTATAGCAAAAATTTCTGAGATATGTAGGAACTAACAATACTTACATATTCTTTTGTTTTTGTAACATTAGGTAACAATGTTAGGTCATGGAAATAAAAGAAGCTGGTAGTATAACCCAATTTATTCACCCAAAACTATACTTATTAGCTTATAGTACATAACACTTTTATAACTAAGTACCTATCTATTTTAATTCATTACATTATTAGTTCACTTAAATAAATACGCTATTCTTAACATACCTAAAGAGCTTTAGCTTTAACTTGAAGAGCATAAGAACGAAAACATAATATTAAGCTTATTCCACACTAGCTCTATCGCGGCGGTTACCGCAGCCGCAATCCATACACATAGCATCTAAGACTGAAACAGATCTATGAAATACATCATATCACGATATTTTGATTACATATTTTTAAATTTTATCCCATGGTCAATTTTACTATCTTATTTTCATAATATTGAGGTATGGCCCCACGCTTTAGTTGAGATTTGATCCCGATGAATCAAACGTTTATCATCATTTCTCGATAGAGCTATTTTGTTGACACTTTGCGTAAATATTTCATGTTTTATCGATTTAAACAAGATATTTCTCTTGCGCAGCACATTACCTTCAAACAAGGTCTGCTCATAATTACTAAAGTTAAGACCGCGAATAACGCTCATTTTTACTCCTTTGGCCTTTTTGACAGTTTTTTCTAAAGTTTTGAAACAGTACAGTTTTGATCGTAATCCTACAAATTCTGTAATAATTTCACCACCCATTTCATCCTTAAATAGCCCAGGAATCTTTTTGTTTTTTAATGGAATTTGATGTATATTATTACTATCGTAATTACTCGTATCAAAGTAAGGTAGTAAACGGTATTTCAAATCTAGGAAGAAGTCCTCTGTGGACAAATGATAGATGAAGCTATCCGTATCAGTATAGCACATCTCAACATATTTCCCATACATAGGTTTAATAATTGAATAATGAAAGTCATACATGTGGCTTTTGGATAACTCAAGAACAGTAAACCCAATGTAGATAGGTTTATCTAAAACCACACGTTCTGGTTTCATTTGGATGGCAACCAAATTTTCGGAAAAAACTGAAGCACTGTGAAAGTTTGGACGGGCTATCAATTTTTCTGCCGATGTGCATTTTTTCGTTTTGTTTTGACTATCGCTCCATTGATTTACCAAATAGACGTTTACTCTGTGTTCAGTATTTTCTATAGTCTTTCCAAATATGCTGTTGTTCAAGAGTTTGAAAAAGTCTTGTTCGAAAGTTGATTGGGCTTGTTGCCTCAGTTTTGTATTAAGTTCAATGTATTGTTTGAGATAAGCACTTTGACGAAAAGTAATGACTCTATGGATTTTTCTTAGTATTAATCCATGTTTCAAGCATGTTTTAAGATGCACATAATGAATAACATATCGATATTTATCGTATAGGTTAGGGATTAATTTCGAACTCTTTCCACCGGGTGGTATGCATCGCTCAGGACAAAATGGGAAATCATTGTGATAGTCGTGTAGGTGTGTGGGATAAATAATATCCACTTCAAGAATATAACCAAAAGATGCATTATCAGGAACTGATGTGATATCAATGGTATTCACTTCAGACTGTTCCAAAAATCTGAAATCTGACAAAGGTAATACTTGAGACATGCTGAAGCCGTATAAATTGTTAGCATCAATATACGTTATGAAGGACTCGGGACGTGATGGGTCGTACTCAGACATGTATTTATTGTTTGCTTTCGCATGTCGCTTGGAACACATACATACACCACCCCGTATTCCATCCTGAATCATCCGAATAATCGCTAAGTCGCTAAGCAATTCTAATCTGACCTTAGTTTTCAAAAGCATCGCATCAAATGATAAGCTGGGTGCTGTGAGGTAGAATGCCGGGTCTAATTGATAATATCGTTTACATGTTTTGCGGAAATGTTCAAAAATATCGGCTAGTAGCAAGACATCTGTTTTAACGTATAGATCAGTGTATTCACCTAAGTTACGAATGGAGAAAGTTGACCATACTGACTTGGCATGTTCATAATCTTGATCAGAAATTTCTTCACCACTGATAGTATTATAAAAAGCAGATTTGGGTGGGAGGGAATTTTCTTCGTAGCATTTCCAATGTGACATATAGTCATATGGATAAACACCTTTGCGAGTGAGTAATTTGAGTTCAGTGTCATTTGCAAAAAATGATTTCAACAACGAGAATTCCTCCACCTTCATTGTTTTCGTGAGTTTTTCTAAACTGGTACCTAAAAATTTAAATGAATCGATAAATCGAAGTTGGATACCTTCATCTTTCGATAATGGTATATACTTCGTGAAAGAAATATAGTTTTCTTTTGTTTTAGGTATTATTCTAATCGGACCAGGCGCCTCGCCTAGTTCTTTGATAAATAAATGGCAATCGTAGCCTGACAAATTGTGGAAAACAACTGGAACAAAATTTGGTAGTTTAAATTGTAAATTACAATGCTTGTGAGCTGCCCCCCGATAGTGACCAGTGATGTGACAGTGGTCTCGAACCTTGTCAAATATTAAAAGATTATCACAAATATGACAGCGGACAGCATTTTCAAAATTTTGTGAATCATTATCCGTGAATATAATTTTAATATTAGCTTTTAAAATAGTGTGTATTTGCTTCATGTCTCGATACAACCATTCTACAAATTTTGATACACAGTCTGATCCCCGATAGCTGACGTAGCGATTATACTTGGCATCCACTGTACAAACAATATAGTAACCAAACGCTGAGGGCACATGTTGTTGTAGCAGGCTAGTGCTCGCAATGTTAGGGTCTGCTTCACACCCCAGATGACGTTGAAGCATAGTCTCAAAATCAGCATAAATGATAAAGGGTATGTTTTGTTTTCGTTCGTAATTCTTAAATTGAAGAACCGACCCTTGGTTAGGAAGAGCTGTAGCAATACCACCACATGCATGAATGACTAGTTCATTAGATGTTTTAAAAAATAACAGACATGATGAGCAAAAATGCAGTTGCTGATGGTGTTTAGATATTTGGCTTCTAACCAGACGGGGAAGGTTTTTGATCAAACAAAAGTGAGAGCCCTCATCATTCTCGAGAAATAGCAGATGAACGATATTTTTCGCAGTGGAAGACTCTGATCTGTATAGTGGACCTACAACAGTTTTTTTGCCTTGTAAGCCATACACAAAAATAGCGATATCTGGATTATTTTTTTCAAACACCGGGATGTCAGAAAAAGTTACTGGATATGATAAGCCTTGAGTGTTAAAAATATCGCGAAAATCGGGATAAGACGAGACACGATCGGGGTGGCTCTTTGAAGGGAATAGAGCAGCTGTAACACACCAAAGAAAACAATAAGGATCATCATTTTTTATATTCAAACATGCTTTTTTGTTTTTTATAAATTTTGGTAAATCTATAAACGATGACCCACTCAATGGTTGATATTTATTTACATTGATTTCCAAATGAGAGTTACTCAAAAATGTCCAACCGCTATCTCGCTCTTGAAACTCTTCAAGCTTTTTTTTCAATGTATTTATGATTTCTGAAAAAATGGAATTGAAGTTGTGGTTCATGTGTATGGTAATGTTTTTCGTGCCAAACGATTTTAGTTCTTGCAAATCGTTTTTGTACATAAGGAAAAATGAAAAAAGCTCAACATTGACTTTTATGCAAACGTGTTTTTTCAATGAAATATCAATCAGAGATTTTAATTTATTATGGATAGACTCGAAAAAGGTTTCAATTGAGTGCTGACCATCACCGTTAGCCTGTATCTTATAAGTTGCAATACGATTACGGAATGCAGAGGTCAGAACCTCAACATCTTCTGACAAATGATGAGTTGCGACTTTGCTTTTGTGGTCAGTGCTGCGCATATGACCCACCCAACTTTTTGGGTTGACAAGAGTTTTGCAAGTAATGCAATAAGGCATTGTAAATAAAAAGTAGTAAGATTGACCAGGAAACAGATAATTAAAATTTAGGTTTTAGACACAAAAATAAATAGGTAAGTAGCAAAATAATATGTTTATTATAAATTAAAGGAATTTTATTTTATATTTATCTTATCACTAAAAAAACTCGCCTCACTATTATCATACAGTGAATAAACTTGTTTAATAAATTTCTGTAATACGTCCCAGTGCGGTGTGTCCGTATCAGTCTGCAATTTTATTACCATCAACGCTTTTTTCCACCTCTCTTGAACGTTGGTACTTGCAGCATCGGTAGTGTTGTAGACCTTCAATTCTATATAGAATTCTCCTTCCGTCGTTGCTGTCCGACGAACGTGACCATTGGCGACCCGCGTCACTAGACTCGACCCCAGTTGGTGCTGCTCGGGAGTCGCTTTAGCGACCTTCTCTGCGTCTCGCAAAATCCCGAAAAGATCTCCCACCGTCTTTTTCTTTAAGGTGCTTGCAGACCTGTAAAAGTGAACAATATATTTTAAAACATAAGTACCTTCATAAACTTATACCTATATTCCGATTGGGTAGGCTATCTATAGGAGATACACATACATTGAACGAGTATGAAGTGGATGATAGTTTAATATGAAGGGTACATATCTACTTTTGATCTATCCCATATATGTCATTCTTAATAAGCAAATATCCCAAGTGATTCTTAATAAGCATATCTTACATGGAAAACAAAAATACTACGCGAAGCGGGTATCGAACCCACGACTAGTAAGATGCAAAGTAAACAGTCGACAGCATGTTAACCTTTACGAGTACATGCCTGCAATGTAATCAACGATTCAATGACTCAGCGGTGTGCTAGAGTCAAATGACGCGACAACGTAACAACGAATAATATAACGAGACTAATTCTATTCCAGTAAACTTTTCCCTGGATGTAAACATTTACCGTAACGATCAATGTTAAGCCGGGTCCGCTGCGCCATGTTACGCGTGTTACAAAAAATGTAACACGTTATTAAAACAAAAATGGGGAGTGGTATTAACACTTTACGTGTTACGTAACGTAACGTTATATAACAAGTACCTAACGTGTTATACCATGTCCCACTTTTATTATATTTAAGTGTTACGTTTTTTGTAACACGCGTAACATGGTGCAGCGGCCCCGGCTTTAGGCTATAGAAAATAAGGTTTAAGGGTCAAACCTATGGTTTGAATTATTAAGACGAATAAACAACTTTTAGTTATGAAACAAACAAATAAACAGTTGTTATCTCTTTCAATGTTCCAAGATTTTCATCAACAGCTTGATTACATCGAGGGAATCGTCATTTGAAACGATGTGTAAAGTGTACAATCATTTATAATAAACTATAGATGTATTGTATTCTTACCTAACTGTCTCCTCAACGTAGCTCGATGCTTTGCGTTTGGAGCTGGTTGGAGTCTTTTGCTTCTTACTCGACTGCACAGCAATAGGTACACCAGAGAATTCAAACTCGGAGTCAGACCTGAAATAATAATAACATAGTTTTATACCAGTCTTATACATTTAACCTAAACGATTTATACACCGTATTGTAATTACTATACTAGATAAATGTAGTGACTGGAACATATTTTTTAGACATAGTTCGGGACATAGTTTTCATATAGGGACTAATACGGTTTAGTCAGTGGAACACGTAAAAAAAAAAAATTAGGATGTAAATAAATATACTTACTAACATTTTGATACCGATGGAGTGACTGGTAGCGAGGAAGTCGTAGATAATTACACCACACGGAGACTGTACTGAACAGCGTTATCACGTTATCGGAAGTGATGAGAATTTTAGATAAATCAGGGTGTTATAGGTTTATATCCTAAATGTGTATGTTGTTTTTTTATTACAAGTACTGTAATGAAGTAAATGCGAAAATCGCCTTTATTTATAGGTGTATGAATATAGGTGATTGTTGATAAAAGTAATACATATTACTTTTTAGTATCGAACACCCAAAATTTTTGCTTTGCCTTCAAAAGTAGGTACTTAACCAAATCATCTTGACCGGTAGCAAGGTCAAGCCTATATGTTATTCTCATAATGTCAGCACTATTTAATAGCTCAAGTTAATGTGGCTGGTTGCCATTGCAACATAATGTGACCAATATATCGATTATTGTAGGTAAGATGTTTTGCAATCAGAAGCTTGCAACGGATCCAATAACGTTAACGTAGCAAATTCGTAGGTTTCATACCTAGGTAGGAGTAAATAGTCCTAGATACACATGTTGCAATTTACTTTAGATTTTCTTGATCTTAATCAGATAATGTTCGAATTGGGTGAATATTTCACTATAGCAGAAGAAAATAAACTGTTATTTCCAGTTACCAGAAATCGGATGATGAGCTAAATAGGAAATTATAATTAATTCCTCTAGCTTATCCATAGAAAACATTGTATGATATCGATGAAATTACTATATAAATGTATTTCAGGATAAATAATACTTATCTAGGTATTCTTTATAAAGCATTTGGTAGACTCCACAATATTATGTGAAAGTCAAACATTAGGTATTAATGATACCTACAGCTAAATATTTTGATGCAACGAGTTTTTTCCGTGTGGATCTTAGACTAGAGTATAGCTAGTATAGTCAACCTTTGGTTATCTCTTATGTAGGTGATACATTAAAATATTATGACCCCTCTAAATTCTTTATTTATGGGTTATGTAAAATTTACTGTATTTATTTTACTGTATGTTACAGATAAATTTAGATAGAAAATGAACGAGAACTGATGTTAGAAAACTGTTGAAAAAATATAAAACTATCTGCATAGGTTCAGTTACGTATAATGGGATGAGAATAATATCTTCAAGTTTCAATTAAAAAAAGACAAAATGCTGTCGGTCGTATTTACAAAATCATGATTTCTTAAAATACTTTAACATCAAGTCTTAAAAAAATAATAACATGGAAAATGCTTTATTACCGGAATACCTTTAAGGAATGTTCAAAGGAACCAACTTTTATAAATAAAACTGTACTTTTTGACAACATATTTTTTCTTACACCGTGTATACTTCGTATCAAATTTATAACTCCTGCGTCAACAGCTAAAGGTTGACAATCCCTGCCAGCCACCTATCATATTCGCATTCGCGTTAACTAAAGTGACACGTTAGTAGGAAATAGATTTCCATTAATGAAAGTATACTTTTATGTGTCAGTGATATTATCATTAATTCACGATTTTACTTAAGTATACCCAAGGATTCAAGTAACTGTAGAAGTACATTTTTCCTACTGTGCAATGTTTTGTGTTTTCCGTAGTGAACGATAAACAGGAGACTTCAATCTGATCACTAACATTTTTGTGGGAAAAGTAAGGTATTCTTTGTGCCGACCATAAAATATGCCTAAAATACAAGTATTTCCTGGTTCTGCCAATCACCCAGTATTTGTGTCACATGAAAAGGATCACAAAATTTTGTTGTGTTGGAATCACCTTTTTTACAATGGGAGACGTCAATCTGACCATAAAATACAGTTAAGACGAAAATGTTTTGTGTCACTGTTGCGCAAGAAGGTTCATCACATGAAGTCAATCTGATCACAAAGTAATTTGTGGTGCTGAATCTTTCTAACAGTGGGAGCCGTCAATCTGACCACAAAATATGATTAAGTTGAAATTGTACTTTTATGTTATTGTATGAAGGGCCATCACGGGAAGTCAATCTGATAACAAAATTTGTGGTGTTGTACCTTGTTCATGTGGGAGACGTCAATCTGACTACAAAACAAACTGGGTTGAAAAAGCAAAGTTTTGTGTCACTGTTATGAAAAGTAGACACCAGTGGTGTTAAACTCATTCAGTGGGAGAAGCCAATCTGGTCACAAAACTATGACTGGGTAAATACAAGTATCACTTGGAATATTTCATGTCATTGTCTTAATGAGGAAACCTAACCGATACCGCAAATAATGTGTGCTGTTTTATCTAGTATATTACGAAACTGCACAAAACATAGCTAGTGGGTAAATACAATTCAGTTGAGCTTGGGGATCCTTTATTTAATTCAACTCAGTGACTATGCGGACCTATCTCCACCAAGATGATGGTGAGTTGCATTCACTCAAGCTTCCTAGTGTCATTCGTTTTCATTGATGGAATTTATCATAAACTGTGTAGGTTGCTCGTAAAATTATTGAAACTATAAATTAGAATCACTCGATGTTATTGGGTATTCTGGAATAGCTGTAATGAGTTTGAGAGAGCGACAAGCCGCGCCAACCGGCGCGGTGCGTCGTGAGCTCAAACGAATGGAAGCTGGTCCAGAATGCCCAATAACATCCTACTAATGGAGATGGGCGTCGACGCTCAGAGGTAGTAATACGTGAGTTTCGCGTAGCTCACCTTTATGTTGCCTTCTCAATATGTTGTGCCTTTCTTCCGCTGTCGTCACACTGATTCCGTGGTATGCACGCCTGGTACTCAGCTCCAAATTTGTGTTGTAATATTTTTCAAAAATCTATATTTTTATTTTACACAGAAGACACGTCTTTACGCTTTGGCGGTCCGGGGGAGAGGAAAGGAAAGATCACCCATGTTCATAAATAAAAACGTATTATAACAAGCTATGTGAGCGGTGTGAGACGAGCAACCGACGACGCGAGCTCCGTCTCTGCTCACCATGATTGAGAATATTGTAAAGAGGTTCGAAATTTCACAAATGCCGGAGAGTCGCCCATTAGCTCAGTTGGAAAGAGCGCTGGCACGGATATCCAGAGGTCGCGGGTTCTAATCCCAGCATTTATTATTGTGGGCAGTCACTTAAAGTGACTATCCACAATAATTGATCGTAGCCACTCGCCACCTCAGTATACCCGTAACCACGGCAACTGTAACAAAGCTCTGCGAATCGGAGCGAAACCTGGTCGGACTCTTCCGATATAACAACACCCGTAAGTAGATCCGGACTAAAAGTCTACAACACAAGTTATGGATTTTTTTCCACTGGTGGCGTTAGTTAGCGCCCCGAAGCACCTTAAGGCTGGCAGGGCCCGATGAAGGATGGTCTACCGTCTGTAAAGTACCTTACAGGCAGTTCAAATTAACGCAGTCGGGGTCCGCGGGCCCCCCTACCCGGATGTTATCATTACTTTGGCCGAAACGGGCGCGCAGCCATTTCAGGGATTTCCAGACTGCCCAGGGCAATTTATGTCCAGGCAGTGGACTCACCGTAGCGCTCGTGGCCTAGTGGAACCGAGTGATTGGAATCAATCACTTGGGTTAAGCAACAACAGGCGCGGTCAGGTACTGGATGGGTGACCATCTCGTGACTACCGCTAGTGGCATTTTTTCCGAGAGCCTTCGTGCTTCGCAAGGCACGTTAAGCCATCGGTGCCGGCTGTCATGTAATGTTAAGCCATGTCAGAGGCCTTATGGGCGGCTTGATAACTTCTGAGAGTAAGGCCCGCCACTGTCTTACAATCCTCCACCTACCCGGACTTGGCCCCCGTGGTGGAGTATGGCCTAACATTCCTACTATACAGGAAGAGACCCGTGGCCCAACAGTGGGGACATATAAAGGGTTGATATCAGTGGACTCACCCACAGTACAAATGGATAGGGAAACCGCCCGGGCACACAGGGTGCACCTCGCTTGACGAATATGTAAGTAGTTTTTGTAAGTATTATACTATGTTACTAGAGTTAAGCAGAATAAGTCTTTGAATAAATTATAAAATGTGACTAAAACAAACCATAAACGGTTAGCGACAACTAATCTTCTAATCTTAATGTCAAGCCTTCCTCTGATTACCACCGCACAGACTTACATCTAGTGTGGCCACCAACGTAAAACATGCTTGTAATCTTTCTCTTTTAAATAAAACATTTTGTATTTTTAAACCCGAGACTATTTCACGTTGAACACCTGGAATAAACATATTAAATAATATGCATTCCATTCCGCTATTATAACTAACTAGCTGGTGCCCGCGACTTCGTCTGCGCAGGATTAGTATTTCAAGTAGCTTATATTAGCGTCGCGAACAAAACGTTTAGGCCGCGCATGTCAGAATAACTCGCACATGTTTGATTTTTCCCTGCTTACTTGACACTTATTGGCATATTTTGGACAATTCACACGATGACCTCATAAATTGTAGCAATGTGTTATTCCGATGTATATTATTGTAAAGTTTCATTAAAATCAATTCAGTAATTTTTACGTGAAAGAGTAACAAACATTAATACTTACAATTTTTCGCGTCTATAATATTAGTAGGATAGAATAGAATGGCTACCAATGTTTCCGAAACGGTTAATATATTGCCCCAACACACATAATGTATTCATGAATGTATTTACTTGTGTGCCTAGATTATGAAAACGGCCCCAATGGGAGGTTTATTGAAAAAGTTCAAATTATAATTAATCGTTTCATCAAAAAAAAAAATCGAGATTTTTACATTGAGTATTAAGCCATCAGAGGCTTCATGGCATCCTGAATACTTCTGACAGTAAGACCAGCCACTAGTCTTGCAAGGCTCCACCAATCCGGACTTGGCCCCCATGGTGGAGTATGGCCTATACCTTTCTGAGGGAAGAGACCCGTGCCCCTCGGTGGGGACATAATGGGTTGATGGAGATGATGATAAAGATGAGTATGTCTGGGGCATAAACCCATTGAGTTCTATCGGCACCGATGGGTAACCCCAAAAAGGAATGCTTTTTTTTATAAGATAAGATATGAATATTCTTTATTGCACACCAGGAAAAAACAAACAATAAATAATTACAAAGATACAGTACAATTGGCGGCCTTATTGCTTTGAGCAATTTCTTCCAGACAACGCACGATGGAGAGTTGCTGAAGGAAAAGTGAGACGGGTAGTTGGTGCAAATACGAATATTGATATACATACTTATACTTGAAAAGAATATACTTACATAAACCATAACATACAATACATCAAGCAATGCCACAAGAACCAGGTTTTCCCAACGATTTCACCCATCCTTACAGCCCTTTTTACTTAATAAACTTATTAAACTTTGTCCAATTATTAACCTCACGTTCAGAGAGGCCAAGCTAAACATAAGAAAGTTTCTACTGTATTGAATTTAAGTTATAACTCTACCGAATCGCTCCTTGAAATTATTACTGACTCACATTTGACTCATGCATATTACACACATCATCTCACAAACTAAACTTACACCACACTCCATTACAACACACTCCATCATCTACTCCACACTCTTGCCTTAAGCTAGGAGATAAGTAGAAAAAATGCTCAACCCTACCCCTGGTTTTTATCATCAAAATTGAATTCGTAATTTTTAATAAGTAGAATAAGTCATTTTTATTAATTTTATGGTTTTAATTTAAAAATATTATAACTGATTTTCATACGCCATGTCAAAAGTGTTATCAGACTTTCTTTCCTTCGGTCGCCAAGATACAGGTTTTACGCCTAGTGTGGAGACCACTGCAATGCTTGTATGTGTTTTTCTATTTTGAATAAACAATTGAATAATTCAATTTATTATACACATACACAAACTCATATTACATTTCATTGCAATTCTAAACTGAGTTTAAGCCTCCACCTTGTAACGGTGCAAACCTCTTTACATCATTTTTTTATATTTCTTTTCTGTTTATCATTTTCAAAAATTTTAAATTATTACACACATTTTCGAGATAGCCCTCATTTATAGCATTAATACTACTTTACATCTGACAATTTTTGCCTGCTTATTCCGTTTTATCCAGTTTTCTGTTAATATATTAAAAATTCAATATACAAACACCTTAAATAAAGCAAAAAGTTGAAGTCGTTCCAGTTTTATCTATAATATAAAAATGAATCGCTGAATGTGTTGGTAAACGCAAATCTCGAGAGCAGCTGAACCGATTTCGCTAATTCTTTTTTTAGAATATTATTATTATTAAATTTTTTACTGTACCTGTAAAGATTGTACAATTGGCGGGCTTAATACTAAATAGTATTTTATTCTAGCCAACCAACAGGTGACGTGGAGAAGGTGGGGGGTAGTCTCAAACGGTGAGGTGATATTTTATTGTCAAATATCTTTTTTAGGGTTCCGTACCTCAAAAGGAAAAAACGGAACCCTTATAGGATCACTTTGTTGTCCGTCTGTCCGTCCGTCCGTCTGTCAAGACCCTTTTTCTCAGGAACGCGTGGAGGTATGAAGCTAAAATTTATATCAATTACTCAGGTCTACTGTCCCTTGAAGCTGTGAAAAAATCAAACTTCTAAGCCAACGCAATCAAAAGATACAGCCGTTTATGCCGCAAATTTTCGACACTTGCAAGGGAATCAAAACCTACAGGGTGCTTCCCGTGAACTCAGAATCTTGAAATTTGGTACGAAGCAACGTCTTATAGCATAGATAAAGGAAAAATTACGAAAACCATAAATTTTTAGTTACATCACATAATATATATTTTTTTAATAATTTTAAACTTACTACCCATTTCCTCATAAACGCGTAGAGGTAATAAATTGAAATTCATACCAAATACTCAGGTCTATAATACAGGTTTGTACGGAACCCTCGGTGCGCGAGTCTGACTCGCACTTGGCCGGTTTTTTTAAATTAAACTAAGTATTAATATGTACAATAATTATAAACATACACATATACAAATATAATAATTAAGCACATATATAAAGATGAATAAATACTCGTTGACTTCTTATACTTCAATAAATAGACTTCATAATATATTTTTACATACTTACGAATGGAATTAAACTTTACTGTTCTGAATATGTAGATGTTCTGAATATTCCTAGTTAGTTATTTATAAAAGTTTTAGAACTCTACAACCTTAACCGCGTTGGTGACCTCGGCCTCAACCGAAGTGTTATCCATTATTGGCTTTATTTTCCGGCACATTGGGTAGCCAATCAATTTGTGACCGCACCTGGTCTCCGCTGCAGGTGATCTTTCATTATGGGGGGCATACACTCTGTATAAACATGATGTTTAGTCCGGGGCCTGTAGTCTAATAAACACACACTTAAACCTACATTCTTCTCCGTCTTCTTTGGTTCCTTTGTAACGGTGTAAACCTCTTTACACCATTTTTTTATATTGCTTTAATTCTAATCTCTTTTGAGATTTCCTTGACTTCTTGGCAATACTACTTTACATTTTCAAGTAGACCCGGACTACACATCTTTTACATCTACACATCTTCTTTAACCAGCTTATTGTGTTTTTATCAAGTTTTCAACCGACTTCAAAAAAAGGAGGAGGTTCTCAATTCGATCCGTATGTTTTTTTTCTATGTTTGTTACGCGATAACTCCGCCAATTATGAACCGATTTGAACAAATCTTTTTTCGTCGTATAGGTAATACCTCAAGGGTGGTCCCATTTAAATTTAATAATAAAAAAACAACCCTCAAGGGTGGAAAATTGGGGATGAACTTAAAAATCAATAGGTATATAAGTATAACTATTGTAAGATATTTAGCTAAATATCTTACAATAGTTATACTGTAACTATTAAACCAGCTGGTTTAACTTTAATTACTTTGACATAGTTTAGGCAAATTATAGTATTAGGTAATAGATATTAGGAATAATTTTTTAATTTTTATTTTTTTTTGTGTTCACGCATTTGAAGTTGGTTTTATTTTTTCTCTTTAAAAATTATAAATAAAATACATTATGAAATAAAACACTCAGTTGCTGTCGTTCCAGTTTTATTATTATTTAATACACCCACTTTGGGGCCATTTGTACAAATGTACGGCGCCCCCCAATGTATGAGCCTGTATGTAAATGTTATGTTATAAGCCCACGCCTGCTTTTAGTATTTAATGCTCAGCAGTTGGATTGTTGGTTACTTTTTATTCCATATATTTAACCGCGTCTACTTTCATGGTTGTACTTTTTTTATGTTGCCTATAAACGTCGCACTACAGGCCACAGGCCTTCTCCCAGAGAGAAAGGACGGGCTTAAATACCGCGCGTGCCCACCAAGGATTGGTAATTTCATACGCTGAGGTATTTGAACACCTTAACCCTCAGGTTTCTGCACGATGTTTTCCTTTAAAATCAGACAATGGTGTTGCTATTAACTTCACAAATGTAGTCTACTTATAAAACAAAGCCATTGGTAACTACATGCCGGGGTTCAAATCCACGACCTTCCGATTGAGAAGCGGCGTTCTGCCGCTCCGCTACCACCGTTTCATTCATTATATGTTCCTTATAAAGTTTTCTAGTAACTCAATCTAATCTAATGTTGGTCCGAGTGTACTCGTATTTCAATCTTTGTGATTGTCTAGTCTTGTTGGCCTTGTGTCCCTTGCATAGGGTATTTTTCTTCCGGAACAAACAGGTGATTGTGATGTGAAAACGTTACTTATGTATGCACTCTTCCTGAGTGAAAACGTGAGGGTTATACAGAGACGCAATACCTGAATACAGTCAAGGGTTGATTTACAGACATAGTTTGATATCGCAGGTAACCTTACTATGTGAAAGGTGATAGATAGTTTTTGCTATATTGTAACCATAGTATGGTTGATAAACGACATAATTATCGACATGTGAAACCCCCTTTATTTATACGTATGTAAAGGTGCAAACCTCTTTATAGCATTTTTTTTATATTTCTTTGATTCTTTCTATAATGTAAATTCAGTTATGAGATTTCCTTCGTTTTTTGGCACTACTTCTTTACATTTTAACTAGACACGACTAGATAAATCTTCCTGTACCTGCTTATTTTGTGTTTTATCAAATTTTCTGTTTAGATTATAAATAAAATACATTAAAATTAAACACAAAGTTGAAGTCGTTTTCTTCTATAATATAAAAATGAATCGCAGAATGGTAAGCGCAAATTTCGCTGATTCTTTTTTTAGAATATTCCTTGACGTACGAGGGACCATTCCTTACGGAGAGAAAAAAAAAGAATGGACTGTTAGGCGGTACAAAGTTCGCTCGGTCAGCTAGTTATTTATAAAACGCTGTACAACGTCACCCATAGAATAACAGCGTATACATAGGCTGCTACTTATGTATGCGGAATCTGGGATTCCAAAAATTTTAAACGCAATTTCTGACCTCCATGGTCAAATTCGTTCTTTTTTTAAATACTGGCCGCTAATATTTTTCTCTTATATACGTTAGTGTTTTGTTTTTGTTGGGTTTAAAATGTCATATCGCTGAAAAAATGGAACTCACTCGTGAAAATATTCGTGCTATGATTTATTACGATTTTCGACGTGGTTTAACGCAACAACAGTGCGTAGATCAATTAACTTCGACTTTTGGTGGTGAAGCTCCATCAAAAACGACTGTGTATTTAGTGAGTTTAATAGCGGGCGCAGTAAGCTCACGGACGAAGTTAAAGAAGGTCGCCCGAAATCGGTGGTTGTGCCACAAAATATTGAAGCTGTGCGAAAACTAATAATGCAAGACCGCCATGTTACATATCGCGAGATAGAAGCTATTCTGGGCATTATGTATGACGAGCATTCATAGGATATTACGTGAAATTTGTCTGTTAAAAAAAATTTGTTCGCGTTGGATCCCGCACAACTTAACTCAGGATCAAAAAGATGCTCGCGTCGAATGGTGCAGGAAAACCTTAAAAAAATTCAACGGAGGCGACTCAAAATCTGTTCATAATATCTACACAGGTGACGAATTCTGGATCTACGCGTGCGATCCCGAAAATAAACAACAATCAACAGTTTGGGTGTTTCAAAGTGAGCCGAACCCTACGAAAGTGGCTCGTGCAAAAAGCACTGTAAAGCAAATGGTGGCCTGCTTTTTTTGTATTAATGGCCATGTCGCTACAATACCACTGGAGAATCGCAGAACGGTTAATTCGGAGTGGTACACGACCATTTGTTTGCCGGAAGTATTTGAAAAAATACGCCAAAACCACCAGCGACGCAGAATCATACTTCACCATGACAATGCCAGCTGTCATACATCTCAGGAAACAACTACATTTTTGGATGGTCAAAAAATAGAATTGATGGTTCATCCACCGTACAGCCCTGATTTAGCTCCCAAAGATTTCTATTTATTCCCAAATGACAAGAATAAATTACGTGGTCAACGATTTTCGACCCGTGAAGATGCCGTAGATGCGTTCAAACAGCACGTTTTGAAGATACCTCAATCAAAGTGGAAAAAGTGTTTTACAAATTGGTTTCATCGAATGCAAAAGTGCATCGATCATAGTGGAGAATACTTTGAAAAACAATAAAAGCATATTCAGCCATATACATTTGTTTATTTTTTCTATTCCGCATACATAAGTAGCAGCCCTCGTACATTCTGAAATCCGGGTGCGTGGGTTACAACTCACGGTTATGTAATTGAAAAGCCAACTCCGAGTAGAACTCCCGCACCGAGGTTTCCGTACAAATTTGACGGTACTTACATAGGTATAACAAATAGTTTAGGAATCGAATCTCGCAGGCCGAGTTTTACCTCATCATCAGCCTACCGCTACCCACTGCTGGGTATAGGCCATAGAGTATAGTAATCATATAGGCGTTTCCCCTCAAATACCATCTCTCACGATCCTTTGCCAGCCGCATCAACGGAGCCTGTGCCGACTTCACGACATCTGGACTCCAGTCCGACTATTGGGGCGCTGGTCTGCTCACTGACTGTCGTCCTGGCCCTAGATTCACTACAAGAATGCATTGTAGTACAACGACAGCGAAGCGTTCGTGGCCTAGTCGAACCGAGTGTATGGATTTAATCATTTGAGGTACGCAACAACAGGGGCGGTCAGGTGCAGAATGGGTTACCGTACCGCTTCAGTGTTTCGTAGGGCACGTTAAGCTGGTGGTGCCGGCTGTCATGCAATGGCAGTCGTTAAGCGACCTCAGAGGCCTCATGGGCGGCTTGATATCTTCTGACAGTAAGGCTCGCCGCTGTCTTACAATCCTCAACCTACCCAGACTTGGCCCCCATGGTGGAGTGTGGCCTAACCTTGCGAAGCACGGAACCGCTCTGAAAATGACAGTAGCGTTCACCATGCACTGAACGCGCCCTATGTTGCTTAACCTTCGTGATCGTTTAAGATCACTCCCAATCCCAAATATGTCACCAAATAAATTACCGCTGCGCGTGGCTGCGCAACCCGCTCAGTCCACTTCTTCAATAAAACGAAAATCTAGGTCACAATCATCGAGCGCCGAGAATGAAACAAAAAGTTTTGTCTCTATTTAATTGTGCTGTAGGGTGTCCTTGGTGCCGTGTGATTCGGATCGGATCGGAGAGAGATTTCAGTCGAAGCGCGGGTAATTGGATCACAATGCTGGGTTCGGACGGTTCCTGTTCTGGTAGTGACACTTGCCGTTTTACAGTCCAGAATCTAGGACCAATAATAGACTAGAACTTTAATCGATTTCCGCGTAAAAATGGCATTTTTGGCGGAAAGTGATTTAAGTCCTTGGTTGTTGATTCTAGGTTCTAGACTGTAAGTTCTAAAAATAGTTATCACAGCTGTTAATATTTATCTTGTTTCCTTTTAGATAAATGTACTATAAGACAAGTTATGATTTTTGAAGAGATTTAGAGATATATGTTATGTACCAACCACTAAATTTAATATGACGTCCTTACTTCAGGAAGCATCAGATTCTACATTATGTCTGTATACCTATATGTGTTATAATGTATCTTCCTCTTCTTCAGGCTTTATTACTCCACTGTTGGACATAGCCCTCCCCTAATGAGCGCCATAGCCCATAAGGTTGTGCCATCATTGGGGGGTAATGCCTATAATCCACACGCTGGGCATGCGGGTTGGGGATCGCAGTTTGGTGGAATTGAAGATGGGGCGCTGCTGCCCACCTCCTGGTTTGTGTCGCTTAGTCGCCTTTTACGCCACCCGCGGAAAGACTTTGGGTTGGTGCTATTCTCTAGGCCGACACCACGCAGCAGTTATAATGTTATAATGTATATTTGTATTAAAAAATAAGTGTCTTTTTCAAAGTAATCAGGATATGGCAGCCGGCACCAACTGCTTAACGTGCCTTGCGAAGCACGGAACCGCTCGGAAAAATGCCAGTAGCGTTAGTCATAGATGGTCACCTAATCATGCACTGAACGCGCCCTATGTTGTTTAAACTTCGTGATCGTTTAAGATCACTCAGGAAGTCGGGGCCACGAGCGATTCGGCTTGGATCGACATTGCTTCTTTTGAAATCATTGTATATGCAAATTTACCACTGAATTTAATTGCACTAATGGCCGATAGATTACAGGTAGCATTAGATAGTTAATTTTTTATAACTATTTACACACTCGTTCGTAGTCCCGGGACTACGAGCAAGTGTGTAAACATTTCTTCTTCTTCTTCAGGCTATATTATGTAGTCCACTGCTGGACATAGCCCTCCTCTAATGAGCGCCATAGCGCCCTGTCTTCCGATTCGCGGTCTCCACTTAAGAACACGTTTACTCCACAACGGTTGTCAGTTCTTCGCGAGATATGGCCACTATGGCCAGCCCACTGTTACATCAGCTTGCTCTGAGCTATGTCGATAACTTTGGTTCTCTGTCTGTGTAAATATTTATGAGGCTTAAAAAAATCTATCAAAACAGCAACATTAACTGCTAAATTTGTAATCCATGTCTAAGCTCAGAATAAATATTCTTGTTATTCTTAATTTTGTTTCTCGCAAGAGAGTCTATTGTTCTCTTGCTTCGATAAAACAGGAAACGAAATGGAACTGAATAAAATTATAGGTTTAACGAACGATTCACCGTGCTACGGCTGCGACGGGCGGGAATTTATTGTTTTTTGTTTGATTAGCGAGGAGAAGAGACTGATTGAAACTTCGAACGTTTAAGTACTGAAGCTCGTTTAATATAGGGCTAGCACTTGTTCGAAATGTTCTGACGAAATTTGGACTTTTCTTCTTTTTTGTCGTTCCATCATGACTGAGGATTGCGATCATTGGTTTTTCGTCACACGGCGAACCTTTTTCCGCCATATGGACCGCCTGGTAGGTGATAGCTACTATAATAATGGACGTCGGGAGGTGGAGAACATCCCTACTTTTTCACTATAGTAAAAAATTTGAACATTATAATTTTTTTTTGTATTAAGGACATCAACAGCATAAACAAATTATTTGATCACAATAATCAAAATACAGTTCACAGGGCCAACAACAGATATCCACAAATAGACAGTTCTTAATTACTAAAAATATACCACTGCAACGCTTTGTAATAAAGATAAAAATACATTCTTTTGAAATTTTAACTATTTTATTAAATATTATATTAAATTAAATATATAATATAAATATCTAAGTAAACGTGTCAAACCTTCTAGGCAAAAATGAGCACCAATGGTATAAAAAACCCGTCTATTTATCTGTTTCAAATTGTAGTGTATTGCACTAACGCAATTAAGACCCTGCTCATCACTGACCTGGAGATCTATTTTTGAATCACTCGTATGAAATTGTATTGTCGAATGCGACATAAGTCACACTCGTCTTCTAAGTCGCATGATCTCGTTTTTCTGTATTTTTTAATCCAAATATCCATTAAGGATTAGATATTCATCATGATTAATTTTCTACATTGAAGATCACAATATTCACAATCTACAACAGTTATCAGGAGCAAATTCACATTTATCGCTAGGTATAATATAATTATACCTAGCGATAAATGTGCTAGTAACAATACAAATTAACACAAATTTTGACAATTAATCTATCGATCGACATACGAGACGAGTGGTAAGGACCATTCGTTGCAGTCGAGTGATTCAAAAATACGGAATTTCGAATGTCGAATGAAAATCAGTAGAAATCGAGCGCTCGACGCGAGACGAGTGATTCAAAAATAGAGCTCCAGGTTAAAAACAAAGTGTCGACATCCCAAATATCGATATCGATCGATATCAACCCTTGTATGCCCCCACTGCTGGGGCACGGGTGCAGTGGTAGCTCAGTGGGTAGAACCATGGACTGGCAAGCGAGAGCCCCAGGTTCGATCCGGAGTGCGGGCGTGTACCAATGACTTTGTTTAATTTCAAAGTTACGTACATTTGCGAATTTGTAGTCGCAATACCGCTCACTGTGAAGGGAAACATCGTGAGGAAACCCGCGGCTTAGTTGGCTACGCACTTATTGACTAGTCTTTCCTGTGGGCTAGGCCATAGCTGTCAGTATGGTAGAGGTGCTGGGCAAGCCTACACCATCTATAAAACCATGTCCAAGGCACTACAGCGTCGGAGTGGTCCCTTCACCCATCTAGTGTGAGTGAAGATACCATTGTACGCTGTATAAATTATCTCATTAAGTAGAATAAATGAAATATAAACATTACAATCAATACCAATCAAAATTTGCCAACTTGAAAAGTATGTGTGAATGAAATGAAATGAACATTTTTATTTGTAACAATAAGTCTTTAGAGAGTAAATAATCTGTTAGTCAGAGTCCTAAAATTAGGAGTTAGCTTACTTACACTGATGAATGTCCATAATATCATGTCCTTATTTTTGTCTTCTCTCAAAAAAATGGCGTAAATGTCATGCGTAATTATGTTTTTTTTTTCTGATTGTCTTAAAACTTTCTAGGTTTAAGACTTGCTGTTGAAATATCTGAATATATTAATATGACAGTACTAAGTAAACTGTTTTTGAGGATATTGCTTGGAAGCAATATACTCTTAAAAACTTCTCATTGTACTTGCAATCTACATCGTATTATCTCCGTGCTTATTTCAAAAATAAACCCTAGTCTACTGAATTCGAGTAAAAACTCTGCGCGAATATGTTAAAAGCATTGGCTTTCACTCTAAAATGCAACTCTAAATAAACCCCCGTGTGGTCGCAATAAATGCAAGGAATTTTAATTCAATTTGTGCAGTTTTTGTTCGGCCTCAGAGAGCAGAACAGATTAACGAGTCAGAAGTACGACATAGCCTTAATCGCGTTTAGAGCCGTTTAATACTTATATAACTCCGCGCGGCGGTTATAAAAACATGGCCGCCTCAAGATGGCGGGACGACCTCACGACCTTTCTGCCGGGCTGGCAGGAGGAGGCCATGAACAGGGAGGAGAGGAAGACAAAAGGGGAGGCCTTTGCCCAGCAGTGGGACACAATCGAGGCCACATAAAATATATATACATTCTTAATGATTTGCGATACACATACATAGTTGTATAGATAGATATACTAGATACATAACTACACATATATTATCTATCTAGTATATCTATATAGTATATCAATCTATACAACTATGTATGAGTATCGCAAAACATTAAGAAATACCATGTCCTAAATATTCTACCTAGAAGTTCTATTCAATAATATATATTATTTATATATTATTGAATAGAACTTGTAAACGTCCTATAAACGTCCCACTGCAGGGTACAGGCCTTCTTTTTCAATTCAAATTCAAATAATTTTATTTCAACGTAAAGAATTTACATTCTGTTTGCTGAATGTCAATGTACAATGTAAAGTGTAAGCCGCCGCCTTCGGGCCGTATTGTAGTGGAGAAAAAGGCAGCGGAAAATAAAACTCCACTCTGACCATCTTTTCTCAAATCATCTTAAAACCAAATACATCAGTTGCCATATGTAAACCTAATAAGATTTCATGATTGCCATTAACAACCCTAAATGCCAAAGCATTAGTCAAATGTCTCACAATAATAGGGGAAAACATAAGTGCTGCGGCCAGACACACGAACAGCACTCGTTCACGAGTATAACGCAGTGCTCAGCCGTCATCAGTCTCAACCATTTTGGAGGGAGATAGATGACCCGAACACCACGCTACCTTTCGAATGACCTTTAGCAAACTTGCAGTTGAGTTTTTGTCAGTTATATAAGGTATCATATAGTTATTAATATGCAATCACGTCGTCTGTACACACTTGTATTATAAAATATATGTTATACTTAGTTATACTTAACAATACAATCGCGGTGGAATTGGTTTACTACCACGGATTAGGATCGTTTATACAGTCGTCTATTCTATAATATGCCTTTTTACATAGCGAATTTTTAATGAAAGTTTTAAATTTATTTTCAGACAAGCATAGAACACGTTCTGGAATTTTGTTGTAAAAACGAACGCAGTAACCTACAAATGATGTGCCTACCTTGGCTAATCGGGATTTAGTACAAGCAACCTTGTTTCTATTCCTTGTGTTTACGTTATGAACGTCCCTATTTAATTTAAACATTGTTATATTTTTTCGGACATATATTATATTATCGAATATATATTGGCAAGCCAGTGTAAGAATGCCTATTTCTTTAAAACGCTCCCTTAGCGATTCTCTACTGTTTAAGTTGTAAATAGCTCTTATTGCTCTTTTTTGCAAGACAAATATGGTTTCTATATCTGCTGCCCGTCCCCATAATAACAAACCATACGACATGACACTGTGAAAATAACTAAAATAGACCAGCCTTGCCGTCGACACGTCTGTAAGTTGTCTAATTTTTCTGACTGCAAACGCTGCTGAACTCAACCGACCCGACAGTTTTCCAATATGCTGACCCCATTGCAGTTTTGAGTCTATCGTTATGCCTAAAAAAAGCGTAGACTCTACCAGCTCTAGCCTCTCACCAGATATTTTTAAACTCGTGTCAACATTTTTAACATTGGGTAGTGAGAATTTGATGCATTTTGTCTTTTTTGCATTTAGCATCAGATTGTTTATAGTGAACCAGTTTAGAATAGTAGATAACGCATTGTTTACATCGTCTACATTACTTATACCTCTCTTTACTTTAAAAATTAAGGAAGTATCATCTGCAAACAACACTATCTGCGAAAGCTTTTCTACTAGGTAGGGCAAATCATTTATATATACCAAAAAAAGGAACGGACCCAGTATAGAACCTTGAGGGACTCCTACTTTTACATCAGAACCCGAGGATTTAACTCTATTAATATCAACCTTTACAGTTCTGTCTGTTAAGTAAGATCGAAGAAGACTTAGTGATTTATTACTTAAACCATATCGGTGCAATTTTATGAGAAGTGTTTCGTGGTCAACGCAGTCAAACGCCTTAGAAAGGTCACAGAAAACCCCAATGGCATCCTGCGACTCCTCCCACGCCTCAAAGATATGCTTTACTAACGCTATGCCTGCTTCCGTCGTTGAGCGGCCTTTTGTAAACCCGAACTGTTTCTTATGGAAGAGCTTATTTATACTAAAATGAGTTTGCAATTGATGTAATATTACTTTCTCAAAAACTTTACTTAGCACCGGCAGTATTGCTATAGGTCTGAAATTATTTGGATCTTCACTATCACCAGATTTAAACAAGGGTACGATTTTACTTAACTTTAATAGATTAGGAAAGGTACCCTGGTCAACACATTTATTAAAAAACCGGCCAAGTGCGAGTCAGACTCGCGCACCGAGGGTTCCGTACAAACCTGTATTATAGACCTGAGTATTTGGTATGAATTTCAATTTAATACCTCTACGCGTTTATGAGGAAATGGGTAGTAAGTTTAAAATTATTAAAAAAATATATATTATGTGATGTAACTAAAAATGTATGGTTTTCGTAATTTTTCCTTTATCTATGCTATAAGACGTTGCTTCGTACAAAATTTCAAGGTTCTGAGTTCACGGGAAGCACCCTGTAGGTTTTGATTCCCTTGCAAGTGTCGAAAATTTGCGGCATAAACGGCTGTATCTTTTGATTGCGTTGGCTTAGAAGTTTGATTTTTTCACAGCTTCAAGGGACAGTAGACTTGAGTAATTGATATAAATTTCAGCTTCATACCTCCACGCGTTCCTGAGAAAAAGGGTCTTGACAGACGGACGGACGGACGGACAGACGGACAACAAAGTGATCCTATAAGGGTTCCGTTTTTTCCTTTTCAGGTACGGAACCCTAAAAATCAAAGCAAGGTAAGGTGCTAGAATATCGATTATAGTGGATATTAATTTAACCGATAACCCCCACAAATCTTCAGTCTTTTTTAAGTTTAACTCTTTAAATGATTTGACAATAGTGAAGGTAGTTATATGGGAGAATTGGAAGTCAACTTTACATGGATTTGTACTTTCCAAAAGTAAGGTATCGGCTAATTGGGAGGAAGAATTTCAGCTAGCCGTTATATGCAGTGGCATGTTTTTAAAAAAAGTTTGAAATATTTCTACTATGTCCTTCTTCGAATTAACTAACTTACCTTCGATCTTCAACGCAAATCCCTGGTCCTTAGGTCTCGTTTTACCTGTTTCTTTGTTAATTACTTGCCAGACTGTTTTTATTTTATTAGTAGACGCCATAATTTTTTTACTTATACTTATCGATTTGGCTGTTAAACAAGTTTGTCTAAAAGTTTTTGAATATTTTTTTACGTACTCTTTGAACGTCGGATCGTGATTGAATTGTTTTTCTTCATACAATTCATAAAGCCTTTTCCTACTTCTATATATACCTGGCGTTGCCCATTCTGAAAACCCGCTTTTTAACTCTGTAATTTTTTTTACGTTAAAAACATGTTCAAATTCTTTTGATATGGTTGAAAACAATACTTGATATAACGTATTCGGATCATTGCTATCGAAATTCATCGAATTTAACTTTATGTTTATATTTTTTTTAAATAATTCAATTTATTGGCCTACAATTTAATTCATTGCATTTTTTTGCTTCCAGTACTGACGGTAGGACTACCCATAGCCCGCTATGGTCCGACTGTAATTTATGTATGACTTCTTTTTCTAAATATTCACAATTGCAAAAGACATTATCTATGCAGGTAGCGCTAGTAGCAGTTGTCCTAGTGGGTTCTGTAAATAAATTATCTAAATTATATGACCTGAAAAGGCTTGCGAGTTTAGTTTTAAGTGGACCTTGAACTAAGAAATCTATATTGAAGTCCCCACACACCACTATGCTCTTCGTAGTACTGAATAGGCGTTTTAAGGCATCCTCCATAAGTAATTCAAATTCATTATAATTTGATTGTGGCGGCCTATAAACACACATAACTATATACCTATCCAATTCCACACACGATATCTCAATTAAACGTTCAACAGATAGACTGACAATATCTTTTCTTTCTTTCATTTTCAAACTACTTTTGACAAAGATCATTGAACCTCCTCTTATTGAGTGTTGTCGGTTAAAAGTGCTTGCTGCTAAATAGTCTTTTAAAGTAAATGACATTTCAGAATGTTTCAGCCAATGTTCTGTTAAAGACAAAATATCTACATTGAAATCTGCTAAAAATAGTTCAATTAAATTGTCTTTGCCGGAAAAACCCTGTATATTTTGTGCAACTAAATTGATACCTAACTTAGGGTTTTCCTTTGTCTGCGATGGCAGTTTAAAGCCATTGACTGTGTGTTTGAGCCCGCTGTTGAATTATTACTAATACTAGTAACACGGTTGTCATTCCTATCAGGTTGTGTTATAACTCCTATAACCACAGAGTCAAAAATATTGTAAGCTAACAAAGTAACTAACTTACGTCGACTATTTTTCGTGAGGTACACAGTATCTCGCGTCAAAAAGTAATTCTTAACAAATTTGTTAAGATCAAAAAATGATATGTCACTATGACGACATGTCAAATGGTGAATGTGTATGTTCAAGCTATGGATGTCATTATTTTCTTTTGCTGACAGGGACTGAGAATATGGGAAAGCGCAAAACACTAATTTTCCCATCCACGGTTGGACATCTTTGGCTTGACCATATAATTCAAATATATTGTTTATATCAGTCTTTTTAACACCTTGGCTATTTCCTACTAATAAAATGTAGGTGGTGTCGTTCTGTATTGGGCTTTTGAACAGCTCTTTAACAATGTCAGTAAAACTTGAATGGGGATAGCATTTATTCAGCACATTTTGTGTCAGCCTGTCATTCAACAAAGGACCTAACCCTGCACCTATCTTATCAGAGAAGATTACAGTCCTCCTTTCTTGTTTTACTGCCGGGCCAGTCATGCGAATGGTGGTTGATTCTATCTCTCAGAGAGAATGGGTTTAATTACCTCGCGTGCCCACCGTGGATTGACAACTTTAAGCGCTGAGGTATTTGAGCACCTCGGATACCTCAGACACTCAGGTTTCCTCACGATGTTTTCCTTCACGGTTAGCGAATGGTATTGCTATTTAGTACTGTCATATTATATAGTTGTATAGATTGATATACTATATAGATATACTAGATAGATAATATATGTGTAGTTATGTATCTAGTATATCTATCTATACAACTATGTATGTGTATCGCAAATCATTAAGAATGTATATATATTTTATGTGGCCTCGATTGTGTCCCACTGCTGGGAAAAGGCCTCCCCTTTTGTCTTCCACTCCTCCCTGTTCATGGCCACCTCCTGCCAGCCCGGCAGAAAGGTCGTGAGGTCGTCCCGCCATCTCCGCTTGGGTCGGCCACGTTTGCGATATACGTCGCGCGAAACCCAGTCCGTGACGATTTCTGCCCACCTCTCTGGGTCCATACGGCTTAGATGACCCGCACAATTCCACTTCAGCTTAGCGGTTGCAGCTCCAATATCGACAATTTTGGTTTTGGAGCGCAGCATTGTATTACGAATTCTGTCAATTCTTTTTACACCCAGAATACTGCGCTCCATTGCCCGCTAGCAAATGTTAGGTTTCGACTTCTGATATTCGGTCAAAGACCATGTTTGTGCACCGTAAGTTAGGATAGGCAGGATGCACTTGTCAACGAGTTTTTGCGTCAGGGCAACCGGTAACTTTCCCTTCATCAGTTCTTTCATGGACCAGAAGCTCTTCCAGGCGTTGTCGAGACTATTGCTACTATAATTTCACAAACGTACATAACTTAACAAAACAAAGTCATTGGTACATGACTGCACTGGGAATCAAACGTAACCTTTTGTATTAGTAAATCTATTTTTCAAAGCGTGGAAGTGTTTTGCGAGATCCGCTTTGATATAAATATGAATGGTGTATAGCGAGATGACTATTCTAATTCTTTTTGGGGTTCCGCAGACTCACTGGTCGAGGTAGAGCTAACACATGGAAAACAGATTATGCTGTTTCAGAAGCTCTTGATGGAGAATTATCAATATGTTTAGGAATAACGACCGCTGTGGCGTAGCGGTAGCGCATCTGCCTACCATGCAAGAGGTCCCGGGTTTGAATCCCGGCTGGGAACAAAAAAAAGCCCAGGTCTTGGATGTTTACATGTTTGTGATGTCGTTGTTTCTGGTTCCCACGACCCAGGGTGTCCTAGTGTGGGGCCAGAAGCAATGTATGTGCTTGTATGTAAATGTTACAAATATATATATATTTATAACATTTACATACAATATTTATATATTATATGATATATAAATATCGTATCGTATATATATATATATATATATATGAGTACGGCCTACAGCTTTTATACGGATATAAATAACTCTTGACGTCCTCGGTGGCGCAGTGGTTTGGCACGCTGACATAAGTCTCGGGTTCGATCCCCGACCCTGTCAAACTACTCTTCTAGTTTGTCGGTTCTCGGATCTTGCCTGTTATCTATGTATTTATAAAAAGAGGATATCTTAGCAAAGGGCAAATTAAAACATATCTACCCGAAACTGGTATGCAACGACTAATGAAGGTTGATGAAGAGAAGGTGATCTGTCAGGATCGTGGCAAGTGGCAGGCCAAGGGGACCAACTCTCACTTCATTAGCAAATAATTCGTATGAACGTGTGTGACTTCAAAACTACATAAAAAGTCGAACAGTTATTATCATGCTACATTCTGACACCTCAAAGCGAGCAAAATTATTGGCAAATTTGTGCATACGACATTGTGAGAATACAAGAAACTGATTTTTATACGAGAAATGTCTAATCCGTCGAATATTTTGCGTCTACGCTTTTAATTTGCATGGGTCAGAATCGACTCCCTGGTCTCTGACTACCTCTTAGGGATACAGCTGTGAGGTTATGTTTTGTTTGAATCCGCTACTTGACTCCCTTTTTAAGTAAGTCTTAAATGGTTAATATCTCTTTTATTAGACCAAAAACTATTTTAGTATATTTTTGAGGACCTAAAAGCAACAAACATAAATATTTTAAAACTTTGCTTTGCTAAACAGCCAAAAACACGGTCAGTCATCTATGGTTTGAAGTTCTAAAGGCTAGAAAACAAAGTTTGACATGCAATATAGGTACCTACCTACTCTGTAAGTGATCTGTGAGCATAGTGAAATAACAAATAACGCAACTATGATTTCATTGAGTTTACATGCAAAATACAGAAATTATCATTGTTGCATTGTTTTGTTCGAGAATGCAAAGACAGGCCAATAAAGACCCCGGGAAGTTGTGGATTCGTGTACCCACTCAAATAAAAATACGAAAAACTTAGTTCAAACTTGCCAATAGAGACCGCGATTCTTTATTGACTGAAACTCGGGTGTATTTATGTGAAGATCACTTTGATGTAAATTATTATATAATCCATGTCTGCAGACCTTGTTTTGAGCTGTAATAATCCAAATCTCAATAGAACCTACGCACGACTGACAGACAGCTGGCTGACAAAAGTTTGTTAACAAACCAAAGATGCTTTCAAGATGGCGGATGGCGTTTTCACCGTTCCGAATTAAAAGCGGAAAATATTTGTTTTATTCGCACATTTTGCAGCCATCCTGCATACTTACTTAGCAAAGTCAGTATATTATGTAGGTTTGTTACGTTAAGTACTACAGGAAATATGCATTTTATCGCGTCAAACTTAATACGAGTCAAATAGCGGATTAACGTAAATTGTAAAGAATATTCGCTCAAGAGTGATATCAAAAGCACGCAGGCTGTATGACTCAGGTGCTCATTCTATCAATAACGGATATATGCCTATCAATATTTCGACGCCCATTTCACGTCCCTAATACCTTTTTTATGGGTGAATGAAGTCACCTGCGCCCGCTGCCATCAAATTGCTGGCAGTTACCCTGTTTTAACTTTTAACGTTGTAGAGAAATTGGTCAATTGTTTGATGGAAGTAGCTGTTTACATTACTTTATAGTTTATTGCACACATAAAAATCATACAGAAAACACAGAATATACAAAATAAAAAGTGTACATGGCGAGCTTATTTCAATAGAAATCTCTTCCAGCCAACCCTTGATGTGGTAATACGGACATTATAAACAAGGGGGGAAAGTGTATAACAAATAATAATTGTTATATTATTACATTAATCTAACACAATAACAATTAGTACAAAAGTATATTGTTGTTATTATAGTTAAAGGAGAATGATCAATTTACTATAGGAGTTAGTCTATTTTTGCGCCTTCTTGCGCATTGATGAAACCAACGGTAAACTATAAAAAATTTGTTCTGGAATATGCAAGAAAAATATTATGTAAATGTGAAGACTGTATGTCTCTATGACAAACTCTTTGGTCAAACGATTGAGCATTCTACAAGTTAGGTTTCCTAGCAACTGATGTTTTCTGTCTCTTTGATTTTTCTCAATTGATTGCACTTGTAAAATATTTATCTATTATTGTTTCTTTATTTTACTAGCTACAAATAATACAGCAGTTCAGTTTATAAACGTTTATTCTTGTAGCACTTCAAGCTTCACGGCTAATATCAAATCTACCTCTCACGCTCTTCCACTGCGATTTATTCAAAACTTAAAAGTAAATATTAGATGGGAGTTTCAAGAAATCTTAATTTTGAGCCCATGTTTTGAGGTTATGACCACAGATTAAAAAGACTCAGTTATGACAATTTTGGTGGTTTGGTGACTCCCTTTACGTTTGGTGTTTATGCCACAGATTATTTATGCCTTTAGCAAAGGACGTGTTAGGCATTTACATACTGCCACTTTTTGCAGATAGCGCATGTGATTAAAGAAGGTTCCATCCGTCTTTTTTTGACATCCGTGTTTAATACTCTTTGAATTTTGCAATAATCTAATCTAACCTGTGTTTGTAATGTATACTGTACTGAAGTTTTTAGTTATACACACGGATGTCAACGTGGTTATACAATCAATACAGATATTTTTTAATTATTACTTTTAAACCCCTGCTTCTTTTATTTTATCAAATAAAACTATGAAATAATTTTTCATAAGAAACATTTTGAGGGATAAATGCTTAAAGCGCAACATAGACTGTTTTTGGTCATTCTCCTTTATTTTTCACCTTGTGCTCTTTTGATTCCCTCGCAAATGCTCAGGATTCTAATCTAATTTTAGAATCCTTTGCTTGCTCTGTCATCAAAATTGAACACGTGGTTATAAAGCAACTTTACACACTTGTATAACGAATAGGTAACTATTTTTGTCGTGGATATCACAATAAAATAAATGCAATATTTATTTACCTTACAAAGTTTATGTTAAGAATAATCACTGGCTTAAGAGAGTTTTTGTCCATTATTTCGTAACTCCTATATGAAAAGTCTCTGTGGTAGCCACTTCGTTTTTTCCTCTTCACTGCTGGCTCAATTTCCGTTTCATTTTTGTCCTCAACAGCGCCATCTTGGTTAGAAAAAAAAAACATTTCACCCCAGCGACTCTGCATAGGGTCGGGATAAATTAGGTACCTACGTAAATGTTTGGTAAGTGTTTATGTTTGCCGAAAGATGGCGCCTACAAGCATAGTAGCAGTGCCATCTATGCTTTGTTTCTTGAACCTATTAACGTACTGACCATTCTTAGTTGTTATTATTATAGGTGGCGTTAGGGTCGCTAGTAATAGACTAAAATAGAAAAAATAAAGAATAATAAAGAGAAACATTGATTCTACTTGCTTTAAGTATTTAAGTAAAGAGTAAAATAATTTTAAAAGGCAAAATAATAATTGTATAAAGTAAAAATAGTTTCAAATGAGAATTACAGATGGCGCCACGATAGCGTGATAAAATGGAAAAACCATTTCTTTAACACAAGGGTTTAAATTTTAACTTACAATTGTAAAAAAAATAGGTAAATTAAAAATAAAGGTAGACTTTTTAAATATAGTCTGTTTATGAATAATATTGCTTTACCCACTGAAATATTTTAGTAAATCCCAAATCATACCAGCAAAATGTTTACGTCAGTTTTCTTAAATACCATAAGTTATGCTTCACTGGTGTACTTGCTTCGGCAGTACATATACTAAAATTGGAACGATACAGAGAAGATTAGCATGGCCCCTGCGCAAGGATGACACGCAAAATCGTGAAGCGTTCCACATTTTTGGACTGGCGTAACGTAACTCAAATGATAGGTTACATTAAGGTAACGGTAAGGTAACATAACGGCAAATGCAACCGTTACCAATGCGTTGGGAATTACCTGCGTTTATGAATAATCCAGGAAAGAAAACAATGCAAGGAACCCATTATTTTTTTCGTAATAGACTCAATAATATCCACTACAATAAAATTGTGTTTTTTGACTTAAATTCTGGATTCATCGGTGCAACCGTGTCTTGAGGTGTTCAAATACCTCAGCGCTTGAAATTGCCAATCCGCAGTGGGCAAGCGTGGAATTAAGCGTAATTATTAAGTGGAATTCTATTTCTGAGAGGAATTCTATTTCTGAGAGATGGCCTGTGCCTGGGACGTTTATAGGCTACATAAAAAAATCGCGGTTTAAACCGTTTAAGGCGCTACGCGGTGCTAATATGCCGCATCTTTCTAAAATGTGAACATAAGAGGTACACATACATACATAACCTCACGCCTGTATCCCAGAGGGGTAGGCAGAGACCAGGGACAGCCACTTGCCACGATCCTGACAGATCACCTTCGCTTCATCAACGTTCATAAGTCGTTGCATGCACCCACGCCGGTTCCGGTTACTTTTTATCTTAGGTATCGTCATAGGTAATCTTAATAAATAAATTATCTCTTTTTAGAATCGGCTTTTGATTAAAGTCCTAAGTTGTTGATCGTACGTTCTAGACAGTAGGTGCTAAAAAAGTTGTCACCGTTGTGAAAATTTATATATTCGCTTTAAAAAAACTTATTATAATATAATAAGTTTTTTTAGTCAGCCGAGTTTGTGCCGACAAAGAAACTGCGTTGTGTGTAAAAAAGGTGTAAAAATTAAGTTGTAGGGGAGGAGACCAATTTTTTTATTATATCATTTTGTCAGCGTAATAAATCCTATCCTACTAATCATTTCAACGGCGAAAGTTTGTAATTATGGATGGATGGATGTTGGTTACTGTTTCACGAAAAACTACTGAATAGATATTGATTAATCTTTAAAAAAATATAGCTTATACATCAGACTAACACATAGGCTGCAATTTATAAAGATATTGTGTCATATTTTTCAAATGCGACCCAAAAAATATTTATGTGATAATTCTAATGTCATAATCTTAGTTCTTTTCTACGCCAAGCTATTATAGGCAACTCGAAATACTAAACCTGCGCAGACGAAGTCGCGGGCACCAGCTAGTATTCTATAATATATATTCGTATATGCCAAATTTTAGTTATTTAGTACTAATAATCTCTAATTCCCGGACAAACAGACAGACGGACGGTCACGGTGAAACGATAATGATCCCTTGTTGACTACGGAACCCTAGATAGGGATACGACTAAAATTGTTGTGCGGTATGAAAATGATTTGTATTTTTTTTTTGACACTTTTATACTATCTAGTATTAAGCGAAAATACTACCTAGTATTAAGCTCGCCTTTGTACAAATTATGTTTTTAGTGCAATAAAGAATTTTTCATTCATTCATTTATTCACTTTTTAAGTCCTAAAGAAAATATCTTGTCCGTTTTTGTATGTTCTTTAGGGTGCAAATATAATTTCACCGCAATTGAATCAATTGTGTTGCTGTGCAGAGTGATGATAATTTTAATCTATTTACTGTCACGCCCTGAATTGAACACTAACAAGTCACAAATTGTACTGCAAATTGGTCACACGCAGGCAATAATTTGCATATTATTAGTCAGCTGGGTACCTACTACAGATTTGCCTGCTGTTTCAGTGCGATAGCGGGCAATGGACTGTATAAAAACGCCGTGGGCTTCAAATTCTTCAAATTCATATAAATTATTTTTTTAATAAAAAAATGTTTAGTAACCTCCTTTTATTTAAGAAGAAAAATAGTTTTTTTTTTTATCTCATATTTTAACAGATGTTTTGTTTCGTTTTTAATCGATCTTATATTAGTGGTTAGTTACCTAATTGATACAGCCCTCTTTACATTACCCCGTACAACATCTCAGGGAGAAGGCAGTGGCTGAAAACCAGCGCTGTCCGGGGCTGACCCGGGTCAGCACCAGCTGAGCCACTACCTTTTGCCTTATTTATAATATTTTATAATATATTTTAAGTCTTACTTTGTTTAAGTTGTTTTTGATGAGGCAATAAAATTCTTTTTATTCTTATTCTATTCTTAAACTTCTAAACCAAAATAGGTTTTTAAAAACCTATTTAGAGGCTAATAATTCCGCCCATGCCGGGACTCGAACCCGTGACCTCTGGCTAATCATACCAGGTTTAAATAGGTTTTACGTAATTATTATAATACCTCCGTGCCAAGCAAAGTAACTTTGTCAAGTTACTTGTCGGCTACTATACTGCGGGACAAATAAAGCAGTAGACTACTAAACAAACATTTGTAGCTATTTGACGCCACCGCTTTTCTCGGAAATCCGATTGCAGTCGAGCAATGTTACGGGAAATCTCCAAACCAATTAAACGTTATGCAAACTAAATAAGGCTTAGCTCACACCGGGCTGGGTAATTTACACTGCGCCCGGGTAAGAGTTAAGGGGCTACCAGCGCTATAGATAAAAAAACTGTTTTGTACTAGAACGGAGAGCTCGTGGCCTAGTCGAACCAAGTGGTTGGTATCAATCACTTGAGTTAAGCAACAACAGACGTGGCCAGAGTGCTTAGTGCGAGTTTGAAAGATCAGAGTGCTTAGTGCGAGTTTTTTAACTACTCGATCGCGTTAACGTAAACTCATATTTCTATGGCATCGAGGAAGCGCCACCTAGTGACAAGTATGGAAATTAAAATTGTTGAGTGCGAGTTGTAATGGTTTACGTTGAGAAGTTAACACGTTTACCAGCCAAAACACGAATAAACGCGAGTGCGAGTTGTACTGTGACAGCGTTTTGCCAGATCGAACGGTTAACTTACTCATACTTACTAGGTTTTTTTTTTTTTTCCCACAACACCGTCTTCCAGGCCGAGTGTGTGGGCATCATACGAGCAGCACAAGCCATCACACAGAGGGAGGTAGAAAAATATAACGTCCGCATTCTGTCTGATAGCGCAGCCGTACTACTGGCTCTCAAAGGTCATAGCTTCAACTCTGGACTAATCCAAGAGTGTCACGAATCCCTAACGAAGGTAGGTTCTAAGAACAACCTTACTTTACAGTGGATAAAAGGTCACAGTGGCTCAAGGGGCAACGACGTAGCGGATGTGCTCGCGCGAGGTGGCTCCGGATCTACAGTGGAGGGTCCCGAGCCCATCGTCCCTCTACCCTTCTGCCAACTGAAAACATGGCTAGGCAAACGCACCAACAGGTTACACAACAATGACTGGACCTCGCGCACGGACTGCAGACAAGCCAGGGCAGCAATGCCAGGCAGAAACCCTCGTATGTCCCGTAGCCTCCTTCGCCTCACCAAGGCACAACTGCGCCTAGCAGCAGGGGCTCTAACTGGTCACGGTCACTTTAATAAACATCTCTTCACAATAGGTGTTACAGATAGTCCTTTGTGCAGAGCGTGCATGGACGCGGAAGAGACAGCCGCCCACGTGCTGGTGGAATGCGCGGGGCTGGTCTCACAACGGACGGCTCTCCTCGGAAACCCAGGGACACTCAGGGAGGCCTGCAGTGACACTCGCAGGCTTCTGGCTTTCCTTGAGGAGCTGGGGTGGCAGGACTAAGGCTCCTTTGGGGACCTTCCATTTCACGCAAAATAGGCTCATTTGCAGTCGAGTTGCGGAAACCCAAACCGTCACCAATACCAATACCCTGCCTTTTCTTTCCTTCCGCCTTGCCTATCAAAATTGTCTGCAGTAAATGGTATTTCCTGCATCGCAGCGCATGATCATGAACACATGAACTACCAAAGACAGTAATTAGTGCTTCTTCAGTGAACTCAATTAAAACAGACGAAATAAACATTTAAGTGCACGAAAGTGCACAGGACATCATAAGTAATTAAACTAGTTTTAATATCCCAAAAGTTAAAATGTTCCTGGACTTAAAACTGGTAAAATGTTGCCTTAAATTGTGTAAGAAAAACGCAGCGTGATGCTTAAGAGCCTGTTTCACAATCTGCAAATAACGTTCCGGAAAAGCTATCCGCAACTAGGGCTGCCGTTTGTTCTAAATTTAAATAAATATTCCTATACTGCGTGTGTTTGTTAATGGCTTCAAATTTAGAACAAACGGCAGCCCTGGTTGCGAATAGCTTATCCGGAACTTTATTTGCAGATTGTGAAACAGGCCCTAAACCTTAATACCAGGTCACACTGGGACCATGTACACGGGTAAGCTTGATAAGTCTCGGGCAAAAGCTGACGAGATCATGTAGTGCTCGCTGAATTAAACAGAGTCTGTAAGCTGATAGATTTTGTTCACATTTACGCTTATACTAAGAAAGGGACCTGAGAGAGAGACTTTTAAAATAACAATGGTTTATGATTGTTTTATTCCAGTTCAAGGCTTAGGAGGTACAAGTTATTAATTTATCACACGTAAAGGCGGCAACTGATGTATTAGATTTAAGATGACTTGAGAAAAGATGGTAAGAGTGAAGTATATTTTCCCGCAGCATTTTTCTCCACTATACTACGGCCCAAAGGCAGCAGTTTTCACATTCATAATACATTGTACTTTGACATTCAGCATGCAGAATTTAAATCCTTAACGTTGAAATAAATTGACTTGAATTAAACTCGACAGCGTTAATTCATCCAGTTTCTCAGAAACGGACCGTATATACGGTCAGCAACCGCCCTCACCATGACCGCGGCAGCTTGCCAATATATACTTACTTAAATACACACACATTTTATTTTGCCTTCAACTCGCCGGAATCGGTGGACTCAGCCACAGCAAAAAATTTAAGAATTTCTCAGTCAGTTGTGAGTTTGTACAAAAATGGCTCAATCCATAAAAGAAGACAAATCGACTTCATCTACCGACCGTCGCATACGTCGTAGTTCCCCTAGGACTTGCCGACAAGATTGGCCTATTTGTTAGTACCGTGTTGGCAAATATATACCGGGTTCTTGAGTTGATTCCGGAAAGATATGATAAGGGTGATCGGACGGTCGTCGGTTCGGATTCATCCGAAAAAAAAACTTTATTTTATTCCATTTATTAGATATACCAACAGCAAGCGCGCAAACATGACAAAAAATATAATAAATATGACTTAATCCTAGTTTCTCGTAAACTAACAAGCTGTAAAACTACTGAGCTATCAGTTTGCCACAGTGCATACAAAAATGCAAATGACAACTTGTTGAAATGAAATGAAATGAAATAGTTTATTTGCCTGAAATGTCGTACAATAGGGATGTGGACTAATGTTCGGAATGGATTTTGTTTCATAGATAGACGCTATTTAAACACGAAAAAAATAATTTCATGAAAAAATACGTCACATTTTACTACAAAAATACTTATTTAAAACTACTTTTTAAAATTCCCGCCAAAACGTTCTAAACTAACGCGTGAGTATGATGACGTCACAGACCGATAAACAATCTCGCGCTCTATGAAAGTTAACCAGATATTCAGTGAATTCTTACGAATAAATAAGTTTTCTGAAAGGTGTAAAAATGAATACGATGTACAAATGCTGTGCAGTACCCATGTGTAAAAGTACGTCAGTAAGTACGCCGCAAAAAATGTTCATACATGTTCCGAAAATTGCTAAAATAAGGAGAAAGTGGCTAACGCTTGCTAGAAGATGTTCAACATCATTGACATCTATAAGTACCAGCTATTTTTGTGAAGACCACTTTGATGTAGGTAAGCCAAATATTCTAAAAGTATTGTACGATAAAATTTAAATACGAGTATGTACTTAGGTACAAAATAGTTTTAGATAGGTAGTTTTGACTTTACCCACCAACCATAGGTAGGTATTTCAAACGTTTCTAAGCTCCGCTGCACAAAAATTCTTATTTCGGGCAAAATAACTTGCCACCATCAACGAATCTATCTTCGGTAAGTTAGAACTACTTCCTTTGATGAATCCAGTCTCCATTGTTATAATATTACAATAATATTATAATAATATCGTTGAAATTAGTTCGCCGGTGATACTTTTGACTACGTGAGCTTGTTTTGTTTAGCGGTCAGTGACGTCACCCGCGCTTTGATTGACGTTCGCAGTCACGTGATAATGGGTATTGAATAATGCAATTTAAACTATTTTTATTTATTTTATGGCAAATAAATATATTCTTAGAATGTTATTATACGTTTTTAAATACGGTCTTTAATAAAAAAAAATAACTTAACATGAATTGGTAACATGTGTCAACATCCGTATTGGTGGTCAGTATAATAAATAGCGGTCTACACATTTCACCCGTCCAGGTATGCAAAAATTATGTTTAAAAGTATAATTATTAAAGTATAAAATAATATAATTATTTACATAACAGATAATGTTCCTTTTTTTTTTACAAAAGGTTTATTTGTTGCTCATTAATCGAATATACGTTTCTTATGGTATATTTATTCAATTTAAAGAGAGATACTCGTTCACATTATAAAAACACATTTTGATTAGCCATTTATGTAGTGATACCTTAAATCGAGTCAAAGGCAGGTGCTTAATTGACTGTGGGAGCTTATTATATATATGTATGAGCATACGGTAGCAACCTCTTTTACAAAATTCAGTTCTGCATGGCGGACATATAATCTTGTTAGGATATCTTGTATTAAAAGAATAAGCCTCACAGTATTTTGTAAACGTATGTTTCTGGCTGTGGGCAAAACATGCTATTTCGTAAATATAGAGACTCGGCAATGATAGCACTCTTAATTTCTTAAACAGTGGTTTGCATGAATCAAGGGGATGTGCAGAGCAGATGGCTCTAATGCATCGCTTTTATAGAACAAATACCCTGTTTATCTCTACAGCATTTCCCCATAGAATTAAACCATATCTTAATACTGATGCCACATAGCCGTGGTATGCCATCAAAGCCGTGGGCAAGTCAGATGTTCTCTGTAGTCGATGTAGAGCATAAACAAATCTATTTAATCTAGTACACACATTTTCAATATGCTGCAGCCAAGAGCAATGTTCATCGACGACAATGCCTAGGAACGAGGTAAATGGCGTATGATCAATTATAGTATTATTGCATTGTACATTGATATTTTTTAATGTCATTCTCTTATTTCTAAATTGAATATATTTGGTTTTATTTTCATTCACATGTAAATTATTGGCTTCCAGCCATTCTGTCACCTTACTTATGCTAACATTCACATCTGATTCAAAATTACCGTCGTCAATACATTTAATAGTCATTGAAATGTCATCAGCAAATAGTATGCATTTATTATTAGTTATGTCAGGTAGGTCATTAATGTATAATATGAAAAGCAATGGTGCTAAGACACTTCCTGAGGGACGCCGTATTTATTTATTTCAGGATAAGACTTATGTATTTCCATTTCATTGGTATATGAGAGTGTTGTTATCTCTACAGTTTGATGGCGGTCGGAAAGGTAGCTGCTTAGCCATTCCCACGCCAGACCTCTGATACCTAGTGTTTCACATTTATCAAGTAGCACTCTATGAGACACATAATCAAACGCCTTTGTCATATCAAAGAATATAACCGCTACTGGCTTTCCCTTATCAACATACTCTATAATTTCGGTCATTAACTGAAAGCCTGCCAGACTGGTTGACTTATCTTTCTGAAAGCCATTTTGCTCTACTTTAATTATTTTGTGCTTGTCTAAGAACTTATTTATTCTAATTTGCATAGCTTTTTCATATATTTTTGAGAATATACTAACAAGGGCAATAGGTCGGTAGTTATTTATGTCATTTGTATCCCCCTTTTTATGTAAAGGTTTAATTATTGATGGTTTCAGAGCCTTTGGAAATCGGCCTCTCGCAAATGATCTGTTTATTAAGTAACTTAATATAAATGCTATTTCAAGCTTGCAGTATTTAATTATTTTTGTATTAAAACCATCATAACCTACGGAGTTTGTTGGATTCAGCGTCTGAATTATTTTTATTATTTCTTCAGGGTCACAAGGCTGTACAAACATAGTCTCTGGGTTTCGAGTATTTTGGTTGTTCAGATTATTTGGCTTGTCATAACATGATTTCGCTTCTCTATCTATGAACTTTTTGTTGAACTCTGTGGCTATCTCAACGGGGGTTGTGATGATTTGGTCGTTAAAACTATTTGGTTTATGTGATTTGATGTACTAGACAGACTATTTTCTTTAATTATATTCCATATGGCCCTACATTTATTTTTTGATTGCGATATATAGCGTTTGTTTGTTGTGGATTGTGCTTGGTTTATACATTTTTTTAGAGTTTTTGAGTATTTTAAGTATGTAAGTTTATCTTGTAAGTTTTTTGTTGAGTAATATTTATACCTGAGTTATCTACTTTTTTTACATGATAGTCTTATTCCCGGTGTTAGCCATTTCAAACCAGTGATGTTCGCTTTAATTTTAACTCGTACTGTAGGAAAACATAGTGAGAAAAATAAATCGAAGTATTCTTTGAACTTGTTAAACGCTAAATCTGGATCTTCTATTTCTAATACATCAGACCAAGACAGTGATTTCAAGCAGCTCTGAAATTTCTCTACATTTTCTTTACTGTAATCTTTCTTTTTTATGAAGTAAAATTTTTTTGTTTCAACGCGTTTTCCCGTTAAAAATGACAAAATTTGGCAGGTATTGTGATCAGACAATCCTATTTGGAGAGCTTTAGACGTCTCTATGTTCTCTAAGTTGCTTGCAATATTGTCGATACATGTGCTTTGCCTGGTTGGTTCTGTTATGTGTAATTTAATGTTATAGTTTTCGAGCAATGAAATAAGGTCCTTAGTTTCCTTAGTACTTTTAAGTATGTCGATGTTGAAGTCACCGCATAGAATCATAGTTTTCTCATGCTTGTTGCTAAGTCTTTGAAGAACGCATTCCAGTTGGGTAAAGAACACCTTTATATTTGAGGCTGGAGTACGATACACACATACTATTATGCATTTTATCTGAGGAATTTCTATATCACAGCATTCAAATGACTTTTCTATGGCATAGTCTTTAACATATGTCACTTCTTTTACTGGTATGCCAACCCTAGAAAAAATACAAACACCTGCTCTCTTTTGTGTTTTACGTGAGTATGAAGAACTCAATTTATACCCTGACAAGTAAGCATTATTTTCCGCGCCCTGTTTTAGAAATGTTTCGCTTAAGCAGCTAATGTCGATTAATACAGTTTTTGTTTTTAAATCATTCAGTAGTATTTCTAAAAGTCGCTTGCCTAATAACCCCGCAATGTTTTGATGGAAACATGTCAGAGTATTTTTGGCGTTAAATAGACGAGGAGAGACGAAAAAAAACATTTTTATTTAAAATATTTTGAACTGGCGAGGAGATCACTGCTTGAGAAAGAGAGTCAACTTTGGTTGTATCTTTGTCATTAATTGTCAATATATTATTAATTGTTATGTCATTTTTCTTTAAAGATGTCATATTTTTGTGCATTTCAATTTTAATGTTCTTTATAAATCTATCATTATAGTCTCTACAGTCAATAGCAAAGTTTATTGCTCTAGACGTGTATGTGAGATATTCCTTTTTACCATTGAAGTCTGGAAAAGTGTCTGAAATATCCAGAAATCTGCAGTTTTTGGAACTGTTGCAAAGTGTTTTTATAGTGCTATTTAGCATAAATTCATTGAGATGAGCACTACTGATTACACTTAACACTATGAGATGAGAGTTTTCGCAGAGTTTTAGAGCGTAGCTGAGTTCTTTTACCACCTTAGTAGGGTTTGAGTCATTTTCACCCAAACACAGGACAACTGTGTCCTGATCTCCAAAGTCTTCGGACCTCATAGAGTTGACGATGTCCTCCGACTGCGCATTCGGTTTGATAAACGAGTAGACTTGGTACGTCTCGTACGGCGAAGGTGCTCTATTAATACTAGTTGCTTTTGCTAGACCTCTACATTGTTGTGAGCCAAAAATTTTGATTCTCCGGGGTTTTTCTTTGGCCTGAGAAGTCATGATGCATTGAGGTGATTTATCCGATAGATCACTTTGATTTATAGTTAAGAGTTCCGTTTCATTCGCCACTTTTGGTCCGTTTTCCTCACATTCAGATAATATTTGGCTCGTCTGTATTTCTTCGGCGTCCAATGTAAAATCAATTTTCTTCTTTTTAATTCTTTGTCTCTTGGATTTTTTGCCTGGTTTTTTTGTTGTTGTTACATTTTCGTTGCATATTTTTTTCAGAGTACTTATCCTGAACTCATTTCCTCTTGTTTTGGAACTTAACTCTACATTTTCTAGAGTAAGTCGCTCTACTTCATCATTAGCACTTTGCAGCTGTATTTTTAGTTCTAATATTTGTTGTTTTAGTTCTTCAATTTCTGTTGCACAATGGTAAGTCGACAAATCTGGCAAACTCGTGGTGTCATAATCAGAAAACGACTGGCAGCTTGATTCGGATTCTATCGGAGTCATGATGTTTTTTTTTTCTCCTCTTGGTTACATTTTCGGCTCTTGATGGTGAGACTGTATTGCTGGTCGAGGCTTCTTGTGAGAGACATTTACTACAGTTCCAATTTTCTTTACGTTCCTTAGTCATGAGGCAATACAACTTGTCACTAATACTGCTACAAATCAAGCAAAGTAATTTTTTACAGGTTTTACATGTCAGTGCGTCATTTCTTTTTAGCCCTGTTTTTCCACATTTCCTGCACGGGTCATTATAAACTGGTATACCCGTGATCGGAGTCATTTTAAATTAACTCCATCTATCGGTGACCGCTTGTACTATGTAGAACTAGATTGATCTACATTGACTTTGTGTAGCAAATAGTTCACAGTTCGGCTTACAGATGGCGCTAATAAATTAGTTCCCCAGATGTCGCTAGTTTCTATGCGTAATCAGTGCTGTGTTACCGATAGTCCTGATTTTATCGGAGAAAACTGTTAGCATACCATTCGCTAGGTGTCACTTTCGTGGGTATTTGATAAGACTGTTGTATCGATGGACTGTATTTTGAATGTGAAAACGGTTTTATTTTCTTGAAATTTTTAAGACTATATGAAACTTGCCTGGTTTTTATGTGTCACATAGGCTTGTTCTTGGAGTATTGTTCCCCTTAAATTTATTCGTCCAAAACACTGGTTTTTGGCCACAAACACAAGTATTTTTTGGACTTTTGTCAACACAACACTGCACAGTATTAGTTTGTGATTATCACTTCAATTATCAGAATTCTATGCCTTATAACACTTGTGGGTAATATTTACACTCATGTCTATACGTTCATTTCACTTTAGTTAGAAAAAGAACACTATTTTAAGTTAAAAAGATTTTTTTACGAGGAGCTGATGTTTAGTCTAGCCAGTGTTGCCAGCGCAGTCGCTGTTAACAGTAGATTGACATAATTAAAACTATACTATTTTTATTTTTAATGCACTAACCCGTGCTAAGGAACAAATTTATTAACCTATTTAGAGGCTAAAAATTTCACCCATGCCGGGACTCGAACCCGCAACCTCTGGCTATCCGTGCCAGCGCTCTACCAATTGAGCCAATGGGCGACTCACGACATCAGTGAAATTTCGAACCTCTTTACACTATTCTCTGTATTACGTACAGGAAGCGACATCTGACTTAAGCAAATTGCATTACTTACAGCCCCGACTACCTACTTTGCAGTTAGGTTTTAGAGAATAGTGTAAAGAGGTTCGAAATTTCACTGATGCCGTGAGTCGCCCATTGGCTCAATTGGTAGAGCGCTGGCACGGATAGCCAGAGGTTGCGGGTTCGAATCCCGGCATGGGTGAAATTTTTAGCCACTAAATAGGTTTTTAAATGTGTTCCTTAGCACGGGTTAGTGCATTAAAAATAAAAATAGTATAATCATGTGGGTACAGTGATATCGTTCCGATGTTAAAACCTAACTGCTAAGTAGGTAGTCGGGGCTGTAAGTAATGCAATTTGCTTAAGTCAGATGTCGCTGCCTGTACGTAATACAGAGATATTGTAAAGAGGTTCGGAATTTCACTGATGCCGTGAGTCGCCCATTGGCTCAATTGTTAGAGCGCTGGCACGGATAGCTAGAGGTTGCGGGTTCGAATCCCGGCATGGGTGAATTTTTAGCCTCTAAATAGGTTTTTTTAATAATTAAAACTGTTTTTAAACGGATTTATGCTCGTTTATTACATTTTTTACAATTTTAAGCATAAATCCGTAAAAAAACAGTTTTAATTATGTCTACTGCTCGTGTTAACCTTAGAAAATACTAAGTAGATTGACAGCTTGTTAGTGTAAGAGAAACCGGGGGTAGGGCTGTATTTCATTGATTTAAAAATTCAATTAAAGTAAATAACTAAGTTGAGAATGTTTGTGTAGTCATTACCAAAGTTATAATTCCAAATTATACAAAGTTACTTTTAAAATTCGTAGTTTTTGAGACACCAATCAGAGTTTGTCTGGCCACAACTTTTGCACTGTGAAGATTTTCTAAAACGGTCGTAATTTATGGTTTACATTATTTTCATTAATTGGCAGCCTTTAAAATTAATTCTACTACATAGAAGACTGACATTGATTCATCATGTATGTTCAATAGTCATTCTATTGAACATACATTATTTAAGGTATTATTTATCAAACAGCGGAGAGAAACCTGTAAAAATAAAAAGTAAATTTTAATAAAAATTAAAATGATATTGGTCGAAGACTTTGGTGAGCGGATCACAGACTTAAAGTGGAGATGGAGACGGGACACTTGGCTAGAAGGGAAGACGGCCGGTGGACCAGGGCAGTATCGGAGTGGTGGCCAAGGGAGGGAAGGAGGATGGTAGGCAGACCACCGACACGATGGTCGGACGACATCGTGAGGGTTGCGGGCCAGAGATGGATCAGGTTGGCACAGGACCGTGAGGAATGGCGCAATAAAAAGGAGGCCTATGTCCAGCAGTGGGTTGATGTGGGCTGATTATAGATAGATAGAAAATAATATTGGTCGTGAATTACAAATTCCAACTAACATATTTGAGGAAATATGTGGTAAAGAAAAAAAAATAACAATATATATATATATATATATATATATATATATATATATATATATATATATATATATATATATATATATATATATATATATATATATATACAGGGTGTCTCATTCAATTCGGTCAGTATGGGAAAGTCTGAAACTATAAGACATACGAAGATCTGTTCTGAGGAACCATGTGATCGATTTTAATAACAAGAAAAACTGCATTCATACATTTTAAAAAACATCTATACTCCGTTCGGGAATCGAACCCGGTTGTTTGTATTGAATATGCCTTAATAGTGTTAAATATTGTATTGAAAAAGGCGGCGGTCATTTCGAGCACCTACTAAAATAAATTAAAGTATGTGAAAACAATGCATTTTATTCATTTTAGACATCATGTTTCATACAGACATTTACTGCTTATGACCTACACAATCGATATCTAAATAGAAATAGTGTAGGTTTTTTTTTCAAAACAACTGGGTTCGATTCTCGAAAAGAGTACAGATATTTTTTAAAATGTATGAATGCAGTTTTTCTTGTTATTAAAATCGATCACATGGTTCCTCAGAACAGATCTTCGTATGTCTTATAGTTTCAGACTTTCCCATACTGACCGATTTGAATGAGACACCCGTATAGTGAGGAAACCCGCGGCTAGGTTAGCTCCGCACATATTGACTAGTCTTTTCTGTGGGCTAGGCCAACTTAGCTGTCAGGATGGTATAGGTGCTGGGCAAGCCTACACCATCTATAAAACCATGTCCCAGGCACTACAGCGTCGTAGTGCCCTACACCCATCTAGCGCGAGTGAAGATACCACTGAACGCTGTATAAATCATCTCATTAAGTAGATGCAAAAAGGCCAATATATATATATATATTTATTATTAGTGTGATGATGTTATAAGTGTGATAATAACAAAAAAAATGTGGAGGTGAAAGCGCAGGCGACGGCTTGGTATCAACAAAGCCTCAGTATGCCCGTCTGGCAGACAATCTAAGAGCTCTGTTAATTCACCAGTGCGTTTGGGGAACTTATGCGAATTATTCCCGGAACATAGGGGCTTGCTTACACGACAATATAATTAACAAACAAACACACATACACTTCTCGTTCAAACACCAGCCTAATTAGAAGTCTCCGGTTATTCAGTGTTTACTCAGTCTCGCGAGAAGATAATCTACGGGTACACTCACAGAGCCAAAAATATATCTCGTGAGCAATGGTACTAATGAATAAATTAAATTGTACAAATAGGGGTGCTTTCATTTGAACGGCCACCAAATAATATGAGTTTGGTTAGCAAAACCTCTTCTCTGACTGTTAAAGCGCATTGAATTTATAGTAGCTATCGTTATCGCTATCAACCCTTATATGTCCCCACTGTTGGGGCACGGGTCCCTTTCTGCGTCGCAGGAAGGTTATGCCTATCTTAGTGGTATGTCTTATAATATAAATAAGCCTGTCTTAGTGGTATGCGCGGTAAAACTTTGCGGATTCAAATATGCAATAAAGTCGATTTTGAGATTTTTCGATATAATTCCGTCTTGTTCTAGGAGTGCGATATGGTGTTGGTTAGCAAAAAATCTTCTCTGACTGTTAACGCGCACTGAAGTTATGACATGACATGACATGACATGACATGACATGACATGACATGACATGACATGACATGACATGACATGACATGACATGACATGACATGTCATGTCATGACATGACATGACATGACATGACATGACATGACATGACATGACATGACATGACATGACATGACATGACATGACATGACATGACGACATGACATGACATGACATGACATGACATGACATGACATGACATGACATGACATGACATGACATGACATGACATGACATGACATGACATGACATGACATGACATGACATGACATGACATGACATGACATGACATGACATGACATGACATGACATGACATGACATGACATGACATGACATGACATGACATGACATGACATGACATGACATGACATGACATGACATGACATGACATGACATGACATGACATGAAATGACATGACATGACATGACATGACATGACATGACATGACATTTACATACAAGCATATGCATTGCTTCTGGCCCTACATTAGGATACCCTGTGTCGTGGGAACCAGAAACAACCACATCACAAACATGTAAACATCCAAGACCTGGGCTTTCTTTTCCCCAGCCGGGATTCGAACCCGGGACCTCTAGCATGGTAGACAGACCCGCTACCGCTACGCCACAGAGGTCGTCTATAGTAGCTATCATCGTCAGGCTATACTAGTCCACTGCTGGACATAGCCCTCCCCTAAAGAGCGCCTCGTTGTGGTATCATAGGGGGTAATACCCATAATCCCCACGCTGGGCATGCGGGTTGGGGATCGCAGTTCGGTGGAATTGTACTGCAGGGGGCGCTGCTGCCCACCCCCCGGTTTATGACCCTTAGTCGCCTTTTACGACACCCGCGGGAAGAATTGGGTTGGTGCTATTCTCTAGGCCGTCACCACACAGCTATACCACTCACTAACTGTGAAGGAAAACATAGTGAGATAACCTGATTGTCTGAGGTGTTCAAATACCTCAGCGCTTAAAATTTTCCAGGCCGAGGTGGGCACGCGTGGTAATAAGGCCCATGATTATATTCTTTCTAATGCACTAACCCCTGCGGAGGACAATTTTAAAAACCTATTTAGAGGCTAAAAAGCCTTGTTGCTGCCTGTACGTAATACAGAGAGTATTGTAAAGAGGTTCGAAATTTCACTAATGCCGGTAAGTCGCCCATTAGTTGGGAGAGCGCTGGCACGCTTAGCCAGAGATCGCGGGTTCGAGTCCCGGCATGGGTGGATTTTTTAGCCTCTAAATAGGTTTTTAAAATTAAGCCTATCTCTCTGAGAGAAGGCCTTTGCCCTGCAGTGGGACATTTACAGGCTAACATAAAACAAAAACTGGGCTTTGTCCAGCAGTGGACTACTTAATATAGCCTGAAGTAGAAGAAGATAAAAGAAAAACGCTCATTCTTAGATAGAGAGGCGCGGGACAAATCCGATTCGCAGAGCTTAATCATGGTGAGCAGAGACTGAGCTCGCTCACAGTGTGAGACGAGCAACCGACGACGCGAGCTCCGTCTCTGCCCACAATGATTAAGCTCTGCGAATAAAAGTCTACAATGTGTTGTGCTTACGAAAGTTTTAGTTCAAAAAAAGACTTTACGTTATTTCCGTAGCTTGAATTTACGTATCCTCTGCATGTGAACCCACTCTTGATTTACTCTCTTCCGTTCAGGTTCCGCCACGGAGTCTTTCCGCCTAATCTACCCCTTATTCATTTATGCTAATTAATGCCTGTAAGGTTATGACGACCCAATACCCGTAATAAACTTCTGAGTGTTCTATCTCGCTCTGGCGTCAGCGAAACTGGTATATCGGTCTCAAGTTTTGTGGCCGAGTATTCAGTTGTAAGTAGCGGCATAAAATATTTGCAAGACCCGATATGAAAGGGTGTACAATCGACAGCGGGTCAATCTTTACATCCCTGCACTGTACTCTGTTATATTACGAGCGACTTTGCAGATAAAATATGAGGGTTGACTGTACGTGTTGGATTGAACAGAGAAATGAAAGGAGTTGAATATCACTCATCATCATCACATTTGATCCAACACTTACTATAAATAGTTTGCTTAACAATTTTTATTTGCTCTATCCCGCTTTTCATGCAAAACTTTTAACGTTTCATAAAGTTTCCCGCTTGATTTTTTTCTAACATTGCTATATTAACATTAGGAAAAATATTCTTCTTGAAACAAGGTTTATGAATTATATATCTATCACTCTAGATTTTCTTTGTTATTTTTTTATTTGATTTTTTTATTGTTTTTCTTAATCTAGGTATGTCTTTATCTTATTATCCTCTTGTAAAATTTTATTGTAAATAATGTAACTTTGTGTATGTTTATAGTAAATTGCTTTATGTATTATTTGTTATGGTTAATGTAAGTATATTATTTTTAAGTATAATTATGTATTTCAATATTCATATTTGCACCAACTACCCGTCTCACTTTTCCTTCAGCAACTCTCCATCGTAGGTTGTCTGGTAGAAATTGCTCTAAGCAATAATGCTTCCAATTGTTCTGTATCTTTGTAATTATTTTTTGTTTGTTTTTTCCTGGTGTACAGTACAGAATATTCTTATCTCATCTTATCTTATAAATGTTATTTTTATGTAGCCTATAATTATGTTCGTACCACTGAAGAATACAGAGAATATAGGCTTAACTACAATGCTCACCCCTGTGGATTTCAACTTCAATTTTGACACTCCGAGACTCAGAGTTCCTCACGATGTTAACCTTCACAGTTAACGAGTGGTATTGCTGCAACTTTATAAATGTACCAAATAAATGTTTTATTTTATTGTAACAAGAAGAAAACTTACAATAAAGCTTATTCTTATCTCATCTCATCTCATCTCATCTCATCTCATCTCATCTCATCTCATCTCATCTCATCTCATCTCATCTTATTATAATACACATTGTATTAAAAACAAAAAGCTAATTACAATTTTACAAATAGAGAGTAATTTTATTAAGTGTCGTATTAAATACATGGGTTTAAAAATTAAAGAAAAGTATTTTTTTATGCATGTTAGTTATCTAAGAGCAATTGAGTTAACGCACACTTCGCCTCACTCAGATAAGTATTAATTAGTCAAATTTGAGTTCGTTGACCACTGAATTAAAGTTACTGTACGCACCCCACACAAATGTGTTTCTCCTGTAATTCGCTGATCTAAATTGGGGATGCGAAATTGGATTTCGTGGCGGTGGGTCGCGGTGGTCGGACTGGTAAGGATGTGTAACTGAGCTCAGAGATATGGACAAGCAATACTACCATTATTGATTTGCAACCGCACAGACTTTCTTGCGTTAAGCCTTGTTAGAGGCCTTATTGGCGGGTTGATAACTTCTGACGTGAGTAATGCCCGCCATTGTTTTACAATCCTCTACCAACCCGGACTTGGCTCCCGTAGTGGAGTATAGCCTAACCTTGTTGCGATACAAAGGTTGATATCGAAACTTACTTGACTTTTTGTCAAAAGACAGAGAAAGACACCAGCAACCAACGGCGCAAGCCCCGTCTCTTCTCACCATGATTAAGTTCTGCGGACAGAGCCAAACTAGTCAAATGAATTTGCCCGATTGTAGTATAATGTGTAGTACTTATGAAAGTTTTAGTTCAAAAATTAGCAATCTTGTAACGGTGCAAACCTCTTTACACCATTCTTTATATTTATTTTTCTATCTTTCATTTTCAAATATTTAAATGATGTCACACATTTCGAAAGGACATTGTCCATTTTAGGCCAAACGTGGACAGAATGTAAGAGAAAAATCGAAATAACCCCTGATTATAATTAATTTCAAAACGAATATTTTTGCTCATCCTGTTGTATCAATTGACATTTTAAACAGTTACAAACTAATAAGAGTTTTATCTCAAATCCAGTCTTTATTTTGTCAACCAGCCTTGATTTTTATTTCAGTGTTGCAATTTAAGGAATACAAATTGCACAGAAAACAATTTGGAGTTTCTAATGCATCGCGTTTTAGTATTATTTGGGTAAAAATAATGCACACTAATGTAACGGCATTAGAATACTTGCTAGATATGTCGTATTCAATGAGGGCTTTTCAAAGCGTCATTAAAAACAAAAAACAGTACCGCAAGTTACCGATAAATGGTGCTGACGTCATATAATATGCCAAAATTTAAACCATTTAGGAAAGCGGTGAGTGCCTATGCTTTTACAAAAATGGTCAATGCACGGGCTAGCCATTATTTAAGACACAATTCACGTACGTATGTAATGAACAAAGTAAAAATACTTCGAAACTTTCAAATTTCAACAGTTTCGAAACATAGTTTAGCTTAGATCACAGACTACAAAGAGATGTTAGGTTATCACAAATAATAATCTGTGCGTACAACATAAAACGCGATAAAACGTATGATGGGTGACATTTGTTCTCCTTGTAGCGTCATCTAGTTTTTTTTAATGCAATCAACTTACAACTGTTATTGAAAAGCCATCATTATTGGTGTGATAAAATGATTAAAAGAAATAATCTCGATTTGAGGGTAAACTATTTATTTATGGCAACACTAGACAAAAAAAAGTTGTTTGAATTGTAATTGTCACCGGCTGAAAAACAAAACGATCCATTCATTCAATGTTTTTGCTGTTTCTTTGCTTCTCGTGGATATTGTTTGTTTTATTACTACTTTGGCTTGTTAAAAATGGATCCCGATTGTTCGTTTATTGATGATCCCGGCTCAACTACGGATTTTGTACCGAACTTACTTTGTGGTAGGCAACTAGAGCAAGCAAATTATAGGACACCTTGCAGCAAAAAACTCACAATGCAGGTATATTGATGCAAATTTATTACTGTAATAGGGTTCTTACTAACTCATACTACAAAACCTAGTACTTAGTTTTAATTCAATTGACTGTTCACGTTTGGCCAAATCGCCCATACAAAGTGGACAATGTCCTTTACCTCATTTTCATCATTACAACTTTACCCATCGACTAGATCTGACTATTTACCTGCTTGTCCGTTTTTATCCAGTTTTTCTGTTCTTATTATAAAATAACAGTTGAAATTAACTTATACTATTTTTATTTTTAATGCACTAACCCGTGCTAAGGACAATTTTAAAAAACCTATTTAGAGGCTAAAAATTCCACCCATGCCGGGATTTGAACCCGCAACCTCTGGCTATCCTTGCCAGCGCTCTATCCAACTGAGCTAATGGGTGACTTAGCATCAGTGAAATTTGAATCTCCTTACAATAATACTCTCTGTATTACGTACAGCCTCTAAATCAGGGGCTTGTGCATTAAAAAGAATATAATCTTTAGCAGCTCAGCGATTTTATGAAAACTATCTCTACATATTTCTCTGTCCTTATTCGTTAGTCCGCTCTATGGGTGAAGTGTGCACACTTCACGTGGGGTTTTAATAATGAGTTAGCGTGTCTAGACTCGGCTGGACTCATTCCATATTAAGCATTTAAGCCTACAAAATGTTTAAGTTACTGTGCATTTTATTATACAACCTTCGTTTTGCGCACGTGAAAACTTTGCGGGAAATTCTAAGCATCCTTGCTCCACTATGCATTTTTTTACTAAAATTGCGAATGAAAATTGTATTGGCTTGCTATTCATGCGTTAACCAGTTGCTCAAGCTAGTATGTATCATTGACAGGAACGTGTGTAGGAGCTAAATACTATCCTTTTCCATCAACCAATGTTATATAACGTCGCTTAGTAACACTGCACAAGTAATTTTTCCATATTTTACAGGAGAAACAAAAATATTTTTATTTTGTATTTAATTTCCGTGTTTCTATTTTTAATTTCGTAAACAGTTTCTCTAAAACATTATACGTCACAAATTATTAACGAATAACGGCCGCTGATTAGTCTGTGTGCTTAAATTTTATAGGTTGATTGATTTGCTCAACAATTCTTATTCCAATGGTACTTAAGTGTCAAAACTCTCCAATGTTGACTTGAGCGACGTTGTTTGCTAAGCGACGATAAGAAGTTTTCTATTTTTTACAATATTGTTTAGGGAAATACTAAATAATGATTAAATTATTTTTAGTGCACTAACCCGGACAATTTTAAAAACCTATTTAGAGGCAAAAAATTCCACCCATGCCGGGATTCGAACCCGCGACCTCTGGCTATCCGTGCCAGCGCTCTTTCCAACTGAGCTAATGGGCGACTCACCGATACCAGTGTAATAGGTTACTAAATAATGGTTACAATATTTTTTTTATTGAAATTGTTATATTGTAGTGCAACACTGTCCTATATTTCACTGAACTGCAAACAGAATATAAACTCTTTACATTAGATATGAATAAACAAAAACTTATTTTCAAACTAATCATAGTACCCCGAGCACTGCCGAAAGTATCCAGTGAGTTACTTTTTAAATCAAACATTTATTTCTGCAGGATTGAAACAAGCAAATACTTCCACCGAAAGGGCCCAAAAAATAATAAAATTTAAACAGAGAGCGGCCGAACGGAACTCTGTTAAATTGAGTGTAAGTTAATTTTCCAAAATTACTCATCGCCCTTTTCTTTAGAGCTGCTGGCTGTCGTTATGGTCTTTGACAAAACGGGCGCTGAATTTCAGAAGATCGCTGGATTTTGCAGTGTATAATGTATAGCTGAAACTATGGTCTTATTTATTAAAGCAGTCATTCAGATCATTCAGGTCATTCAGTTTACTCACATTCTCATCAGATTTGAGTAATCAATTGTGGAAACATGGCGTGACGCGGCGGTAATTGAAAATGTCAATCTGTCGTTGTATGTAACACAATTCAGTTTTTTTTGTATCTAATCATAAAGTGCAAATCCTTACAATTATTTTGATATATAATACATTGAAAAATAATGAAAACTTACATTTTAAAAGCAGATTGAAGTCACCTCACGTAATAGATACGAACTGATTTTGTTTTGACACCGAAGCTTTTTTTTTATTCGGAGACTTGGCTATGACATCAAGCATCAATTGAACGAATAATTTACCACAGATTATTGTAACAGCCGATTCGAGAAGTTATTTGAAAGTTTTCATTCAAAAAAATCGATTTTACTGACGCCAGTCCGCGAAGTAACTATAGTTACGTAGACGTACAACGCTACTTTTTTTTGAGTAGCTCTAGTTACGTAGACGTTTAAGTGGTTATTATAAGTCTTGCTTTGCTCATAAATAGTCCTGCCTATAAAATCGCGAAATACCAACTAATGAAATAATAGACATAATAAGAACCAGAACTGTAGTCGATTTATTTAGGTAATTAAATAAATAGAAATAATATTGATTAGTATTTTTATTGAAATATGCACTTTATAACGAAAAATATTTTCATTTTACTTGAAATTCATGAAATCATGTTAAATTAGGAATTCAGTTCGTAAAATGTAAAGATTTTGATTTCAAATTGGAGTATTTCGATAAAAGACGTATCAAGATTGTTTGAATTTTTTTAAGTACCTAAACAAATGGACAATAATTAAATTTAGAAACTGTCAATTATTTTTCAAAATTATATCCCTAAAAAGAAAAATTAAGGAATAAAAAAGTCTGTCATCAACATCCTCTATCAGAAAAACTGCGCAAATAGAAGTTTTCACTCTAGAAACAGTTGACAGTTGCTCGACATTTATATTCTAATTCGAAAGTCGCCTGTAACTTTACTTAAAAAACAAAGTCGGGAAAATCCCGGGATTTGACCGCGATCTTCCGAATGTGAAATTTGCGTTCAAAATCGAAAGAAAAAAATATTCACTATAAAACAAAAGTTTACTTAATGAACGTCAAAGCTGTTATTTTTACAATTAATCGATTATTTTCCACCGAGGTATTACCCTGTCATTGACCACACAGCACAGTATAATTATTAAGTAAGTAATGCAATTTGCTTAAGTCAGATGTCGCTGCCTGTACGTAACACAGAGAATATTGTAAAGAGGTTCGAAATTTCACTGATGTCGTGAGTCGCCCATTGGCTCAATTGGTAGAGCGCTGGTACGGATAGCCAGAGGTTGCGGGTTCGAATCCCGGCATGGGTGAAATTTTTAGCCTCTAAATAGGTTTTTAAATTTGTTCCTTAGCACGGGTTAGTGCATTAAAAATAAAAATAGTGTAAGTATATTTATATTTAGTATTGCTGTCAGCTTAAGGAGTGCAAGAAAACCAGCACTGAACGCTGAACGGGGTCAGTAATAAGCATTATATCTGACGATAATGGTCTTCGGAAGTCGGGGATCGAAATTGAAAATTATCTCTTTCATCTCGACACAAATCACTGATATTAGAATTCTTGATTGACAAAGTATAATTTACTTTCGCGAACTTTGTGGACTCTTCGTAGTCGATAGGCGAATACGGGCCTGTCCTTAGGCTCGGAATTAGGGACCCTGTAATTGACAATTGACGTTTGGGGCCTTCCGTCCCCAAGCGAAATTGAAAGGTACAGAAAATATAATTTTGGCAAGGGCATTCCCTTTAGCTCTCCACTCTTCCCTAATCGTGGCTACTTCCTGCCTACCTGGTAGAAAGGTCGCCTGTTCGTCTCGGTTTCTAAGTTATAGTTGACGAAGCTTTTCGTAAATAAATTTTCATTTAATATGCTGACATTTTTGAATTTTTGTAATTTTTTTGTTATAATTGGTTAAATTAGTATTTTTTATGTAATTATAATATTATTGCAAGTATTAGTAACCAACCCGGACTTGGCCCCCGTGGTAAAGGATGGCATAACCTTCCTGCGATGCAGGAAGAGACTCGTGCCCCAGCAGTGGGGACATTCAAGGGCTAATATCGAAGTTATTAGTTATGACTTATGACGATACTTTTCTGGGTTTATTTAGATAAATTTAAGTTAATGATTGCATGTGACATTTTTCCTTCGATGGATTATGCAAATGAATAAATTCTAAATACTTTAAGTTATTATTGGTACTAAAAGCTAAGACACCTATGTTTATGTAAGCCTATAAACAGCCCACTGCAGGGCTGAGAGATATGCCCATACCCCTCTCAGAGAGAGAGGTATGGGCTTGAATACTACACGTGCCCCCTGTGGATTGACAATTTCAAGCGCTGAGGTATTTGAGCCACCTCAGGCACTCAGGTTTTCTCACGATGCTTTCCTTCACAGTTAGCGAGTGGTATTACTACTTCACTAATGTACATAGCTTAAAAACAAACTCATTGTTACATGTCCGCACCAGGAATGTCTCGCTTCCCTATTAGGTCCAAGTACCAAAGATTTGAACTAAAACTTTGGTATGCACAACACATTGTAGACCCGGATTTACTTACGGGTGTTGTAAAAATCCGTGTAAAAGTCCGACCAGGTTTCGACCAGACGAAGATGTCGTGAGCTGTGTCTGTGCCATCATGCCTAGTGGCATTGACGACGGGAAAGCAGTAGGCGCTGCGGCGCAATCCAGCGGGAATCCCCCGGAGCCAGTGTCGGCACCCGCCCCACCTGTCTCGGCGCGGGCGCGCCGCGCGCTTGCCCGTAGTGTGAGATGAGCAACCGACGACGCGAGCTCCGTCTCTGCTCACCATGATTAAGCTCTGCGAATCGGAGCGAAACCTGGTCGGACTTTTCCGATATAACAACACCCGTAAGTAAATCCGGACTAAAAGTCTACCAAAGATTTATTACAAAAAATACAGAAGTTTAATAACTTTATCACGTTAAGATAGATAGAAGAGAATGCTTATTGCATTAAGCACGCCCTTGTACATTTACTCATGTACAAGGCAATAAAGAATAATAATAATAGATAGATAAAGTTATTTAGCGGCACAATACTCAAACATGACATACACATTCTACAACCATAAAACAAACAGAAATTATATTCTTTATTTTCTTTAATACACTAACCCGCGACAATTTTTAAAAACCTATTTAGAGGCTAAAATTCCACCCATGCGGGAATCGAACCCGCGACCTATGGCTAACCGTGCCAGAGGTCGCGTTAACAATACCTACTCTCTGTACGTAATACAGAGAGTATTGTAAAAGAGGTTCAAACAGAAATGTAAAAACAAAACAATCTGTATTGTTAAAAGTGGCTATTCGAACAATATTTAAATAATTAAAACTGTATTTATACGGATTTATGCTCGTTTATTACATTTTTACAACTTTCCGACGTTTCGGCACTTTTTGAGGTGCCGTGGTCTCGGATGACTGAAAGAAGTGCCTGAAAAACGAAAGTGCTGAAACGTCGGAAAATTGTAAAAATGTAATAAACGAGCATAAATCCGCATAAAAACAGTTTTAATTATGTTTAGTGCTCGTGTCAACCTTACAAAATACTATAATATTTAAATAAGTCCTCGAATTAACGGCAGTCCAGGCAGGCTCCAAAACATCTTTCTCCATTTAAAAGGCTTCAAAAGCCACTTCTTTCCCCGTACCGAAAACACGAGAACGATTTACATAATCGGCGGATCTTGCCGAGTCCTGCCGAGGCCCATAATCCTTGTAATTGCGTCTCCAGGTGCAGGACGCAATTAGACCCTGGACAGACTGGGGAAGTCAGAAGATCCATCTTGATTGGGCTGCCAAGAGTTGTATTATTGATGGAGAGTGGAGTTTTTTTTCCGCTGCCTTTTTCTCCACTACAATACGGCCCGAAGGCAGCGGCTTATATTTTACATCGTACATTGACATTCTGCAAACAGAATGTAAATTATTTACGTAGAACTAAATTGAATTGTCAGAGTGGAATTTTATTTCCCCTGCCTTTTACTCCACTACAATACGGCCCGAAGGCAGCAGTTTCTATTTTACATCGTACATTGACATTCTGCAAACAGAATGTAATTTTTTTACGTTGAACTAAATTAATATTATTATTTTATTTATTAATAGCAATTTCACTAACATTCGACGACCTCTGTGGCGTAGCGGTAGTGCGTCTGCCTACCATGCAAGAGGTCCCGGGTTCGAATCCCGGCTGGGAACAAAAAAAAAAGAAGTCCAGGTCTTGGATGTTTACATGTTTGTGACGTCGTTGTTTCTGGTTCCCACGACACAGGGTACCTATCCTATTGTGGAGCCAGAAGAATGTATGTGCTTGTATGTAAATGTTAGTTTATGTTATGTTATTTGTGGAGTTATAGTTGCAATATCACTCGCTAACGGTGTAGGAAAACATTGCGAGGAAACCGTAGTGTCTGATCAAATCGATTTTATTTTAACGTAAAGAATTTACATTTTACTTGTTGAATGTACAATGTAAACCGATGCTCTTGGGCCATAGTGTTCAACTACGTCGGCGCTTATAATTACCAATCCGCGGTGGGCACGAGCGGAAAGTAATCCCATACTCTCTCTCTCTGTGAGAGAAAGTCAGTGCCCTGCAGTGGGTCTACATTGTATTTTATTATATTTACATTATTTTTTTAAATTGTTCCTTACCACGGGAACAATTTAAAAGAATATAATTATACGCAAAAAAAAACCTAAGTATTAATTACTATTTCAGAAAATACACATTAAATTTTCCACGTGAATAAGCCACTGAGTACACCTAGTCAATAAATCAATCAAATCAATCAAAAAGTACAGCCATAAATATTACCTAAGAATTTCGTGACCATTGTTCAAATGAAGACATGACCTTCTGTGGGAGTACATGTACCAACTTCCCTCGTCAACTACTTCCGGTGGGGGGAGGAGGGGGCGGTTTCCGGTGGGAAACAATTTGAGTTGGCAAAGTGTGTGCTCTACCGGAAAAGATATTGCGACATGTCACGGCCTTGCGGGGCGTCGAGGGTATCACTAAATTGGGTAAACTTAATTACACTTAAACGTGAGAAGTTTCTTAAACATTTTCACTATTGTTTAGACAAAGAAAAGTAGGAAGTGGTCGAATTCTAGAATTACACTCATGGTGACCACGATTAGAGATTTTTTGGTCAAATTACTTTGTCAAATAATCTTGCTCTTACGAGTACCATAAGCCAAGATTGCGGTGAATCACCTTTAGGAATCGCTCGTAGCCCCAGCTGCCTAAGTGATCTTAAACGATCATGAAGGTTAAACAACATAGAGCGCGTTCAGTGCATCGATAGGTGACCGTCTATGACTACCGCTAGTGCATTTTTTCCGAGCGGATCCGTGTTTAGCAAGGCATTTTGAGCAGTTGGTACCGGCTGCCGTCAGTATATGACAGTCGTTAAGCCAAGTCAGAGGCCTCAGGACGGCTTGAAAACTTCTGACAATAACACCAGTCACTAGTCTTGCAAGCCTCCACCAACCCGGACTTAGACCCCGTGGTGGAGTATGGCCTATACCTTCCTCAGGGAAAAGACCCGTGCCCCTCGATGGGGAGAATAAACTAAGTCAAGGGGGCGAGACCAGCGAAGATCGTCACGTGCAAGCTGCAAGCACTAGCTGGGGTATTGGGGAAAGACAGAACAAAAAGCACTCGAAGCCAACGAATGAACGTGTACCGATTAATAAATGTCAGTATTGTAGCAAACCTTAGTCCGTAAATATCCATTATAAACACACGCTTGTGTCTCAATCGTAAGCTTATGTATTTAACGTGTTCAAGCTTTATGTGTCAATTTTTTTTTTTAAATTAAGTTTATATTCAGCTCAGTTTTATTTATCTTTAAAATTTCATCATATATTGAATAAAAAATAGTACATTTCACCATAGTTCTAAATAGTCTGTAACGTAGCGCTCGGTGCACTAGTCACTTCACTAACCCTAGATTGCCCTGGAGCCTAACCTAGTGGGTCTATGTGATTTAAGTAGGTGCCTGAGGGTTAAGGGGGAGAGTTAAAATATGAACTCGCAATCAAAGTTATAAACAAACAAGATATTGTTATTTCTTAGTAACACAATTTGATTCTTATCTGACTATATAATCTATATTTACAGTGGTCCCTGGCTGCGTGGCTTTATGCCGAGCTAAATTTAGAACCTAGACTTATTTTACCCAGTGGGGGAAGAACCCCTTTTAAATACCCCAAGCAAAGGGTAACGCGGGTGGTGGCGCGGATGCTTCGCCCTAATGCGCCTGACTGACTGTACTCGGTAGTGGGCACGACCCCCGTCCCTTGAGGAGGAACGTAAATCGCGCTCACGCCGGCGTACAGGAGACCCTCTCTGAGCTCTCAGTAACCACTATGTATCGGCCCGCCCAAGCGAAAACCGTCCAGTAATGATCACTGTAGAGCCCCGAGTGAGACTGTCGTTCCGTTTTTTTTTTTTTGACACGGAGGAGGGAGGTGGTGAATGCTCATGCATAACAGCTGCTGCTGACAATGCAGTCGCAAATCGCTGCAGTGCTGCCAATGTGGGACTCACAAGAAGTGCGCCTACCCACTAAACACCACCTTGGGACTGGTTTTGATCCTAAAGACCCCTAAACCCACATCGGGAGCGACCCCCCTCGAGGCCGAGGAGGGCGCACAACCGAGGAGGGCGCACGTCGCTCCGTGCACTGCGCCGTGTTTTTATAGGAGGCCGTTGTCATCCCCACTCCTTTATTAGTGCGCTGCGTGTCGGCTATCGTGCGATGCTGTTGCTATGCGGCTGTTCTGGTGTGGCCGAATATAGTGCGCTTCGTTTTTGCTACCTGGGAATCTTGATGTTGCATTGTAGTGCGCTACGCTTTTGCTATCGTGTGATACTGTTGCTATGCGGCAGTTCTCGTGTAGCCGAACGTAGTACGCTGCGTGTTTGCTACATGGGAATGTCCATGTTGCAAGTCGCTTGAATCGATTTAAAGGTTAGAAGTACGATTATAAATGTGTTAGTGTAAAAGGCTTACGATCAGGCGATATAACGTCTTATTACCATAACGCAAATAGTGGGTTTGTTATCCACTAAGGGTCATTTGTGTATTTGTACAAATGGACTTAGTTTGGGTGTATTTCTATGTTTGAGATGTCCATGCTTGTTAATGTATGTAGGGCAGTGTGTCGATAGTTTGGGACCAAGGCAAGTGATAGCGTGTGTGGAAATTACTATTTTATCTTATTTATTATGATTTCCGGGTGGAGTTTATGTGCTGACTATCTAGTGGATATCAGAATAGATTATAGAGTGTGATTGACTGGTTAAAAGGCTCCAAATCTCTAACATGTTTATAAAACTTCGTTACCAACCCTTGTATGTCCCCACTGCTGGGGCACGGGTCTTTTCCTGCATCGCAGGAAGGTTAGGCCATACTCCACCACGGGGGCCAAGTCCGGGTTGGTGGAGGATTATAAGACAGTGGCGGGCCTTACTGTCAGAAGTTATCAAGCCGCCCATAAGGCCTCTGACATGGCTTAACGACTACCATTATATGACAGCCGGAACCAACGGCTTAGCGTGCCTTGCGAAGCACGGACGCGCTCGGAAAAATGCCACTAGCGGTAGTCACGGGACGCTCACCCATCCTGTACCTGACCGCGCCTGCTTTTGCTTAAGTAAGTGATTGATTCCAATCACTCGGTTTGCCTAGGCCACGAGCGCTTCTATATATTTACCTAGGCCACGAGCGCTTCTATATATTTATAAAACTTAACATTCGTTAAGTCTCACGGTGACGTCGGCTCTACAGTAAATAAGCAGTCGAGCAAATGCGGCGCGTCTCCTCCAGGACCTTACACAGTATGTCCCAAGCACTAGACTTTAATGAACACAGCTGACTTAAGGGTTTTTAGGCTCTTCGCTGAATTTGGAGTCCTAAAACTGGACGAGGTTGAAAAGGGGATTAAATGTTTGCTTATGTCTGACTGTAATTTGTTACAACATACCGACCAATATTTGCATCGATATTTATCAACCCATTATATCCCCACCGAGGGGCACGGGTCTCTTCCCTTAGGTAGGTATACGCCATATTCCACCACAGGAGCCAAGTCCGGATTGGTGGAGACTTGCTAGACTAGTTGCTGGTCTTACTGTCAGAAGTTTTCAAGCCGCCCTAAGGCCTCTGACCTGGTTTAACGGTTGCCATCTATCGACGGTAGCCGGCACCAACTGCTTAACGTGCCTTGCGAAGCACGAAAAAATGTCACTAGCGGTAGTAATACACGGTGACCCATCCACGCACTGAAAGCGCCCTGTGTTGCTTAACCTTCGTGATCGTTTAAGATCACTCCGGCAGCCGGGGTTACGACCGATTCAGCTTGGATCTACATTGTTTCTTCTGAAATCATTGTAGGTATATGAAAATTTACCACTAAATTTTATTGCACTAATGGCCAATATGCGGTGGTAGCTCAGTGGGTAGAACCATGAACTGGCAAGCGAGAGCCCCAGGTTCGATCCCGAGTGCGGGCATAGCCCAAAGACTTTGTTTAATTTCAAAGTTACGTACATTTGCGAATTTGTAGTCACAATACCACAAGCTAACTATGAAGGAAAACATCGTGAGGAAACCCGCGGCTTGGTTTGCTCCGCACGTATTGACTAGTCTTTCCTGTGGGCTAGGCCGACTAAGTTGTCAGGACGGTATAGGTGCTGGGCAAGCCTACACCATCTATAAAACCATGTCCCAGGCACTACAGCGTCGGAGTGGTCCCTTCACCCATCTAGTGTGAGTGGGGATACCACTGGACGCTGTATAAATCATCTCATTAAGTAGATGCAAGAAGGCCAATATTATTATTATTAATGGCCAATATATTAACCCTAGAAGTATAGTTTAGTCAACATACGAGTAGCTTGGTTAAGGTTTTTATGCTATTTTAAGAATCCTATTTTAGTTTTTATGCTCTTTGTTGAATATTGAGTCCTACATCTGGACGTTCAGCTTCAAAAGAATGGTTATATTCAAGTTAGATTCGTTTTGGCAGCGTTGCAGTTGCCGTGGTCACGGGTTGACTTCGGGAATCAAGGTAATTATATTTTACCGTCGACCTCTGTGGCGTAGCGGCAGAGCATCTGCCTACCATGCGAGAGGTCCCGGGTTCGATCCCCGGCTGGGGACAAAAAAAACCCGTTCCGGTGCATAATGTTCCTTTCCCAAAATGTCCCCTTGTTTCAAAATGTCCCTTTACCAGAATGCCCGTTTCCTAGAATGTCCCTTTCTCAAAATGTCCCTTCCCAAAATGTTCCTTTCCCAAAATGTCTCGTCTTCAACTTTTTTTTCCCAAAACGTCCCTTCAATAAAACATGTGATATTTGACTTTTAATAAAATAAGAAAGATTAATTTTGGTGACAATTTTTAGATGTTGTATAGAATCAGGCGTTACTTTGCAGAAATCTATAATAGCATTAAAAAGTTAAAATTACTTTGCTGAATTCCGCCAAAAATCCCACAAGCACCATGCGGTTAGCTAATGCACCGCCCTCCCTCCCACTTTTTCAAGCAGAAGCAAGACACGAACACACCACCACCTCTAACACGAGGCATCCTCAGGCTTTCAAATGCAAGCATGCATTTGGGAGCCTGAGGATGCCTCGTGTTAGAGGCGAAACGCGTCGCGTGTTTTCTCACACAAGTATTGGTGTTGGTGGTGGTGTGTTCGTGTCTTGCTTCTGCTTGAAAAAGTGGGAGGGAGGGCGGTGCATTAGCTAACCGCATGGTGCTTGTGGGATTTTTGGCGGAATTCAGCAAAGTAATTTTAACTTTTTAATGACAATTTTTAGCTAGTTTCCATAATAAACATAAAGTGTTTTCTCTTGCTTTTCATCATTTTTAATAGCAGAACTTGAATGCGCAATAACTAAACGCAGAGAGTCACTTTTTCTAGAAGTGGGTAGTTTTGATAAATAAACTTCAATGTCACCTTTGACTAAAATAAGACACAGGACAGTTAACGCAGTTCATATTAGTAGTGGAATTTTGTTTATTGTGTTAAACTCAATTAAAAATAATATGTCGGAAGAACTGGAATTCATACGTAACCAAAAAGGAAAGCCTACTCTAATTTACAAGAGGTTTCAGTACAATAAAAACCGGAAGAATGAAAATAATAGTACATTATGGAGATGCATACATAGAAATCCGCACAAATCTAAATGGGGGGACATTTTGGGAAGGGACATTTTGAGAAAGGGACATTCTAGGAAACGGGCATTCTGGTAAAGGAACATTTTGAAACAAGGGGACATTTTGGGAAAGGAACATTATGCACCGGAACGAAAAAACCCTGGTCTTGGATGTTTAGATGTTTGTGATGTCGCTGTTTCTGGTTCCCACGACACAGGGTATCCTAGTGTGGGGCCAGAAGCAATGTATGTTCCAGTATGTTGCATTTAAAAAAAATCACGATTAAATCCGTTTAACAAATAACTATATATAAGTATCGCAAATCCTTAAGAAAGGCGAACAGCCCTCGTTCACGAGCACAACGCAGGGGCCCGCCATGCCAGTCTCAAACACTTTAGAGGGAAGTAGGTGACCGGGCCACCATGCCACCATCCGAATGACTAACCTAATAAATTAGCAAACCTGCATGCTGAAAGCCACTTTCTGAATTTAGAGTTTCACTAAGTAAATACATTAAGTTATGTCACGCTCTTTTCTGAGTAATTCGAATGGACAGCACTATAACTATTTACTTAGCGAAATCAATTCCGAAAATGGCCCTGACTTCTTGTTTTTGTGTCTTCTCTTTCAGGCAATATTCTTGCTGTTAGGTTCATAGCCTCATTTTCCCAATTTTGCGGACATAAGTAAAGTCGCCGCGCAGTGTCTAATATGGTGTAGAGAATGTAGTGACTAGAATTGAGAAAGGAATGCTGCGTTGGTTTGGACATGTGGAGAGGATGACGGAAGAAAGATTGACGAAACAAACATATATTGCGAATGTGAGTGTAAGGGTTGGTAAGGGTTTCCCAGGCGGACATACATCGACCAGATAGGGGATGTATTAGCAAAAGGAAAGATAAAAAGTACCCGGAACCGGCGTGCCTGCATGCAACGACTTATCAACGTTGATGAAGCGAAGGTGATCTGTCAGGATCGTGGCAAGTGGCAGTCCCTGGTCTCTGCCTACCCCTCTGGGATACAGGCACAATTGCAGTAGGTGCTTGCCGCGAGTAGTCGAGCCCTAACTCACAAACCTATCGGATTACCTTTAATTACGTGAAGTGACCTTTTCACTAAATTTCCTGACTAACTATACGTGCTGTGTTTTGAGATTCACAATAAACATCAGGTAAGTGAATTCCAGTGGTTTATTACCAAAGGATCTTGTGGAGCGCCATCCTCCCCCTCTAACATTGCGAATAACTTGAAGGTAAACGTCATGAAGAAACTGGAGTGCCGGCCGAGTTCACATTCTTCTCGGCTTGAAATTGTGAATTTGCGGATGGCGTGTGTAATGATTGAGCCCACACTTTCTCTCTGAGGGAAGGCTTGTTCCCTTAAATGGGAAGTATACAGGCTCCATTTTTATTCAACGAAGAGGCAATTAGTGCTGCGCACGAGGAATCGATCTATCATTGAAAGTTACCGCTCGCTACATTATCGAAATCACCAGAGCGATTAAACTTCAATATCCATTACGGGATGCAGCTGAGCTCTGGAAGCCTAGCACGCTCTCCACGGCCCATCTATCTTTTTGACTTACTTGCTTACATATTAAATCACACACACATACATATACAATTTATACACCGTTATTTTTAAATGAATTATGTTATGTTTTTTAAAAACCTATTTAGGGGCTAAAAATTTCACCCATGCCGGGATTCGAACCCGCAACCTCTGGCTATCCGTACCAGCGCTCTACCAATTGAGCCAATGGGCGACTCACGGCATCAGTGAAATTTTGAACCTCTTTACAATATTCTCTGTATTACGTATGTTATCTTATCAATACCTTTCTTCTTTCGTATCTTACCCTTCGTTTCTTGTACACTAACAGAACAGTTAATCTACTAAATTAGCCGACTGTGTTTTTTTTGTGCGCACTTAAGCCGACTGATACCTGTTGAGAGTAGAAAAAGATTTTTACTTCATTAAAGACCACTTTTTACTTCATTAAAGTCACCCGATAAATTATATTTTGCATGAATAATTTCAGTCAAATCCTATTTAAGCCACGTGGGAAAAAATGGTGTTAGTCAAATGGTGATGGTATTCGAGAAACAGATGGTTAGCCACGCTCCTCCATTTAGCGAACTTCCCTATCACACGCAGATCCTTATCAAACACTCCACTACCACAAGATCGATATCTTTCTATGCATATCTTCTTTAAAAACCAATTTAGAGGCTAAAACACAGATGCCGGTGAGTCGCCCATTAGCTCAGTTGGAAAGAGCGCTGGCACGGATAGCCAGAGGTTGCGGGTTCGAATCCCGGCATGGGTGGAATTTTTAGCCTCTAAATAGGTTTTTAAAATTGTCCTTAGCACGGGTTAGTTCGTTAAAAATAAAAATAGTATAATTCATATCTTCTGTTCAGTTGGTCATTAATTATATTTTTAGATTCTTGTGACTCATAAACCATAGATCCAAGAAAAGAATCATTCAGAAGTTAACACTACATCTGGTAGTGGTATGATGCCATCTTAAATTGAACCGTATCACTCTGAAATAAAGTCCAAAGACAATGAAAAATGTATACTACCTAGCTCTATTAGGGTTAAGCATCTCGACCATCTCGCTCTGTGAAGTAAACTGAACAAACAAAACTGAGTCCACTTATTGAGTGCATGCTAAGCATCCTGTGCAATGCATTTCAGAAAATCTGATAACGTCAAGTTTATAATGTAACTAGAAGCTAGTAGCTCTCGGCAGTATAAAATCGACGCTGGGGAAGATAGAAAATCCAAAAACAATCTATAATGAAATGAAATGAAAAGGTTATATTCAAAGTAACTTTAATTGAGCCGCAGTATCGGCTTAGTGAACGTTACAATTCAAACTAGGCGTCCGTTTCAAACTCTACATAATTTTGGAGAAAAAATTGGCGGTTAAAAAGTTGACAAAAAACTCCAAACTTAGTCTTTTCAAAGTCTAAGGACTTTTTTTTGGCAACTTTATAACCTTTTTTAACCTAGTAATTATAAAACGTAGAACTCATGCATTGTTATGGCTATAATTCCAGACATCACTGTCATTTAAATAATCCTTTATGTTAGAGTAGCCCTTTTGGCACAAAGTGTGCTTAACATATTTTTTGAACCGCGTTTCAGGCAAGCTTAATATACTCGTATCTTCAGGGATTTTATTATAGAAGCGTATGCAATGCCCCATGAAGGGTGTATTAACGTTTGCCAGCCTAAATAGTACGAACAAAAGCTTATGTTTATTTGAAGTATTTACATCGTGTTGGATACGTAATTATCATATTTAAAAACAGAGGGGTTTCATCATCAGTTTGATATCAGTCGATTCCCTGTGTTTGCCGCGTTTCTTGCTAGTTCTCCTATTATCCAAGGTTTGCTTGAAAAAATCTCTTACAGAGATAAGCTGGCCTGTGAACATATTATTTTTTGTGTAATGTCCTGTGAAATGCGTGCAACAAAGTACACAAATAAGTTGTCCTAGTAGAAACCTTAGTGGCATTTTTCCGAGTGGTTCCATACTTTGCAAGGCACGTTAAGCAGTTGGTGCTGGCTGCCGTCAATAGACGGTAGTCGTTAAGCCAAGTCAGAGGCCTTAGGGCGGCTTGAAAACTTCTGACAGTAAGGCCAGCCACTAGTCTCGTAAGCCTCCACCAATCCGGACTTGGCCCCGTGGTGGAGTAATCCCTAATTTTCCTCCTATGCAGGAAGAGACCCGTGCCCCACCATAACATCCACCACGCATTTTTCAAAGCACGGAAGTGCCAGGAAAAATAGCACTAGCGATAGTCATGGGATGGTCATCCGTCCAGCACCTGACCGCGCTTGTTGTTGCTTAACAGAAGTAATTGATTCCAATCACTCGGTTAGACTAGGCCACGAGCGCTTCGGGGGGTTTTATTTTATTTCTGTTTATTTTGCGTAGTTCTTAACTAAGTTTCCCTACTAGCATTACACCACCAGTTGAACTTTAATTGCCTAGCAGAATTAAGACCAAACGCAGATTGAAAAAAACAGTTCTCGAAACGTGATGAATTTCGGCGTAGCCTTGTTCGGACAACTCAATTAGTATGAAACGCGCAGACTCTGTCACTGGCCTCATATTAAATTCTATACGGCTGTTATGGCAAAGGCTAGCTAGGCCTTTGATACAGCCAATATTAATAAAACTCTAGGCTTTGGTAGCGTTGTTGTGAGAGGACAGACTCGCGGTGTCTATAATTATTTTGAATGTTGAAAAAAAATATATTGAAAAAAAACCCCTTTGCTAATACATTCTCTATTTGGTCGATGAATGTCCACCTGGGACGTCCCTTACCAGCCCTCCCACTCACATTTGCAACATATATTTGTTTCGTCAATACTTCTTCCTTCATCTTCTCCACATGTCCAAACCAACGCAACATTCTCAATTCTAGTCACTACATCCTATTTCAGTCCACAACGTTCTCAACGTTAATCAGACTATTGCGTATCCTGTCATTCAAAGTAACACTACTAGGGAAAGATAAAAATACCCGGAACCGGCGTGCGTGCATGCAACGACTTATGACCGTTGATGAAGCGAAGGTGATCTGTCAGGATCGTGGCAAGTGGCAGTCTGGTCTCTGCCTACCCCTCTGGAATACAGACGTTATGTATGTATGTATGTATGTATGTATGTATGTATGTATGTATGTATGTATGTATGTATGTATGTATGAATGTATGTATGTATGTATGTATGTATGTATGTATGTATGTATGTATGTATGTATGTATGTATGTATGTATGTATGTATGTATGTATGTATGTATGTATGTATGTATGTATGTATGTATGTATGTATGTATGTATGTATGTATGTATGTATGTATGGAAAAAAAATATAAAAATGTTAAGAGTAAAATGCATTTGTATGTATACCGCTAATCTGAGTTTTGTTGTTTTTATTTTTTATATAGCCTATATATGTCCACTATAGGGCGCAGGCCTTCTCAAGTAAGTAAGGGAGTAATAATTATGCGTGGATTAGACATAGCAAGTGCTGAGGTAGTTTAACACCTCAAGCACTCAGGTTTCCTCACCATATTTCTCTTTACAGATTATTCATAAATGTCGGTAATCAGCAAACTGAAGTGGCAGTGGGCTGGCCATATCTCGCGAAGAACCGACAACCGTTAGAGTAAATGTGTTCTTGAGTGGAGACCGCGACTCGGCAAACGTAGTATAGGACGCCCTCCGACTAGGTGGGATGACGATCTGCGAAAAATTGCAGGCAGATGCTGGATCCGGCAAGCTGAAGACAGGGCGCTATGGCGCTCATTAGCGAAGGGCTATGTCCAGCAGTGGACTTGTACAGCCTGACGACGACTACGACGACGTAGGTAATTACGGGTGAATTTCTACAACAACTTCAAAAGTGTACACAACTTAGAAAACAAAGTCATTGGTACATGCCGGGATTCAAACCTACGACCACCCGATTGAGAGGCCGGTGTTCAGCCGCTCTGCTACTACCGCTCTAAGATAGCCTCCCTCAGAGACGAAGCCGCGGGTTTAGTCACGATGTTTCTCCTTCATCGTTAGTAGCGATTTGGTTGAGAAGGCCTCTTAACATTCCATTTTAGGTCCGCGAACTTCTCAGAATGCATGATGGATGAGTGATGAATAAATTACTGTGATAAATAAGTTAGAAATTATGCTCAGAGTCTTGATTATGTAACTTTTCACGAATACATCTGTTTGCAAAAGCGAGATATCTACTGGACTTTGTCGCAAATCAGGTATATAACTGAAATTTGGTATTCATTATTTCTGATAATAATTACCTACGTCTCATATCTATACTTTAATGCTATATAAACATTACGCTTTCGCACTCAGATATATACATGAAATGTTACATAATCTAGGCACAGAAAGGCGATAAATTAAACAACAATGTTAAAATACAAAACGAAAACATTTTATTGACGCTGTTACAAACCAAATTAACATTCGAAACAACACTTCTGCTTACATGCTATTAGAGTATTGCTAATTATACATACCGTTTTAGTTCACAATATTTATTTTACGAAACTATTTTAATTGCGAAAACTTTATATATTATTTACCGGAAACCGCTAAACAAGAGTAAGATACAGCATACTAACATACATCATATTAACTTTGAAATATATATTATGTGTAATATACTTTGCGACAAACTTGTTAAAATGACAGCAGTTTAAAATTAAAATATTTAAAAAGTTTTATTTACTTAAATCAGGTGTGACTAGAAAAATGATGAGATCAACATAAAGTCTTATATAATTATGTATCACCCGGCCACAATATAATTTTACATTAAATTTTGACTAAAATATTGCACTGCCCGATAGGTCAGTCTTAATGCAAATGAATGTCATTTGTGTAATTATTATTGAAAACAAAGTTTGAGAAAACTACAATACCAAAATTTGACTTTACAGTGTACTATTTACAGTGTACTTTATACTATTTTTATTTTTAATGCACTAACCCGTGCTAAGGAACAAATTTAAAAACCTATTTAGAGGCTAAAAATTTCACCCATGCCGGGATTCCAACCCGCAACCTCTGGCTATCCGTGCCAGCGCTCTACCAATTGAGCCAATGGGCGACTCACGGCATCAGTGAAATTTTAGTCTCTAAATAGGTTTTTAAATAAATAATATTGTTAAGTTGGATGACCATAATACAACCAAATCAATTTAAAGAAACCAGTAGATCCTCCATGAAAAGAAGTTCTTGCCAATTATAATTTTACTAGAATGAAAATCATCGTGCTGAACTTAGATTAGGACACAATTATTGTTTTTGTTGATTATTACATTTATTTCGACTTCATTTATATAAAATAACTATAAATCTATTATTTGAATGAATATTTTTAATACCTATCAATAAGTATGACACAGCATTGTGTGAAAAATATGGTGAATATGACTTTGTGATATGACGTTACAATAAGACATAAATTTTAACTTTTGGTCCTTACATCCTACAGGAAGGAAAAAGGGGAATAGGTAATGTAATGACTAAAGTTGCAATACATTCTAAAAACCTATTTAGAGGCCAAAAATTCCACCCACGTCGGGACTCGAACCCGCGACCTCTGGCTAACCGTGCCAGCGCTCTCCCAACTGAGCTAATGGGCGACTTACCGGCATCAGTGAAATTTCGAACCTCTTTACAATACTCTCTGTATTACGTACAGACAGCAACATCTGGTTTCCATAAAATACATATTGTACAATTATGTCAAAAAAAAAAACAACGAATTCAACAATAATTCAGTTGTTACGTTCAAGGATAAGAAGACTAAGCTGCGTTTTGGAATTATATACAAATACTAGATTGGAAACTTCCAGCAAATACATAGATTTTGCTATTGATGGCATAAGTCGATGCTTCATTTGAATATATACTGTCAATTTTTGACATTGTAGAATTCACCCATCTAATCAGAGTTATGATTGATTAGAGTGTATATAGGGCCGGAGTTATGATCAAAAATGCAATTGATGCTCTTTTACAAATACTACTTCCAGGTATATTTCTACTTCCAATCTTATTTATCAACAATTTTGTTTTATAAAGACAACCTACACTTTAACATCAAACTTGTCTACCAACTTATTACTATCAGGAGTATCATCATCAGCAAACTTAATATCGTTTGACGATCCAGAATCGTCTGCAAATCTCAAATCAGAAGATAAATCTGTTGAGGTTTTCATTTTATCAGATTCCTTAGTTTCTCTTACGCTATCAGAGACCCTTTTCAGAGTAGAATTATCGGAATCTCGGTTTTCTTTTTTATTTTGAACTTTATGAGCCTTTTCAAAATTCAATTCTTTCAAGGGTATATCTTGATAGTCTACGTCTTTTTTTCTGTTTCTATTTCTCTTTGATAACTTAGGTGAATGCTGCAAGTCACTGATACTGAAATTCAAAGGATGTATCAGGTTGGCCTTGTCAATGACTTTTCGGAGGTTCTTGTTGGAATCGCTAAGTTTATTTGGTCTAAAATCGACATTTCTTTTCAATGTACTGGATGATGGTCGGTCTTCTGGTGATTCGGTATTACTTCCTGGGTCTGGATGGAGTTCTTTTGGAAGAATCTCCTGCAATAAAATTTCTATGTAAGCAACAATACACGGTTATTTATTTCACATAACATTTACATACAGGCACATATATTGCTTCTGAACCCACACTAGGATACCCTGTGTCGTGGGAACCAGAAACAATGACATCACAAACATGTAAACATCCAAGACCTGTTTTTTTCTGTCCCCAGTCAGGGTTCGAACCCGAGACCTCGCATGGTAGGCAGATGCGCTACCGCTGCGCCACAGAGGTCGTCGATTTACATGCTTCGTAACAAACTGCCTCGTTTATTTGGCTATCTAGATTGATTAGAAACACAAAGGTGTGTTCAAACCTGACATTTATGAAACAGAACTGAAATTCTTTACATTAAAAAATTTCATGCTTTTTATTACAGTATGTACCTCAGTTTAAGCTAAAAATATAAAGAGACGTTTTTTTAGCTATTTACGATGTCCTTTATTTGCACACGGTATTTTAGTTTGGGTACAGGAAAAATTATGTATGTATGGTGTTATTATTATTCGTTGATTTCGCCATTGTCATATTAAACTATTGTTTTTCATTTTACCTCATACACAGGTGTATCAGCTTCATCAACGTCGTGGACGGTGTCACCTTCCTCTAAAGGTGGTATCCACACCAGGAAAGCTGGATCCATTCCCAAGTAGGAGCCAGGAACAGATCCTGGAAGACAATTGTAGTGTTAATTGGAGGTTTATTTATTTCTCCTACTTTTGAATACTTCTTATTAGTTTTCAATTTTTGACAATCGATATGTCGTTGAGACTAGCCCATATTTTTATCCAGTTGTGCATGTTAACATCATCTAATATTTGCTCAAGCCGTAGCTACAGTTCTATCACAGAGAAAACGCCCTACATATATACCCCTGATTGTATGTTCTGGCTTTCATATAACTTTTAATTTTTTTCCTTGTTTGATACGGTAAAGTGATATTATTAATCGATTATAGTAACATTTAATTTATACTATTTTTATTTTTAATGCACTAAACCGTGCTAAGGAACAATTTTAAAAACCTATTTAGATAGGTTTTTAAAACATTTAGTTTGTTTGGCCAGTCATCAAAGCCTATTAGACAATAGATCGAAGAGATATTGACATGTGGTCAACAACTCTGAACAAACTAATTTAAAATATGGTATGGAATTAGCGGAAATCCATAATGGCATTAAAATGTGAAAATTACTTTGCTAAATTCCGCTAAAAATCTCACAAGCACCATGCGGTTAATTAATGCACCGCACTCTCTCCCACTTTCTGAAGCAGAAGCAAGAGACGAACACACCATCACCGCAGAAGTATTGTTCTCACACAAGTATTGGTCTCAGAATTTAGCAAAGTAATTTTAGTATTTTCTAAGGTTAACACAAAGTAATTTTAACATTTTAATGAAATTAATGTAACTACATTATGACTTGGTAGGAAACTCGAGATAAATATCAAGTTTCCTACCAAGTCATTTAGCAGGAAAATGCTGGGGGGAGTTTTCAGGATTCCTACACTCAGAATCAGACTATGTAGATCGAGAAAGAAATATGATTACATGAAATTTGTTTCAAAGGCGAACTTATCTCTAACAGAGATCTCTTCCAGCCAACCTTAGCATTGGGTGTTTAAATTGAGATAGCGCGAGGAAGGGAGAAATATTTATAACTATATAAATAAGTAATAATGCGATAATACACTTACATATAAATATATACTGATACTTATACATACATAAACCTATTAACTATGTGATGTTAGAAAGGTAGTGCTCTTTTAACCTCTTCTTGAAAGCATATACGGATGGACTCTCTTGAATATAGTTAGGAAGCTTGTTCCAAAGTTGCGCAGCTCGGACAGTGAAAGAGTTAGAGAAAAATTTTGTATTGCTAGAAGGATATTCAAGAGTGTAACGGAAGCAGGAGCGCCTTGACCTGGACGATTCGTAGTAATCGACTTCCATTTCTGAGTGAAGGGTGAAACTGCGATCGAGGCGCAGTAGCCAGCAAAAGCACATTTCATAAGAGACTAATGGGAAAATTAATGAATGTATGAAAATTCTCTATAGCACTAAAACAAATTTGTACAAAAGGCGAGCTTTACTTTTATAGTTGCCTGTAAGAAATTGCTTTTAGTAATAAGGCCGCCATTTTCTACTATATTTTTTATATAATTTCTGTTACTGTAATTTCTGTGTGCAATAAAGAATATTTTATCTATCTATCTTAATACTAGATAGTATTTTCTTCCAGCTAACCCACGATGATGCGGACAGTGGAAGGGGTTGTTCCAGTAAACAATATAATATCAATATAATATAGGAGAGATTTATTACATAAACTGATGAACGGAAAAATGCCACTAGCGTTAGTCATAGACGGCTTACCCACCCATGCACTGAACGCGCCCTGTGTTGCTTAACCTTCGTGATCGTTTAAGATCACTCAGGCAGCCGGGGCTACGAGCGATTCAACATACATACTAATAAGTTATTAGTAATAACCAATATTAATTACATACAATCACAGGGATGTGCTGATAACTCACCGGCATTATTGACCTCGTAATCGTAGTAGTCAATCTCCATCTCCGGGTGCGAGGTGAGACTCAAGTCTGACCGCAGCAGGCGGCGGTTGCAGCTCTCCTTGGTGTGCTTCGGGTTGCCGCGGATACGCGCCGCTGCCACGCCGCTCAAGGCGGGCGAGTACCAGCCCTGTGGGTGATAGAGTTGCCTAAACGTCAAAGTTTTTAGACAAATACACAAACAGAGAAGACCAGGGAGAGGAAGGATGTCTTAGTTGCGCAAAATAAAATTTTTAGAGGCTAAAAATTCCACCCATGCCGGGATTCGAACCCGCAACCTCTGGCTATCCGTGCCAGCGCTCTTTCCAACTGAGCTAATGGGCGACTCACCGGCATCAGTGAAATTTCGAACCTCTTTACAATATTCTCTGTATTACGTACGAATCCCGGCATGGGTAAAATTTTTAGCCTCTAAATAGGTTTTTAAAATAGTCTTTAGCACGGGTTAGTGCATTAAAAAAAAATAGTATAATCAACATAAAGTGGTGGACCGTTGTAAAAACACCGGATGAGCTGTTATAGAGAACTAAGTAGAGATCTTTGTAAATAGTCAACTTCCAGTGATGGAAAAGAAACACCTTTGTACATTGGCATAACAGCGGATGGCACTGTCGTTTATCTGCTGTACGAGTATACAGAGTTCTTAGTGCGAGTTTTTTAACTACTCGATCGCGTTAACGTAAACTCATATTTCTATGGCATCGAGGAAGCGCCACCTAGTGACAAGTATGGAAATTAAAATTGCTGAGTGCGAGTTGTAATGGTTTACGTTGAGAAGTCTAGACGTTTACCAGCCACGAATAAACACGAGTGCGAGTTGTACTGTGACAGCGTTTTGCCAGTTCGAACGGTTAACTTACTCATACTCACTACTCAATGCTCGATTAACGCGGTAGTAAAGTTATTCGATTGGATCTGTCAAACTCGCACTAGGCACTCAGGCACGACACTTCTTTATTATTTATTATAATACTGGTGAGTAACAAAGTAAGCCCTCGAGTAACATACATTAGTCAAAGTGGCAGCAGAAGTAGACGACGAGGCTCTGCTCTCGCAGCGTTCCTTTTCCCACACGCTATCTCTGTCCTTCTCGCTGCAACTGTCGCCTTCTCTTTCGCTCACGCTGCTAATGCTCGTGCTGCACTCTGCTGTCGTTGTCTCGCTCTTGGTTGAATGTTGCGGCGGAGACTTAACCTGGGGTTGAGGTTATTAGTGAAACTTGATTTCTAGATACAAATTCAATCTGTTCTTAAGCTTATTTACATATATTGTATGAGGACTTATGTGGACGTACAGAGGAGAGGCGTTTGCCCAGCAGTGGGACACAATTATAAAAATGAAGGTTAAATTTAGTACGAAAATATTGAAACAAGTCAGTCCACGTGACACAATACTGCGATAAACATTTTTATCGTCCTACTGGCCGTCACTTTGTTTTATTTCACTATTAAAAGCGAGATAGTGCTACGTAATTAAATCTTTTTCGCTTTCGACACGAGGGCAGGAAGGGTCAAATATATTTTGGTTGTAAATTTTATTGTTCAAAATGACTGTACCTACAAAATATGAAACCGAAGAAATCAAAGGCAGCTACGAAAGGCAAGGTAGCTGAATTCAATTGAAAGAGACAGGACATAATAAGGATACTAAATTGAAAAAAAAAAAAATAATTTTGCTGTTTTCGATGCATTAATCTCCTATACTATAAAAATGAATCCCCGAATGTGTTGGTAAGCGCAAATCTCAAGAACTGCTGAACCGATTTTGATAAATTTTTTTTTACAATATTCCTTGAAGTAAGAGGATGGTTCTTACGGAAAAATAATAAAGAACCGACTGTTAGGCGGTACGAAGTTCGCTGGGTCAGCTAGTCTATAATATAAAAAGGAATCCCTGAATGTGTTGGTAAGCACAAATCTCGAGAGCAGCGGAACCCATTTCACCAATTCTTTTTTAGAGTATTCCTTGTTCTTAGTACGAGGATGGTTCTTACGGAGAAAAAAAAAGGATCGACTGTTAGGCGGTACGAAGTTCGCTGGGTCAGCTAGTTATCAATAAACCACTGATCACCTGCTCCACAGCAACTGTCGTGCTCATTGTATGGGATCTCCTCAGCGGAGATGACGTCACTTCGCTCTCTCTGCCGGGCGGGGCGCTGCTGGAAGACATTCCCTCGGGAGTGACGGTGGCTTGGCTGACACCACTTCCAGTGCCTTTGCTGTTCACGCTTACACTGTCGGCTGCTTCCTGTTCAAGCTCTGCATCTGATTGATCTTCTTCTGCATCTCTGGTAGAAAAAAAAGCAGTTGTAGAACAAGCATAAATAAATTGGTGTTTTCGTGAAAAATAGGGCTTAGGGATTCAAAGTTTTTAAATTTCTGTGACTGATTTACAAATGGTCCCGAGACATCCAGACTCCGGACGTCGTCGTCGTCAGGCTATTCTAGTCCACTGCTGGACATAGCCCTCCCCAAAGAGCTCCATGTTGTGCTATCATAGGGGGTAATGCCCATAATCCCCACGCTGGGCATGCGGGTTGGGGATCGCAATTCGGTGGAATTGTACTGCAGGGGGCGATGCTGCCCACCCCCTGATTTGTGTCCCTTGGTCGCCTTTTACGACACCAGCGGAAAGAATGGGGTCCAGAGGTCCCGGGCCCAAACTCGTTTACAACGGGTTTGGTACATGGTAACAAGTTAAATAGTGAGACCTGAGATATCTGAAGTTAGTCTTCTAGTTTGGCCATTGTACATAGAAAGGCTGAAAGATACTCCAGTATACTAATATAAATAACTAGCTGAACCCACCAAAGTGGTTTTGGCATATTAATTAGTCTACGATCTCTCAGAATCACCAAAGAGGTCCACAGAAAAAAATCGAATATCGGAGAAGCTGTTTAGAATGACCACGATGATAAACACATGGCAAACACCGTGACATGAAATTTTTAAGTATTAAAGAATATTTGTCATGACAATGCCTGGTTCGATCTGCTCTCCCAAAAGCGCCATCTACGTCACCAACGAATGGCACAATCTCTAACGTCACCGGGAACACAATTTGTTTGCGGACGTTGCGACCGGCGTTGTCGCTCTCGTATAGGCCTTGTTAGCCATCAGCGCAAGTGCCAAAAGCAAGTGCCTAACTGACGCGGTTGCTGTTTAAATCATCTCTCGTAGATGTTAAAGGCCACTGATGATGATGAAAGAATATTTCTACATAACACAAAATAGGTAGTGTTTTGACTGAACTGACTGTTGGTAAAAGTTGTAAATAGTATTTAGTCAGATGGTGAAGTAGTAATGAAAATCTAATAGAAATCTTGAGTGACGTAATTGTAAATAGTAATTTTAAAATGATACAGCATAAAAAATATTTCTTTAATTATTCTTAGTTTTAATGATCAACTTAAACTGTTATAACAAAAACTGCCTCCACTCTTTGTGGTTCAGAAGAATATTATATTTATAAATAAAACAGTCAATATATGCGTAGCTGGCCCGGTAAACGTAGATTAAATTATTAATAGAACCACCTATTCTTGGACCTGACCAAACATACACAAAAAAATCGACAAAGACGTTTCAAAGGAAGTTCGATAGCAAACACCGTGACAAGAGATTTTTAAAACCCTATTTAGATGCTAAAAATTTCACCCATGCCGGGATTCGAGCCCGCAACCTCTGGCTCTCCGTGCCAGCGCTCTTCCAATTGAGCCAATGGGCGACTCACCGGCATCAGTGAAATTTCGAACCTCTTTACACTATTCTCTGTATTACGTACAGGCAGCGACATCTGGCTTAAGCAAATTGCATCACTTACAACTTAAGAGATTTTTATCCAGTTAGATATTCTATATTACATACCAAAAATTAAACAGTACCAACTAGATAGCATCAAAATGCCTCCAGCCATCACTTATCATTAGCAAATAGCATTCACAGAGCCTGAGAAGACCATCAACTCCTTCACCACGTCAACGAGGCAATTAGACTCGCAAACGCTGGCTCTCGACAAAGGCAGAAGTGAATCGATGCGTGCAGAAAACAATGGCGCACAGGCGACGAGCCGGGGGCTGTTAGGGATCCGCTGGAAAGTCAGTTATTTTCAACCAAAATCAAAAATGGAGCAGGTTCTTAGTTCGTTTGTATTATTTATCTTAATTAATGGTGTGTTGGTGGGCTATAATGCTAGCGTACGTAGCTCAATGACTTTTCACGCTATGCAAAATCTGCGCTGCTCTGCGCTGCGCTCTCAGCATGCGCCTAGCCTAATTTTTCACTACTTTGTCTAAGTGCGGCCGTGGTTCAAATCCAATTGACTTTTTTCTGTTACCTAAATTTGTTAACTATAGTCCATTTCTTTGAGTACTTAAAAAATGTAAACAATATTGATACGTCATATTAACGAAATTGACACTTTAAATCAAAACCCTCACACCGTACCCATTCAATCTGAAATACTATTTAATTTCACGAAACTCATGTACAATATAATGTAATTTCACGAAATTCATGTACATGCACCCTCAGAACGAAAGAGGCCTAAGTCAAAAGATAGTGAAATTGAGTTACAATCATAGAGAGACATAAAAAAAGTATGCCGTGGACGGAAGGTTCGCTATGATCTTTTTTTACAATAAGTGCCTTTGTTTTACTATTCATCGGATAGAGCATACCTTTTTATGTCTCTCTATGATTGTAACTCAATTTCACAATTTTTTACTTAGGCCTCTTTCGTTCTGAGGGTGCTTATTAAATAAAAAAAGAAAATCTTTTTAATGTGTATATTTCAATAAAAAGACTAATCCACCCTATTTACATTTATTTAATTATCTCAATAAATGTAGTATTAATTTGTATATCTTGCAGTAGTACCACTGGCTAACGGTGAAGGAAAACATCGAGAAGAAGGCAGTTTCTGGCGTGTACATAATTTGACCGCTTGCTACGTATAGTGGCCCAAATACGAAGCTACTTGCGGAAATATCAGCTCTCACTTAAGGAGCTCAAAGCAGCGCCACAAATCGCAAAAGTCATATCTTTTTACAAATCGCATTAGCAAAGAGGTGTCGAACTAATCACTCAATAATGAAGTAATTTTTAGAACTCGCGGCCATACAGCTCAGGCAAAAAACTTTTAGGTATAGAATTTCGAAGCCTACCTACACCATCTAAAACCACGTCTCAGGCACAGCAGCGAAGTAAGCAAATCATTTATTTCCAAAAAGACAATACAAATTAAGGCAGTGTGAGTTAATATGCCACTGGACGCTGCGATCTGCGAAAAACTGCAGGTAGTTGCTGGATGCGGCAAGCTGAAGACAGGGCGCTATGGCGCTCATTAGAGGAGGGCTATGTCCAGCAGTGGACTAGTATAGCCTGAAGAGGAAGGACGCTATATAAATCATCTCATTATGTAGATGCAGAAGCTAACTTATTGTTTTTGTCAATTTTATACTACGTATGTATCACAATAAACACTGTTGCCTGTTTGGAGTGGCTGTGCTGAGTTAACCGGTTGTCAACTGTACCTATCTGTCTAAATTTCCATCTATTTTGCTGTTGGCTTAGTACGTCAAGCGTAAGATTCCGAGATGAGTGTTTAGTTGAGTACATAAATCGTGTTTACTTGAGAATAGAATAGTGAAAGTTTATTTCAAAAACACAACATACATAAAACAACAACAAAAGTAGAAAATGCTTACAAGAAACAATATACCTATATTGAATTATAACTAAATATTATAACTTAGAAGCGTTTATGGCCTGAATGAATCAATCTCTTGAGTTAAGCAACAGCAGACGTGGTCAGGTGCAGGATGGGTGACCATCCCGTGACTACTGTTAGTGGCATTTTTTCCGAATGCTTCCGTGCTTTGCAAGGCACGCTAAGACGTTGCTGTCGGCTTTCATATAATGGCAGTCGTTAAGCTAAGTCAGAGGCATTATGGGCAGCTTGATAACTTCTGACTGTAAGGCCCGCCACTGTCTTACAATCCTCCACCAACCCGGACTTGGCCCCCGTGGTGGAGTATGGCCTATCCTTCTTGTGATGCCGGGAGAGACCCGTGCCCCAGCATTGGGGATGTACAAGGATTGATATCGATTATTACTTAATTCTAAATAAACAATTCAAATGAAAAGATTCAACGACATTCTTTCATTTACATTCTTTCAACGACATTTAAAACAGGTTTTTGGACTCAGCATGTGTGACGGGTGAGACCCGTAACACTGGTGTACAGCCAGACCCTGGGAAGGATCAAGAGTATCACAATTAGTGGCGAAGTGACAAAACAATATCGTGCAGTAACATTTACTACTTACAATGCAGTTTTTATTTTATTTTTATGTATTGAAAGAAAACAAACGATTGTACAATTTAGTTACAGGTCACAAAAATCTTACGCGCATATGTATTGAATTGTAAAACCAGTGGCGTTTTCTGTAGATTTATTTGTATCTACAGATTTACAAAGAAAACGACATGAAAAATAAAACTTACTAAATAAACCATTTCCTATTCTGCTAACACCGATCAAGGACGAGGTTAGTCAAAATGCACCAAGTAAAAGTTACTTCATTTTTATGCATTTACTAGGTATTTGCGCTAGGTATAGGCAACCTCCGATTTGAGGTTGCCTGGAAGAAATTGCTATTAGCAATAAGGCCGCCAATTGTATCCTATCTTCTGTATCTGCTGTTCTGTATCAATTTTCCGGTATACAATAAAGATATTCTTATCTTACTAGGCAATCATACAATTCCATGAAGCTATTGTGTAGTTATAACTTCATAAATCTACGCTTGCTCAGTACAAGATGTGGCTTATTTTGGGACTAAGCAGGCTTTACTACTTAGAAATTTGTTTTAAAACTCAGTAAAATGTGAGGGTTGAGAACCCCTCTTTTTGAAATCCGCCTGCGTCGCTTTGTTCTATTTGAATGCAGATGATAATGATTTATGCTTTGTATGGGGAGTTCGTTAGTTAATTCATCGCGAATTCGTCATGCGTAGTGTGCAGGTAGTTGTGTGAAGAGTGGAGTGGATGGGTGACAGGGGCATCTTTGTAAGTACATAATTCGACGACCTCTGTGGCGTAGCGGTAGCGCGGCTGCCTACCATGCAAGAGGTCCCGGGTTCGAATCCCGGCTGGGAACAAAAAAAAAACCAGGTCTTGGATCTTTACATGTTTGTGATGTCGTTGTTTCTGGTTCCCACGACACAGGGTATCCCAGTGTGGGGCCAGAAGCAATGTATGTGCGTGTATGTAAATGTTATGTTATGTTAATTATTAGTATCTTCTTCTTCTTCAGGCTATATTAGTCTACTGCTGGACATAGCCCTCCCCTAATGAGCGCAAGGTTATGCCATCATTGGGTGGTAATGCCCATAATACCCACGCTGGGCATGCGGGTTGGGGATCGCAGTTTGGTGGAATTGTACTGCAGGGGGCGCTGCTGCCCACCCCCCGGTTTGTGTCCCTTAGTCGCCTTTTACGACACCCGCGGGAAGAATTTCGATTGGTGCTATTCTCTAGGCCGACACCGCACAGCATATTAGTATAATCGATATCAACCCCTTTGTATGTGTTTGGGCATCTCTTCTTGCATCGCAGAAAGGTTAGGCCATACTCCACCACGAGGGCCAAGTCCGGGTATGCGTAGGATTGTAAGACAGTGGCGGCCCTTAATGTTAGAAGTTATCAAGCCGCCCATAAGGCCTTTGGCTTAACGATTGCCATTACAAGGCAGCCGTCACCAATGGCTTAGCGTGCCTTGCGAAGCACGGAAGCGCTTAGAATAATTCCACTAGCGGTAGTCACGGGATGGTCACCGAACCTGCACCTAACCGCGCCTTTTGTTGCTTAACTCAAGTGATTGATTCCAATCACTCGGTTCGACTAGACCACGAGTGGTTCAATTAAGTATAATTTTTCAAGAAAGTTAAATAAAAATCAAACAGCTAATAAGTTAAGTACAAGATCCAGACATAAACTGAGGTCGGTAGTGACTATTTCAGACAGCATATTGGTTTCCTTGTCTCACTCGACCGGTCAGTATCTCGCAGACGCGTGTATCTCGTGCGGCCAGCAGAGGGCAGCAGTCGGCACAGAAAAGCGCCTTCGGCTATTTTAGACAGCAGAGTGCTCAAAAATTCACTATTAAAAAACAAATAGTAATCGCTCACCTCTATTCCCTCGTCTCACTCGACCGGTCAGTATCTCGCAGACGCGTGTGCCTCGTGCGGTCAGCAGAGGGCAGCAGTCAAAACAAAGAGGCGCTTTCGACTACTTTAAACAGTAGAGTGCTCAAGAAGTCACTGTTACAACATAAATGGCCATCGCTAACCTCTGCTCGCTTGTTTCGCTCGACCGGTCAGTATCTCGCAGACGCGTATGCCTCGTGCGGCCAGCAGAGGGCAGCAGTCGGCACATAAAACCGCCTCCAACTATTTTAGACAGCAGAGTGCTCAAGAGGTCACTATTTCAAAACAAATAGCAATCGCTGACCTCTGCTCCCTCGTCTCGCTCGCCCGGTCAGTATCACGCAGACGCGTGTGCCTCGCGTGGCCAGCAGAGGGCAGCAGTCGGCACAGAGAGGCGCCTCCGACTACTTTAGACAGCAGAGTGCTCAAAAAGTCACTATTACAAAACAAATAGTAATCGCTCAACTCTATTCCCTCGTCTCACTCGCCTGGTCAGTATCTCGCAGACGCGTGTGCCTTGTGCGGCCAGCAGAGGCCAGCAGCCGGCACAGAGAAGCGCCTCCGACTATTTTAGACAGCAGAGTGCTCAAGAATTCACTATTTCAAAACAAACAGTAATCGCTCACCTTAGTACATCGCAGACGCGTGTGCTTCGTGCGGTCAGCAGAGGGCAGCAGTCAAAACAAAGAGGCGCCCACGACTACTTTAGACAGTAGACTGCTCAAGAAGTCACTATTACAAAACAAAATAATAAATCAATCGCTCACCTCTGCTCCCTCGTCTCGCTCGCCCGGTCAGTATCTCGCAAACGCGTGTGCCTCGCGCGGCCAGCAGAGGGCAGCAGTCGGCACAGAGAGGCGCCTCCGACTACTTCTGACAGCAAAGTACTTCGGGAGCCAGCGGTCGCCGCACCCAGCTCCAGTGATGCTGAGCAGGCTGTTGGCAGCAGAAGGTCTTACTCACTAATGCATTTACTCACTAATGGTGGCTGTAAACTCACTTGAGAGCCAGTGAATTTGTCTTACATTTCGAGTTCCAAAGCACGATTCCATAGTGTCGATTGTGTAAAAAACTTAACGAATTATGAACTCTCGGGCTGTAGGGCGTGTACAGCCGCCATGAAACTTTGGTAGAAAGGAAAAAAAAAATTGTGAAAAAGGCAACATTTAAAAGCGATCCTCTTTTAAATTCGTCGTCAATTATTATTATTTTGTTGTAGATTGATTTTCATTTTGGCTTCGACGATATTTCGATACAATCACTATTATTCATTATAAAAACAAAAGCATTTTTTTTAGTATAATGATGACTTACCTAATTAACGTCAAAATATTATTGTGCAGAAGCTAATAAAGAATTTCCGCATTTATTCTTTTCGAAAGCGTTAAATTAATTATAGGGGTTCTCAACGTAAAACATGAGTTTGTTTAACAGTACGTACGAAAGTTTTGGTTCTAAAAGCTTTTTAACACTTTAACCTATTATCCAAAAAAAGGATTCTATTCTTGAATATGAAAAATTACGAGCAACTTCGATGTATGGAAAAAAAACAGCTGTTGTAGATTTTATTTTATTTTCGATATTTTATTAGAATAGCCGCTGTGATTTTTTCAACAACCTAACCTTTCTTTGTCCAATAGCTCACCATCGCTGTCAGTAAGCGACTCCTTGTCGGCCGCCCGCTGGTAGGCCCTGGTGCGGTGCGCTGAGTGCAGCGCTAACGCCACCGCCGCCAGCGCTGCAGCGCCGGCCAGCGCTAGCGCGGCTGCGCGCGCGCCGCCGCCCTCCCGCCACCAACCGGCGGTCGCCACCGACGCCCATGCGGCTGACGCGTTGCGGATTGGCTCTGGTGTGGAAGGAGTTGGTGAAAGAAACGATGTATTGTCAAAATCAAAATAATAAAAAAGGATGTTACAAAAACAAACAAAATATTTACTTGATGAACGTCAAAGGTGTTATAGTTTTACAATTTAAATATTATGAAAAAGGTACCAAAGAAACTTCTTATTTTTTTAAATATAAATTTTAACTCAATTCACAGAGTTTTGTCTAGGTAGACGATTCGGTTTAGATATGCTATTTATAACCTCATTATTTCTGATGCTTAACACTTTCGGGCGAGCGCCGTCAGTTGACGGTTATTTTTTTCCTTCGTAGAGTCGCACAACGTCTATGCACGGTGGACTTTGAAGAGTGAGAGCGTCACAACGTTGAATGCCGACGAAGTCACCATATATTTTATATGTAGGTCAAATATTGTGCTTCACTTTGGTAAGACACCAGATTCGTAGTGCGTCTCTGAGAGATTATATTATTTAGTAAACAAAACACTCACACATACAAAGACATCAAGTACTCACACACGCACAACGTCATACAACGATTATTTTGTTCCGCTTCCCAATACTTCAGTGATCCAGTGCCAACCTACGGGGCGCACGCTCGTTCGTGCGGCCGCGCCGGTCATATACATTTTTATTAGGACTGATATATCATCAAACGTAAGTACTTTTGTTCTACAATTTATTTGTTATTTTTATTCTATACTCTTATTCAGTAGAACAAAGCTAAAATTATACTGTTTTTTTTCATAGATGGACAATTACAGAAAATCCTAGTAAGAAAGGGATCAAAAAAGAAATCAAATTTCCTGAAGTGCAAAATGTGCTGGGAATCCAAAAAGATGAGAAAAGAGACCAGTTTCCGTTGCAAAGGTTGTACTGAGAAGCCTTCACTTTGTCCCCTATGCTTTGAAGGCTGGCACAATGCCATGCCAATGGTATGAGATATTTTTTTTGCTAAAATGGTTCTAGTATAAAAATAATTCAAAAGATTATTTACTCTTAAATACACCTTATTTTTGTTTATTTGTGTTATGACGAGATAGTTTATTATGTTTCAATTTCAATTATCATAAGTAAGTTGAACGTTTTTATTGATGTCTAAGATTACCTAAGATAAGACTACCTAAGACTGATTTATGAAAATGCTAGTACCTACTGAATTTAGATGTTACCCTACTATTGACTGATTTTTGTGTCATTATTTCATTATGTCATTGAAAAAATATATGATATTTTTGTTACAAATTACATAAGAGTCAGAAAAAGTGAGATTACTTTAAAGATTACTGAATGACTTTGTTAATTCGTCGAGACTTTGATACCTTTTATATTCTTCTTATTCATTATGCTTAGAAATAATTATTATGACATCCTAAATTAAGTCATTGCAAATGGCTGGATGCGTTTAACACTGTGGTTGTTTTTTGTTCTATGCACACAATAAATACGAATATTTTGATTATTTGTCGTGTTTTACTTTAAACCCGTCTATTGACGATGTGCACACCTCAAAAGGTCTGCAACCTATGCAATACCGAACAACGTCAATACACGTTGAACGTCATTTGCCATTCTGCGCTATCACATAGATCACAGGCTCATGTAAGTGAGCACAACGTCGTAACACGTCATGGTTTTTTGTATGGAGAAAACATGTGCGTCAACACATGGGTACGTCATATGACGTTGTTCGCACGAACGTGTTAACAAATTATATTATGAGAACTTACTATTTATAACTCATGCACTTAACAATCTGACATAAGCACTAACAGACTTGAGTAGCGTATGCTAGGAACCGCCTACCCACTTAGCTCATCAACTTTCTCTTACTCGAATAAGAAGAACTTACGAGACGGTGAACTACCTATTTTTCGGGTGTACAAAATTATTCTTCTTATCTTATCTTACAAACCGAATTAAGCAGGTATCAGCTTGGGTACGTTTTGCTAGGGACACGCTCGCGCAGTGCTCGCCAGCCGACTTGAGTAGCGTATGTATGCTAGGAACCCGTCCGCACAGCACTGCACGTCCGCTCATTGTATCACATTATAAGCGCTTACCGACTTGAGTACTTTTTGCTAGGAATCCGCCGGCACAGTGCTCGTCGCTCATTCAGCGCATCATGTTATAAGCACTTACCGCCCTGACATAACCACTTACCGACTTGAGTAGCGTGTGCCAGGAACCCGCCCGCACAATGCTCGCTGGTGTCAGTTGACCTAAGCTCGACCAGAATGTGTCTGCCGCCAGCTATCTCCACAGCTCCACCCTCGGTTGTGGTTTCGGTTTCTCCCATCTACAGAAACAATATAAGGTAAGCATCACCCTTTACGTCCTTTCATTACATTTTATTTTGTCTTTTTTTAATTATTTATTCAGATTGGGGAATAATTATGAGATACAAATACAAAAATTGCCACACCTACGTTGGTCACTCTTAGTCCAGTACATTGCCCGGGTACATTGCCGTACTGTGTATGGCTAGTTGTCTGTGTGTTTCGCTTTTCATGTACCAATGCTACTGTTTTGTTTGTTTATTATTTCTTCGTGCTGTGACTTGTAACCAGATTCTTATGGCTTCACTTTATATACGTGTGTGTGTCTTTTGTAAATAAATTGTTAATCAATCAATCAAAAATTGAATAAAAAAATGGCAACTAATGACAGATTCTCGCGTATGCATCCAACGTAACAAAAAATATGTATGGACTTCATTCTTCGTCAAATAGATAATTTACACTAACTGTAGAATATAAAGTAGAAACGATTATTTTACAAGAAACAATTATATAATATTTGAACAGCTGTGATCCAATTGCTGAGAATAGTGCACTAATTAAAAATCTTAGAGTGTGGACCCCAATATTGCCATTGAACAAATCTAGATTTTTTTGCAGAAATTCGTAAACCAAACATTTGTTGCCACTAGCTTTTTTAAAATATTTAAACTTATTAAAATAACAAATTTGGAATTTCCAATGCGGAAAATAACGCAATCGAATGTATATTTCTTTGCTATGACCGCTGCCAGTATATTTTCACAAGTAAAAACAGACAGAAACGGGATTATAATATGTAGTCCGCATTATTTATCTCCTAAACATAATCCAGTAAAGCACTAAGCCACCTTCTCTTTGCAAGATAAAAATGTGGAAGAAGTTCTTGACTCTCGCACACAGAAAGTTGAAACTAAACCTTAGGCTCCACATTTCTAGAGATGCCTGTGCATCAGCATTTGTTTTGCAAGTCGAAAGAAACTTCCGGCGGTGTACACAAGGCGCTAGTTGCAAAAGCGAACTTTCTGAAAAGTAATGAAGCATGAGCACGAGCATAGCACGAGTATATGGATAAAGTTGGAACAAATGCGGCGTCAAACAAAAGAAACTTGATATTTTATTGTTGTTGAAGTGAAAAGTATTGTTGCAAACGCATATCACATGATAGACGGGTGTCTTTTTTGCAGCCTTTATACGTGCCATTGCAGAGCACAACCCTTCTCTCAGAAAGAGGGAGTATGGGCACAGTGGCAATTTTAAGTGCTGAGGCAGTTAAACACTTCAAAGACTCAGGTTTCCTCGTGATGCTTTCCTTTACGGTTGGTAACTGGTATTGCTACTGCCAATATTCATAAGTAACCACTGCTCGTAGATACTAGGTAGGTAAACGTATATCTTCTTCTTCTTTTTCAGGCTATGTTAGTCCACTGCTGGACATAGCCCTCTCCTAATAAGCGCCATAGCGCCCTGTCTGTGTAAACGTATATAATTTAATTTATGTGTATCATTATGGACCCTGTCGGGCACAGCAAAAGCCTTACAACTAAAATCTTCTGACTAATGTGGTATCCAGTACCTACGAACTGTTTAATTTCAACAATTTTATCTTAAAACTAGGGTAGTATCTTATAATTATACAAAATATTTTTTTTTATTATACATATTATATAAATTTGTCTTCTAAGTATTCATTCACAGTATAATAGCTTCTGGAGATGAGCAACTCTTTTAGGTTTTTACAGAATTCTTTGTAATTAATGTGGTTTCGGAGTGTCTCCCGTTCCCGCCGCCTGGGCTGTATTGTACCTCTAAAAAAAATGTTTTATGGCCAAACAAAGTTCGGATGCATCAAGGCGTGAGAGGGAAAAACAAACCTTCAGGTACATCAAATTTTCATTCGTCTTCATCTTCTACAGGCTATATTAGTCCACTGCTGCTGGACACAGCCCTGCCCTAATGAGCGCCATAGCGCAACGTTGTGCCATCATTTTGGGGTAGTGCCCATAATCTCCACGCTGGGCATGCGGGTTGAGGATCGCAGTTCCGTGGAATTTTACTGCAAGGGGCTGCTGCCCCCCCGTTTGTATCCCTTAGTCGCCTTTTACGACACCCGCGGGAAGAATTTGGGTTGGTGCTATTCTCTAGGCCGACATCACACAGCAAATTTTCATTAAAAACCAAGAATTGTAGCTTTACGAAACAGGCACCAAAGAATATCAAATTGCATTCTTTAAAGTTACATTGTTTTTCTAAAGTTACGAGTACATTTTACTTAACACTATCTCAAGTACTTGAGTCCTAAACTAGGACGACTTGTATCTTAAAACTCAGTTCCTTCCTTTGAACGGTTAACCCTTCATCATCAACCCATTATGTCCCCACCGAGGGGCACGGGTCTCTTCCCTGAGGAAGGTTTAGACCATACTCCACCACCTTTAGGGCAATGCTTCATAACCCCCACGATGGGCATTCGGGTTGGGGATCGCAGTTCGGTGGAATTGTACTGCAGGGCTTAATCCTTAATTAAGGTTAATACTTCATTAAGTCCTGCTGTTGTTGTGTTCTACTTATGTCCTTTGAATGTGTATATTTTGTTAATTATTTATGTATTTATGTATAATATTCATTTTTTATTTTTATTTATGTAAATTATTTGTATGTATCTGTTGATAATTTTATTTATTCACACTGTTATTGAGGCATGTATTTGGAACCTCTGAAATTAATGTTTTCAAAGTTTTTTTTTTTTGTACATCTACTTCCTTCTCTAATGTATTAGTCCAGTTCATCCGAAGGTTGTCTGGAAGAGATCACTTTTAGTGATAAGGCCGCCGTCTGTACTCTTAGGTTAAGAAACATCTGTGTAATTTCCATTTTTATGTACAATAGAGTGTTCTCTATCTATCCATCTATCCATCCATCCATCCATCCGTCCGTCCGTCCGTCCGTCCGTCCGTCCGTCCGTCCGTCCGTCCGTCCGTCCATCCATCCATCCATCCATCCATCCATCCATCCATCCAAGTGTAAATGAAACTGTAGGAAAGCCCGTCAGGATACTTACAGCCGTGTTATCTGGCCCGTCCCAGGAGGCCAACAGGGCCGAGCCGAGAGAGTCCCCGTCCCGTGCCTTCAGCGACTGCCCGGCGCAGGGCAGCCGCACCGCCTCGATGCGCAGGCGCACCACTAGACCCTCTTCAGCCTGTTGATGAAGAGTTGCGTCAGTTTATAACATATCATTTAGATACAGGCACATACATTGCTTTTGGCCCTACACTAGGATACACTGTGTCGTGGGAACCAGAAACAACGACATCACAAACATGTAAACTTCCGAGGCCTGGTGTATTTTTGTTCAAACCCGGGACCTCTTGCATCGTAGGCAGATGCGCTACCGCTGCACCACAGAGGTCGTCAGTTGATAGGTTCTAGTTATAAGATAAGATATTATGAATACTTTTCATGCCATTTCATTCATGCCTTTATTTATCTGGAAACAATTAGCATTGTGTTTGAAATATAACTTATAAATTAAGATAAGATAAGAAGATAAATTAAGTTCTTAATTTATTACGATAAAAATGTCAACACAAAATAAAATAGTTACAAAAAATTTCACACTTAATAAAAAAAACATGCACAGTACGAGATCAGATAAATGTTCGTCAAGAAACATAAAACAATAATAATTCAAACACCCAAAAAAAATCCCTAACTGAACAAACCACTCCGGAAAATATCTGAGCTAAAGGATCCCACCACGCTGGCCAGCATTGCCACGCTGCACCGCCAAAGAGACCCTCTGTCCCAGATACGCTCCGGAGCGGCAGATTTAAAAAATGGTAATACTATAAACTGATATTGGAATTTTTTTAATGTCATAGTCGTTACATAATCATCAAATTAATTTCAATAATAATTTCGTACTATCAACACTTAATCATAATTCAATATGTTGACTAAAATTATACTAATGTTACTATCAAAATCAATATTGAACACATTAACGATGTACTACGTAATAACAGAGACCTTATGGCTTGATAACTTCTGACACTTAGGCCCGCCAGTCTTACAATCCTCCAGCAACCCGGACTTGGCCCTCGTGGTGGAGTATGGCCTAACCTTCTTGGGATTCAAGAAGAGGCCCATGCTCAAGTAGTGGGGACATACAAGGGTTGATGTCGACGCCATAACTCTACCAAAAGAGAATGCAGTCAGCAGCAAATTAACCTCTATATACGAGCACTAATCAGTTGCGTTAAGTACTACTTTGCAACGTTAGTGTAATGTTGACCTCCTGTAGACTGTACTAAACAAACTCCCGGAGGCGTAAAATGTACGCTGAATGACAAATTATTGTTCTTGTCATGAAGCATTTGGAGTCGTCACGTTCCTCCGTGACAATCGCTTCGAAGGCATTTGTAGCGATGGGCTAGTGAGGAAGATATACAACGAGCAAAAGTTTTTAGTTAGTGTAGTTATATAATTAGTGTGTAGTATTTAAGAATTTAAAAATTGTTAGTTTAATAGTAGGTAAATAGATGCCGATTGTATGTTGGAATTGTTAATTAATGTTTGTGAAGATTTTATAATCTTTGTAACTTGTTGCATTAGGTGCTAATCCTGTAATAATAAGTTTGTATGTTACAATAAAATAAAAAAAAATCTTAATGGTTGAAAACTACGTACAAATTTATTGCAAATGTGGGTGAAAAGGCAGGTAAGGCAGACATATTTTAACATATAGGGGATGTAAATTATCAAAGGGGCAGATAAAAAGTGATTTGTCAGGCTCGTGGCAAGTGGCAGTCCCCAGACTCTGCCTACCACTCTGGGTCACGTCAGGTTATGTTAAAAAAAAACCTTTTTACAGGCTAAAAATTCCATCCATGGCGGGATTCGAACCCGCGACCTCAGAAAAGAATATAATTTCTTGACAAGTATTTTGGTGTTTATATGGGGATTTTTTACACTATGTATTTTGCACTGTACTTGTGGAAGTGGTAGAAAACTTCTCAATGCTATTGTACCGAATGAAGCAATTCAAAGAAAAAACTCCTTTGTTCTTAAAACAATAGGTCTTATTTTGGCGACTGAAACTCGGCTGGAGAGGTCTTCCGCGTTTTAATGAAGAATGCACTTAAATTTTGACGTTGAGGAATTCTCGCTTATTCTGCTCAAGTGTTCTTGATCTCTTAAGTCTAATTTTACTTACACTCAATTTTAAGGGGCTGGTGAATTGGAATTTGTCGAGGCTGCTTTTTTTCCTTAATATCTCTGGCGCGCAATGTATAACACATTTATTGCTGGAAAAATAATTTTAACAAACATCTGTTTTAGTTTTCAATAGCACGTTTTTTGTTACTTTGAATGACAGAATACGCAATAGTCTGATTAGAGAACGTTGTGGACTAAAAGAGGATGTAGTGACTAGAATTGATAAATGAATGTTGCGTTGGTTTTGACATCTGGAGATGATGAAGGAAGAAAGGTTGATTGCGAAACATATATTGCGAATGTGAGTAGAAGGGCTGGTAAGCGACGTCCCAGGCGGACATACATCGAACAAATAGGGGATGTACTAGCAAAGGGGAAGATAAAGAGTACCCGGAACCAGCGTGCGTGCATGCAATGACTTATGAACGTTGATGAAGCGAAGGTGATCTGTCAGGATCGTGGCAAGTATCAGTCCCTAAACTCTGCCTATCCCTCTGGGATACAGGCGTGAGGTATGTATGTATGTTTTTTGACAGAGCCCGAAGAGTCTACGAACCCGCATGCCCAGCGTGGGGATTATGGGAATTACCCCCCAATGATTGCACAACCTTGCGCTATGGCACTCATTAGGGTAGGGCTATGTCCAGCAGTGGACTAATATGGCCTAAAGAAGAAGAAGAAGAAGAGTCTATACAGATTAGATAAGATTTTATTAATTTATATATATATATTAATGAAACGAGTTTCACTACCTGTTAAGATTTTCAGGTTACGTAGGGGACAATGCTAAGTATACTAAAGTTTGTTAGCTTTTAGAATATACCTCGGGCTCTAGAGTAGGCTTCGGTTTTTGGCGAAAGCACTCGATTGTAATTCGACTTAATGCTCTGTATAAAACTTTGCTTCACTATTTTCGTTCCGATTTCGAAATTAAGTGTCATATTAAAAAACTATTTAGAGGCTAAAAATTTCACCCATGCCGGGATTCGAACCCGCAACCTCTGGCTATCCGTGCCAGCGTTCTTCCAATTGAGCCAATGGGCGACTCACCGGCATCAGTGAAATTTCGAACCTCTTTACACTATTCTCTGTATTACGTACAGGCAGCGACATCTGGCTTAAGCAAATTGCATCACTTACAGCCCCGACTACCTACTTTGCAGTTAGGTTTTACATCGGAATGATATCACTGTACCCACATGATTATACTATTTTTATTTTTTAATGCACTAACCCGTGCTAAGGACAAATTTAAAAACCTATTTAGAGGCTAAAAATTTCACCCATGCCGGGATTCGAACCCGCAACCTCTGGCTATCCGTGCCAGCGCTCTACCAATTGAGCCAATGGGCGACTCATATAGTGTCATATTAGTTCCGATATTTCTATTACACGAATATATCCGATTCTATCTGATAGTAGCCGAAGTATATTCTAAAAGCTAACAGACTGTAGCTCATTTATGTGCAAAACTATGTATCTGAGGCGTCTACGTAATGGTACAAATTTTTATAATATTACATTGTTTTGTTGTGTGTTTTTTTTTTTATTTTGATCTCATATTTTAACAGATGTTTTGTTTCGTTCGTTTTTAATCGATCTTCTATTTGTGGTTAGTTACCTAATTGACATAGCCTTCTTTACATGACTCCCGTACGACATCTTATGGAGAAGGCAGTGGCTGAAAACCGGCGCTGTCCGGGGCTGACCCGGGTCAGCACCAGATAAGCCACTACCTTTTGCCTTATTTTAAAATATCTAGTTTTAAGTCTTACTTTGTTTAAGTTGTTTTTGATGAGTCAATAAAATTATTTTTTTTCTATTATTCTTATTCCCTTGGTATGCCCCACTGCTGGGGCACGGGTATTTTCCTGCATCGCAGGAAGGTTAAACCACCACAGGGGCCGAGTCTGGTTGGTGGAGGATTGTAAGACAGTAGCGGGCCTTACTGTCAGAAGTTATCAAGCCGCCTGTAACGCCTCTGACATGGCTTAACGACTGCCATTACATGACAGCCGGCACCAACGGCTTAGTGTGCCTTACAAAACAAGGAAGCGCTCGGAAAAAATGCCACTAGCGGTAGTCGCCGGACGGTCACCCATCCAGTACCTGTCCGCGCTGTTGCTTAGTATGGAATAGTTAATATTTAGTTAGAATATTTTTGGGGCTTAATCGCGTAGTAATTTATAGCTATTTATATATAGTCCACGATGACGTTACAGTCATCGTGGTCACGAGAAGACTTATGTATGTGTACAAGTCGCGAAAGTTTAAAATAGTTAATATTTGTTTGTTGGTTGGTATTTTTAATGTATTTCTTCTAGAAATGAATCAATTAAAGTCATCAAACATATACGATTCAAAATATAAGTTTCTTATCCTTTTTGCATGTTAGATATTAAGCACTTTGCAGTCTACTTGTTAATAGCTATTAACAGCTATAAGACCTTTTTTTTTTCAAATAAATATTATTATTTAAAAACCTATTTAGAGGCTTAAAATTTCACCCATGCCGGGATTCGAACCCGCAACCTCTGGCTATGCGTGCCAGTTGAGCACGGATAGCCAGAGGTTGCGGGTTCGAATCCCGGCATGGGTGAAATTTTTAGCCTCTAAATAGGTTTTTAAATTTGTCTTTAGCACGGGTTAGTGCATTAAAAATAAAAATAGTATAAATATTATTATATTCTTTTTTTTAATGCACTAACCCGTGCCAAGGACAATTACAAAAACCTTTTTAGAGGCTAAAAATTCCACCCATGCCGGGATTCGAACCCGCGACCTCTGGCTATCAGTGCCAGCGCTCTTTCCAACTGAGCTAATGGGCGACTAATAGGCATCAGTGAAATTTCGAACCTCTTTACAATATTCTCTGTATTACGTACAGGCAGCGACATCTGGCTGAAGTAATTTGCATCACTTGCAGCCCCGAGTAAATATTATTATCAAGATATAAACGTAGTCTGAGGCTGTTTGTAAAAATAAAGTCTCCAGCGGGTATCGAACCCACCACGTCCGTTTTGGTAGCCATTGAGCCAGTCAATTTGGTTAACGAGTGAACTGCGTCATAGTTGTTAGAAAGTTTGGTATAGTTGGCTGGTTTAATGCTTCGTAACTGGATTTCCCTATACACAGGAAATTGTAAAGTTCGCCCCGGTTCAAGCTGAATAGACCCAACGTTTAGTTATTTATTATGTAGTAGTTTAATAGTTTAATTACACGGCAAAAAATAATTTTCAGAATACAGTCATAGCGGACAACCCAGGACAGAAAATCCTGGAGCAAAAGAACGAGGAGAGCCGACCTCAAATAATGGGAAGAGGCAAGAGGCGGGAAGAGGCAAAGACAAAGAAGAAGAATAAATCATAGCGGAACCTGAATATTTCACATTGTACAACTTTTTTAAACGGATTTTTAACAAATAAATATCTTTATCTTTAAGACCAGTGGGTAGAAAAATAGACTCGGAAGTGAGAGACCCAGGTTCGATCCCCAGTGCGGGCATGTCAATCAATGACTTTGTTTTCTAAGTTATGTACATTTGTGAAGTTATACGTAGTAGGAATATCACTCGTTGACTGTGAAGGAAAACACCGTGAGGAAACCTGAGTGTTTGAGGTATTAAAATTGTCAATACACGGTGGACACGCGTGGTAACTAAGGCCATACTCTCTCTCTCTCTCTCTGTCTCTAAAAGAAGGTCTACATAAAGGATTCAGACAAATCGGACATTGTTATGATCATAGCGACGGTAGACTAGTGGGTAGATCAATGGACTCGGAAACGAGAGCCCAAGGTTTGATTCCCAGTGCGGGCATGTACCAATAACTTTGTTTTCTAAGTTATGGACATTTGTGAAGTTAAAGTAGCAATCCACTCGCTGACTGTGAAGAAAAACATCGTGAGCAAACCTGAATATCTGAGGTATTAAAATACCTCAGCGCTTGAATTTTTCACGCTTCGGGATTTGAATCTGTAAAGATTGTGAAGCCAGCGTTCTACCACTGCGCCACAACCGCTCTACATTATCTTTATTTTAATATAAATGTTTACATGAAAGAACTGATGAAGGGAATGTTACCACTACTTGCCCTGAAGCGAAAACTCGTCGACAAGTGCATCCTTCCTATCCTAACTTACGGTGCACAAACCTGGTCTTTGACCGAATACCAGAAGTCGAGACTTAAGATTTGCCAGCGGGCAATGGAGTGCAGTATTCTAGGTGTAAAAAGAATTGACCGAATTCGAAATACAATGTTATTGTCGATGTTGGACCTCCAAACCGCTAAGCTGAAGTGGAATTGGGTGTGCCGCCAACTGTATAACATTACTTAAATTTAAGAATCATGGTTGTAATATTTTTCTGGTTGTGCAATAAAGTGTTCTCTATCTATCTACGAGTATCTATCTATCTAAGCCGTACAAAGAAGTGGGCAAAAATCTTCACTGAGTCGGTTCAGCGCGACGGATATCGCAAACGTGGCCGACCCAAGTGGAGATGGCGGGACGACCTCACGACCTTTCTGCCCGGCTGGCAGGAGGTGGCCATGAACAGGGAGGCGTGGAAGGCAAAAGGGGAGGCCTCTGCCCACCAGTGGGACACAGTCGAAGCTACATAAAAAACATTAATTACATACACTTCTGGTGTATGGGGAGCGCATGGCAACATTTTTATCAGGGAGCTGGGACGCCGATTGAGGGACCGTGGCATGGACGTTCTCTCTGGGGCATATCTGAACCAAGGGGATTAGTGGAACAACCCAAAGGATGGGTTTCTCTTGCTGTGCAGCGCGGTAACGCGGCCAGTATTACGGGGACTTTTGGTTCGAATGTGGCTCGGAGCGATTTATTTGCATAGAGTTTTTTTTTTGTTTTTTGTTTTCATTATTATTTTATTATTATTGTTAGGCAATAACAATAATAATAAAATACATGACATTCTTTTAATTTCATTCTTTTTGACGAAACTTTATGTGAATGTTGATTATGTTTGTACTGTTTGTTTTTTTAAGTTTATGTAAATAATTTAGGTATGTCTATTGTATTTTGACTTTATGAAATAATAAATAAATACACAAATACTTAATTACCAAATATACATAGGATCAGCTCTTTTTGAAAGGGATTGCGTATTTTGAGGAACAACATTACCAAAAGTGATTAATGACGTAAATATTGGAATACGCCAGCAAATAGTAGATAGGTAATCAATAAGCAATTAGCTTGATGAGACGTCTGAGCTGAAAAGTTTTAGTTTCAAATAACGGTTCATTAATTTTCCAGCTAGGTGGAGTAATTAATAAGTTATCGTATTTGCTATGCGCGGTTTTCGGATCAGATGTTTATAGACTTACTCATTAGATAGATAAATAGATGGATGGACGGATTGATAAATTTTGACATGGGGATAATCTTAAATCTAGGTAGTGGTTCATGCAAGTGCATAGTGTTGTAAACATTTTGTTATCTTTTAAAAACCTATTTAGAGGCTAAAAATTTCACCCATGCCGGGACTGGCACGGATAGCCAGAGGTTGCCGGTTCGAATCCCGGCATGGGTGAAATTTTTAGCCTCTAAATAGGTTTTTAAATTTGTTCCTTAGCACGGGTTAGTGCATTAAAAATAAAAATAGTATAATTTTGTTATCTACTACAGCAGTAATAAGTATAAAAAATCTCTTGAATTAACAATTCAAATTCAAATTAATTTATTTCAACGTGAAGAATTTACATTCTGTTTGCTGAATGTCAATGTACAATGTAAAATGTAAGCCGCTGCCTTAAGGCCGTATTGTAGTAAAGAAAAAGTCAGTGGAAAAAAAACTCCACTCTGACCATCTTTTCTCAAATCAAATTTTAAATAGACAATCGATCGATCGATTCAACCCTTCTATGTCCCCACTGCTGGGGCATGGGTCTTTTCCTGCATTACAGGGAGGTTAGGTCATACTCCACCACGGGGGCCTTGTAAGACAGTTTTTTTTTTCAGTTGGGGGCCTTAATGTCAGATGTTATCGGATCGCCCATAAGGCCTCTGACATGGCTTAATGACAGCCTGTACCAACAGCCTAACTTGCTTTGCAAAGCATGGAAGCGCTCGGAAAAATGCCACTAGCGGCAGTCGCGGAACGGTCACCCATCCTGCACCTGACCGCCTGTTGTTGCTTAATTCAAGAGATTTATTCCAATCACTTGGTTCCACCAGGCCACGAGCGCTTTACTACACGGATCGTGTATGACTAACGCCAGTGGCATTTTTCCGAACGGTTCCGTGCTTCGCACAGTCAGAGACGTTAGGGTGGCTTGAAAACTTCTGACAGTAAGACCAGCCACTGGTCTTGCAAGCCTCCACCAATCCGGACTTGGCTCTCGTGGTGGATTATAGCCTATACCTTCCTCAGAGAAGAGACAAGTGCCCTTGGATGTTGATATAATTGGAGGATGATGAAGAATTTTCTATTTCTAAATCTCTTTTTGTATAACTAGCTGTGCTCGCGTGACCCAGTTTATAAGGTAAAATAAATTACGTATTAACCATAGAGAATAGTGTAAAGAGGTTCGAAATTTCACTGATGCCGGTGAGTCGCCCATTAGCTCAATTGGAAAGAGCGCTGGCACGGATAGCCAAAGGTCGCGGGTTTGAATCCCGGCACGGGTGGAATTTATAGAATCTAAATAGGTTTTTTACGTATTAACCGTCAAAGATATTTTCTCGCAAAAAAACATAGGTAGCCTAAGTGTTAATCGAGAGCGTCAGCCAACTCTATACCAAATTTCATTAACAAACATACACTCACTCTACTTTTCCAATAATTGTTTCTACACACAATGGGATATACAGTTTGTTAGCTTTTAGAATATACCTACCTCGAGCTCTAGAGTAGGCTTCAGTTTACGCCGAAAGCACACGAGTGCTACTACTTCCTGCTATATAAAACATTTCTTCACTATTTTGAAAAGTAATGTGAAATCAAGTGTCATATTAGTTCCGATATTTCTATTCTACTACACGAATATATCCGATTATATCCGATAGTAGCCGAGGTATAATCTAAAAGCTAATAGACTGTACATTTTTGTTTACTAAATCTCTCACCTGTAGCAGCCAAAAGGAGCGGGCGGGGCAGGCGCGCGCCGAACCAGCCAAAAGGCGCGCAGCGGGCGCAAGGTGCAGTACGCAGCCGCAGCGACATCTGGCGCCCACCTCCGCAACCACGCCGGTCGAGTCGCCCGCCCAGGGGCGCGCTGTGCACTCGCACGCGGCAAGCTCCACGGCTTTGCCCTGCAACGGAACAAGGTTGAGGAGCACAGCAAACTCTGGCAGCCGCGGCGCTAAGCAGCGCCAGCGTGCAAATGTCTTCTTTAATTAAAGATACGTTTTTACAAAAAGTTTACGTCACACATTTCAACAAACGGAGTAGCTATTTTTAGGACGTGTAGCCTAAAACCTTGGACTTGCGCTCATTAGGTGAGGGCTATGTCCAGCAGTGGACTACATAATATAGCCTGAATAAGAAGAAAAAGATGAATTCGCTGATAAATAAAATGCAGTCCTAGATTATTGACCGAGTTGACACGAGGTTCTGGCGAGCAGTTTCTCAAACTGAAGTAAAGTAAAATAAAAATATTATTATTTACTTAAAGTGACTCAGTTAAATTACAAAATTTGATGCACAGAATGACTGTTCATGTTTTAGTTAACATTTAGGTTTCTATGACGGCCCCTAAACTAGGCAGAGCCTGCATCTTGGGGATCTTATTTTCGTTTTATCATATCTTAATTTAAACGACGACTATTATAAACAAATCAAAGCGTACAATGTGTTACAAAATTATTAATAAAGCATGCAATAAAACTATAATTTACACTATTAGATCCATCTCATTAAGGGTTACTATTAAAATACTAGTATATTAAATATATACTGACATACCTATGGAGTAACTAGCTATCACAGTAATTGAGATTTATGATGTTAGGTATTATAAAAGATGATAAGATGTTTTTTTTATTGGTGGTGTACTGGACCGCCCCTAATATCGACATGATGTCTGTTAAAATGGTTAAAACCCATAACTGAACTTTAGTGTCTATCTACCGCCCAGTGATATACATTCATTGTTCTGTGTAACATCCTAATGATTTTTTATTTTAAAATTTCGCGACTTTTAAACATTAAGAATATTTTCGGGGCTTAATTGTGGGATCCGATCATCAAGAAGTGTTCGAGTCGAAAAAAGTCGCATAGCTTATCGTCCGACACTGTAGTGTGTCGCAACCTTAATTAATAGTGCTTTTTGATGGCTGATTGAGGGTAGTCTGAAACCTTATCAGCCGAAGATGCGAACGGGTACCATGCATTAGTGTTCTCGTGACCACGATGACTGTAACGTCGTCAAAACTTCGAGGTAAAATAGCAATAAATGACAACGCGATTTTAAGCCTCGTAAATAATCTAACAATCCTAATCATCCTAAAGTTTTGCAACAAAATATGTGCTATTACATATTTTGTGCGATACAATGATAACGCAGTTTATAAACGTCCCTCTGTAGGGCCCAGGCCTTCTGTTAGAAATAAATTATTGCTTAATCACCAGGCGTGCCCACCGCGGATTGACAATTATAAGCGCTGAGGTAAGTAAACACCTCAGACAATCAGGTTTCCTCACTATGTTTTTACTTGTTAGCGTTAATACCTACTACAAATTCATAAATAAACGTATAACTTACAAAACCAATTCATTGGTACGTGGCGAGCGCCACACAAAGCCACAATAGCCGTCACCGGTAAAAAGCAATATGGCGAATATATTCCCAAAGAATGAAGAATATACACGAGTAAAGTAAAACTAAACAGATTTTAATACTAACTGTTGCAGCGAAACAGTTTTCTAATGTACAATGATCAATGATAATTAGCTCGTGAACGTTCGATTTTATTTTCCAATTATGTAAAACAGCTTCTGCGCTTACGCCTAGAGGAAAGACAGCTACTATATCGATGTTGACATTACTAAAAAAAAAACAAGGATACGTTCAGAATTTGTCGAGATTTTATTAAAAAACCAACCAAAAAAAGCTATCATCAAAGACGCCCCATATTTTTAAAGTCGCCCCATTTTACGGTACTCATTATTGATTGGGAATCAAGAAAGTTATAGTCTGTTAGCTTTTAGAATATACCTTGGGCTCTAGAGTAGGTTTCGGTTTTCACCAATTGTCGTACTGTTAACCGAGTTCTGATTTCAAAATTAAGTGTCATATTTGTTCCGATATTTCTATTCCACGAATATAATTATCCGATTCTATCCGACAGTAGCCGAGGTATATTCTTACAGCTAACAGACTTTAATCCGGATTCAAATCAAGAACAGTTAAGGATAGTCTCGTTATAAAAAAGTTTTCCTGTAACTAATTGGTTGAGGTAGCTCTTCTTACTGTCGTATTAAGAAGAGCTACCTCAACCAATTAGTTACTAGTTAATAACCACTCTCTCGCGGCGGAGTCTAAAGGGAGTGTAATGTGTTTGGCTCGTCTGTAAGTATGTATGTATGTATGTATGTATGTATGTATGTATGTATGTATGTATGTATGTATGTATGTATGTATGTATGTATGTATGTATGTATGTATGTATGTATGTATGTATGTATGTATGTATGTATGTATGTATGTATGTATGTATGTATGTATGTATGTATGTATGTATGTATGTATGTATGTATGTATGTATGTATGTATGTATGTATGTATGTATGTATGTATCTATGTATGTATGTATGTATGTACATGTATGTTCTATAATGTTACAGCTAAAACCCGAAGCGCGGCTACTCATAGTTTTAGGCAGTTAGTACTAGGTGTAACCATTGCCTTGGTTAAATCTAGTAAAACAATCGGCTAATACTAGATGTAGCTAAGTTTAACAAGTGGGACAGAGACATCATTCCGGCTAAAACTAGGTCCACCCAAACTCTAATGGCTGATACTAGGTTTAGCCAATATCAATATTAAGGCAATGGTTACACCTAGTTCTAACCGGCTACAACTAGGAGTAGCCGCGTTTCGGGTTCTAGCCGTAACATATATATCGACGGTTAAAAGGATATAGGGCATAAGCGACATTTTGGTCTAAACTGAGTTTTGAATGCCATCTCACTTGAAAAAAAAATCTGCGTCGAATGCGCTTACTCACACGGCCCTACAATGACTTTTATGTCGCTTGTCTCCAAGCAAAAATCTGGGTTTTTAGATGTCGTTTTGGTGTTACCGACCTATTTTTAGGTCGTTTTTTCCTTAACGGCCCTTGTATCCCTGTAAAAATGGCATCAACTTTGGCCTCTAGTCGGTAATGTCTTTTTACTTCCTACTGGTGTGGAGATTCTGGGCGCTTACGGTTCTTTACCAGAAGCAACTATTTTTAAAGTTGGAACTAATGTCTCTTTACCTTTGTCGTCAAAAACATTAAGCGTTGGTTATACCTTACTACCATTTGCTAGTTTACAATACAGCTGTCGCTTATAGGCAACTACTTAAACCTAATTAATATTGAATTGTCGGTTATACCCTATTACCATTCTCAAGTTTGCCATACAGTTGTCGCTTATAGGCAATTACTAAAACCTATTTACTATTTAACTGTCGGTTATACCCTACTACCATTTACAACATAATACAACTCTGTTACTTACGCCGTATTACTTTACAAGGATATTTAATGAATTGGTGCGTATGCCAATTTGTATCACATAATCAGGTCTCTGTTGTTCTCAAGTACCTATTTAGCGAGTCGTTTATCCCAAAATCACTCGGTAATTTCACGCCTGTATCCCAGAGAGGTAGACAGAGACTAAGGCTTGCCACTTGCCACGATCTTTGCTTCATCTTTATTTCATCTACATTCATAAGTCGTTGCATGCACGCTCTCCGGTTGTGGGTACTTTTTATCCGGCCCTTTGCCAACACGTCCCCAATTTGGTCTACTTATGTGCGCCTAGGGCGAATGTTTACCGAATGTTCCACTCTCATTCTTCATCCTCTTTATCTCACTATCTCCTTCTTCTTCTTCGTCGTTTCCTCATGGCTGAGGGGCGTGACTAAGGGCAGATTCCGCCACCAGCTCTCTCCATTGGATTATATTACGAGCCAGATGTATGGCGGCTTGTAGGGTCCTTACCGAACTTTAGTTATTATATCTGACCAACGCGTTGGTGGTCGTCCTCTGCTTCGTTTCCCCTTCGCTCGACCGGTGTTGATAACATACTCCAGGTTATCTGGCCCGCGTCGGACGGTATATCCAAAGAACTTCAGGATGCATTGGGTGCAGATTGTGGAGAGCCTCGTCTTTATGTGAAGTTCTTCTAGAATAGATACGTTTATGCGGCGTTCGGTAGAAGATAAACGCCAGCATCACATTTCAAACGCATCTATTCTTTTCAGAATACGGGCTTTTAATGTCCAGGTTTCCGAGGCATACAGAAATATTGAGAAGATAAGGGTCCACATTAGTTTTATCTTTGTCTTGCGGTTGATGCTTCTGTTTTTCCATATCTTCTCAAGCCTTTTCACTGCTGACTTAGCCATTTGGGATCTTCTGACGAATTCTTGTTCGCAGTCTCCGTCATTACTTATTTGCGAGCCTAAGTATACAAATTTGTGTACAACATCAAGGTCTCGCAGCTCGTTGGTTCGTTGCGAGGTGCCCGATCTACGAGTATCAATAAACATCAACTTGGTCTTACTTCAGTTGATATGAAGTCCGTATTCTTTACTTATACTAGCCACTCTCGCTAGAAGCTCAGCCAGCTCTGTTTCCGAGGCGCCTATGACGGTGGTGTCATCGGCAAAGCAAAGGTTGTTCAGAAGATGCCCACCTATCCGAATGCCCCCCCTCTAAGTTATCCAAAACCCTTCTCATTACATGTTCCCCGATCAGGTTGAACAGTTGGGGAGATAGTATGCATCTCGGCGCACTCCTCGTTCTGCTTTGAAGCAGTGTGAAAGACTGTTCTCAATTCGTACTTTCGATTGACCGTTGGAGTACAGTTGCTGCACAAAAAAGGTAAGGTGGTCCGGTATACCCATCTCCTTCATAACCCTGAACATGGCCTTCCAGCTGATACAGTCAAAAGCTTTTGCATAATCGATGAAACACAAGGCTATAGTGATGTTATGTTCCCTGCATTTTTCGATCAGCTGTCGAATGTTCAAGATTTGTTCCCTCGTTCCTCTTCCTTTTACAAATCCAGCTTGTTCCTTCGGTATTTGGCTATTAATGTAGGGTGCAAGCCGGTGGTTTAGAACGTGTAAGAGGATTTTTCACGCGTGAGAGATGATAGAGATGGTTCTGTAATTCTCACATTTACGGGTAGAGCCTTTATTGTGTATAGGCACTACGATTGATTCGGTCCAATTTGCTGACCATTGACCCGTTCTCCAGACTTTTTGACACACGGTATGTACGATTGCTATGCCTTCACTTCCTATATTTTTTAGATTAGATCTTCCTAGATTTGCGCGGTTAGGCCATCGCTGCCACATGCCTCGTATTTCAGTTTGAGAAGTTTTCTTTCATCGCTGTTTTCGCCGTATAGCTGCCGACAGTAGCTCTTCCATCTTTCGAGTACCTCATCTTTATCCAATAAGGGCGTCCTCTTTTCATTTTCAATGGTCCAGTGCTTTGGTTTAAATTCATTTGCGAGCAGGTTTACCTTTTGAAACATATCTCGGGAGTGCGCCCTTTCCGAACATTTTTCTATTTCGGAGCATATACTGTCGATATAGGCCTCTCGATCTTTCCTGCGAAGTTTTTGGACAACTTCTTTGGCTTATTTTAAGTCCTGTTCCTTTAAGGATTTCCTCTGCTTAACCATTTGTTGTTTGTTGAGGGTACCTATTTTTGACTTCTTTAAATGGATTTTAAACTTAGCAGTCAGAAGCTAAGTTCACTGCCGCAGTCTGCACCTGGCATCGTCGTTGCTGCTGATATAGATGAGCTACATCTTTGGTTTACTAGAACGAAGTCAATTTGGTTCCTGTGAAGACTATTAGGTGACGTCCACATGTAGAGTCGTCTTGGGTGTTGTTGAAGGTGTTCATGACCGAAAGGTCGTTCTCCATGCAAAAGTCCAAAAGCATGTTGGCACGGTTGTTTCTGACTCCCAGTCCAAACCTGCCGACAATCTTTCTGAGATGGTAATCATCCTCAGTTTTTCCTATTTTAGAATTAAAATCGCTAAGTATTAATAATGGCTCTTTCTTAGGAACATCTTGGACTGCTTTGTTTAGTTGGTCGTAGAACTCAGCGATTTCTTCTTCACTGGATGCAGATGTTGGTGCATAGATGGCGAGTAGGTTGAGTGGGTATGGATGTGCTTCTAATCTGATTTTCAATATCCTGTTATTGATGGAATCGTATCCCATTACCTTGTCTTTGTGCGTTTTGGCGACGAGGTCGTACGTCGACGTATCCGGACACTATGAACAATTTTCCAGATGGAGTAGTGTAGTGTCCAGAGTCTTTTATATGGGTTTCACTTACAGCAAGAATATCCACATTATACCGGTCCATTTCCTTCTCCACGACTTCGGCTGCTCCTGGTTTGGAGAGACCACGAACGTTCCAAGTGGCTATGGCGAGAGCGTGGTCCGGGATTTGTCTCTTTTTGTTACGGAGTAGAGTTTGATCAGCAGTAACCCAATTTCCGCAAGGGGCTTGCTTTGTCACCTTCTTGCGGCCGGTAGCATATTTCACACCAGGTGACCCGGAACCATCCTGGCGCCGGGCGTCAACCGGATGGTCCGAAAAATCTATTACTATTGTGCATCCTGCTCATAGTTTTCTTGGGAGTATTAGTAGCGGTAGTATCCCCATCCTTTTCGCTCCATCGTTTACAGAGGTTATTTAGTCCTCTAGGCCTGTGGGGCCTTCTGGCAAGCCAGTTGTCGGGTTATCATAACTGCCGCCCGATACTCGGCGTTAATACTCGTTTAGCACTACCCGGGAGGCACGTGCAGGGTTTCAGAGGGCAATTCCTGCGGACGCGAGTATCATCACTATCTCCAAATAGTATCTAATGTAGGTTACTAATCTGGTACATAAGAACGATGATGATAACACTAACATCATCTAACGTATGCAGTTACTTTATGTCTCATTTCAAAGGAAAAACATGTTGGTTGTGAATCTATTATTCCTAGGATGTGACGTTTAATCCGCGTTACCGATTGCCCAGATAATTTCACATGTTAGATGTTCTTGTTTTCCTCTTGGCCTACAAATCTTGACGTGTGGAAGTACCATGTTACCTTTTTTTCAAACCACTTACGGTGTCACTAAAGTCTGACATCCTCACCATGTTTTGACTAAGCACTGTTTCTTGTGCTCCATTACCTTTTGTCACAATGGTGTGAAACGTCATATATCCCTCTTTACCTAATTTAGTTATTCAACAGTCATGTGACTCATGCCCTATTACCTCTTGGTATACGGAAATCAAATGTAGCTTAGTCTTCTATACTCTTCGTTTTTTTATATAAAGATATGACATATGCCGAATTACCTTGTATAAAATATGTTCGATTGAGTTAAGCGACATTGAACTACATAGAGCATCGTCGAATCAAATAAAATAAAATGACAATTAATGCTCGTATTTTCTTCGAGCTTAGAGCTGTTTCCATCTTTACGTTATGACAATAAATAAAAAAGATATGATTTTTTTTCTGAAATATTAAACTTTAAATTGCGCTCCTGAACAATTTGGTTTTTGTCGCTTATGCCCTATATCCTTTTAACCGTCGATATGTAACTACAATTATAATTCTCGAACAACAATTAGTGTTTTTACATATATCATTTGGATTTCTTCTTAGAACTGTGCTAAACTATGAATGCCTCCAGAAGAAAAGCGACAACAACCATGAACATAATTTTATTTTGAAACTACGAGTATAAGAAGCACATTATTAAATTACGTTAATAAAATATTATCTGTATTTATGTATAAATAAAACATATTGTTATCTCATTTTGTACTTGTCAATTCTAATCACCCTCTTTCGTTTCACTTTCTGAAGCTTTCTTCTCAACTTCTTCTGGAGCTGTCTGGGGTTCCACCTTCGTTGCATCAGCTATGGCTTCTTCTGCCTCAACCTTAGCATCTTCTCGCTGAGCCTTCACATCCTTTTCTTCTTCGGCCACGCCTTCAGCTGCAATTCTTTCAGGCTTCCTCTCACCTTCGACATTAACTACTTTAGACTGTCTTTTTGACCCTTCACCTTCATACTCGCCTAGATGCTCTTCGTCATCAGCTTCTTCAAATACGACAGACTTGCCTCGCTGTCTTGCTTGCTCCTGATCTTCAGCAAACTTCTGTTGAGACTGCAATTGTATATGCGAGTACGCCAAGTCTTTCAATATTGATTTTTGCATCTCTAATTTACTCGCCTGGAGCATCTTTTCTACGTCACTCATTTTTTCTGACACCTCTGGTTCGGCAGTGCTCGCCTCTGACTCAGTAGATTTGCTCGAAGTCACAAAGGACACGAGGCTGTCTTGCACGGTAACAGCTGTTTTAGAAGACGGCGGTACTATCTGCATACTCGGCAACGTTTTTAGACTGGTAAGTGACGATGCTAAAAGAGATCCAGAATCGGTAACCTTCATCTCGGAAACCTTATCTTGAGACAGTTTGTGCACGGATGCAAGTGTCGACGCTTTCTTCGCGGTGGGTTTGGGAATAAAGCCCAAGTCTCCTTCTTCGTAAATCTTGCCGAAAGAAGCTAGCGTATCTACCGACTCAGCACGTTGTATCTCGCGGTATTGAGTGATAATTTCGAGTAGTCTAGATAAAAGAATCTGTCTATCCATAATTTCTCTTGTGGGGTCTATAGTAGCCCATTCATCGAGTTTAATACCCGCTTGCACCGCAATGGCAGCTTCTTTCAGTATTGCTCTAAGCTTGATACATTCAGCCTCGGCCTTATTTGCTTGCATACTAGTTTTAGTTTGATCAGTCATGCGCGCATGCAAGTTTTGCTCTAGTATACGCACTTGCATAGATAAGCTGCTGTTTTCTTTGGTAAGTTTTTGTAACATGGCTTGCATTTTATCGAAGTCGAATGTTCTTTTGTCCATTTGCGCTCGTTCCTTCTTCATTTCTTGGAAGGCGGTAGTCAGTTGATCGATAACTTTGAGTTGAACTACACTTTTGTTTATAGCTTTGTCTCTTTCTTCCTCGGCTGATTCCATAGCAACGCGAGCTGCTCTTTCACTCTCTTTGAACTTTTCATTTTGTTCGGATACCTTTGCTTGGGTGGATAAAAGGTTGTCCAATTCATTATTGATGGCAATATTTTCTCGAATAACTCTATGGGTTGACGCTGCAATCCTCAGCTCAGTAGCATCTTGAAAGTCTTGAGCTAGCTGCAGTAACCTTGCTTCCATTTCTTTTTTCAACTTATCTTTGCCAATTACAAACTTTTTTTCCGCATCGTAAATAATTCTTTTGTACTTCAATTCTTGGTCTTTGAAATCCTGTTCTTGTTTTTCAAACTTCTTCATTAAATCGTCTCTTATGGCCCTAAACTCTTCCAAAGTATTTAATTTACCAGCCAGCAGCTTATTCTCAGATGTTAGTTGATCTTTCATTATCCTAAAGTCCTTTTGAAGCTCATTTACAGTAGCTTTAAACTGGGCATTTTCGATTTCTCGTATCTCTTCCAGTCCTTTTACCTTTTCTTTCAACTCAGCGTTTTCCTCCGTTTTCAAGTTGAGGTTCTTTTTCAAGTAAGCTATTATGTCTGCTCGATCTTCGTCCAGCTTTTCATAAGCTTTTTGCATTTCTTCATGTTTTTGCTCATAGCCATCTACGGCAGTCCTGAGTCTAGCTATAATGCGGTTGCATTCAGCTATCTGGAGTTCCATGAACGTTTTTTCTACTTCTGTAAAACAGGCTCCTTGTTTTTCAGCAGGTTCAGCATCTTTGCCTTTTTTCTTGTCTTTTTTCGCCTTTGGTGCCATCGCACACAAAATCAGGTCACTTGTAGCTTTGTATACACAATGAAAATAAAAAGGATACGTATAAACTGCGTGTCACTAGAAATATATTGTGATAACATTCAGCGCGAATATTGATCAATTGGTAGCGTAGCAACGGTTGCTAAGCAAGCCATCAAGACTGAAGCTATCAACGGAGTTGACATTGAAACATAGAACATAAATTGAAATGAGTACGTAATTCCAGTTCATTGATCCCTAGATTAAGGAATGAATGTGGTAATAACTAAGATAAACAATAAGTTATTCTGTTCAAATCATTGTCAGCCTTGACTATGAAGACAAAGGACGTGGGTTTGATTCCCACTGGAGGCAGCCCGCCTGGATTTGTACGAAAGTCTGAGTCATTTACTTTGTGATATCTCTGCCTGGCAGCACAGAATGCTACAGAGTGCTTCAATGACCTAATTTGGAACCAGAAGAAGTAGATAACTAATTGTGTAGAAGTTAGTATTATTTATCTATCGTATGGCATTTTACATTGGGCTTGTAACTAGATACAATGTGTAATTACAGTAACGCATGAGATCAAAACCGTTTGAATTTCTCAATCGTTTATACAAATTGAACGCGACGAATTCGACATTGTATGATGAACAAAAATAAAGTTTAACAAATAACCTTATGTCGACAGGCTATAATAGTCCACTGCTGGACATAGCCCTCTTCCAAAGAGCGTCATAGCGCCCTGTCTTCAGCTTGCCGCATCCAGCACCTGTCTGCAGTTTTTCGCAGATCGTCATCCCACCTAGTCGGAGGGCGTCCTACACTACGTTTGCCGAGTCGCGGTCTCCATTCAAGGACACGTTTACTCCAACGGTTGTCGGTTTTTCGCGATCTATGGCCAGCCCACTGCCACTTCAGCTTGCTGATTCTCTGAGCTATGTTGATACCTATACCTGTCTTATATTGGCCTTTTTGCATCTACTTAATGAGATGATTTATACAGCGTCCAGTGGTATCTTCACTCACACTAGATGGGTGAAGGGACCACTCCGACGCTGTAGTGCCTGGGACATGGTTTTATAGATGGTGTAGGCTTGCCCAGCACCTATACCATCCTGACAGCTTAGTCGGCCTAGCCCACAGGAAAGACTAGTCAATACGTGCGGAGCCAACCAAGCTGCGGGTTTCCTCACGATGTTTTCCTTCACCGTTAGCGTGTGGTATTGCGACTACAAATTCGCAAATGTACGTAACTTTGAAATTAAACAAAGTCATTGCTACATGCCCGCACTCGGGATCGAACCTGGGGCTCTCGCTTGCCAGTCCCTGGTTCTACCCACTGAGCTGCCACCGCTCGGCCGTACCTGTCTATACCTTATAATATAAAGGAATCGGTTGTTTCACTATCGTACTGAAGAATAAGTTTCTAGATTTCGCGTAATCCTACTTCCTACTAATATTATCTATTAAAGTGAAATTTGTGAAGATGTTTAGATGTGTGTTACTCAATCACGATATAAATTAGGGATACTAAAAACTGGCCTTGATAATAAATGGTTTTTTGTTTGTCCTTTTAACTTTTTAAACAGACGATAGAACTTGGTACGGTCCGGACAGCAGATTCGGTACGCTCCATACCATATCCGAACGGATATGGTATGGAGCGTACCGAATCTGCTACCGAATCTGGAAAGTTGTCTGCCAAACAAAATTAGTACTATTTCGCGTACGATCGGTCCGATGGTACGCTACATCCGCTGTCCGGCTTGTACCAAAATCGATCGTCTATCAATACTATTATTACCCTTTACTCCTTTTAACATGATTGTAGATAGGTAGAGTGGTGCTTTTATTTTCTTTTAATCTCATGTTTCTCTTAGCTCTTATTCTTTATTTTCTTCTAGTGCTCGGAAACCCAAAGTCCGTTCCACTGGTTTACTCCACACAGGGTGTCCTAGCGAGGGGACCAGAGTTGCACCTACTGACGTTACGGGTTGAACCTAGTAGGCCTCTAACTCTAATATCATATCTCCTAGCGGTTTGCATCAGTTTTCTTAATAATTCGCCATACTCAACATAGTTTTATGTTAAGCGGGTCTAATCGCGACTATTTATTAGGTAAAACTTGTTACCTTATTTCCCGACGTTTCTGCAGCGTTGCAGTTGCCATAGGTAGACTGAAGTGGCGAGTTCAGAAACGTCGGGAAATAAGGCAATTACGTTTAAAGTAATAAATAATCTTAATTGGACCCGTTGAAATGAAATGAAATGAAAAGATTTTATTCAAAGTAGCGCAGACACCGGCTTAATGAACGTAACATGTCTAACTAGGTGTCAATTTAAAAATTTAGATCATTGTGGAGAAAAAATGGTCTTTTCAAAGTCCTTAATTAACATAGTTTACATAATTATTATAAAACACAGAACTCATGCATTGTACTGGCTTTAATTCCAGACATCATTGTCATTTAAATAATCCCTTATGTTATAGTAGCCCTTTTGGCACAAAGTGCATGCTTAACATATTTTTTGAACCGCGTTTCAGGCCAGCAAAATAATAAATATTAAATATTAAATAAATTAAATAAATATTCATGGACATATTACACAGATCTCGTTAGCCCTATAATAACTATCATATCTCCTTTAATATACCCTATCTCGTTTAATATATAACTATCATATCTCCTCGTAATTCTAGTTATTTGTCTGTGCCCCTGTATGAACTAAGAAGAAGCAAATGAGTGAATAAAGTATTATTAGACATACCCCGATAGGGTCAGTGCGCTCACCTCACAGTACTTGGCTCCGTAGGCGGGCGGCGGCGAGTCGCAGAAGCGGTGCCGGCTGCGCGTCCGCGTGGCACACCGGTCCGGCGCCGGGCACGCCGTCCACGCCGACCACTCACCCCAGCCGCCCGCGCCGCCATCTGCACACAACAATAAGGGCGTTTAAAATAGATGTAGAAAGTAAAGTAAAAGTAGAAAGGATTTTTATTGCCACCAACAATACATTGGTTGAAAGAATCTCCTGAGTACAGTTGGGAGAGCGCTGGCACGGTTAGCCAGAGGTCTCGGGTTCGAGGCCCGGCATGGGTGGAATTTTTAGCCTCTAAATAGGTTTTTTAAAAAACTTCTTTAGCACGGGTATAAGAATTGAACGGGCATTTAAGAATACAATCATGTTGAAAACTGATTAGCAGCGCAGGCGTCTAAAGAACGAACTTTATCCCACTTTTTGTGTCTTTGGGACATACCTCTCTCACCTACTACAGCCAAATATAATGTTAAATAAAGCAATATATAAAAAGACAACTAATAACAGAAACCATTGAGATGGCCTTCCCCTATTACTAGGGTATCCTTGTCTGGAACGAAGACAAGTAATTTTATTGTGTGTTAATTATTTATTTATATCAGCTTATTAGTGGCCAAAGATGGACGTCGACGCACCTGGCAGAGGCAAGGTCGGCAGGCAGTCCATCCTGACGTCAGCGACGGCGCCGGTCACCGCTTGCGAGACGTACACGAAGCAATACTCTGGGTATCGCTCGCTGAACAGCCGGCAGTCGAACGATGCCGTGTGCTGCCCTCTGTTGGATACAAAATTACGTTACTAAAAAACAACAACAACAGAATATCTAGAAAAACAAACAAAAACAAAACAACAGAATATCTAAAAAAAACAACAGAATATCTAGAAGCGCTAAAGGCCTAGTGGTACCAAGTAATTGGTATCAATAACTTGACAGGCACAACAACAGGCAAGTGACTATCCCGTGACTACGGCTAGAGGCATTTTGTCAGAGCGCTTTCGTGCTTCTAGCTGTCTTGTAACGGTAGTCGTTAAGCCACGTCTGAGGCCTTATAGGCGGCTTGACAAGTTCTGAAAGTAAGGCCCGCCAGTGCCTTATAATCCTCCACTAAACCGGGTTTTGCTCCCGTGGTGGAGTATGGCCTAACCTTCCTGTTATGCAGAGCAAAACTATGTAGTCAACAACATGTCTATGTAGTCCTTCAAAACATTGATTTAAACACTATAAAGATTGTCTGTGATAGATATGCATAGCTATGTAGGTAGATGTACACCGCGGGCGGCCCGGCCGCATGTGACGTCAGTCCAATAAAATACGTAGACAGAGCAACACCTTTTATTTATCAGTGGCGAACGAGGATAAAACAATTATCGCATAGTGGACAAAATGATCGGGCAAATAAGTGCATTCGAGGTGAAAACCGGTAATTGGTCTTTATACATAGAAAGACTAGAAATGTATTTCCAAGCTAACGGAATTCAACAATAAGAGGGAAGGTGAGTAGGAAAAGTTTATTTTCCCACCTGTATTGTTTACATGTAGATAAGCTCAATGCAAGTAAATGTAGTTATATTTAAGGTAGGTATCGTTTTTATAGACTAAATTTAATGTCACTAGTAGTGTTTAAATTTGTAAGTTTAAGTTAAGTTAATTAGGAATTAAGAGTGGAGGTGATAGATATGCATAGCTATGTAGGTAGATGTACACCGCGGGCGGCCCGGCCGCATGTGACGTCAGTCCAATAAAATACGTAGACAGAGCAACACCTTTTATTTATCAGTCTGGAGTAGATCGTTTTTAGCGATAAGACCGCCCGTACGTATCCAACTGTATAACATTACTTAGATTTAAGAAATCATGGTTTTATTCTTTTTTTTTTTGGTTGTGCTTAAAAGTCTTCTCTATGTCTATTATGATGATATTTTTCCTTTCGACCTGACCTTTAAAAAAACTTTCAGTCGCTCGAAAAGGTTTTAAAGTTGGTGAGGAAAGAATCCTTTCCTATCAGCCCAAAAACAGAGCCTACTATTGAGCGCGCTTATGCTCTTTCACTCCAGCCCATCCTTTGCTAGTCTCATGCAATGTTTACGACACATATTTTGGAGTGTCAACTAGGCTTATTTATTGATATATTTAATTATTAAGGAACGCCAACATGCTACATATCAACCAATACACTAGTGACAAGTCTGTTTAAATTTTTGATATGCATCTCTGTTAGGGGCATCCATTACATATGCAAAGATTTTTTATAATTATTGACATATCAATATTAACTGTATTATTTGGTATCAATGTGTTGTTGTCTTGTTTTGTGCCGTTCATAAATAAAACCAAATGTTTCCTAGCCGCCCGATGGGCTGACAATATCGTGAAACCACAAAAAAATTATAGCATCTGCCTGCAATCGTATTTATTTGAAGTAATTAATTTCACATTTTGATACGTTGCACACCGCTCGTAGGTCAGAACCGGTTCCGATTGTACCATTATACGGAATTTGCGGTTGAACACGTCGGTGATTACGGACGCCAATTAGAGGTCAGCTTCTACGCTTGAAACTATAATTGTTTCACTTGCGTTACACGATTTTAATTACATTTTGTTTACGCTTCATGCATACAAATATAATGATTTTAATAAGGCCAAATTATTTAGTAACTAAAACAATGACTCGGGCAACGGCTCGATCCGAGGTGGATATAAAAAATCGACTTTATAAGTTTCTTCTTCTTCTTCTCCTTCAGGCTATATTATGTAGTCCACTGCTGGACATATAAGTTTATAATTCATAAACTTCCTGCAACTCTCTCACACACCACTTTTATACATACATAACCTCACGCCTGTATCCCAGAGAGGTAGGCAGAGACCAGGGACTGCCACTTGCCACGATCCTGACAGATCACCTTCGCTTCATCAACGTTCATAAGTCGTTGCATGCACGCACGCCGGTTCCGGGTACTTTTTATCTTTCCCTTTGCTAATACATCCCCTATTTGGTCGATGTAAGTCCGTCTGGGACGTCCCTTACCAGCCCTTCCCCTCACATTCGCAATATATATTTCTTTCGTCAATCTTTCTTCCTTCATCCTCTCCACATGTCCAAACCAACGCAACATTCCTGTCTCAATTCTAGTCACTACATCTTCTTTCAGCCCACAACGTTCTCTAAACAGACTATTGCGTATACTGTCATTCAAAGTAACACTACACATACCACTTTTATGTAGGAGTGATTGTTTTTGCGAAAACAAATGATGATTAATCATTTGTTTTCGCAGAGTCGTTTGAATCATTTGTTGTCGGTCAGTGAGTGAGTACATCGTGGTGGAGCTATATAAAGTAGTATAGTATAAAGCACATTTAATTTTTTTTCTTCATTTCTTATCTATATATATATAAAATTCAAAGTCCTGACTGACTGACTCACTCATCTACGCCCAGCCCAAGCCGTTGGACCTAGGAAGCTAAAATTTTGCACAGAGGGTCTCTATATAATGTAGACAAGGAATAAGACCGGATTTTTTTTAAATTCAACCCCTAAGAGGGCGAAAAGGGTTGCCAAAATTTGTATGGGAGGTATACAGAATGTTGTCTAATTTTCTTGAAATTTAAAATATGTACTCTTCAATACAATTGATTGAACACGTGTTTTGCCGTCTTTCTAAATGTAACCCTTGAGGGAGTGAACGGGGTTGCAAAAAAAGTCCACGCGGACGGAGTCGCGGGCGAAAGCTAACTATGACTAAATATAAAAAAATGCGCCCAGATCATCTGCGTCTGGAAAGGGTCCCCAGTCTGCTGGCTACGTTGCTTCGTTTGATTTGTTATTATGTTTATCATCATCAACCCATTATGTCCCCACCGAGGGGCACGGGTCTCTTCCCTGAGGAAGGTATAGGCCATACTCCACGGGAGCAAAGTCCGGACTGGTGGAGGCTTGCAAGGCTAGTTGCTGGTCTTACTGTTTAGCTGACAAAATGTAAGTTCTTTACGTTAAATTAAACTATTGTTTTTTTTATTTCTGAGTGTGTATTTAATAAAGAATATTTTATTTATCTATCTATTTTTCCGTCACAAGAAAATCTCTTTATTTAATCACTTCATTCCCTACAGTTCATTTTAATTAAATTAATACTTTATCGCACACGAAACATTAAAAAGGACATTACATAAGAAATAAAATAAACAAAGGCGAGCTTATCTCTGTAAGAGATTTCTTCCAGCAAACCTTGTTTAGTGTAACTTATGTATTTGATAAAGCATGAAGTCCATACATTCTTTGGTTACGTTATATCTGTAGGCGAGAATATGTTATTAGCTCTTAGTTTTCTATTTTTAGACTACTAGCATAAATTTTCGAGCTGATGTTTCTCCAATCTGAATAAATAAATAACCCGCTCACCTCTTGACACGTCTCTCGGCGACATAGCGCAGCCTCTCACCATCGCGCCCGAACACGCGCACCCGGTCTGCCCCCTCCAGCACGCACTCAGGGTACTGGAACAGCACTCTGATGCCCTCCCCGCACGGGAACACTGACCCGCCGTGGACGTTCAGGACGAATTGCTCGGACCAATCCGCCTGGGAACAAGAGATTTTGATTTTACCTTGATTTCGATTACAAGTGAATTTACAATTTACCTTCAGCATCTTGTAATGGGTGACCGTCTATGACTAACGCTGGGGCATTTTTCCGAATGGTTCCGCAAGGACATTAAGCAGTTGGTGCCGGCTGCCGTCGATAGATGGCAGCTGTTAAGCCAAGTCAGAGGCCTTAGGGCGGCTTCAATACTTCTGACACTAAAAGCAGCCACTAGTCTTGGAAGCCTCCACCAATCCGAACTTGACTTTGTGGTGGAGTAAGGTTTATACCTTCCTCAGGAAGGAGACCCGTGACGCTCGATGGGGACATAATAGGATGGTGAAGATGATGATCTTGTAACCAAACCTAGATTGGCCGACGTCATGCTAACGACTTCTGTAGCTTTGCGGTAGCGCACCTGCCTTCCTTGCGAGAGATCCCGGGTTTAAGCCCCGGCTGGGGACAAAAAACAAACTCCAGGTCTTGGATGTTTACATGTTTGTAATATCGCTATTTCTGGTTCCCAGGACACAAACATTGCTTCTGGCCCCACAAATAGGATAAGTGTGGGGCTAGAACAAGGATGTTTTTTCTTGGTCTAGAAGCAATGAATGTGCCTGTTTGTAAGTAAGGATGACACTCATTAAACTGACAGTGACACTTTATTGATATATTAATACGAGTGACTGATCAAATTCCTAATCGGTGCCGCAAATGCGTCTGATCGGTGGCAGCATGGCTTTCATTGAACCTCATTCAATTCATTTCATTGAAACCTGGTCGGAATTTTCCGATATAACAACACCCGTAAGTAAATCCGGACTAAAAGTCTACAATGTGTTGTGCTTACGAAAGTTTTAGTTCAAAAATTTCATTGAACCGTTTATTCTCGAAAATCTACCTCGATCCTGAAGCGGACAGCAGTTGAAACGAGTCACAATTCAACATTCCAAATTCTCGAGCCATTGCTCTTTCGCAACTCGACACTATCAAATTAGTTCGTTGGACAGACTCCGCTATTCGTCACTTCAAAGTGTTCCGCGCTCATAAGCCTGCACACTACAATAAGGTATTATGTCCGACTAACTAGAGGTGGCACTTATAACTTTGGTTTCACAAGTGTTTTCATCTGCCCACTGCTAAAGAAATAAGCTTCTTCCACGGAGCGTTTAATTTAATTTTGCCTCATTTAATTTTGATCCTCAGTTATTTGGCACGCTGACTGTAAAACCGAAGGTCTCGGGTTCGATCCCCTTCCGGGTCACACTAGGAAACGAACTTTTCTAGTTTGTCTCGGGTTTTGGATGTTATCTATGTATTTATTGTATTAAATCTATCGTCGAGATAGCACCGATAACACAAGTCTTTTAGTTGTACTTAGTATAGGGCTAACGAGATCTGTGTAATATGTCCATGAATATTTATTTATTAATTTAGCCGACCAGGCTGCTTTAGATCGTCTTGGCATTCCAGGTCTCTTGTATATTTTTTAATTTGTATTCTATACTGCCCACATTTGCATCCATCAATAAGTAGTTTATAAAGAATGCTGCGCGCCTATCGTCTAAACGTTTATTTGGATGATTCCATTGACTAAGCCCCGGTTTCTGGTACACTAACAAGCCGTTAATATCTATTGTTAACAGCTGTCAGTTGGCCAAAGTGAAAAACAAAAAAAAACATTTGACAGCTGTTAACAGTAGATTAAGAGATTGTTAGTGTACGAGAAAATGGGGGTAAGTATTTTTAAAATTATAATTGATAGAGTATAAAATAAAATAAAAAAAGAGTTTCCAGTTCCTTCACTGAATGTTAGTATTAGAATATTTATAGAATACTACCTGGATTTTTAAATCTAAGTAATTTACTCATTTAAAACCCACTACATGGTTCTATAAACCATCTTGCTTTTTGAGAAACCAAAGTTTGTGGGCACTTGAATAGTTGCCTCCTCTGGTACATTATAACTTCATTGGCAAACAAACTACTAGCATTTTTCCTCGAATCTCGAAATTCATTCGCCTTTCAAAAAGCTGCACTGGGGACTTGACGCCCGACCATTTGTGCGGAGATTTGATATCGGAGTTTTTGCAGAAGTTCTATTTAAAACGGTCTTTCAACGTTATTTTAATTATTTCTTTAAAACCCAACACAAATAATTATAATAAATTTCATTCAGCTTTTCCCTAAGGTAAATTAATATTTTTTGGTATTTTCAAAGCTCCGAGAAATTTTATAAAATATAATAGGGGTTGTTATTTTTTGAATTAATTTCTATTTACAGTTGGGAGGAAAAGCTATGAAATCACAAAATACACTAGAAGTATTGCATCTTGCAAGGGAAGTCCGTTGCAAGATTATGGTTACCCTTCAAATCTATATCAACCCTTGTCCCCACTGCTGGGACTCTTCTTACCTCAGAGGAAGGTTCAGCCGTACTCCACCACGGGGGTAAAGTCCGGGTTGAGTAAGACAGTGGCGGGCGGGCGTGAGTTTGTGTACGTATTGTACGTAAAACCAGCCACTGGCTCGGTCCAACCAGCTAATGATAATAAAAATCGAGAGGTTCTCCAAAAATGAACCCGAAGGGAAGCAATTGTGGAAGCTAACGATGTAAACGAACATGCGATACACAAAAAATCGGCCCTAATAAACATCCCAGCCAGCCCTCCAGCCATGAATCTCAATAACCGTCGAGGATACTTCAGGGTGCGTTCAAAATTGCACCTCAAGAGCACGCACCTTAAAAATTATAGATAGGATAAGGATATTCTTTATTGTATACCGGAAAATTAGTTACAGAAAGAGCAGATACAATATTATTGCTTACAGGTATTTCTTCCTGGGAACCTCAAATTGGAGATTATATTAAAGATGGATATATAAAACATAAACCAAATACCTACCGCATGTGGAGTGCGCTAGGCCACTGAAATTCCTTAGAAACATATATAAATACATAGGGACGTATAATAATAATAATATTGGCCTTTTTGCATCTACTTAATGAGATGATTTATACAGCGTCCAGTGGTATCTTCACTCACACTAGATGGGTGAAAGGACCACTCCGACGTTGTAGTGCCTGGGGCGTGGTTTTATAGATAGGGACGTAGTTTGTTAATTATTTATAAGTGTGTCACAATTTCCCCACATACATACGACTTGAAAAAACATTGGATAGGGAGAAAACTTGGAAACCGGGAAAAATATTAGCTGTTCCATACTACAGTTACCCCTTGCGGTATTAGATACGTAATTGCTGAAACTTTTTATTGACAAAATAACCCATTAATAAAGAAAATAATACTTTGTCGCTAAACAGTCTAAAATGTATGTTTATGAAAATATTTTAATCATTTCTATATTATATCCCATACAGTGAAAAGTACCTACGTATTAAAACACGAAGATCTAGATAAACGAACTCATCAAGAAACATTATTTATTACCTTATTCATATTATTTAGCACAATATGACCCTACCTTTTTAAAAAAATGGTTTTACGACTGATCGGGTTGGCTGTAAGAAATTTCTATGTACTAATTTATAATACTTATTTTATTTATTAAGTGATTAGAACCGTTGACAGTCAGAAAACTATATAAAAGTTTATGGTTCTGAGCTTGACTGCCCAATATTTTGTGTTAAATATTTCTCTCTTTGTGTATATATTTGTAAATATTTCTCTCTAAGTATAAATGTTTGTGAACAGTAAGGCCCGCCATTGTCTTACAATTCTCCTCCAACCCGGACTTGGCCCCCACTTGATGAAGAATGGCCTAACCTCCCTGCGACGCAGGAAGAGAAACGTGCCCCAGCAGTGGAGACATACCAAGGGTTGATCTCGAATCGAATCGAAAAACATAAAACAAATCCTGGAAATTCGCGCACGGAGTCGACAAAGCTAAAAATTTCTATTGCGGAGTTTTATTTCAGGACGCAGCCAGAGTTTTTGCACCTTGAATTAAACAAGATCGCCGTATATCACGTGCGCTGGGCGGGAACTACGTAAAATACGGTTCAGCCTAAATATTTACAACGGCGAGTTTGGCGCTGAAAGCGCTTTATTTGAGTGAGTGATCGATGGAAAAGGGGCGCGTCTCATGGGAAACCCTGCAGCTGCGTCTGAAAAAATCATGCAGTTGGAAGATTTGTTGACAGTCTGTTAGTAAGCGAAATACATACAGACATCAATAAATTCACACTTTTATATTAATGCTTGAGGCGTAGGCTCAGACGAGTTTTGCCACTAGCTATGGGCCTGTCAATCTATAAATGCTATCATTACTATATAATTTTTAATGCACTAACCCGTGCTAAGGACAATTCAAACCTATTTAGAGGCTAAATTTGGTTAGTGAGTCGCCCATTAGCTCAGTTGGAAAGAGCGCTGGCACGGATAGCCAGAAGTCGCTGGTTTGCATCCCGGCATAGGTGGAATTTTTAGCCTCTAAATAGGTTTTTGCTATCATTATTGATTAGTCACTGCATAGGTATTTACTCGCCGGTTTAGGGTTTGCCTATTCAGAACCAGCAAAAAAACTATGATGCATGTCTGTCGATTCATCCATCCGACTCCAGACAGGACCTTCCTGATCCCAGTCCTATGACAGACTGACTTTCACTGACAGCTGCCAGCATGCCAGCTGATAGCATGCCGGTACACGCACGAGATAGTACATTATAGTATATACCCTCGTACTCTCCAGATATATACATACATACTACAATATAAACTCCAGATCCCGATGCTCAGAAACCGTGACGAAAACAGGGTCAGGGCATAGTTCAATGGTTGACCGAAGAGTTTTCTTCGCAACGTCATCGTGCTAGGTCAGGTATGTGGTATTTTATTTAAGATTTATTATACTTTTTTGCCAACCTGGACTTGGCCCCCGTGGTGAAGTTAGGCCTTACCTTCCTGCGATGCAAGAAGAGACTTGTGCCCCAGCAGTGGCGACATAAAAATGGTCTATATCTACGTCATACTCTATTGCACATGAAATAGGACATTACAGGTACCTTGATTATGGCGATTGAGGGGAGTATGGACATTACCCCCTAATAATGGCACAACCTTGCGGTCATTGGGGGAGGGCTGTGACCAGCAGTGGACTAATATAGCCTGAAGAAGGTACCTTGATGAACGTAGATGCCAGGTCCTGAGGTCCAGCGGCAGCGGCTGGACGGAGAGTCAGCGCGTAGTCTCCCGCTTGGCCAAAAAGCTCGCAGCGCAGCGTCATCGTTCGACGCCCGGGGAAACCGTGCATCTGAACGAAAAAACGTTGTTACAAAAAGCTCTTTTTAGCGTTCCGTTCCACAAAAGTAAAAAACGGAACCTGTATAGCACCTCTAAAAATTATAAAAACTATATAGAATTATTTTTAATTTAAAACTGGTTCTAACCTAAGGTACCTACGAGTAAAAAACCAACAATTTAAAACCAAATCGACATAACACACACGTACACACCCTTACATACACACACACAAACACCACACTTAGATACACGCACATCCACACACACACACAATAAATGTATTATAGAACTTTACGTTATTAAAAATCAAAATGTATAGTTGTGGAAGAGCGGGATCTTCTGGCACAGGCGTTGTACACTTAAAAGGAGATCTCAACCTTGTAAATTCTGTTTGGCAAATGTTTTGTTTAAGAAATAAATTTATTTATTATTTTCTAAGGTTATCACGAGTTCTAGACATAATTAAAACTGTTTTAATACGGATTTCACTCGTTTATTATATTTTTTACAATTTTCCGACGTTTCGTCACTTTTACAGTTGCCGTGGTCTTGGCAAAATATAATAAACGAGTGAAATCCGTATTAAAACAGTTTTAATTATTTATTATTTATTCATTCATTCATTCATTCGTTCGTTCGTTCGTTCGTTCGTTCGTTCGTTCGTTCGTTCGTTCGTTCGTTCGTTCGTTCGTTCGTTCGTTCGTTCGTTCGTTCGTTCGTTCGTTCGTTCGTTCGTTCGTTCGTTCGTTCGTTCGTTCGTTCGTTCGTTCGTTCGTTCGTTCGTTCGTTCGTTCGTTCGTTCGTTCGTTCGTTCGTTCGTTCGTTCGTTCGTTCGTTCGTTCATTCATTCATTCATTCATTCATTTATTTATTAAAACCTCTTTGTTGCCCGTTAGTCAGTCCGTCTATCTGTCAAGATTCACTATCTCAGGACGCGTGAAGGGAATGTATCGAGTTGAAATTAAAACCATATAATTATACTCAGGTCTACAATCCCTTGAAGCTGTGAAAAAAAGTAGAAGTGATAGAGTTCTTAGTTTCCATTTTAAAAAAATACAGCGGTTTCTGCCATAAAAAACGTGTAATTTGACTTTGAATCAACATTTACAGTGGAAACTAGTTGCTACCAATTCAGAGGTATCTTTTAGGGTAGGTAACGTCAGCAAAATCAACCATGACTTTTTAGCAACACGCGGTCCTCACGCGCAACACTCACTTGCCTAATTTCGAGGCCCAGTCACAAACTTAGATATCCTTGGCATGTAGTTACCTACGCATAAGCTTCTTACACCAATATTGCTCACTCCTGTTACTGCTACGCCAAGTTCATACAGTTGACATAAAGCTACAATTTGTCGATAACAACATTTTCGTAATTAAGTAAGGCGAACCGAGTGATTGGAATCAATCACTTGAGTTAAGCAATAATAGTACGGTGCAGGATAGGTGACCGTCCCGTGACTACCGCTGGTGGCATTTTTCCGAGCGCTTCCGTGCTTCGCAAGGCACGTTAAGCCGTTGGTGCCGGCTGTCATGCAATGGCAGTCGTCAAGCCATGTCAGAGGCCATACGGGCGGCTTGATAGCTTCTGACAGTAAGGCCCGCCACTGTCTTACAATCCCCTACCAACAGTGGGGGATGGCTTAACCTTCAGAGGTCGCGGGTTCAAATCCCGGCATGGGTGGAATTTTTAGCCTCTATTAGGTTTTTAGAACTGGTCTGCTGTAAGCCTCTCACCTGTTCAGAATACAGCACATGGACGTTGGAGCTAGTATTCTTCCCGTCACACAGGACAGCTCCCCCACTAGAGTGTCCGCAGTACAGGAGTTCCAACCAGAAGTCCGCACTAGTCTCCACAGGCGTACACACCACATTGGGGAACTCAATGATGGCAGTCACCTGCCGCTCGGGATACGTCTGTATTTGCTCCGGAGTCACGTCAAGGTTCGCAGAAGGCCACAGCACATCAAACTTCCATGACTTTACTACACTGTCCCCAGTCACTACTTGATTGCTCACACCGCTATCACTGTAAACTGTTCCTTGATCGAGTTTCACTATATCCCTTTTGCTCCTTTTGGCTTCACTGACGTCTCTTTTAGTAAAAATGTCACTGGCGTTCTGTCCTTCGTAGTCGTCACTGAGGAAATTGTCCTTCACGTCGGCAACTAGTTCTAGGTAGTAGCTGCCACCGCGTGAGAAGTAGCCGCAGGGGAGGGCCATTCTGCGCGCTGAGTCCAGGGTCAGTGGCATGGTGGCAAGAAGGGACCGCCCGCTGTCATCCTCCCTTGCTATGCGGACCCTGATGCCGGCATTTTCGACGCCACGGACGTGTATGTGGAGGTCGCCGCCTAGAATTTAATAACAGTGAGTTGAAAACGCCAGAGAGATACTAGGGCCTGTTTATGAATTGAGAATTTCGCTAAGTGAATACTTGACTGTAGTGCTGTCTCTACGGATTTCAAAGAACAGAGCGTGAGAGAACGATACTTAGGTATTTTCTTAGTGAAATTCTCAATTCATAAGCTGATCCTAAGTAATACGCTAAGTAAATACTTGACTGTGGTGCTGTCTCTTCGATTTTCCTAGCGAATATCGTGACGGAACGTTACTTAGGTATTTACTTTGTGAAATTCTCAATTCATAAGCTGGTCCTAAGTTCTTATTTTTGTATTGAGAATTTCGCTAAATACATAATTGACTGTAGTGCTGTCTCTTCGGATTTCACAAAAAAGTCCGTGACAGAACGTTGCCTAGATAATTATTTACTTAGTGAAATTCTAAATTCAGATACAGGGCATTAGGAACAGCTTATGAATTGAGAATTTCAAATACTTGACTGTAGCGCTGTCTCTTCGGATTTCACAGAAAAGAGCGTGACAGAACTTTACTTAAGTATTTAGTGAAATTCTCAATTCATAAGCTGGTCCTAATGGCCTGTTTCTGAATTGAGAATTTCGCTAAGTAAATACTTTCTGTAGTGCTGTCTCTTCGAATTTCACAGAAAAGAGCGTGACAAAACGTTGCCTAGATATTTACTTAGTGAAATTCTCAATTCAGATACAGGGCATTAGTGTATATTAATAATCTTCTCGTCGGGTATGGCAATGCGGGCATGTTTCAAGGACTTTATGCGAAGTTATAGTAGCAAAAAGACTCGCTAACGGTGAAGGAAAACATCGTGAATAAACTTGAGTGCCTGAGGTTTTCAAATACCTCAGCGCTTGAAAATTCCGAGCCGCGGTGGGCACGCGTGGTAATTAAGCCCACTCTCTCTCTATGAGAGAAGGCCTGTGCCCTGCAGTGGGATGTTTATAGGCTACGTAAGAAGGGCGACTCAATTTCTTATTGAAGGGCGATTTATCTGAAAAATATTGAAATGTTATTCATATAGCTGACCGTTATGCGTAACGCTTGTAAACGAGTGATATTCGTGTGTCTGGCCGCAGCTAATGTTTTCCCTAATTTTAGAAGAAAATTAACTAATGTTTTGGTTACGATTTTAAGTTATTCATATCAAGGAATGTAGGTTGCGATTAACGTATTAGGCTCAAGATTGTTTGGCAGAACATGGTCAGAGTGGAGTTATTTTTTCGCTGCCTTTTTTCCACTACCGCTTCACAACTCGGTTTACATTTAACATTGTTCATTGACGTTCAGCAGTATAGAATTATAAACTATTGACGTAGATTTTTTTTGTTTTGGTGTGATTTTTATCGATATGTTGTTTTCATTTTGGTCATCCATACTTTATTCTTGACAATGAAGTGTTCCTTACCTAAGGCCACGTGGGCGGTGGGGATGTCCACCCATACTTGCTCGAGGTCCACCGGCTCTTCGTTGGCATACGGGTTGACGTAGCTCACACCACCTGGCAAGAAGAAGCATGAACCTATACTTAAACAATTTACCAATTTACCAGTCAATTATAAAGCATAATTTGCCAGCCATTTATAATTAGAATGTATTTTTTCCAATTGCCTGGCTCGATTTTCTACAGAACTGACAGAGAAAAAATAACCTTATGGGTATATATTTAGAAGAGCTCGTCGCCTGGTCGAACCGAGTGATTGTGATCAATCACTTGAGTTAAGCCACAACAGGCGTGGTCAGGTGCAGGATGGGTGACCGTCCCGTTACTACCGTTAGTGGCATTTTTCCGAGCGCTTTCGTGCTTCGCAATTCACGTTAAGTTGTTGGTGCCGGTTGTCATGTAATGGCAGTCGTTAGGCCATGTCGGCGGCTTTATGGGCGGCTTGATAAATTGTGACAGTAAAGGCCTGCGCAGACGAGGGACTATCCCCCGGGTACTTTTTTGTCCGTCAATATATCGACGTTATATCTATAGATCTCTTATAAATTGTATGGAATAACGCACACGAAGGACTAAAAGTACCCCGTACAAAAAGTCCCTCAAGTTACCGAGGATATCAAGAGACTGGAGTGGGCAAAAGTTCGGCGTTTTCTAATATTTGCTTCCACATTAGCGTACGCTTCACTCAATTTTTGGGGAGCAAATGACCGCACACCGTAGACGTTGAGTCCGCGACAAGTACTTGGAGGACATTTTTGCGATTCAGGAACTTTTGTCCCTTGCGGACAAAAGTCCCTCGTCTGCGCAGGCCTCTGTCTTACAATCCTAACCTTCCTTCGATGCAGGAAGAGACCCGTGCCCCAGCAGTGGGGACATACTAGGGTATCGATTGATATTGATATATTTAGAATACAAAGTTGTTATCAACAAATATTGAAGTACGTGATCCAGTTAGGTTATAGAGATTAATAAGATCCCGGGTTCGAATCCCGGTTGGGAACAAAAAAAAAGCCCAGGTCTTGGATGTTTACATGTTTGTGATGTCGTTGTTTCTGGTTCCCACGACACAGGGTATCCTAGTGTGGGGCCAGAAGCGATGTATGTGCTTGTATGTAAATGTTATGTTATGTTATAAGAAAAAGTCGTTGATTATAGTTACGTAAAATTGCAATCTATCCGGCGAAGTGAGAACAATCTTACGCTTTAGGATGCAGGAAGTTCATGGGGCGGGGACGCGGGTAGGATGCGACGCGTCGCCTAATATAGAATGCCCTCCGCCCCGTACCTAATACTCGTGTCGGAACAAGTTGAATTTTATTACATCTTCTTGGTCCGATGATTGAACTGGAATAAAGATATTCCGATATTCCGACGTATCGGACTGCAATGAATCAAAATTCCTCGTTGTCCGACATGTCGGACGAGGACTGTCCCTTCAGTAAGTTTAGTGTTAGAGTGAATTACAAAAAAATTGTAAATTATTATTGTTTTTCCATTGATGGCGCTAGTGGGCGCTAGTATTCCTCGAAGTTAAACGCATTGTACTAAATTATTGAGTACATAATTGAGTGTTGGCACTTGTCAAATCTACAAAATACATTCGTATCGTTTAAAATAAACAACAAGTCTGTGTCAAAAATGACTTCCGGATACACACAATTTTTCTTAAGATGGTATCACCATTGAATTTAAAAATTCAATGGCATCACTGCGCTTTGTATTTTGTATCATGACTAATGTCAATATCTGGAGTGGTGCCTTCGTGGTGGGGCTTAGAGTATAAAAGTCAGTGTATTGTGATTTGGTACTCATTACTATTCGAACTACTGGAGAGCACGATTAAAGAACTTGTGGAATATCTCGAGTGTTACTGTGTTTTACAGGATGGAGTCTCTGAAGCCGCATTACGACGGGCTCAAAAAATGTGCGAGAGCAAAGTTATATACTTAATCTACATCTAAAAGCTTGATTGATGAAAAGCCCGATTTTAAAAAATCATTCATAGGTTTTTACATAGGCTATGGCTTATGCGAACGTAGTCGCAGGCTCAGCTAATAAGTTTAGGTTATTAGGTTATATAAGAATAGGTTGGACTGTCTGTCGCCTGAGTGATTCGATTTGGCCACAGCACAGCAGCAGCTTAGCCTGAGCCAGGGCGCGCACGTGGGGCGCGGGCGCGACGCACGGACGGGCAACGCTACGTTTAATAAACTACAATTTTATTTATAGTTGATTATGAAAATTCGATATACATTGCGTTGCTGATTACTACCATTAGTTTTCGTACTTGTTAATCAGTTGTACAATTTATATCAAATTGTCATATTATACCGTGAATCATAGTTTCATTAAGTGCATCAGCCAGGATTAACAAAATAATGGCACTAAAAAGCAAAGCAATGCACGTTGAATTGTCAATAATTGTCAGCCGTTGGTCGTCAAGTTTGCCGACGGGACACCCTCAAGTTATTTCGTTTGTGTGCATGCTTGCGTGCATGATGCGTGCCTGCACGCGCGTTTGTTTGTGTGTGTGTTTTTTTGGCCCACATTAAAGTAACATGGACGTGTGTGTTATTTTTGGCAAATTTTATTGTAACATGGACACCCCTAAGTTATTTTGTGTGTGTGCGTGCTTACGTGCGTGATGCGTGCGTGCGTGCGTGCGTGCGTGCCTGCGGGCGTGCACGCGCGTTTGTTTGTGTGTGTGTTATTTTTCGACCCATTTAACGTAATAATTGGAATCAATCACGTGGTTAAGCAACAACAGGCGCGGTCAGGTACGGGATGGGTAAGCGTCTCGTGACTACCGCTAGTGGCATTTTTCCGAGCGCTTCCGTGCTTCGCAAGGCACGTTAAGCCGTTGGTGCCGGCTGTCATATAATGGCAGTCGTTAAGCCATGTCAGAGGCCTTATGGGCGGCTTGATAACTTCTGACAGTAAGGCCCGCCACTGTCTTATAATCCTCCACCAACCCGGACTTGGCCCCCGTGGTGGAGTATGGCCTAACCTTCCTGCGATGTAGGAAGAGACCCGTGCCCCAGCAGTGGGGACATACAAGGGTTGATAAGGAACGTAATATACATCTAGCGCTTGTCGCAATGCTGCCTAATAAACGTAAAATTAATTATTCTCCAGATACAACGACAAATTGCCGTGGTTAACATAGAGGCCTGAAAATTTGAATAATCATAACGGTAACAAAACATTTCCGAAAACCCGAAGACGGAATTTGTTCCAAAACACGTGATTAATAATGACGCCAACATTAATAATTTCGCAGGCGACATTTCGACTCATTTCAGTTGGATCGTTAATAAAGGCTTCCTGCTAACACCAAAAAGGCGCACATTTAAAGCGCTTGCCTGTACGAGGCCCACCCCTGTAGCTTCTAGAAAACGCAAGGTTTCTCTTGACTTACGTACTACGTATAAAGCAAAAATATAAGTTGATCAATACCGCCTGTGACCAATGCCTGTGTTTATAGGAGTGGGAGGAAAATTAACTCTTTTTAGGGTTCCGTTCCGCAAAGGGTAAGAGAAGCGCTCGTGGCCTAGTAGAACCGAGTGATTGGAATCAATCACTTGGGCCAAGCAACTGTCAGGTGCTGGATGGGTGACCATGCTGTGACTACCGCGAGTGACATTTTGTCCGAGCGCTTCCGTGCTTCGCAAGGCCCGCTAAGCCATCTCAGAGGCCTTATGTGCGGCTGTCAAGCAAGCTATTGTTATCAAACAATAGGCCCGCCACTGCCTTAGAATCCTCCACCAACCCGAACTTGGCCCCCGTGGCGGAGTACGGCCTAGCCTTCCTGCGATGCAGGAAGAGACGGTTTATATCACGCAAGGGGTGCCAAACGGGACTTTCTTACATTATTGGCTGTTTGTCTGTCTGCTCGTTTGTTCAAAAGGTAAATACAACCGGTTAAACCGATCTTTAAAGGGTATGTTTGGAATCGTATAAGGTAGACTGTTAAAATTTTCAGAGAGTATGAATTATTACGGCGGATAACTAATTAATAAGGAATATTAAATAATAAATATATATTCATGGAACTATTACGTAGATCTCGTTAGCCTCATACTAAGTACAAATAAATGGCTTGTGTTACAAGTGCTAACTGGACGATAGATTTAGTATAATAAATACATACTACATCCAAGACCCGAGACAAACTAGAAAAGTATCTATCTATCTATCTAATAAATAATAAAATTTTAAAATTAAGAGGTTTCTCCATACAGGAAACGCGTTTTTATTTATGTTCCATCATAAGTACAAACAGACATCAATCTTGGACTGATTGTTGTGGGACTTATCATTATATTCTAAAGAAAAATAGTAAAATATATCCAATTGTGAGTACGGAACCCTCGGGACGCGATTACGAATCTCACTTAAGCAGTTTTTTTTTAATTCTACAATGCAGTGTTTGCTGTACCGCGACGTTAGCATCGTACGTGTGCTGATGTCACAATAGTATCATTTTTCACACGCACACTTTATTTTATAATTATTGTTACTTGTGTAAGCATATTTGTTTGTGGCAAATAAATAACTCATTCATTCACTCATTCATTTATTCCATCAAATTTAGTAATTAATTCATTAATTCATTTAATACTCAATACTCAATAATTTATTGCATTCCACAATTATATACATATGACATCAAAATATGGATCTTTGTGGACCCTGTAGGGCACGCAATATTATAAATTCTAGAAGGCCTTTATAAATTAGGCCTAGAACATTTTAATTCTAAGTATATTGTACTATTATCAAACATTATTATATAAACACTATTTTAATATCACACATGCTTCTTAATAATTCTTATATAATTATTTTACATATGTCAATACAATTATTTAATCATTTGTTGTTGATTACCAATAAAATTTAATGGTAACAGAAATTAAATTTCTGTTACAATTTAGATTAATCTGTATTCATTTTACTTCTTTTCATTCTTTCCTTCATTCATACATTCACTCATTCATTCATTCGTTCGTTCGTTCGTTCGTTCGTTCGTTCGTTCGTTCGTTCGTTCGTTCGTTCGTTCGTTCGTTCGTTCGTTCGTTCGTTCGTTTGTTCGTTCGTTCGTTCGTTCGTTCGTTCGTTCGTTCGTTCTTTCGTTCGTTCGTTCGTTCGTTCGTTCGTTCGTTCGTTCGTTCCTTCGTTCGTTCGATCATTTATTCATTCATGCATTTATTCATTTACTGATTCATTCGTAGATTCAATCAACCGTCATTGCCTTAGTGCAAAAGTCGTATCTGCTACATAACCTATGTTACATTATCTGTTGTTTTATATATGTAGTTAATCGTAACGATAAAACCAAATAAATATATTTATGTAATTATTAAATGAAACAAATGGTGAGAAAATGTTGTACTTATAAATGTTTATGATTTACAAAAGTATTGCATGGGCGTATATGTACGTGTGTGTGTTTGTCTGTGTGTGTGTGTGTGTGTGATAGAGAGTGAGAGTTAAGGGCTGTGTTACCGAGTAAAAGTTGAAAGGTATTTGCAGAAGGATTTACAAAGTGTGAAAATTGTAAAGAGCTGACTGTCAGCCTCCACGATGTAGAGACACTCCAAAAAGATGTAAATATTCGGAACATTCATTCAGAGATAGAGATTCATTCTATTTCATCCGAAACGGTCTCGTTATTTGACGAACTTATCAAAGACAGCACTTCAGTAGAATTAAGCGCTTTTGACACTGAGAGATGGTGTCAAACGCAAGTTATTCCAATTAAAATGTAGGTGACATCAAAGCGGCCCTGTGTGACAAAAGGTCTGATGTTTGTTTACGGATAAATGTGGGACAAACAAAACGATTCATTTTATTACTTAATTTTTCGTCGTATTGGAGCTACTCTGTACTGAAAACAAAGTTTTAAGTACAGTTTATGTAGCCATGACTCGGTCCTATTGCTGAGAATACCCAGTAGACTTTAATTTCTCCGAAAGTTTTTACTACTATATAGGTACTTACATAATAGGCTCAATCAACCACTATGGTTAACTTGATTTTTTATTGTTTCTTGATTTAACAACTTGATTTTTTATCATTGAGGACCTTGAAAAGTATGTGTAGTGTTACTTTGAATGACAGGATACGCAATAGTCTGATTAGAGAACGTTGTGGACTGAAAGAGTATGTAGTGACTAGAATTGAGAAAGGAATGTTGCGTCGGTTTGGGCATGTGTAGAGGATGAAGGAAGAAAGATTGACGAAACAAATATATATTGCGAATGTGAGTGTAAGGGCTGGTAAGGGACGTCCCAGACGGACTTACATCGACCAAATAGGGGATGTATTAGCAAAGGGAAAGATAAAAATACCCGGAACCGGCGTGCGTGCATGCAAAGACTTATGAACGTTGATGAAGCGAAGATGATCTATCAGGATCGTGGCAAGTGGCAGTCCCTGGTCTCTGCTTACCCCTCTGGGATACAGGCGTGAGGTTATGTATGTATTTTTTATAAATTTGCATTAAGTACGCCTTTGATCTCATCGTCAACATCATCAGTCATTTGACGCTCACTGCACACATAGAAGCTAAAGACAGGGCGCTATGGCGCTCATTAGGGGAGTTCTATGTCCAGCAGAGGACTAGTATAGCATGGCGACGCAACGCAACGCGACACACATAGATCTCTCTTAGTTTTCCTCGAAGCGCTCGTGGCCTAGAGGAAGCGAGTGACTGGAATCAATCGCAAAGGTTACGTAACACAAGCGCAGTCAGGTGCTCGATGAGTGAACACCCCGTGACTACCGCTAGTGGCATTTTTTCCGAACGCTTCCCTGCTTCGCAAGGCACGTTAGGCCGTTGATGCCGGCTGTTATGTATTGGCAGTCGTTAAGCCAAGTCGGAGGTCTTAGGGCGGCTTGAAAACGTCGTACAATAAGACCGGCCACTAGTCTTGCAAGCCTCCGCCAATCCGGACTTGGCCCCGGTGGTTGAGTATGGCCTATACCTTCCCTAGGGAAGAGACCAGCTGCTTAACGTGCCTTGTGAAGCACGGAACCGCTCGGAAAAATGCCACTAGTGTAAGTCATAGATGGTCGCCCATCCATGCACTGAACATGACCTATGTTGCTTAACCTTCGTGATCGTTTAAGATCACTCAGGCAGCGGGGGCCTACGAGTATTTCCAAGTTACTAACATACGTATGTCCCACAATTAAATGATTGTGTATTCTCTTTTTTTAAACACGGTAACTTTATTACACCAAGTGTATTTTATTGGTCACACATTTTCAGAGTTTACCCTTTTGAAACGGGTAAGTTTGTATGAAAAATCTCTGGGCACGTTTCACCCCTTCCATTTACCCACGAAAGAGTGTCAAGTCAAGGCATTGTGTTGCTAATGTGAGGTCGTTACTTAAGGGGCTCCAATTATTAACACTGGCGTTAGCAATAAAAAAAATATTGATTGTTTTTGCAAAACCTTGACAAAATGTACTTAATTTTTTTTTCTTCTTTTTTGGCTAATCTCTCAATCATTTTAACAGTGACTTTGAGGAACCATGAATGAGAATGTCAGAACTGGTTCTATATAGCATTTATGCCTAACACCGGTCGTTTTTTAATGATTTAGTCTCGATATAAACTCTTGTATGTCCCAACTGCTGGGGCACGGGATTCTCCCTGTACTCCCTGCTAACAAGGTTAGGCCATCCTGCACTACGGGGGGCAAGTCCGGGTTGGTGGAGGATTGTAAGACAATGGCAGGCCATTCTGTCAGAAATTATCAAGCCGCCCATGAGGCCTCTAACATGGCTTTAACCACTGTCATTACAATAAAAACTCGCACCGACTTAGCGTTCCTCGCGAAGCACGGAAGCGCTCGGAAAGATGCCACTAGCAGTAGTCACGGGACGGTCATCCATCCCGCACCTGACCGCGCCTGTTGTAGCTTAACTCAATTCATAATTCCAATCACTCGGTTTGACTAGTCCACGAACGCTATAGTCTAGAGAGTACAAAATATAAAGCTTTAAGGCGCCAATGTTATTCTGTAGTTAACAATTTGGTTGCAGTTTTGTTTAACTTCCTTTTTAGTCATACTATTTTTATTTTAATGCACTCACCCGTGCCTTTTTGTTGAGTAAATAAAATAAAATAAGGAACAAATTTAAAGACCTATTTAGAGGCTAAACATTTTTTTTTTAATTGGTAGAGCGCTGGCACGGATAGCCAGAGGTTGCGGGTTCGAATCCCGGGATGGGTGAAATTTTTAGCCTCTAAATAGGTTTTTAAATCCTTTTTAGTCTTTCAAATTTATACATTACATTCTAATTTTATATCTCCATTGTAATTATCCTAAGCATGACACCACCAAATTTATATCTTACCATACAGGGGCAAGGGCCTGCTCGTCATAAACACATGCTACATGTGAGCCTAGCTATGGCAGCAGACATGTCCCCAAGTATATTTTGTTTTATGTTTTTTTCTTCTTAGAATAAATTAATGTAGATGTATCTCTATGTAATCTTTATTTTGAATAAACAATTTATTATTATTAACATTTTTTAGAGAAAAGCGCCTCCCCCGCCTCTCCCGTCTAAATGGTTCACTGGAGAAACGTGAGAAATTTCAGAGCAGTAGCACATAATTATAATGAACTCCAAAGGAAAAGTATCAAGGCTAAGTACTATTAACAAGTTAACGTGTAATAGGCGACCAACTTATAATAGGAAAACTTCTTACAAACTCCATAGAAAATTGCTTTGATGAAGTTGTTAGATGTTAGCAATCGCTCCTTCTACGGAACCCGTATTTGCCTTAGGCTCGTGGCCGTGGATCTCAAAAATAACTACGTCGAGTGATGGCCTTGAAATGAAACGAAAGAAGAACAAGAATAAAAATATTTATTATAGAAACAGTGCACACGCCACAGTAACAAAACAAACTTAAAACATATTGCTAAACAAGAATTTTATAATTTAATTACATAAACACTGATCTATTAGTTTTTAATACAATAAACAAAACATCTAAAGTAAAACTAAAATAATAACTAAACTAAAATCTAATTAACATAAAGTAATAAAAATAAATACCTATAATTTACAAATAAAACACTTGCCCCAGGTCAGTGTCCCTCGGCAAGGAGCCCAGAATGCTGGCAACATTCCCCCTTTGGATGGCCAGACTTATTCTCTGGCCGAGGTATGCGCCAGCCCTCCGGTCCCCCGTGGCGTCGATGAGGCGCGTTGACAGCTCTTTAAAGAGCTGTCAACGCGCTAAACATGACATTGTCATGCTAAACATGACATTCACAAAAAACAAAAACAAAGAAGAAAAACGAAAGGTCACGGCGTGTCACTGCTGCTATAAATGGCAACTGACTCAGCAATATGCTGATGGACAAGCCTTCAGCGCTGATTTTCAGTCAGTGCCAGGTTCTACCCCACGAGCGTCACAGACTGCGTTGCGAAACAATCATGGGCAGTACCATATATAGTAGAATACTTATATGTTATATAGAATAATACCTATATTAATAGAAAACTGTGTATACTGAGTGAAAAAAATACTTAAATAGTTTAAATTAAGTGACAGAATAGGCTACAATAATAAAAAAATAAAATTATACACAAATGAATAACTAGCTTTAATTATATTGATAGAAAAATAAATGTAAAAAGTTCGCACATATATTAAATTCGCACACACATATGTAAGATAAGATAAGAATATTCTTTATTGTACACACCAGAAAATAATTACAGAGACAACAGTTACAAAAGAAGAGGTACAATTGGCGGCCTTATTGCTGATAGCAATTTCTTCCAGGCAACCTTAAATCGGAAAGATTGCTGAAGGAGAAATTGAGACGGGTAGTTGGTGCTCATCGAATATTTATATACGTACGTATATGTAATAAAATAAACTTACATAGATAAATACTATTATAAACATACATAAACAATAAGTTATAATAGCATGCATGATGGGAAAAATAAATGGGATTTATCTACAGACAAAAAGAAAATAAGAAATCATTTGGAAAGAAAGAATTCTACTACTTTAGATTTAAATATAGCAGAAGATGGATGTACCTACTTAAATAGGAAAAGAATACAAGATATAATAGAAATATACAATGTTGCACAACCCTACTATGCGAAATCATGCGCTTCGCAAACGCAAAATTTAAAATTCTACAAGTTAAAGTAAATGAGAGATTGCTCCGATACTTTTATTGCTATTTATGTACCGTTTATGTATGAGTGCCGATTGTAAAAATACCTTGTTTAATATTGTTTAGTTGCATCGACTACCCGTCTTTTACTTTCCGTTTCTTTGAAAACCTATTTAGAGGCTAAAAATTTCACCCATGCCGGGATTCGAACCCGCAACCTCTGGCTATCCGTACCAGCGCTCTACCAATTGAGCCAATGGGCGACTCACGGCATCAGTGAAATTTCGAACCTCTTTTACAATATTCTCTGTATTACGTACAGGCAGCGACATCTGACTTAAGCAAATTGCATCACTTACAGCCCCGACCACCTACTTTGCAGTTAGGTTTAACATCGGAACGATATCACTGTACCCACATGATTACACTATTTTTATTTTTAATGCACTAACCCGTGCTAAGGAACAAATTTAAAAACCTATTTAGTTAGTATTTATTCCGTTTCTTTTTCTCCATCACTGCTTGTCTGGTAGAAATTGCTTTTAGTAATAAGGCCGCCACTTGTACTGTACTGGTATTTGTAAGCCCCTTATGTAATCCATGGTGTACATGTAATAAATAATATTGTATTTATCTTTTTGCAAGAACTATCTGTAAAGTTTTTTTCTTCTAATTACGGCACTAGAAATACTGCATGGAAGCCCTTAAGGTTTTGAGTCGTGCGGCTGTTAAATAAATCGGACGACCGTGATGGGCCCACGAGTTCCATTTAAATAGGTCATTAGGGCTTAATTCCTGTCACGTTACGAATTACAAACATGTTCCCCGTTTATTAATTACAAATAAAAAATCTAACCCTTAGGTTGTCTATCAAAATCATAATTGGAACTTTGCAAATTATACTGTTTTGCGTAATGACGTTCAAAAATACTCACATATAGTATTGTAAAATTTATAGTAAACTCATTGTTTCTTTGGAGCAGGGAGTAGTTTTATATCATTAAAAATTGAAAATTACTTTGCTAAATTCCGCCAAAAATCCCACACCATGAGGTTAGTTAATGCACCGCACTCCCTTCCAATTTTTCAAGCAGAAGCAAGACATGAACACACCACCACCGAGACCAATACTTGTGTGAGAAAATACGCGATGGGTTTCGCTTCTAACACGAGGCATCCTCAGGCTCACAAGTGCAAGCACTTGCACTTGTAAGGCTTGTCACTGTTTTACAATGCTCCACCAACCCGGACTTGGCACCTATGGTGGAGTATGGCCTATCCTGCGATGCAGGAAGAGACCCGTACCCCAGCAGTGGGGACATACATAACAAGGTTTGTGGCTTTTCTTCTTCTTAAGACGCTTCTCCGACTAGCGAAGGTTGACAGTCAGCTCTGTATATTTATCTCTGTCTCTCGCAAGCAGCACTTGCCATTCCGGTCCACTCCAGCTGGTTTTTCAACAAGGATTTCTTTCCCTTAGCTAAGCGTCTCTTGCCAGTTTTTTTCTTCATCAGCAGCATTCAGCTTTGCATGTACGTAATGAGATGATTTATGCAGCGTCCAGTGGCATTTTCGCTCACACTAGATGGGTGAAGAAACTACTCCGAACGCAGATTTATAGAAATGGAATGATTGTTCTACCGAAATCATTATCGTTGGCGTCGGCATTGAATTTAAAAATTCAATGGCGTCGGATTCTAACAGTTTTTGAGAGATATAATTAGAAAATCCAGAATTAAGTTAATAAGGCGTGGTGCTTACGAAAGTTTTAGTTGAAAAAAGTTATAATTAGTTTTCGCGCATATATTTCGTCAAATCGATCCACGTGCTCTTTATTCCAGATATTCTGAATTTTTGGCACTTATTGACTAACTTTTTTATTAATTTTACTCGTTAAAAGAAACAACTTATAGCGATTTTTTATACAAGATTCGCACTAAATTGGTAGAACCGTCAATGTTGTTCTATCTGGACTGTCAATGAAATGTTAGCTACATTGACTTGTATCTTTCAAAAATATATATATTTATGGGTTTACTAGTAAAAAAACACGGGATCATTTACGTGATCTCGATAACACCCGTTACAAGTATGTATTACTGACTATAAAGGCCTGTAGCAGACTGACGCTGCACATCGCAATTAATTGCTTGTACTTATAAGGCCGCCAACTATACCTACTATTTTTTTATGTAATTCTGTGTACAATAAAGAATATTCATTCTATCTATTGCGGTATTTTGTGGTTGATTGCTTGATAATTTTTCTGGCTGTGCAATGAATAGTTCACTATCTATCTAAATATTCTGTGCAACAGTGTACTAGCAGAATAGAGAGTATACAAGGCGTGACCATAAAAAGACAGGCAGATTGAGTGAAACACAACAAATACGGTCTTATTTCAAAAAACGCTCTTAAGACAAAGTGAAAGCCGGTTTATAATCTCCCATAAAGATAACCTCAACATCCTGCGTGTATTGATTCCCATTGGGTCGTAAATTTAATTTTTGCTGCAAAGTCGTCCGCAAAGAGTGCCCTTATGTAATAAAGGTTGATATTCTGCCGTCTACCACAATCCCACCTACCACGGACCGTCAGGGTTCGTTCGTTATCAACCCTTGTATGTCCCCACTGCTGGGGCACGTGTCTCTTCTTGCATCGCAGGAAGGTTAGGCCACACTCCACCACGGGGGCCAAGTCCGGGTTGGTGGAGGATTGTAAGACAGTGGCGGGCCTTACTGTCAGAAGTTATCAAGCCGCCCATAAGGCCTCTGACATGGCTTCACGACTGCCATTATATGACAGCCGGCATCAACGGCTTAACGTCAGAGTATTCTATCGCAAGTCGCGTAACATCGCCTCACGAGCTTTGACGTTTACGCAGGTTTATCCAACAAACGTCAGATGTAAGTAACAAATAGCCCTTAATTACATGACCCACTACGTACAGTGGACAGTGGCACCAACCCGGACTTGGCCCCCGTGGTGGAGTATGGCCTAGCCTTCCTGCGATGCAGGAAGAGACACGTGCCCCAGCAGTGGGGACATACAAGGGTTGATAACTACGTACAGTTGCCAACCGGCCTTAGATTTTGTTAATTTTCACTGATGACGCGAGAATTTTATATATTAGACTTTTTAATCATTATTTAACTTAGTTTATATAACATATTTTCTATATCAAAATGTATAGATACACTAAAGACACGAGATTTTCATCATTAGACTTTTTTAATCGTTATTTATCTTCGTTTCTATAACATATTTTTTATGTCAAAATGTGTAGATACTTAATTAAAAATTATGTACATAGATTTTGAAAAAAACTTATAGTTTTACTTGTAACGTTCAATAGCTCAAAGTTTCTGTGTAATTTTGAATAAAATACTTTGATTTGATTTGATTATGAAAATAAAGTCATATAGTGAATTTCCAATTGTTTCTACCTCTCTTGTCTAACCAAGAGAAGAGGATAACTGAGGACAGAAGGAAGTGGCGTGCTTTGCGGGAAATCTATAGTTAGTTAGTTTTTTTAATGTGACTTCCGCTCTTAGCTTCGTAATTAGGCCATTGCACGTAGCAAGGCTGTGAGGTTACTCATCCAGCGAACCTTTTTCAGTGCACCAATGTGACTGCTGGCCTTGGGGGAGTCTAAAGCCAGGTTTTCACGGTCTTACTGCGCTCGGTCCGAGTGCGCCATCCGAGTAAACTAATGCTCCTGATTGGCTATTTTGGTGTTGTCACGAAAAACCGTCCAATCAGAAGCATTGGTTTACTCGGATAGCGCACTCGGTCCGAGCCTACTAAGACCGTGAAAACGCGGCTTAAGTCCAGCAGTGTACGAGTGTGGGCTAGTTAGTTAGACCTGAGATTTCCGCACTTAGCCTCATAGTTGGGCCATTGTACGTAGCAAGCGCTGAGGTACGCTAACACTTAAGACACTAGGGTTTCCTTACGATGTTTTCCTTCACCGTCAGCGTGTAGTATTGCTACTATAATTTCACAAATGTATAATTTCATAAATGTTCAAACCCCGGCATGTACCAATGACTTTGTTTTCTAAGCTATGTACATAGCTTAGAAAACAAAGTCATTGGTACATGCCGGGGTTTGAACCCACGACCTCCCGATTGAGAAGCCGGCGTTCTACACCGCTCCGCTACCACCGCTCTGAGAGTGTGGGTTAAATATTGATCTAAGAGAATTGCCGCTTTTTATGTAGCCTATTAAAGGCCTTCTGTCGAAGAGAGAGTACGGGCTTAACTTCCTCGCGTGCCCACCGCTGATTGGCAATTTCAAGTGCTGAGCTATTTGAACACACCAGACCCACAGGTTTCCTCACGATGTTTTCCTTCATGTTAGACAGAATTTTCCTGTTGTTATAATGTTTACACTATCGAAAGGTTGATGTGCCGTCGACTGTACTCGCGGAGTTTTAATATCGGTGATACCACTATGGATAAATTAATTAAGGTGTATGGGCAGATGGGTACGGATGGAACATAACTCCAATCAGTTTACTTGAGAACATGCTGAATATTTTACTAAGGCTCTCGTATGCACTATACACGTTATACCTAATTCCGGAATCATATTTACGTGTTTAACTTAATTCCGGTGTTATAGTTACTTTTTTTTAATTCAGAACATTTCGACCAGTTTTGTCTCTTATTCAATTGGAGCTTAGTCATGGCGAGTATATACCTCAAGTTAGAAGGATGTAATTCCGAAGAAAAGTTAATAAGTTGTTGATTTTTTTATGCAGCCTACAACAGCTGCATTGCCAAACCACACAAGGACATCAACACCAAGACTGAAAAAATTATGCAAATCGCTGTAAGTTGTTTTTGTCAAAGAAAGAATAAAGATTTTTTTTTAAATTGTGGAATAAATGTCTTTATAATTATAAGAATAATGTCTTTATTGAAGCCCTCGTAGCGTAGTCGAACCGAGTAATGGGAATCAATCACTTGAGTTAAGCAACAACAGATGCGGTCACGTTCAGTGACGGTCCCGTAACTATCAATCAGTCAGTCAGTCGGTCGGTCGGTCGGTCGGTCGGTCAGTCAAATTATTTATTGCCATAAATTACAGTACATTATGATGTTGGCATACCAATTTTAAAATTATTGAAATTTTGAATTAATATTTAGCATGCTTAAATAAATACAATTAACGTTCGTAACATTTGTTAATCAGTCAAACAAATAGGAAGTCAACTTATTAGTTGAGATATTTTTCGACCCAATAAGAACCCAAGTTAAATATTAAAATCTATTTACAATTTTCATAATATTCGTTTAGATTGTATGGACACATAATAAGTAAATATTGTTTCAGAGCTTTGAAGAATCGGTCTACCGCTAGTGGCATTAATTTTGAGCACTTCCGTGCTTTGCAACGCACGTTAAGGGGACGTTGGGGACCGTTGGGGACGTGCAGGGGTTGATGTCGAATGCAAATTACTAAAGAAATGCAGGAAACAAAAGACCAAAAAAATACATTTGTGAATAGAACATGTGAGCCATATAGAGACCAAGGTAGCCAGGGACCATACAATAACGTATAGCACCCAGCCACCTCGGACTCCAAACGCCTCAGGTGCTTCCATGATGACAAAACAGGTGCTCCAACTCCGCAGACATTACTGACTAATTATTCTATTTTTATTTTTAATGCACTAACCCGTGCTAAGGACAAATTTAAAAACCTATTTAGAGGCTAAAAATTTCACCCATGCCGGGATTCGAACCCGCAACCTCTGGCTGTCCGTGCCAGCGCTCTACCAATTGAGCCAATGGGCGACTCACCGGCATCAGTGAAATTTCGAACCTCTTTTTTTATTTTTAGCCTCTAAATAGGTTTTTAAATTTACGAAAATAAAATAAATTTCTTGTACCAATGTCAAGTAATAATTAAGGTTTTTTTTGTTTAATTAATGAGCAGAGCGATTTATTCTGTTTAATTTATTGTTAATTTATTGTTATGCTTAAAGATCGTTTTGTACCTACTTAAATTTTAAATATTGTAGTGGTTTGATATAAATATCATTGCCGTTCTCACACTGTGGATGTAGCTGAAAATCAGTAAAATATCTACTTATTTAAAGTAGATACCATTATACTGCGATACGGCCTTTTTGAGCTTATGTGGCACACCCACACTGCCCTTGTAATCAAGAACGCAGCACTTGCAAAAAGGCAGTTCGGAGAAAAACGCGGTAAACATATTTTTAGTTATTTAAGTAAGAAATTTATGTTTTTTAACCATACACTTATACGAAAAAAATGGGAAAAAATTCAAGCTTTTAAATAGCATTTATTTTTTATTCCATTTAGCGATGGTTCCAACTATAGTGTGTATTACGGCGTTTTAGCTTAGCATGAGGTATAGTGAGAATTAGATTACAACTAAGCGTAAATGCAGTACTTGCGCTGATTACTGCATTTCACCCTAGCACTTGTCGATTACTGCATTATTTGTTAGTATTTATTCATTATTTTTATGTCTTGTGCCACCCTAAATTGGGGGGTTACTAGGATGATTTGTATGTATATTGTGTTTCTGTTATAGGTATATTGCAATTAAAACAAAATCGTAGCAATCAAACTTTATTTCGATTGAGAAATAACGACTTACAATATTATCACAAAATCAGCAGCGACTCTAAATAATTAGGAACAATCAGACCTCTTTAAGACAACAACCTTTGGTAGAAAATAGGTAACTATTAAAATAACATTTTAATTATTTGAGTAGGTATCTTAAACTAGGTAATTTAAATCTAGGTAATTCTTAATATTATCAACAACCAGTCTTCATTCAAAGTAGCACAGAAACAGCGACTTAATGAACGTTACAAGTTAAACTAGGTGTCCATTTCAAAATCTAGATCATTAGGTATACCTACCTATAAATTTACAGTTTTTACTTATAAAAATAACTTAAAATAGTATCTATTCTCTTTTCAAAATCAGGACGGGTTTCTAATAAAAAAACATCATTGTATTTTTTTATAGTCTAGGTCCAATCACATGCATATTTGCAAGACATTAACATAAAAATTATTAAAGTAGATCCGTATAACGCATGACATAATATAAGTTCGTACTTAGGTACTATTTACTCTTAGAAAATACAATCACTTTTAATTCAGTCTCATCAATAAGAGAGTAATTTGTTTAAAAAAGAACGTATCAAAGTTTTGAACACAAACGAATAATACTCATTATTCTTTAATTCCTAAAACTTGTTTAACAACTTTGGACAATCAACAAAAATAAAATCTATAAACTCTTAAAACGTTTAAGTAAAAAAGAATTATCAAGTAAGTTAAAACATATAAATACCTACAAGCAATAAAATTCTTCGAGAAATACTCTTCACCTACTCATCTCTTCTGACTCTCTAGCTTCTACGAGATCAATAGAATTGTCGTTTACGGGAAGATTTTCCCAAAATACCAGCCTGTTTTGAGGTAGTATGTCACCTAATTTTCTAAGTATACCAGTCTTTCTCTCCTCAGTTATTCCTCTCGGCTTCTTATTTTGTACTGCTTCCGGTATTGAATTTTGTTTCATGAGTTTAATTTTGAGAAAATCAATTTCAATTAAATCTCCATCATGGGCAGTTTTCGCATATAGTTTCATGCTGCTTCTTTGTACCTCAACGCAGACAATATCTTTTAAATAGGTTCTTTCATCATATTTCTTCAATTTATATTGAGACGAGTGGTCTTCGTATTTATAAAAATCGGCAACTTCCATAGGCTTCACAATCACCTTTCCTGAATTCGCAAGTTGTACGCAATCGATAAAATCCGAAAAATCGTATACTTTTTTTGCTTTTTGCAACTGGTTTTCCACTTGGTGATGAAAATTATCAGCAGACATAAAGGTATGACCCGGTTCCAAGTATTTAATAATGATCTTGGTAGCAGCAATCACTTGGCTGTTTATAATCTGTACCAAAAATGTGAAGAATGCCCAGTTCTTATTTTGGCTAGTACAGTTGTCTGTCCAAACGGTTATTTCACTGCAGTCGCGTTTACTCTCAAAAAAGGCTCTGTAAGTGCTTATTATATCCTCTTGTTTCCTGCCTGATATTGCTTCATGCCACAACACTGCGAAAGGCTTTTCTTGACTTGAACCTAGTGGTACGAAACTCTCATTAAAAGCTATGATACGAGGACATAACATCACAACTTTAAACATCTCCATCCTAGGCAACATGACTACTTTTTGTAAATCTGCCGAATAGTAACATTTGGAAGATTCTGTCTCACTCGTGGATTGCGCAACATCTTTTTGATAATGTGTACGTGCTGTCTGATACTTATTACGGTGGTTGTGGTATGAAATACATTCAGTACAATTCTCAGTGTCTTTGCAAGCTACTTGGTGTAGTTTGAAGCTTTCGCATTGCTCGCACTCTTCATTGCCTAGCTGAGCAAAAGATATATTCATATCATTTCTCAAGAATTTTCTGTACAGTTCATACGATACTTTAATATCTGGATTTTTTTCTAAAAAATCACTCCGCGTTTTAATTTAGGAACTATTCGATTGATGCTAGATCAAAATGCAGTAATTGTAGCAAGTACTGCATTTTGCTCTAGTATACATTGCGAGTACTGCATTCTTTTCTAGCACATGATTATTACCCCACTTATCTTTAGTACAATAACTTTTTTCATGCAATTACTGCAAAAAACTTTAGCAAAAAAACATATTTCCATTAAAAAAAATGATGAAAATATATTTTTCCCGTGTAGATAAAACCTTTAGGATGCCATTTTTGTAAAAAAGTGAAAATCGCAAAATTGACGATTACTGCGTTCTTAATTAGCAGGGCAGCACATACGGCCTAAAAGGCCATAGAACTCAATACTCAATACTCAATAATTTATTGCATTCCACAAGTATATACAGATAACATAACTTAAAATATGGTTCTTTGTGGACCCTGTAGGGCACGCAATATTATAAATTATAGAAGGCCCTTATCAACTAGGCCTATGACATTTTAATTCAAATTATATTGTGCTATTATCAAACATTATTATGTATATATACACATATATGTATATATATATATGTACACACACACACACATATATATATATATATATATATATATTATATATATATATATATATATATATATATATATATATATATATATATATATATATATATAGTTACACTATTTTAATAGCACACATGCTTCTTAATAATTCTTTTAAAGTTATTTTATAAAATGTCATTACAATTTTTTTTTTTTATCGATAACTCAATTTACTTATACAATTATTAAACCATTTCTTGTTCATTACCAATAAATTTCTATTGCAATTAAGATTAATCTGTTATAATTTTACTTCTTTTGTAGATTAGTTGAATGTGTTATCTTCTAGGTATTCCTCTATTTTATAATAACATCTTGTGATTAGTTCCTTTTTTAGTGCTTGATTGAATTGTTTATCATTGTGGATTTCTTTAAGGTAGTTTGGCAGCTTATTAAAGATTTTTATTGACGCTGACAATGCGCTGGTAGAGTGAAGCTTCATTCTTGACTTGGGTAAAATTAATTTATTGTTATGTTTTGTTCTTAATGGCCTATTTGCTGTGTCTTGTCTTCTTGTATATAATTCGGGATATTTTCTTACAAATTTGCGTATTTCTAATATATATAATGAAGGCAACGTGAGTATATCGTACTTTTGGAAATAGGGTTTGCAGCTATCTGTTTTACTAATATTTGCTATAATTCTAACAAGTTTTTTTTGCTGCGTAAGAAGTTCGGGAGCTTCCGTACTGTTTCCCCACAGAACAACACCGTAACTTAACCATGAGTAGGCGTACGCGTAGTAGGTTACTATTGCTGTTGCTGTGTTGGTGGATTTTTTAACTTCACGTAATGCATAGGCAAAAGACGATAGCTTTGATTTAATTTTTTGGACGTGAGCCTTCCAATTTATATGTTTGTCCACAATTAGTCCTAGTAATGAAAACTCGTTAGCTACGTCTAGTTTAGTGTTATTATAAGAAAACTCTATATTTAGGGGGGATTTTTGGCGTGGATGAAAGGACATTATTTTGGTTTTTTGGAAGTTAATTTCGAGGTTGTGATCGGTTAGCCAATTATTAGTTTTGTCTATCATTGTAAAAAGTTTAGAATTTATATTTGTATCGTTCTGACAGGATGTAAGAAGAGAAATATCATCTGCGAACAGTATGCACGTATCATCAATGTTCTTAGGAAGGTCATTGATATATATCAGAAACAGCAAACATCCGACTACGCTTCCTTGAGGAATAGAGGCGTTTATAACTTTGGCGTCTGATCTTATGTTTTCAATGCTGCTGTTTTCATAATTGAAATATTCAATTTCTACCATTTGCTCTCTATCTTTTAAGTAAGATGCAAACCAATTGTGAGCCAAGCCGCGTACTCCTATCCCATATAATTTATTTAATAAAATATTATGTTGTACTTTGTCGTAAGCTTTCGTCATGTCTAGTAAAATTCCAATACCATATTTCTTGTTGTTTATTATATCCAGTACTGCCTGCTTATATTTGAAAACCGCTGTGACTGTAGAAAGTTTCTTGCGGAAGCCATATTGGCACTCGTTTAGGATATTGTGTTTTTCGCAGAAAGAATATACTCTATTAAACATAGCTCTTTCAAATATTTTAGATGCAGTGGAGAGTAGTGCTATAGGTCGGTAATTATTTGGATCCATTCTATTATTTTTTTTGTGTATAGGTTTTATAATTATATTTTTTAAGTAATCTGGAAAGGAGCCTTCTCGGAAAGATTGGTTAATGAGCATGGAAAATGGGACCGTTAGTTCATTTGCGCATTGCCTAATTAGTGATGGTGGTAGCTCGTCTACTCCATGACTATTCCTATTATTTAAGTTTTTTATGATTTTGAAGACTTCACGGCAGTCTACTGGCCGGAGGAAAATCGAATTTTCTGTTGGATGTAAGACGGAGCGTCCGATGGGTGCGTTCTGCTGGTCTGGGGATTTATTTTCACCTATGGACGAAAAATAGTTATTAAAGGTATTCGCCACGAGTTTCGGCTGTACAGAACTCGATGCATGTGAGTAAGTTTGTAAGATAAACCTGTATTTGTACTTAAACTATTTTATGTAATTATTTTTTTATGTGATGCTTTATGTGTGTGTGTCTTTAAGCAAAAATATATGATTCATCTATCTATCTATCTACTGGTGTGTGCCATAGATAGCAAAATAACAGCAAAAGAATGCTAAATGATACACAGGTATAAAAAATCGGCCAAGTGCAATAAGGACTCACGCACCGAGGGTTCCGTTCAAATTTGTGGGTACAGATTATATAGAGATTATAGATACTTACAGATAAAAAAAAATTGGCAATCGGGACGTTTTTACAGATAAAAATAGTTTAGCAATCGAGACTCACAGTTTTTTGTGAGCTTTACCTGGACTTCAAAGACATTTTTTAATGATTTAATTGCAAATAGTATCTTCCTGTATTTGTGGTATAAATAAGACGATAATACTTAGTATGATTATTATAAATTTCATAGTTCTAGGTCAACGGGAAATACCCCATGAATTTTGATTCCCTTAAGTGTCGAAATATAATTGTAACGAGTTAACTTAGAAGTGAATTGTTTTCAAAAGTTAAATATGCACTTGAGTATACGGCCTTAGTTTCAACTTGATACCTCAACGCGTAACAGAGATAAGGGGCCTCGACGGACGGACGTACGGAAGGACAATAAAATTCTTTAAAGGGTTCCGTCTTTCCTTTTGAGATACGGAACCCTAAAAAGCCACCAAAGTGAAAGTGGCAAATGGCTATTGTTTCCGCTGAAACTCGCGTTTCCCCTTTGTTACGAATAAACGACTTAATAAATTACGAATACAGTAATCTCAAGTAAATAAATCATAGCACCCCCATTTAATTCGCACCGGAGAAACATTATCTTGCTTGATACGGGGGGCCGCTTTTGAGCACCAACGATAATTGAGCACTTAGACGAATAGAAAAAACAAACAAAAATGTATAAGGACTTGGATGTGGCTAGATTCACATTAAAACTATTTGTAATGCACAGCAGAGAACCTGAGCATAAAAGATAAATTTATTAATGTCAGTAACATTGGTAAATAAAACAATCTTAATGACGACCTCTGTGGCGTAGCGGTAGCGCGTCTGCCTACCATGCAAGAGGTCCCGGGTTTGAATCCCGGCTGTGAACAAAAAAAAAAGCCCAGGTCTTGCCTTTCCAGGTCCTTTTCAGGATTTTTGCATGTTTGTCATGTCGTTGTTTCTGGTCCCCACGACACAGAGTATCCTAGTGGGCATGATAGGACAACGTTGTGCTATCATGCCCGTAATCCCCACGCTGGGCATGCGGGTTGGGGATCGCAGTTCGGTGGAATTTTACTGCAGGGGCGCTGCTGCCCACCCCGGGTTGGTTCCCTTAGTCGCCTTTCATGACACCCGCGGGAAGAATTGGGTTGGTGCTATTCTCTAGGCCGACACCACACATCAATGTATGTGCTTGTATGTAAATGTTATTGTTATTATTATTTTTTTACGAGGCTACGTAAAAAAAAAAAAATTTTTAATTACAATTTAAAAATATCTTGTTCAATATTGTTTAGTTGCACCGAAAACCCGTTGTTTAGTTTTTTTGTTCTCTTCAATGGTTGTCTGGGTGAAAATATGTTTAGTAAAAAAGCCGCCAATTGTACCGTATGTCATTGTTTAAGTCTCTTATGCCATTCATGGTATACAAACAACAAAGAATATTCGAACTCAGGTATGTTTAAAGTATTTAATTTTGTTAATTGTGTTAATGTAATTTATGTATTCAGGCATACCTCAAGGCTTAAAATTGACAATCCGCGACAAAATTTTATATCGACTACAATCTGGCAATAACTCCAATTAAATTTTTTTGGACAAAATAATTTTGACTTCATTTTGGTATGTATTCAAAACTTTACCGAGCTACATTATGACATTTTTTACGAGCTACATTATGAAAATTCATGATTAAATTGACTTCATTCAACTCCTCCTTTTAAAAGTATATGGAGTTGAAAACATATTTTTGTCCTCTTTATCTTTGTCAACTTTACATTATAAGTTGACAAAGTAAAAATAGGACAAATAGCTAGATACATACAAACACACATAACCTCACGCCTGTATCCCAGAGGGGTAGGCAGAGACTAGGAACTGCCACTTGCCACGGTCCTGACATATCACCTTCGCTTAATCAACGTGCATAAGTCGTTGCATGCACGCACGCCGGTTCCGGGTACCGAGTAAATTGCTAGATCACAGTCGATATATCAGATACACGTCCTATATTAATTGATCCCGAGTGCATGAGTGACAGACAAACACAATTTCAGTTAACAGCCGAAGTCACACACTGATTTACTGTATATCTGAGCACTGATGCCACTCCTCAGTTGTGGAACAATGAGAAACTAATGGACCGGTCGGGGGACGAAATGTTATCATTCCATTAACGGCTCAAAGACGTTGGTGTATTTGTATGTGTGGACGCAATGGAATAAAAAAGTATGTTTTCCAGGACATAACTCTAATAAATAGTAATAGAATTTACGGATAGAAAGAAACTTGTTGGTTCCGTGACTTTAGCATCTATTTCAGTGGTTTTCAATTCGCATGGGCGAGATTGACTTGGGATTCTATGTAAAAAGTCGACTGACATCCAAAATCGCTATTCTGAACACCAAGCTAGATTGAATTCGAATGAGAAAATAAATGTCTTATGACTCTCTCGAAATATTTTATCTTATTTTTATGGGACAAATGTCTAAGCCTTCGAATATTTTGAGTCTACGCTTTCAATTCGCATGGGCGAGAATGACTTGGAATGCTTCGTTAAAAGTCGACCGACAGCCAAAATCTGTATTCTGAACACCATGCTAGATTGAATTCGAATGAGAAAATAAATGTGTAATGACTTTGTCGAAATAATCTTATCTTATTTTTATGGGACGAATGTAATCCTTCGAATATTTTGCGTCTACGCTTTCAATTGGCATGGGCGAGAATCGGCTCCCTGATCCTTAAAACTGTTTTTGGCTTCATCAACATTCATTGGTCAGTACTTGCACGTATTGGTTTCTAGGCCTTTTCTTTGTGAGCTCTTTGAAAACTGTCTCTTTATTAAACATTTTTCATACAACTAGAAAAACAACACCTAATCTACCGCTCATTTAACGGTACAAAGGCATAGCACACCGACCAGCTTCGTAGACCCCCCTACAACAAATGCAACACCCCTGCTCCGTAGAAGGAATAATAATTGCGGGGCGGGTAATGGGTCAGTTTAGAATGGACGGTCGCAACCGCATCAGACACAATTTGAAACCAAGGGGATATTAAACTCAGACTGCTTGTATCCGACTGCGAAATCAAATGAGGGTTATGTTTAGGCGCGTGTGTTTTTATGATAGTTTCTTTGTGACCATTTTTGTTCCTCTTGTGGTGTCATCTCCTATCGGAGGTCGGCTATCATTGTGGCCACTGTAACCCGAGATGTGGCTGCTCGGAACAAATTGATGATGCCTGTTCATTCAGCCAAGTTTTGTGACCACGCAGAGGCCAAACGGTTAGGCTATCTTTAAAACATGAGATGTCTATAAAACTGTCAATAAAGGCACCACGTGTTGCTAACTCCCGCCATCAAAGTAATAAAAATCGTAATATCTTGTTTATTAATTTAAGAAAATCAGAAAGTGAACTTTATAATTCTTTTTATTGTTATTATAATTTTTATCGCACTTAAGTTTTAAGATAAAATCGTACCGTGCTCTAATCAATTGATACCATTAGTTTTAGAGTCTGTAGTCTAAAAACTTAGGATCAATAATCTAGGACTTTAAAATTGCCTTAAAAGTCTACATTCTGAGACTTAGGTTCTTGTCAAAAAGCTACCAATTTTGTTAGCATTTATGATGTTCACTTTTCCAAGGACGTGTTATAAAGAAATATATGATTGGATCCATAAGTGCCGTTAAAACCGCGTAGCGCCAACTATTTACTTTTTGTATTTACAATAAAACCGTTTGTATTATGTCAAAGAGAGGCACATAGTTATTTAATAATTATAATAATAAGGTTATCGCGACCCGTTAAATGTATGACTTAACGCAGAGTGACTTCAAATGCAGTTGTCGAATTTAAAGGAAACATTCTAACCAGTTTTGGCACTAGTTTCGAAAAAAATGGGGCGTCAAATAATTGTACGAAATATCGATATCAACCTTTGTATGTCCCCACTGCTGTGGCACGGCTCTCCTGCATCGCAGGAGGGTTAGGCCATACTCCACCATAAGGGCCAAGTCCAGTTGATGGAGGATTGTAAGACAGTGACGGGCCTTATTGTCAGAAGTTATCAACCCGCCAATAAGGCCTCTGACATGGCTTAACGACTGCCATATGATACTGATAAAGGTACAACAAAAAACATTTATCGACAATTGACTATCGGAACTGCACAGATGTCTTTCCATTCTTATCCTTGCCATAATTTTCTAGAGAAAAAGTCGTTAAACTTTTCCAATACTGAACTATCAAGGAATTTCCTTTCAATCCCACTATTTGTTTCTATTCTACAATAAAAAAATAACATAACATTTTCGGTTCCAACGACACGACAGAGTATTCTAGTGTGGTACCAGAAGCAATGTATTTGCCTCATAACACGAACTCCCGTATATACATACATACATACATACATACATACATACATACATACATACATACATACATACATACATACATACATACATACATACATACATACATACATACATACATACATACATACATACATACATACATACATACATACATACATACATACATACATACATACATACATACATACATACATACATACATACATACATACATACATACATACATACATACATACATACATACATACATACATACATACATACATACATACATACATACATACATACATACATACATACATACATACAATACCTCACGCATCCTGACAGATCGCTTCATCAACATTCAATATCTTGGTAGATTTTCCAGTCATGATTCTTTTGCATGAAAAGTTTGAGTAATGAGATGACGCAAAGAATTTTTGAATTTTTGGTTTCCGTCAAAAAACATTTACTTGCTAGTAAACTTATAATTTAAATATATCGCCTGTCATTATTCTTGTCACAAAATATTTAAACGAGCATTGTATTATTGAATAAAATACGAATGTTCTTATTTATAAAACCACAATTCCCTTAAAGCACTCCTTATAGGCAAATAATTTAATCAGTGGTTTCGTTTTTCCTCGTCGCCACGACAGAGAATTTCAAACAACGTTTTTGGATTTTTTTTAAGAAATTGTGTTTCTATAATAATAAAACTATAGGATGTTACCGAAAAGTCTTCGTATTTTGGCACATTCTTCGAAACAAATCTCTTCATACAGTTTAGATCTGCTAACGGTGCAATCAAAATGCAAGGCGCAATGGGAAATAATTCGATTCCTGTTCCCTCTAGCAAACTGTCTTTTGACAATTGATGCGTCTGCTACCCCTCCTACCCTGGCTTTAACTAACGCTAACTTTATGAGCCAAATTCTGATCGTACATCGCAGACTTAAACTTCCGATCGCTATAATTCAGTTTTAGAGCCGGTCGATCAACTATCTAGTACATCGTCCTATGCTCAAGAGTTCAGCATGAACTCTACCGCCGATTATTGTTCCTTGCTCACAAAACACTCTCTATATCGTTCGTTATCGTTATCAACCCCAGTCTGTCCCCACGGCTGGGGCACGGGTCTCTTCCTGCATCGCAGGAAGGTTAGCCCATACTCCACCACGGGGGCCAAGTCCAGATTAGTGGAGGATTGTAAAAAGTGGCGGGCCTTACTGTCAGAAGTTATCAAGCCGCCTATGAGGCAACTGACATGGCTTAACGACTGCCATTACACGACAGCCGGCACCAACGGCTTAACGTGCCTTGCGAAGTACGGAAGCGCTCAGAAAAAGGCCACTAGCGGTAGTCACGCGACGGTCACCTATCCTGCACCTGATCGCGCCTGGTTGCTTAACTCAAGTGATTGATTCCAATCACTCGATTCACCTAGGCCACGAGCGCTTCTAATCTAACGATAACTATATTACATGATATACCAAGGGTGGTAGTAGGCGGGTCTAATTTGCCGCAGGAACGATAACTTTTGGGGTAAACTGGTTCTAGACTGGAGACCGCGAATCATAGTTAAAATGTATAGTTGTTCAATAGAGTCGTATTAATCCGGTAATGGTCGTTTCGTTCACACTATTATTTTTATGTTTTATTATAAGTGTAGACTCTCGGGCCAGGTCATGCCAGGTGGAGCGTCGACATTCCCAAAGCGGTGAGCAGTGACTAGAAAAGAAGAGCCGAGGCTCAGTGGCATGTCTTGGGAGAGGTCTACGTTCAGCAGTTGACTGACAGCGATTGATTAAAATGATGATGATGATTCTATTCTATAAAAAGGCATATTATAGAATAGGCGACTATATAAACTACCAAGTCTGTGGTAGTAAACCAATTGAACTGCGATGTTATTGTTAGTTAGGTATAACTATAACATATTTTATAGTACAAAGTGTGTACAGACAACGTGATTGCATATTAAGGGCCGGTGGCACCCAAACATACTTCACTGCAATTCTGAGTTATGACATAAAGTGCTAATATAAAGATACATAAGTCATACATAGTGTCGAAGAGTAGTACAACGACGTAATTAATCGATTTTTGCCATAACATTTAACAACTATTATGATACATTCTACAACTGACAAAAACTTAACTGCAAGTTTGCTAAAGGTCGTTCGTATAGTAGCGTGGTGTTCGGGTCATCTATCTCCCTCCAAAATGGTTGAGACTGAAGATGGCTGACCACTGCGTTATGCTCGTGAACGAGTGCTGTTCGAGTGTATGGCCGCAGCACTTATTTTTTCCCCTACTATTGTGAGAAACTTGACTAATGCTTTGGCATTTAGGGTTGTTAATGGCAATCATGAAATCTTAAAAGGTTTACGTTTGGCAACTGATGTATTTGGTTTAAGATGACTTGAGAAAAGATGGTCAGAGTGGAGTTTCTGATGACTTGAGAAAAGATGGTCAGGATGGTGATGATGATGATGTTTTTGATGGTGATGATGTACCTGCTATGAGCAGCAGCCGCAACAGAGCGGCGAAGGAAACGCGGCGCATGCTGTCACCGCGCCATCACAGCGCTACACTACTCGCCCCATCCTCCTGGAACAAACAAACGAAGATAAGGATAAAGACGATGAACGGGGTAAGGTACTTCTGTTAGTTAATAGGCCAACTGCCGCACCCAGAGACGTCCATTAAATTTAAAGTTTATTTAAAAAGATGATCTTTCACTTATTATCAATGAAACAGAAAAGGACAACAGCATACTTTACCGGATATTAATTTTAATTGACGTTTCTGAGCGGTAAGTAGGTACTGTTAGTTAACAGTGCAAACCTCTTTACACAATTTTTATATTTCTTCGATTCTGCCCTTTCATTTATAAATCTATATTTAAAATTTATTTACCCTTTCTATGATTTTATTTGCGTTTTTACGACTAGGTACTGACATTAATCTTTTCCTTACGAATCATCTATTTTTCCTTTTTTATTCTGGTTAGTTTTTTTGTACAGTTTTAAAATAATTACAGTGTTATAGAAGTCTTATACATATTTTATTATTATTTACGACATTGACCTTGCAGTAGGTTGCTTTATTACTGGCGCAGTCTGTGACACCCGGCGCTGATTGAAAAATCAGCGCTGAAGGCTTCGATATCAACCCTTGTGTGTCCCACTGCTGGGGCACGGATCTATTCCTGCATCGCAGGAAGGTTACTATTTATACATAAACAATTAGTGGCTTTAGATGTAGCACAAGGTAACACCCAGATGTAGGTACTTAATAACATAATAAAGAAAATTCTTAATATTATCTCATAATTTTTATGTGGACTCATAGAATTCATGGGTGGAATTTTAAGCCTCTAAATAGGTTCTTAGCACGGGTTAGTGTGTAACGGTGCAAACCTCTTTACACCATTTTTATTTCTTTTTCCATCTATCATTTTCAAATATTTAAATTATGTACGTCACACATTCTTCGATTTCCCTCATTTTTCACCACTACTACTTTACCCTTTGACCAGATCTGACTTTTTACCTGCTTCTCCGTTTTCATCCAGTTTTCTGTTTTAAAAGCTACTATAAATCTACAAATAAAATCACACCTGAAGTCATTCCAGAGTTTATTTATTAATTATAAAAGTTATAAAACGTTACACTGGCGCCCAACGATAATAACGAAAACCAACGTCACCCCACGGCTTGATACGCCGAGGCGACAAAGCCCACCCACCGCGACTACGCTGCGAGTGCGAAGGCAAATAAGAGTACGATTACCACGAGTATACGTGTGCACAATCGTCGAACTGCTGCTGCTGTTTCATACCCACGACCTACGACCTCATACATCACAGACGCATCCCTTGGAGCTCCCCAGCCTTGCTCATGGGTTCTGTCGGACTTCTCCGCCGCCCCCAACTTTACCCACCAACCTCTTCCAGTTCTGAAGACCTGCAAGATTTTTTTTGTTAAGTGTTTTATAACTAAAATATTAAATTAATTTTAAAGTGCGACTTGACTTCTGGACCACAAGGTAATTCATCATAACTACTCATTGACCATTCTTCACTAACTAGATTCACCCATAGTAACAAATTTTTCGGCCCTAATAAAAGTCCTATTCTATCTATCTGCACCCCACCTAACCGAAACATACCACAGTTAGTATACACCAACAGTATACAATCAATAACTTCTACACGCATTTATCAGACAGTTACACAACCACAGGCTGCTCACTAGCAGTTCCATAGACCTCGGTAACCTGGAATTTATAATTCCAGGTGGGACTGGTTACTAACTTACGTTGCCTCAGGAGAGTATCCTGGGTAACTACACGTAGACAGCCTAGCTTTACCCTCTAGGTCTTCGAGGCCGACTCGAAGGTAAGGCGAAACTGCACTCATACAGTCTATTGATAACAATATTATATTATTAAAATTTAAATTATAATTATTTACAAAATCTTTGCAAACCAAATTTCTAGAAGTCAGTAATTCTGACACCATTCATTGTCATAAAATTTTTCAAAATTCAAAACAAAACCTCCACAGGTTAAACCTACAAGGAACTCTTTGGCAATAAAATAAAAACTTCACCCTCACCCCATCCTTACCTCATTACTAAAATAATTTCTTAGTAACCTCTTTTCTTATAATCCGTATTCTTTTTAAATATTTTAACTGTCAACTTGTACAAAACCTACCAATGCCACCTTTTTATAGTTCTATTTTTCTGTATATATAATCACCACATTACCTTTTCGGACACATCGTCATACTATTTGTTTATTAACTATTTTTTTATTTATTATTTATACACCACTATCCTCCTGGACATTTAGAACATCCAAACTTTCAATCAGGTGCGGCGACAACACGTTAAATAAGCCTAGGTCAACTAATTTATTTATCAATCGCGTTATCTAATTAAACGCGTTACGGTGTTTACCCCATCATAGCTCTTGAGAGCACTACTACGACGGATTCTACCCCGTCGGGTACTATGTACCCAATATTATAAATATTGTTAAAATGTAAATAACTTTCATAGAGCGGATTGTGACTCAATAAATAAGCCTTACCACTACCGAATACCAGCGGGTGGTAACTGGCTAAATAAGCCTATTACTAATTTAGGCCAGTTTCTGGATAAATCTAATTAATAAAAATAGATTTTGTCTATAATGAGTGAACGTCTTCACCTTTACTGTAGTTGAAGACAATGACAGATGATGCATGCTAGGGATGAGTGGTAGATGATGAATAGAAGTGGAACTGCCTAATGTAAATATTCATTGTAGATATCACCCCACACCTTCTAAATTTTTTTTTCATCGCCCATCTTTTATATTTTATTTTAATATTTAAGAATAACTAAATTTATTTACTTACCATCCCACATCCCCGACCTTCATTGACTTTACTCTTGACTTAAAATTAAATTTTTTTTAACTTGACTATATTTTTTATAAAAAAAAATTTTTTTTAGATATTTTTTTTAAATAAATATATCTAAAAAATATTTTTTTTACCGGTTGCCCCCGGGTAGTGTAACGGTGCAAACCTCTTTACACCATTTTTATTTCTTTTTCCATCTATCATTTTCAAATATTTAAATTATGTACGTCACACATTCTTCGATTTCCCTCATTTTTCACCACTACTACTTTACCCTTTGACCAGATCTGACTTTTTACCTGCTTATCCGTTTTTATCCAGTTTTCTGTTTTAAAAGCTACTATAAATCTACAAATAAAATCACACCTGAAGTCATTCCAGAGTTTATTTATTAATTATAAAAGTTATAAAACGTTTCAAGTGCATTAAAAAAAAGAATATAAATACAGCGTACAGAATAGGGTACAGCGATATCATTCCGGTGTAAAAACCTAACTGCAAAATAGGTAGGTACTTGGGGCTGCAAGTGATGCAAATTACTTCAGCCAGAGGTCCGTCATACAGAGAATATTGTAAAGAGGTTCGAAATTTCACTGATGCCGGTGAGTCATCCATTAGCTCAGTTGGAAAGAGCGCTGGCACGGATAGCCAGAGGTTGCGGGTTCGAACCCCGACATGGGTGGAATTTTTAGACTCTAAATTATTTAAATATTCTTATCTCATATTTTTTATGTGGACTCATAGAATTTATCCACGAATCTGTTTTTTTAAGGGTTGCGTATTATTTACGATGTCTGCTTTCATCGAGGCACTTCCCGAGCTCGTTTATGGCTATTTTATTAGCCGCATAAGCATAAAATTATGACTCCAGACAGACGAAACTTGATAGGCCAGCTGGATAGACGTGTTTGCAAATTATATTTTTATCACTATAAGGCTGATTTTTCAATAGTCAGAAAACTTTTATCTGAGGAATAAAAATGGCCGTTTGACAGCTTATGTATGAAAATTATGTCAAAACGCCATTTTTATTCCTCAGATAAAGTCATCTGACTATTGAAAAATCGGCCCTTAGTCTATCACCGGATTCATTTTTCAGCAATTTCCAGATGTCTAGATTGGTGGGCGATTGAACCTAGAAATAATCTGCTTTTATTTATTACTATTTCTTAATGATTTGCAGTGATTATTTGTTATTTCCAGATGTCTAGATTGGTGGGCGATTGAACCTAGAAATAATCTGCTTTTATTTATTAGTATTTCTTAATAATTCACGATACTCATACATTGTTATATATTAAACGGGTTTAATCGTGATTTTTTATTAGGAAAAACGTAATTATATTATTTTTAATGCACTAACCCGCGCTAAGGACAATCTTAAAACTTATTTGGAGGCTAAAAATTCCACCCATGCCGGGACTTACACCCGAACTCGAAAAACGATTTTCTTTATTAGTGAGCTGCTTTTATTTAAAGTGGGCGATTCTACCTAGAATCCACTTTAGAGCTACAGGAGAGACTCTTAACAATGGCAAAAGGATAGAACTTATAGATAGTTACAACATTATTTTATGGCTGTTGGCATCCTGCAGGCATCCTGTCCGAACCAAACTCTAGCGCGGCTAAGCTTCTGTACACTTTTAATATTATACTATTTTTATTTTTAATGCACTAACCCGTGCTAAGGACAATTTCAAAAACCTATTTAGAGGCTAAAAAACCCGCGACCTCTGGCTATCCGTGCCAGCGCTCTATCCAACTGAGCTAATGGGCGACTCACCGGCATCAGAGAAATTTCGAACCTCTTTTAATATTACAGCTAGTAATAATATTTAGCTTTAAGGATACTATATTTTGTGGTGGTGATGGTATAATTAATATGGGTACAATGGGACTATCATCGTCACTCTTATGTGTAAAAAAGTCTCTAATGTAAAAAAAGATTTACAAAAAAACACGACGATATTTGGCCGGCGCATATCGTAATTAAGTTTAACAAAAGCGCCCTCGTCTAGACACATGAAACAATGTCCATACAGCCTTGTCCAAGCGTTATTAATGTTGAACGCTTGCAGCGGCCCGCTCTAATAGGCAATCTATCGCTCGATTAGTGTCATACGAAAGCACACGCTGAGGGCCTAATAAATCCTGAGCGATTCCAGTCGCGTAACCGTCAAATTCCATACGTATTTGACAGCTGATTGGAATAGCTCCGGATTTGGTGCGGAGCAAAAGCGGGTTTGCACAATTTTAGTACACTCGATTGTATGTTAAATGGGTACTTTTATGTAGGCTATAAAAGTCCCACTGGAGGGTACAGGACTTCTATTAACTACCACGCGTGCCCACTGACTCTCACGTTTCCTCACGAAGTTTTCCTTTACAGTTAGCGAGTGGCATTGCTACTAATACCCTCGGCAGTATGCTGAGTCAGTTGCCTATCGCAGTGCATGGACACACAGAGACAGACCATTGTTTGTAAATGTTTTGTTAAGTACTTTGTTTCGTGGTGTCTCAATGTATTAAGTAGTCAGTATGTCTACTGTGTTTTGTGTAACCGTTGCCGTAATAACTGTGTTTTCTACTTCTTCTTCTTTCTATAACTTCACAAATGTACATAACATAGAAATCAAAGTCATTGGTACTGGGAATCGAACCTGGGTCTCTCGCTTCCGAATTCCTTGTCGACCCACTAAGCTTCAGCCGCTACAAAATTAAGTACGTAGTGTCGGTAATTCATGTAACCACCTTTTACCTAATAAATAATCGCTATTAGACCCGTTTCATATATAACTATGTATGAGTATCGCGAATTATTAAGAAATATTATTCCAATCAAGAACGCGTTTACTCCAACGGTTGTCGGTTCTTCGCGAGATATGGCCAGCCCACTGCCACTTCAGCTTGCTGATTCTCTGAGCTCTGAAGTCCAGTATATATTTCGTTTATACACGCTCATGAATACGCGAAAAGTTACATAATCAAGGCGCTGCTGAAGCAACACATGGGCAGGTGAGTTCAAAAGTGATCCACTGTCATTATAGGCGGCATCTCGTTGGCTGCCCTATAGTTCAGCAAAAACAGAGGTCAAAAGTTCGGGTCGAAAATGACAAAGCGGCAAAGTTCCCGCCAGACGAGTATCCCGGAAAAGGCACGTCACGGTGATTTGTGGCGCACATTACTCAATAACCGCTTGCTGTGGTCGAGTGTTTCCTGTGGAAGCCGGTGATGTACAACGAAATACGTCATCGGCTGCCCCGAGGAGCAACTGACATCTAGAGAGTTATAATCTGTTAGGGTAGATACCATTACCTCCATTCTTGTTTATGCTACGAATAAATCGATCGAACATGGTACGGTCTGGACAACGGTTTCGATACGCTCCATACCATATCCGTTCATCTGGAAAGTGTTTGCCGAACACAATTAGTACTAATTAAAACTGTTTTTATACGGATTGTAATCGGTTATTTGAAATTTTTTACAATTTTTCGATGTTTCGGCACTTTTTCAGGTGCCGTGGTCTCGGATGACCTGAAAAAGTACCGAAACATCGGAAAATTGTAAATAATTTAAAATAACCGAGTAAAATCCGTATAAAAACAGTTTTTATTATGTCTAGTGCTCGTGTTAACCTTAGAAAAAACAATTAGTACTGTTTCGTGTTCGCTCGGTCCGATTGTACTTCCAATCCGCTGTCCAGCCCGTATCAAGTTCGATCGTCTGTTAATACTACTCGTATTTTACTCTCAGATCCTTTGAACTGAGATTATAATTTTTTTTTTATGATATACGGTTACTATTTGCTAAACTCAGGCTCTCCAAATTATATACATAGCTTACATGCTATTATATGCAACACGGTAAACATTAATTCAATTAAAATTCAATTCAAAAATGTTTTATTTAAAGTAGCAAAGGAACAGCAGCTAACAGCCACTTGCACCACCTCGTAAGTCTTGATTTAAAACGATATAAACCGGATTTAAAAAATCTATGAAAATTGTACTAAACCTAGATTAAAGGGAACTGTGCAGGCGCCCCTTAATGAACGTTGCAAGTTGAACTAGGTTTCCATTACAAGACATAGATAATTTTGGAAAAAATGGTCAAGAAATGTCTGAACGTAGACTTTTCAAAGTCCTTAATTAACAGAGTTTACGTTATTATTATATAACCTAGTACTCATGCATGGTACTGATAGACCTTAGATTTTTGCACTTAGCCACATAGTCAAGCCATTATACATAGCAAGCGCTAAGTATTATGCTAATACTTCAGAAACTAGGTTTCTGACTTTACTTCCACAACTGAGCATAACTTAGAAAACAAAGTCTTTGATACATGCTGGGATTCGAACCCACAGCCTCCCGAATGAGAGCCTTCGTTCTACTGCTCCGTTTTTTGTAAATTGCAATCAGTTGTATTCACAGTGGAATCAGTGGACCGAAGTGTTAATTTGCCTTATTCACTTGATAATTAACTTAATTGCGAAATAATTTTGTCGGACGCTAACGGCGAAGAAAAACATCGTGAGGAAACCCACAGTTTGGTTTGCTCCAATGGCATTGACGTGTCTTTTCTTGGGACTAGGCTGACTGAACTGTTAAAGTAGTATAGGTGCCGGGTAAGTCTACTCAATCTAAAACAATGACTCAGGCACTGCAACGTCCGAGAGATCCCTTCACCCATCTACTTTGAGTGAAGGTGCCACTGGACGCTGTATAAATCATCTCATTACGTAGATGCAAAGGCCAAAGTTGTTTTGTCGGAAGAGTCCGACGAAGTTTCGTTTTTACTCAAATAGCTTAATTATGGTGAGTGAAGACAGAGCTCGTGTCCTCTGCTGTTTGTCTCTGACTTATTGAGAGAAAAAGAGAAAGAAATAATTTATTCAAACGCACATAATAACTTGTGTTGTTATAGGATTGTTTTTAACGTAACTCATCTTTTTGTATCCCTAGCAAAAAATCTATCACTTGTCCTCCGCCTTGATTATCTAATTTTTGTCGCATACATCTGGGTGCGACGGAATATTTACTTAGCTCTGCCGTATAGATAGGAGGCGAGATTTTGCGTAATATCACACAGAGTGGATACCGCATTTCATAGGATATCTGATACGTGACAGTGATATTGAGCCACATAATTTCTTTACTTAATAATTACATAATATTATAAAGCAGATATAAATACATGTAGTCATTAAAAGTTTCCACGGATTGCTGTAAAGAGTGATGTAATAGCTGTAATTGTATGACAAAGTCCAGTAGATGTTACATTTTTGCACACAGATGTATACGTAAAAAGTTTTATAATCATGGGGCTGGTCCCAAACTAGGATACCCTCTGCTATGGTAATTAGGCAAGTACATCACAGACATGGAAATACAACCAGACTGAATTTATGTATTTAATGTTCTTTGTAAATAACGTAGACTTTTTTCGAATCTATTTTATTTTAGGAGACGTGAGAGTAGACGTTTTTTAAATTCTTCTTCTTCTTCAGGCTATATTAGTCCACTGCTGGACATAGCCCTCCCCTAATGAGCGCCATAGTTGGGGGGTAATGCCCATAATCTCTACGCTGGGCATGCGAGTTGGGGATCGCAGTTAGGTGGAATTGTACTTCAGGGGGTGCTGCTGCCTACCCCCCGGTTTGTGTCCCTTAGTCGCCTTTTACGTCACCCGGGGAAGAATTTAGGTTGTTGCTATTCACTGGGCCGACACCACTTAGCATTTTAAATTACCGTGTAATTTTTGAAGCACCCTAGGGTAAACATGTTTATACGTTATTATTTATAAAAGAAATAAACTTAAGCTTTTTAATTCGGAAAGAACACCAAAAGTACCCACCACCTAATATCCCTCGCAAAGCACAACCTCTTGCAAGTTATTTAGTCGTGAACTAAGTTTGGGGGTAAATTCCTAACTCAGGCCGACGTCTTCGCATGTATTAAGGTTACCGAAGTTGGCAGCTAGGGCAGATTACGCCCAAAACACACCAGTCCAGTGTTGCCAACTTATTTTTAAGGAAAGCACCAAATATGGCCTCAGGCCATCAAAAAACCACTAAAATATCAGCGTACCGGAATTCAAGTAAATTGTACCGATACCGACTCGAACTGTACAAGGAATATTCATAGCCGAAAATTACAGTAGAGCTTTACATAACATCAAAATTGACCCAGCATAGAATTTTGATCAAGGAAAAATAAAGTTCTTAATCAAAATTGTTTAAGAATTAACCTAACACAACATTAATATACTGGCACATACATTGCTTGCGGCCCCATACTAGGATATCTGTGGGTACCAGAAATAGCGACATTACAAACATGTAAACATCCAAGACCTGGGTTTTTTTGTCCCCAGCCAAGGATCGATCTCTGGATGGTGCCTCTCGCATGGTGGGCAGATGCGCTACCGCTGCGCCACGAAGGTCATCTGTTGATAATTTTATTCATTCAAACTGTTATTGAGGCATGTATTTGGAACCTCTGAAATTAATCTTTTTTTATGTTTTTTTGTACATCTACTTCCTTCTCTAATGTATTAGTCCAGTTCATCCGAAGGATGTCTGGAAGAGATCACTTTTAGTGATAAGGCCGCCGTCTGTACTCTTAGGTTAAGAAATATCTGTGTAATTTCCATTTTTATGTACAATAAGGTGTTCTCTATCTATCTATCTAAAAAAATACAGTCTATTTAAGCGTATTCCATAATACCACCACCTAGGTTCTCTTGCAGCTCATAAACGAGAGCTGTTCGTGTGTCTGGCCGCAGCACTTTGGTTTTCCCTACTTTTATAAGATATTAATCTTAATTGGGCTTATAAAAACTATAGTATTGAGTACTACTACTAAATAGTATATTACCTCATTGGTTTTAAACGTTATTTCACTGTGATAAGATTGAATTTGGTATCTATTATGACGATGTCCTCCAAAAAATATACTATTGAGTATAATACTACTCAATAGTATATTATCTCATTGGTTTTGATCTTTATTTCACTGTGATAAGGTTGAATTTGGTAACTACCTATATTATGACGATGCCCTGCCTACAGTAAAACCCTAAATAAGGGTTCTAATGCATTTAAAGTTATTGATCACAATGATGAAATTTTATAATACGTATAGGTGGCAACTGACGTATTTGTTTCAAGATGACTTAAGAAAAGATGCTCAGAGTAGTTTTTTTCCGCTTCCTTTTTCTCCACTACAACACGGCAGGAAGGCAGTGCTTTTTTACATTGTACATTGACATTCAGCAAATAGAATGTTAACTCTGCGTTGAAATAGATTGATTTGATTGATTGATTTGGTTGTATTGTTCGCTATCAACCACTTCTTGAGAACGGGTCTCGTCCTGCATAAATCTAATATTAATGGAATAAAAAATAATACCCTAAACCACCAGAACTAGTGGAAAATCTACTGAGTTGGCAACACTGCACCAGTCTAGTCCAAGCAGACAATCAGTCTATCTTTTAGCGAATCCGGCGAAAACCGACGTCGTGGTTGCTATCCACTATGGCGTAATTATGTGCCAAAGGAATTTTGTTAACAACGCTGTGATTTGGGAAATATATGTCTCTAAGAAAGAGAGAATAAGGGCTTAATTGCAACGCGTGCCCCCCGCGGATTGGCAACTTGACGCGCTGAGGTAGTTGAACACCTCAGACACTCAGGTTTCCTCACGATGTCAAAGTAGCAATACCCCATGATAATGATAAAAACATATTGATTAAAAAAATTATAAATAATAAATCAAGTTAAACAACATTTAGAATGGTACTACCCAGCAAAAGGTACATGGTGGATATGCAATGTACTTACCTTAAAGTTCATTAACTACGCTATTTGATATCCTATTCGAAGGGTCAACATCTTGACGATTAGTTAACCCTACGTCGTCCTTGAGGGCCCAAGTGGGGCTGCCAAGGATCGCGTATTAAGCAGTTCCCAGAGACAAGACCCCCGGGATTCAACCCTACATAAAGGGTTATCTACTGAATAAAGACATCAGTTATATTACTGTGTTAATAAAGTGTAAAACTATCTTAGGTCGTAGGCTCATATTTTGTTTTGTAAGTTACGTAGTGTGGTAACACAGGTTATATATAAACTTGCGTAACTAAGAGCATCTGTGAATTTCATCAGATCTAATAAACCGTTTTCAGTGTGATTTAATGGTGTTGTGTTAATCAATTGCATCCCTGACACACTCTAAACTCTGTTTTTTAATTCAATGCAAAAAAACCTTTGACATGTGCCGGAGTCGTAAACCACCAAAATCCATCATATTTGTTGATGAATCAATATCATCATCAATCTTCATCATCAATACAAGGGCATTTGTTATGTATGTTACTTGTATTGATACCCACATAATAGTACATCAACAAATATGATGGATTTTGGTGGTTTACGACCCCGGCGCATGTCAAAGGTATTTTGCATCGAAATAAAAAACAGAGTGTAGTGTCCAGTGAAGTTGGAGTTACAACACGTAGATTTTAGAACTTACAGGAACAACATATGAAGGAAAACATCGTGAGGAAACTTGAGCGTCTGAGGTATTCACATACCTCGGCGCTTGAAATAACAATGCGCGGTGGGCACGCGGGCAAGCCCATATCTCTCTGAGAGGAGGCCTGCGTGCCCTGCAGTAGGAGATATATAGGGTCTTTAACAATATATATATTCGGGTCTCTTCCCACATCGCAAGAAGCCGCCCATAAGGCCATTACATGATAGCCGGCACCAACGGCTTAACGTGCCTAGCGAAGCACGGAATCGCATGGAAAAAATGCCACTAGCGGTAGTCACGAGAGGGTCACCCATTCTGCACCTGACCGCTTTAAGCAAGGGTAGGTGCTTAACTCGAGTGATTGATTCCAATTACTCGGTTTGACTAGGCCACGAGCGCTCCAAAAATTGGTAGGCGTGCAATGAAAAAAAAACAGGGTAAAAAAAAGAATTGCAATTTAAAATAAACCTATATAAAATACTATCTGTGCCCCCGCGGTTTTACCCGCGGTTTATCGATTTTCTTGTGGGTATAAGATATTTATCCGCAGTAAAGCGTAGCCTATGTGTTAATCTGACGACCTCTGTGGCGTAGCGGTAGCGCGTCTGCCTACCATGCAAGAGGTCCCGGGTTCGAATCCCGGCTGGGAACAAAAAAAAACCCAGTTCTTGGATGTTTACATGTTTGTGATGTCGTTTTTTCTGGTTCCCACGACACAGGGTATCCTAGTGTGGGGCCAGAAGCAATGTATGTGCTTGTATGTAAATGTTGTTGTTGTTGTTATCTATAGTGTCATTTAACTCCACACTCAATTTCATTAAAATCACTCCAACCGTTTAGACATGAAGAAGCAACAAACACACGCTCACAAACTTGCGCCTTAATAATATTAGTGTGATATTATGTGATAATTGATTTATTAATTATATTTAATTTTATTTGACTTCTTTTATATAAACTACCATCTATCTTTATTATAAAAATGAATCCCCGAATGTGTTGGCAAGCGCAAATCTCGAGAGCAGCTGAACCGATTTCGCTAATTCCTTTTTTAGAATATTTCTTGAAGTACGAGGATGGTTCTTACGGAGAGAAAAATTAAAGAATAGACTGTAAGGCGGTACAAAGTTCGCTGAGTCAGCTAGTAATATAAAAATGAATCGCTGGATGTGTTGGTTAGCCCAAATCTCAAGAGCAGCTGAACCGATTTTGCTAATTCTTTTTTTAGAATATTCCTTGAAGTACGAGGATGGTTCTTACGGAGAGAAAAATATAAAAAATCGATGGTAGGTGGTCCGAAGTTCGCTGGGTCAGCTAGTTATATACATATAATCGTGCACAAGAGGTTCTACAATAGTCGACTGAGCCAGCCCGAAAGAATGAATAAAGTTTTAATTTAAGGACACTTTTATTAATCGGCCACCATCCTCAAGTAATTGGAAATTAATATTCAACGAGAAGACGCGGCAGATGTTGCAAAAAGACGAATTCATTATAGTAAGTAGAATCCAACCGAGGTAACCAATCCCATGCTTAATATGCACTTGAAAGGTTTGTTACACCCAACCCAAGGTGTTAATTTGGTATATTAGAACGTAAAACAAAAAACAAAGATATAATTTGTCAAAATTTTACCATTAATGCATTAGTTAAGAATCAGACATACATACATTTACACATATATATTATATGTTTTTATTTACGTATGTACACATACATTCAGACTTATACACGAACCGGCCGTTTTTAGCGGAAGTCGATAAAAGTTTTATTCTACTGAACCTAGGGTTAAGACTGTAGATTCTAAAAATAGTACTCAAAGTTGCTAAGATTTCTGATGTTCACTTTTATTATTATTATTACCTATTTGATTCTGTGTTGCACTAATTACACTGTTGTTGCACTAATTACACTGTTGTTGCACTAATTGTTGCAATAATGTACATGAGTGCGCTTAATTCAAAAGCAGTCTCTGGCAGCAAATCTTTGGTGTTGAAGATACTGGCAAAGGGTACGAAAGATACAAAGCCTATTACAAAACAAGTTATGATTTTTTTTACAGCATCAGAATACAGCTATCTGCTACTTTTATGAAACTTTTGGCCTTCACTAGTACTATAAGAAAAAAAACTTTAATAATATTTAATATGAGTAGAAGTAAGCACTTTTGCCCGCTAACTTGAATGTCGTTATTACAAATAGAAGACTATTCGAGGATCAGTTAAACCAGAGATCAGCCATGGTTCAAATAATATTCACTGATTCGTTCATTCAACGTTCATTCAATGCTGCGTTCCGTTTCACTAAATGGATATAATCTTCACATTTTAAACGCAAAAATATTCATTATTGCGTTTAAAATACCTATACATCGTAAATTGTTCTTTGTGTAGGTTCCAATCTAACTAAAATGAGCACTACTAATTATTATATTGTTATTGAAGCGTTTTTATAATCAAATGGCTACTCTCGTGTGAAATGGAGTGAAATATTCGAGCGCGCGCGCCAATCCGAGACGTCAAAAATTTTCTGATAACTATCATAACTATCATACTGGGAATTGGTATTATTAATTTTTAAACTTTGGGCGGTTTCGTTGTTGATTATTATAATAATAATATGGAACATTTGAAGAAAAACGTGAACCTATATTTGTATCGAAAATCTTCGTCACTTAATTTGAAGAGATTTACACGATGACGAAGTCCAAATCATGGCCTAATCGTCCAAATCATCGAAATCCATCATATCAGTTGCGTCCATAATATCAATTATTTATTGCAATCTATCACACACACAAAACCAAACAAATTCAAACGTCAACTTGGAGGTTAGTCCATAGATAAACTAGGGGTATCAGAAGTTTAACTTTAGTACCATAGATAGTCCTTGACGTAGCGATAAACTTCGTTTTGTAATAACATTTGAAAAGTCTAATAGTTTTTCTTTCAAGTCCATAATGCTACTGTCACGGATTTTATACTGAGAGATAGTTTTTTCGGCTTAATGAATAAGTATATTTGTACCAAATCACTGCTCTTTGTGTTTAGCCGCAGACAGACATACAGACGGACGGATATAGTGAAACTATAAATCAAGTATGGGTAATCTTGCAAGTAATGATTGAAGTAGTTAAGGAAATTTTTGACGTTCTAATGATAGATATGAAACTCGTATAAAAGGCAGAAAACAAACGTCTTTTTTATAGATTTAGTTTAGAAAGCTACACCGTTACATCTCCAAGGATCAGTGTAAGTACCTTCTGTGAATTTGTAGATTTATACACGCACAAGACTATCCGTCCTGGTTTGTTCCACTGCAGGGAACAGGTCTTCTCTCAAAGAGAGAGAGAGAGATGTGAGGGATTTTAAGCGCTCACGATGTTTTCCTTCGCTATGAGCGAGTAGTATTGCTACTGCAAATTCACAAATTTAATTAATTGATATTATAGTACGATTATGGTTCAGTTTCTTTAATGTAACTACGAAGCGCTCGTGGCCTAGGCGAACCGATTGATTGGAATCAATCACTTGAGTTACGCAACAACAGGCGCGATCAGGTGCCGGAAAGGTGACCGTCCCGTGACTACCGCTAGTGGCATTTTTCCGAGCGCTTCCGCACTTCGCAAGGCACGTTAAACCGTTGGTGCCGGATGTCATGCAATGGCAGTCGTTAAGCCATGTCAGAGGTCTTATGGGCGGCTTGATAACTTCTGACAGTAGGGCCCGCCACCGTCTTACAATCCTCCAACAACCCGGACTTGGCCTCCGTGGTGGAGTATGGCCTAACTTTCCTGCGATGCAGGAAGAGACCCGTACAAGGGTTGATAACGAACTACAACAGACTAATGAAAGTTGATGAAGCGAAGATGAACTGTCCTTTTATAATATAAACTTTCTTTATTATTTTTCTTTTTTTTGTGTGTCAAGATTGTGCGAAGTTGCAAAACCAATTCTCTGCCTCCTCTCCGGGAAACAAACGAGAGTTTATAATATAACATAACATAACCTTTACACACTGGCACATTTATTGCTTCTGGCCCCACACTAGGATACCCTGTGTCGTGGGAACCAGAAACAGCGACATCACAAACATGTTAACATCCAAGACCTGGGGATTTTTTATTGACCCCAGCCGGTATATCAAGTAATTATCCACTTTCAGATGAAGATCGTCATCTTTTCCTTCGTCCTCTTTGCGGTGCTGATGGCGTGCTTCGCCGCGCCCAGCCCCGCTGAAGAGCCGAGTAACATGGAAAAACGAAGCCTCTTCACCAGGGTCATCCAGCCTATGGTCTATCCGAACCCTTACTTCTACCGGGGCTACCCTGGACTGTATTACGGGTACCCTCGTTATGGACCGCGCTACTACTACTACAAGTAAACTGCATGTACCAGAAAACGGAACACGCACAATAACAATTGTCGATTAGAAAATCTGACCGCAATTATGACCACAGATAGTTTTAGTAGTTTCTAAGGTTAACACGAGCTGTAGACATAATTAAAACTGTTTTTATACGGATTTATGCTCGTTTATTACATTTTTACAATTTTCCAACGTTTCGGCACTTTTTCAGGTGCCGTGGTCCCGGATGACTGAGGTGACAGGTGTCTTTTAGAAATCATTAACGGTTAGTTTACTACCCTCGGCAAAAATTACAAAGTTAATATGAAGTTACGTTCCAAAATAGACAAACCAATTATTTTTTATATAAAGTCAACAATATTGATTATTAGTAATTGAAGTTAAAATTAAATTTATAAACTAATTACTTTATATGAACTTAAAGATACCGATTATTAATTGAAATTAAATTGATTTTTTATATTATTTATTCTACAGTCACACTTCTAGCAAGGGGGTCTCATGCACTTAAGCACTGGTTCCCATGCTACCGGTATGTTCCAACCACGATCTCTATTAAAATTTGGATGCCGGCGGATCTCTATTGCCTCACGTATCATTCTAGGGAAGAAACAGATAGTTTTATTTTCTCGTCCACAAATCGGTATACAGTCTATTTATTCTTACTTGTCCAATTTAGTAAACAAGATTCTACCCTTAAACTGTGACTTTTTAGCCACAGCCATAGAAATATGGCAGTTTTGCCATATTTCTTTAAATGAAGTAACCTGGAACACTCTTTTAGATAACACGCTGCCAATTTTATAAACATACCTAGTTCATGATAGTTCATGAATTTGCGAGAAAATGTCTAGTTTAGGCATCTAATCTCAAGTTAAAGGTTAGAATCTTGTTTACTAAATTGGACAGGTAAGAATAAATAGACTGTAGCTTATACAACGGTAGATGCGTTTGGTAGAATTTGTGGAAATACTGGAGCCTAAATGATTGCTTCTATTTCTTTAAGTATACGAGTATTATAAAGAGTCGGTTTTTTAACTGAGAATTTCACTAAGTAAATACAAAAGTAATGTTCTGTCGCGCTCTTTACTGGGAAATTTGAAGATACAGCACTACAGTTAAGTATTTACTTAGCGAAATTCTCAATTGAGAAACTACCCCAAAGTATATCAACCAAATTTTATAAGTTGGTTGTGTATTCTGCTATGCACTAACTACAACGCAGCTAAGCCTCACTTGGTTTTTTTTTTTACTTTTTGTTGTTGTATTACAAAAGTTTATATTTCCTACGTTGCTATGTTGAATCTCCGAAACTAATAATGCCTGAAATATAGCTCAAGCTAAGAGAAACTGGCCCAAAGTATATCAATGTCGACCAAATTTTATAAGTAGGTCGCCTATTCTGCTATGCACTAACTACAACGCAGCTAAGCCTCACTTGGTGTTTTTTTTTTACTTTTTGTTGTGGTATTACACAAGTTTATATTTTCTATATTTCCTATGTTCCTATGTTGAATCTCTGAAACTAATAATGCCAGAAATGTAGCTTCAGCTATATTTCTGCCATTATTCGTTTCGGAGATTCAACATAGTGTTTTAGTGTGTTAGAAAGCGGTTATGCTACAATTCTAAGCTTAATGGAAGTTAAAGTTCCATGTCTGCCGGTTGATGAGATTTTTTGATACGAGATATAAATACAATTTTAGGGGACAAAAATTTCGACCTGTTGGCAGTTTCCTCAACTGTGTTTCAGCTAGTGGATGCCATAATTGCTTGTCAACTTGAAAAATCAACTAAACCATGATAGTTTCTCTTTAAATTTCGTTATGCTACTGCTCTGTATTTTATTCTACCGTTTAGTTATTAATATGTATACCTATCGTATATCTGTGCCAAATTTCACCTTTTTTTCATCTAGGAACTTTGGTATGTTTTTATCTTTTCTAAACTTACTAAATGTTCAGTTGCTTAATTTCACCTTTCTTTATCTAGATACCCTTATGTACCTTTCTAAACTTACTTCCTTATATCCTGTTGCTACCTTTAAAAAGCCTTTATAGAAGATCTCCAATTTCTGCAGTTTAGTGTTTCACTTTTTCAAGCTAATATTGTGAAACTTTAAATTAGAGTTATTAAATTACGGTCTCATTTTAAAATGACAAAAGAAATTACATGGCGTGCACAATTTTTTCCTGCTATGTTTGTTTTTTTTTTCATATTTTTCTAGGTACAGAATATGACTGAGAAAATTCTGTTCGAGATTATTTAAATAGTAAAAACATAACTTAAACTCTCGCTTTTATCTCTGAAGGGTTCAGGGTTTGGCGCTTGCCGCGATCCTTATAAACTTATTTCGCTTCATCGACATTTATTTATCGCTGCGTACAGAATATTCAACGATAACATGAAAAACCTGAAATATGAGATCACGATGATTAATAGAAGAAGTCTGCTGGAAACCATATTTTTGAGCAATTTGATTTTTGATTATTTTTAATCATTGCCTCAGAAAGAATTACTACTTACTTAAGAATGACCATACCACGTGAAGCTCAAACGATAAACTAATCAGTGCCTCAGAAAGAATTACTAGGTAGTAATTTATTACCGTAATTTAGTACTTTATTAATTTTATTATTTAAGAATCAACATACCACGTGAAGCTCAAACGATAAACTAATCAGTGCCTCAGAAAGAATTACTAGGTAGTAATTTGTAACCGTAATTTAGTACTTTATTATTTCAGAATCAACATACCACGTGAAGCTCAAACGATAAACTAATCAGTGCCTCAGAAATAATTACTAGGTAGTAATTTATTACCGTAATTTAGTACTTTATTATTTAAGAATCAACATACCACGTGAAGCTCAAACGATAAACTAATCAGTGCCTCAGAAAGAATTACTAGGTAGTAATTTATTACCGTAATTTAGTACTTTATTAATTTTATTATTTAAGAATCAACATACCACGTGAAGCTCAAACGATAAACTAATCAGTGCCTCAGAAAGAATTACTAGGTAGTAATTTGTAACCGTAATTTAGTACTTTATTATTTCAGAATCAACATACCACGTGAAGCTCAAACGATAAACTTATCAGTGCCTCAGAAAGAATTACTAGGTAGTAATTTATTACCGTAATTTAGTACTTTATTATTTCAGAATCAACATACCACGTGAAGCTCAAACGATAAACTAATCAGTGCCTCAGAAACAATTACTAGGTAGTAATTTATTACCGTAATTTAGTACTTTATTATTTCAGAATCAACATACCACGTGAAGCTCAAACGATAAACTAATCAGTGCCTCAGAAACAATTACTAGGTAGTAATTTATTACCGTAATTTAGTACTTTATTATTTCAGAATCAACATACCACGTGAAGCTCAAACGATAAACAAAGCAGTGCCTCAGAAAGAATTACTAGGTAGTAATTTATTACCGTAATTTAGTACTTTATTATTTCAGAATCAACATACCACGTGAAGCTCAAACGATAAACTAATCAGTGCCTCAGAAAGAATTACTAGGTAGAAATTTATTACCGTAATTTAGTACTTTATTATTTAAGAATCAACATACCACGTGAAGCTCAAGCGATAAACTAATCAGTGCCTCAGAAAGAATTACTAGGTAGTAATTTATTACCCTTTAGTACTTTATTACTTAAGAATCAACATACCACGTGAAGCTCAAACGATAAACTAATCAGTGCCTCAGAAAGAATTACTAGGTAGAAATTTATTACCGTAATTTAGTACTTTATTATTTAAGAATCAACATACCACGTGAAGCTCAAGCGATAAACTAATCAGTGCCTCAGAAAGAATTACTAGGTAGTAATTTATTACCGTAATTTAGTACTTTATTATTTAAGAATCAACATACCACGTGAAGCTCAAACGATAAACTAATCAGTGCCTCAGAAAGAATTACTAGGTAGTAATTTATTACCCTTAATTTAGTACTTTATTACTTAAGAATCAACAAACTATGTGAAGCTCAAACGATAAACTAATCAGTGCCTCAGAAAGAATTACTAGGTAGTACTTTACGGTAGTACTACTGCCGTAATTTAGTATTTTATTATTTAAGAATCAACATACCACGTGAAGCTCAAACGATAAACTAATCATTGCCTTAGAAAGAATTACTAATAAATAATAAATAAATTGGCCTTTTTGCATCTACTTAATGAGATGATTTATACAGCGTTGTCACGTTGTGTGTTTTCTCAAATGCCTTGAACGGCTCAGGTTTCGATTTACTCTGGTAGCACCATAGAATTTTGTAGGCTGACATCTCTTCTTTATGTCTGTTTTGATGAGAGGCCACCAGAGATTGGTTGTTGCATTGTTTGGGTTGCCATAGGAAATCTAGTTACCCCATTTCAGGGAAAAATTGTAACTTTAGGTATTGATGAATATCATTTATTTAATTAAAAGATAGAAAAATAATAACATAATAAACAAAGACTAAATACAGCTAGTAATGAAAAAAATACAAGTAAATGTTATTCACACAATATAGAAATTTTGGAATATTGTTTTCGGAGATAATAATTTTCGGATTGTGGCCACCCAAGCATAAGATTGAGAGTTGTGACATGAATGGCTGCTTGTATAAATTGGGCTAAATTTGTAGCTTGAAGCATCTGGTGGTTGACGGAGGTCTGGTCCTCCATTGTGAGCAGACTTTGCTCAGATGGCGTCGAAGCAGCCCATTTAAATTATATTTGGTAGCAGCAGGGACCCTGTAAGTAAATACTTATATGGAAAGCTGTGTGTAGAATCGTGTACAATTCAGGTTAGGTCATCTCTCATATTCGTGGCTATTTTCAGGAAATATCAGACCCATGCTAAAGGGTAAAGGAGGGATTACCAGCGTTGAGACAATCCTTAGTTGCGGAATGTCTTCGGTAAGATTTATCCTGATTTAATAATTGCCTGCCACATGCTTAAGCCATTTGCAATCTTCTAATAGAAGCAATTTTCTTCCTTTCAGCTGGATAGGGTTTATTTATTAATTTATTTGTTTATTTATTTATTCATTTCATAGCTCTTATTTTTTTTAACTATTGGAGATTTCGTTTGGGGCAGTGTTCTCTTTTCGCTGTAGAGAAACAGCTGCTATTTTTGGCTGCCGGATTGACTTCACCTCAAGGGTTCTTCTAGACAAGGTCTGTGAAACAATTTAAATTATAAAGTAGGGAATTAGGATTAATACATAAATATAATTATTGAAATTTATGGCAATATGATTTTAAGTAGGGACTAACAACTTTAGACAGGGTACCTTGTGAACCACTTCCTGTAGCGACCCCGCTCTGCTCTGAGCTTTACAAATTTAATTAAGTAAATTTAATTAAGTCTGGGTTTGGATACTAAGGTTTCACAATTATACTATTGAAATGAAATGAAATGAATATACTTTATTGCACACCAGGAATTACAATTATTGCTACCTGTAAAATTAAACGTTAGGTAATAAAGATTGTGCTTAATACTAACCGTTTTTTTTCATCCCCTTATATTAAGGCCCTGATAGCTCAAAGCTTCCAATCTTCAGATTTTTGGGGGCTCCGGCCACATTTTCAGTCTTAACATTTCTGTTCTGTCGACTGCTGTTTCCTCACTACCGGGCAGGAAGTAGTTATGTCGCAGCGCACAGTGGTATCTTTACTCACACTAGATGGTTGAAGGGACCACTCCGACGCTGACTCCGTGCCTGGGACATGGTTTTATACATGGTTTAGGCTTGCCCATCACCTATACCATCCTGACAGCTTAGTCGGGCTAGCCCACAGGAAAGACTAGTCCAGACTTGCGGAGCCAACCAAGCCGCGGGTTTCCTTGCGATGTTTTCCTTAACCGTTAGCGTGTGGTATTGCGACTACAAATTAACTTTGTAGTAACTTTGAAATTAAAAAAAGTTATTGGTACATGCCTGCACTCGGGATCGAACCTGGGGCACTCGCTTGCCAGTACATGGTTCTACACACTGAGCTACCACCGCTTCAGAAAGAATTACCACTTATTTTATTATTTAAGAGTCACCATACCACGTGAAGCTCAAACGATAAACTAACTATTGGTGAACCCTAGCTGGATTGCAACTTTTTTAACTCACAAACCAATAAAATAAACAAATAAATACAGCAACCAACTGGACGGGACGTTAATTAGAATCGAGCAGCCGGTCTGTGCAAATCGTAAACCACTGGATATTTTTTGTCCTTTGAAATACGACCGTGGGACTGGCTCCACTTTCACTATTTTGCCAGAAATTTTACCATCGACGGACAGAAAACCTTTTCCGAATACAGCTCACAGCAGTTTTTTTAAATAGAAACTTCTTTAGAAGCAGTTTTTCTGAACAATCATTTTTTTTATGAATACAGCTTGTTTCCACAGACGCGGAGTCCGTGCCTTTTGTTTTTTGATTGTAAATTTGATTGTCCCTTTCTTTCCATACTCCAATTGTACAGTTGCTTACAAATCTTTAGTACAGGTGGTATAGTACACACACGTTCTTACAGCTAAGGTAATTCTTAGTCTAATTGTTACAGCTAGTGTTAGTTTTTTTTTCTTTTTTGTTTCTTTTTTTTCCACTTTCTTGCTTTTTCATCAAAGATGGCTTTTTTTTTGTCTCGTGGTGCAGGAAGTGGTTTTTTTTCTTTTCTTTTCCCCGTAGTATTGGTATTTAATTAATTCACTAGTTGGTTACATTTCATTTTCTTTTCTTGCTCGTCCGCGTCTGCCACGGTTTCCGCGCCTACCCATTCTTCGTCAGTTCCGCTATTTGAACGGCCACCTCGGAATCGCGTTTTCGCATTGCCATTTTCAGGTTATGCTCCATGATTGTTTTGTTCGTTGCACCCGTCGCTCTTTTTACGAAGCGGCCAACCGCGTCTTCGCCGTCGTCGGTGTAGTATGTGCAGCTGGTCGTTTGCCGCGATACTGCTACAACCGCATGTGGGACGCTGTCGTGTATTTTGAAAATTAGGCAAACGGTTTCTTCACTATCGATAGTGAAATTAATTCCAATCGCCAGAAATTAAAACTTTGTGTTGTAAATTTTTGTGAACAATTAAAAAAATAAAGAGCGCTGGCACGGAAAGCCAGAAGTCGCGGGTTCGAATCCCGGCATGGATGGAATTTTTAGCCTCTAAATAGGTTTTTAAAATAAAAAACTAGGTTATTAAGAATATTAAACTTTTGCTTATTGGACATTGAAGAAACTATTAGAGGTGTTTAATTCAATTGCACGTTGTACACGTTTAACTTCACAATTTCCTTAGTATATGAAACGCCAAAGGAACAGCAGCACAAATTAGATTTAAATTTGAGAAAAACGATCGGTGTGTCACTGCAAATTGAAAACAAAAAATGAAGTTGAATTCAAATAACCTTTATTCAATAACAGGTCTTACGCATTCCACGCTTTACAGTTGCTTGTAGTCGTACACAAACGGTTTATACGCTCTATAGGCCATCGGCACCGGAATGTAGCTTTTAGGAATCGGAATGAAGCTCTCAGGCAAATATTTGGGCATCGTAATGAAGTTCTCTGGCAGGTAGGTAGGGTTGAGGCGGTACTGCAGTTTCAGGGGTTGAGTTTCGATCAGTCGGTACTGCCCGGTTTGGTCCCAGGTCAGCTCTGCCGTTGCGAACGCCACCGCCAAGAGACAAAGGACGAGAGTGATGAATTTCATCTGGAAGGAAGTTGGTAAGAGTTATATGGGGCTATGGCGCTCATTAGGGGAGAGCTATGTCCAGCAGTGGACTATATAATTTAGCCTGAAGAAGAGTTATAAACTTGTAATACTACTACGTCACTAGATTTCTGCACAGTGATTTAGTTACGAGTACTACAAATGTATTGGCCTTTTTTGCATCTACTTAATGAGATGATTTATACAGCGTCTAGTGGCATCTGCACTCACACTAGATGGGTGAAAGGACCACTCCGACGCTGTAGTGCCTGGAACATGGTTTTATAGATAGTGTAGGCTTGCCCAGCACCTATACCATCCTGACAGCTTAGTCGTCCTAGCCCACAGGAAAGGCTAGTCAATACGTGCGGAGCCAACCAAGCCGATGTTCCTCACGATGTTTTCCTTCATCGTTCGTTAGTGAGTGTTATTGCTACAGTAATTTCACAAATGTACATAACTAAGAAATTAAGCTCCGTACATGCCAAGTCATTGGTACATGCCGGCATGGAAGATAATATAAAGAAATATTTACCTTTTCTAGGAGATTTGACGACTGTTCTCAAACAGAAACAATGAGCAGAATGATGTCCGAATACCAGCGACACACTTTTATACAAATATCATCGAATTAGTTCCTCAAAAAGTAGTTCTGTCACTAATTAGATGTCATTAATATGTACTTTACGACACTAGTGTTTTGTAATTCAACGATTGTTTACCTTTCATTGAAGACTCGACTGGTTAGGCCACGGTGTTAATAACATAACATAACATTTACATACAAGCACATACATTGCTTCTGGCCCCACACTAGGATACCCTGTGTCATTGGGACTAGAAACAACGAAAACACAAACAAGTAAACATCCAAGACCTGGGCTTTTTTTTTGTTCCCAGTCGGGATTCGAACCTGGGACCTCTTGCATGGTAGGCAGACGCGCTACCGCTACGCCACAGAGGCCGTCTATTAATTATATCTATCTAATAATAATATAATAATCGTCTAGTAATAATAATAAGAACATCCACGTAACACAATCACTTGTCCTCATCCAAAATTAGGATACCCTGTGCTATAGTAACCATGTATAGTATTACATGACAAATACGCTTTCCCTGTAAGTAAACAAGCTATTCTTCGAAATACGATCCAAATCATACATACATAACTTCACGCATGTATCCCAGTAGCCTTGGGTAACTCAAGAGCCAGATATGGGTGGACACACAACTCCCTCACCGTCAAGTGTGTCCCATTCATATCCCAGATATGTCAACTATATCTGGCTCCCTCACACATACTCTCAACTCAGTACGGTAGTCATCTCCTGATACTTTATCCAGCTCACACACAATGCGCGAGAGCGAGATCAACATCGTCTGCCATCGGTTACATTCGGCCGCATTCTCGTCGTAATCAACGAGCGATGAGAGAAAGTTCACCAAAAAAAAACGTGTGATCTGGATAAAGTAGGGAATAGGTAGACTTTTTAGACTGACTCACCACTTGAGTCTCTTGTTTCCACACGCACTTAGTTGATTGGACGTCGTATGAGCTAGGACACAAGTGGTGAGCGAGATATGATAGAGATATAGTGTGTCTCGGTGAGCAAAGATATGAGATATAACAACTCCCTCTAAGGACACACTTTGCCCAAGTCTATATCCCAAAGGAGTAGGCAGAGACCAGGGACTGTCACTTACCACGATCCTGCTGATGAAGACATATAAATCAAGTATAATGCCCGAGAAAACACTTGAGCGTTTCACTTTGATTTCGGATGGGTATATTACAAAAAAAAAATACAAAATATTTATTGATACAACCAAAATTTCATTTCAGGTCTCATTAGTGGTAGACGCGGAAGCGGAAGGTATAGCCTATACCTTCCTCGGTGAAGAGACCCTTGCACCTTGGCGTAATGGGCTGATGACGAAGATTTAAACGGTTACATAAGATCTAAACAAATTTTACTACCCGTCTTTCTCTCTTTACCCAACCTGTTTATCACAAGGTTCAAATCGCTTTTAGAATACAATTCAACGACCTCTATAGCGCAGCGGTAGCGCATCTTTCTACCATGCCACTGGTCCCGGTTTTAAACTCCGGCTGGGGACAAAAAAAACCCCAGTATCGTAGTGTGGGGTCAGAAGCAATATATGCCAATACATTGCCTGTATGTAAATGTTAAAATAAGTAAAATATTAATTATATCAAACTAATATTATAAAGGCGAAAGTTTGTGAATGTGTATGTTTGTTATTTCTTCGCGTCTAAACGGCTGGAGTGATTTTAATAAAATTTGGTATCGACGTAGCTAACACCCTGGATCTATAGGCCATACTCCACCACGGGGGGCAAGTCCGGATTCGTGGAGGCTTGGAAAGCTAGTGGCTGGTCTTTCTGTCAGAAGTTTTCAAGCCGCCTTAAGGCCTCTGACTTGGCTTAACGACTGCCCTAACGACGGCAGCCGGCACCAACTGCTTAACGTGCCTTGCGAAGCACGAAACCGCTCGGAAAAATGCCACTAGCGTTAGTCATAGACGGTCACATATCAAAGCACTGAACGCGCCCTTTGTTGCTTAACCTTCGTGATCGTTTCAGATCACTCAGGCAGCCGGGGCTACGAGCGTTACATTTTTTAGATCTTAAGTAACCCTGAGTCACTCTAATATTTTAACCCGTCCGAACTGTTCGAACAATTAAGCCCACCCAGGGACCCTTCACAATTAAGTTTTGATATTCTGAAGGGAGTTTTCTGTTTTCTTATTTAGGAAAATAATAAAGTGCTTTGGGCGGGGACCTCCCGCCGAGTCTTGGGCGGGAAATTCTGACAGGGTACATAACAAATTCATTTTCTTTATTGAAACACTCTCAAATTGAAAATTTGAACGGCCCTCCGACGGCGTCGCTACGCCTTTGGAAAATCCGCTTTTAAAGTAGTTAATTTTTCAAGAAATATCGATTCAATGGCGACCAGTAGCAGCTCAGTGGAGTGGCCCGTTATTTAACATGCATGAGGTCTCGGGTTCAAATCCCATTATTATAAAAGTTATTACAGCTATGAATTGCGTTATTGAATTTTAACAAGAAACATAAGTATACTATTTTTATTTTTAATGCACTAACCCGTGCTAAGGACAATTTAAAAAAACCTATTTAGAGGCTAAAAATTCCACCCATGCCGGGATTCGAATCCGCAACCTCTGGCACGGATAGCCAGAGGTCGCGGGTTCGAATCCCGGGTGGAATTTTTAGCCTCTAAATAGGTTTTTAAGAAACATAAGTACAATGTGTCATAAGCAGATAGCTTAAATGTTAAAAATTTAATCGTTCATCGTACATCCAGCTCCGTTATCCACCTTTACAATACTGTTTACTTTTTTTATTACAACAAAACGCCCTTAACTTTGAAGTGAAACATCCTTTGTAATAATTGGAAACAGTCTAAATTAAAAAAGAATGTAGGAATAATAATTTCAACTTTTTATGTAATTCTTTACGGTACCTACTTGATATCGACCCTTAGTATGTCCCCACTGCTGGGGCACGGGTCTCTTCCTGCATCGCAAGTAGGTTAGGCAACACTCCACCACACCGTACTATGTAAGGTGTGCAATTAAATATTATTAAATTAAAAAAGCGACATTTCAATAGACTTTACTAATTTTGCCCTTGGGGAAAACAGTGTGTTCTTTATATATTTATAATGCTAAAGCTGGTAACAGTTTTTTTTTCAATTTTGCAGCTATCATCAAGACCCTTACACCATCGTAGGATCAGCGCCAGAAAATAGCCATAGTCAAAAATTTACAACTTTTGATAAAACCACTTGTCTTTTCACCCCTGGGCTTCGTTACACCCTGTATAAGCTGCTTCAGCTTATTAATAAATTCAACGTCGTTTTTAAAACACCAATGGTTTGTCAGTTCTGTCAAACTCTCAACTCTGTGCACAAGTTTGTGACATTTTAATCAAGCGCAAATTTGTTTTCAATATAAACTGATTTCATAATTGAATGTCATTTCTCCCTTTCGTGTTTGTATTCGATTATGTCAGTCACTCGTAGACCAACTTTTATTGGTTAAAGTTGACGTTGCTGGCCATACGCTGTTAAGTTCATTTGCCACTTGTGAAGGAATAAGCCAGTCGCTTGAGCCGGACTAGTGTGTTATATTTAGTCAATTTGCCTCTTTTCAAAGGCTATAGATTAGATTTAGGGCTGATTTTTCAATAGTCAGATAACTTTTATCTGAGAAATAAAAATGACTGTCTGGAAGAGATCGCTCTTAGCGATAAGACCGCCAATTGTATAACATTACTTAGATTTAAGAATCATGGTTGTAATATTTTTCTGGTTGTGCAATAAAGAGTTCTCTATCTATCTATCTATCTATGACGGTTTGACAGCTTATGTATGAAAATTATGTCAAACCGCCATTTTTATTCCTCAGATAAAAGTTATCTGACTGTTGAAAAATCAGCCCTTAGTTTAATATTCTTTACTAGCTGACCCAGAGAATTTCGTACCGCTTAACAGTCGATTCTTTATTTTTTTTTTCAATTTTTCTGTGCGTAAGAACCATTCATGTACTTCAAGGAATATACTAAAAAAGGAATCAGCGAAATCGGTGCAATTGCTCTCGAGATTTGTGCTTACCAAAACATTCAGTGATTACACGCCATACATTTTGAGAGTACATGAAAAACTTAAATATATTAGGCCCGGTTTCTGAATTGAGAATTTCACTAAGTAAATACTTAAAGTTTACTCTTTTCTGAGAAATTCGAAGAGCTATTTACTTAGGAAAATTCTCAATTCAGAAATTGGCAATAAATCACATAGTGCAACTGGCGGTCTTATCTCTAAAAGTGAGCTGTTCCAGACAATCGCGATTAGACTAGTTTACGCATTGATTGATTACATTCTTCGATTTAGTAGGTATCGTTTAGCGGGAATTTTTGGAAGGTTTGCTGGAAGAGAATGCTTCTTGCATTAAGCACGCCCTTGTTCATTTACTCATGTAATTAGTGCAGTAAATAATGAAAATAAATAATAATATTCTCCCTAGCCGATGTCTTCCTGTCATGTCTCCGTGCCAACTGCAGACATTTAGGTTAGGCGCATGCTGAGACGCAGTAGACGCAGCACGGCGCAGCGCAGATTTTGTAAGGCCTGGAACGTCATCGAGCTACGTACGCTGCGGTTCAGGCACGTGCGACGCAGATTTGTGTCTGCCCTGATCTGCGTCTCGTTGTAGTGCCGGTACAGATTTTTGCGCGACGCTTGCATGTCGAGGCATTTTAGTAACAATTTTGTTGCAACGACAGAACATTTAATTGAATTAGTTCGCTGTGAACCTTGTTTGTATGATAAAAATCATCCAGACTATTCAAAAAGACATTGAAAGAGTTCTCATGGGTGAGAATCGCTAAGGATAGCGGATAGGAGCGAATAGTTGCGTCGCAGCATGCGGAGGGGGCCTATTTCTGCCTCCACTGCCCTGCTCTATACTGTGCTGTACTGCGTCGCCTGCATCTCAGCATACGCCTAGCCATATAGTCAGACTTTTCCAAAGTTATCTCGCTGAATATGAGATATTAACTCTCTCGAGTCCCATGTGCACTCTTGTTTGCGCCGAGTGCATCATCGATCAAGACGTAAATCTGGCTTCGGGCGGCGCCAAGCTGCGGTAATTAATGAGCATATTACAGCGCCACATGTGGCCGGAACCTACTCCTTTTGTGCAGGGTAAAGGATCAATGGACATATTAGGCATAGAAAGAGTCGTGAAAAACATTACGGAGCTTATTTTGACAACGGGTCAAAAGGAAGGGTCATGATTATTCCTGTGTATGTATGTATGTATGTATGTATGTATGTATGTATGTATGTATGTATGTATGTATGTATGTATGTATGTATGTATGTATGTATGTATGTATGTATGTATGTATGTATGTATGTATGTATGTATGTATGTATGTATGTATGTATGTATGTATGTATGTATGTATGTATGTATGTATGTATGCATGCATGCATGCATGCATGTGTGTGTGTGTGTGTATGTATGTATGTGTTTGTATGTAACAAAAAACTTTGTCATTCTATCACTTTGACATCATGAAAATGACAACAGAAGATGACGTTTCTTGAATTAATGCGATAAAAAATGTACTAGGACGAGAAACGGATTACTAAAGTTACTTACAAAAGTGGGAATCGAATTAACGACCTCCGGTATGGCATGCAGAGGTAATAATTATTGCTAATAATGAAATTATTAATACATTCATTCCTTTAAAAACCTATTTAGAGGCTAAAAGTTCCAGCCATGCCGGGATTCGAACCCGCGACCGTGCGGATAGCCAGAGGTCGCGGGTTTGAATCCCGGCATGGGTGGAACTTTTAGCATCTAAATAGGTTTTAAAAGATTGTCTTTAGCACGGGTTAGTGCATTAAAAAAAAAAGAATATAAACATTTATTTCTGACTGATTGTACTGCGAAGACTGTTTCTTAGTATCGATGTATTTCGAGTTTAATTAGATAGACAGAGAACACTTTACTGTACAAAAAAAGGAAAATACACAGATATTACTTAACCTAAAAGTGCAGACGGCGTCCTTATCGTGATCTCTCCCAGACAACATTTGGATGGACTGAACTAATACATTAGAGAAGGAAATGGATGTACTAATGTAGAAAATAATTTCAGAAATTTTCAGACGTTGTTATGTCATGTTTATTAGATTCTTAGACCTAATAAATAGACAAAAAAAATGAAAAAAATACTATATACAGGGTTACAAATAAAGCCTAAAAAAACTGGAAATACAAGAAGGAAATTCCTTGAGTTAGTGGCCTACCAAGTTCAACCCGTAATCAGTAGGTGCAACCCTGATCCCCTCGCTAGGATACCCTGTATGGAGGAAACCAGTGAATTGAACGTTAGGATTCCGAGTATATTGGGAGAAAAGCTATAATACCATGGATTATAAGCACCGGCTATTTGCATACTGACGTAATTTCCACTGCAGTTTTCCGGTCGACAATGCAATATTAAACACGATGCAATCCGCTTTTTAATGAAGAGATATAGGAAATGAAACTCCGTGCAAGCAAATCCCTTTAAAACTGGCTTTCGGTTTTAAAGGGATTTGCTAAAAGGTTCAGCAAAATGCACTCCCATGTAAGCGTTTAATAATTCATTGACACAATGAAGTTCCGTGCAAGGCGCGTTAAGCAGTTGGTGCTGGCTGTCATGTAATGGCAGTCGTTAAGCCATGTCAGAGGCCTTATGGGCGGCTTGATAACTTCTGACAGTAAGGCTCGCCACTGTCTTACAATCCACCACCAACCAGGACTTGTCCCCCGTGATGGAGTATGGCCTATATATCCTGCGATGCCGGAAGAGATCCGTGCCCCAAGAATGGGGACGACAAACGGTTGATTATCAGGCCGCCCATAAGGCCTTCAACATATTGGCTTAACGACTGCCATTACATGACAAACGGCACCATCGGCTTAAGGTCTCTTGCGAAGCACGGAAACGCTCAAAAAAACTGCCACTAGAGGTAGTCACGGGATGGTCCCCCATCCTGCACCTGACCGCGCATGTTGTTGCTTAACTCAAGTGATTGATTCCAATCACTCGGTTCGACCAGGCCACGAGCGCTTCGATCAGATCAGATTATTCAATTCAAATTCCGGGAACTAAAAATCAGTAATTCAGCGCATAGAAATCTGATAATGGGCTGTATTTGCCTGACAATCGAGTACATCCACGTACATATACATTGTGCATTGAGTAGTGAGACTAGTATCATTGGCAAAGAGGTTCATCCCGTCAGAAGGGCTCTTGATTTCAATATGATTCAAACAGAGTCGTAATTAAATGCATTCACATCGTCTTATTGGAACGAGGAAAGCAACATCCGATAACCGTTCATTTGGAGGTAGGATCGATAAATAAAACCAATTCAATAAGCAAGATAAAAAGCACTCAACTTAATTTTTTTTTCGTAACATCGACACATCAAATTTCAAAACAATATAGAACATTTATTATTGCGTCACACCGCAGGGCATAGACAGTCTCTGCGACAAACAGGCAGACTACAGACTTTCTCTCTGAGTGGGAAGCGAGAGCCCCAGGTTCGATTCCCAGCGCAGGCATGTACCAAATACTGTTTTATAAGTTATGTATATTTGTGACGTTATAGTGACTATACCGCTCGCTAACGTTAAAGGAAAACATCGTGAGGAAACCTGAGTGCCTGAGGTGTTCAAATATCTCAGCGCTTGATACTGCCATTCCGCGGTGGGCACGCGTGGTAATTATGCCCACAATCTCCCTCCCACAGTGGGACTTTTATAGGCTATATAAAAGAAGTATAAAATTATACAGATATGTTCTTTTAAAAACCTATTTAGAGGCTTAAAATTCCACCTATGATATATTCTTGTTAATGCACTAACCCGTGCTAAGGACAATTTCAAAAACCTATGTAGAGGTCAAACATTCCATCCATGCCGGGACTCGTACCCGAGACCTCTGGCTAACCGTGCCAGAGGTCGCGGGTTCGAGTCCCGCCTCGTTTAGCCTCTAAATAGGTTTATAGAAATATGTAAGCATTACGCATAAAACCATACAACTCTATACTCATATATCTAATAGTGCTAAGTAAATACTTAAGTGTAGTGCTGTCTCTGCGAATTTCTTAGAAAAGAGCATGAGAGAACGTTCCTTAAGTATGTAAAAATGTTACCTATTACAGTTCTGATTTGTTACTGTTTCCATCATACATGTAAAAATATGTAAAGTATGGATGAATGTGAGTACACCTGTTAAGGTAATATTTGTTGAATCTATTTTAAATGGCAACTGGTACTGCTTAATGTGTAACCCATGTCTATGCTCACAATAAATATTCTTATTCTTTACTTGGTGATATTTTAAATTCAGAAACCGACCCTGAAAATTAAAGATTATGGCTGAGCATCTCTTAAACTTAGCATAATGCACGTTGAAGATATCGACTTCCGGGCTAATGGCCCACATACAACTTATTACCAACGTTTATACTTAATTACTTTCGAACGGTCTCGGTTGTCAGTAAGTCGGCTGTCGTTTTGTGATGATTGACAATTAATAGGATGAACCATTAACTCGCCGAAGAGGCAGTTTGCCTTTTTCGTGTCCAAAGTATATAAAACTGACTAATAAGTATTGCTGATCATTACATTTACTTGTGTGGCAGAGCAAAAAACAACTCAGTATTTCAAGGTAAGATTAGTATTTTATTTACTTTTTCTTCCGGTACCTAGTGTCATTTGACACTTTTAAGGCGCTTGAGTACCAAGACAAAGGTCATGAGTTCGATTCCCACTCGGAGCCGCCGTACTGAAGTGCTCGGAAAACAAGCCACTAGCGGTAGCACGGGACGGTCGCCCATCCTGCACCCGACCGCGCCTGTTTTTGTTTCTTCTTCAGGCTATATTAGTCCACTGCTGGTCATAGACCTCCCCTAATGAGCGCCATAGCGCAAGGTTGTGCCATAATTGGAGGCTAATGCCCATAATCCCCACGCTGGGCATGCGGGTTGGGGATCGCGGTTTGGTGGAATTATACTGCAGGAGGCGCTGCTGCCCACCACCCGGTTTGTGTCCCTTAGTCGCCTTTTGCTACACTCGCGGGAAGAATTGGGTTGGTGCTTTTCTCTAAGCCGACACCACACAGCATAGCACAGTTGTTGTTTAACTCAAGTGATTGATTCCAATCACTCGGTCCGGCTAGGCCCAAGCGCTTCCAGTTCGGCTTCACGGTTGATATCGATGTCGACTAATTATGCCACCCTTTTTCCAGATGAAACTCCAAGTAGCCCTGATCGTCGTGCTGGCAGCTTTCGCAATGGCCAACCCTGTGCCCAACCCGGACGGCATGGAATGGAAGGCGGAGTATGGCATGTACCCCCTCAACTACTTCCTGCAGGCGCCCATGAGGTTCGCTGTGGTGCCGCAGCGTAAAGTGTTGCTGGACTACGGCGCTAGGATCAATTCATATGACCCCGAGTTCTTCTACAACTTGAACGGATACTACCCGGACAAATGAGGTGGCCATTGTTGAATGCAAATAAAGAACATTATTGAATTTTTTTTTTTTTAATATCTCCTTCTTCTCCTTCTTAGGGAAGCCGTCGTGGTGAAAGGATTTGCCAATCAGCGTTAGGGTCTCGCTGTTTGTTGCCCAGGGTGCGCCTGACTATGGGCTCAGTAGGCACGTCGTATTTCTTAACGATTCGCGATACTCATACATAATTATATATTAAAGAGACGTATATAGATACGTCCCACTGCAGGGCACATGCTTTCTCTCTGAGAGAGAGCTTAGCTTATTCGCTTAATTACCTACCACGCGTGCCCACCGTGTATTGGAAATTTTATTTATTTATTGGATTTTAGGAAAACCATCAACTAATACAGCAAAATGGAGGGTACATTGTACAATATAGCAGCAAAGAGTCATTTAAAGGTTTTCACTTATTTTTGCATCAACGTAATGAGATGATTTATACAGCGTGAAGTGGTATCCTCACTCACACTAGATGGGTGAAGGGAGCACTCCGACGCTGTAGTGCCTGCGACATGGTTTTATAGATGGTGTAGGCTTGCCCAGCACCTATACCATCCTGACAGCTTAGTCGGCCTAGCCTACAGGAAAGACTAGTCAATACGTGCGGAGCCAACCAAGCCGCAGGTTTCCTCACGATGTTTTCCTTCACCGTTAGCGTGTGGTATTGCGACTACAAATTCGCAAATGTACGTAACTTTGAAATTAAACAAAGTCATTTGTACATGCCCGCACTCGGGATCGAACCTGGGGCTCTCGCTTGCCAGTCCATGGTTCTACCCACTGAGCTACCACCGCTAAAGGTTTTCACTTATAGCTACATTATAGCTACATAGAAAGTAACAGGTTCGTGTGTTTACAACATCAAAACAAATAATTATACTAACCTAGAGTGCCGAATCTTAACATCAACTAAATATATAATAAGCAAATCAAAGCAACCAAGCCCATCATACAGTAGACAACTCGCTACCAAAGAAGTTCGCAGCAAACCTACGCCTAACTGAACTGAAGCAACGCTGTCGTGAATGACATCGACATCAGTGTCCAGGTTATCGCATTATTTGTAGACCGTTAAATGTCGTGCCGCTCGAAATAGGAAAGAATTAATTCTATACTTTTTTGAAGAAATAGGTGTATAAAATGCTTGTTTATGTCTAAGGGATCTAGCGGGAATTTGAAAGTTTAACTTGAAGAGCAAATCAGATAAAATTTAAGCGCTGAGGTAGAATAACATCTCAGACATTAGGGTTTCCTTCCGATGTCTTATTTCATGGTAAGCGAGTGGTATGGCTACTGCAACTTCACCAATGTACATAACTTAGAAAACAAAGTCATTGGTACATGTCTGTACTAGGAATCGAACCTGGGTATCTCGCTTCCGAGTCCATTGTTCTACCCACTGGGCTACCGCCGCTCTTCACATTAATTCTGCAGCTGACTCAACTCAAACTCTTACTTTTATTCGCTACTAGCTGACCCAACGAACTTCGTACCGCCTAACAGTCGATTCTTTCATTATTTTATATTTTCTCTCCGTAAGAACCATCGTCGTACTTCAAGAAATGTTCTAAAAACAGAATTAGCGAAATCGGTTCAACTGCTCTCGAGATTTGCGCTTACCAACACATTCGGGGATTATTTTTTATATTATAGATAGATAAAATCAAAATGTTTACTTCAGATTAATTCGTTTCTAAAAATTTATTTTAAATTTAAAAACAAAAGAAGACGCTACCCGGTGCTAGCTAGCGCTACCGTGGAATAAATATCCTATCTTGTTTTATGAAATATTCTTAACGAAGTTCGCTATCAACCCTTGTATGTCCCCACTGCTGGGGCACGGTTCTCTTTCTGCATCGCAGGAAGGTTAGGCTAAACTCCACCACGGGGGCCAAGTCCGGGTTAGTGACAGACAGTGGCGGGCCTTACTGTCAGAAGTTATCAAGCCGCCCTAAGGCCTCTGACTCGACTTGGCTTAACGACTGCCATCTAACGACGGCAGACGGCGCCAACTGCTTAATGTGCCTTGTGAAGCTTGGAACCGCTCGGAAAAACGCCACTAGATTAGTCATAGACGGTCACCCATCCATGCCCTGAACGCGCCCTATGTTGCGTAAACTTTATGATCGTTTAAGATCACTCAGGTAGCCGGAGCTACGAGCGTTTACGAGCTCAGTACATATGCGGATAAGTTACCGTTGCAAGCGCTAGCGCTACATAAACTTCAAGTTCTATGACCCCCAATAGCCTTGCACCTTAATTCACCTTATCAATTATTTATCCCCTCCTAGGTCCGGGGAGACCCCTCCCTCTACACCCCCCCGCCCTGCATCGCGTGAAACCATCCATCACGACCGTGCCCAGACCAAATTACATTCACCAGTTTTTTCAAACGCTGAAAATACAGGGTGGAAAACTTGAATTAAATTCAAATTAAATTTATATAATTAGAGTTACAGCGCTTCGCCAACAAACTGCTTAGCGAATATTGTTTAATTTTTAAACTAAAACTTTCGTAAGTACTATACAGTATTTGATTTCTCTGTTTATATTCATATTCATATTCATTTATTCAGTTTAGGTAACAACATCGTCAATTTATATTTTAAGAATAAAACAAAAGCAGAAGTTTATTTAGCTTAAATTACAATAAAACATAGTTACAATTTCATAATGAAAACAAATAAATCTGTATAATCAATTAACAGTTAAAATAATATATCCGTAATAATATAATGTCAAATAATGATGTCAATTCAGTTGTTCGTCCAGATATTCATCAACAGTGTAAAAAGCTTTTTCACACAGATATTTTTTTAATTTATCGTTGAATATATAATTACTCAGTGACTCCCTTATGTCCACGGGAATTTTATTATAAATACGCGGACCCATAACCCCTAGCGACTTGCCAGTCTTAGACAGACGATGTTTAACAATCGCCAGGTCGTGCTGTCTTCGTGATTTACACCTACTGGTTGTCACCACTGGGGAAAAGCGAGTCAGATTGCTCCGGACGTATTTGGCTACCTCCAATATGTATAGCGAAGGAACTGTGAGCACACCTAACTTGATGAACAATTGTTTGGCCGGTTCATCAGGAGGTTCCTTCATTATTCTTCGAACCATTCTTTTTTGAATGATGAAGGGCCGATCTCGATCTGCAGCCAGACCCCAAAGGTCTATTCCATACGTCAGTATTGACTGGAAATAGCCATAGTAAGCTATGAGCAAATTTTCCCTTGTCAGGGTATGCACCATTCTGGCAATAGAGTAGTAGGCTCTATTTAGCTTACTGCATACACTATCTATGTGCTCCGCCATTTCAAGCCAGTATCGAAAGTGAAGCCCACAAATTTGGCAGCATTATCATAGGGAACGGTTTCACCATTTACAATAACTGTAGGTAATGTTTTTGCTGTATGACGCAGTGAAAAAGCCAACAATTTAGTCTTTTCAATATTTACTTGCATGCCATTTACCGTGAACCATCCTATTAGCCTTTCAATTGTACCAACCAAGTGAACCACCAGGTCAACTTCATTGTCTGCTGCTACTATAGCACATATGTCATCCGCATACATTATTATGTCAGCAGACTCCATTACCAACATTGGACCCTTGTGGCACCGAGCGGTCACCAATGTGACCCGGTGAAGACTGCTCATTCCCTACTACTGTTATTTGGACACGATCGGATAGGAAAGATGACATAAGGTCCAGAGCAGTGCCACGTACCCCGTAGTGTTCAAGCTTGACCTTTATGAGTTGATGATCTACCAAATCAAATGCACGAGGAAAGATCAAAGAAAATTGCACCAACCTACTTTTTGTCCTCTAATGAGCAAGCTGGCGTGCTGCTCCAATAGTTGACCTCCCACGTTGGTAAGCATGTTGCTGATCGCAGAAAACCATATTGCAGGACAGGAAAGTATTAAGTCTATTGCACATACCCATCTCAAAAACTTTTGATAAGGCAGGAACAATAGATATTGGACGGTACTTCTTGTGGTCAGCTTTACTACCTTTACCTTTGTAAACCGGTGCGACCTTGATGACTTTCATGGCCGCTGGATACTGACCATTCGCTACACAGTTATTGAATAGGCTACAAAAAAGCTATAAGGAGCTCCCGGGGTAGTCGATGCAACAAGTCGGTGGGCATATCGTTAATGTCTCTAGTGCTCTTTTTTTTAATTGTTTTTATCAGTTCAACCATTTCATTGACTGTAAAAGGCGCAAAAAACATTGAGTTGCTGATGCACAATGCATTTTTACGTAATAAATACGTAGCTTCCCTGATATCTGGTCGCAAAGGAGTGTCCCGTAATAACTGATAAGTAGTAACCATTGAGAGCGTCCGCCAGTTGCATTTGTGTGCCATTTTCCCCACACATATACTCACCATGATTGAACTCTGTGAACAGAGCAAAACCTGGTGGAACTTTTCCGACAATAAGCCTAGTAAGTTGATCCGGTCAAAAGTCAAATATTGTTTTATTTTTATGATTTACCGAAAAAACGTAAAAAAATGTGTGCAAAATACGTAAGAATAATACGTGGAACAACGCTAAAAGGATTTAAACTATCGAGCTATTTCGCTTCGCAAAGAGAAAAAGGACTATGCAGATGTTACGGCCGATATTGTATTTCATATTGTATTTCTTAATGATCCGCGATACTCATACATAGTTATATATTAAACGGGTCAAATCGCGATTCATTAATTAGGTAAAACGTAATTACTTTATTTCCCGACGTTTTGGCAGCGTTACAGTTGCCGTGGTCTCGGGTAGACTTACGTTTTACCTAAAAAATATCGCGATTTGGCCCGCTTAATATATCT